>OV702297.1:486449715-487720340 GCA_916181665.1 Avena sativa
ATCCATCCTTCAGGAGCCGACAACCCAATGTATTTTCTTTCAAAAGTCTCTTGTGTAATCTAGAGCGTTGCCTTCACATTTACCCGGTCCTATGCTCTAAATCGAGATATATCCTATGCTCTAAATGTTTTATGCATATACCAGAATGATTCACAAGATGATCATTGGACGATAGTAAATATATTCTTATGAGCTTTGGAAGAACTAAGATTATGTTATATATAGGTGACAAATAGTTATAAATAGTTCATTGTAAAGTGTTACATTAATACTAGTTTTGTCACAAGATACAGTTTATCTCAATTTAGACTATGGGTGGCACAATGTAATGGAAAGGAGGTTCCATGATAGATTTGGATGATTTCCAAAGTTAAGACATTGTGATGGATACTAGAACAAAAGGCTAAGTATATGAGTACTATGGTAGTAGCAAAGGAGGGCGTTTGTGTTAAGTAGTTTGTTATCAAACTAGGTGTGATTCACAATGGGCTAGTACTATGAAGATATATTCTATGACAATAATATCAACAAGTTTTAACCCAAAGGAACTAAAGGTCTCACCAAAGGACTAAATTTATACAATGCCATCTCATTTTAGAATATGTGATGCGTAGATACGCAAAGAAATACAAATACACACGAACCTGAAAGTGTCAGATCTGGAGATTATGTTTACCACTAGCAAACGCGTATATACAACACCAGAAAGCCATAGGTTTTGAATGCGCAAGTTTTTAAAACTAGATTATTGACTCTAGTGCAAGTGGGAGACTGAAGGTAATATGCCCGAGAGGCAATAATAAAGTGGTCATTATCTTATTCCATGTTTATGATAAAAGTTTATTTCTCATGCTATAATTGTGTTAATTGGAAACGTTAATACATGTGTGATCAATAAACAAATAAGAGTTCCTAGTTATGCCTCTCATATAAACTAGCTCGTTGATTAACAAGATGATCAAAGTTTCCAGATCATGGACATTGGATGTTGTTAATAAAAAGGTCACAACATTGGTGGAATGATGTGATGAACATTCATCCGACGTATAGCAATACGATCAAAGTCATTGTGTTTAAATTTCTATAACATCATTCGAAGTAACTTTAGTCCTTACACCATGAGATCATGTCAATCACTAACATCGTAAGAGTAACTTGATAACATCAAACGTCACACCGTAACAAGGTGACAATAAAGGTGGGTTCAAATACTCTGAAAGTGTTATGTATAGGCTCATGGATCAAGAGTGGGATTTTTCCATCCCAATTACGGAGAGATATACTCTGGGCCCTCTCGTTGATATCACATTGATGTAGCTTGCAAGCAAGTGATAAGATCACTAGAATGTTATATCACGGGAACAAGAAAAGAGTACTTGTCGGTAACGAGATCAAACTAGGTATAGGGATACCGATGATCGAATCTCGGACATGTAATATATCGCGAGATAAAAGGATTTAGTTATAAACGTTAAAGGTTCTGACGATCACTGGAGTCATCGTTGAATGTGTGGGAGTCAGTATAGATCTCTAGGTCCTGCTGCTGATTATTGATCGGAGAGGGGTCTCGATCATGTCTACATTATTCACGAACCATAGGGTGACACACTTAAGGGATATCGACACCATTTGGAGCAAATATGTTTCAGAAAAAGATTATGAAAGGGCTGAAATCATTTCGATGGCACCAGAATTGTTTTGGGTGAAATTGCTGAAACTGGTTCAGCATGTGATATTGAGATGTTGCAGGGAGTTTTATGTGAATGTTTATTAATTAAAGTAATTAAAAAATTCTAAATAAAATAAGTAAAATAGTTTTATTAAATGAGAGTTGCATTAAATTTGGTGGAAATTTAATGCATGTGAGTGGAGGTGTGTTTATGTGAGTGGGAGCTCCACCTACACGAATGAGGGAGAGGTGGGGGTACCCACCTTGACCGCCGACCATGGCATAGGGGCTGCCCCCTCTCCTATAAAAGGAGCAGCACCTCCTCCTCCACTCTCACACCTCCTCGTGAAGGATATCTCTCCCCCTCTAGTTTATTTCCCCATGGCCTTGGAGTAGCGAGGTACATGTTCCTGGTGGCTTTGTCTGAAAAGAGTTGATGCTTCCGCTATATCGCTGGAGCGAGGATGCAAAGGTTTTCAGAGGACCGGACATGTGTGCGATCACGAATGTGCCACTGAGTTGCGATGTGATGACCCACAAGTATAGGGGGTGTATCACAGTATTTTTGATAAGTAAGAGTGTCGAACCCAACGAGGAGCAGAAGGTGCTGGCTAGTGGTATGGATTAGGAATTCTCTGCAAATACTTAGCAAACGGATTTTTAGGGGTTTTCGATAAAGCAAGTAAACAAAGTATGAGTAAACAAAAGACAGTAGGAATAAATGCAGCAAGTGGCCCAATCCTTTATGCAGCAAAGGACAAGCCGGTTGTATTTCTATAGATGACCAAGCGTTCTCGAGGACACATGAGAAGACTATAAAGTGCTTTCGCTTCATATAGTCGATTAATCTTCTCTAGCTTGCTAAGTGTTGTGTGGGTGAACCTGTGCTAATGTACCGCCCCATCCAAGACTAATACATACTTGTGATTATACCCCTTGCAAACATCCGTAAGTACAAGAAAGTAATTAAGGTAGAAACCTAACCACGGCTTTAAACTCTAAGACCCTTACGTCCCTTGTGCAATGGTTTCCTAACGGGGGTTCAGGTTTCTGTCACTCCGGCAACCCCTACGATTAGTATCCAAATACACAATGCATTCCCCTAGGCCCATATAGGTGAAGTGTCATGTAGTCGACGTTCACATGACACCACTAGAAGAAGTACACCACAACTTAAATAACAATCTATTGAATCTTTCTCAACGCAATTACTAACAACAAGACTTCTCCCATGTCCTCAAGAACAAAATGAACTACTCACAAGACATCATATGGATCATGATCAGAGATGGAATAATGATGTATAACAATCTAAACATAAACAATAATTCAATGGTTCACTCAATAGCATCAACTACAAAGAGTAATCAACACGGGGAAAGTTTCCCCTATGAACTATGCAAGATTCAACTCAACTGTTACAGAAATACGGAGATGGTGATGAGGGTGCTGATGGTGATGATGGTGGTGATGATGATCCCGATGAAGTCCATCTTGATGGTGGTGTTGATGGCGACGATCTCCCCTCTCCGGGAAGGAATTCCCCCGGCAGAAATCTATCTGCCGGAGAGATCTTTCTCTCTCGGTGTTTTCCACCCCGTAGAGGCGGCGGAATCTTTCTATGGTCGCTCCTCGAGTCTTAGGGTTTCGTGGGGATGATATACGCCAGAGGGGAGAGGCCGAAGTGGGCCAGGGCGGCCACACCACTCCCAGGCGCGGCCTAGGCCTGCCCGCGCCATGGGGTGGTGTGGGCCCCCTGTGGCCCACCTCCACTCTATCTTCTGGCATCCCGAGTCTTCTGGAAAAATAGGATTTTCCATATATTTTCCCGGATTTTCTGATCTTCGCGAATTTTGCCTCCAAACAGCACCTTTTCCATCAGAATCCTGACTGCAGCGGTCCATGCTCCAAAAGTCATCAACCATGCAAAAATAGATGAAATAACATAAGTATCACCTCTCAATATGAAATATATCAATGAATAATAGTGAATTAAGACATAGAATAGTGATGGAAAATGGACGTATCAACTCCCCCCAAGCTTAGACTTCACTTGTCCCCAAGCGAAACTGAGCTCAATAAACATGGCCTCAGGTTTATGGAGTGAAGAGTCGATAAAAGAATACGGACAAGAAGCATCGCATTCATCAAATACATAGATCATAATAGAATACAACTCACTATTATACAACTCAACTTGCAATGAGTAAAGGAAACACAATAAAGATACATAAAGTGGATCATAATTGGTAATGGCACACTTAGCTCTTGGTAGAAGAATAGTTGATAATTTGCTGGAGTTCACAAATAGCTGGTTTTCAATGAAAGCTTTCAAAGTAGTAAACTTCAAGATAAGAGCAAATGTGCAAAATAAGGAACATAAGAAACATGATTGAATAAATCATCATATGAATGAATGAAACACAACAACTGAAAATACTTGCTGAGATAGAAGGGAGTAGGTTTACTGACTCAACTACAAAGTAAAAGAAAGGACCTTCGCAGAGGGAAGCAGGGATTGCAAGTCTCATAAAGAGCTCCCAAAAATTATGATACTTACTAGCTTTCAACTCTCATTGCCCGTATCATAGGCATCTTTAGGTGATTAAGGTTAAAGTGATCAAACATGAGGATATGCATTGACAAGTTGTAAGTTGAGAATCTCATGTCCCTTGAATACGAGGGCCGCTCCTCATGCTACTCAAGTTTAGTCATCGGTAAGTTCTTGTCATCGTAAGCATATGTGTATCATAGAGAACCGCCAACGGGGTACCCCTTGCCCGATGATACGGAAGAATCCCCATATCAAAATGACAAGGCAAGAAGACAACAAGCATCTCAGCAATCTTCTTATTTACCATGGGAATATGGTGCTTTTTTTCTCTCTTTCCTCTTTTCATAATATCTCTTTTTTTCTTTTTCTCTTTTTCTCAATATCGGACTCTTTTTTTTATAAGAAGAATGCTTCATAGATACTCGTTATGGTTACGCTGCAGGTTTCCACCATGTCAGCATGGATTAGACCAGCGGCCCAGGCGTTTCTCTAACACACATGCATAACTCCATGGACTTACAAGATCCCCTTTCATTTCACACCGACGACATCCATAGACAAAAGAACATGATATCAACTTGGTACAAAGTACCAGTGCAATGTTGAAAGCGTTCCCCATGACAGCATGGTTCTGCTAATTCACAACTTACAAAGCGCAAGCATATACGCAACATAGGTGAGCACAATGGTTCAAGTTTATTAAGTGCAAAAAGTAAAGTGTGCCATCAAGTTCGTGAGAGCTTTAATCACTAATTTTCACATAACAAGTTTAATTTGGGAGGTAGATAAAACAAGAATTTACTTGGAATAGCAATAATGCTACTAGGTAGGTATGGTGGACACAAATGGCAAAGGTTTTGGTTTAAAGGAGGTGGATGCACGAGAAGAATACCCTCTCAGTACAGGTTTTTGGCTAGCAAGGCTGGGTAGCAAGTACAAGAGTTGAAGGAAACAAACAAACATACAAGTGATAAAGACAAACATGTAATCTTCCTTGGAAGCACAAAAGATCGTAACTAGAGAATACTAGACTTATGAGCAAATCAAGAAAGAAAGATGATGAAATTATTTTTCTTTAGAGTACTTCTATATTTGTCTTTTCAACTCTCAAAAAGGGTGTTGCTACTGACCGAGCCAGGTTTGCCAAAACCAACTAAATTAACTCAATGATCCCAGAGTGCTACCAATACTAACAACAAGACCAATCATATAACCGCAAATTGAAAATTAACATAAGCTATGCAAAAGAGTGAATGATAGAACTTCTCATTAATATTCCAAAACAGAAACTCACACCAAGGGATACATATCTAACGAGAGAGGGGACACTTCCATAATGCACACCATACTACAAAATAACTCCTCTATTCATGATATGACTCTACTAATAAGGTAAAAAGATAGAAGATAGTGATGTGATACCGCGGCACTCCCCAAAGCTTGGAACAAACCAAGGGGATGCCAAACCTGATGACGAATTACTCCTTTGGTGGTGGTGGTATCCTTTCTTCTTCGTCTGTCCTCCAGGGTAAAGGCTTTCCATCAACAAAGGACATCGTGGTTTCCAACATCCTGAAACTTGTAGAAGCACTTATGCGTTTAAATCTAGCCTCATACTCACAGTTTTGATTTTGAACGTCATAGAACTGTGCTTGCAGTTTGTTGGTTGTTTGGCAGAGTGAGAGGACTTCGTCTTTGAGTTTAGCAGTCTCCTTCTAGTGCTCGGTGATGAGTTCGGAACAAATCTTATGGATGATATCCACTTCGCGCTCCGCCATCTTCCTGTACCTAAAGACTTCATGCTCCAGTGCTTCCATCCTGTCCTCCAGACTTCCTTCACCTTTAGGGCCTTGAACCTCTTTAATTCGGACCTCTCCACCTTCGAGCAACAACTCCTTGCGATGAATCTTTAATTCTCTCATGTATGGGTTGATGATATCTTCTAGGGAATCTCCCTTGGATGATCCAGAGGAAGACATTATGGCTCCAAATCTGGGATTTTTACCTGGCAGAAACATATCGAAACAAAAACATGAAGAAAACACGATATACGAACCTTGGGGGATCCGGGGGGTTATATATTACAAAGTTTCATATCAAAAGGAAGGTACTGGGAGAAAACGAGTCGGAGGCGGAGTCCTGGGTGGCCTCACCACCTGGTGACGCGGCCAGGGGTGGGCCCGCGACATGGGGTGGTGTGGGCCACCCTGGCTCCGTTTCCGTCCCTTTTTCGCTTCGTAGCTTTCCTTATTGACTGAAAACTGCAAAAATATAGTTGGATTGTATTTTCGCGGAACTTTTCTTACCAGAACTATTACCTAGTTGGAAACGGACTCTGCAGGTCTCTCAATTTGGTCCTCAATGAATTTCTCTGGAGTTATAACTTGAAAGGCATCCACATCTTCATTGTAAGAATCTCCAGCAATATAGTGTTTGAGTCGCTGTCCATTTACTACTTGTGTAGTATTATCTTTTAGGGAAGAAATTTTTATTGCTCCTGAACGGTATACTTCTTCAATGATGATAGGTCCTTCCCATTTTGATAGTAGCTTACCTGCAAAAAATCTGAGACGAGACCTATACAATAGAACTTTTTCACCAACATGAAATTCTCTCTTAAGTATTCGCTTGTCATGCCATCTTTTAACTTTTTCCTTAAAGATCCTAGCATTCTCATAGGCTTCACTCCTCCATTCATCTAAAGAACTTAAGTCAAATAATCTTTTCTCACCAGCGAGCTTACAATCTCTATTTAGTTCTTTCACTGCCCAGTAAGCTTTGTGTTCTAACTCTAAGGGTAAGTGGCAAGCTTTCCCATAAACCATTTTATAAGGAGACATTCCCATAGGATTTTTATAAGCAGTTCTATAAGCCCATAAAGCATCATTCAAATTGTTAGCCCTGTTTTTTCTAGACCTATTAACAGTCTTCTGCAAGATAGATTTAATTTCTCTATTTGATAACTCTACTTGCCCGCTAGTTTGGGGGTGATAAGCTGAAGCAATTCTATGATTAACATCATATTTAGCGAGGGTCTTCCTAAAACCGCAATGAATGAAATGAGAACCCCCATCAGTCATGAGATACCTAGGCACTCCAAACCTAGGAAAGATAACGTCCTTAAGCATTTTTAGAGAGGTTTCCTTGTCAGCACTTTTTGTAGGAATGGCTTCTACCCACTTAGTAACATAATCAACGGCAACAAGAATATGAGTGTAACCCTTCGAAGGAGGGAAAGGACCCATAAAGTCGAATCCCCAACAATCAAAAGGTTCAATAACTAGAGAGTAGTTCATAGGCATTTCATTGCGTCTAGAAATATTACCAACACGCTGACATTTATCACAAGATAAAACAATTTTTCTTGCATCCTTAAAAAGGGTAGGCCAGTAGAAACCTGATTGTAGTACCTTTTGTGCAGTTCTATCTCCTGCATGATGTCCTCCATAGACACTACCATGACATTTACGCAATATCTCTTTTTGCTCATATTCTGGAACACATCTTCGCATAATACCATCAACTCCTTCTTTGTATAAGTGTGGGTCATCCCAAAAATAATGCCTCAAATCATAAAAGAACTTTCTTCTTTGCTGAGCTGTAAAAGTTGGAGGCAAATACTTGGAGACAATAAAGTTAGCATAATCAGCATACCAAGGGCTTCCTCGAGAGCTCACCCCTACTGCGGCTAACTGTTCATTTGGGAAACTATCATTAACAGGCATAGGATCAAAAGAGATGTTTTCCAAACGAGATAAATTATCAGCTACAGGATTTTCAGCACCCTTCCTATCTACTATGTGTAGATCAAACTCTTGTAAAAGCAATACCCATCTAATAAGCCTAGGCTTAGCATCCTTATTTGTCATAAGATATTTAATAGCAGCATGATCAGTATGAATGGTTACTTTTGAATCCACAATATAGGGCCTAAATTTATCACAGGCAAAAACAACAGCTCGAAATTCCTTTTCAGTAGTGGCATAATTCCTTTGAGCAGTGTCTAGAGTCTTACTAGCATAATGGATAACGTTTAACTTTTTATCAATACGTTGCCGAAGGACAACCCCTACAGCAAAATCACTAGCATCACACATTATTTCAAAGGGTAAACTCCAATTAGGTGGTTGAACAATAGGGGCTGTAGTTAAAGCCTTCTTAAGAGTTTCAAAAGCTTCCCTACAATCATCATCAAAAATAAAAGGTACATCTTTTTGAAGAAGATTAGTGAGAGGCTTTGATATCCTAGAGAAATCTTTAATAAACCTCCTATAGAAACCAGCATGACCAAGGATACTACAAATACCTTTGATGTCTCTTGGACATGGCATCTTCTCAATTGCCTCAACTTTAGCTCTATCAACTTCTATGTCTCTTTCAGAAACTTTATACCCAAGAACAATCCCTTCATTAACCATTAAGTGGCATTTCTCCCAATTAAGAACAAGATTATTTTCTTCACATCTCTGCAAAACTTTATCAAGGTTGTGCAGACAATTATCAAAAGAAGTTCCATTGACAGAAAAGTCATCCATGAACACTTCTACAATTTCCTCACAAAAACATAAAATATAGCAGACATGCACCTTTGGAAAGTAGCAGGAGCATTACATAAACCAAAAGGCATACGTCTATAAGCATAAGTTCCATAAGGGCAAGTAAAAGTAGTTTTTTCTTGATCTTGTTGTTTAACAGCAATTTGAGAGAAACCAGAATAACCATCAAGAAAACAAAAATGGGTCTTTTTAGACAACCTTTCCAACATTTGATCAATAAAAGGAATTGGGTAGTGATCTTTCTTAGTAACTTTATTGACTTTCCCAAAATTGATGCACATCCTATAGCCTACCACTATTCTTTGAGGAATAAGCTCATCATTATCATTAGGGACAACGGTAATACCTCCCTTTTTAGGAACACAATGAACAGGACTAACCCATTCACTATCAGCAATAGGGTAAATAATACCAGCATCAAGGAGTTTCAATACCTCATTCCTTACCACTTCCTTCATCTTAGGATTTAAACATCGTTGGTGCTCCACTACTGGCTTCGCATCTGGTTCTATGTTGATAGAATGCTGACATATAGTAGGTGAAATCCCTTTCAAATCATCCAGAGTATAGCCCATAGCTCCTCGGTGTTCCCTCAAAACCTCCAATAATCTTTCTTCTTCCTCCCCTGAAAGTTTAGCGCTAATAATAACAGGATATATCTTTTTATCATCAATAAAAGCATATTTAAGATCATCAGGGAGATGTTTTAGATCGAAAACCGGATCCTTTTTAGGTGGCATCGTGGTACCCAAGTCTTCCACAGGCAAGTCGTGCTTAAGCATCTTAGGTTGATCATGGAGGATCCTGTTAATCTCATTCCTTTCTTCCATGAAGATTTCACTTTCATGATCTTCCATAAATTGCTGCAAAGCATTGTTAGGAGCAAGAGAAATAGAAGCAAGTTGTTCAACCCTAAAATCCTCATTATGGGTTTCCTCTTCGCAAGGTTCTTTAGTAAATTTCGAAAAATTAAACTCATAAGATTCCCCATCAAACTTAGTCAAGATTTTCTCCCTCTTGCAATCAATAATAGCTCCACAAGTACTAGAAAATCAGCGGGGTACTTAATCTTACCACAAAGAACTTCCACGTCTCGTACAATACCAATTGGAGAGATGGTCTCTCTATTAGCAAGGTGAATAACCACATCAATCTCTTCCAACTCGCAAGGACTGATCTCATGCATAATTTCTCTGTAAAGCTCATAAGGAATAGCATTAGAACTTGCACCAAATCACATAAACCATAATAGCAATGATCACCAATTCTAACAGAAAGCACATGAACACTAGCCTTTTTAGTTCTATTGGGATGTGAAACAATATTAGAAGCATCCTCACAAAAGACTATGTGCCCATCTTCTACGCTTTTAGTGACAAGGTCTTTCACAATTGCTACCACAGGTTCAATGTTTATTTGCTCATCAGGTTTTACAGTTCTTTTTTCACTTTTAGTGACTACATTAGTTATCATAGGATGGTACTTTACCTTTTAGAGGAAGGGAATCTTCTCAATATAAGGTTCGGGTAAAATGGGGTCAATGATGCAATACTCAACACTTCCAATAGGAGCATAGTCAACAATATCTTTGTAAGGTGCATGGTATTTGTTCCATCCCCTTTTTGGAATTTTGATATAGGAAGCAAAAGCTCTAAAGCCATTTGTAATAACTTGCAAATCAAGACCATAAAGATTACTAATATTTTTAAAGTCATCAGTTCCCATAAAGGATTCAATGCATTCATAATCATAATTTATACCTGACTTTCTACCTTTGTCATTCTCCCAAGCTTCAGCATTGTCTTGAATACGATCTAGAAGGTCCCATTTAGCTTCTTCTTCCATACGAGTGAATGATCCAGCACATGAAGCATCCAATAAATCTTTATCATGTAGAGGGACCCTTGCATAAAAGTTGTTGATAATAATATTGTTGGGGAGCTCATGAATGGGACATTTGAGCAATAGTAACTTCAACCTCCCCCAAGCTTGAGCTGTACTCTCTCCATCAAGAGGCCAAAAGTTGTATATTTGATTCCGATCTTTATGAATCTCACTAGGAGGATAAAACTTTGAATAAAAGAGAGTCACTATTTCCTCCCATTCCAAGCAAATGTCTTGCAAAGCATGTTATTCATGAATCTTTTGTTTGTGTCTTTTCATGTTGCATCATAGTTTCTTTGCTTATTGCTAGAACTTTGTCTTTCATGTTATGATCGAAGTACTATGATCCTAGCTTTGAATGTTTTGCAAATACTTTGATCAAGTCTTTGATGGTGCATGTCACCTCAAAAATTCTTTCTTTTTTTCACTTACCTACTCGAGGACGAGCAGGAGTTAAGCTTGGGGATGTTGATACATTGCAAATGTATCTATAATTTTTGATGTTCCATGCTTAGTTTTATCCACTTTCTTGTGTTTTGTTCCAACTTTGGAGTACTTTTATTATGATTTCTTGGACTAACCTATTAACAAGAGCCACAGTGCTGAAAGAACATTTCATGTTTCCCTATGTTTTGCGTGTTAGATAACAATACTATGGAGACTTTTCATGTGTGCTAAGTGTGCAGGAAGTTTTGAGGGGGGGGCGGATAATCCGCCCCTCCAAGGGATGGATAATCCGGCCTACCTCATCTCTCAAGGAAGCCAAGGCGCGTCACTCTGTGTCCAGTCGGATTTTCTCCCGGAAAATCCAAACTGGGGCGGTTTTTCCTCCCCAGGCCGAATAATCCGGGTTTCACAAGGGTCGGATAATCCGGCCCCCAGTTTTCGAGCAAAAGGAGCCAAGGCGCGTTGCTCGGTATCCGGTCGGATTTTCTACCGGAAAATCCGAACTAGGGCGGTTTTTCTTCCCCAGGCCGGATAATCCGTCCTTCGCATAGGGCCGGATAATCCGGCCCCCAGAAGTTGATCAAGGGCAAGCTCGGCACGACGCTCAAAGAGGGGGCGGATTTTCTGCCGGATATTCCGAGACTGGGGCGGAGTTTCCCTAGACCGGATAATCCGGCCCTTACTTGGGCCGGATAATCCGGCCCCCAAAGTGTGCAACGGCTGGTTTTTGGAAGGGGGTATAAGTACCCCTTCTTCCCCAACGTCCAGAACTCTTGATTCATTCGAATTTGACCAGACCCTGTGCAAGAGCTCTAAATCTCGATCTCCCACTTCAACCACCATAAGGTCTTGATCTTTGGTGGAATTGAAGGAGGAGAAGTTCATCATCAACATCAAGAATCAAGCGCTCCAACTCCTCTCCATTCACTTGGAGAAATCCCTGATCTAGTATTCTCGTTAATACCTAGATCGTGTTATTGTATTTGACAACTTTGTTCTTGTGGCAGCTTGTTGTCACTTCGGGAGCCTCCAAGATGTTGTGGAGTTGTTGCCCCGCTAGTTGTGTAAAGGCGCCGGTGCCCGCCTCGAAGGGTACCTATAGTGGAAGGTGGATCAGGCCTGTTGTGGCAAGATCCATCGGAGAACAGGGTGAGGCCTTTTGTGGCGTGGTGGTCTTAGTACCACCCACCCCTCCAACGCAGACGTACTTCCCTTAACAAGGAAGGAACTGCGGTCAAACAAATCCTGTGTCTCCGCGTGCTTCACTTCAGTTCACTCGTTCCTCTTCCACTCGCTCCTTACTCGCTAGTAGATAGGTTTGCATATAGGGAAATTCCACACATTAGTTTATCTAGAGAATTTACCTTTGTGCTAAGCCTAAAATTGAAAAAGAATTAAAAATTGGTGTAGCACCTATTCACCCCCCCTCTAGGTGCCCATACGATCCATTTCAATTGGTATCAGAGCCCCGGCTCTTAATTCGGGCTTAACCGCCTAAGAGTAGTATGGGTACCAGGGATGATGGAAATGAGGCTGTGGATAAGGTCATAATGGATGATCTCAAGTCGTTGGAAACAACCTTGTTGAAATCCTTTGAGGCCAAGATGGAGGAGATGAATCAAATGATTGCTCGCCTTACATCATCCATAGCCCCATCTCCATCCTCCTCTGAGGCTCCCACACCATCATCTAAGGAAAAGGGTAACACCGGATCTAAGGATGATGATGTGGAAGGTGAAAAACTAAATGGTTCCACCTCCAAAAAGGGAAGTGGCAAGGAGGAATATAGTGAGGTTCGCCACGTATATTCCCTCGACCCACCTATCCCTCATCCTCATATAAACAATAGGGGTGATCCACCCAAGCTCACTGCATCTTCTTTTAACCAATGGCAATTTCTAATGAAATCTCATGTTTGCAGCCCCTCTATTGAATTGTGGAGGATCATTGAAGAAGGTCTTCATGTTGGAGATCAAACCAATCTAACAAGAAGGGAAGTTGTGGATAGACAGTTGAATGCCACTGCTCTCCACATGATATAGCTGGGTGTGGGTCCCAAGGACATGCCACACATTGAACATCTCAACATGGCCAAAGAGGCGTGGGATTCTCTTACGGACCTTTTTGTTGGAAATGAAAGCATGAGAAGAAACCGGTATGATGCCCTTAGTAACGAAGTTGAGGGATTCTACATGTTGGATGGTGAAAACCATGAGGACATGTATAGAAGACTCAAGGGCATCACAACAACATTTCGGAAGCATGGGGCCACTCACATTGATGATGCATGGATAAAAAGGAAGTATGTGAGTGCCTTAATGCCTTTCGAACCAATGGATTTGAAGAGCTTGCAAGGTAGACACAACTATCATCAAATGACATCCAATGTCGTCATGCAAGAAATGGCGTCATTCAAAGTGGCGGCAAAGAATGTTGAAGATGCCCGTGCTCGGGCCATTGGAATGCAAAAGGGTGTCAATGTGGCTCTCAAAGCCAATGTTGTTGAGCAAGAGGATGATGAAGGAGCTTTTGAGAGGATATCCATGGACTGCCCCGATGAGGTCAAACGTGCTCATGGTGAGTACATGGCATTCTATGCAAGGAACTTTTGGAAGAACCCTGCCAAAGCCAAGTCTGAACTTGAGCGCAAGAACGGGTCAAATGGAAGAAGAGAAAGTGGCCCAAGATTGAGAACTTGCTTCAACTGTGGAGATAGACTACACTTTGTAGCCGAGTGTCCTTATGAAAATAGAGAAGACAATGGTGGCAGGCTCATTCTCAAAGAGAAATCCAAAGTTCCTAAGAAGAAGCCATTTGCTAAGAAGAATGGTCCTTTCAAGAAGCAACCCAAGATGGTCCTTGTAGCTCAAGAGGAATACTCCTCCGCAAGTGAAGATGAAGAGGATGATGATAGTTCCTGCGAAACGGCTGCTATAGCCACCACATTGACTCCCTCCTCTCTCTTCGACTCGCCGAACGAGAACGCCATCAACAACAACGCCACTTGCCTAATGGCAAGAGGATCCGAGGTATCGACTTCTAACTCCTCATTTTCTAAGACTAACATAATTTTGGATATGGATGATCATGACAGTCTTGAAATGAAAGAAGAAGTTATTGCCTTGGATACTTTTTTCACTAACCTACAAGGTGAGCACAAACTCCATTTTGATACTCTTATGAGTCAACTTGCTCGAGCCGGAGATCTCCTTGAAGAGAAGGGCAGAATTGAAAGAGAAGATGCTTTGGAGATAGCCTCTTTGAAGAATGCGTTGGAAGAGGAAGAGGAAACTCGAGTTTCTTTGGAAGAAAGACTCGAATCCCTATAGGAGTCACAAGAAGAAGCTGTAGCTCAGCTCATGAAAGAACGTGACCATGCCCTTTCCAAGGTAAAGAAACTAAAGAAAGAAAAGATTGATTTTGGGGCTGTTCATGCTAGACTTTTGGTGAAGTTTGATGATCTTGAAAGTGCTCACAAGGCATTGAAGAGTGATCATTCTACTCTAATTGAGTCTCATGACCAGCTCCAAACTCAATTGAAACGGTATAATGTACCAAGTACATCATCTTCATCCTTTGGAAAAGAAGATCTTGCAAGGAGTTCTCAACACAAAGGTAAAGGGGTTATTGATGAGATACTGAGCAGGCAAAGGACAAACAACTATAAAGAAGGTCTTGGTTACATACCCAAGATAAAGAGCAAGAAAAACAACAAGAAGAAGAAGAACAAGACTACTCAGTCGAAGACTAGCAACATTACCAATGACAAGACTAATTGTGATGGTTTTGCAGGGGTCAACAATCCTAACTTCGAACTATATTGTGATTCTTATGGTGATGTTTATGCTAGTTATGTAGGGCCTTATGATTGTTACATTCCTTGGTCTATTTGGGTTCCCAAGACCCTTGTTACTAACATGAGAGGACCCATTGAAAAATGGGTACCTAAAACCAAGAAGTAATTTTCTTGCAGGGCTATGCTTCCGGTGGTTCTAAATGGGTACTCGATAGCGGTTGTACGAGTCACATGACCGGAAGCAAGGAGATCATCACGGAGATACGGCCAAACCTTGATCACATTACTGTCTCCTATGGTGACAAGTCAAAATCTGAGGTATCGGGTCTCGGCAAAGTTGTGGTGGCTCACGATATCTCTCTTGTGGACGTCATGCTTGTTGAGACCCTCGGGTATAACTTACTTTCTGTTCGTGCCCTTGGTAAGATGGGCTTTGCAGTTTACATTGGTGCTGATTTGGTGGTACTCTTGTGGAGTAAGTCTCTAAAAGTCGCTTTCGTGGGATATGTCGAAAACGACCTGTATGTGGTAGACTTCTCGGGGAAAACCACTACAGGTCCGATGTGTCTTTTCGGAAAGGCTGACGCGGGTTGTCTATGGCATCGCCGACTAGCCCACGTCAATATGAGAACTTTGCAAAGTCTCCACAAGGGTGGCCACATTCTTGGACTAAAAGAAAATGTCTCTTTTGCCAAAGATCGTGTTTGCAGGGCGTGTGTTGAAGGAAAAATGCATGATTCACCTCATCGAAGGAAAACCATTATCTCTTCAAAAAGGATCTTGGAGATCCTTCATGTGGACCTCTTCGGACCTCCATCTCATGTAAGCCTCGGTGGGAAGAAGTATTGTCTAGTGATTGTTGATGATTACTCCAGATACACTTGGGTTTATTTTTTCAAGTTGAAGAGTGAAACTCAACAAACTATCATCGACTTCGCCAATGAGGTTCAACGTCAACACAACGTCCCCATTCTGGCTATAAGGAGTGATAACGGCTCGGAGTTCAAGAACTACACCTTGAATGTGTTCCTAAGTGAAGAGGGGATAAGACATCAGTATTCCGCTGCGTACACCCCTCAACAAAATGGTGTAGCCGAGAGGAAGAATCGGACTCTAATGAACATGGCAAGATCAATGTTGGCCGAATTCAAATCTCCATATAACTTCTGGGCTGAAGCAATCTCTACTGCTTGTCATTCATCCAACCGGTTATACCTCCACAAGATATTGGACAAGACTCCGTATGAAATACTTACCGGTAACAAGCCAAACATCTCATACTTTCGGGTATTCGGGTGTAAGTGTTTCTTTCTTATTAAAGGAGTTCGTTTATCTAAGTTTGAATCTAAGGCTCTAGAAGGTATTTTTGTTGGTTATGGTGCCGAATCCCACACTTATAGAGTCTACAATAAGCTCTCTGAAACTATTGTAGAATCTTGTAGTGTGGTGTTCGAGGAAAATGACGGTTCCCGTGCAGAGCAAGTTGGTGTTTGTGATGCAGATGTTGAAATACCCCAAGATGCCATAAGAAGAATAGGCGTGGGATTCTTCTACCCCATTGAGGAACCCCTTGTGGCGGACCGGGAAGGACAATGCTCTACTCATATAGAGCCCTCATCTACACATACGCAACATGCTCCAACCACGGGGGCAACTTCTACACCATCTCCATCAACTGCTGAAGGTCAAGATGCTCCAAAAAGCTCCAGGCCGGATTTTTCGGTGGATACCAGATTATCCGTCCACCCTGCTCCAGCTGTCCATGCAGCTCCTGGTGGTCAAGATATCAACACAAGCTCCAGGCCGGATTTTTCGGCTGACCCCGGATTATCCGGCTCCTCGCCAGGTCAAGCAAGTCCCAGGCTTCCTGATGATGATGATGCAAGTCCTCCCAGGCTGGATTATCCGGCCACTTCATCGGTCGGATTATCCGGCCCTGACTCTCCAGTTCTGCAGCCTCCTGTTATGGCTACAGACTCACCTCAAGGGCATGCATCTCCACCACCTTCTACTGATGTTCCAGCTACTGATCAAGGCGAAGAAAATGCCTCCAATGAAGACTCAAGTGATGAATCTCCTCCACCAAGAGACAACAAACTTATTGAACTTCGTCGCAAGGCTCGGGCTGATCGTATCCTTGAGTTGAGGGGTCACACTCTCGACAAGGTTGTTGGTGATCTTCGACGAAGGGTGTCTACTAGAAGAGAATTGGCCAGTTTTGGTGAGCATCAAGCTCATATATCCATGGTGGAACCTAAGAAGGTCTTTGAAGCTCTTGAAGACCCAGACTGGGTTGTTGCTATGCATGAAGAATTGAATAATTTCGAGCGTAACAAAGTCTGGAAACTAGTGGAGAAACCCAAAGACTGTCGCAATGTTATCGGCACCAAGTGGATTTTCAAGAACAAGTAGGATGAGAATGGCATTGTTGTGAGGAACAAGGTAAGACTTGTGGCACAAGGTTACTCACAAGTTGAGGGCATCGACTTCGGCGAGAGTTATGCTCATGTGGCTCGCCTTGAGTCCATCCGTATCCTACTTGCCTATGCTGCTCATAACAATTTTAAGTTGCAGCAAATGGACGTCAAGAGTGCCTTCCTTAACGGTCCTCTACATGAGTTGGTATACCTAAAGCAACCCCCGGGGTTTGAGGATCCTAACTTCCCGAACCATGTCTACAAACTCGATAAGGCACTCTATGGCCTTAAACAAGCCCCACGTGCGTGGTATGAGCAACTTAAAGAGCTTTTGTTAGATCGTGGCTTCGAAGTTGGGAAAATCGACCCCACTCTTTTTACTAAGAAGGTTAAGGGGGAGCTCTTCGTATGCCAACTATATGTAGACGATATCATTTTTGGTTCTACTAACAAAGCTTTTAACGATGAATTTTCAAAGCTTATGACTGACAGGTTTGAGATGTCTATGATGGGGGAATTACGGTTCTTTCTTGGATTCGAGATCAAGCAACTAAGAGAAGGAACCTTTGTTAATCAAGCAAAGTACATCCAAGACATGCTCAAGAGATTCAAGATGACGGGTCTAAATGGTGTCGCTACTCCGATGCAAACAAAGTGTCATCTCGAACTCAACCCTCATGGTAAAGATGTGGACCAAAAGGTATACCGGTCCATGATCGGCTCTCTTCTTTACCTCTGCGCATCTAGACCCGATATTGTGTTGAGTGTGGGAGTGTGTGCAAGGTATCAAGCAGCTCCTAAAGAAAGCCACTTAGTGGCTGTCAAGAGGATCTTTCGATATTTAGTTCATTCCCCCAACTTTGGTCTCTGGTATCCAAGGGCTCCAATTTCTCTTTATGTGGTTATACTGACTCAGATTGGGCTGGTGATAAGGATGATCGGAAGTCAACTTCTGGAGCTTGTCAATTCTTGGGAAGATCTCTTGTATGTTGGTCCTCCAAAAAGCAGAATTGTATATCTCTCTCCACCGCCGAAGCTGAATATGTTGCTGCGGCGAGCGCTTGTACTCAATTATTGTGGATGAGGAAAACTTTAAAGGAATACGGTGTCAATTGTGACAAAGTGCCTCTTTTATGTGATAATGAAAGTGCTATCAAAATTGCGTACAATCCAGTTCAGCACACAAGGACGAAGCATATTGAGATTCGGAATCATTTTATTCGTGACCATGTTGCTCGAGGCGATATTGATCTATCTTTTGTGAGAACGAAGAACCAACTGGCGGATATCTTTACAAAGCCACTTGATGAAGCAAGATTCTGCTATTTGATGAATGAGCTAAATATCATTGATTCTGGGAGTTTGTCTCGATTACCCATGCACTCACTCGTACGTCTCAATCCTTGTTTGGTCTAGGTGTGGGCATGGATATAGGGGGAGTGTGGTCCTAACTTGTTGGGCTAACCCTCCCCCCATAATGCCAATAGCAAGTATATCATTTCTCTTAATATCATGTTGTGATATGTGAGCTTATTGATGAGTATTGGTCGTGAACCCAAGATATATCTTCGCGGTGTCACACCATTCACTCCAACAAGGTGGCTTCGGCCACCGCCCTCTCCCTTGTGGAGAATTGGATCTTTTTGGATGTTATTTGCTCTCTCATGTTCTTATGGGAATCACACTCAATCTTGGCTTTTATTTGATTTGGATTTTGCAATTTTGAGTGTCTAGTACCATCTCAGTTTGGCATTCTCAATCCTAAGCCTTCCCTACCCCTAAGACATCTATTCTTGCACACAAGTCCCTTGTACACCTTGTGGGGGTGTTGTTTGGGGATGCGCGGGCCTGGTTCTGTGTATAACAGAATCCCAGATTTTAGGCCGGATAATCCGGCCCAAGTGTTGGCCGGATAATCCGGCCCTGGCGGATTCGATCTTAAAGGGCAGGGCTCGGGGAGAAGGGCTCATATCGAGCAACACTTCTTGAAGGGTTTCGCAGCATAGTAAATCAAAATTTTCTACGGAAGCGAACAGAGGGAAAGCCAAGATCTAATCTAGGAGATACAAACAACGAGAGAGATTGGATTAGATCTTCATACCCTTGAAGATTCGCACAGCGGAACGTTCGTCGGAACGTGGGTGATGTAGTCGTACTCGCTTCTCCTCCTCGCGATCCGATCCGATCTAGCACCACAAGTGGCGGTGCCTCCGTGAGATGCACACGTGCAGCACCTCGACGTCTCCTCCTTCCTTGGACCAGCAAGTATGGTGGAGAGATGGATTGGATCTACAACATGACGGCGTGGTGTATTTGGTGGAGAATTTCTGCAGCAGGGCTTCGCCTGCAAACAGTCGGGAGGGAGAGAGGAAGGCAGCAGGGCTACTAGGGCTTGGAGGGAGATGTGTAGGGGGAGGGGGCGCACCAGCCCTCTATATATAGAGGGGGGTGCGGCCAGCCCTTGCCTCTCCTCCAAGCCTATCTCTAGTTTAAACGATTTAAACTCTCCCTTATCTAGAAATTCTATCTCTAGTTTAAACGAGTTTAAACTTATCTAGAATCGGCTGGGCCCTATGGGGCCTTGTGCCCCTGGCCCAATGCGGCCAGGACACTCCCTCATAGGCCCATGCCCCCTCCCGGAAGGTGGGACCACGTTGGCCCCCTTCCAGAAGGTTCTAGAAGCTTCCGGTACAATACTGATTAATCCGGAACAATTCCGAACTCCAAAAACTGCACTGCCTTATATGAATCTTATTCTCCGGACCATTCCGGAACCTCTCGTGATATCCCGGATCCCATCCGAGACTCCGAACAAAAATTCATAAACCAATTATCCAATCTATCCTAGCGTCGAGACACGTTAAGTGTGTGACCCTGCGGGTTCGAGAATATGCAGACATGATCTTCTATCAATAATCAACAGCGGGGTCTGGGCACCCATATTGACTCCCACACATTCATCGATGATCATATCGGATGAACCACGATGCCAGGATTCAATCAATCCCATATATATATTCCCTTCGTCTCGCGATATTTTACTTGCCCGAGATTCGATCGTTGGTATCATCATACCTAGTTCAATCTCGTTCACAGCAAGTACTTTACTCGTTCCGTAATCCGATATCACTTTGTGATTAACTCCTTAACCACATGCTTGCAAGCGGTGTTGATATCGATTACCGAGTGGGCCCGAAGTATATCTCTCCGACTTGGGAGGGACAAATCCCATCTTGATACATACAACCCAACAGATACTTTCTGATTACCTGAGAGACACCTTTATGATCACCCTCTCATAGGATGACGTTTGATGACCTCAAAGCTTTCTTCCGATACCAGGGAGTTGTATTATCTCATGGTCTAAGGAATACAATATTTGACATAAGAAAAACTTCGCAAAGATGAACACGATGACACGATCTAATTGCTTCGCTTAGTTTGGGTCTATCCACCATATCATTCTCCAATGATATGATCTCATTATCAATTGACAACTCATGTCTATGGTTAGGAAACCTTAACCATCATTGATCAATGAGCTAGTCCATAGAGGCGTACTAGGGACACGGTGTTGTTCACAAACCACACAAGTATTAAAGTTTCCGCTTAATACAATTCTAGCATGGAATATAAACTTTATCATGAACAAGAATTATAATAATAACATCTTTATTATTGCCTCTAGGGCATAATTCCAACAGTCTCCCACTTGCACTAGAGTCAATAATCTAGTTTACATCTGGCAACAATCTCACACCCATGGCACTGAGCTGCTGATCATGTTTTACACGTGGAAGAGGTTTAGTCAATGGATCTGCGACATTCAGATCTGTATGTACTTTGCTAATCTTCAGATCTCCATCTGCTATATAATCTCGGATTATATGAAACTTGCGGTTGATATGCTTGGTCTTTGGATGATATCTTGGTTCCTTAGCGAGTGCTATGGCGCCAGTGTTGTCACACAATATCTCCAGTGGGTCCAATGCACTTGGAACCATGCCAAGCTCAGTTATGAAGTTCCTGATCCAAACTCCTTCACTTGACGCTTCTGCAGCAGCCATGTATTCCGCTTCTACTGTAGATCCCGCGATCACGCTTTGCTTGCAGCTTCTCCAGCTCACAGCTCCTCCATTCAAAATATACACGTATCCTGTCTGAGATTTACAATCATCCTTGTCGGTGTCGAAACTAGCATCGACGTAACCTTTTACGACGAGCTGTTCATCACCCCCATAGACTAAGAACATTTCTTTAGTCCTATTTAGGTACCTTAGGATGTTCTTCACGGCTGTCCAGTGTTCCACTCCTGGATCACTTTGATATCTGCTCGTCAAACTAAGAGCATTGGACACATCCGGTCTAGTACACAGCATGGCATACATGATGGAACCTATGGCCGAGGCATAATGCACTTTGCTCATAGCTTCCCTATCATTTACCGTAGCTGGACACTGAGCCTTGCTCAATATCTTACCTGACAACATAGGCACTGAACCTTTCAATGCCTTATCCATTCTGAACCTTTTCAGAACTTTGTCTAGGTATGTACTCTGGCTTAAAGCTATTAGGCGTCTTTGTCTATCTCTATAGATCTTGATGCCCAATATATAAGCAGCTTCACCTAGGTCTTTCATTGAAAAACACTTGTTCAAATAACTCTTCACATCGTTAAGCATGTTGATGTCATTTCCAATAATCAATATGTCATCCACATATAGTACCAGAAACGTCACCGAGCTCCCACTCACTTTCTTGTAGATGCAAGCTTCATAGCAATTTGGAAGAAATCCAAAGCTCTTGATCACTTGATCAAAACGAAGGTTCCAACTCCGAGACGCTTGCTTCAGTCCATAAATGGAACGCTGAAGTTTGCATACTTTATCAGCATCCTTAGGATCGACAAAACCTTCGGGTTGCATCATATACAACTCTTCATCAATGTTGCCATTGAGGAACGCAGTCTTGACATCCATCTGCCATATTTCATAATCATGAAACGCAGCAATTGCTAATAAAATCCGAATGGACTTAAACATCGCTACGGGAGAGAAAGTCTCATCGTAGTCAACACCTTGAACTTGTCGAAAACCTTTCGCAACAAGCCGTGCTTTATAGACGGTAACATTACCATCCGCGTCCGTTTTCTTCTTGAAGATCCATTTGCACTCAACGGCCTTTCGGTCGCTAGGAGGGTCCACCAAAGTCCATACTTGGTTTTCGCTCATGGATCCCAATTCGGATTTCATGGCTTCTAGCCATTTCTCAGAGTCTGGGCTCATCATCGCTTCCTCATAGTTCGTAGGTTTGCTGTCTTCTACTAACAAGACAGTCAAGACAGGGTTGCCGTACCACTTAGGAGGGGCACGCGACCTTGTCGACCTGCGACGTTCAGTAGCAGCATCGTCCGAAGCTTCATGATCCTTGTCATTAGCTTCCTCTATTGTTGGTGCAGGCGGCACTGGAACAATTTCAGGTGCTGCGCTACTCTCCAATTCAAGAGAAGGTTCAATAACCTCGTCTAGCTCTACTTTCCTCCCACTCACTTCTTTCAAGAGAAACTCCTTCTCAATAAAGGAATCGTTCTTTGCGACAAACACTTTGCCTTCGGTTCTGTGATAGAAGGTATACCCAATAGTTTCCTTAGGGTATCCTATGAAGACGCATTTCTCCGCTTTGGGTTCGAGCTTGTCGGGCATCAACTTCTTGACGTAAGCTTCGCATCCCCAAACTTTAAGAAACGACAACTTAGGTTTAGCACCAAACCACAGTTCATACGGTGTCGTCTCAACGGATTTAGATGGAGCCCTATTTAAAGTGAATGCAGCGGTTTCTAATGCATAACCCCAAAATGATAACGGCAAATCAGTAAGAGACATCATCGATCGGACCATATCTAATAGGGTTCGATTCCGGCGTTCAGACACACCATTGCGCTGTGGTGTTCCGGGTGGCGTGAGTTGTGAAACGATTCCACTTGCTTTGAGATGCGTGAGAAAATCATAACTCAAATATTCGCCCCCACGATCGGATCGTAGAAACTTAATCTTTCTGTTACGATGGTTCTCCACTTCATTCTGAAATTCTTTGAACTTTTCAAACGTTTCAGATTTATGTTTCATTAAATAGATATACCCATATCTACTTAAGTCATCGGTAAAAGTGAGAAAGTAGCGATATCCACCGCGCGTCGAAACACTCATCGGTCCGCATACATCGGTATGTATGATTTCCAACAAGTCCGTTGCTCGCTCCATCATACCGGAGAACGGGGTTTTGATCATCTTGCCCATGAGGCATGGTTCGCATGTGTCAAATGATTCAAAATCAAGAGACTCCAAAAGTCCATCAGAATAGAGTTTCTTCATGCGCTTTACACCAATATGACCTAGACGACAGTGCCACAAATAAGTAGTATTATCACTATCTACTTTGCATCTCTTAGCCTCAATGTTATGGATGTGTGTTTCATCCCTTTCGAGATTTATAAGAAATAAACCATTCACAAGAGGTGCATGACCATAAAAGATGTTACTCATATAAATAGAACAACCATTATTCTCCGATTTAAATGAATAACCGTCTTGCAATAAACACGATCTAGAAATAATGTTCATGCTCAACGCAGGCACAAAATAACATTTATTAAGGTTTAAAACTAATCCCGAAGGTAAAACTAAGGAGAGCGTGCCGACGGCCATCACATCAACTCTTGATCCGTTGCCAACGCGCATCGTCACCTCATCCCTCGCAAGCCGCCGTCTATTCCGTAGCTCCTGTTTCGAGTTACAAATATTAGCAACCGAACCAGTATCAAATACCCAGGCACTACAATGAGGGCTAGTAAGGAAAACATCAATAACATGTATATCAAATATACCTTTGATGGTGCCAGCCTTCTTGTCCGCTAAGTACTTCGGACAGTTGCGCTTCCAGTGACCCTTGTCCTTGCAATAGAAGCACTCAGTTTCTAGCTTGGGTCCAGACTTGAGCTTCTTCTCAGCAGGGGCAACGCGTTTGCCGCCTCCTTTCTTGAAGGGCTTCTTTGCACCCTTACCTTTCTTAAAGGAGGGCTTGTTGACCATCAACACATGATTATCCTTTTTGATGTCCACCTCCGCAGCCTTCAGCTTTGCGAAGAGCTCGGTGATCGTATCAGTGGAACCAATCTGATTATGAGTCACTACAAAACTTTTGTAGCTGGGAGGGAGTGATTGCAGAACCCTGTCAATCTTGAGCTCCTCTGGAATCTTGCAGTCCAGTTGCTCAAGGCGTTGAGTGTAGCCCGACATCTTTATGGCGTGCTCACTAACGGAACTCCCTTCCTCCATCTTGCAGTTAAAGAACTTCTCAGAGATCTCATATCTCTCAGAACGGGCCTGAGTCTGAAACATGGTTTTCAGCTCCTCGAGAATCTCAAAGGGCCCGGGATAGTTTTCAAAACGATTTTGAAGTTCCGGTTCCATAGCAAACAACATGGTGCTCTTAATCACACCATAATCATCTTTGCGCGACTGATAGACAGCTTTCTCATTAGCCAGCGCAGTTGCAGCAGGGGGGTCACCTAACGCTTTCCCAAGGACATAGTCCTTTTGTCCGCCAGACAGAATGATTCTTAGATTGCGGAACCAGTTGGTGAAGTTAGACCCATTTTTTCTAAGCTTTTCTTTCTCAGCAAAAACGTTGAAGTTGGACTTGTCCATGTGATCTACAGTATTTGCAAGTACAATTTAGACTATGTTCATGATAAATAGTTCAACTTAATCAAATTACTAGATGAACTCCCACTAAATTCAACATCCCTCAAGTTCTTTAGTGAACACGATCCAAATTCACCACACCTAATCCGATCATCACGAGAAGAGATGTGGTTTCAATGGTGGACAACGAAGTGTCGATCATATCATTCATATGACTCATGCTTAACCTTTCGGTTCTTGTGTTCCGAGGCCATGTCTGTACATGCTAGGCTCGTCAAGTTAGACCCAAGTATTTCCGCGTGTGCAAAACTGGCTTGCACCCGTTGTATGTGAGCGTAGAGTCTATAGCACCCGATCATCACGTGATGCTTGGACACGACGAACTTTCGCAACGGTGCATACTTGGGGAGAACACAGTTTTTATCTTGATCTTTAAGTGAGGAATCATCTTATAATGCTACCGTCGCGATCTAAGCATAATAAGATACATAAAAGGATAAACATCACATGCATATAACTTTATGTGACATGGTATAGCCAATCTTCGCGCAATGATCTCCATCTTGTGCATTCCGGCATGATCTCCATCACTCCACCATGATTGCCTCCACCACGAATAGCAACTACAACTATTGCTAACTACTTAGCGATAAAGTAAAGCTATTACATGGCGTATAAGAAGTTGACTCGCAGGTCATACACAATTATAAAGACAACCATATGGCTCCTGCCGGTTGTGTACTCATCGACATACAAGTCGTGAAACATTACAAAACATGATCATCGCATACAATATACACATCACATCTTGGGCCATACCATATCACAGAAAACACTCCCTGCAAAAACAAGTTAGACGCCTCTACTTTGTTGTTGCATGTTTTACGTGGCTTATGGGAGTAGATGCTAAGAACGATTCTTACCTACGGAAAGCCACAACGGTGATATTATGGTTGCCAAACTCCGGTGTTAATCCCATGACAACTATAGTGAGAGAAACTGACATCCACCAGCCGCATGTGTGGTACAAGCCACACGTCAAGTGCGGAGCCGGTCTCGCGAACGACGTCGCGTAAGGTTGGCCTGGACCACTTCAATCTCACTATCCTGCGTCATAAGAAGAACACAAACAAGAGGCTTGCAACAGAAAACATCAACGCCCGCAACAACCATGTTGCGTTCTACTCGTGAATCACATCTACGCATAGATCTAGCTCTGATACCACTGAAGGGTTTCGCAGCATAGTAAATCAAAATTTTCTATGGAAGCGAACAGAGGGAAAGCCAAGATCTAATCTAGGAGATGCAAACAACGAGAGAGATTGGATTAGATCTTCATACCCTTGAAGATTCGCACAGCGGAACGTTCGTCGGAACGTGGGTGATGTAGTCGTACTCGCTTCTCCTCCTCGTGATCCGATCCGATCTAGCACCACAAGTGGCGGTGCCTCCGTGAGATGCACACGTGCAGCACCTCGACCTCTCCTCCTTCCTTGGACCAGCAAGTATGGTGGAGAGATGGATTGGATCAACAACACGACGGCGTGGTGTATTTGGTGGAGAATTTCTGCAGCAGGGCTTCGCCTGCAAACAGTCGGGAGGGAGAGAGGAAGGCAGCAGGGCTACTAGGGCTTGGAGGGAGATGTGTAGGGGGAGGGGGCGCACCAGCCCTCTATATATAGAGGGGGGGTGCGGCCAGCCCTTGCCTCTCCTCCAAGCCTATCTCTAGTCTAAACGATTTAAACTCTCCCTTATCTAGAAATTCTATCTCTAGTTTAAACGAGTTTAAACTTATCTAGAATCGACTGGGCCCTATGGGGCCTTGTGCCCCTGGCCCAATGCGGCCAGGACACTCCCTCATAGGCCCATGCCCCCTCCCGGAAGGTGGGACCACGTTGGCCCCCTTCCGGAAGGTTCTAGAAGCTTCTGGTACAATACTGATTAATCCGGAACAATTCCGAACTCCAAAAACTACACTGCCTTATATGAATCATATTCTCCGGACCATTCCGGAACCTCTCGTGATATCCCGGATCCCATCTGAGAATCCGAACAAAAATTCATAAACCAATTATCCAATCTATCCTAGCGTCGAGACACGTTAAGTGTGTGACCCTGCGGGTTCGAGAATATGCAGACATGATCTTCTATCAATAATCAACAGCGGGGTCTGGGCACCCATATTGACTCCCACACATTCATCGATGATCATATCGTATGAACCACGATGCCAGGATTCAATCAATCCCATATATATATTCCCTTCGTCTCGCGATATTTTACTTGTCAGAGATTCGATCGTCGGTATCGTCATACCTAGTTCAATCTCGTTCACAGCAAGTACTTTACTCGTTCCGTAATCCGATATCACTTTGTGATTAACTCCTTAACCACATGCTTGCAAGCGGTGTTGATATCGATTACCGAGTGGGCCCGAAGTATATCTCTCCGACTTGGGAGGGACAAATCCCATCTTGATACATACAACCCAACAGATACTTTCTGATTACCTGAGAGACACCTTTATGATCACCCTCTCATAGGATGACGTTTGATGACCTCAAAGCTTTCTTCCGATACCAGGGAGTTGTATTATCTCATGGTCTAAGGAATACAATATTTGACATAAGAAAAACTTCGCAAAGACGAACACGATGACACGATCTAATTGCTTCGCTTAGTTTGGGTCTATCCACCATATCATTCTCCAATGATATGATCTCATTATCAATTGACAACCCATGTCTATGGTTAGGAAACCTTAACCATCATTGATCAATGAGCTAGTCCATAGAGGCGTACTAGGGACACGGTGTTGTTCACAAACCACACAAGTATTAAAGTTTCCGCTTAATACAATTCTAGCATGGAATATAAACTTTATCATGAACAAGAATTATAATAATAACATCTTTATTATTGCCTCTAGGGCATAATTCCAACACTTCTCCCCCAGCCCTCTTCTTCTCCCTAGTCGTCGCCTGCCACCGCTCACCCTCCCCGGAGCCTCTCCAGCCACCGGATTTTCCGGGCCTTCCCGGATCTTCTTCTCCGCGCCTCCGGGTACCTTCTCCTCCGCATTCTTCCTCCAATGAGTGAGGGTAACTCCCTCTCTCCCCATCTTTGGATAGATGTGTATCTTGTTGGATAGAACGTTGTCTAGAAGGATGTGTTTTCGCATAGAACTCGTAGTCTTAAAGTTTCTAGGCCTGATCTACTTTTTTGCATGCATTCTTGGTGAAATCGAAAATTTCTGCCAGGGCCGGATTATCTGCCCCTGGCCAGGCCGGATAATCCGGCCTGACAGATTCAAGTCTGCTTCAGTTTCACTATGGTGTATGTATTGAGTAGTTTTGACCTATGAATTTTTTTTTGCCTACTTGTTCCATGCTCTCTCTTGGACTTGTGTGTATGCTTATGCCCTTGCTATTGCCCTTATTCTCCTCACAGGTGGTTCTGGTGTTCCCAAGACCTACAAGCGCCGTCCTCGCGCCAAGTACTTTCGGGACGACGGTCAAGGTAACCTAGTGGACGAAGTTGAATTGCGGAGAAGGAAGAACGAAGAGAGGCGCATGGCTGAACAATCCAAGAGGACTAGGAAGGGTGTGTCCAAGAGGAAGGGCAAGGAGCCCAAGATCAACTACCGGGCTCTGGATGCGGTCTCCTTCTCTGCCATACGTCACCGTGACCTGTTTGCTGAGCTGCCTCGTGATGATGAGCTGGGGGATACCCGGTTTTGGTGTGCAGAACAGAAAGGGATTTATGAAGACATCTATGCCAGGCTGAACATTAGGCCTATGCACCCTCTGGTACTTGCTGATGCTTTGGAGAAGGCGCATCTTGTGGATGCGATGTATGTGGCTGAGAGGATGGGGCTGCACCATCTCATGTCCCTCCAGTGCTCCTTTGACTCTGAGGTGGTGAAGCAATTCTTCTCCACTCTGGTGATTTGTGGTGATGAGCGTCGCACTATGAAGTGGATGACTCATGACAGGCCCATGACTGCTGATTTTCACGTGTTTGCTGAGGTTTTGGGGTACTCCTTCTGCAATAGGGATAGAGCCAGTGGCCACCGCATCATCACTCAGTTGAAGCCCAACAAGGATGTTGCTCTCTCTCCATGCACTGTGGACAATGGAATTGTCGTTACTGTGGCTGGTCTTGCTCCCATCTATGCTGCATTGGTGGGTCTCTTCCGTGACTCTATTACACCAAGTGGGGGCAACAATGACAGCATCCGTGGTCACCTTGTTCAGCTACTTCAATTTTCTCATGAGGTTGCCTCCTGCGAGGACGAGTCAGTGCAGTACAGGCTGGATGTCATGGACTTCATTTACCATGAGCTGTGTGATGCTATGTTCAACCGTCTGTCCATTCCTTATGCGCCCTACATTATGTTGCTCATCCGCCACCTGCTTCCTGCCGAGGAGTTCCACATTGACTCGGTGCACAAGGCCAAGAAGATTTACAACAAGGTTCGAAAGACTGCTCACCCCTCCTCTACTCCTGAGGGTCTCATGAGGGATGCTCGTAGGCCCCCAGTGCCTCCCGTGGTCCACGAGATCAAGCAGCTGAACTGGTTCCAGCGTCACATCCTCTACATGGGCGTGGACACATGCAAGGGTCAGTATGAGGCCTACAGGCAACGCCATGAGTTGGCTCACTCCCAGCAGCTCATTCTCCACCACGTGTCTGGCGCTTCGGGTGCTCCTCCGGCTCCTACACCTCCCACTCCATATGCTCGGTGGAACTCTTCCTCCGGGCTGAACTATGGTGAGCTGGAGCGTCACTTGTTCCCCTCTGCGCCTGCTGCTGATGCTGATGATGAGGAAGGTGACACTGAGGAGCTTGAAGATGAGGATGAGGAAGAGCATGAGGACGAGGACTATGATGAGTGATCCCATGGGGTGCTAGCATCGCTCTTCTCCCTTTTTGGTGTCTCGATGCCAAAGGGGGAGAAGTAGTTCTATTAGCATGTCCGTGGATTTGCATGGGTCGGGCATAAGCACTTGCACTTTTTATTCGTTATTTCTTGCTTATGCCCATTTAGCGTTGAACTTTTATATTCGTGGTTTGTGATTTGTGGTTGAGACTTTATGTGGTTGTCTGGATGATACCTATGGACTTCATATCATGGATTATGCTCATGGTTATATCTATTAATATCCTGTTGTTGGAGGTTTATCACGGAAGGCGCGCGCTCATAATGGTTATCCAATAATAATTATGATTTATGTCAAGGATGCCTATTCTCTACTTCGGTGGTATGTGTTTTTGCCCGTCTGTCTATGGAATAGATTCACCTATTTGTGTGCATTTGTATTCCAATGCAAAACTCTATTATGCACACATTGAGGGGGAGTCCCCTTCATAGTTATCTTTGTGTGTCTTGTGTCTTTCTCCTGCAAATCCTGGTATTGTCATCTAACACCAAAAAGAGGGAGATTGAAAGAACATTTCATGTTTCCCTATGTTTTGTGTGTTAGATAACAATACTATGGAGACTTTTCATGTGTGCTAAGTGTGCAGGAAGTTTTGAGGGGGGGCGAATAATCCGTCCCTCCAAGGGCCGGATAATCCGGCCTACCTCATCTCTCAAGGAAGCCAAGGCGCGTCACTCTGTGTCTAGTCGGATTTTCTCCCGGAAAATCCAAACTGGGGCGGTTTTTCCTCCCCAGGCCGAATAATCCGGGTTTCGCAAGGGTCGGATAATCCGGCCCCCAGTTTTCGAGCAAAAGGAGCCAAGGCGCGTTGCTCGGTATCCGGTCGGATTTTCTACCGGAAAATCCGAACTGGGGCGGTTTTTCTTCCCCAGGCCGGATAATCCGTCCTTCGCATAGGGCCGGATAATCCGGCCCCCAGAAGTTGATCAAGGGCAAGCTCGGCGCGACGCTCAAAGAGGGGGCCGATTTTCTGCCGGATATTCCGAGACTGGGGCGGAGTTTCCCCAGACCGGATAATCCGGCCCTTACTTGGGCCGGATAATCCGGCCCCCAAAGTGTGCAACGGCTGGTTTTTGGAAGGGGGTATAAGTACCCCTTCTTCCCCAACGTCCAGAACTCTTGATTCATTCAAATTTGACCAGACCCTGTGCAAGAGCTCTAAATCTCGATCTCCCACTTCAACCACCATAAGCTCTTGATCTTTGGTGGAATTGAAGGAGGAGAAGTTCATCATCAACATCAAGAATCAATGCTCCAACTCCTCTCCATTCACTTGGAGAAATCCCTGATCTAGTATTCTCGTTAATACCTAGATCGTGTTACTGTATTTGACAACTTTGTTCTTGTGGCAGCTTGTTGTCACTTCGGGAGCCTCCAAGCTGTTGTGGAGTTGTTGCCCTGCTAGTTGTGTAAAGGCGCCGGTGCCCGCCTCGAAGGGTACCTATAGTGGAAGGTGGACCAGGCCTGTTGTGGCGAGATCCATCGGAGAATAAGGTGAGGCCTTTTGTGGCGTGGTGGTCTTAGTACCGCCCACCCCTCTAACGCAGACGTACTTCCCTTAACAAGGAAGGAACTGCGGTCAAACAAATCCTGTTTCTCCGCGTGCTTCACTTTGATTCACTCATTCCTCTTCTACTCGCTCCTTACTCGCTAGTAGATAGGTTTGCATATAGGGAAATTCCACACATTAGTTTATCTAGAGAATTTACCTTTGTGCTAAGCCTAAAATTGAAAAAGAATTAAAAATTGATGTAGCACATATTCACCCCCCCTCTAGGTGCCCATACGATCCATTTCAAGTGCCAGCTGCCTGTTTTCTGTTGTTTTTGGTTCCAGAAAAGTCAGAAAATGAATATTCTCGGAATTGGACGGGACAAAAGCCAAAGTGCCTATTTTTCCGGAAGGGATCAAGTGCCAGAATACGAGACGGAGAGGGGCCAGGGGCCAGCCACACCACCTGGCCACGCGGCCTGGCCTGGCCCGCGCCAGGGGGTGGTCTGGCCGACCCCAGCACCCCCTCGGCCTCTCCTTCCGCCTATAAGTTGCCCTCGGGACGAAAACCCTAAGTACCCGATCAAAAATCCACGAAAGAGTCTGTAGCCGCCGTCATCTCCATCCCTAGATCGGGGGGGGATCTGAAGCTCTTCCTGGCACCCTGCCGGAGAGGGGAATTCACCCTGGAGGCCTTCTTCATCACCATGCAAGCCTCCGGTGTGATGCGTGAGTAGTTCATCCTTGGACTACGGATCCATGTAGTAGCTAGATGGCTGGTTTCTCCTCCTTTGTGCTTTCATGTTTAGATCTTGTGAGCTCCGTTCATGATCAAGATCATCTATTTGTAATTCATACATGTTGTGTTTGCGGGGATCCGATGGATATTGAGATGCTATTTTAGATTGATTATTGATTCTATCATGTCTTTGTTATTTGAGATCTTGCATGCTTTCCATTGTTAGTAGCTATCTTGGCCAAGTAGATGCTAGCAACTCCAAGAGTTAGTATTTATGCTCGATAGTGGGTTCATGCCTCTGGTAATCTGGGGAAGTGACATAAATCTCTAAGGTACTAGATGTGCTGTTGCTACTAGGGAGAAAACAACGATCTTTTGTTCATAGAACAATTGTATTGTTTACTTTACACGCAGTTCGTAAAGCAATAATCTGTTGCTTGCAACTTAATACTGGAGGGGGTCGGATGATAACCTGAAGGTGGATTATTAGTCATAGATGCAGTTGGATGGCGGTCTATGTATTATGTTGTAATGCCCAATCAAGTCTCAAAGGAGTCAAGATGATTAGTATATGCATGTATTGCTTTCTCGGTGTTTGTCAATTGCCCCGCTGTAATTTGTTCACCCAGCATGTTATCTATCTAAGGAGAGCCACCTCTAGTGAACTATGGATCACGGTCCTTGTCTTTTACATACAATCTACAATCTTTTACTGCTTTGTGTTTACTTTCTGCAAACTTTTACTTCTTTCCATTCGATACTTTTAATCCTTTGTTTTCCGCAAAACACGGTGAGATTGACAACCTCATCGCAAGTTGGGGACAAAGTTCTGTGGTTGTGTTGTGCAGGTCTCCATGTTGCTACTAGCACCGGTAGTGCGCCCTGCCAAAGCTCAGCTAATAACACCTTTGAGGTGTTTCCTTGCTCCTACTGGTTCGATTAAACCTTGGTTTCATAACTGAGGGAAACTTGCTGCTGTGCTCATCATACCTTCCTCTTGGGGTTCCCAACGAGCTCTACATCAACACCACGCACCAAGCACTTTTCTGGGCGCCGTGTATTGAGCCATCAAGTGATTTTCTGGCGCCATTGCCGGGGAGTCAAGGACATCTTCACAAGGGGAGTCCCTCATAACCAATCTCTTTACTTTGTTGTTTTTGTTTTGCTTAGTTTTCTTTTTTGCTTTGTTTGCTTGTTTTGTTCTTCAAAAATCCAAAAAAAATAGTTTTACTAGTTTGCTTTCTTATTTGAAAACACAAAAAAATTAAGTCTCTCTTAGTTGTCACCTCTCCCTTAGCTCACCATGTTGATCCCTACATTCACCCTGAAAGACCTTCCAATTGGTAGTGGTTCTATAATTGGGAAAGACAATATTGAAGAATTCTTTAACCATGTTATCAAACATAAATATACTGAGGATAGATCCCTTGTAGAACTTGCTCCAAATTATGAGATTGATGCATCTTCTTTAATTCACATGTTAGAAGCTAGGTTTGTTAACCTCAACCCCTTAATGCAAGTAATGTTTCTTAAGCTTAAAGAAATTGAGGATCCTGAAAAGAGGGATTTTATTCTAGAAACTTTGTTTAAGGAGTTCTATGATGTTACCAAGGAAGCTAGGAAAATCTTTGAACGTTTCAATATTCTAGGCTCATGTGCATATGTTGTTGGTATGCGAGAAAATATGAACAAAACTGAACCTAATGGGGAGGAACCTAAGATACCAATACCCTTTAAACTAGTAGCAATACATGATGCCATAGAAAAGAATCTTGAATGGATTGTTCCTGCAAACCCTTTTGATGAGAATAGTGAACCCAAGAGCATTGAGAGAGGATCATATAGAACTTATTTGGATGATATACCATGCCTTGTTGAAAATATTTCTGGTATTGATCTTAATGTTTCTTCATTTGAGAACACTTGATTCTTTCTTTGGTTCTTATGCCTAACTTAAAGGCGTTAAAGAAAAGTACTTGTTGGGAGATAACCCAAGAGTATTAGATTAGTCTTGGAAGTTATTACCTCTGTAATTACCTCTCCTTATCCTTTTTATTTGCTTTTTGTGCCAAGAGTAACCTCTAATGAGAGTGAAGTAATGATTGGGAAAGTTGCTGTCCCGAAACAGATTTCTGTGCTTCACCGTAAAAATTCCTGAGAGAGATATTTACGTCGGATTGAGATGTGATTTTTTGTGCTTCTTACCCAGGTTGTTATCTAACTTTCGTTAGTTCAACAATTTTTGATTTGAGCAACAGAAGGTCTTCGAAAAAATTCTTCTTTACCTGCTGGTCTGTTTTGACAGATTTCTGCCATTTTCTGCATTTGCTTCTTGTTAGTTCCTTCTTGAGTTCCTTTGGGGAATTGAGCTTTTTGAGGGAAGTTCTACAGTATCTAGTGTTCTAATGGAAGTTTATTTGGTGTTAGAACTGAACCTTGAGACTTATTTATCTTAAGTGCACTAATGTTGCTATTGAGATTGTGTGAAGTTTTGTATGAAGGAAAAATTTCAAGTGTATGGAAGGAATGAGTAATGAGATGAAGGATGGACTAAAGCTCAAGCTTGGGGATGCCACGCGTGTCACCCCAAGAAATATCCAAGAAGTACAAGCGTCAAAGCTTGGGGATGCCCAAGGCATCCCCTTCTTCATCAATAAAAATTCCAGGTTTCTTCCAAACGCTTCATTTTTATTGTTTCATGCACAGTTGTGTTTTTCTTGGAGCGTCTTATTTTTTGTTTTTGTTTTGGTTTTTTAGTTTGCTTGGTTTGCTTAGTTTTCTGAATAAGTTAGTTGGACCCCCTCTTTCACACTTTGGTTTGCAAATAGTTTGGTTTGGTTTGGAAAAGAGTAGGAAAGTTCATGCTTATGTGGTAAAAAGAGCTCGTTTTTTACTGTGGCTATGCTTTGTCATGCCGTGCTTGATATTGTTTTGGCTTTATGCTTAGTATTCTTTGCTGTAGCATGACTTGTTATAAACAATTGAGATTGCTTAATGTGCCTTGGATGAATCATGCGTTGTTTTAGCATATTAAAGCATAGTATAGTGGTATTCTCCTTTGATGCTTTATTTGGGTTGACTTGGCACATGCTCACACCATGTTATGACTATCTCAAGTCACCATAGCCTTTATGATCCTTTATTTTTCAACTTGTAGTATCACTTTATGCTTTGATCAATGATGTTTTGTCGCTCTGCATGATTATGGCCATTATTGCTCTCTTAGTTTGTCGCTCCCAGTCTTTTGCTAGCCTCCACAACAAAGTATGAGTTCCATTCATGCATCCAACTCCCTAAACCAAGTTTTTCCAAAGAGTCCACCATACCTACCTACTAGCTTATGCTATTCCAAGTATATTCATGTTTTTGTTTACCTTCCACTTGTTATGAGAAAACTAGTGATTAAAGCTCCCACGAACTTGATGGCACACTTTACTTTATTGCCTCTAATAAACTTGAACCATTGTGTCTTCTATGTTGTATATGCTTGCACTTATTTGTTGGGAATTAGCAGAACCATGCTTTCATGGAGAACGCTTTCAACATTGCACTTGGTACTTGTACCTAGTTGATATCATGCTCTTTTGTATATGGATGTCGTCGGTGTGAAATGAAAGGGGAGCTTGTAAGTCCATGGAGTTATGTATATGTGTTAGAGAAACGCCTGGGCCGTTGGTCTAATCCATGCTGACATGGTGGAAACCTGCAGCGTAACCATAATGAGCTGTCTATGACGCATTCTTCTTATAAAAAAAGAGTCCTATTGAGAAAAAAGAGAAAGGAAAAAAAAGAGATACTATGAAAAGAGGAAAGAGAGAAAAAAAGCACCATATTCCCATGGTAAATAAGAAGAATGCTGATATGCTTGTTGTCTGCTTGCCTTGTCATTTTGATATGGGGATTCTTCCGTATCATCGGGCAAGGGGTACCCTGTTGGCGGTCCTCTATGTTACACATGTACTTACGATGACAAGAACTTACCGGTGACTAAACTTGAGTAGCATGAGGAGCGGCCCTCGTATACAAGGGACATGAGATTTCTGACTTATACTTCGTCAAGCATGTACACCATAGTTTGTTCACTTTAACCTTAATCACTTCAAGATGCTTATGATAGGGGCAATGAGAGCTGAAAGCTATAAGTATCATAATTTTTGGAAGCTCTTTATGAGACTTGAATCCCTACTTTCTTTTACAAAAGGCCTTTCTTCCACCATTATATTGAGTCTCCACCTTCTATCTTTATGCACCTACTTTGAGAGCATAGTGGCCATTCTTAGTTCTATGTGCATTGTCCCAAGACTAGTTGATTGATGCATAACTTGTTATTGCTTGTTTGAAACTTTTGTATCTAGTCACTCTTATGAACTTTGAAGGTGTCCTATGCATTTATATTTGCTACTCTATTGAGGGACAACCTGAATACTATTATGCTATGTTTTCTTTATGTGGAACAAACAAACGTCTTGCAAAGCATGTTATTCATGAATCTTTTGTTTGTGCCTTTTCATGTTGCATCATAGTTTCTTTGCTTATTGCTAGAACTTTGCCTTTCATGTTATGATCAAAGTACTATGATCCCAGCTTTGAATGTTTTGCAAATACTTTGATCAAGTCTTTGATGGTGCATGTCACCTCAAAAATTCTTTCTTTTTATCACTTACCTACTCGAGGACGAGCAGGAGTTAAGCTTGGGGATGTTGATACATTGCAAATGTATCTATAATTTTTTATGTTCCATGCTTAGTTTTATCCACTTTCTTGTGTTTTGTTCCAACTTTGGAGTACTTATATTATGATTTCTTGGACTAACCTATTAACAAGAGCCACAATGCCAGCTACCTGTTTTCTGTTGTTTTTGTTCCAGAAAAGTCAGAAAATGAATATTCTCGGAATTGGACAGGACAAAAGCCAAAGTGCCTATTTTTCCGGAAGGGATCAAGTGCCAGAATACGAGACAGAGAGGGGCCAGGGGCCGGCCACACCACCTGGCCGCGCGGCCAGGCCTGGCCCGCGCCAGGGGGTGGTCTGGCCGACCCCAGCACCCCCTCGGCCTCTCCTTCCGCCTATAAGTTGCCCTCGGGACGAAAACTCTAAGTACCCGATCAAAAATCCACGAAAGAGTCTGTAGCCGCCGTCATCTCCATACCTAGATCGGGGGGATCTGAAGCTCTTCCCGGCACCCTACCGGAGAGGGGAATTCACCCTGGAGGCCTTCTTCATCACCATGCAAGCCTCCGGTGTGATGCGTGAGTAGTTCATCCTTGGACTACAGATCCATGTAGTAGCTAGATGGCTGGTTTCTCCTCCTTTGTGCTTTCATGTTTAGATCTTGTGAGCTCCGTTCATGATCAAGATCAACTATTTGTAATTCATACATGTTGTGTTTGCGGGGATCCGATGGATATTGAGATGCTATTTTAGATTGATTATTGATTCTATCATGTCTTTGTTATTTGAGATCTTGCATGCTTTCCGTTGTTAGTAGCTATCTTGGCCAAGTAGATGCTAGCAACTCCAAGAGTTAGTATTTATGCTCGATAGTGGGTTCATGCCTCTGGTAATCTGGGGAAGTGACAGAAATCTCTAAGGTAGTAGATGTGTTGTTGCTACTAGGGAGAAAACAACGATCTTTTGTTCATAGAACAATTGTATTGTTTACTTTACACGTAGTTCGTAAAGCAATAATCGGTTGCTTGCAACTTAATACTGGAGGAGGTTCGGATGATAACCTGAAGGTGGATTATTAGTCATAGATGCAGTTGGATGGCAGTCTATGTATTATGTTGTAATGCCCAATCAAGTCTCAAAGGAGTCAAGATGATTAGTATATGCATGTATTGCTTTCTCGGTGTTTGTCAATTGCCCCACTGTAATTTGTTCACCCAGCATGTTTTCTATCTAAGGAGAGCCACCTCTAGTGAACTATGGATCCTAGTCCTCTCTCTTTACATACAATCTACAATCTTTTACTGCTTTGTGTTTACTTTCTGCAAACTTTTACTTCTTTCCATTCGATACATTTAATCCTTTGTTTTCCGCAAAACACGGTGAGATTGACAACCTCATCGCAAGTTGGGGACAAAGTTCTGTGGTTGTGTTGTGCAGGTCTCCACGTTGCTACTAGCACCGGTAGTGCGCCCTGCCAAAGCTCAGCTAGTAACACCTTTGAGGTGTTTCCTTGCTCCTACTGGTTCGATTAAACCTTGGTTTCATAACCGAGGGAAACTTGCTGCTGTGCTCATCATACCTTCCTCTTGGGGTTCCCAACGAGCTCTACATCAACACCACGCACCAAGCACTTTTCTGGGCACCGTGTATTGAGCCATCAGGAGTTCAGGTTTCTGTCACTCCGGCAACCCCTACGATTAGTAGCCAAATACACAATGCATTCCCCTAGGCCCATATAGGTGAAGTGTCATGTAGTCGACGTTCACATGACACCACTAGAAGAAGTACACCACAACTTAAATAACAATCTATTGAATCTTTCTCAACGCAATTACTAACAACAAGACTTCTCCCATGTCCTCAAGAACAAAACGAACTACTCACAAGACATCATATGGATCATGATCAGAGATGGAATAATGATGTATAACAATCTGAACATAAACAATAATTCAATGATTCACTCAATAGCATCAACTACAAAGAGTAATCAACACCGGGAAAGTTTCTCCTATGAACTATGCAAGATTCAACTCAATTGTTACAGCAATATGGAGATGGTGATGAGGGTGATGATGGTGATGATGGTGGTGATGATGATGATCCCGATGAAGTCCAGCTTGATGGTGGTGTTGATGGCGACGATCTCCCCTCTCCGGGAAGGAATTCCCCCGGCAGAAATCTGTCTGCCGGAGAGATCTTTCTCTCTCAGTGTTTTCCACCCCGCAGAGGCGGCGGAATCTTTTTGTGGTCACTCCTCGAGTCTTAGGGTTTCGTGGGGATGATATACGCCAGAGGGCAGAGGCTGGAGTGGGCCAGGGCGGCCACACCACTCCCAGGCGCGGCCTAGGCCTACCCGCGCCATGGGGTGGTGTGGGCCCCCTGTGGCCCACCTCCACTCTATCTTCTGGCAGAATTAAGACCGTCCCAATCTAATCGGGTGTGAAGTGCCAAGACAAAGATTAGAGAGTCTCGCTCTCACTCCACTCCACATGCCAGCGGCACGCATCGTTGCCATCCCGGCAATAACCAAACTTCCGAGGCACGCGCACGCAAAAATACCAGCTCTATAAAAACGGCGCGCCATCCTCGCATCCGACCCGCACCGCACCAACTGAGCAAGCAACCGAACTCGGCCAGACCCAACCCCGTCCGTCACGACCAACAACTAACCCAACCGTGCGCTACGCCCCCGGTCCCGCCCGCACGCACTCTCGCTCGCTCTCCTCCACCTCACCTGAATCGTCCGGCCTGGGCGGCGTGGCTCCGCGGGAGGGACTCGCCGGTGCGGGACTCGCCGGCGACGGGCCGTTTTGGGCATGAGAGGGGTCCTCCACGCGGCGCCCAGCGTCGGCCCCTGTTGCGGCGGCTCCATGGACGGTCTCCTCGTCTTCGTCTTCTACCTCTCGCTTCCTATACGTGGCGCCCGCGTCCACTCCTTATCCTCCCCCTCTAATTGCTAGCCCCCGCCGGACCGGATCGATCCCGCCACGCGCCGCACTCTCCGATCTCTCTCTGTCTCTGTAAACTCTGCTCCGATTCGACTCAACTCGACTCGATCCCTCCGCCGAGCTGCAGCTTGACCGCGCCGGAGGATGGACCAGCCGCCGAATGGCTTCGCCGCAGGAGGTGCGTGCCCGATCACGAAACCTCGCTCCTCTTTTTGTTTGCCTCCTCAGAACATGTGTGCAGTTTTTTCCTTCTAATTCGTCGAGTTAGCTCAAGATAAATCAGCTTTCCTCAATGCATTAAATCCACTGCATAAGTTTTCACTACTATATTGTTTCAGTTAGCGTGTACGTAATTATTAAGTGCTATTTGTATTTTAATGGTCTCAAGTGGCGTGTGGTAATTATTAGTAGTACTAATCTTGGGACTGTTTATCGAGCGAAATGTTGCTGTCATGGACTGACGTCTCAATCAGTTTTGACAGTTTAGTGTCTTCTCCAGCCCTCAAACAGCAAACAATTATTGGACCGGAATCATTCTCTCGATTCATTTGATTTTGACAGGGGACCACCACTCATGTCTGGGGCCATCACAGAGGAAAAATGTATAGTACAAATGATGGGTCTGAATATGATTGATCAGCCTGATTTCTTTAATTTGAAATCAGCAGAGAGCTCATATAGAAAAAGAAACAAGGATGTATTCTTGGTGACCTCAACTCAATCACCTTAACGTAGATACCGAGAAATGATGTCGGTCCACGAGAATCTAGAACAAATGAATATTACAAGCGAACTAATGAACTGTGATAGAAACCGAGAATATTACATGTAGGGAGTGTGGTGGTGACTCAGCAAGTGAAGCTGTGAGAGGGATGTGGAACAAGGTTCAAAAAACTGAGGCCGCTAAAAAGATGAAAAAAAGTATTTTTTTGGTTCCGAAGAGAACAAAATGGGAATAGCACCCAGGGTCTATTTGCTCCTTATTCTTGATTGCTTCCTTTTTATAAAATATGCTGCTGCATCGGCTAATCCATATAGCTGTGCACCGAATAATTCTAGGGATCGTTCAGGTTGATATAGTTCCAACATTACACTTTCTTGTTTCTAATCAACTGGACAGAATAAAGAGATAAAAAATATTCATGGCATATTCCTGATAATGCTCTGTCACTCCTTAGAAGACAGTTCTTGTCAGGTGGCTTTTCATATACTAGAACAGGCAACTGCCTCTGCCCAGTAGGCGATTTAACAAAAAAATATGTCAGTATAAATTAACACACATAAGTTGCAATTTTACTATGTGTGCTTATTCAGGTAGATGCTTCAGAAATGTTGTATATGTGGTTCTAAGTGAATTCTACGCTTATTTTCTTCATGATTCCAGGTCTTTTTGTTCAGCACATTGATGGGAAAAACGCTTCTCCCCCTTCTGTTATTGTGATTGGTGGTGGGATTTCAGGCATTGCATCTGCTCGTGCACTGTCGAATGCCTCATTTAAGGTAAGTTGTCCCTGCAGGATGAAAGATAAAATATTTCTGTTCCCGCTTCTGTACGGTGTACTTTCCAAAAAACGGTTAGTAAAACTAGAGTGTTAATGCTCCCAGAATGTTTTGCTTATACATATGATTACACGCCTACAGGTTACATTGTTAGAGTCGCGAGACCGACTTGGTGGCCGTGTGCATACTGACTATTCTTTTGGCTGCCCAATTGACATGGGAGCATCTTGGTTAGTTGCATCCTAGAACTAGTATTGAGTTGTGTTTCTCCACCTTGCATTTAGTTTATATAGAGTGATCTCATTGATTTATCATGTGATTCAGGTTGCATGGTGTATGTAATGAGAATTCTTTGGCGCCATTGATTAGGCTTCTTGGGCTTAGATTATATCGCACCAGTGGTGATAACTCTGTGCTTTATGACCATGATTTGGAGAGGTAGTTCATTACCCATAATGGCCTGTGTGTATATTCCTCCTTTAACTTGGTTGGTTTTTTTCTCTTACATTATTTTTTTCCTTTATATTAGCTATGCTCTGTTTGATAAGGATGGTCGTCAAGTCCCCCAGGAGATAGTAACCAAAGTCGGGGAGATATTTGAGGAAATTCTTAAGGAGGTACTGCAGTCATTTGCGTTTACATGTTATCTTCCTTTCATTTCAAAGAATCAGTCATAACTTATAACCTTCTTGTTAATACTGCAGACGGTGAAAGTTAGAGATGAAAATGCAAATGACATGCCTCTTGTTCAAGCAATCTCAATTGTGCTCGACAGGAATCCACATCTAAAGTAAGTGGAGTGTAGTAGTAGATTGTCTAGTTCTGGAATTATGAAGTCCCAATGAATCTGTGAAATGTTTAAATATGTGCTCTTACCTTTACAGGCTTGAGGGTCTGCAGTATGAAGTATTGCAGTGGTGCATATGTAGATTGGAAGCATGGTTCGCAACGGACGTTGACAATATATCTTTGAAAAACTGGGATCAGGTATACTTGAAATACTCATGCAACATGTGCATGCTGACATGAACTTCACGGGTGCACATTTATGCTATGACAGTGTACTGAGTTTTACAAAATTTACAGGAACATGTTCTTACTGGTGGACATGGGCTTATGGTGAATGGCTATGATCCTGTTATCAAAGCTCTCTCTCGAGATCTTGATATCCACCTGAACCACAGGTACACAGAGCAACATATACTAATGGTCCAATAATCCACATGGACAAAATTGATTAGGCATTTTGAGGTATAACCTCAAATAGATGGCGTCTTATCTCATTCTTTTGGTGACCAGGGTTACCAAAATCATCCAGCGGTATAATAAAGTCATTGTATGTGTGGAAGACGGGACAAGCTTTGTTGCAGATGCTGCTATAATAACTGTCCCTCTCGGTGTACTCAAGGCAAACATCATCAAGTTTGAACCTGAACTCCCAGACTGGAAACTATCAGCGATCGCTGATCTTGGTGTTGGCCTCGAGAACAAGATAGCCCTCCGGTTCGACACAATATTTTGGCCCAATGTAGAAGTACTGGGTAGGGTTGCCCAAACATCAAATGCCTGTGGTTACTTTCTTAACCTTCACAAAGCTACAGGACATCCAGTCCTTGTATGCATGGTGGCCGGCAGATTCGCCTATGAAATGGAGAAGCTATCAGACCAAGAATCCGTTAACTTTGTCATGTCACAGCTCAGGAAAATGCTTCCAGGGGCCACTGAACCGGTAAAAGCCTTAGATGCTAATTTTTCATATTCTGTGCAGTGACTGAAGTACTATCAATTCTGTAAATATCAGATTTTGCACAGTAGCTTCCAGGCTCTAACTGCCTCTGCTGCATATTTACAGGTTCAGTATTTGGTATCACGGTGGGGAACTGACCCAAATTCTCTCGGTTCCTACTCGTGTGACTTGGTTGGTAAACCAGCTGACTTGTACGAAAGATTCTGCGCTCCGGTGGGCAACATGTTTTTCGCCGGGGAGGCCGCCTGCATCGACCACTCTGGCTCCGTGCACGGAGCGTATTCATCAGGTATCGACGCTGCAGAGGACTGCCGAAGGCGGCTCTCGATGCAGCTAGGTATCTCCAATCTATTCCAGGTTGGCAAGATTGCCATGAGGGAGGAGATGTCTGAAGTCATGGTTCCCCTCCAGATATCTAGGCTGTGAAAGTAGAACAAACCTGTATATTATTTAGCACCGTGCTGTTTTGTTAACATCGTAGCTGATCGTATTTGCCTCCCGAATTGTACAATTTCGCAGTTTAATCTCTGATGTATCTCTGAATAACTTGTTTGTATCTCTCTGACTTTATGGACATTGCTATTTTGATCCATTATGTCTCTACTCTTGTGTTCTGATATAGTTTTTTTTTAGAGTAAATTCCAGTTTTTGCCCCTTGTTTGAATCTTTTCACACTAATTTCCTTATTTAACATATTTTCATCTGTATTATCCCATTTAACAAAGTTATGCCATTTTTTACCCCCCGTAAGATTTTGCACTTGATTTGTCTCCCAATCGGCACTTTTTCTCGAGTTTTTCACATGGTTGAAGAAAATCTTGAACACAAAAAACATGTACATAATCACCACCTTGTTGGAAAGCAACATGAGGAACCCAACGTGTGTCTTAGATTCATCATTGAGTAGTATTTCGTCTTGACTTAGTCGTGTAAGTATATAATGACGTGAATTGGTTATGTAATCTGGATACATCACAAGAAATACGAAGTAAGAAGCATATACGATTTCATGTATGTGGTTAATCGATTTGCATCATCACCTACCAGCACAGCCACCTAGTAGATGGCTATCGAATTTTTAAAGGGGGTAAAACTTGACAGAACTTTTACTAAATGGAGTAATATGGATAAAAAAATGTTAAATAGGGTAATTTATGTAAAAAATATGAAACTATGGGGTAAACATTGCAATTTACTCTTTTTTATAATTTTCTTCTCGCAAGCATAACTTTGGTTGTTCATACGCGCAATGGGTCTCTGTCTGTTGTAGTGTTTGTTTGACCTTCGAGTAGAGATTAATTTCCTATAGTACTCATTATTAAAGAATCATAACACAATTCAAGAACCAAAGTTGAGCCTAAAGCAATGACAACGTTGCATACCACTTGGCCCTTCCATCTCTATCGAAAGCCTTGCAGTGCACAAGTTCGCGCATCCAGAAATAATTCCATGATCACGTGGACCAAATAAAAGGCATGGATTCCACATTAACATTTTGTGACACAACTTGTGGTTTTTATTCGGTTATGTAGCATCAAATATCGAAAAGGATCACTTTACCCTCTGATATACAAGAGATGGTGAGTAGCCTGTGGTGGTTAGGGCATCTCCACCGGGCCGACCCAACCCGGCCGAGCGCGTCCGAACGCGTCTGCGGGGACGTGCAGGACGTGCGCGGCCTCCCAGCGGCACGGCCCAAGCGGACAGATGCGTCCGCCTTGACCATCTGTGCACCAAATTTGGGCAACGGTTGCGTCGGTCCGGACAGCGCACAGACCGCGCGGGTGTCCGTCAGTCGACCACTCGAGCCCATATGTAAGTGAAACATTACTACTTAAACTTGCTTTCTATTAGATTAGGTCCTGCCAATTATAAAAATGCACATTTGAACAAAATAAAAAAAGGAACTACTACTGTTGCTGCTGTAGGAGGCCGTCCCTACGTCTACTCACCATCATTGCTGTTACTGCTGGCCCCATCGATTTCCGCGCAGATGGGCTGCTGCTGGAGGCGATCGTGGTAACGGTCGCGCACTCGGCCATGAGACATTCGCCTTGCCGGCCGCCCAGTGGTCCCTCGCCTCGTGGTCGTCCAGTGGTCCATCGCTGCCCGGTTACGCATTCTAAAGGCTGTGTTTTTCCTATTTTTGTGAAAAGGAACCTAGCATTAAAAGAAACGTAGAACAGTACAAGGCATCATAAGAAAAACGAAATTTACAACGAAATCCTCGAGATGCCATTCGTCTTCAACCTCCAGACCGTGTCGATGACGTGTCGTCGCTGCCGCTCCTCCTGACATTGTTGGTTGCGGACGGGAAATCGTCGAACGGGTCTAGAAGACCACATTTGTCCTAGAGACGAAGATGAAAAAGTAACCGTCGATGAAGCTCCTTGGCGATCCATAGATCCCCACAACCAGAAGTCCCCTTGATAGACACCCAAAATACCAAGATCTGAAGAGAAACAACATGAACGGACAAGGATGTCGCCTAGAGGAGGGTCAATAGGCAGTTTAAAAACTTTTACAAGCAGGACTCGACAAAGGTGGAATTAAACTAGTGTTTACTTTGTCAAGCACAAAACCTAGAACAACTAGGGTTCACCTATGTGCACCAACAACTTATGCTAAGTGATGACCCACAAGTATAGGGGTTGTATCGTAGTATTTTCGAGGGAAGTGAAACCCAGTTTATTGATTCGACACAAGGGGAGCCAAAGAATATTTATAAGCCTTAACAAATGAGTTGTCAATTCAGCTGCACCTGAAAACAATCTTGCTCACAGCAGTTTATCAGTAGCAACGGTTTTGTAGTAGGAGTAGTAAAGTAATAGCAGTAGTAAAGGTAAAGACAACAGTAACAATAGTAGTAAACAATAGGATTCGAGTGCGGTAGGCATAGGGATGGATGGACGGGCGTTGCTTGGACAAGACAATTCATATAGCAATCCGAACATAGGGCAATTGTAGATAAATAAGATAAAGCATCCAAGTACTAAATAATCCTAGGCATGTGTTCCATATATAGTCATACATGCTCGCAATGAGAACTTGCACAACATCATTTGTCCTGCCAACCCGTTTGCAGCGGGGCCTCAAGGGAACTACTGGCAATTAAGGTGCTCCTTTTAATAGAGCACCGGAGCAAAGCATTAACACTCCGTGAACACATGTGATCCTCACATCAAAGACATTCCCTCCGGTTATCCCGATTTCTGTCACTTCGGGGCCATTGGTTCCGGACAACAACGTGTGTATAAAACTTGCAGGTAAGACCATAAACAATACTATCATAATGAATCAATAACATGTTCAGATCTGAAATCATGGCACTCGGGCCCTAGTGACAAGCATTAAGCATAACAAGTCGCAACAAAGTCAAAAAGCACTAATAGTAGATACTAGGCACCATGCCCTAACAATCTAATTCCATTACATGAACGATCTCATCCAATCCCTACCATCCCCATAGCCTACAGCGGGGGATTACTCACTCATAGATGGGGGGAACATGGATGGTCGATGGAGAAGAGATGGTGACGATGATGGCGATGATCTCCTCCAATTCCCCGTCGCGGCAGGGTGCCAGAACGAAGCTTCTGGTTCCGAATCACGGAATCTGGTGGTGGCGGCGGAGCGGAACTCTTTCTGGAAAAACGTCGAACCCCCCTGAGTTTTTAGGTCAGAAGGCAACTTATAGGCGAAGAGGGAGGCTGAGGGGGTGCCTGGGGCGGCCAGACCACCCCCTGGCGTGGCCAGGTGGTGTGGCCGGGCCCCAGCCCCTCTCCGTCTCGTATTCTGGCTCCTAGTGTCCCTCGGTGAAAAACTGACTTTGGCTTTTGTCCCATCCAATTCCGAGAATATTCATTTTCTGACTTTTCTAGAACCAAAAACAGCAGAAAACAGGCAGCTGGCACTGTGACTCTTGTTAATAGCTTAGTCCAAGAAATCATATGAAAAGTACTCCAAAGTGTGGACAAAACATAACCAAGCATGGAACATCTTGCAACATATCACTAAGCAAGACAAGAAACTATATGATAGCAAGATATAGACTTCAAGCACGAAGGCTATCACAAAGTAAGGTGCATAACTAAGAGCTCGTGTATAGATATAACTGAGGCACGCGGAGACGGCGATGTTTTACCGAGTTCCTCCCAATAACGGAGTACGTCTCGTTTGGACAGGGGGTGGTTTCAAACCACCAACGCCACAAAAGCCTCCCTTGTTCTCCGGTGAATCTCACCCTAACGGGATCGATCCACACTTCCACTATCGGTGCACTTGTCGGTGGCAATCCGAAACCTCTCACAAGATTGGGGAACTTCTCCACAACTCAATTGGAGGCTCCCAACAAACAAGCGTGGGGAAATCTCCACAACTTAATTGGAGGCCCAAAGTAATACACAAACCTGTAATACAACTAAACCATCTAGGGTTCCAAGAACCCAAGAGTAAAAAGCTTCTCACTTTCACCCAATTGAATCCTCACCACGAACTCAAACCGATGCACCAAATGCAATGGCAAGAACACAAGAAGTTCTCAAGTCTTTCTCTCCCAAATTCCACCAAAGTTACAAAATCTTATGGGGGAATAAGAGAGGAAGAACAATGGAGGAAATCCACAAAAGGCTCCAAGATCTAGATCCCAATATGTTCCCCTCACTTAGAGGAGAGATTGATTGGTGGAGTTGTAGATCTAGATATCCTCTTTCAAACCCCTCAAGAATATGCAAGAATCATAGGAAGGATTGGGGGATAGCAAGCTCAAGACGGTCAACAATGGAGGGGAAAACTTGCAAGAAAGGTTAGGGAACCATTGGGGAAGAAGGGCCCCTTAAATAGGTCCCTAGAAATCCAATCGTTAGGTCCAGGAATCGCCCGGTCCGGAGTCTCCGGACTAGGACCGGAGTCTCTGGTGTACCCAAGCCAAATGGGGATAAACTGGAGGACAGTTTGTACACGGTCCATAAATAGACCAGAGATTTAGTCCAGAATCTCCGGTCTTACAAAAACTTGTAGAAAGACCAATACGAAAACAACCATAACTTTTGCATCCAGACTTCGATTTTGATAATCTTGGGCTTGTTTTAAAGAGGGCAATAAGATCTAAAAGATCATACATAAAAACATCATAGTCCATCAAGGGAGGATAGAACCAAATTACGAAAGATTTGACCTCTCTCAAAAAGATGAACCGGTAAAACCTCCAACATCGAAAGCGCAATAGAGAATGCATATGAAATCCGTTTTCGATGAACTTGATCTTGTCATGAAGATTAACACAAGATATAAATCCTCTCATAGATAAGAACCAAATAAGAACCAAGAAAGATGATGCCAAGTATGCAAATGTTTGAGCTCTCTCCGAAGGATATGATCAAGTTACTCACTCGAGAGCCTCTCTTGATAGTACGGTTACCTATCGTATAAACCAGTCTCCCCAAATAACACCATGAGACCGGTAAGAAAGAAATCCCATCAAGAACATACCTTTGCCTTAAGAATCCACTTGAGCTTGACGATAACGATCTTGTCCACCTCAAAATGGAACACCTTTCTTGATTGCGCTAGCTTGGTGAAGTCTTGCAAATTTCTCCACCATACTCACTATGGGAGAGCTTATCTTTTGGGCATATCATCTTTCCATATCCATGATCATCATAGGATGGCAAGATTCAAGCAAATGATCTCTTCGAGGCGGCTCATCTTGAACTTGCACATCATTTCTTCTTTCTTCATTATGTTGGTGTCTTGAAGGTACATAAGAGATATTACTCCAACTTTATTCTTCAAGACATACTTGCTATAGGCTCAACTCTTTTACAGACCGTTTTCTGCCCGTTGGGGAAATATTACACCAGAGACTCCGGCCTAGAGACTGGAGACTCCGGTCAGCAAACATCTCACACCGGAGATTCCAGTCCATCTCCGGACAGTCTCTAGACCCCCAATCAGAATGACCCGGGCATGTTTTCAAGGGTCACATCGGATACTTGCTCCGAAACTCCGGATGAGGACACCGGAGACTCCGGTCCTTGCATACCGGAGATTCCGGTCCATCTCCGGACAATCTCTAGATCACTCATTGAAACCTTGGTCAACACTTGATCTTCTTCACTTTCTTCTTCTCCCAACCTTGAATCCAACATATAGTTCAAGCATTGCCTATGGACAAATCCTACAAGTAAAACTCAATACAAACATAAGTCCATAAATATTGTCATTAATTACCAAAAGTACACGTGGGGACACACATGCAATTTCAATCTCCCCCATTTTGGTAATTGATGACAATCCCTTTGAGAGGGTTTATATAAGGAATTAACCCAACAAAACGTTGTGCTAACATCAAATACAACACACGTATGTGATGTTAGTACAACCACAATATAGAGCAAACTCCCCCATAATCTATGCACATGTGGATGAACTTTAATTTCATTACATATATGGCCAACCATTCCCGTTGGTGGAGTTGTCTCTATATATTCAAGATGCCATGCAACACCCTAAGATGCAAAGCACACGAGGCAAGTGTTTAAGTACAAAACTCAAAACACACAACCAAATTCCCTGAAACCCTCTAAAACTTCTCCCCCATTGGCATCAATTACCGAAATTGGTGAAAAACTTTAGAAGGCCAATTTAGTGAGAGTTACTCCATAATATGAGTAGAATCAAATGCACGTATCCAATGATGAATACCAGGAGGAAATCAAACTAAACTGAGGATCCAAAGATTGCAAAGAAATAAAATGGTGAAGAAGCATCAACGAATGAAGCAAGCAATCAAACGATCCAAAGAACCACTTCATAAAAGGAAGATACCAAAAGAAAGATATATATTATGATAAGATCGATAGTAGAGTGATTTAAATAATATGAGGAGACTCCCCAAAGTTTGTGCACAACAAAGTGCACAACTATGGAATCCTATCTCCCCATAATCAAACAAAACACCAAACAAGAACAAGAAATCAACTGCGTGTTCTTAGGTAAATTAGGAAAGTTCCCCAAGGTTTATACACCAAATATAATAATTGCTTTGAATGCAAAGTGGATAAACATGGTATCCCTGCTCCCCCAAACTTACATAACAACACAAAGGCATAAGAGATCAACTTTCTTAACACCAATGAGTGCCACAAGATGCAAATGAAGAGGTCAAGCACCCAAAGTAAAACTTTTGGAGCCACCAAAGAATAAACAGGAGCACAAGGTGGACTCCAAAGCTAAAGGATATCAACTAGATATTTTAGCCATAATCATGTGTGTAAGTTTGTAGGTAGACAACAATCACCAAGATATACATGCACAAAGAAACATGTACACACAAAATGGATACTCAAGAATGAACAAGATATCCAAACGAAATTCATAGGTAATGCCAATAAGATTTTTGCTAGAAAGCATGGACAAAGGCTCAAATTTATATTATTGAACATCAATGACCTTCACCAACAAATACATCACAAATATCACAAGGGAACAAGAGATAGTTGGAATGCATTGGGAAAGGCAACAAGTATCATAAAGAACAAATAAACCTTGCAAATTCATCCATATAGTACATGAGAGAAATTGAGGAAATGATTGGCAATAGAATTGCTAGATTGGAATATGTGGGATTGGTGAATCATAAACATGATTTTTGTATACTCCCCAAAATATGAATTCATCTCAACTTACTCATACAAGAATAATGATGATAGAATAAAATCTTGCAAGAACCACAATAAAAGTAACTGAAGGAAATCATGCCATGATGCAACCACAAAAAGGTTGGATGCTAGAAAAGTATGCATGAGAGGTGAAAGGGAAATGGACGTCGCCTAGAGGGGGGTGAATAGGCGTTTTAAAAATATTACGGTTTAGGCTCTAATAAATGCGGAATAAAAATTAACGTTTCATTTATCAAGCCAAAACCTATATCAACTAGGTTCACTAAGTGCACCAATAACCTATGCTAAGCAATACAAGCAACAAGGTGATAGCAAGATATAATACTTCAAGCATGATGGATATCACAAAGTAAATTGCATAAGTAAAGGGCTCGGTTGAGAGATAACCGATGGACGCGGAGACGATGATATGTTTCCCAAAGTTCACTTCCAAAGAAGCTACATCTCCGTTGGAGAGGTGCGGGGGAGCAATGTACTTCGAACGCCACAAATGGCTCACCTAGAGGTGTGGTGGCTCGATGCTCACCCAACGCCACACAAGGCCTCACCAAGGATGCGAAGCCACGCAACTCACCGATGCCACAAAAGGCTCACCCTATTCTCCCATGAGCTCACCACAAAGGCCTACTCACGTTCCACTATGGGATACTTGAGGGCGGTCACCGAACCCGTACAAGGCTTGGGGAAATCTCCACAACTCAATTGGAGGGCTCCCAAGAAACGCCACAAAGGCTCCACAATGCCACAAAAGGCCAACAAGCTTGGGGAACCTCCACAACTCAATTGGAGCCCCAAGAACAATGCCACAAAGGCTACAAAGCCACAAAAGGCCAAGGCCACAAAAGGCTACAAGACCACAAAAGCTCAATAATCCAACCACACAACCGTCTAGGGTTCCAAGAACCCAAGAGAAACAAGCCCAAGGGCTTGAACTCGCCGAATCTCCGAGGAGAACTCAAACCTATGCACCAAATGCAAAAGGCAAGTCCTTCACTCTCAAATTCCACCAAAGCTACAAAAGCTATTGGGGGAATAAGGGAGGAAGAACACAAGAGGAGAACACAAAACTCTCCAAGATCTAGATCCCAAGGATTCCTTCACAAAGAAGGGATTTGGCTTGGTGGGGCTTGTAGATCTAGATCTCCTCTCTCAAATCCCTCAAAAAGATGCAAGAATCATAGGAGGGGAAAGGGGAGAGGGAAAGCTCTTCAAGGTCAACAATGGAGGAGAGAGAAAGCCAAAAACCGAGAGGAACAAGTGAGGGGTGAAGGGGAAAGGGGAGCTCCTTTTAAAGGGCTCCCCGATCTGCCTGTTGCCCACAGAATCGCGCACGGCTGGTAGTACCGGTGGGTGGCCGGTACTACCGGTGGCACCCAGCCAACGGTCAGAAAACAGCGAGAGAAAGACTAAAAATGCGAGCCTGGCCGGTACTACCGCCGCTTCGCCGGAACTACCGGTGGCAAGAATGACCTAGCGGTACTACCGCCTGAAAATCTGATCCAAGTTTCGTCAAATAGCGCTAACCAGGCAGAGAGAGTACTGAACCGAAAATGGGTTTACCGGAAGTTGGGCCGGAATTAACACCGGTACTACCAGCGGCAAACTGCCCAGGCGGTACTACTGGTGGCCCGCCGGAACTACCGGTCAGGCAAAAACTTCAGAACCAGAACTGCCACAACTTTTGCATCCGAAGTCCAAACGAGATGAAACCAATTATGTTGGAAAGATAACGACGTGTAGAATCCAAAAAAAAGAGAGAAATATTGGATATCACCAAGGGAGAAAATACCATGAATATATATGTGAGATACCTCCCAAGGTGTGGAGCCGGAAAAACCCGCAAGATCAAAAACGCAATAAGATATGCAAGGGAAATCTATTTTTGATGAACTAGAGCTTGTTATGAAGATAACCACAAGCTCTAGATCCTCACATGGACAAGAACCAAACAACAACCAAGAAAGATGATGCTATGTATGCAAAGGTTTGAGCTTTCTCCGAAAGATACGAATGAGTCACCCACTCGAGAGCCCCTCTTGATAGTACGGCTATCTATCCTAAACCCGGTCTCCCAATACTACAAGAGACCGGTAAACTAGAAACCCTAGCAAGATCATACCTTTGCCTTGAGCATCCCACTTGAGCTTGATGTAGACGATCTTGTCACCTTCAAGATGGAACACCTTTCTTGATTGCTCTAGCTTGCTCTTGCTTGATGAAGACTTGCGAATGGCTCCCCCATACTCCATGGGGAAACCACTTCTTTGACCTTTTCTTCATCACTCCATGAACACCGAGGATGGCAAGCTCCAAGCATGAGATCTTCTAGAGATGGTGCATCTTGAGCTTGCACTTCATTTCTTGATGATGTCTTGAAGATAGCCATGACGAACTCCATCTTCTTATTCTTTTTCAAGACATACTTGATCTTCTTCTTCTTATACTTGATTCCAAAAGGCACAAAGCCCTTGGACAATGCTTCTTGTTTTTCATCCTTGAAACCAACACATGGTCCAAGCGATGCCAATGGACAAACCTACAAGTGAGACTCAATTTGCACATTAGTCCATATTGGATTGACATTAATTACCAAAACCACACATGGGGGCATACATGCCCTTTCAAGAGGGATAGTTGTTACCGAGATACCATTGGTAGAATGAAGTAGATATGAGTTTGTTGATCATCCTAGCTTGCCTCCAATTATCATTTAGTCACCACATCTTCTTATTATTGAGACAAGTATTCAATGTATCTCTAATGTACCTAAAACACATTCAAGTACACAATGGTCCCAAAACTAATTGGGTTCAAAGTATTTAGATACACTTCAATACATAGGACAAACTCCACAAAAGCATGTGCATATTGATATGAAATTGAATTTCATGCACATCTTAGCCAAAATAGGATTTGGTGGAGTTTCCCCTATATATTGGGTCAAATAAAGCAAGCATGCCATAATATAAACATGTAGTAAATATGCATGCACAAGGATTTCAAGAACCTACAATGAGATACAATTTGAACAAAAACACAAAGTAAACCAAGACGGTACACACAAGAGTGTGACACGACAAAAGGTGTCCAAATTGTATCAAGGAATCAAATCAACACATGATCGAACACAAGTTCAACAAATGAACTAAGCTAAAGCAAAAGAGCAAAAGATAGATAAAGACACAAATGCTCAAGGATTTATCTCATTATATAAAGTCAAAACACGAAACAAGGAATGAGACAAAACTAACTCCCAAAAAGAGCAAGGTTCCAACAAATAAACCACACTCTCCACACTTTTCATGATGGCACAATAGAAAAACGAAAAGATCGAACTTCCAATCACATAAAACATGATATGGAACAAAACAAGAAGCATAAACATGAGTGTTCTAAATAATATAGAAGAGCTCCCCCATGGATAGTGCATTATGTAGGATTTTCCTTTTGAATTCAAAATGCACACAAATGGGATCATCACTAGTACCTACATTAAATAAAACACACGAGGATACCAATAAAATAAGAGGATCCACAAGAGGCAAGGAAAGCTTCGAGACAACACAAAACATTTTCTTGACAAGAGATAGTACAAAATTAAGCAAAGGCGAAAGTGAATATGATTGATGACCCACAAGTATAAGGGGTTTATCACAGTAATTTTGATAAGTAAGAGCGTCGAACCCAACGAGGAGCAGAAGGTGCTGGCTAGGGGTATGGATCAGGAATTCTCTGCAAATACTTAGCAAACCGATTTTTAGGGGTTTTGATAAAGCAAGTAAACAAAGTACGAGTAAATAAAAGACAGTAGGAATGAATGCAGCAAGTGGCCCAATCCTTTATGCAGCAAAGGACAAGCCGGTTGTATTACTTAAGATGACCAAACGTTCTCGAGGACACATGGGAAGACTGTCAAGTGCTTTCGCTTCATATAGTTGATTAATCTTCTCTAGCTTGCTAAGTGTTGTGTGGGTGAACCTGTGCTAATGTACCGCCCCATCCAAGACTAATACATACTTGTGATTATACCCCTTGCAAACATCCATAAGTACAAGAAAGTAATTAAGGTAGAAACCTAACCACATCTTTAAACTCTAAGAACCTTACGTCCCTTGTGCAATGGTTTCCTAACGGGGGTTCAGGTTTCTGTCACTTCGGCAACCCCTACGATTAGTAGCCAAATACACAATGCATTCCCCTAGGACCATATAGGTGAAGTGTCATGTAGTCGACGTTCACATGACACCACTAGAAGAAGTACACCACAACTTAAATAACAATCTATTGAATCTTTCTCAACACAACTCGACTACTAAAAACAAGACTTCTCGCATGTCCTCAAGAACAAAACGAACTACTCACAAGACATCATATGCATCATGATCAGAGATGGAATAATGATGTATAACAATCTGAACATAAACAATAATTCAATGGTTCACTCAATAGCATCAACTACAAGGACTAATCAACACCGGGAAAGTTTCCCCTATGAACTAATGCAAGATTCAACTCAATTGTTACAGCAATATGGAGATGGTGATGAGGGTGCTGACGGTGATGATGATGGTGGTGATGATGATGATGATCCCGATGAAGTCTAGCTTGATGGTAGTGTTGATGGCGACGATCTCCCCTCTCCAGGAAGGAATTCCCCCGGCAGAAATTTGTCTGCCAGAGAGATCTTTCTCTCTCTGTGTTTTCCGCCCCGTAGAGGCGGCGGAATCTTTCTGTGGTTGCTCCCCGAGTCTTAGGGTTTCGGGAGGATGATATACGCTAGAGGGGAGAGGCTGGAGTGGGCCAGGGTGGCCACACCACCTCCAGGCGCGGCCTAGGGCTGCCCGCGCCAGGGGGTGGTGTGGGCCCCCTGTGGCTCATCTCCACTCCGTCTTCTGGCATCCTTAGTCTTCTGGAAAAATAGGATTTTCCGTATATTTTCCCGGATTTTCTGATCTTCGCGAATTTTGCCTCCAAACAGCACCTTTTCCATCAGAATCCTGACTGCAGCGGTCCATGCTCCAAAAGTCATCAACCATGCAAAAACAGATGAAATAACATAAGTATCACCTCTCAATATGAAATATATCAATGAATAATAGTGAATTAAGACATAGAATAGTGATGCAAAATGGACGTATCAATGATCAATAAACTTCTACCATAAATCTAGTACTAATTGTCCAAGGACCAGAAGTATTGGGAATAATCTTCCCGAGGTTGTTCACACGGATATCCATGATCATATTCACACAAATAAGCATATAACAAAATATAAAAATTAAGCTTGATGCTCCGAAGAGATTCTTGGTAGCTTCCAGTAGTCACACAATCACCAATGATTAGAGTAACTTGAATTTAATGGTTTCCATGCGGATATAGAGACCCAATTATGAGGAAACACATACCAAGAAACACGCTCAAAAACAAGATCCAAAAGATGAGCAATAAAGGCATTCAAGGAAATTTGAATTTGTTTGAGCTAATGTGTCACATAGGTGTTAGATAATTATCAATATCAATTCTAAGTGACACACCTCGAATTTTCACATTTTTTAGGCTTGTAATATGCACTAAACATATAGCTCCCCCATAATGTGATAGACCATAAATCTCAACATGAGGCAAACAGATCCAAATGGAAATAATTAATGGACATAATAGAACTTGAATTTCTCATGAGAATTATACCACATAGAGACTAGATAATATTGCAATATCAATACTAGGTGGTATTCCTCATGAACACACATTTTTAGGATTGTGGAATGGCCAAGCATAACACTCCCCCAAAATGGGATAGTACATTAATCTCTCACAAGAACCAAATAAGATACCAAATATAATCAAGAAAGGCTCTAACACAAGAAACACACATACATGGTGTGCCACTCAACATACACAAATATACTTGATAACTCAAGATAATTACATGGAAGGCACAATATGTACAAAATCATGCAAGGTTCAAAACTAACACATGCACAAGGGGGTGAGCAACTTTCAATGTAATGAATTGAGCACATGTTACCGCATGGAGGAACATTAGAAATATGATAGAGGCATATAATCCACATGACTTGACTTGAAAAATATAATAGATGAAGATCCCTCAATTATTTATGATGTAGCCAAGTCTCCAATGCTCTCCAAATACACCTATTGATCAAGTTTTGGCCTGTTGGTCCTCAACCAAGTTGGGTCCTAAGAATTTAGTCACAATAGGCTTGGCAACCCAAATGATTTTTTTCTTGAACCCACATTGAGCACCAACAAATTTGGTAAACATATTGCCAACCTCATCCTTATGAAGAGAATAAGCATCATAAATCATGATAGGGTTGGATGAGGAGTTACCAATAGTGCAAGAGGAAGAGATGTGACCCTTCTCATGACATAAGTAGCAAGTTCTACTCTTCCCATTCTTTTCACTTGATTTCTCCACAATGGGAGCATTGGCATGAATCTTCTTGGGAAGTGGCCTTTCTCCAACTTGAGATAGGCCATGACCTTGAACTAGAGGCTGCTTCCCTTTTTGCTTCTCACCAAGAGGCTTCTTCTTCAAAGGGCAAGATCTAACATGGTGCCCTTCAATTTTGCACTTGAAGCAAACAATCTTGGCCAAATTCTTGACTTGTTCTTGGCCCTTCTTATTGTTTCCCTTGTGCTTCAACTTGATATTGGACTTGTTCTTGATATTGGAGTTGAATCCAAATCCACTCTTGTCATTGGGGGATTTTTGCACATTCAAGATGTTGTTGAGTGTGGCCTTCCCTTTATGACCCTTTTTCAAGTCATTCTTCAAAAAAGTGACTTGAGCCTTGAGCTCTTTAATTTCCTCTGCATGGTTAGTGTGAACAACAATACTAGAGGAAGTGGATGCTACATTGTTAGATCAACAAGGCATGCAATGTAATTCATCACAAGATGTAGCAATGTCATGAGTGGATGAATTACAAGGACTAGCACATGCCAATATGACATTTGGAGTAGAAGTAGTGCTAATGTCCACATGAGGCTCATTAGATGTTACCTTTGACTCAATATCCTCATGAGCTAATTTTAGCCAATCATGGGAGGCTAGAAAATCCTCATGAGATCTTGATAGCTTACCATGACTTTCTCCAAGTTCGCATACTTGCTAGTTAGCAAAGAAAGTTGAGTCTTTAGCTCAACATTCTCCTTCAAAATAGATGCTTCACAAGAAATAGAGTTAGTAGCACAAGCATCATAATTAATTGCAAGAGGTGAGGGAAACTTTGAAATCTCTTTTGAGTAAGAGGTTTTAAGTTGCTCATGTGACTTAGTGAGTTTGATGAGCTCACCCTTGATGACCCTATAGCCATTTTTGAGGTGCTCAAAATCCTCAAGGAGTTTAGCATACACAACTTCAAGCTCATCATTTTTACTTTTAAGATCACTTTCCACCTTAAGACCTCTATCATGAGATTCCTTCACTCTAGACAGCTCTAGAGCAAAAGTCTCCTCAAGAGATTCCTTAGTGGTTTATTCCTCTTCAAGAGATTCATTTAGATTTGCAATTTTATTAGCATACTCATGCTCAAGGATACTCATTTTATCAATGGTGTTCTCATGCTCCTCAATTTGTGCATCTAACTTATCAATATGTTCTTTGCTCTTAATAGCAAAGTCCAAGATTTTAACGAAGTTAGAGCAAGCAATATTATTCTTAACAAGAGCATGATAAAAAATATCACCCTTTTCATATAAATCATCAACATCCAACTCTTCTTCCTCATTATCCTTATCCTCATTATCACAAGAGGTATTGGGTTCCAAAGTAGGAGTTACCTTTCAATCCCTAGCCATAAGGCATAGATGGGTAACATGAGATGATGATGAATTATTTGAAGCTTCATTCAAGATCTTCTCTTGGCCAATAGAATCTTCATTTTCCTCTACATGGTTAGAAACACAAGCACTAGAGGAAATAGAGGTATTTTTAACATGGCAACAAGACAACACAAGCATATCATCATAAGATTTATTCAAGCCATTTCTACATGATATGCAAGGACTACCAACACAAACATATAAGGAGTTTTGGGTGCTACAAGTGTTAGGGTCCAACGATAGACCATTGCAACTAGATAGGGATGAAGTATGACTAATAGTAAGCTCACTATCCACATTGCAATTTCTATCACCACTCACCATATCATTACCTTGTGAAAAATCACATGTTGGTGAAGTGGTAGAAGATGAGAACTCATCTCGACTAGAAGTGGAAGCAACACAATCATCCTCAAGAATATTGGACACAACATATTTATCTTGAAGTTTTGTCCATAACTCATGAGAGCTCTAAAAAGGAATGATTGAAGATGTAACTACATAGCTCAAAGCATTAACAAGCACATTAGAACCTTGAGCATAAAGATATAAGTTTTTCTCATCCTCGCAAGATAGATTTTCGAAATCCATAGGAGGAGAAAAACCTGTATCTACAATACGATCCAAATTTGGGTCCATGTCCCGAAAATGATTAAGCATACGAGTTTTCCATATATCATAATTTGTGCCATCGAATATGAACATTTGATTATGCACTAATACCCTAGCCGACATCTTTACTCTCAAGGCGGTGAAGCCTAAAATGAGAGATCAGGCTCTGATACCAATTGAAAGGACAAGGATATCGCCTAGAAGGGGTGGGGTGAATAGGCTGTTTAAAAACTTTTCCGAGCAGGGATCAACAAAGGCGGAATTAAACTAGCGTTTACTTTGTCAAGCACAAAACCTAGAACAACTAGGGTTCACCTATCTGCACCAACAACTTATGTTAAGCAAGAAGAGCAACTATGTGATAGCAAGATATAGACTTCAAGCACGAAGGCTATCACAAAGTAAGGTGCATAAGTAAGAGCTTGAGTATAGAGATAACCGAGGCACGTGGAGACAACGATGTTTTACTGAGTTCCTCCCAGCAATGGAGTATGTCTCATTTGGAGAGGGGTGGTTTCAAACCACCAACGCCACAAAAGGCCTCCCTTGTTCTCCGGTGAATCTCACTCCAACGGGATCGATCCACACTTCCAATATCGATGCACTTGTCGATGGCAATCCGAAACCTCTCACAAGATTGGGGAACTTCTCCACAACTCAATTGGAGGCTCCCAATAAACAAGCTTGGGGAAATGTCCACAACTTAATTGGAGGCCCAAAGTAATCCACAAACCTGTAATACAACTAAAACGTCTAGGGTTCCAAGGACCCAAGAGTAAAAAAGCTTCTCACTTTCACCCAATCGAATCCTCACCAAGAACTCAAACCGATGCACCAAATGCAATGGCAAGAACACAAGAAGTTCTCAAGTCTTTCTCTCCCAAATTCCACCAAAGTTACAAAATCTTATGGGGGAATAAGAGAGGAAGAACAATGGAGGAAATCTAAAAAAGACTCCAAGATCTAGATCCCAAGATGTTCCCCTCACTTAGAGGAGAGATTGATTGGTGGAGTGTAGATCTAGATATCCTCTTTCAAATCCCTCAAGAATATGCAAGAATAATAGGAGGGATTGGGGGATACCAAGCTCAAGAAGGTCAACAATGGAGGGGAAAACTTGCAAGAAAGGTAGGGAACCATTGGGAGAAGAAGGGCCCCTTAAATAGGTCCCTAGAAATCCAACCGTTAGGTCCAGGAATCGCCCGGTCCGGAGTCTCCGGACTAGGACTGGAGTCTCTGTTATACCCAAGCCAAATGGGGACAAACTGGAAGATAGTTTGTACATGGTCCGTAAATAGACCGGATATTTACTTCGGAATCTCCGGTCTTACAAAAACGGGTAGAAAGACCAATACGAAAACAACCATAACTTTTGCATCTAGACTCCGATTTTGATAATCTTTGGCTTGTTTTAAAGAGGACAATAAGATCTAAAAGATAATACATAAAAACATCATAGTCCAGAAAGGGAGGATAGAACCAAATGACTAAAGATTTGACCTCTCTCAAAAAGATGAACCGGTAAAACCTCCAACATCGAAAACGCAATAGAGAATGCATATGAAATCCGTTTTCGATGAACTTGAGCTTGTCATGAAGATTAACACAAACTCTAAATACTCTCATGGATAATAACCAAATAAGAACCAAGAAATATGATGCCAAGTATGCAAAGGTTTGAGCTCTCTCCGAAGGATATGATCAAGTTACTCACTCGAGAGCCTCTCTTGATAGTATGGTTACCTATCCTATAAACCAGTCTCCCCAAATAACACCATGAGACCGGTAAGAAAGAAAACCTATCAAGAAAATACCTTTTCCTTAAGCATCCACTTGAGCTTGATTATAACGATCTTGTCCACCTCAAGATGGAACACCTTTCTTGATTGCGCTAGCTTGGTGAAGTGTTGCAAATTGCTCCACCATACTCACCATGGGAGAGATTATCTTTTGGGAATATCATCTTCCCATATCCATGATCATCATAGGATGGCAAGCTTCAAGCAAATGATCTCTTCGAGGTGGCTCATCTTGAACTTGCACATCATTTCTTCTTTCTTCATTATGTTGGTGTCTTGAAGGTACATAAGAGATATTACTCCAACTTTATTCTTCAAGACATACTTGCTATAGGCTCAACTCTTTACTGACCGTTTTATGCCTGTTGGGGAAATATTACACCAGAGACTCTGGCCTAGAGATCGGAGACTCCGGTCTGCAAACATCTCACACCGGAGCTTCCGGTCCATCTCCGGACAGTCTCCAGACCCCCAATCAGAATGACCCTGGCATGTTTTCAAGGGTCACATCGGAGACTTGCTCCAAAACTCTGGATGGGGACACCAGAGACTCTGGTCCTTGCATATTGGAGATTCCGGTCCATCTCCAGACAATCTCTAGATCACTCATTGAAACCTTGGTCAGCACTTGATCTTCTCACTTTCTTCTTCTCCCAACCTTGAAGCCAACATATAGTTCCAGCATTGCCTATGGACAAATCCTACAAGTAAAACTCAATACAAACATAAGTCCATAAATATTGTCATTAATTACCAAAAGCACACATGGGGACACACATGCACTTTCACAACAGATCTGATGATGCTAACTTTCATGGGCCTTCGTAGACTCCGAATCGGACGCCCACGAGGTAGGAGAGGCTAGGGAGACCTTATTCCAATAGTCATCACCATCTCATCTCGCCGATGTAGATGGAGAGACAAAATCAAGAGAAAACAGACCTACAAAAAAGCAAACAATGAATAGGACGGGTCCCCCTCCTCTATCCACCGGCGTGGCCGCTGCACTGAGGGGAGGAGGAGACCAAAAAGATTGGATCTTGGGCCGGCGACGGCTCTGTATGTTTATCTTTTCACAGTCGTTTGGTCGTAAGAGAGATCATGCCAAACTTTGAAGCTGGCCAGCAATCACAATTATGAGCATGTAATAAATACTCCCTCCATCCCAAGCCTTAAGGCTTATATTTTTTTGAAACTCAAGCCACGGAAAGTTTGACCAAACTTTTAGAAAAACCTATCAAGAACTATTATATTATATAGATACCATGTGAAAATATGTTTCATGATGTATGAAAGGGTAAGGATTACATATTGTAAATATTAATATTTTTCTATAAAAACTTTGTCAAACTTTAGGTTGTTTGACTTTTGAAAAAAATATAAACCTTAAGCCTTGGGACGGAGGTAGTATAGTAAAACATGACTAATGAAGGAACGGTTTTTTCGAGACCTTTCCCTTTCAAGAAAAGGGCAGACAAGGTCCCAAGCAACAACAAAGGAACGACCAGAAACTACCTAAATTCCTGCACCTTCTATACTTTAGCAAATTCGCGTGGCAAAAGGGAGTGCACCTTTTTTTTTTTTGAAATTCCACCGATCTATTAATAATCATCAACAACAGTACAAAGAGTTATAAAAATAATAAAAACTACAAATAGGTCATTGGACCACATAGCGATGACTACATACACTAGCATGAGCCAAAGGCGCGGCACCGTCCTTGCCCCTCCATCACTAGAGCCGGACAAACCTTGTCGTAGTAGAACTTGTTACAGTAGATGGACATGAAGTCGTCGTGCTAAGGCCCCAAAGGACCAGCGCACCAGAACAACAACCATCGCCGAAAATGATAAACATAGATCAGAAGAGACTGGCCTCAAATTACACCAACAGATACAGAACACGACCGAATCTCAAGAGATCCGCCGGCCACACGACTCCACGTGTCCTCTATCGATTCTAGACACACCAATGGAGTGAGGATAGGACGGAGAAGACCTTATTTTGACTTCAGGACGTAGCCGCCGCCTCAAAATTCTGAATAAGACACTAAAAACAGTCTAAACAAATATACAAAGGCCTCCGCCGACAAGAGGGCGTGGTCCGCCATGCCTCCAAGGACCTAAGGCCAACGAAAATGAGATGGACTGATGGCATCGCCGATGGAGGGAGGAAACCCTAGATGGATTCTAGCTGCCACCTTGGAGAGTTTTTTTAGATGCCTTAGGTTGAGTTAAAAATTAACTTCAAAAAAGGGAGTGCACCTTCGAGAGATATTTAGGGGACGGAGTTCAACAACCTAAGAGCATCTCCACTAGAATTTCCAAGAGGCCATTCCCAGGATGTTTTTTGGTCCAGATTTGCAAAAAAACACCCCAGTAGCAATCCCAGGAGGGGTTCCCAGGACGATTTTCATCCAAAATACATCCAGCGCTCCTAGGCTGATCCCACAAAGCCGAGAACGCCCTGGGAATGTTCGGATGAAACCATAGCCACTTGCCCACTGACAACCCACAAGTATAGGGGGTGTATCGCAGTATTTTCGAGGGAAGTGAAACCCAATTTATTGATTCGACACAAGGGGAGCCAAAGAATATTTATAAGCCTTAACAACTGAGTTGTCAATTCAGCTGCACCTGGAAACAATCTTGCTCATAGCAGTTTATCAGTAGCAACAGTTTTGTAGTAGCAATAGTAAAGTAACAGCAGTAGTAAAGTAAAGACAGCAGTAAACAGTAGGATTCGAGTGTGGTAGGCATAGGGATGGATGGACGGGCATTGCATGGACAAGACAATTCACATAGCAATCAGAACATAGGGCAATTGCAGACAAATAAGATAAAGCATCCAAGTACTAGATAATCATAGGCATGTGTTCCATATATAGTCATACGTGCTCGCAATAAGAACTTGGAGAACATTTTTTGTCCTGCCAGCCCGTTTGTAGCGGGGCCTCAAGGGAACTACTGACAATTAAGGTGCTCCTTTTAATAGAGCACCGGAGCAAAGAATTAACACTCCGTGAACACATGTGATCCTCACATCAAAGCCATTCCCTCCGGTTATCCCGATTTCGGTCACTTCGGGGCCATTGGTTCCGGACAACAACGTGTGTATACAACTTGTAGATAAGACCAAAAACAATACTATCATAATAAATCAATAACATGTTCAGATCTGAAATCATGGCAATCGGGCCCTAGTGACAAGCATTAAGCATAACAAGTCGCAACAAAGTCATAAAGCACTAATAGAAGATACTAGGCACCATGCTGTAACAATCTGATGCCATTACATGAACGATCTCATCCAATCCCTACCATCCCCATAGCCTACAGCGGGGGATTACTCACTCATAGATGGGGAAACATGGATGGTCGATGGAGAAGCGATGGTGATGATGATGGCTATGATCTCTGGTGACCCACAAGTATAGGGGGTGTATCGTAGTATTTTCGATAAGTAAGAGTGTCGAACCCAACGAGGAGCAGAAGGTGCTGGCTAGTGGTATTGATCAGGAATTCTCTGCAAATACTTAGCAAACGGATTTTTAGGGATTTTCGATAAAGCAAGTAAACAAAGTACGAGTAAATAAAAGACAGTAGGAATAAATGCAGCAAGTGGCCCAATCCTTTATGCAGAAAAGGACAAGCCGGTTGTATTACTTAAGATGACCAAACATTCTCGAGGACACATGGGAAGACTGTTAAGTGCTTTCTCTTCATATAGTTGATTAATCTTCTTTAGCTTGCTAAGTGTTGTGTGGGTGAACCTGTGCTAATGTACCGCCCCATCCAATACTAATACATACTTGTGATTATACCCCTTGCAAACATCCGTAAGTACAAGAAAGTAATTAAGGTAGAAACCTAACCACAGCTTTAAACTCTAAGACCCTTACGTCCCTTGTGCAATGGTTTCCTAATGGGGGTTCAGGTTTCTATCACTCCGGCAACCCCTACGATTAGTAGCCAAATATACAATGCATTCCCCTAGGCCCATATAGGTGAAGTGTCATGTAGTCGACGTTCATATGACACCACTAGAAGAAGTACACCACAACTTAAATAACAATCTATTGAATCTTTCTCAACACAACTCCACTACTAACAACAAGGCTTCTCCCATGTCCTCAAGAACAAAACGAACTACTCACAAGAAATCATATGGATCATGATCAGAGATGGAATAATGATGTATAACAATCTAAACATAAACAATAATTCAACGGTTCACTCAATAGCATCAACTACAAAGAGTAATCAACATCGGGAAAGTTTCCCCTATGAACTATGCAAGATTCAACACAATTGTTATAGCAATATGGAGATGGTGATGAGGGTGCTGATGGTGATGATGATGGTGGTGGTGATGATGATGATCCCGATGAAGTCCAGCTTGATGGTGGTGTTGATGGTGACGATCTCCCCTCGCCGGGAAGGAATTCCCCCGGCAGAAATCTGTCTGCCGGAGAGATCTTTCTCTCTCGGTATTTTCCGCCCCGCAGAGGCGGTGGAATCTTTCTGTGGTCGCCCCCCGAGTCTTAGGGTTTTGGGAGGTTGATATACGCCAGAGGGGAGAGGCTGGAGTGGGCCAGGGTGGCCACACCACCTCCTGGCGTGGCCTAGGCCTGCCCGCACCATGGGGTGGTGTGGGCCCCCTGTGGCCCATCTCCACTCCATCTTCTGGCATCCTTAGTCTTCTGGAAAAATAAGATTTTCCGTATATTTTCCTGGATTTTCTGATCTTCGCGAATTTTGCCTCCAAACAGCACCTTTTCCATCAGAATCCTGACTGCAGCGGTCCATGCTCCAAAAGTCATCAACCATGCAAAAATAGATGAAATAACATAAGTATCACCTCTCAATATGAAATATATCAATGAATAATAGTGAATTAAGACATAGAATAGTGATGCAAAATGCACGTATCAATCTCCTCCAATTCCCCGTCCCGACAGGGTGCCAGAACGGAGTTTCTGGTGCTGTTTCATGGAATCTGGTGGTGGCGGCTGAGCGGAACTCCTTCTAGAAAAACATCGAACCCCCCCTGAGTTTTTAGGTCAGAAGGCATCTTATAGGCGAAGAGGGAGACCGAGGGGGTGTCTGGGTCGGCCAGACCACCCCCTGGCACGGCCAGGCCTAGCCCGCGCGGCCAGGTTGTGTGGCTGGGCCCTAGCCCTACTCCCTCTCATATTTTGGCTCCGGGAGTCTTCTGGTGAAATAGGATTTTTGGCTTTTGTCCCGTCCAATTACGAGAATATTCATTTTCTGACTTTCCTGGAACCAAAAACAGCAGAAAACAGGCAGCTAGCACTGTGGCTCTTGTTAATAGGTTAGTCCAAGAAATCATATGAAAAGTACCCCAAAGTGTGGACAAAACACAAGAAAGTAGATAAAACCAAGCATGGAACATCAAAAATTATAGATACATTTGCAATGTATCACCCACCAACACATTTCCCTCTCTCTCCACCACCTTTGTCCTTTCTCTCCCCACCACGCCTAGTGATGGCTCTGAAATATAGTCATCTACGTCCACATTTAAACTTGATATTATTCATATTCTTGATGAAATATCTCTCTAAACCCTGCCACTAATGCTAATATTGAGAGGGGTATGCAATCCTTTCTTTTATATTTTTCCTGTGCAGATAATGTCGTTTAAAGGAGGGAATCACTACATTAAAGTCAAATATACGAGGTTTCCAATAACCAGAAAAAACCAGGAGTCGTAAAGCGGAGGCAGACGCTTTAACGACCAACTATACGACCGGAGCAAAAATTCCGGCCGTATAGCTCCGGTCGTATAGTTGGCGCCGCCACCGTTAGGTCAAACAGAACAACTTTCGTGAAGGGACCCCTATATAAAGAAGTCTCGGGCAACGAGAACACTGGAGGAGTTATGCCCTAGAGGCAAATAATAAAGTGTATTATTTTATATATCTCCTGTATGTTCATAATACGTTTCATACTGTGCTATAACTGTGTTAATACGAAACGTTAATACACGTATGGTATGTAAACAAACCGTGTCTCTAGTTACCTCAAGTGAACTAGTTCATTGGTCATGAGGATGGTCTGTGTTTCAAGATCATGGGCATTTATGCCAACTGACAATAAGGTCATGTTATTAGTTGAATAACATGATAGACAAACATCCGACTGTTATATCATAATGAGATCTAGTTACAAAGTTCACCATTGATGATAAAACACAGAGAACCTCGCAACCTGATCCTTTGACTGTGAGGTAATGCAAATCACCATTCTGGAAGAAGCTTAGATGGTTATCAAGAATCATCTCGTAACAGGGTGATCAAAAAGGTGCCACTCAGGTTTTCTGAAGGAATGTGTAGAGGAGTACATATCAAGACCAGGATTTGTCTAGTCCATATAACGGACAGATACATGTGGCCATCTCGGTGACGTTGCATTAATGAAGCTTGCAAGCATGTGACTAGGTCACGGAATGCAATGACATGAGAACGAGAAAACAAGTTCATTGGCAACAAGATCGAACTAAGGTATAGAGATGCCGAAGATCAAGTCTCGGATGAATTAGGTATCGTATGACAAAGGGAATGGGGAACGACTATCTCATGGTTCGAGTGATTGTATTCGTGAAACGCACGGGGTCACATGGCCATCCAGGTCCCTCTGTTGATCATTGATATGAGAGTGGTCTCTATCATGTCTGGAGTGTTTCCAAACCGAAGGATGTCACGCTTAAGGGTAGGGATGCTTAGGATAGATGAGGCATCGTATGAGAAATAGAGAGAGACCGGAATAGTTTCGGTAACACCCGATGGAGACCGGAAAGGGGTCCGGAAGTTGTTCCGGAGAGAAGAGATATTATAATATGTATATTTGAATGTTAATTGGAGAATTAATATTAAATATATATTTTATTTTATTTTTGAAGGCACTATATTGCTAATGGGCCTCACCCGAAGGGAGGCCCAAGTGGGCAAGGCGCCTAGGGAGTGGGGGCCAGCCGGCCTAGGGCTGGTGGGCCGCCCTAGTGGGGCCCACCTAGGGCCAGCGGCTGCCCTAAGGTGGCCGGTGGGTGTGGGGATTAGTCCCACCCCGCCTGGCCCCTGGGTGGTGCGCCCCCCTCCCACTATATAAAGGGGTCCCCCTCCCCCTTGGAAGACACCCATTCCTCTCATTCTCTCTCTCTCATCTGCTGAGGACTTCCCCGTATTATTAAGGAGGACCTCGTGGTTGAGTTCTCCACCTTCACACTGCCGTCATGTGATCGGCGATCCGACATCTACTTCTTACGCTGCTCGGCTGGATCGGAGCCCGTTTGACGTCCCCTACACCGGACGTGTGACGAACTTCGGAGGCACCACACTTGGGGTTCTACTCGTCTTCATCAATATACGCCTTCCTGTGTAAGGCGTGCTTCTCTCTGCAAATGTATGGATACTGTATTCCTTCTCCGTTACTTATGTCTACATAGTATAGATCCTGGTATTAGTGTTCGAGTAGATAGAAATTTTTTGTTTTCTGCTACGGAACCCTTCAGTGGTATCAGAGCGGGTCTATGGGTAGACATGTCGTACGGATAGAACACATAGCAATATGTGGACATTGATTCTCTAGTTGCTACCCTCTTTAGTGTTATTGTTCATATCGCGGCACTGTTTGATGAAGCGGCCCCCAACCGACCTCACGTGGTGATTGACGAGACTGGTCCACAAATCAAAGTGGCTTAGGGGGGTGTCTATCTCTCTACAGTAGTTGATATGGCATTAACATTAGAGGGCCCTGAAAATGGAAGAAGAACGGCAATCATTGAATCCATGTTGTGGCTCGACGTTCGTAGGTGGGAAGGGGTTCTACTGCGAAAGCCCTAAAGCCGCGTAAAACATGCAATAGTCAATATAGAAGCGTCTATCTTTGTTATTGCATAGGGGCAAGTATTATAACATGGCAATGACAAGTTTGTGAAACTCTCATTGAAGCTATTGATGATGATCACAAAGCTATAGCCATGTCATAGCACTTCACTTTAGAAGTATTACTTATTGTGCTGGTATACTTACTAGACGGTAGCATAATAAGATAATCCCTCATAGTATTCTAGTTATCGTATTCCCCTTGTGTGTGCACCACCAAGAAAGTTCTTCGGTATGAGGTGATCCAGGGTGACAGGCCTGGGTGTCAGACATATCTACATTCGCATACAGTGGGTGTAAGCCATGTTGCACTACGAATACACACGAGTTAGAGCTGGCGAGCCTAGCATGTACAGACATGGCCTCGGAATACAAGAGACTGAAAAGTCGAGCATGAATCGCATAGTTGATGTGATCGACATTAGGGAATGTCCACCTTTGATACTGCACTGATGGCCGTGATGATCGGGGGAGGTGCAGGGGATAGGGATCATGTGATCACTAAACGAGTAGAGGGATGTTCGTTTAAGTGGGAGTTCCTTTATTAAAATTTGAACTCATTATTATGAACATAGTCTAAATACTTTGCAAATTCCTTTGTAGATGTCTCGCCCACCCACCTTCAACCTTAGCACTTTCCTCGAGAAGGACAAGCTGAAAACTGATGGAACCAACTTCATCGCATGGTTCCGCAATCTTAGGATCCTCCTAGTCCCCTACAAGTTGACTTATGTCATCGAGGCTGAGCTTCCGGCCAAGCCTGTAGATTCCGCCTCCCAGGACGAAAAGAATGTCTGGCAGTCCAAGGCGGACGATTTCTCCCTCATCCAAAGTGGAATGCTCTATTCCATGGAGCTAGAGATTCAAAAGCGTTTTGAGAAGATGAATGTTTTTGAGATCATTGAGGATCTCAAAGCCGTCTTTGCTCCGCAGGCTCGTGCAGAGAGGTATGATGCTTCCGAGCTCTTCTTCTCTGCTAAAATGGAAGAGCACAACAGTATTAGTGAGCATGTGGTCAAAATGTCTGGCTACGTTAAGCGCCTAAACGCACTGGATTGCAAAAACCTGGAGGAACTCGCTATAGATAGGGTACTGCACTCGCTGCCCCTAGCTATAAGAGTTTTGTGATGAACTACAACATGCAAGGGATGACTAAGACCCTTGATGAGGTGTTCGCCATGCTCAAAATTGCTGAGGTTGAAATCAAGAAGGAGCACACGGTGTTGATGGTCAACAAGACTACCAACTTTAAAAACCGGGGCAAAAGGGAAAAGGCAAGGGCAAGAAGTCTAAGAGGGATGGCAGGTTTGCTCCTAGCACCTCAAAGACTGCGAAGCCTGGCCCTAAGCCCGGCACTTCGTGCTTCTACTGCAAAGGGGATGGGCACTAGAAACGCAACTGCCCCAAGTACCTTGAAGACAAGCGAGCTGGCAAGATAGCCATTCCAGAAAAAGGTATATATGATATACATATTATTGATGTATTACTTACAAGCACCAGGAGTAACACCTAGGTATTTGATACTGGATCTGTTGCTCACATTTGTAACTCTCAGCAGGATCTGTAGAGTAGGAGGCGCCTGAGCAAGGACGAGGTGACGATGCGCGTCGGCAATGGTTCAAGAGTCGAAGTGATGGCCGTCGACACCCTGCATCTTCGTCTACCGTCAGGATTATTATTGGTTTTGAATAAATGCTATTATGTACCTACACTGAGTATGAATATTGTGAGTGGGTCTTGCTTGTTGCAAGACCGTTATTCGTTTAAATCAGGAACAAGTGGTTGTTCAATTTATATGAATGATGTTTTCTATGTTCATGCTCCTGTATGTGATGGTTTATTCTTACTTAATCTTGATTGTGATACACACATCCATAGTGTTGATGCTAAACATTGTAAGCACAGTGATGATAATTCCATGTACATATGCCATTGCCGTCTTGGTCATATTGGCATAAAGCGCATGAAGAAGCTTCATTCAGAAGGGCTTCTTGGATCATTGGATTTCGAATCCGTTGATACATGTGAGCCATGCCTCATGGGCAACATGACCAGGACACCATTCTCTGGTATAGTTGAGAGAGTTGTAGACCTACTTGGGATCATACATATGGATGTATGTGGACCAATGAGTGTCTCGACACGCAATGGTTATCGCTACTTTGTTACCTTTACTAACGACTTGAGCAGATATGGATATATCTACTTGATGAAGCACAAGTCTGAAACCTTTGAAAAGTTCAAGGAATTTCAGAAAGAGGTAGAGAATCAACTTAACAAGAAAATCAAGCACCTTCGATCAGATCGAGGAGGCGAGTATTTGAGTTATGAGTTTAACATGCACTTGAAGGACTGTGGGATTATCCCACAGCTTACGCCAGCCGGAACACCACAGCGTAATGGTGTGTCGGAACACCGTAACCGGACCCTATTGGATAGTGTACAGTCCATGATGTATTTAACTGATTTGTCTGTGTCTTTTTGGGGATATGCGTTAGAAACCGCCGCTTTTATTTTAAACCGAGCACCATCCAAATCCGTGGAGACAACCCCATATGAGATATGGTATGGGCAGAAGCCAAAGTTGTCCTTTCTAAAAGTTTGGGGATGTGAGGCGTATGTTAAGAAACCGCAGCCTGACAAACTCGAGCCCAAGTCGGAAAAATGTATCTTTGTAGGATATCCAAGGGAAACCATTGGATATACCTTCTACAACCAAGCCGAAGGCAAAACGTTTGTCGCAAAAACTGGCACCTTTCTCGAGAAAGAGTTTCTTGCAAAAGGAGTAAGTGGAAGGAAAATTGAGTTGGATGAAATTGTTGACCCTTCTCTCCGCATACCGAGTAGCGCAACGGAAGCTGTTCCGAAACCGCTCTCCAACATGGAGGAAGAGCCCATTGATAATGATCAAAACAATGACATCGAGACTCCTGAGGTTCGCAGGTCTACGAGGGTTCGTGCCACTCCACATTGGTACAGTAGCCTTGGTGATGTCTGTCATCTTAGATGATCAGGAAGAACCTGCAAACTACAAAGAATCTATGGATAGTGCTGACTCCGAGAAATGGCTAGAAGCCATGAAATCCGAAATAGGATCCATGCATGAAAACCAAGTTTGGACCTTGGTGGATCTTCCAAAGGGTCGCAAGGCCGTGGAAAATAAATGGATCTTTAAGAAAAAGAAAGATGCGAATGGTAATGTAACCATTCACAAAGCTTGACTTGTCACAAAGGGTTTTCGACAAATCCAAAGAGTTTAGTACGACGAGACTTACTCTCCCATAGTGATGCTTAAGGCTGTCAGGATTTAATAGCAATTGCTGCACATTTCGACTATGAAATTTGGCAGATGGATGTCAAGACCGCATTCCTCAATGGTCACATTGATGAAGAGTTGTATATGATACAACCGGAAGGTTTTGTTGATCCTAAGGATGCTGGAAAGGTATGCAAGCTCCAACGGTCCATTTATGGGTTGAAGCAAGCATCTCGGAGCTGGAACCAACGTTTTGATCAAGTGATCAAGAGTTTTGGATTTGTCCAAAACCAACAAGAGTTCTGTGTTTACAAGAAAGCGAGTGGGAGCTCGGTTGTTTTCTTAGTAGTATATGTGGATGACATATTACTCATGGGAAACGATGTGGATCTTATGAATAGCGTGAAAGCGTATTTGAGCAACCAATTTTCCATGAAGGATCTAGGTGAAGCCGCATACATATTAGGAATCAAGATCTATAGAGATAGATCAAGGCACCTAATAGCATTAAGTCAGAGTACTTACATAGATAAGATTTTGAAGAGGTTCAAAATGGAAAACACCAAGAGGGGTTTTACACCTATGATGAAGAATTGCAACTTGAGTATGACTCAATGTCCTGTAACGGACGATGATAGAGAGAAGATGTCTGATGTCCCCTATGCTTCTGCAATAGGATCTATCATGTATGCAATGCTTAGTACCCGACCTGATGTGGCATTGGCTCTTAGTTTGACGAGCCGATACCAGAGTAATCCAGGACCGGACACTGGACAGCTGTGAAAAATATCCTAAAGTATCTGAGAAGAACAAAGGATATGTTCCTAATCTATGGAGGAAATGATGAAGCTCTAAACGTAACAGGTTACGTAGATGCGAGCTGGAATTCAGATCATGATGACTCGAAGTCTCAAACAGGATTTGTTTTCTTAGTGAATGGTGGGGTGGTAAGCTGGAAAAGCAAGAAGCAGCCGGTGGTGGCACAATCTTCAATGAAGTCTGAATACATTGCTGCAGCAAATGAAGCTGTTTGGCTAAGGAATTTCGTCATCGAACTAGGAGTTTTTCCCAATGCACAAGACCCCGTGACAATCTATTGTGATAACACAGGAGCTATTACAAATGCAAGGGAACCAAGAACTCATTCCACAGCCAAACACATCAAGCTTAGATTTCACGTCATCTGGCAGATTGTTGACGAAGGTGAAGTCAAGATTTACAAAGTAGATACGGAACTGAATGTAACAGATCCTTTGACTAAAGCTCTCCAACATGACAAGCACGAACAACACCGAGATTCTATTGGTGTTAGGTTCCTTCCTATTTTAAACTAGTTTTGTATACTCTAGTGCAAGTGGGAGACTGAAGGAGTTATGCCCTAGAGGCAAATAATAAAGTGTATTATTTGATATATCTCCTGTATGTTCATAATACGTTTCATACTGTGCTATAACTGTGTTAATACGAAACGTTAATACACGTGTGGTATGTAAACAAACCGTGTCTCTAGTTACCTCTAGTGAACTAGTTCATTGGTCATGAGGATGGTCTATGTTTCAAGATCATGGGCATTTATGCCAACTGACAATGAGGTCATGTTATTAGTTGAATAACATGATAGACAAACATCCGACCGTTATATCATAATAAGATCTAGTTACAAAGTTCACCATTGATGATAAAACATAGAGAACCGATCAACCTGATCCTTTGACTGTGAGGTAATGCAAATCACCATTCTGGAAGAAGCTTAGATGGTTATCAAGAATCATCTCGTAACAGGGTGATCAAAAAGGTGCCACTCAGGTTTTCCGAAGGAATGTGTAGAGGAGTACATATCAAGACCAGGATTTGTCTAGTCCATATAACGGACAGATACATGTGGCCATCTCGGCGACGTTGCATTAATGAAGCTTGCAAGCATGTGACTAGGTCACGGAATGCAATGACATGAGAACGAGAAAACAAGTTCATCGGAAACGAGATCGAACTAAGGTACAGAGATGCCGAAGATCAAGTCTCGGATGAATTAGGTATCGTATGACAAAGGGAATGGGGAACGACTATCTCCCGGTTCGAGCGATTGTATTCGTGAAACGCACGGGGGTCACATGGCCATCCAGGTCCCTCTGTTGATCATTGATATGAGAGTGGTCTCTATCATGTCCGGAGTGTTCCCGAACCGAAGGATGTCACGCTTAAGGGTAGGGACGCTTAGGGTAGATGAGGCATCGTATGAGAAATAGAGAGAGAGAGAGACCGGAATAGTTTCGGTAACACCCGATGGAGATCGGAAAGGGGTCCGGAAGTTGTTCCGGAGAGAAGAGATAATATAATATATATATTTGAATGTTAATTGGAGAATTAATATTAAATATATATTTTATTTTATTTTTGAAGGCACTATATTGCTAATGGGCCTCACCCAAAGGGAGGCCCAAGTGGGCAAGGCCCCTAGGGAGTGGTGGCCAGCCAGCCTAAGGCTGGTGGGCCGCCCCAGTGGGGCCCACTTAGGGCCGGCGGCTGCCCCAAGGTGGCCGGCGGGTGTGGGGATTAGTCCCATCTCGCCTGGACCCTGGGTGGTGCGCCCCCTCCCACTATATAAAGGGGACCCCTCCCTCTTAGAAGACACCCATTCCTCTCATTCTCTCTCTCTCTCATCTGCTAAGGACTTCCCCGTAATATTGGGGAGGACCTCGTGGTTGAGTTCTCCACCTTCACACTACTGTCGTGTGATCGGCGATCCGGCATCTACTTCTTCCGCTGCTCGGCTGGATCGGAGCCCGGTTGACGTCCCCTACACCGGACGTGTAACGAACTTCGGAGGCACCACACTTGGGGTGCTGCTCGTCTTCATCAATATACGCCTTCCTGCGTAAGGCGTGCCTCTCTCTGCAAAGGTATGGATACTGTATTCCTTCTCCGTTACTTATGTCTACATAGTATAGATCCTGGTATTAGTGTTCGAGTAGATAGAATTTTTTTGTTTTCTGCTACGGAACCCTTCAAAAACAAGCAGACCTCGCCAAACAGTCTCTACCACAGATCACCAGCCGCCTCCAGATCTCTAAACCCTTCTCCATCTCCATAGCCATATTCCACCACTTGTAATAGTATATCTCTTCTCCGATTAGCGACATTGTAAGACTTTTGCTATCAATCTTTTGATTTTCATTACAATGTTTGTGATTGTTGATCTCATCTCTATGTGTGAGTAATTCTCCTTGGACTAAGGGCTTCGGCCTAGCCATGTAGCAATTGTGCATTTTATTTATCATAGATGGGATCGTGTATTAGTTTGTATGACATGATGATTACTGTATCCTCTCTTGCCTCAATCCAAGGACTTGTCAGGTACTCAAGACCCCAAGGGTTGAGCCAGGTATAGGGATTTATAGTGATGACTGATCTGCAGGTTGGGAACCCCAGTGATAGAAGGAGTAGTATGGTTGTATGTGAGGGATTTGCTTGGGATTAACGGTGACATCACTATACATATCATTAGTTCTCTTTGTTCTATAGATGAGACTAGTAGGTTATTGCTATAAACGGTTGCGGACGCAATAACAATTATGGATGCACTACTCACATATAATTTATCTTGCTCTAACAAGTACATGCATATTTTATTTCTATCTTTTATTCTCATCAGATGCTTTGCACAACTACAGGTGAAACCGAATGGCCTAGGCCCTCTCTCTCCATCATCGACAACAACAAAAAAGACGCAAGCTATTGGTCCGGTAAAAACACAAAAGGAATTCTAAAACTCCCGAAGGTCCGTTAAAGTAACTTCACTACGCATTCGCTTCCCGAAGATTCGATAACCTAGGTCTACTAGGGAAAAAGAAGCTATACTACGTCCGTAATCCGGATCGAAGGTATCACCCAACCGTCCACCACGCAGGGGAAATTCTCAAATTCGAGCCGTCGCGCTCGTCGTCGATTCTGGCCACCGGAGCTACCATGGAAGGCGAACGGAGCTTCCATGTGTTGGAGATATGCCCAAGAGGCAATAATAAAGTGGTTATTATCATATCTTCACACTTATGATAAATGTTTACATACCATGCTATAATTGTATTAACCGGAAACATTAATACTTGTGTGATTTGTAAACTAAAATAAGAGTCCCTAGTAAAGCCTCTTGTTAAACTAGCTTGTTGGTTAATATATGATCATTGTTTCCTGATCATGAACATAGAGATGTTATTAACAACAGGGTCATATCATTAGGAGAATGATGTGATGGACATACTCCTATAGATAAGCGTAGCATAAAGATCAAGTCATTTCAATAGTTCAATTGCTATATGCTTTCTGATACATAGTAACCTAATTCCTTCGACCATGAGATCATGCATATTGCCTTTACTGGATGGATGCTTTGATGTCATCAAACACCACACCGTAACAGGGTGGCTATAAAAGTGGCATTGGGTGTTCAGAAAGTATTGGTTGAAACACATGGATCAAGAGTGGGATTTGTCCATCCACATGACGGATAGATATTCTCTGGGCCCTCTCGGTGAAATGTCATCCAATTAGCTTGCAAGCATGTGACTTGGTCACAAGGGATCACATATCACGGGAACGAGAAAAGAGTACTTATCAGTAACGAGGTTGAACTAGGTATACAGAGATACCGACGATCATAACCTCGGATAAGTAACATATCGTGAGACAAAGGGAAATTGGTATCGTATGTAAATGGTTCATTCGATCGCAAAGTAATCGTAGAAATATGTGGGAGCCATATGAATTTCCAGATTCCTCTATTGGTTATTGTTCGGAGAAGTGTCTCGATCATGTCCGCATAATTCACGAACCGTAGGGAGACACACTTAAGGATTCGACGTTGTTTGAGTAGTTATGGTATTATGAGAAAGAGACCGAATGTTGTTCGGAGTCTCGGATGGGATCCGGGATATCACGAGGTGATCCGGAATGGTCCGGAGAATAAGATTCATATAAGGAAAGTCCCGTTTTGGAGTTGGGGAATGGTTCCGGTGTTTTCATCGGGAACATTCTAGAAGGTCCCGGAATGTCCGGCACTCCGGAGGGGAAGGGGTACATGAATGTGTCATTGCATGTTGGAATGATTGCATCATGTACTAAGTGTTCTTGCTGTCCCAAATAAAGGATTAAATTGAATCCTAAATTGAAAAAGTCAAACGGCTAGTTTGAAAGTCAAAACGGCAGTTTTTGGGAAGTGGGAGGAGAGGAGGAAACCGAATTGGGGGAGGAGTCCTCCTCCCCAAGCCGGCGGCCAGCCCTAGGCCGAGTTGGGGAGGGACTCCCTCCCTCCCCTAGCGCGCCAGCCCTCCCACCTATAAAGGGAGGGGCAGGGCTCCCCTCCCAACACAACACAAGACACACAAGTTCCTATCCTCTAAACTAGAAACTAGACCTAGACCCCGGTTTAGAGCTGTTTCGGTTTAGAGCCTTCTAATTGGTTTAGAGCCCTCTAATTGGTGTGTCTAATTACTAGACCACTAATAGCCTCTCTCATAAGCTCCACCATACTCGCACCGGCTTAAGGCGAAGCCCTGCGGGATCTCCCCTCTACTTCCGGTACCACGCCGTTGTGCTGCCGGAATCGCGAGGAGAGTGCTACAACCTCCGCTGCCTGCTGGAACAAGGGAGAGGAAGGTCTTCGTCGAGTACCGAACGTGTGACCGACTGCGGGAGCGCTGCCGGAACGTGGCGCTGGAAGGATCGTCTACGCGATCTTGAGATCGGGAAGAGTACGACTACATCACCCACGAGAATCTGCTCTCGTTAAACACTTTGGAATCTTCGAGGGTGAGTTATTCCATCGACTCGTTGCTACAATCTAGTAGATAGATCTTGGCTTGTTTGTTTGTATGCGATAGAAAATTTTTGTTTTCCATGCTACGAACCCCTACAGTGGTATCAGAGCCGTGTCTATATGTAGATCTGTTGCACGAGTAGAACACAATGGTCATTGTGGGCGTTGATGCTTTTATTGTAGATTGCTTTTTGTGTACTTTGCATCTTGCGGTATGTTGGGATGAAGCGGCCCGGGCTAACCTTACATGACATCGTTCATGAGACTTGCTCCACGTTTGACATGCAACTTGTATTGCATAAGTGGCTTTGCGGGTGCCTGTTTCTCCTAGCATAGTTAAGATCCAATTTACAACGGGTAATCAACAATGCTAGTATCAATGTTGTGGTTCTTGTTCGTAAGTTAGAACGACACTTATTGAAAGCCCCAAGCCACGTAAAATATGCAAAGAAAGTAGAGGCGTCTAACTTTGTTTTGCAGGGGTGTGCAGTGATGTGATATGGCCATGATTGTGATTATATTTGATGTATGCAATGTTCCTTATTGTAAGTTGGCAACCGGCAGGAGCCATGTGGTTGTCTTTAATTTCTGTTAAGACCTGCGTGTCTATTCAAAATAGTTGTAATAGTTGAAGCTGGTGGACGACAACCATGAAGAAGCGTCATTGACCTTGATGCTATGCCGGTGATGATGGAGATCATGTTCGTGCTTGAAGATGGAGATCGGAAGCACAAAGAAGAAAGGCCATATCATATCACATATTATGAATTGCATGTGATGTTAATCCTTTATGCATCTTGTATTGCTTAGTAGACAACGGTAGCATTATAAGATGATCCCTCATACACATAAATTTCAAGTTCTAAAGTGTTCACCCTTAGTATGCACCGTTGCCAAAGCTTGCTGCTTCGAAACACCACGTGATGATCGGGTGTCTTTGATTCCGCGGGTGACTACAACGTAAGCAAGCCAGATTTGCTTATGCGGAAGCTAAGGTTTGTCTTGACGAGCCTAGCATGTACAGACATGGCCTCAGGAACACGGATCGCCGAAAGGTAAAGCATGAATCATATAGTAGATATGATGAACATGTCGATTGTTCGCCATTGAAACTATATCAACTCTCGTGATGATCGGTTTTGATGTGGTGGATTTGGTTCGTGTGATCACTAAAACAATGTGAGGGATATTGTTTTGAGTGGGAGTTCACCTAGATTAATTTAATTATTAATTAGAACTCAATTTATCATAAACTAAATCAAAGTGAATTTGCATAGTTGTTGTAGTCATTGGCATCCGTTTACCACCTTGCGCTTAGTTATAATTGAGATAATAGAACTATAGAATTCTGGTTAGTTACTTTACGAACTGGTATCGTATTGTTTTAAGTGTTAATCTAAAGTTTAAAAGTCCTATTGCAAACTTTCAGTAAGTTCCGGTTACTCCATGAAGTTTAATAATTGGTATTAAAACAAGAGTAACAATTCCAAGTGTTAGTATATAAGTATCATGTTTGTATCCATGATTCTTGATATTCAAAGGATTCCCTTAATATCAAGATTATCTAGGATCTGAAAGAGTTGTTTCAGAAACCATGATGTGTGGAAGATATTGTGATATCTGAAACGAAGTTTTGGTTGCAACATGATAGAGTATAATATGGCAAAAGTCATGTTCTCATATTTGATGAGAATTTGCAAAAGGGTTGGAGACACTTGTTGTCCTAATCCTCCAAAAGGTTTTGGTTAGCAACATTATACTCATAATTCATCGTTATAAGCTAAAAGTAGCTTGATCATGGACGATTCCATGATAAGGGTGAATATTTGATGTAGGTAAAATGTTTACTACACCAAGAGATTACTAAAGAAAGGAATTTGAAAGAACACCAAATATTTGATGATGGTGATCTACTTCAAAGTGCAAGTCCAAAGACATTGGTATTTAATTATACACGCTTTGGACTAGATGTCATATGTATGACTCCACTATTGATGTTGATAGATTCTTTCAAACTGAAAAGGAAATACTGAAAGAGAATCTCATAAATATATGGCAGAAAAGAAAAGACTAGAATCGTTCAGTTTAAGTATATAGATGATATACATGTTATGGCTATATTCTTTGCTTGTTAAACAATGTGGTTCTTAAGTATTTGATACTGAATTTGTTGGTATGAATCGTCATACGAAACAACAGAATTCATGAACTACAATGGCCTAAGTAACTAGCAAAAGAATATGTGATGATGTTCATCGAGAACAAATAAAGGGTTATTATGTTGCTCGTTAAAACATCAAAGCTTGCCTTCAAGATTTGTTTTATCAGGTATTATGAGAACAAAAGGGTTGTTCAAATAATTGCCGTAATCCATAAAAGATGGATGATTCGCAAATCTCGTTGGAGACATCACATCCATAAAACTAGTGCTAAAAATGTCGAAAGACAAATTGATTGAAAGATCACTTAGGAAGTGACATCGCCGTTTGAATTATATTGGAAAGAAAACATGAAGAAACTCCATGTTGATGGAATTTTGGAGTCTTCTGATTTTTGATCATATGACGCTTGTGAAACTTTCCTAGAGATAATTAAAACTTCGTTCATAGGCCAAAAGGGAACGAATGACTAGCTTATTGGAACTTGTACATATTGTTGTACGAAGTCCGTTATGTGTAGTCAAGAGCGATGGATTTCAACTTCATATGCTTTCTCCGAAAATTTGAGTGAATATATGAATATTTACTTAATAAGGATGAAGTATGAAACATTTGAAAAGTTCAAAGACTTTCAAGATGAAGTGCAAAATCATTGTAACAAGAATATGAATAGTTTATGATAAAGATCATAAAGGAAGATATTTGAATTACAAGTTTAGCATAATACCTAAGATTTAAGGAATCGTTCCGTGGATTTGCATTTTCCCGAAACACCATAAGTGTATGGAACGTTCGAGATATGTAATTAAACCTTGTTTGACATGGTAAGATCAAAGGTATAATTTATAAAACTGCCATTATATTTTAAAGATTAAAAGCTTTAGAGATTACCGTTTTTCCACTGAAAAGAGCTCCATCATAATCCGTTGAAATGACACCATATAAAGTTATGGTTTGGGATAAAACCCAAGTTGTCCTTTCTTAAACATTGGTATGCTATGCATAAGAAAGATGTGTGCAACCAAAGTCGGATGAACCTGTCTTTGTATAAACTGTTCCTCCATAAAACACCGGAGACAAAAGTGTTTGTCACTTAAAACGTCAAGTTTCTTTGAGAAGGAATTTTTCGTGAAAAGTTAAGTGGGAGGACAATAGAAACTTTGATAAGGTTAAAAGAACCTTAGCTGTATGTGCAAAGTTGCGCAGCGCCGAAAAGTGTTTCGGAGGCAGCAACAATGCTCATGGTTCACGTACCTCAAAGGTTGTGGTCACGGAGATCCAAGTTCCTATTGAAACAAGTAGGTCGGATGAACAATCAAATACCAAGATTTGAGGGTTGAATCATTATTTGAGAATAATGAACCGACTACATGCAGAGAAGCGATGATGGGCCCTGACTCCGTAAAATGGCTTGAAGCCATAAAATCCGTGATAGTTCCATACACGAGAAATCAAGTTTTGAACTTGAAGGACCCTCGAGAAAGGTGTAAGACCTTATAGTTGTGTCTGGATCTATAAAGAAATAGACATGGATGTTTCACATCTAGTCGACATGTTGGGAAAGAGTTCACAACAATGTTCAAAGGTTGACTATGACAAGATTTGATCTTTCATAGTGATATTTAGTCTAGACGGATTAATGTAGCAACCACTACATATAATTTGTTATATGGTAGTTGAATAAACAAAACAAGTTCTTCTAATAGAATCGTTACCTAGGACATGTGCATAACACGGTCCATAGGGTTTTGTTAATTCAAAGGATGCTAAAAAGCATATGCAAATTTCAATGGTTGAAGTAAGCATAGCGGAGTTGGAATCTTCACTGTGATGAAACTGTTAAAGGAGTTTAAAAGTTCATCAGAGACGATGGAGATGCTTGCATTTGCAAGAAATTAAGTGGGAGCGCTAAGACATGTTTCTAATACATTATGTGGAAGACATATTGTTGATTGGAAATAATGTATATTTTATTAACACATATTAAGAATTTCATCCCGATGAAAGACTTAGGCAAAACCCAAATATTTGGCTTCAATAGACGCTAATATGGTTGTGCCAGAAGTACATAGACAAGATATTGAATGAGTTCAATATAGAAACTACAAGAGAGGCTCTTGTCGCACAGAAAGGATTGAATGAGTTCAATGTTGATGATATATTCAAGTGTATTGACATTTGGTAAAGTGAAACAAATAATCAAGTATAGATTGATACTTGATGTATGAAATCACAAAGAGTATTTATATCAATCATACTGTGATATGTACAAATCCAGATATGTCCTATGCTCTAAATGTTGAGAGCATATACCAGAATGATTCATAAGATGATCATTGGACGATAGTAAGGATATTCTTATGATCTTTTAAAAGAACTAAGAATATATTATTTGTAGAAGTGACTAATAGATGGTTAGTTCATTGTAAAAGTACTACATTGATACTAGCTTTGTCACAAAGTACAAATTAAGTTTATCTCAATCTAAAACTAAGGGTGGCACAATATAATGGAAAGTGAGTTCCATAATGGATTTGGATGATTTCCAAAGTTAAGACATTGTGACAGATACTACAACAAAAGGCTAAGTATATGACTGCTATTATAGCAGCAAAAGAGGGCATTTGTGTCAAGTAGTTTGTTATCAAACTAGGTGTAGTTCACAGCGGGATAATACTATGAAGATATATTGTGCGACAATATTATCAACATGTTTTAACCCCAAAGAGCTAAAGGTCACACCGAAAGACTAAATTTATACAAAGCCATCTCATTAGAGAATGAGTGATGCATAGAGACGCAAAGACATGCAATTACACACGGACCTGGAAGTGTCAGATCCGGAGATCAGTTGACCACTAGCAATCGTGTGCATACAACACCGGAAAGCCATAGGTGTTGAAAAACACAAAGGTTTGAAACTAGATTATTGACTCTAGTGCAAGTGGGAGACTGTTGGAGATATGCCCAAGAGGCAATAATAAAGTGGTTATTATCATATCTTCACACTTATGATAAATGTTTACATACCATGCTATAATTGTATTAACCGGAAACATTAATACTTGTGTGATTTGTAAACTAAAATAAGAGTCCCTAGTAAAGCCTCTTGTTAAACTAGCTTGTTGGTTAATATATGATCATTGTTTCCTGATCATGAACATAGAGATGTTATTAACAACAGGGTCATATCATTAGGAGAATGATGTGATGGACATACTCCTATAGATAAGCGTAGCATAAAGATCAAGTCATTTCAATAGTTCAATTGCTATATGCTTTCTGATACATAGTAACCTAATTCCTTCGACCATGAGATCATGCATATTGCCTTTACTGGATGGATGCTTTGATGTCATCAAACACCACACCGTAACAGGGTGGCTATAAAAGTGGCATTGGGTGTTCAGAAAGTATTGGTTGAAACACATGGATCAAGAGTGGGATTTGTCCATCCACATGACGGATAGATATTCTCTGGGCCCTCTCGGTGAAATGTCATCCAATTAGCTTGCAAGCATGTGACTTGGTCACAAGGGATCACATATCACGGGAACGAGAAAAGAGTACTTATCAGTAACGAGGTTGAACTAGGTATACAGAGATACCGACGATCATAACCTCGGATAAGTAACATATCGTGAGACAAAGGGAAATTGGTATCGTATGTAAATGGTTCATTCGATCGCAAAGTAATCGTAGAAATATGTGGGAGCCATATGAATTTCCAGATTCCTCTATTGGTTATTGTTCGGAGAAGTGTCTCGATCATGTCCGCATAATTCACGAACCGTAGGGAGACACACTTAAGGATTCGACGTTGTTTGAGTAGTTATGGTATTATGAGAAAGAGACCGAATGTTGTTCGGAGTCTCGGATGGGATCCGGGATATCACGAGGTGATCCGGAATGGTCCGGAGAATAAGATTCATATAAGGAAAGTCCCGTTTTGGAGTTGGGGAATGGTTCCGGTGTTTTCATCGGGAACATTCTAGAAGGTCCCGGAATGTCCGGCACTCCGGAGGGGAAGGGGTACATGAATGTGTCATTGCATGTTGGAATGATTGCATCATGTACTAAGTGTTCTTGCTGTCCCAAATAAAGGATTAAATTGAATCCTAAATTGAAAAAGTCAAACGGCTAGTTTGAAAGTCAAAACGGCAGTTTTTGGGAAGTGGGAGGAGAGGAGGAAACCGAATTGGGGGAGGAGTCCTCCTCCCCAAGCCGGCGGCCAGCCCTAGGCCGAGTTGGGGAGGGACTCCCTCCCTCCCCTAGCGCGCCAGCCCTCCCACCTATAAAGGGAGGGGCAGGGCTCCCCTCCCAACACAACACAAGACACACAAGTTCCTATCCTCTAAACTAGAAACTAGACCTAGACCCCGGTTTAGAGCTGTTTCGGTTTAGAGCCTTCTAATTGGTTTAGAGCCCTCTAATTGGTGTGTCTAATTACTAGACCACTAATAGCCTCTCTCATAAGCTCCACCATACTCGCACCGGCTTAAGGCGAAGCCCTGCGGGATCTCCCCTCTACTTCCGGTACCACGCCGTTGTGCTGCCGGAATCGCGAGGAGAGTGCTACAACCTCCGCTGCCTGCTGGAACAAGGGAGAGGAAGGTCTTCGTCGAGTACCGAACGTGTGACCGACTGCGGGAGCGCTGCCGGAACGTGGCGCTGGAAGGATCGTCTACGCGATCTTGAGATCGGGAAGAGTACGACTACATCACCCACGAGAATCTGCTCTCGTTAAACACTTTGGAATCTTCGAGGGTGAGTTATTCCATCGACTCGTTGCTACAATCTAGTAGATAGATCTTGGCTTGTTTGTTTGTATGCGATAGAAAATTTTTGTTTTCCATGCTACGAACCCCTACACCATGATGACAACATTCTCCCTGGACTCGAATCTGACACCGCGAAAATCTTTTCCCCACCATAAAGCAGGAGAGGCGGAGAGAGGAAGCACTCCGGGCATCCGCCGGGCCTCGAGCTCGCGATGCCGCCCCGCTCGACGGCATCCATATGGCGCGATGCCGTCCCGCCGGGCCGTTTCGATGAGATCCGCGAGCTCGACAGCGACTCCGAGCTACTGGGGGCGGCACACTTCGAACCTGGCCGCGTGCTGCCGTGGCGGGAGCAGCTGACGGCGCGCGGGATGGTGGCGAGTCTGGCCATCGGCGCCATGTACAACGTCATCGTCATGAAGCTCGTCCTCATCACGGGGCTCGTCCCCACGCTCAACGTCTCCGCCACGCTCATCGCCTTTGTCGTCCTACGCGGTTGGACCAAGGCGCTGGCCCGCCTCGGCTTCGCCGCCCACCCCTTCACGCGCCAGGAGAACACCGTCGTGCAGACCTACGCTGTCGCATGCTAAGAAAATGTTGTCGGCTTTTCGTGGCCGCGCCGCAAGCAGCAGCAGCGCCCAACATCGTGTGTGGCCATGCTGCGCGCGCCTCCGCCGACCGTGGCCACCTCACCGGTCTCTCCCTCCCGCGTCCGGCGCGTGCCTGCCGCTCGCCAACCTCGCTGGACGCTCGAGCTTGCCCGTGCCGCGACGCCTCTATTCCCTGCGAGCAACAGTGCCCAGCACCACGCGTGGCCGCGGCGTCGGGCGAGTTGCCGACATCGACGACATCTTGTCTTCCTCCACCACCTAGTTCGCCGCTCCGGTCCGCTCGGCGCTGGGAACGCAGTTGGGATACCATCATTCCTAGGCCGAAAAAATCAATTCATCCGGACCTATTTTACTTCATCTGGACCTAAATTTGGCCTAGAAACCACAAACGAGTGGAGATGCTCTAAGTTTTACATACAACCAGCTTATAATTGTGAAAGTGTTGTTATTTTACACTTTGTTATTGCGAATAAAGGCACATAAACATGTTTTACTGCGCCATTTGGACCATTGTTGCTATAGTTTTTTAATACTTCCTCCAATCCATATTATTGTTCTCAACTTTGTCTAGATTTGGATGTACCTAGTTAAGGATTTAGACTAGATGTATTTATATCTAGACAAAGTTAAGAATATTAATATGAATCGGAGGAAGTAGAGGATTGCACTCTAAGAGGTCGTTTGGTATCTATCATTTGAGCCTAGAATTCTGAAATTCATTTTGCAATTGTATCCCTATGCTGTTTGGTTGGCACCAAATTGGGCCGTCATTTTATGACAAATTCATTGAAATATTCCTATGTGTAAAACTGATTCCTATCTTAAACCCGTCATTCCAAATTCCAATAGTAACCAAATATGTGGATGTATTTGAAATTATAATATAAATAAAATGAATCCACGTATTCATAAATGAAATGAATGTCTAAATTTTTTTTGGCAAGGCAAAAAAATATCTTGTGTCAGAGAAGGGAGAAGGAGACAAGAAACCATACACCACCCCGTATGGTTGGTGTCGCGGTGGTCCACTTGCATAGGCCTAGGATATTCCGAGAAAATATCCTACCCTGCGATGCAAGCTTGCAAACCGAAAGCCCCAGCCGGCTTCCCAGAGCCGCCCGTCAGTCTCCGTGTCGCGGCCGACTTCCTCTGCTCCTCCGTCCGGTCTATATAATGCCGCACCCACCTCCCCCTCCCACCACGCAAACTCCATCCCAAAATCAGATCACGCCGCACCGCAACGCCGCCGGAGAAGAAGGAGGAGCGAAACACACCCTTTGCCTCCCGCCCGTTCCGTCGGATCGCCGTCGCGACGAATAAATCGTCGGCGAGTAATCCACCCTCGCGTTGCCGGTTTGGAGCCAGTCAGGGTTATGAGCTGCCTCACGCTCCGCCGCTCCTCCGACGCCAGCCGCCTGCAGGACGGCCTCCTCGTCTTCGTCTTCTTCATCTCGATTCCCATACGTAATCTGAATAATTGTGGTAGTACTAATTATAGTATTAGTACCACCAGTCTCTTGTAAACCGCGCTCGTGCTCGCTGCCGCGTGTGCGCGGACGGAGTGGTCCTCTTCTGCCGCTTCTCTGTCTGCGTGTTCTCCATCTTCGTCTCGTTCGTCGACGGCCGCGGCGGCGGCTATGGATCCCAACAGCTTCAAAACCGGAGGTACGGTGGTCTCTGTCCTGCTCTGCTGAAATTTCAGTGTCTCCTGTTAGATCTTACATACAGGGGGAATTTTGCGTGCTGAATGGAGATTTAGAACACTATCTCTGAATCTAATCATTCGATTGCTGTCATAATAATTGAGGACAAAAATTGCATTTTGGTCACAGTGCTCAGATAGATTTTGTCCTCCTTTGATCCCCTTGATTGGGCCCTATTGGGAACAATTCCTGTGCGTTGATGTATTTTAGGCCTTCTGATTCCAACCATATATAGTACTCAAAAGATTGCTGAAGTTAAACACTCAATTGCAATGATAATCGAGGGAAAAATTGTAATTTGGTTGCTGTGCTCATATAAGATTTTGCCCCTTCTGATCCCCTTGAATCAAAACTGACTGGGAATAATTTCTGTGCACTGATGTACTGTAGGCCTTTTGCTTCCAACAATTGAAAGGCGGTGCGCTTCGCCGCCATCGGTCATCGTGATCGGTGGTGGCATCTCGGGGATTGCGGCAGCTCGTGTCCTCTCCAATTCCTCCTTTGAGGTGACTGTTCTAGAGTCGAGAGATCGTATCGGTGGCCGTGTTCACACCGACTACTCCTTCGGGTGCCCCATCGATATGGGGGCCTCATGGTTAGTTTTACTTAAATTGACTAACTAATGGGAACAATCCTTAGTAGGTTTTGTCTACATAATCTTTTACTAACTTTGAGCTGGTGTTGATGAAAAAAATTCAGGCTGCATGGTGTCAGTAACGAGAATTCCTTAGCACCATTGATTGGCCATCTTGGGCTGAGGCTATATCACACTAGTGGTGACAACTCTGTTCTGTATGATCATGATTTAGAAAGGTAATTTTAGCACTTGAACTTACCTTCTTGTTTGCCAATCAGCATACTTATTTTCAATTCTTGTTCTTACATCTTAATTAATGTGTTGATTGATTCCTTTACAGCTGTTCTCTCTTTGATAAGAATGGCCTTCAAGTCCCAATGGAGACGGCTGCTAAAGTTGGCGAAATATTTGAGAGAATTCTTAAGGAGGTAGATTGTGATTAACTCTTGGAAGTTGTACTTGGTTCTCCTTTGAGTGAATTTCTAGCTAACCGTAATGCTCTTTAATTTGTGCGTTGCAGACGGTGAAACTCCGTGATGAGCAGGAACATGACATGCCCCTTCAACAGGCGATCTCAATGGTGCTTGAGAGGCACCCTGATCTAAAGTATGTATAATCGTGTATCATGCTGACATGTGATGATTTTATTTATAAATTGGATGGTTACAGAACAAGAGGGTTACTGATATTATTGGCAATTTTTAGGCTAGAAGGGCTAGATGATCGAGTCATGCAATGGTGTGTCTGCCGGCTTGAGGCATGGTTTGCTGCAGATGCAGATGAAATATCTCTGAAAAACTGGGACCAGGTCAGCACAAATTATTTGATGCTGTCAACCATTTAGTACAAAAAAAAGAACCCACCAGCTGGTTACATTCTTTACTTACCATTGAATTATATTCCTCTCTGCAGGAACATGTTCTTACAGGTGGCCATGGTCTGATGGTTGATGGATACTATCCTGTAATTCAGGCTCTTGCTCAGGGTCTTGACATCCGTCTCAGTCAGAGGTGTGTGTTTTATCCCCGACATATATTATGCAAGGAATAATTCCAGTATGTGTGTGTTCAGCATGTCTGTCACACTTGTTCTCTTCAATTCTCCTTCTATGATGGTGCCAAGCATTTGAAACTTGAGTATAAATGCTACTCCGTATCTGGTTGAAACCATAATTATTTGAAAATTTCATGTATCCCGCCTTGAGTCGAAGACACCATTTTTCTTTGTACTATCTAATTGCAGTTGCTAGATGCTTTTACTTACTCTGTTTTTCCTTCATATCCAGAGTAACCAAAATCGCCCGCCAATACAACGGAGTGACTGTCACCACTGAGGACGGCACACAGCACTCGGCCGACGCCTGCATAATCACGGTGCCGCTGGGCGTGCTCAAGGCGAACATAATCAAGTTCGAGCCCGAGCTACCCATCTGGAAGAGCTCCGCCATCGCTGACCTCGGCGTCGGCATAGAGAACAAGGTGGCCATGCACTTCGACAAGGCCTTCTGGCCCAACGTGCAGGTGCTGGGGATGGTCGGGCCGACCCCGAAGACGTGCGGCTACTTCCTGAACCTCCACAAGGCCACAGGCAACCCGGTCCTGGTCTACATGGCTGCAGGCCGGTTCGCCCAGGAGGTGGAGAAACTTACTGACAAGGAGGCTGTGGCCCTCGTCATGGCTCACCTCAAGAAGATGGTGCCAGAAGCCACTGAACCTGTAAGCCATTTCTGTCGAACACTGAACTGACATTCTTGTCGAAGACTGAAAAGAACTTGTCTGCATTTTGTTATGGTTGATCAGTTTGAACTAACCATTGGCATGATCTTTCTCTGTGTGTTGTTGCAGACGCAGTACCTGGTGTCGCGGTGGGGCTCTGACCCGAACTCGCTGGGCTCCTACTCGTGCGACCTGGTGGGGAAGCCGGCGGACGTGTGCGAGAGGTTCTCGGCGCCGGTGGACAGCCTGCTCTACTTCGCCGGGGAGGCGGCGAGCGCGGAGCACTCGGGCGCAGTGCACGGTGCCTACTCGTCGGGCATGGACGCGGCCGAGGAGTGCCGGACGCGGCTGTTGATGCGGAAGGGCGTCCCAGACCTCGTCCAGGTTGCCGCCGCCTGCGAGGAGATGGCCGACGTCGTCGCCCCTCTCCAGATTTGCCGCACGTAGAATCCGAGATGCAACGAAGCGTAGGTCCATCCCTGCCATGCCCGATTGATCTGATGACGACTGAGTGACTGACACAAAGAGGGCTAATGTGCAATCGATCAATCCGAGTCTGCAGATTGCAAAGATTGAAACTATTTAGTAGTAGCACGTTTTTCATTTTCTTTGTGTTGCTTTGGATTTTTAATCAAGTAAGCGAGTGAGTTGCATTCGGAAATTGTAGTTCTAGCACTATCTATTTATTATTATTACCATTACTGTATTATTATTAGTCTTGTGCGGATTATCATTGCATGACCATGAATTCTGTGAATTCACGAAAACAACATTTTTTTTGGGGGATCAAATTCACGAAAACAACATGAACATGAACTTTGTGTGGTCTAGTATTTTTTTTAGAGGGTGTGATCTTGATGGTTGGGTGCTTTCTTGGTTGGTTCGTCGTCTGTCTCAGATCGTGATCATGACTCGCTTGCTGACGGTGGAAGAGAAGTGCACGCCTGCGTCGTCGTCTGTCACGTTTATATGCCACCGGATGACGTGGCTTTCACCGTGGCCGGTGGTGCTTCCAGGTTGTCGCCGGTAAATGGCGACGTCGACGGCGGCGTGAGTGGTTATGGCGCCAGCGGAAACCAACAACCCTTCCCATTTTTTTCAAATAGCGCACGTGCTCCCACCGCTAAGATCTGGGCCCACACACGAGTGGGCCCCACCACGTGTTATTAGCCCAAAAATCGTCGTTGCCCCTCGAGCTAGCACTCCTCGCCCGTCTCGAAATCGAACACGAAGCCACGCCGAAACAGGCGGAGAAGACGCAGCGAAAAAATATCGGCGAGGGGATGTCGGCGATGTCTCGCGCGATCCGGGCCTGCGCCGCCACCGCGTCGCGGAGGAACCTGTCCGTGGCCGCAGCATGGCCGAAGGAGGCGTCCGCGGCGGCGGCGGCGTTGGTGACGGGGCGCAGGGGCGGGATGGATCGAGGGGAGGACGGGAGCCGCGTGCAGTGGGTGTTCCTGGGGTGCCCCGGGGTGGGAAAGGGAACCTACGCCGGCCGCCTCTCACGGATGCTCGGCGTGCCCCACATCGCCACCGGAGACCTCGTCCGCGACGCCCTCGCCTCCCAAGGCCCCCTCGCCAAGCAGGTACTACTCGCCTCCGCCTTGATATCCATGTGGATTTATTATATGCCATGCTTGTTTCGCAAATTTCATCTCTCTCCATGTCAATTCCGTGACATGATTTTAGCAGCCAAAGCTAATTTAGTTGATGTATTGACTGTATCCGGTGCTAATCTACAGCCAGAACCGAACAATCATGTTGTTCAGTCCCACAAAAGATGGGCTAACTATACACCAATACATTGCGCCATTATTTGTATCATCGTCGCAAACCAGCTTGACACATCTCACAGTACATCCAGTAGAACAGCACAGGTTAGTCAGGTGAAACACTGGCAGACACAGCACATCCAAATATCCAATTGGACTACTTGGAAGGATCACAGCTGCACCAACTGTCGAGATTCGCTCAGCAGTCAGAACAAATTGTTGTTCAATGACTATTCTAGTGCCCGACAACTCGGCAGGCTTATAGCAAATAGGCCGAATTGGTCGTCCTGAGAAATAAGTTCTGGGAACAAAATACTTGGGTAAACAAAGTCTATATAAATCCTCACGATCTCGTGAAGTGGGTACTGCCGCCTCCGCTTTGATCTCCATGTGTATTCCTTGTAGATGATGTTTCGCAAATTTCCTGTCCCTCCAGGTCGAATCGTGTCATGATTTAGTATAGCTAAATCTAATTTAGTTGATGCGTGCCCTGCATCCGGTGCCAATTTATCACCACGAACCGAACTTATTATGAAGTGCAAAAAGGTTTGTTAACTTTCTCAGAGTAGAGCATTCCAGGCCCACAATACATCCAAATATCCAATTGGACAACTTGGAAGGATTACAGCTCTGCAGTCAGAACAAATAGTTTTTTTTTAGATTGGAACAAATAGTTACTGACTGACTATTCTCACGTCAGCAGTTTGTTCGGCTTTAGTAAATAAGCTGAATTGGTCATCTTTATGAAATAAGTTCTTGAACAGAATACTTTGGTAAAGCCTATATACCTTCACAGGCTTGTTAAGTCTATGTATAAGACACTAGATTGAAAGGGCATTAAAAGTGGTATAAAAGGCCTAGTGCATGCATGTAGTAAGTTTACAGTCGATGATTTTATCTTTGATTATGGACCATAAGCCGATTGATGCGATGCTAAATAGACCATTGGACACCTTTTGTTACTATTTAGTTTCGTGCCTCTCTACTCCGACTCTGTTGTATAACTCCCATTTTCTTGATCTGCTTTTTTTCCCAGCTTGCTGAGATTGTGAATCATGGAAAGCTGGTGTCTGATGAGATCATCATAAATCTTTTGTCGAAGCGCCTTGAGGAGGGAGAAGAAAAGGGTGAATTGGGGTTCATACTTGATGGTTTTCCAAGAACTATAAGACAAGCGGTGAGCTAGTTATTTGACCTGACTGTAAGTATGCAAGACATACACTTGCATCTTCTCAGTTGGACTTTATCATTAAGGGATGGAAATCATGAAAAACTGTGTACATTTTCAGAGCAATATTATGGATCTTTATTCTTGTACTGATCTTATGTATGGTAGTTCAGTTTCAGTATCATTTGAGACCAACAAATATCAACTCAATTTTCAACTTATCTGCTGATACTGTATAGCAGTTCCCAAATAATTATATTCTGTGCTTTTTTAGGAAATACTCGAGGGAGTCACGGATATTGATTTGGTGATCAATCTTAAACTCCGAGAAGAAGCTCTGCTTGCAAAATGCATTGGTCGAAGGAAGTGCAGCCAGTGCGGCGGAAACTTCAATGTGGCCTCCATTGACATTGAGGGTGAGAATGGCGGGCCTCGAATGTATATGCCTCCATTACTACCTCCTGCAGAGTGTGAATCAAAGTTAATTACGAGAGCAGATGATACCGAAGAGGTGGTAAAGGAAAGGTTGCGTGTTTACCATGATTTGGTACGTACCAGAGACCTATTCGTATTTTTTTTAATCTGAACAATCAGTTTTCACTAGTAAGGTGTGTATGAAGCTATGTTTATATGCACTTGAAGTCAATTAGTAAATTTGCCAATATAAAAATGGATGCTTAGATCTGAATGTATGAAATACCGAAATATGGATATGCTGGTTATTTTATATGGTAAATATACACTACATTCAGCTATTGACACTTAAAGTTCAAGTGTCTCAGCTAGTTTTTTATGTGTGTTGTTTGTTCTAAATTCAGCAATGAGCACACTTCACCTACCAAACTTGAAACTATACTATGGAACTAATGCAGCAATATTCCCTCATTTTATAAGTAAATAGGCGTGGAATGTTTCATTTATATCTTTGTATGTGTGAAATACCAAGATGTAGATATGCTACTTGGTTTATATGCTATATTTTCAACAATACATATTCACTACCATTCGACCAATTGGCACTTTTGGAAGTATGTGCATTCGTTATACGAAATTCAGCAATGACCACAATTCATCTGCTTAACTTGATACTGTATTATGGAACTTGTGTGCAACATCCTGTTATCCTTTCTGAGCAACTTGTCATCTTTGCAGTGTGAACCAGTAGAGGAATTCTACAGAGCACGTGGTAAACTCTTGGAGTTCAATTTACCAGGAGGAATACCCGAATCATGGCCGAAGCTACTGCAGGCTTTAAATATAGAAGACCCTGACAACAAAAGATCCGCAGCAGCATAATTTCATATGTTAGGGACCGTATTCTGTATTTGTAGCCTATGCCAAACATAGTCGATTGATTGATAAGCATTCATAGCATCTCTACATAGTAGTTCACTGGGCCATTATTTGATCTGGCACTCAAAATTGTATAGCTGATTGATCATCATCGATCATACGTGTTCGATGGGCTTGCTAGTTGTATTCTTTAAATGCTTATGTCTTGAGAACAGATTGTAAATAACCGAGATTTGAGCTTGTAGTCTGCTGATAAAGCCTCTTCTTGGCAGAAGCCAACACTGCAACCATTCTGATGAAAACACCGAGCAAGCAGCAGATGATTCTTGTGGTATGGCTGAGATTGAGAATGTTTTACGTACTTGTCGTGCTTCTTGGTTACCTTTTTCGAGAATGCCTTTTGGTTATGTTCACTCCAGACTTCAGTCAACTGATCCTCTAGATAAAATTGTGTATTCTTTGATCCGAGTTCAGCAAGGATGCACTTCATCTGCCAAACTTAACTATGTAATGGAGCTCATATATAGCAATCCCACTTTTACAGATTCAGTTACTCCCTCCGATCCAAATTAGTTGACTTCGTTTTGTCTAGATTCGGACGTATCTAACACTAAAACAAGTCTAGATACATTTGAATCTAGACAAATCTAAGTCAACTAATTTGGGTCGGAGGTAGTATATTTTTTACCGAAACTTTGTTGTTTAGTGTTGCATCCTGTGATTCCTGTCATGGAGCTCAATTTGCGAGGAGGAACCGAGGAATTCCCGAATCGTGCAACCTTTAAACATAGAAGACCCTCACGATAAAAGATCTGCAACATCATGATTTCTGTGTTAGAAATATACTCACTCTGTTTTAAAATATAAGGATTTTTAGCTTTGTGAAGAGAGTGTATCTAGATTACTTTTAGTGTCTAGGTTCCCTCCAAATCTAAATGAACCTAGACACGGGGTTAGATACACTCTTCACAAAACTAAAACATCTTATATTTTGAAACGGAGGGAGTAGGTGTTATACGAGAAAAATTTGTAACCCATTGCAAGCGTAGACATGTCATAAGTGAGAGGAGTACGTAGTAAATTTTGACATGGAAAAAGTTCATTCTAAAATCGAACCCAAACTCTGAATCCCAAATCCCTGTCTGAATCACTACTACAGACGGGCGCACGGAAGCGTCTGTCACCAGTGGTAATCTTTTATTGTTTTTTTTTTGCGAAAGGTAATCTGTTATTGTTGACGTTCGCTAACCCGTCACGCGTAATACTCAACACCGAAGACCTAGTTAAGTTTTGACCGTCGCATGTACTCCCTCCGTTTCAAAATATAAGATGTTTTAGTATTATTCTTTTCTAACTGACTTTGATAGAATGTAACCCGCGACTGATTAAAACCCACGAATCATAACCCTCTCACGAGCCGCCCCCAGGCGGCTCCGGAGGGCCTCTTCTCCGTACTCCCCTAAGACCCCCTCCCCCAACCCTCACCGCGTCGGCCGCCGCTGCTGCCGACTTCGGCGGCGGTGGTGGCACCCCGTCCATCAAAGATGGGGGGCAGGAGAGGGGGCTGCGGCAGCGTTCACATGGGGAGGTGAGGCTGGCTGTGGGCTTGGTGCAGCGCGGTCGTCTTGACCGGGGCCTGAGGATCTCCGGCGGCCGACGAGGGGTTGGAGGCGCACCGTCGTTTGGGCCGGTGGTCATACGCCGCTCGGGGTGAGGCTGTGGCCTAGCTACGCCGATCTCCTGCGGTTGTTGCCCTCTACTCCTCTGTTGATGCTGCACGGAGATGACAGGCGGCATGGGGGGCTGCTCGTCTGCTGCAAATATTGGCGGCGGTCCTAGGATTCCTCTCGCACCAAGACGAGGATCTACTTGTTGCTTTGCCTCTTTGATCTGGTCGGAGTGGCGAGTTCCAGAAGACTTTGCCGGTGAACTCCCATGGATGAATAATGCCTGGAGATTGCTGGATTGGAGGGATTCGATCGTGCGCACCCATATTTTATTCTGACTGTTTGGATTCAGAGGGAGCGCTTCGAAGCTCTCTTGGCTGTTAATATCATGGGGCATGTTCTCGTTCCATGGTGTTGAGGGAGAATATCATGGAGTCCGAGATCTAAGGACTAGCAATGGTGGTTCGAGTCTGGGTGGTGATGAGGAATTGGCTTGGTGACTCGTGACTTGGAGCAGTGCCATGCAAGTGGGGGCGATTGCACAGAAGAGGTTCACAATCCTATCTTTCAGGGTGAAAACCCATGGTCTGGCCTCAATTGATTGTGCATGACAATAGCCTTGCTGAAGGTATTGTTTTGAGAGCGTGGACTTCCTTTAAGGTGAAAACCTAAGATCTATGATCGGGCGATAACGGTGTTTATGCACTGTTTTCTTTTTGGAGACGTCGCTTTTGGAGAAGTTAGACTTCTGGTGCTGTCTTGGTGGTGGTAGTACCGCTGTTTCAACGAATGGATCATTGTAGCAAGACTTTCCTTTTTTTATTCTTCTTTCTTTTTTGGCTGTGTGCATCCGTATGGCCGCTAGGACAATGCGTTGTTGCAGAGACTGGGTGTAGTTGGTATCTTGTGATATTAATATATGTTCCTTTCAAAAAAAATATAACCGGCGACGAGCCATCCTACTTATGTTTGTCACTCGTTATTGTTTAGCACCGACATATTTAGCTCTTCCTTTTTGGAATAATAATAATATTATATTTATCATTTTAAATACCATCTAATCTGGGGTATGAGAAAAGCACACATTTTATACGAAAATTCATAAATACATCCATAAGTGCAATTTGCAACATAACTATTTATGCAATGTACATTTTGTTGGAGATATGTCCAAGAGGCAATAATAAAGTGGTTATTATTATATCTTTATGTTTATGATAAATGTTTACATCCCATGCTATAATTGTATTAACCGGAAACATTAATACTTGTGTGTTTTGTAAACATAAAAGAGTCCCTAGTAAGCCTCTTGTTAAACTAGCTTGTTGATTAATGGATGATCATGGTTTCCTGATCATGGACATTGGATGTCGTTAATAACAAGATCATATCATTAGGAGAATGATGTGATGGACACACACCCATAGTAAGCATAGCATAAGATCAAGTCATTAAGTTCGTTTTGCTACAAGCTTTTAAATGCATAGTAACCTAATCCTTCGATCATGAGGTTATGTTAATCACCATCACCGGATGGGTACTTTGATGATATCAAACGCTGCTTCGTAACTGGGTGGTTATAAAGGTGACATTGGATATTCTGAAAGTATGTGTTGAAGCGCATGGACCAAGATTGGGATTTGTCCATCCATATGACGGATAGATATGCTCTGGGCCCTCTCGGTGGAATGTCATCTAGTTAGCTTGCAAGCATGTGACTAGTTCACAAGGGATGACATAACATGGAACGAGTAAAGAGTACTTATCAGTAACGAGGTAGAACTAGGTATGGAGATACCGACGATCAAACCTCGGATAAGTAGAATATCGCGTGACAAAGGGAATTGGTTTCGTATGTTAATGGTTCTATCGATCACGAAGTCATCGTTGAATATGTGGGAGCCATTATGGATCTCCAGATCCCGCTGATGGTTATTGATCGGAGAGGTGTCTTCATCATGTCTGCATATTCACGAACCGTAGGGTAACACACTTAAGGTTCGAAGTTGTTTTAAGTAGATATGGAATATGCGTTGGAGACCGAATGTTGTTCGGAGTCTCGGATTGGATCCGGGACATCACGAGGAGATCCGGAATTGTCCGGAGAATAAGATTCATATATTGGGGATCATTTTCTAAGTTAGGAAATGTTCCGGAGTGTTTGTATGGAGATTCTAGAAGGTTTCGGAATGTTCTGGAAGGTTCTAGAAGATTTCTTGGAGTTTGCTTGAAAACCAAGAAAGGATCAAGGAGTCTTTGTGGGGCAAGACACGGATTCGTGGGGAGGAGGATTCCTCCCCCCTCCCAATCCGCCGGCCAAGGAGGGAGGGGAGTCCTACTAGGACTCCCCCTCCCATGGCGCCTCCCTCCTTTAAATAGAGGGGAGGGGCGCCACCCCCTAGACCTCTACCATAACAAACCCTAGCCGCCGCCTCTCTCCTCCTCCTTCGCTTTGCTCCGGCTTAGGCGAAGCCCTGCAGAAATCTCTACTCCACCACCACCACCACCACACCGTCGTGCTGCTGGGATTCCGTGGAGAAGATCTACTACCTCCGCTGCTCGCTGGAACGGGGAGAGGAAGGTCTACTTCGACTCCGCACGTGTGACCGACTGCGGAAGCGCTGCCGGAACACGGCGCCGGAAGGATCGTCCACACGATCTTGAGATCGGCAAGTGATCGACTACATCAACTCCGAGATCTAATCTCGTAACGCTTTTGGATCTGCGAGGGTTAGTACAGATCTATCTCGTTGCACATGTCTAATAGATTAGATCTTGGCTTTTATCTAGATTAGATTTGGGTTTTGTTTGTTCTTGCGGTAGAAATTTTTTGTTTTCCATGCTACGAACCCATCACATTTTGGTTTAGAACTATGCGCATACATGTTTTGCACTAGAGTTTATAGCTCAACAAGTATCACATAGAACTTTGCCGAAACACTGAACAATGATCCTCATGTGTAAATCTGGAACTGGATTTCTAAAATTCACAGACTTTGGACCTAAAATAAATTGGGCACGACTGGACTAGACTCCGTTGGACGTGGATACGAACTGGACATTAGGTACAACAAAAATGGATATGTATGGACATCAAAGTTGGATAGTCCGCTATCCATTGGACCTCAACACAACGCCTCACACGAAAACATGTTCTCTATCCATCTGCTCTGCGCCTCTGTCGCCAGGAAAATCCCTCCGCCGTCACAGCTGTCTCCTCCTCTCCTTAGGGCACCCGTACATCGCGTGAGAACATGGAACACCCGTACAAGCTATGTGTCGCGTCTCCGTTGGGTCCTCCGGCAGCTTCTTACACACTGGCCCGTTTGAGTCGGCCCGCGGGCACGAAAACAAGATATTTTGATCTCTATCCGTTTGAGTAGGGGTGTCCCAGCAGGCTCGACCCATTTTCTATGAAATACAAAACACAAAGGACCAAAATAAAATTTAAACTTAGCTACATATACATAATAGTCTTAATTTACATACTATAAAATAAAAAGAAAACATAACTAAAAATAAACCCTAGCTACGGTAGGGCATCTGGCGGAGAAGTCGATGTTGGGGAGGTTGACGTCGCCCTCGACTGGGAAGTCGCCCATCTAGGACGAGTTGTATCTCACCTCGTGCTCCTAATCCAGCAATTGCACCCAGAAATCCCGTAGCGTGTAGTCATGGTCGTTGCGGAGGTGTGCCGGCAGCTGGCGCCGACGGCGCTCGATCTCCCAGTCGAGTAGGTCCCGCTCTGCCAACACCGGCATCACCGGGACGCGCACTTGGTTCAGATGCCACCCCCGACAGAGACAATTCGTGGTGCTCGCAGGGGTGGTGGTCCTTCCATCACTGCCGGCACTCGGTGACTGGCACGTACCACCGGCCCCTTTCCTTCTCGGGCAGACGATGGGCATAGCCCACCGCAACACAAGCCCGTCCAATGCGTGCAGCTATGGTCATAGCGGCGAAGTACCCTGCACGCGTGGACATAGTGGTAGGGCGCGCGAGGACCTCTCATGGTTGGTGGCGGCGGCAACGACATAGAGAAGGTGGTGCAGTGTGACGATGGCGGCGACCCGACGAGGAACCACCGGCCTCGTGGTCGTTCCTCATTGTCGATGGAGAGAGGCTGATATTGATCGATTTGGCAATGAGCAAGGGTTGTAGGGAGGCCTGGCCACGCGCGCCCTCGGCCATCAATGTCGACACGGTGTGGTCAGGGTGTCGTCGCTTCTTTTCAGCCGTAGTGACTGCCCGATAGCCTTTATCCATGCCGCGCTGACTATGGCAGCAGACGAATCGCCCGATCACTGATAGGCGGGCCCGTGCGCGGGCCGAGGACACGAGGGAGGACACGCGCTGTGTCCGCGACGACTCATTCCGAGCGTATATTTGAGCCAGGAATGGGTTGGTCTGGACACGCGTGATCGTTTTGGTCGAACCGCGGGAGCGAGTTTTCAATGTTAGGACATCCGCGCGGACAGATTCGAACAATATATGGTCAAATTAGTCGGCCTGTTGGAGATGCCCTTAAATCCAGCCCCTCAAGTACAGGACCCCGCATCAAATCAACATTGTCGCCCTCTCTCTCTGCCCGCCGGCGGCCACCCTATCCTCGCAGCTCACCGGCCAACTCGACGTCGATGGCGGCAAGGACATACCTTCCCCTTCTTCCCGAGTAGCCAACGGCTCCTGAAGATGAGCCGCCGCCTGCCCCTCAAGACACCTCTGCCGTCGCCAAAAAAGCACGGCCAAACTGCTGTTAGTCAACATTTCATGGCTCAGGACAGTAATTGGCCAACGATCGATCGATCAAGTGGACCGTGGACGACGCGGGAGTGAGGACTGTGCTAGTACTACGAGAGCAGGGCAAAGCCAGCGTGAGATCGTTAGGTACGCCTGCTTTTTTCCTGCGTGCGTGCGTGTCTACTTTTTAGCGTTGCGCAGGCAGGTAGGGAGGTTAGTGTTATTGAGGTCCAAATGGACCTTGAATATCCAACTTTAGAATCGCTTTGGACTGGATGGATTCGGACATGGATGGGAGCATGTTTAAGTGGATATCAGTTGGACAGTTCTTATTTGGATTTGGACATTGATCCATTTCTAGGTTTACTCATGTTTGATAAGGCCCAACCCCTCTCCCCGACCTAACCCTAGGCGCTGCCGCCGCCTATTCCCCTTTCTCGCCGCCGCCGGAGGGGCCAGTGGGCAAAGCCTAGGCGTCCCAAGGAGGGTGGCGGCGGGGATCCCTCTCCCCTGACTAGTGGTGCGGCACATGCCGTTGTCGCCGGGAGTGCGGGCTACCGCCGGCGTGGCAGACGTAGGTGGAGGCTGGTGGTGGGCACTGATACACTGCAAATGTATCTATAATTTTTGATGTTCCATGCTTGGTTTTATCTACTTTCTTGTGTTTTGTCTACACTTTGGAGTACTTGTCATACACTTTCTTGGACAAACCTATTAACAAGAGCCACAGTGCTAGCTGCCTGTTTTCTGCTGTTTTTGGTTCCAGGAAGTCAGAAAATAAAAATTCTCGGAATTGGACGGGACAAAAGCCAAAGTCAGTTTTTCACCGAGGGACACACGGAGCTAGAATACGAGACGGAGAGGGGCCAGAGGGCGGCCACACCACCTGGCCGTGCGGTCAGGCCTGGACTGCGCCAGGGGGTGGTGTGGCCAGCCCAGGCACCCCCTCGGCCTCCCCTTCCGACTATAAGATGTCTTCGATACAGAAACTCTAAGTACCCGATCAAAATTCCACGAAAGAGTCTGTAGCCGTCGTCGTCTCCATCCCTAGATCGGGAGGGATCTGAAGCTCTTCCCGGCACCCTGCCAGAGAAGGGAATTAACCCTGGAGGCTTTCTTCATCATCATGCAAGCCTCTGGTGTGATGCGTGAGTAGTTCATCTCTGGACTATGGGTCCATGTAGTAGCTAGATGGCTGGTTCTCCTCCTTTGTGCTTTCATGTTTAGATCTTGTGAGCTCCGTTCATGATCAAGATCATCTATTTATAATCCTACATGTTGTGTTTGCGGGGATCCGATGGATATTGAGATGCTATTTCAGATTGATTATTGATTCTATCATGTCTTTGTTATTTGTGATCTTGCATGCTTTCCGTTGTTAGTAGATATCTTGGCCAAGTAGATGCTAGCAACTCCAAGAGTTAGTATTTATGCTCGATAGTGGGTTCATGCCTCTGGTAATCTGGAGAAGTGACAGAAGTCTCTAAGGTACTAGATGTGCTGTTGCTACTAGGGAGAAAACAACAATCCTTTGTTCATAGAACAATCGTATTATTTACTTTACACGCAATTCGTAATGCAATTATCCGTTGCTTGCAACTTAATACTGGAGGAGATTCGGATGATAACCTGAAGGTGGATTATTAGTCATAGATGCAGTTGGATGGCGGTCTATGTATAATGTTGTAATGTCCAATCAAATCTCAAAGGAGTCAAGATGAGTAGTATATGCATGTATTGCTTTCTCGATGTTTGTCAATTGCCCCGCTGTAATTTGTTCACCCAACATATTATCTATCTTAAGGAGAGCCACCACTAGTGAACTATGGACCCCGATCCTTTCTTTTACTTTCAATCTACAATCAACTGTTTACTGCTTTGTGTTTACTTTCTGCAAACTATTAATTTCTTCCACTCGATATGTTTAATCCTTTGTTGTCAGCAAAACCGGTGAGATTGACAACTTCATCATAAGTTAGGGACAGAGTTCTGTGGTTGTGTTGTGCAGGTCTCCACGTTGCTTGCTGGCATCGGTAGTGCGCCCTGCCAAAGTTCAGCTAGCTACACCTTTGGAGTGTTTCCTTGCTCCTACTGGATTGATAACCTTGGTTTCATAACTGAGGGAAACTTACTGCTGTTCTCATCATACCTTCCTCTTGGGGTTCCCCAACGAGCTCGTTAATACACAAGTCAGCAGGCACCATGGCGGACGACGGCGATGGGATGACCGGTGGAGCTCTGGTGGCGGTGGGTGTGGTCGCCTAGCCCTTGGCCCAGCTGCGCTCGCCCCCGCATCCGATATTCAGATTTTAGAGGATCTTCGCAGGTCTCTTGGTGCCAGGTTGCGGTCGTGGTGGCCCGGGCTTCCTACTCCTCTGCCGGCCTAACTGGTGGGGAATCGGGCGGCTGGTCCCATGGGGAGACGGCGGACGGCGGCGTGGGGGCTGACGATCTGCCTAATAAAGGTTGCGGTCCTTGATCCCTCTCAAGCCAAGATGAAGATCCGTCTGATGTTTCTCTACATTGATCTGGTTACTGTTTCGTGTTCCGAAAGGCTCCGCCGGCGTACTCCATAAGTGCGATCATGCCGAGAGATTGCTAGATCGGATGGGATCCGGTCGTGCGCATCCATGTTTTACTCTGACCAGTGGGTTTCAGAGGACGCTTCGAAGCTTTGTTGGCTGTTAAGATCATAGGGCATGTTCTCGTTCTATGGTGCTGATGAAGAATGTCATGGAGACTAAGATCTGTGTACTGACAATGGTGGTTCGAGTCTGGGTGGTGATGAGGAATTGGCTTGGTGATCCGTGACTTGGAGCAGTGGCATGCAAGTGGGGGCGGCTGCACAGGAGAGGTTCACGGTTCTATATTTTAGGGGTGAAAACCCAGGTGATATAGGTACATTTACTCGGGTGCCTATGATTTGCTACCCTAGCTGTATACAAGGCTTACGACCCATGAAGAGTCAAGATGATGGCCCAAAAGGAGCAACCGACAAAGGCTTTAGTTGTATTAGGAAAGAGAACAAAGGACCGACATCGTGTTGGTATTGTAATTATGCATATGTAACCTATCCGCATACAGCTTTGAGACCCGGCCTATTATATATAGGATGGGAGAAGCCTAGGAAAACACACCGAAAAATCACCAAGCAATCTGTAATAGTGTGATTCACCAAATATTCAGGCGAATTTGACTCCATTGTTCTCCTGACATCTGACGAAATCCCCAGTGTTCTCTTTTCTGCAAAACCCTAAGTCCTTCTCTAGGGACATTGTCGAGGTCACCCCTCGTCAATTGGCACCATCTGTGGGAATCTTGAACGCTGGAACCATGGATTCGGCGGACCTCTTTTTTCCAAGCAGCAACCCAACAAAAGCGGTGCCACTCCCGCCCACCCCTACGTTAGTACGCACCGACTTCAACAGTGGGTCCGATATAATCGAAAGCTTCCACTTCCAAGTAGAAGACCCCCAAGAATCACACCCCTCGGCCCTGATTACATCAGAACCGTCGGTGGAAAATACCACACCTACGACGATACCAACATCATCTATCAGATCCTCCATGGAAGTCACGACGCAGATCGAAGCAGCCGAAGAAAACAAGCAAGATGAGATGGATCTGGGGACCTTGATGGTCTTTATGACAATCTCTCTTTTGGATCAGGCTCCTGACTAACTCCACCACACGGAACAAGCCCATCAAACTCTGAACCCGAGGAAAGCGACAAAAGCATCAACTTCGGGATAAGGATGGCAGAAATCTACCCAGAACAGAAACTAACGGACTTCACTGATCCACCCTATAGTGTCTCCCTCGGGACATATGACGACATTACTAGCCCATGCATGACACGCCACCAAGTGTGCATGGTCAACGGGAATACCTCGACACCGCGTGACTCTAACGATAACCCTATCCTCAACCCCAATGATATTTTATCGGATGACAATGCAAGAAATCGCAGCAACGAAGGGAACCACGGAAACGAAGGAGAAACAACGGACAACCGCATAGTCCAAGGAGGAGGAGCAGAACCAAATGGAGCAGAGAGGCGAACTCTTCGGCTACTAGCGACTACATGGCAAAAAGCCAGGGAAGCAATTTCAGGTGCAGTTCCAATGACAGCCGACGCCTCACATGAAGATTTATTAGCATATCAATATTTTCTTCACCACAAGAAGAGAGACCTACTAAGGATGTAAATACAACTCGGCGAAAGAAAAAGGTTAGCCAACGAATCTAGCCTATGAAGGGCACAACTAAGCTCTACTCGAGGATCCGGGAGAGTAACAGGAGGAGCACCGCCAAGAAGGGGAACATCTCAATTACAGAACATCCTCGAAGCAGAAAGAAGCGAACTAATCCAAGACCTTGATCTATCATTGATAGCTGTGAGATTCGACACATTTTTGATGGCTTTTATTGATGGTTTTCTCCCGGATTTGATCGTTTTCTGGCTTTACCTAACGCTAATACTTCGGTAACAAAGAAAACTTGGTTTTTAATGTGTGTTTCAGGTTCTGAACATCAACAAAAGGATTTAACTAGAGAAATACAATATTCTAGAGAAAACAAGCAAGTCTCACTTTGGAAGCACGCAAGGGGAGCTCACAGAAGCTTTAATGATCAACTATATGGCAGGAATATTTTTCTGGCCGTATAGTTCCCGCCGTATAGTTGTCGTCGCCTCTGTCTTGTTAAAAGGGACAACTTCCGTGAAAGGACCAAGGATGAAAACGCAACGCAGTAGCCGCCATACCATCCAGAAGGGAGAAAGAAGAGATCCGGAGAAGAAGGGGAAGATGTTCTTCATCTCGCTCCACGATCTTCAAGCTCCTAGCCAATACACCTCCATAGCCACTACTTGTACTTGAGAGAGAGAGAGAGAGAGGGATCTCCACCTTGCAAGACTAGGGTTTGAGATTGTTTCTTCCCATCTTGAATTGTGTTGGATATTTTTCTATTCTTATTGTGGATCTCCATGGTAATACAAAGACGAATTCCCTTTATTTGATTATATTGATGATCCGTTCTTCTCTCATGTGTGAGTAATTCCCTTGGGCGTGGGAGATGTAGGGGATTGGTGAGATGTGATGTGCCTTCATATATTTTCCATTAGTTTGTGATTGATTCTAATTACTATATTATGTGTGCTTGACTATCTGTGGGATGCCTAATGCTTATTGTCCAATTAAGGGCCCAGACAACATGATACTTTGTTCTACATAGATAAGATCTTGTTCGTTAGTGGACCGGCGACCCCCAGGTGACACGGGATATCAATGGAAAGCTAGTTGACTCGAGGATAATGAGTAACCACTGTGCTTATTGCATTAGTCCGATCCAAGGAGCTTAATTGCTAAGAGACCTGAAGGGTCTTAATCATCTAGTGTCTGACCATGGTTTTGGTAGCAGGCTAGTAGGATTATTGAAGTTGGGATGAAATCTACCAAGAGAAGTTCCGGCTAATTATGGGTTGCTCGCCTACACATATATCTATATGATTATAATTTTTACATTTACCACTCGTCCACCTGGCACAGTCACTATCACCATGAACTGAATCTCCCCGCGCCTTCTTTCGCCATCTGCAAGAAACAACAAACAAGCAAAGTCGTTCTTTACTTTTATGCTTTATACATTTTAGCTCTATTAAATCTACGCATTTAATCAAAATTCTATTCTTATTTCAACACTAGCAGTCAATTCACTCGAAGACCTGTGACAACTTCGGGTGTGACAGAGACTTCATCAATAAACACTTACCTTTGGGCTCCTTGTGGGATCGATATCTGAACTTTGAAACTAGCTATAAACGATATGTGCTCTTGTAGACATCAAGCAATTTTCTGGCGCCCTTGCCGGGGAGCTAAGCGCTAAGTGTTTGTCTTTTGACATTTCAGGTGTTGCTACTATAAAATGTTCTCCTTAGGAGACAAAGGGTCTACACGCTCTGGTAGGACCTACCTGCCGGATTATATTGAGCGCGTGCCTTGATACGTTGCTAACGTATCCATAATTTTTGATGTTCCATGCTTGGTTTTATCTACTTTCTTGTGTTTTGTTCCAACTTTGGAGTACTTTCTATACACTTTCTTGGACTAACCTATTAACAAGATGACACAGTGCCAGTTTCTTGTTTTCTGCTGTTTTTGGTTCTAGGAAAGTCAGAAAATCAATATTCTCGGAATTGGACCGGACAAAAGCCAAAGTCGATATTTTACTAGAAGACTCACGGAGCCAGAAGACGAGACGGAGAGGGGCCACAGGGTGGCCACACCATATGGTGGCGCGGGCTAGCCCTGGCCGCGCCACCAGGTGGTGTGGGCCCCCTGGCGGCCCACCGACCTTGCCTCTTCGCCTATAAGATGCCTCCCGATGCAAAACCCTAAATCATCAATCAGAAGTCCACGAAAAGTTCCGCAGCGCCGCCGCCACCGAAGGGGAGATTCGGGGGACAGAAAGTCTCTGTTCCGGCACCCTGCCGGGACGGGGAAGTGCCCCCAGAGCCATCTCCACCGCCATCTCCATCGCCATTGCTGATTCGCATGATGAGGAGGGAGTAGTTCTCTCTCGAGGCTAAGGGTTCTACCGGTAGCTATGTGTTCATCTCTCTGTCTATGCATGATCATATTGTGATCATGAGTTTTGTAATCAAGTAGATCTACCTTGCTACTCAAGTGCTTTATTAGATCTTTGCTCTCCCCATGTGTGTGAAAGTGACAACGTGCACACCATGGTGGCACTTAGGCTAGAGATTACAAATACTTGTTATGAGTTATATTTGGAGTTGGATGTCTTTATGAAATTGTGGTGTTTGTTGGAACCATCTAGTGCTCAAGGTGACAGTGTGGGGTTTTCTAGATGGGAAAGATGAACTTTGAGGTGTGCTGTTATAGCCCTACCATCGATTAGAGTGTCCAATCGGAGAGTAGTTAAGAGTAGTATCATAAAGAGAAGATATTTTTATGAGAGTGTTCACTAGTGAAAGTATGATACCTAGGCCTTGTTTCTAAGCATTGATACACCATTTGCAAATAGATCTGTTACATGTTTGCTTGCTTCCATCTTTATTTCAGTTTGCCTTTAGTCTTTTCCCACGCCAACCACATGCCAGCAAGCTATTTTCTGGCACCGTTACCACTTATAATTATTCATACCACTTGTATTTCACTATCTCTTCGCCGAACTAGTGCACCTATACACCTGAAAAGTGTATTGGGTGTGTTGGGGACACAAGAGACTTCTTGTATCTTGATTGCAAGGTTGCTTGAGAGGGGATACCTTTGACCACTTCCTCCCTGAGTTCGATAAACCTTGGGTGATCCACTTAAGGGAAAACTTGCTGCTGTTCTACAAACCTCTACACTTGGAGGCCCAACAACTGTCTACAAGAATAGAAGTGCGTAGACATCATTCCTGCTCAGAGGCGCAAAGAAATTATTGAAAAAACTTTTAAGATCAAATAAAGTTGAAGTTGAAAACCTGAGTGATATTATAGAAATCATGTCTATTTACATGACAACTCCTATGAAACCTGAGAAAACTCTTAGGGAATACAGTGCTCCAAGTTCTGAATTTCTTAAACAACCAATAGAGTTCCGTAATCCTGGAGTTAGAGAATATCGATTTGATGGTGGAATCATTAAAATTTTGCAGGAGAAAGCTTTCAGTGGAAGGGAAGATGAAGACCCAGGAAGACACATTAGAGAATTCGACGATGTGATAACATTGCTTAGACCAAAAGGTTTGCCTAGAGACTTCTCTCGTCTTAAATTATTTCGATGGTCTCTTAAAGGTAAAGCTCTAGACTGGTTATACTCTCTCTCCCTCGGCATTACATTAAATGCTGGGAAAACTGCATTACTAAATTCATAAACAAATTTAATCCTTTTAAAAAGGTAACTAAATTAAGAAAGAACATATGAAACTTTAGTCAGAACGTGGGAGAAAACTACCCACAAGCCTGGGAAAGATTCTTTGGAATGATTAATAGTATTCCTAATCATGGCTATTCCGAATTAACAATCTGCCATTTATTTTACCATGGTCTCAATACTCAATGTAGAGAATTGCTCGACTTCTCAGCGGGAGGATCAATAAATACTTTAACTATTAAAGAATATTTGGAATTAATGTCTACTAGGGCTAAGAATGATTCTTTATATAATCCCGATTTTGGCACTAAGTCAGTAAAAGGGATACTTTGGATAACTCCTGATCTTATGCCTGAGGTACGCAAAACTATGAAAGAAAAAGTTATACCTTCTTAACTTGCTAAGGAAAACAAAGGGGATTTGTTACAAGTTTTAACTGAAGAAGACAAAACTAGAAAAGTTTTTCAAGAATTAAAACATCGACAAGTAAAATCTCATAATAACTTGCATAAGCATTTCCAAAAACATAAAAAGATTTTGGCAGAACTCACGGAAAATTATGATGAGATAGGCCAAGAAACAAAATTATTTCATAAGTATCTTAGTATGATTGAAACCCAGTGTGAACAAATAGCATCTGGATATCAAATTTTTCTTCCTAAAGACGAAGATATTCATGTTTCTGCTAATGTTGTCACAAGAAGGGGTGTAGTTGTTATAGGACCCTTAGGACCACCAGAATACGAAGCTGAAAAAGAGCGCAAGCAAAAAGCCTTGCTCAAAGTAAGACAAGAAGATGATATGTTGGTGGATCCTCAAGATGTAACCGAGACGCAAGAGCAAACCAAGGAGGACCAAAATGCTGCACAAGATGATCATTATGACTCTGATGCAGAGACGGTTGATCCAAGAGAAGATAAAGAAATAACTAAGTAAGATGAAGTTGTTGTAGTAGAAAAGAATAAAAGCAATAAGCAACAATAAAAGAAAGCAACAAAAGAGCCCGACCCCCCAAAAAAGGTAAAATACAAGAGTAAGTCAGGTGAGAAAAGGCTTCCTTATCCATATCGAAAAAAGAAAGCACCGGATGAGGTAATTTATAATTCTTTTAGAAAGGCACTTAGTGACCTTCGTCTAGAAATTCCATTTGCGGATGCAATCAAAGTTCATACTTATGGTAAATTCCTTCATGATATTCTTAGTAGAAAGAAAGAAATAACTGAAACTGTTGCCATGGTAACTAGCTATCCTGCTAACGGAAAGCTGTTGTCTAAGTCTAGAGATCCTGGAATACCAACTATTTCATGCTCAATAGGTAAAACATATATTCACAATGCCTTATGTGATCTAGGAGAAGGAGTTAGTGTAATGCCATACTCCCTCTATAAAAGGTTAGGATTAGGGGAGTATTCTCCTACTACTATCACTTTATAGATGGCTGGCAAGTCCACTAAACAATCCATCAGTATGATTGAGGATGTCTTACTTAGGATAGATGAGCATGTTATTCCCACTGATTTTATTATTCTTGAAATGCCAGAAGATGAAAGATTATCTATAATACTTGGAAGACCCTTTCTCAGTATTGCAGGTGTGTTAGTAGATTGTGCAGAAGGGAAGATAATATTCAATGTTTATGATGCTGAAATCATCCAGTATTTTCCAAAGAAGCTAGAAGCAGGAGAAAGATATGTTCCACCGGAAAAACGAGTTTATGTGGTAAGTGCCACTGATAAGGGGCAACCAAAGTTAAGAATTCAAGAAGAGAGAAGAGCTTGAGTTATTCAACCATTCTTAATAAATGCTTAATGGGAGTCAACCCATTTTCATCAATTTAGTAGAATAGAGAATAAGAAGTTCATCGCATTTCCACCACTTTTTCACAGACATTCTTGCAGAAGCGCGCCCGTGAAGTTGCAACTGTCAAAAAGTAGTAGAAACATCGATTGACTGAGTAGAGAATAATAATAAGAATAAAAGTTTGAGTTTTCTATTTACAGAAGCTACAATTGTTCTTTTAATATGCTAATGTTGATCGATAGTTTTTACTATCAATTTTCTGTTAAAAACTTGGTATTTTGCTAAGTTATGGGATAAGAAGGTATCCTCGAAGAAATAGAATTTTTTTGATGACTACTGATGGTTTAACGACCAACTATACGGCGGGAATAAAAATTCCGGCCGTATAGTTCCGGTCGTATAGTTATCTTTGCCATCAACAAATTTTCCTCGAAGGCAAGGAGAGTTTAACGACCAACTATACGGCGGGAATAAAAATTCTGGCCGTATAGCTCCGGTCGTATAGATATCGATGCCTTTGTACAATTTTTTTTGAAAGGTACTGAGAGTTTAACGACCAACTATACGATAGGAATAAAAATTCTGGCCGTATAGTTCTGGTCATATAGACATCGATGCCTTCGTAGAATTTCATCCCAAAGGTACTAAGAGTTTAACGACCAACTATACGGCGGGAAAAATTCCGGTTGTATAGTTCCGGTTGTATAAATATCGATGCCAGTTTTAGAAATTTATCTCGAGAGGTAGACGGTTTAATGACCAACTATACGGCGGGATCATTGTGATCCGGCCGTATAGTTGTGCCTGTATAGCTGTTTTCTGTATAAAGAAACCCTAAATGGTGGCGCTACCGCAACTATACGGGCGGAGCAACATCACCCGCCCATATAGTTCCGGCCGTATAGTTCAGTGCGACCACAAAATCGCATCGAGGCGGCTAGGTCTTCCTCATCTCCTCATTATTTCTCTCATATTCTCCCTCCAAACCTCTCAATATCCACCTAGAACTCTTGGTTCTTCGCAGATTTTATTTGTTTGAGTGAGGGAGTCAACAGATCGGTATGTTTCTCTCCCTGTCCATGCTTTATTTTCAGATCTCCATGGTTGAAACTCTCACATTGATCTAGTGGATGAACTCAAGCTTATTTTGTTTTTCTATTAATTTCTCATGTTAGGATTGAATTTTTCCATGTAAAATCGTTCATATATCATATAAAAACTATATGCCTAAGGTTTTATGGTGAAATTTTTTAGTGCATCACGATGAACAAAATCGGTAACCTCTTTCGTTCGAGCAAGCACCAACGGGTGAGGGCTCAAGCTCGGGGTCCCGAGTTCCGCGCAACTACAAGTTGGACATTGTCTCATCGAGGAGGGTGCTGCCCACATGTTGATTTGACCACAACTTTCTCACCGCAGCAGGGTTGAAGGAGGACTTTGATCTCATGTGCAGCAGGGCGGGGTTGGCGGTACTTGGCTTCGCAAGCCACAACACCTACGCCGAACTTACCCACGAGTTCCTTGCCTCCTTCTATGATGACCACAAGGAGAAAGGTAACATGTGCACAATAAGCTTCACCATGAACCGGCAGCACTATGAAATAAATTTCGAACAATTTTTCAATGCTTTTAGCTTCCCTCATATTGGGGAGCCCAATGTTATTAACCTCTATAGCGTCACAAGTGGAATGACTTGGGAGGTTATTTTTGTTAATGGTGGCAGGCACTTTTATCAGAAGAAGATGTCCACCATCCAGAACCCAACCATTCGCTACTATGCTCTGTTCCTTGCCAACACACTACTGAAGAGGGGTGACACAGGCTCCATGGCCAATGCGGACATGGCAATGATCACCAAGGCTCTCTTCCCCACTTCACCGCAAAGCCCCAGTCCTATAGCTCTACTTATCTAGCACTTCCGCCACCAAAGAAATAAGACCAAAGGTGATATTCGCATTGGTGGATTGGTAACCCACCTTGCCTATGCATTAAACATTGTACTACCTGTTAAGGAACCTGTTGACGGCTCCAAACTCTTGGACGTCAAATATTTGACTGCTTGTGGCTTCCTTGGTGTTTACCATGCTAATAGGAGGCTCCGAGCATATCAATTCAGTTATCCTGATGATGTACATGGTGAGTAGGTTCAGTTGCCCTGCCCCTAGGACTTCTCAATTGTGGACAAGAACACTTGGATCCTCAGCAAGGGCCAAGTGACAGAGATCTTGGCCGAGCTCCAGCCCGAGGAAGAGGAAGATGAAGGGCAACAGGATGATGAGGAGCAGGAGCAGGAGGAGGAATAGGGACACAACCCTGCTTGGGAGGGACAGTAGCAGCAGCAGCAAGGAGGAGCTTCAGACCCGTGGCCCAACTAGCCTCAACAGGGGTACAACTACGTCCCCTATCAGGAGTTCCAGTAGCTCAACCAGCGCGTTGGGGAGATCAACCATACTCTTTAGTATGTGAATGAAGATGTGAACACTTTGACTCACAACTTCAGTCACTTCATAACCCACTTCCCCGACTTCTACCAGCAGTATCCGCACCAGACGGCAACAACTGAGCCTGGCAATCGCCTAAGCTTGGGGGAGGTTTGAAAACCTCCAAACTTTGCATTCATATTTTATTTTATTCTTTTTATTTATTTTATTACTTCAAATCTACATGTTTATTTTTAGCTTTGCATGACTAAACCAAAAATACCAAAAGAAATTAGTTGTAATTTTATTTGCAAGTTTGTTTCTTTGTTTTTCTTGGAGATTGCTTAATTTCAGGTGACTTGGCAATAGGGAAACATAGATGGGATTCGACTTAAATATAGGAGCGAAGCAATCCAAAAGAGGTATCATATTCCTTTCATCATCCTTTCTGCAACCTTAAATTGATCCTTCAAATATTTACTTGCTTGCAGTGAGGTTGCTCTCCACTTAGCTTGTTATACTATAAATTCTATTCCTTTGCTAGTGTCTCCTTTTTAGCTTTGAAATAATCAGCAAAGAACTTGGTTTAAAATACTTCCTACATTTTTTACAACAAGAAAAAGCGTCTAAAAGATTACTTGAGTCCATGTTTAGCCCGAAGAATTCAATTTTGGAACCACTCCATTCCATTTGAGCTTAATACAAATAGACTTGATAGTACCCTTGATTGAAATTGTTTGATAAAATGGATGCTTCGAAGTAGTAGAAATTATGCCACTACTTTTTCTAACAATTACCGTAAGATATTTCTTTACGCGTGTCATTACAACTCCGTCGTGCTCCATGGGGAACTATTAACTCCGCTGGTGAAAGAACATTTCATGTTTTCCTATGTTTTGCGTGTTAGATAACAATACTATGGAGACTATTCATGTGCGCTAAGTGTGCAGGAAGTTTTGAGGGGGGACGGATAATCCGCCCCACCAAGGGCCGGATAATCCGGCCTACCTCATCTCTCAAAGGAAGCCAAGGCGCGTCGCTCGGTGTCCGGTCGGATTTTCTCCCGGAAAATCCGAACTGTGGCGATTTTTCCTCCCCAGGCGGGATAATCTGGGTGTCGCACGAGCCGGATAATCCGGCCCTCAGTTTTCGAGCAAAAGGGGCCAAGGCGCGTCGCACGGTATCCGGTCGGATTTTCTCCTGGAAAATCCGAACTGGGGCGGTTTTTCTTCCCCAGGCCAGATAATCCGGCCCTCACATAGGACCGGATAATCCGGCCTCCAGAAGTTGATCAAGGGCAAGCTCGGCGCGTCTCTCTGATAGGGGGCGGATTATCTGCCGGATATTCTGAGTCTGGGGCGGTGTTTTCCCCAGGCCGGATAATCCGGCCCCCAAAGTGTGCAACGGTTGGTTTCTGAAGGGGGTATAAATACCCTTCTTCCCCAACGTTCAGAACTCTTGATTCATTCGAAATTGTCCAGACATTGTGCAAGAGCTCTCATTCTCGATCTCCCACTTCAACCACCCAAAGGTCTTGATCTTTGGTGGAATTGAAGGAGGAGAAGTTCATCATTATCATCAAGAATCAAGCGCTTCAACTCCTCTCCATTCACTTGGAGAAATCCCTGATCTAGTATTCTTGTCAATACTTAGATCTTGTTTATTGTATTTGATAACTTTGTTCTTGTGGCAGCTTGTTGTCATTTCGGGAGCCTCCAAGTTGTTGTGGAGTTGTTGCCCCGCTAGTTGTGTAAAGGCACTGGTGCCCGCCTCGAAGGGTACCTATAGTGGAAAGGTGGATCAGGCCTTTTGTGGCGAGATCCATCGAAGAATAGGGTGAGGCCTTTTGTGGCGTGGTGGTCTTAGTACCGCCCACCCCTCCAACACAGACGTACTTCCCTTAACAAGGAAGGAACTGCGGTCAAACAAATCCTGTGTCTCCGTGTGCTTCACTTCGGTTTACCCGTTCCTCTTCCACTCGCTCTTTACTCGCTAGTAGATAGGGTTGCATATAGGTAAATTCCACCTAATAGTTTATCTAGAGAATTTACCCTTTGTGCTAAGCCTAAAATTGAAAAAGAATTAAAAATTGGTGTAGCACCTATTCACCCCCCTCTAGGTGCCCATACGATCCATTTCAATTGGTATCAGAGCCTCGGCTCTTAATTTGGGCTTAACCGCCTAAGAGTAGTATGGGTACCAAGGATGATGGAAATGAGGCTGTGGATAAGGTCACAATGGATGATCTCAAGTCGTTGGAAACAACCTTGTTGAAATCCTTTGAGGCCAAGATGGAGGAGATGAATCAAATGATTGCTCGCCTTACATCATCCATAGCCCCATCTCTATCCTCCTCTGAGGCTCCCACACCATCATCTAAGGAAAAGGGTAACACCGGATCCAAGGATGATGATGTGGAAGGTGAAAAACTTAATGGTTCCACCTCCAAAAAGGGAAGTGGTAAGGAGGAATATAGTGAGGTTCGCCACGTATATTCCCCCGACCCACCTATCCCTCATCCTCATATAAACAATAGGGGTGATCCACCCAAGCTCACTGCATCCTCTTTTAATCAATGGCAATTCCTAATGAAATCTCATGTTTGCAGCTCCTCTATTGAATTGTGGAGGATTATTGAAGAAGGTCTTCGTATTGGAGATCAAACTAATCTAACGAGAAGGGAAGTTGTGGATAGCCAGTTGAATGCCACCGCTCTCCACATGATACAGCTGGGTGTGGGTCCCAAGGGCATGCCACACATTGAACATCTCAACACAGCTAAAGAAGCGTGGGATGCTCTTACGGATCTTTTCATTGGAAATGAAAGCATGAGAAGAAACAGGTATGATGCCCTTAGTAATGAAGCTGAGGGATTCTACATGTTGGATGGTGAAAACCATGAGGACATGTATAGAAGACTCAAGGGCACCACAACAACATTTTGAAAGCATGGGGCCACTCACATTGATGATGCATGGATAAAAAGAAAATATGTGAGTGCCTTAATGCCTTTCGAGCCAACGGATTTGAAGAGCCTGCAAGGTAGAGACAACTATCATCAAATGACATCCAACGAAGTCATGAAAGAAATGGCGTCATTCAAAGTGGCGGCAAATAATGCTGAAGATGCCCGTGCTCGGGCCATTGGAATGCAAAAGGGTGTCAATGTGGCTCTCAAAGCCAATGTTGTTGAGCAAGAGGAAGATGAAGGAGCTTTTGAGGGGGTATCCATGGACTGCCCCGATGAGGTCAAACATGCTCATGGTGAGTACATGGCATTATATGCAAGGAACTTTTGGAAGGACCCTGCCAAAGCCAAGTCTGACCTTGAGCACAAGAATGGGTCAAATGGAAGAAGAGAAAGTGGCCCAAGATTGAGAACTTGCTTCAACTGTGGAGATAGAATGCACTTTGTAGCCGAGTGTCCATATCAAAATAGAGAAGACAATGGTGGCAGGCTCATTCTTAAATATAAATCTAAAGCACCTAAGAAGAAGCCATTTATTAAGAAGAATGGTCCTTTCAAGAAGCAACCCAAGATTGTCTTGGTAGCTCAAGAGGAATACTCCTCCGCAAGTGAAGATGAAGAGGATGATGATAGTTCCCGCGAAGTGGCTGCTATAACCACCACATCGACTCCCTCATCTCTCTTCAACCCGCCGAACGAGAACGCCATCAACAACAACGCCACTTGTCTAATGGCAACAGGGTCCGAGGTATCAACTTCTAGCTCTTCATTTCCTAAGACTAACATAATTTTGGATATGAATGATCATGATAGTCTTGAAATGAAAGAAGAAGTTATTGCCTTGGATACTTTTTTCACTAACCTACAAGGTGAGCACAAACTCCATTTTGATGCTCTTATGAGTCAACTTGCTCAAGCCGAAGATCTCCTTGAAGAAAAGGGCAAAATTGAAAGAGAAGATGCCTTGGAGATAGCTTCGTTGAAGAATGCCTTGGAAGAGGAAGAGGAAGCTCGAGTATCTTTGGAAGAAAGACTCGAATCCCTTGAGCAGTCATAAGAAGAAGCTGTAGCTTAGCTCATTAAAGAAGGTGACCATGCTCTTGCTAAGGTAAAGAAACTAAAGAAAGAAAAGATTGACTTTGGGGCTATTCATGCTAGACTTTTGGAGAAGTTTGATAATCTTGAAAGCGCTCACAAGGCATTGAAGAGTGATCATTCTACTTTAAATGAGTCTCATGACCAGCTCCAAACTCAATTGAAACGGTATGATGTGCCAAGTACCTCCACTTCATCCTCTGGAAAAGAAGATCTTACAAGAAGTTCTCAACACAAAGGTAAATGGGTTATTGATGAGATACTGAGCAGGCAAAGGACAAATAATAGTAAAGAAGGTCTTGGTTACATACCAAATATAAAGAGCAAGAAAAACAAGAAGAAGAAGAAGAGCAAGACAGCTCAATCGAAGACTAGCAACATTACCAATGACAAGACTAATTATGATGGTTTTGCAGGGATCAACAATCCTAACTTTGAACTATATTGTGATTGTTATGGTGATGTTTATGCTAGTTATGTAGGGCCTTATGGTTGTTACATTCCTTGGTCTATTTGGGTTCCCAAGACCCTTGTTACTAACATGAGAGGACCCATTGAAAAATGGGTACCTAAAACCAAGAAGTAATTTTCTTGCAGGGCTATGCTTCCGGTGGTTCTAAATTGGTACTCGATAGCGGTTGCACGAGTCATATGACCGGAAGCAAGGAGATCATCACGGAGATGCGGCCAAACCTTGATCACATAACCGTCTCCTATGGTGACAAGTCAAAATCTGAGGTATTGGGTCTCGGCAAAGTTGTGGTGGCTCACGCTATCTCTCTCGTGGACGTCATGCTTGTTGAGACCCTCGGGTACAACTTACTTTCAGTTCGTGCCCTTGGTAAGATGGGCTTTGAAGTTTACATTGATGCTGATTTGGTGGTACTCTTGTGAAGCAAGTCTCTAAAAGTCGCTTTCGTGGGATATGTCGAAAACGACCTGTACGTGGTGGACTTTTCGGGGAAAACCACTATAGGCACGATGTGTCTTTTCGGAAAGGCTGACGCGGGTTGGCTATGGCATCGCCGACTAGCCCACGTCAATATGAGAACTTTCCAAAGTCTCCACAAGGGTGGCCACATTATTAGACTAAAAGAAAATGTCTCTTTTGCCAAAGATCGTGTTTGCAGGGCGTGTGTTGAAGGGAAAATGCATGACTCACCTCATCGAAGGAAAACCATTATCTCTTCAAAAAGGATTCTGGAGCTCCTTCATGTGGACCTCTTCGGACCTCCATCTCATGCAAGCCTCGGTGGGAAGAAGTATTGTCTAGTGATTGTTGATGATTACTCAAGATACACTTGGGTTTATTTCTTCAAGTTGAAGAGTGAAACTCAACAAACTATCATCGACTTCGCCAACGAGGTTCAACGTCAACACAACGTCCCCATTCTAGCTATAAGGAGTTATAAAGGCTCGGAGTTCAAGAACTACACCTTAAATGAGTTCCTAAGTGAAGAGGGGATAAGACATCAATATTCCGCTGCGTACACCCCTCAACAAAATGGTGTAGCCGAGAGGAAGAATCGAACTCTAATGGATATGGCAAGATCAATGTTAGCCGAATTTAAATCTCCATATAACTTCTGGGCTGAAGCAATCTCTACATCTTGTCATTCATCCAACCGTTTATACCTTCGTAAGATCTTGGACAAGACTCCGTATGAAATACTTACCGGTAACAAGCCAAACATCTCATACTTTCGGGTATTCGGGTGTAAGTGTTTCTTTCTTATTAAAGGAGTTCGTTTATCTAAGTTTGAATCTAAGGCTTTAGAAGGTATTTTTGTTGGTTATGGTGCCGAATCCCACACTTATAGAATCTACAATAAGCTCTCCGGAACTGTTGTAGAATCCTGTAGTGTGGTGTTCGAGGAAAATGACGGTTCCCGTGCGGAGCAAGTTGGTGTTTGTGATGCAGATGTTGAAATACCCCAAGATGCCATAAGAAGAATGGGCGTGGGATTCTTCCGCCCCATTGAGGAACCCCTTGTGGCGGACCGGGAAGGACAATGCTCTACTCATATAGAGCCCTCATCTACACATACTCAACATGCTCCAACCACGGGGGTAACTTCTACACCATCTCCATGAACTACTGAAGGTCCAGATGTTCCAGAAAGCTCCAGGCTGGATTTTCTGGTTGACACCGGATTATCCGGCCACCCCGCTACAACTGACCATGTTGCTCCTGCTAGAGAAGATTTCAACGCAAGCTCCAGGCCGGATTGTCCGGATAGACCCGGATTATCTGGCCCCTCACCAGTTCAAGCAAGTCCTAGGCTTCCTGATGAAGCTGCTACAAATACTCCCAGGCCAGATTATCCGACCTCTCCATCGGCCGGATTATCCGGCACTGACTCTCTAGTTCTGCAGCCCCCTGTTGTGGCTACCGACTCATCTCAAGGGCACGCATCTTCATCACCTGCTACTGATATTCCAGTTCTTGATCAAGGTCGAGAAAATGCTTCCAATGAAGACTCAAGTGATGAATCTCCTCCACCAAGAGACAACAAACTTATTGAACTTCATCGCAAGGCACGGGCTGATCGAAACCTTGAGTTGAGGGGTCACACTCTCGACAAGGTTGTTGGTGATCTTCGACAAAGGGTTTCTACAAGAAGAGAATTGGCAAGTTTTGGTGAGCATCAAGCTCATATCTCCATGGTGGAACCTAAGAAGGTCTTTGAAGCTCTTGAAGACCCAGACTAGGTTGTTGCTATGCATGAAGAATTGAATAATTTCGAGCGCAGCAAAGTCTGGAAACTCGTGGAGAAACCCAAAGAGTGCCGCAATGTTATCGGCACCAAGTGGATTTTCAAGAACAAGCAAGATGAGAATGGCATTGTTGTGAGGAACAAGGCAAGACTTGTGGCACAAGGTTACTCCCAAGTTGAGGGCATCGACTTCGGCAAGACCTATGCTCCAGTGGCTCGCCTTGAGTTCATCCGTATCCTACTTGCTTATGCTGCACATAACAATTTTAAGTTGCAGCAAATGGACGTCAAGAGTGCCTTCCTTAACGGTCCTCTACATGAGTTGGTATACGTAAAGCAATCCCTGGGGTTTGAGGATCCTAACTTTCCGAACCATGTCTACAAACTCGATAAGGCACTCTATGGCCTTAAACAAGCCCCACGATCATCCCCTTTTTGGAATTTTGATATAGGAAGCAAAAGCTCTAAAGCAATTTGTAATAACTTGCAAATCAAGACCATAAAGATTACTAATATTTTGAAAGTCATCAGTTCCCATAAAGGATTCAATGCATTCATAATCATAATTTATACCTGACTTTCTACCTTTGTCATTCTCCTAAGCTTCAGCATTGTCTTGAATACGATCTAGAAGGTCCCATTTAGCTTCTTCTTCCATACGAGTGAATGATCCAGCACATGAAGCATCCAATAAATCTTTATCATGTAGAGGGAGCCTTGCATAAAAGTTGTTGATAATAATATTGCTAGGGAGCTCATGAATGGGACATTTCAGCATTAGTAACTTCAATCTCCCCCAAGCTTGAGCTGTACTCTCTCCATCAAGAGGCCAAAAGTTGTATATTTGATTCCGATCTTTATGAATCTTACTAGGAGGATAAAACTTTGAATAAAAGAGAGGCACTATTTCCTCCCATTCCAAGCAAACGTCTTGCAAAGCATGTTATTTATGAATCTTTTGTTTGTGCCTTTTCATGTTGCATCATAGTTTCTTTGTTTATTGCTAGAACTTTGTCTTTCATGTTATGATCGAAGTACTATGATCCCAGCTTTGAATGTTTTGCAAATACTTTTATCAAGTCTTTGATGGTGCATGTCACCTCAATTCTTTCTTTTTATCACTTACCTACTCGAGGACGAGCAGGAGTTAAGCTTGGGGATGTTGATACTTTGCAAATGTATCTATAATTTTTGATGTTCCATGCTTAGTTTTATCCACTTTCTTGTGTTTTGTTCCAACTTTGGAGTACTTTTATTATGATTTCTTGGACTAACCTATTAACAAGAGCCATAGTGCTGAAAGAACATTTCATGTTTCCCTATGTTTTGCGTGTTAGATAACAATACTATGGAGACTTTTCATGTGTGCTAAGTGTGCAGGAAGTTTTGAGGGGGCCGGATAATCCGCCCCTCCAAGGGCCGGATAATCCGGCCTACCTCATCTCTCAAGGAAGCCAAGACGCGTCACTCTGTGTCCAGTCGGATTTTCTCCCGGAAAATCTGAACTGGGGCGGTTTTTCCTCCCCAGGCCGGATAATCCGGGTTTCGCAAGGGCTGGATAATCCGGCCCCTAGTTTTCGAGCAAAAGGAGCCAAGGCGCGTCGCTCGGTATCCGGTCGGATTTTCTACCAGAAAATCTGAACTGGGGTAGTTTTTCTTCCCTAGGCCGGATACTACGGCCTTCGCATAAGGCCGGATAATCCGGCCCCCAGAAGTTGATCAAGGGCAAGCTCGGCGCGACGCTCAGAGAGGGGGCGGATTTTCTGCCGGATATTCCGAGTCTGGGGCGGAGTTTCCCCAGACCGGATAATACGGCCCTCACTTGGGCCGGATAATCTGGCCCCCAAAGTGTGCAACGGCTGGTTTTTGGAAGGGGGTATAAGTACCACTTCTTCCCCAACGTCCAGAACTCTTGATTCATTCGAATTTGACCAGACCCTGTGCAAGAGCTCTAAATCTCGATCTCCCACTTCAACCACCATAAGGTCTTGATCTTTGGTGGAATTGAAGGAGGAGAAGTTCATCATCAACATCAAGAATCAAGCTCTCCAACTCCTCTCCATTCACTTGGAGAAATCCCTGATCTAGTATTCTCGTTAATACCTAGATCGTGTTATTGTATTTGACAACTTTGTTCTTGTGGCAGCTTGTTGTCACTTTGGGAGCCTCCAAGCTGTTGTGGAGTTGTTGCCCCGCTAGTTGTGTAAAGGCGATGGTTCCCGCCTCGAAGGGTACCTATAGTGGAAGGTGGATCAGGCCTGCTGTGGCGAGATCCATCGGAGAACAGGGTGAGGCCTTATGTGGCGTGGTGGTCTTAGTACCGCCCACCCCTCCAACACAGACGTACTTCCCTTAACAAGGAACTGTGGTCAAACAAATCCTGTGTCTCCGCGTGCTTCACTTCGGTTCACTCGTTCCTCTTCCACTCGCTCCTTACTCGCTAGTAGATAGGTTTGCATATAGGGAAATTCCACACATTATTTTATCTAGAGAATTTACCTTTGTGCTAAGCCTAAAATTGAAAAAGAATTAAAAATTGGTGTAGCACCTATTCACCCCCCTCTAGGTGCCCATACGATCCATTTCAATTGGTATCAGAGCCCCGGCTCTTAATTCGGGCTTAACCGCCTAAGAGTAGTATGGGTACCAGGGATGATGAAAATGAGGCTGTGGATAAGGTCACGATGGATGATCTCAAGTCGTTGGAAACAACCTTGTTGAAATCCTTTGAGGCCAAGATGGAGGAGATGAATCAAATGATTGCTCGCGTTACATCATCCATAGCCCCATCTCCATCCTCCTCTGAGGCTCCCTCACCATCATCTAAGGAAAAGGGTAACACCAGATCTAAGGATGATGATGTGGAAGGTGAAAAACTAAATGGTTCCACCTCCAAAAAGGGAAGTGGCAAGGAGGAATATAGTGAGGTTTGCCACGTATATTCCCCTGACCCACCTATCCCTCATCCTCATATAAACAATAGGGGTGATCCACCCAAGCTCACTGCATCTTTTAACCAATGGCAATTTCTAATGAAATCTCATGTTTGCAGCTCCTCTATTGAATTGTGGAGGATCATTGAAGAAGGTCTTCATGTTGGAGATCAAACCAATCTAACAAGAAGGGAAGTTGTGGATAGCCAGTTGAATGCCACTGCTCTCCACATGATATAGCTGGGTGTGGGTCCCAAGGACATGCCACACATTGAACATCTCAACACGGCCAAAGTGGCATGGGATGCTCTTACGGACCTTTTTGTTGGAAATGAAAGCATGAGAAGAAACCGGTATGATGCCCTTAGTAACGAAGCTGAGGGATTCTACATGTTGGATGGTGAAAACCATGAGGACATGTATAGAAGACTCAAGGGCATCGCAACAACATTTCGGAAGCATGGGGCCACTCACATTGATGATGCATGGATAAAAAGGAAGTTTGTGAGTGCCTTAATGCCTTTCGAACCGACGGATTTGAAGAGCTTGCAAGGTAGACACAACTATCATCAAATGACATCCAATGAAGTCATGCAAGAAATGGCGTCATTCAAAGTGGCGGCAAAGAATGCTGAAGATGCCGGTGCTTGGGCCATTGGAATGCAAAAGGGTGTCAATGTGGCTCTCAAAGCCAATGTTGTTGAGCAAGAGGATGATGAAGGAGCTTTTGAGAGGATATCCATGGACTGCCCCGATGAGGTCAAACGTGGTCATGGTGAGTACATGGCATTCTATGCAAGGAACTTTTGGAAGGACCCTGCCAAAGCCAAGTCTGAACTTGAGTGCAAGAACGGGTCAAATGGAAGAAGAGAAATTGTCCCAAGATTGCGAACTTGCTTCAACTGTGGAGATAGACTACACTTTGTAGCCGAGTGTCCTCATGAAAATAGAGAAGACAATGGTGGTAGGCTCATTCTCAAAGAGAAATCCAAAGTTCCTAAGAAGAAGCCATTTGCTAAGAAGAATGGTCCTTTCAAGAAGCAACCCAAGATGGTCCTTATAGCTCAAGAGGAATACTCCTCCGCAAGTGAAGATGAAGAGGATGATGATAGTTCCCGTGAAGTGGCTGCTATAGCCACCACATCGACTCCCTCCTCTCTCTTCGACTCGCCGAACAAGAACGCCATCAACAACAATGCCACTTGCCTAATGGCAAGAGGATCCGAGGTATCGACTTCTAACTCCTCATTTTCTAAGACTAACATAATTTTGGATATGGATGATCATGACAGTCTTGAAATGAAAGAAGAAGTTATTGCCTTGGATACTTTTTTCACTAACCTACAAGGTGAGCACAAACTCCATTTTGATACTCTTATGAGTTAACTTGCTCGAGCCGAAGATCTCCTTGAAGAGAAGGGCAAAATTGAAAGAGAAGATGCTTTGGAGATAGCCTCTTTGAAGAATGCCTTGGAAGAGGAAGAGTAAACTCGAGTTTCTTTGGAAGAAAAACTCGAATCCCTAGAGGAGTCACAAGAAGAAGCTGTAGCTCAGCTCATGAAAGAACGTGACCATGCCCTTTCCAAGGTAAAGAAACTAAAGAAAGAAAAGATTGATTTTGGGGCTGTTCATGCTAGACTTTTGGAGAAGTTTGATGATATTGAAAGTGCTCACAAGGCATTGAAGAGTGATCATTCTACTCTAATTGAGTCTCATGACCAGATCCAAACTCAATTGAAACGGTATAATGTACCAAGTACATCATCTTCATCCTTTGGAAAAGAAGATCTTGCAAGGAGTTCTCAACACAAAGGTAAAGGGGTTATTAATGAGATACTGAGCAGGCAAAGGACAAACAACTGTAAAGAAGGTCTTGGTTACATACCCAAGATAGAGCAAGAAAAACAACAAGAAGAAGAAGAACAAGACTGCTCAATCGAAGACTAGTACCAATGACAAGACTAATTGTGATGGTTTTGCAGGGGTCAACAATCCTAACTTCGAACTATATTGTGATTCTTATGGTGATGTTTATGCTAGTTTTGTAGGGCCTTATGATTGTTACATTCCTTGGTCTATTTGGGTTCCCAAGACCCTTGTTACTAACATGAGAGGACCCATTGAAAAATGGGTACCTAAAACCAAGAAGTAATTTTCTTGCAGGGCTATGCTTCCGGTGGTTCTAAATGGGTACTCGATAGCGGTTGTACGAGTCACATGACCGGAAGCAAGGAGATCATCACGGAGATGCGGCCAAACCTTGATCACATTACCGTCTCCTATGGTGACAAGTCAAAATCTGAGGTATTGGGTCTCGGCAAAGTTGTGGTGGCTCACGATATCTCTCTCGTGGACGTCATGCTTGTTGAGACCCTCGGGTATAACTTACTTTCTGTTTGTGCCCTTGGTAAGATGGGCTTTGCAGTTTACATTGATGCTGATTTGGTGGTACTCTTGTGGAGCAAGTCTCTAAAAGTCGCTTTCGTGGGATATGTCGAAAACGACCTGTACGTGGTAGACTTTTCGGGGAAAACCACTACAGGTCTAATGTGTCTTTTCGGAAAGGTTGACGCGGGTTGGCTATGGCATCGCCGACTAGATCACATCAATATGAGAACTTTGCAAAGTCTCCACAAGGGTGGCCACATTCTTGGACTAAAAGAAAATGTCTCTTTTGCCAAAGATCGTGTTTGCAGGGCGTGTGTTGAAGGAAAAATGCATGATTCACCTCATCGAAGGAAAACCATTATCTCTTCAAAAAGGATCTTGGAGCTCCTTCATGTGGACCTCTTCGGACCTCCATCTCATGCAAGCCTCGGTGGGAAGAAGTATTGTCTAGTGATTGTTGATGATTACTCCAGATACACTTGGGTTTATTTCTTCAAGTTGAAGAGTGAAACTCAACAAACTGTCATCGACTTCGCCAACGAGGTTCAACGTTAACACAACGTCCCCATTCTGGCTATAAGTAGTGATAACAGCTCAGAGTTCAAGAACTACACCTTAAATGAGTTCCTAAGTGAAGAGGGGATAAGACATCAATATTCCGCTGCGTACACCCCTCAACAAAATGGTGTAGCCGAGAGGAAGAATCGGACTCTAATGAACATGGCAAGATCAATGTTGGCCGAATTCAAATCTCCATATAACTTCTGGGCTGAAGCAATCTCTACTGCTTGTCATTCATCCAACCGGTTATACCTCCGCAAGATATTGGACAAGACTCCATATGAAATACTTACCGGTAACAAGCCAAACATCTCATACTTTCGGGTATTCGGGTGTAAGTGTTTCTTTCTTATTAAAGGAGTTCGTTTATCTAAGTTTGAATCTAAGGCTCTAGAAGGTATTTTTGTTGGTTATGGTGCCGAATCCCACACTTATAGAGTCTACAATAAGCTCTTCAGAACTGTTGTAGAATCTTGTAGTGTGGTGTTCGAGGAAAATGACGGTTCCCGTGCGGAGCAAGTTGGTGTTTGTGATGCAGATGTTGAAATACCCCAAGATGCCATAAGAAGAATGGGCGTGGGATTCTTCCACCCCATTGAGGAACCCCTTGTGGCGGACCGGGAAGGACAATGCTCTACTCATATAGAGCCCTCATCTACACATACTCAACATGCTCCAACCACGGGGGTAACTTCTACACCATCTCCATGAACTACTGAAGGTCCAGATGTTCCAGAAAGCTCCAGGTTGGATTTTCTGGTTGACACCGGATTATCCGGCCACCCCGCTACAACTGACCATGTTGCTCCTGCTGGAGAAGATTTCAACGCAAGCTCCAGGCCGGATTGTCCGGATAGACCCGGATTATCCGGCCCCTCACCAGTTCAAGCAAGTCCTAGGCTTCCTGATGAAGCTGCTACAAATACTCCCAGGCCAGATTATCCGACCTCTCCATCGGCCGGATTATCCGGCACTGACTCTCCAGTTCTGCAGCCCCCTGTTGTGGCTACGGACTCATCTCAAGGGCACGCATCTTCATCACCTGCTACTGATATTCCAGTTCTTGATCAAGGTCGAGAAAATGCTTCCAATGAAGACTCAAGTGATGAATCTCCTCCACCAAGAGACAACAAACTTATTGAACTTCATCGCAAGGCTCGGGCTGATCGAAACCTTGAGTTGAGGGGTCACACTCTCGACAAGGTTGTTGGTGATCTTCGACAAAGGGTTTCTACAAGAAGAGAATTGGCAAGTTTTGGTGAGCATCAAGCTCATATCTCCATGGTGGAACCTAAGAAGGTCTTTGAAGCTCTTGAAGACCCAGACTAGGTTGTTGCTATGCATGAAGAATTGAATAATTTCGAGCGCAGCAAAGTCTGGAAACTCGTGGAGAAACCCAAAGAGTGCCGCAATGTTATCGGCACCAAGTGGATTTTCAAGAACAAGCAAGATGAGAATGGCATTGTTGTGAGGAACAAGGCAAGACTTGTGGCACAAGGTTACTCCCAAGTTGAGGGCATCGACTTCGGCAAGACCTATGCTCCAGTGGCTCGCCTTGAGTTCATCCGTATCCTACTTGCTTATGCTGCACATAACAATTTTAAGTTGCAGCAAATGGACGTCAAGAGTGCCTTCCTTAACGGTCCTCTACATGAGTTGGTATACGTAAAGCAACCCCTGGGGTTTGAGGATCCTAACTTTCCGAACCATGTCTACAAACTCGATAAGGCACTCTATGGCCTTAAACAAGCCCCACGTGCGTGGTATGAGCACCTTAAAGAGCTTTTGTTAGATCGTGGCTTCGAAGTTGGGCAAATCGACCCCACTCTTTTTACTAAGAAGGTTAAGGGGGATCTCTTCGTATGCCAACTATATGTAGACGATATCATTTTTGGTTCTACTAACAAAGCTTTTAACTGGCGGATATTTTTACAAAGCCACTTGATGAAGCAAGATTCTGCTATTTGAGGAATGAGCTAAATATCATTGATTCCGGGAGCTTGTCTTTATTACCCATGCATGCACTCACTCGTACATCTCAATCCTTCTTTAGTCTAGGTGTGGGCATGGATATAGGGGGAGTGTGGTCCTAACTCATTGGGCTAACCCTCCCCCATAATGCCAATAGCAAGATAAATCATTTCTCTTAATATCATGTTGTGATATGTGAGCTTATTGATGAGTATTGGTCGTGAACCCAAGATATATCTTCGCGGTGTCACACCATACACTCCAACAAGGTGGCTTCGGCCACCGCCCTCTCCCTTGAGGAGAATTGGATGTTTTTGGATGTTATTTGCTCTCTCATATTCTTATGGGAATCACACTCAATCTTGGCTTTTATTTGATTTGGATTTTGCAATTTTGAGTGTCTAGTACCATCTCAGTTTGGCTCTCTTAATCCTAAGCCTTCCCTACCCCTAAGCCATCTATTCTTGCACACAAGTCCCTTGTACACCTTTAGGGGGTGTTGTTTGGGGACGCACGGGCCTGGTTCTGTGTATAACAGAATCCTAGATTTTAGGCCGGATAATCCGGCCTAAGTGTAGGCCGGATAATCCGGCCCTAGCGGATTTCATCTTAAAGGGCAGGGCTCGGGGGGAAGGGCTCATAACGAGCAGCACTTCTCCCCCAGCCCTCTCCTCCTCCACAGCCGCCGCCTGCCGCCCCTCACCCTCCTCGGAGCCTCTCCGGCCACCGGATTTTCCGGGCCTCCCCGGATCTTCTTCTCCGCGCCTCCGGGTACCTTCTCCTCCGTGTTCTTCCTCCAATGAGTGAGGGTAACTCCCTCTCTCCCCATCTTTGACTAGATGTGTATCTTGTTGGGTGGAACGTTGTCTAGAAGGATGTGTTTTCGCATAGAAATCGTAGTCTTGCAGTTTCTAGGCCCAATCTACTTTTTTGCATTCAATCTAGGTGAAATCGAAAATTTCTGCCAGGGCCGGATTATCTGCCCCTAGCCAGGCCGGATAATCCGGCCTGACAGATTCGATTCTGCTTCCATTTCACTATGGTGTATGCATTGAGTAGTTTTGTCCTATGAACTTTTTGACTACTTTTTCCATGATCTGTCTTGGACTTGTGTGTATGCTTATCCCCTTGCTATCGCCCTTATTCTCCTCACAGGTGGTTCCGGTGTTCCCAAGACCTACAAGCGCCGTCCTCGCTCAAGATACTTTCGGGACGACGGACAAGGTAACCTAGTGGACAAAGTTGAATTGAGGAGAAGGAAGAACGAAGAGAGGCGCATGGCTGAACAATCAAAGAGGACTAGGAAGGGGGTGTCCAAGAGGAAGGGCAAGGAGCCCAAGATCAACTACAGGGCTTTGGATGCGGTCTCCTTTTCCGCCATCCGTCACCGTGACTTGTTTGCTGAGCTGCCTCGTGATGATGAGCTGGGGGATACCTGTTTTTGGTGTGCAGAACAGAAGGGGATCTATGAAGACATCTATGCCAGGCTGAACATTAGGCCTATGCACCCACTGGTACTTGCTAATGCTTTGGAGAAGGCGCATCTTGTGGATGCGATGTTTGTGGCTGAGAGGATGGGGCTGCACCATCTCATGTCTCTCCAGTGCTCCTTTGACTCTGAGGTGGTGAAGCAGTTCTTCTCCACTTTGGTGATTTGTGGGGATGAGCGTCGCACTAGGAAGTGGATGACACATGACAGGCCCATGACTGCTGATTTTCACGTGTTTGCTGAGGTTCTGGGGTACTCCTTCCGCAGCAGAGATAGAGCCAGTGGCCACCGCATCATCACTCAGCTGAAGCCCAACAAGGATGCTGCTCTCTCTCCTTGTACTGTGGACAATGGCATTGTGGGTACTGTGGCTGGTCTTGCTCCCATCTATGCTACATTGGTGGGTCTCTTCCGTGACTCTATTACACCGAGTGGGGGCAACAATGACAGCATCCGTGGTCACCTTGTTTAGCTACTTCAATTTTCTCATGAGGTTGCCTCCTGTGAGGACGAGTCAGTGCAGTACAGGTTGGATGTCATGGACTTCATTTACCACGAGCTGCGTGATGCTATGTTCAATCGTCTGTCCATTCCATATGCGCCCTACATTATGATGCTCATCCGTCACCTGCTTCCTGCTAAGGAGTTCCACATTGACTCGGTGCACAAGGCCAAGAAGATATACAACAAGGTTCGGAAGACCTCTCACCCCTCCTCTGCTCCTGAGGGCCTCATGAGGGATGCTCGCAGGCCCCCTGTGCCTCCCGTGGCCCGTGAGATCAAGCAGCTGAACTGGTTCCAGCGTCACATTCTCTGCATGGGCGTGGACACGCGCAAGGGTCGGTATGAGGCATACAAGCAGCGCCATGAGTTGGCTCACTCCCAACAGCTCATTCTCCACCACGTGTCCGGCGCTTCGGGTGCTCCTCCGACTCCTACACCTCCCACTCCGTATGCTCGGTGGAACTCTTCCTCCGGGCTGAACTATGGTGAGCTGGAGCGTCACTTGTTCCCCTCTGCGCCTGCTGCTGATGATGAAGATGAGGAAGGTGACACTGAGGAGCTTGAAGATGAGGATGAGGAAGAGAATGAAGAAGAGGACGAGGACGAGGACTACGAGTGGTCCCATGGGGCGCTAGCATCGCTCTTCTCCCTTTTTGGTGTCTCGATGCCAAAGGGGGTGTGAGACCAGGCACATGGCTTAATAGGATTGATAGAATACTCATACAAACAAGTTGCAACTTCTTTTCCGGAAGCTCATTCGAAAAGAACTCTAAGGTTAAGTGTGCTTGGCCTAGAGCAATTCTAGGATGGGTGACCGACCGGGAAGTGGGTAACCGGGTGCACACGAGTGAGGACAAAATGTGCAGAAAAGACTAGTGTTGGTCTGTGGGGCCAGTCTAGATATCCTATTAAGCTGCCAGGAGTGATCCCCCGGGCCCAGGAGTGGACGGGGTGTTACAAGTGGTATCAGAGCCGACCCTTGCGATTACACGGGTGTGTGCGGGTTAGTGGCGGAACATGTGGAGCATGGCGCGTGTGGCCCGGAGTGGACACGGCATGGCACATGTGCCGGCACTGGACGCACAGACGCGTGCCAAGAGGGAACGTTCCTGGGGTGTGCTTGATCGATGAGGGCATCGATCTTCTAAAGGGTGGGTGTATGTGAGACCAGGCACATGGCTTAATAGGATTGATAGAATACTCATACAAACAAGTTGCAACTTCTTTTTCGGAAGCTCATTCGAAAAGAACTCTAAGGTTAAGCGTGCTTGGCCTAGAGCAATTCTAGGATGGGTGACCAACCAGGAAGTGGGTAACCGGGTGCGCACGAGTGAGGACAAATTGCGCAGAAAAGACTAGTGTTGGTCTGTGGGGCCAGTCTAGATATCCTAATAAGCTGCCAGGAGTGATACCCCCCAGGCCCAGGAGTGGACGGGGTGTTACAGGGGGAGAAGTAGTTCTATTAGGATGTCCGTGGATTTGCATGGGTCGGGCATAAGCACTTGCACTTTTCTATTCGTTATTTCTTGCTTATGCCCATTTAGTGTTGAACTTTAAATTCGTGATTGGTGGTTGTTTGAGACTTTTTGTGGTTGTCTGGATTATGCCTATGGACTTCATATCATGGATTATGCTTATGGATCTATCTATTCATATCCTATTGTTGGAGGTTTATCACGGAAGGCACGCTCATAATGGTTATCCCGTAATAATTGTGACTTATGTCAAGGATGCCTACTCTCTACTTCGGTGGTATGTTTTATTGCTCATATGTCTATGGAATAGATTCACCTATTTGTGTGAATTTGTATTCCAATGCAAAACTCTATTATGCACACATTGAGGGGGAGTCTCTTTCATAAGTTATCATTGTCTGTCTTGTGTCTTTCTCCTGCAAATCCTAGTATTGTCATCTAACACCAAAAAGGGGGAGATTGAAAGAACATTTCATGTTTTCCTATGTTTTGCGTGTTAGATAACAATACTATGGAGACTATTCATGTGCGCTAAGTGTGCATGAAGTTTTGAGGGGGGCCGGATAATCCGCCCCACCAAGGGACGGATAATCCGGCCTACCTCATCTCTCAAAGGAAGCCAAGACGCGTCGCTCGGTGTCCAGTCGGATTTTAACCCGGAAAATCTGAACTGGGGCGGTTTTTCCTCCCCAAGCCGGATAATCCGGGTGTCGCACGAGCCGGATAATCCGGCCCCCAGTTTTCGAGCAAAAGGGGCCAAGGCGCGTCGCACGGTATCCGGTCGGATTTTCTCCCAGAAAATCCAAACTGGGGCGGTTTTTCTTCCCCTGGCCAGATAATCCGGCCCTCATATAGGACCAGATAATCCGGCCTCTAGAAGTTGATCAAGGGCAAGCTCGGCGCGTCTCTCTGATAGGGGCGGATTATCTGCCGGATATTCCGAGTCTGGGGCGGTGTTTTCCCTAGGCCGGATAATCCGGCCCTCACTTGGGCCGGATAATCCGCCCCCCAAAGTGTGCAACGGCTGGTTTCTGAAGGGGGTATAAATACCCTTCTTCCCCAACGTTCAGAACTCTTGATTCATTCAAAATTGTCCAGACATTATGCAAGAGCTCTCATTCTTGATCTCCCACTTCAACCACCCGAAAAGGTCTTGATCTTTGGTGGAATTGAAGGAGGAGAAGTTCATCATCATCATCAAGAATCAAGCGCTTCAACTCCTCTCCATTCACTTGGAGAAATCCCTGATCTAGTATTCTTGTCAATACTTAGATCTTGTTTATTGTATTTGATAACTTTGTTCTTGTGGCAGCTTGTTGTCATTTCGGGAGCCTCCAAGTTGTTGTGGAGTTGTTGCCCCGTTAATTGTGTAAAGGCGCCAGTGCCCGCCTCGAAGGGTACCTATAGTGGAAAGGTGGATCAGGCCTTTTGTGGCGAGATCCATCGGAGAACAGGGTGAGGCCTTTTATGGCATGGTGGTCTTAGTATCGCCCACCCCTCCAACATAGACGTACTTCCCTTAACAAGGAAGGAACTGCGGTCAAAAAAATCCAGTGTCTCCACATGCTTCACTTCGGTTTACCCGTTCCTCTTCCACTCGTCTTTACTCGCTAGTAGATAGGGTTGCATATAGGGAAATTGCATCTAATAGTTTATCTAGAGAATTTACCCTTTGTGCTAAGCCTAAAATTGAAAAAGAATTAAAAATTGGTGTAGCACCTATTCACCCCCCTCTAGGTGCCCATATGATCCATTTCAGCTGGCCAACAAATGATCTAAATGTGGGAAACCACTTGATTTCGGCTATTGAGTTATGTAAACGTCTGTAGCAACAATGCTATGATGGGTAAATTTTTTAGTCTCCTCATGGTTTCACGTTCCAAGTGAAGTTGTAGTGCTCCTCTGGCCCACTATTGCTCAACAATTTATTGGCATGGTCACGAGTGCACAACACAGCCCCAATTAAACATGATAAAAATAGTGGCATGATTTCTCTAAGAAAGAGCTAAAGTTTTTGAAAGGCAAAAGAAAAGAAAGAGGTGCTTTGATAGTCTTGAATTTTTGATATGGGATAGATGAGTTGTTCTTAAATTACATGCTTTGATGCCAACTTGAGTACTCTTAATTGGTTAAACAAACAAGAACAAAAAGTTTTCATCTCTCTATAAAGAGAGGGACCAAAAGAATTTGTCTCACTTTCCTAGCTAAACTTTCGACATTTGCTTGGGATGATTTATTTGATAACAAGATATATGTGGTTAGGAAGTGGACTCAGTGCAATCTTGTGAATACTTGTATGATCATATTTAAGATTGCAGGGATTGTGAAGAAAAGAATTTGACACCAATTCAAACTTGTGAGTTCCTTTATTTTTAGTTTTGAATCTCCACTATTCTTCCTTATTTCCTTATTACTCGAGGGCGAGCAACATCTAAGCTTGGGGGAGTTGATAGATGTGATATTCGACACATTTTTTATGGCTTTTATTGATGGGTTTCTCCTTTGATTTGACCGTTTTATGGCTTTACCTAACGCTAATACTTCGGTAACAAATAAAACTTGGTTTTTAATGTGTGTTTTAGGTTCTGAACGTCAACAGAAGGATTTAACTAGAGAAATACAATATTCTGGAGAAAACAAGCAAGTCTCACTTTGGAAGCACGCGAGGGGAGCTCACCGAAGCTTTAACGAGCAACTATACGACGAGAATATTTTTCCGGCCGTATAGTTGTCGCCGCCTCTGTCTTGTCAAAAGCGACCGCTTCCATGGAGGCAAGGGGGGCGAAAACAGAACACAATAGCCGCCAAACCATCCAGAAGGGAGAAAGAAGAGATCCAGAGAAGAAGGAGAAGGCGTTCTTCATCTTGCTCCACGATCTTCGACCTCGTAGCCAATACACCCCCATAGCCACTACTTGTACTTGAGAGAAAGAGGGATCTCCACCTTGCAAGACTAGGGTTTGAGATTGTTTCTTCCCATCTTGAATTGTGTTGGATATTTTTCTATTCTTATTGTGGATCTCCACGGTAATATAAAGACAGATTCCCTTTATTTGATTATATTGATGATCCGTTCTTCTCTCATGTGTGAGTAATCCCCTTGGGCGTGGGAGATGTAGGGGATTGGTGAGATGTGATGTGCCTTTATATATTTTCCATTAGTTTGTGATTGATTCTAATTACTATATTATGTGTGCTTGACTATCTGTGGGATGCCTAATGCTTGTTGTCCAATTAAGGGCCTAGACAACATGATACTTTGTTCTACATAGATAAGATCTTGTTCGCTAGTGGACCGGTGACCCCCGGGTGGCACGGGGATATCAATGGAAAGCTAGTTGACTTGGGGATAACGAGTAACCACTGTGCTTATTGCATTAGTCCATTCCAAGGAGCTTACTCGCTAAGAGACCTGAAGGGTCTTAATCGTCTAGTGTCTGACCATGATTTTGGTAGCAGGCTAGTAGGATTATTGAAGTTGGGATGAAATCTACCAAGAGGAGTTCCGACTAACTATGGGTTGCTCGCCTACACATATATCTATAAGATTATAATTGTTACATTTACCACTCGTCCACCTATCACAGTCACTATGACCATGAACTGAATCTCCTGCGCCTTCTTTCGCCATCTGTAGGAAACTATAAACAAGCAAAGTTGTTCTTTACTTTTATGCTTTATATTTCTAAAGTTTACATTTTAGTTCTATTTAAATCTATCGCATTTAATCAAACTTCCATTCTTATTTCAACACGTGCAGTCAATTCACTCGAAGACGTGTGACAACTTCGGGTGTGATAGAGACTTCATCAATAAACACTTACCTTTGGGCTCCTTGTGGGATCGATATCTGAACTTTGAAACTAGCTACAAATGATCTATGCTCTTGCAGACATCAATCGTTCATATCAATAGATCAAGCAGAAAACATCAAGGCAAAAACGGCTCAAGCAGCAATTGTGGCTGCACAAACATATCGTATCACAACTCAACCTGCACCCGATGATCCTCGTGCAGCTCTTCACCACTCTGCCACGATGAACCTCGGCATGGTAGGAGCATCTCTTGCACAAGCAGAACATGGAATCACGCATCAACCCGACATATACCCACGCCGTCGCAGTAGCCCTCGGCAAGCGGGTCACACCCGGCGATCTTGGTCGCCACACCGAGCACATATCTTAGGACCGGAGCTGCGAAGCAACACAAGAGGCGACAATACGCAACACAGGAACCACGAGGCAAGAGACAAAAACCACAACCGAAGAGATCATGACGGCAACAATGAAGATGACTACGAGTTATGCGGAGCCAGCTGTTTCACTCAGTGGATTCGCAAAACCTCAGTACCTAAGGACTTTAAACTCGCGCACGACCACCGAAAGTACGATGGACTTCAGGTGCCCGAAGCTTGGCTAGCAGATTATCTAGCCACTGTCAAGTTACAGGGTGGCTCCACAGCCACCGCAATGCAAAGTTTACAACTGCACCTTACCGGTGCTACAAGGTCATGGCTCAGACAGCTACCCGAAGATTCCATTAGTAGTTGGAACGATCTCGAAGATAAGTTCATCTGACACTTATAGTCCATATTCAGATGACCCGCGTCTTTAGAGCAGTTGCAGGCATGCAAATAGAAGCCTGGAGAGTTAATAAGAGCATTCATCCAGCAATGGAACATCATCAAAAATTCAGCCGAATCCATATCCGACGAAAGGGCCATCGATGCCTTCAATGACGACCTACGTCGCCAAAGAGTTCATAGAAGAACTAGGGTGAGTCAAACCTAAGAAAATTTCGTAGTTAATGGACATAACAAATCGCTGGGCTGATGGAGAGGACGCGCTACACAACAAACGAGCACGCTCACCCAAAGAAGATAGGGATAAACACGACAATGATAGAAGACGAAGAAACAACAACGGAAACACGGGACCAAGTTACGTCGCAGCCAGTTTTTTGGGTGAAGGCAACAACAGGAACGACGACTACAACAGCGGGTACCGCCGTAACAGGGACGAAATTGGAGGAAGCCAATCAATGCAGCGATATCAGCCAAGAGCTCAGGACCCACCCATGTCCGCAATGAAGATACTAGAAGGACCCTGTAATATGCACTTTTATATCGAGTCAACAGAAAAAAACGACAATCCAATCACCTCATGAAAGACTGCTGAACGTTCTTAAAGATGCAAGAGCTATGCAATGCAAATACGACCGAAGCAGCAAAACGAGGATACACATCCACGCCTGGCACATTAACCATCGGTGCACCACCACCGCCAGCAGGGTAGCCGCAAAACACAACTGATTAAGGAAACGAATACCCGAGGTCAAAGGGGGAAATGTCAATGATTCAAAAAGGGCGTCCATCCAATATAATCCAAAAGTTAATCACAAGACAAGTCAACATGGCAGAGACAGCTCCACCAGCCACACCCAAGAATCTCCATTGGTTAGAACAAGAAATCACATTCAGTAGAGCTAATAACCCATTTTGAGTAGCATGACCGGGTCATTCGACGTTGATAGTTGAAGCACAAATTGGCGGGTTCGACATGATCAAGGTCTTCATGGATGCGGGAAGTAGCATAAACTTGATCTATGCCAAAACACTAAGGGTAATGAACTACCCCTTGGTAAATTTGGCACCAACAGAAACATCCTTCCATGGCATAGTACCAGGTAAAGCTGAAATCCCTTTAGGTAAAAATTTCCTTGACGTTGTTTTTGGATCCAAAGAAAATTTCAGGCGAGAAAAGCTCGAGTTTGAAGTCATGGACTATCCATCACAGTATCACGAGATCCTAGGACGCCTAGCCTTCACATGATTCATGGCAGTCCTGCACTATACATACTTAGTCATGAAGATTCCAACACCAAAGGGAATCATAACAGTAAGAGGAAGCTTTACACGTTCCGACAATTGCGATCGAGAGTTCAATAAAATTTCTGAATCTTTCGGGATGGCAACTAATTTCGAGCAGGTAAAAATGTCAGCAACCGCATAACCTCCGGCAGTAGCGCGTGTCAATCTTGATCAAGCCTTCGACATTGCGAAAGATACAAAAGAAGTACAGATCCACCCTACTGACCCGAAGAAGACGACATTCGTGCCTTTCAATCTTGGTCCCGCATAGGAAAGCACGCTCATCGAATTTCTCCGTGAGCACTGGGAAATCTTCACATGGCTACCTTCTGACATGCCGGGAATTCCCAGGGAACTCACTGAGCACACATTAAATTTGGATCCAAAAGCGAAACCGGTAAAACAGTCGCTCCGTCGTTTCATAGAGCCAAAGCACAAAGCTATTGGAAAGTATCTACATCGCCTTACTGATTCTAACTTTATAAAGGAACTGAAGATAGCGAAGTGGGTCGTAAACCTAGTATGCATCCCAAAGAAAAATACCAAAGAGCTACGGATGTGCATTGACTTCACCGCATTAAATAAACATTCCCCAAAGGATCACTTCCCACTGCCGCGAATCGATCAAATAATCGATGCAACCGTGGGATGTGAATGTCTTTCCTTTTTGGATGCATATTCAGGATACCACCAGATTCGGATGAAAGAGGAAGACCAGGAGAAAACAACGTTTATTACGCCTTATGGTGTATTCTGTTACACAGCAATGCCCTTCGGCCTCAAGAACGCCAGAGCAACATATCAGCGGATGATGCATAATTGCCTGGGAAGCCAAATTGGCACAAATGTACAAGTATATATCGACAATGTTATAGTTACGGCGAAGCAAGGATCTTCACTTATCAAAGATCTTGGGGAAATATTCAAAAACTGCAAGAAGTTTTGCATCAAATTAAACCCGACAAATTGTTCCTTTGGAGTCCCAGCAGGGCAACTCCTCTGATATCTGGTATCATCAAGAGGAATCAAGGCCAACCCCGAGAAAATACAGGAAATTTTGACAATGAAAAAACCAACAAATCTACAAGGTGTACATCAGCTGGCTAGACGAGTGGCGGTGATATGTTGCTAACGTATCCATAATTTTTGATGTTCCATGCTTGTTTTATATCTACTTTCTTTTGTTTTGTCCACACTTTGGAGTATTTTTACACATTTTCTGGAACTAACCTATTAATAAGATGCTACAGTGCCAGTTACCTGTTTTCTGCTGTTTTTGGTTTCAGAAAAGCTAGAAATGAATATTCTCAGAATTGGACGAGACAAAAGCCAAAGTCAATATTTTACCGTGGGGAACATGGAGCCAGAAGACGAGACGGGGGAGGGCCTCGTGGGGCCCACACCACCTGACCGTGCGGCCAGGCCTGGCCCGCGCCAGGGGGTGGTGCGGCCGCCTCAGGCACCCCCTCGGCCTCCCTCTTCGCCTATATATTGCCTCCGATACAGAAACCCTAAGGACCCGATCAAAATTCCACGAAAGATTCTGTAGCCGCCATCATCTCCATCCCTAGATCGGGAGGGATCTAAAGCTCTTCCCGGCACCTTGCCGGAGGGGAGAATTCACCCTGGAGGCCTTCTTCATCACCATGCCTACCTCCAGTGTGATGCATGAGTAGTTCATCCTTGGACTACGGGTCCATGTAGTAGCTAGATGGTTGGTTCTCCTCCTTTGTGCTATCATGTTTAGATCTTGTGAGCTTCGTTCATGACCAAAGATCATCTATTTGTAATCTTACATGTTGTGTTTGTGGGGATCTGATGGATATTGAGATGCTATTTTAGATTGATTATAGATTCTATCATGTCTTTGTTATTTGTGATCTTGCATGCTCTCCGTTGTTAGTAGATGTCTTGGCCAAGTAGATGCTAGCAACTCCAATAGGGAGTATTTATGCTCGATAGTTGGTTCATGCCTCTAGTAATCTGGGGTAGTGACAAAAATCGCTAAGGTACTAGATGTGCTGTTGCTACTAGGGAGAAAACAACAATCCTCTGTTCATAGAACAATCGTACTGTTTGCTTTACACACTTTGCTTAATGCAATTATCTATTGCTTGTAACTTAATACTAGAGGGGGTTCAGATGATAACCTGAAGGTGGATTATTAGTCATAGATGAAGTTGGATTACAGTCTATGTATAATGTTGTAATGCCCAATCAAATCTCAAAGGAGTCAAGATGATTAGTATATGCATGTATGCTTTCTCGATGTTTGTCAATTGCCCCAATGTAATTTGTTCACCCAACATGTCATCTATCTTAAGGAGAATCACCACTAGTGAACTATGGACCCCGGTCCATTCTTTTACCATCAATCTACAACTATTTACTGTTTTCTATTTACTTTCTGCGAGCAATTACTATCTTCCACACAATACGTTTAATCCTTTGTTTTTAGCAAAACATATGAGATTGACAACCTCACTGTAAGTTGGGGACAAAGTTCTGTGGCTGTGTTGTGCAGGATTCCAAGTTGGAAACAACACCTTGGAGGTGTTTCCTTGCTCCTACTGGTTCGATAACCTTGGTTTCATAACTGAGGGAAAACTTGTTGCTGTACTCATCATACCTTCCTCTTGGGTTTCCCCAACGAGCTCAACATATTGAGTAAGCAAGACTTTTTCTGGCGCCGTTCCCGGGGAGTCAAGGACATCTTCACAAGGGGAGTCCGTCATAACCAATCTCTTTACTTTGTTTTATTTGTTTTTCTTAGTTTATTTTCTGCTTTGTTGCTTGTTTCTTTATCAAAAACACACAAAAAATTAGTTGTACTAGTTTGCTTTCTTTACTAAAAAACACAAAAAATGACTACTCTTGAAAACACTAAGTTGTGTGACTTCACTAGCACCAACAACAATGATTTCATGTGCAGACCTATTGCTCCACCTGTTCCTGAAGCTACTTTCTTTGAAATTAAACCTGCTTTACTCAATCTTGTTATGAGAGAACAATTTTCTGGAATTGGTACTGAAGATGCTGCTGCTCATCTTAATAACTTTGTTGAACTTTGTGAGGTGCAAAAACATAGGGATATAGATGGAGATATTATTAAGCTTAAATTGTTTCCTTTCTCTTTGAGAGGAAAAGCTAAAGAATGGTTGCAATCCCTAACTAGAAATAGTATTGATTCTTGGACTAAATGCAAAGATACTTTCATTGGAAAATACTATCCTCCTGCTAAGATTATATCTATGAGAAGTGAAATAATGAAATTTAAACAATCTGATAATGAACATGTTGCTCAAGCTTGGGAAAGAATGAAATCTTTGGTAAAGAATTGTCCCACTCATGGACTGACTTCTTGGATGATTATCCAAACCTTTTATGAAGAACCGAATTATTCTTCAATAAATCTACTGGATTCTGCTGCTAGAGGTACCTTTATGACCATCACTTTGGGTGCTGCAAGAAAGCTTCTGGATAATATGATGGTTAACTATTCTAAATGGCATACTGAGAGAGCTCCACAAGGTAAGAAGGTAAACTCTATTGAAAAAACCTCCTCCTTGAGTGATAAAATTGATGTTATTATGTCTATGCTTGTAAATGGGAAAGCTCATATGGACCCAAATCATGTTCCCTTAGCCTCTTTGGTTGCTCAAGAAGAGCAAGTTGATGTGAACTTCATTAGAAATAATAATTTTGGCAACAATGCTTATGGTAATAACAATTATAGGCCTTACCCTCCTAATAACATTTATTGTTATCATGGTAAACCTGGAATACCTAGTGAAGAGAGAATTTTATAAGTTGAAAGAGCCACTAAAAACTTCATGCAAATGCAATATGAACAGAATAAATTATTCACTAGAACCATGGAGGAAAAATCTACTATTTTGAAAAATATTAGTCATCAACTTGAGAGTTTAAATAGGGAAATTCCTAGTTTTCAATTAAACCTTTCTAATGCTGAAAGAAATATATCATCTTTGTCTGAAGCACAATCCTCTTTGATTAATAAAATGGCTGCTAAACCTGAAACTATTGAAAATCCCTTTGCTGCTACTAATGCCATACAAGTTAGAATTGATGAAAATGTTAGACTATTAGCTGAATTGCATGCTAAGTGGGAAAGAGAAGATGGAATTGCTAGAAATTTTAGTATTTCTACTATCACTACCACTAATGTTGAAGCCAGCAAACCCAATGGAACCTTTTCTAATAAAAATGCTAAAATCTTTCGAAACATGGGAAACAATAGCTCTACTACTTTAGATGATAAGTATGATTTTGATCTTGATGGTTGCAATATCTCTGAAGTAATTATGTTCCTACAAAAACTTGCTAAAAGTCCTAATGCTAGTGCTATGAATACGGCCTTTACAAAACACATTACTGATGCTCTCATAAAAATTGAAGAAGAAAAGATGAAACATAAAGCTTCTATTCCTATGAAACTAGAAGATGGTTGGGAACCCATCATTAATATGAAAGTGAATGATTTTGATCTCAAAGCTTTATGTGGTCTTGATAGTAGTGTTTCTATTATGCCTAGAAAGGTTTATGATATGCTTGATTTGCCACCATTGGAAGATTGTTATTTAAATGTCCCACTTGATGATAATGCTAAAAAGAAACTCATAGGGAGTATTAATGATGTTCTTATTATGGTTAACAATGCCTATGTCCCCGTTGATTTCTATGTTTTGGATGTTGAATGCAATGCTTCTTGTCCTATTATTTTGGGAAGACCTTTTCTTAGAACTATTGGTGCCATTATTGATATGAAAGAAGGCACCATTAAATATCAATTTCCACTCAAGAAAGGTATAGAACACTTCCCCAAGAAGAGAGAGAATATCTCTTTTGCTTCTCCTATGAAAGAAAAATTTGCTCTTAATGCTTCTTCATTTGAGAATACTTGATTCTTTTCTTGCTTCTTATGACTAACTTAAAGGCGTTAAAGGAAAGTACTTATTGGGAGATAACCCAAAAGTTTTAGTTGAGTCTTGGAAGTTATTACTTCTGTAATAACCGCTCCTTATTATTTTTGTGTGATTTTTGTACCAAGAGTAACCTCTAATGAGAGAGAAGTAATGCTTGGGAAAGTTGTTGTCCCGAAACAGATTTTTGTGCTTTGCTGTAAAAATTCTTGAAAAATCTCTGTATGTCGGTTTGAGCTGTGATTTTTTGTGCTTCTGCCCTAGGTTGTTATCTAACTTTCGTTAGTTCAACACTTTTCTATTTGAGCAACAGAAGGTCTTTGAAAAAATTGGTTTTTTACCTGCTGTTCTGTTTTGACAGATTTCTGCCATTATTTGCATTTGCCTCTTAATCTCTTTCTCTTTGAGTTCTCTTTGTCACTTGAACTTTTTAACGGAAATGCTACAGTAGCTTGTGTTTTAATGGAAGTTTTACTTGTATTAGAACTGAAGGAAATATGCCCTGAGAGGCAATAATAAAGTTGTTATTATATATTCCTTATATATGATAGATGTTTATTTTACATGCTAGAAATGTATTGATTCGGAAACATCAATACATGTGTGTTTAATAAACAAAAAGGGTTCCTAGTCATGCCTCTCTTATAGACTAGCTTGTTGATTAACAGGATGATCAAGGTTTCCTGATCATGGACATTGGATGTTGTTAATAACAAGGTCACACCATTGGTGGAATGATGTGATGAACATTCATCCGAAGTATAGCATTACGATCAATTCATTATGTTTATATTGCTATAACATCATACAAAGTAATCTTTATCCTTAGACCATGAGATCATGTTAATTGCTAACACCGGAAGAGTATCTTGATAACATCAAACGTCACACCGTAACAGGGTGACTATAAAGATGGGTTCAGTACTACGAAGGTGTTATGGTGAGGCTCATGGATCAAGAGTGGAATTTGTCAATCCAGATGACGGATAGATATACTCTGGGCCCTCTCGGTGATATCACATTAGGATAGCTTGCAAGCAAGTGATGTGATCACTAGAATGTTATATCACGGGAACGAGAAAAGAGTGCATGTCGGTAACAAGATCAAACTAGGTATGGAGATACCGATGATCGAATCTCGGACATGTAATATATCGAGAGACAAAGGGATTTAGTTACAAGCGTTAAAGGTTCTCACGATCACAGGAGTCATCGTTGAATGTGTAGGAGTCAGTACGGATCTCCAGGTCCCGCTGCTGATTATTGACGGAGAAGGGTCTCGATCATGTCTACATTATTTGCGAACCGTAGGGTGGCACACTTAAGAGTTACCGGACACCATTTTGGAGCACATATGTTTCAGACGAAAGAATTGCAAAGCGCAGGAATTGTTTCAATAGAAACCGGAAATTGTTTCGGGTGAAATTGCAGAAGGTGGTTCTGCATGTGATATTGAAATATTGCAAGGGGCTATATGTGAATGTTTGTTAATTAAAGTAATTAACAAAATTCTGAATAAATTTAATAAAAAGAGTTTTATTAAATGAGAGAGCATTAAATTTGGAGAAATTTAATGCATTTAAAGTGGAGACTTTAAAAGGGAATGTGAAGAGGCATTTTAATGTGGAGGGGTTACCACCACATGAATGGGGGAGGTGAGGGGTCACCCCCCCATGCGCCGGCCATGGAGAGAGGGGGCACCCCCCTCCTCCTATAAAAGGCAACCCATTCCCTCCTTCATCCTCACACCTCCTTGTGAAGGATCTCTCTCCCCCTCTAGAATTATTCCCCCATGGTCTCGGATTAGCGAGATACATGTTCCCGATGGCATTTCGTCTGGAAGGAGTTGCTGCTTCTGCTGGATCGCTGGAGCGAGGAGGTGGAGGTTGTCCGGTGGCTTGAACGTGTGTGCGAGTGCGGATGCGCTGCTGAGTTGTGGCGCTCGGACTTCCTCACGATCTTGAGATCGGCAAGTGTACGACTACATCAACCACGGGTTCCTACTCGTTAACAAAGCTCGTTGTCTACGAGGGTAAGTTCTCGTTGGATGTATGTCCACTCGTTGCTTTGTACCTAGTAGATAGATCTTGACGTGTAGTTCACACCGTAGGAATTTTTTTGTTTCCTATGCTGCGGACCCAACAAGAACTGAACCAAAAGACTTATTATCTTGAGTGCACTAATGTTGCTAATGAAGATTGTGTGAAGTTTTGTATGAAGGAAATTTTTAGGTGTAGGGAAAGAACAATGTAATGAGATGAAGAATGGATTAAAGCTCAAGCTTGGGGATTCCACGCGTGTCACCCCAAGAAATATCCAAGAAGTACAAGCGTCAAAGCTTGGGGATGCCCAAGGCATCCCCTTCTTCATCAATAAAAATCTCAGGTTTCTTCCAAACACTTCATTCTTATTGTTTCATGCACAGTTGTGTTGTTCTTGGAGCGTCTTTGTTTTTTGTTTTTGGTTTTTGTTGGCTTAGTTTGCTTGAATAAATTAGTTGGACCCCCGTATTCATACATTAGTTTTCAAATAAGTTGGTTTGATTTGGAAAGAGTAGGAAAGTTCATGCTTAAGTGGTAAAAGGAGCTTGTTTTTGACTGTGGCCTATGCTTTGGCATGCCATGCTTGATATTGTTTTGGCTTTATGCTTAGTGATTTTTGCTGTAGCATGACATGTTACAAATAATTGAGATTGCTTAATGTGCCTTCAAAGAATCATGTGTTGTTTTAGCATATTAAAGCATAGTATTGTGGTATTCTCCTTTGATGCTTTATTTGGGTTGGCTTGGCGCATGCTCACACCATGTTATGACTATCCCAAGTCACTATAGCCTCGATGATCCTTTAGTTTTTGACTTGTAATATCACTTTATGCTTTAATTAATGATGTTTTGTCGCTTTGCATGATTATGGCCATTATTTCTCTCTTAGTTGGTCGCTCCCAGTCTTTTTGCTAGCCTCCATAACCAAGTATGAGTTCCACTCATGCATCCAACTCCAAATAAAACCAAGTTATTCCAAAGAGTCCACCATACCTACCTATTAGCATTTGCTACTCCAAGTATATTCATGTTTTTATCTACCTTCCAAATTAAACTTGTTATGTGAAATATAGTGATTAAAGCTCTCACCAACTTGATGGCACACTTTACTTTCTTGCACTTAATAAATTTGAACCATTGTGTCCATCTTTGTTGCGTATATGCTTGCGCTTTATAAGTTGAAGTTAGCAGAACCATGTATCATGGGGAACGCTTTCAACATTGCACTTATATTCCATTGATATCATGATTCTTTTACTTATGGATCCCAACGGTGTGAAATAAAAGGGGAACTTGTAAGATCATGGAGTTTGTATGTGTGTTAGAGAAACGCCTGGACCGCTAGCCTAGGCCATGCCTAATCATGGTGGAAACTTGCAGCATAACCATAATGAGAATTCTATGAAGCATCCTCAATAAAAACTATGCAAATAGCAAATATAAAGATCGATGAGATGCTCATTGTCTGTTGCCTTGTCATTTTGATATGGGATAGCTCATGTGTCATGGAGCAAGGGGTACCCCGTTGGCGGTTCTCTATGATACATATGTACTTACAATGACAAGAGCTTACTTGTGACTGAAGTTGAGTAGCATGAGGTTCGGTACTCGTAAGCAAGGGGCATGAGATTTCAACTTATAACTTGTCAAGCATATCCTCTTAGTGGTGTCACTTTAATCTTAATCACTTCAAGATGCTTATGATAGGGGCAATGAGAGCTAAAAACTAATAAGTACCATAATTTTTGGAAGCTCTTTATGATACTTGAATCCATGCTTCCTTCTATGAAGGCCTTTCTTTTACTTTTATGTTGAGTCTCCATCTTCTATCTTTATGCACCTATTGAGAGAGCATATTAGCCATTCTTATTTTAATGTGCATTGTCCCAAGACTTGTTGATTGATGCATAACTTTGATATTGCTTGTTCTTAAACTATTTGTATCTAGTCACCCTTATGAACTTTGAAGGTGTCCTATGCATTTATGTTTTGCTACACTATGAGGGACAAGCTGAATATCATTTTTATTATGTTTTCTATATGTGAAACAAACAAATGTCTCTAAAAGCATTGTTATTCATGAATCTTTTATTTGTACCTTTTCATGTTACAGCAATAGTTGTTATGTCTTATTGTTAGAACTATATCTTTCATGCTATGTTGAAGTATTATGATCCCAGCTATCAATGTTATAAATGCCTTGATCAAGATTGTGATGGTGCATGTCACCTCAAAAATTATTCTTTCTTTTTATCACTTACCTACTCGAGGACGAGCAGGAGTTAAGCTTGGGGATTTTGATACATTGTTAACGTATCCATAATTTTTTATGTTCCATGCTTGTTTTATATCTACTTTCTTTTGTTTTGTCCACACTTTGGAGTATTTTTACACATTTTCTGGAACTAACCTATTAACAAGATGCCATAGTGCCAGTTGCCTGTTTTCTGCTATTTTTGGTTTCAGAAAAGCTAGAAAATGAATATTCGCGGAATTGGACGGGACAAAAGCCAAAGTCAATATTTTACCGTGGGGAACACGGAACCAGAAGACGAGACAGAGGAGGGCCTCGAGGGGGCCACACCACCTGGCCGCGTGACCAGGCCTAGCCTGCGCCAGGGGGTGGTGCGGCCACCTCGGGCACCCCCTCGGCCTCCCTCTTCGCCTATATATTGCATCCAATACAGAAACCCTAAGGACCCGATCAAAATTCCATGAAAGAGTCTGTAGCCGCTGTCATCTCCATCCCTAGATCGGGAGGGATCTGAAGCTCTTCCCGGCACCCTGCCGGAGGGGAGAATTCACCCTAGAGGCCTTCTTCATCACCATGCCTGCCTCCGGTGTGATGCATATGTAGTTCATCCTTGGACTACGGGTCCATGTAGTAGCTAGATGGTTGGTTCTCCTCCTTTGTGCTATCATGTTTAGATCTTATGAGCTCCGTTCATGATCAAGATCATCTATTTACAATCTTACATGTTGTGTTTGTGGGGATATGATGGATATTGAGATGCTATTTCAGATTGATTATAGATTCTATCATGTTTTTGTTATTTGTGATCTTGCATGCTCTCTGTTGTTAGTAGATATCTTGGCCAAGTAGATGCTAGCAACTCCAAGAGGGAGTATTTATGCTCGATAGTGGGTTCATGCCTCTAGTAATCTGGGGAAGTGACAGAAATCTCTAAGGTACTAGATGTGATGTTGCTACTAGGGAGAAAACAATAATTCTTTGTTCATAGAACAATCGTATTATTTACTTGACACACTTTGCTTAATGCAATTATCTGTTGCTTGCAACTTAATACTGGAGGGGGTTCGGATGATAACCTGAAGGTGGATTATTAGTCATAGATGCAATTGGATTACGGTCTATGTATAATGTTGTAATGCCCAATCAAATCTCAAAGGAGTCAAGATGATTAGTATATGCATTTATGCTTTCTCGATGTTTGTCAATTGCCCCACTGTAATTTTTTCACCCAACATGTCATCTATCTTAAGGAGAATCACCACTAGTGAACTATGGACCCCGGTCCATTCTTTTACCATCAATCTACAACTATTTACTGTTTTCTATTTACTTTCTGCAAGCAATTACTATCTTCCACACAATACGTTTAATCCTTTGTTTTTAGCAAAACCGGCGAGATTGATAACCTCACTGTAAGTTGGGGACAAAGTTCTGTGGTTGTGTTGTGCAGGATTCCAAGATGGAAACAACACCTTGGAGGTGTTTCCTTGCTCCTACTGGTTTGATAACCTTGGTTTCATAACTGAGGGAAAACTTGTTGCTGTACTCATCATACCTTCCTCTTGGGTTCCTTGTTTTGCAGTCATGTTTCTTATGTTCCTTGTTTTGCACATTTGCTCTTATCTTTGTGTTTACTACTTTTAAAGCTATCTTTGAAATTAGTTATTTGTGAACTCCAGCAAATTGTCAACTATTCTTCGACCAAGAGCTAAGTTTGCCATTACCAATTATGATTCACTTCATGTATCTTTTTTGTGTTTTCTTTACTTATTGCAAGTTGAGTTATATAATAGTGAGTTGTCTTCTATTATGATCTATGTATTGATGAATTTGATGCTTCTTGTCCGTATTCTTTTATCGACTCTTCACTCCATAAACCTGAGGTCATGTTTATTGAGCTCTGTTTCGCTTGGGGACAAGCGAAGTCTAAGCTTGGGGGGAGTTGATACGTCCATTTTGCATCACTATTCTATATCATAATTTACTCTAATTCATTGATATATTTCATATTAAGAGATGATACTTATGTTATTTCATCTATTTTTGCATGGTTGATGACTTTTGGAGCATAGACCGCTGCAGTCAGGATTCTGATGGAAAAGGGGCTGTTTGGAGGCGAAATTCGCGAAGATTAGAAAATCCGGCAAAATACATGGAAAATCCTATTTTTCCAGAAGACGAAGAAAGCCAGAAGGGGAAGTGGAGACGGGCCACAGGGGGCCCACACCACCCCCTGGCGCGGGCCACCCTGGGCCACGCCACCAGGTGGTATGGCCGCCCTGGTCCACCCCGGGCTCTCCCCTCTGGCGTATATTATCCTCCCGAAACCCTAAGACTCGGGGAGCGACCACAGAAAGATTCTGCCACCTCTGCGGGGCGGAAAACACCGAGAGAGAAAGATCTCTCCGGCAGACAGATTTCTGCTGGGGGAGTTCCTTCCCGGAGAGGGGAGATCGTCACCATCAACACCACCATCAAGCTAGACTTCATCGGGATCATCATCATCATCATCATCACCATCAGCACCATCATTACCATCTCCATATTGCTGTAACAATTGGGTTGAATCTTGCATAGTTCTTAGGGGAAACTTTCCCGGTGTTGATTACTCTTTGTAGTTGATGCTATTGAGTGAACTGTTGAATTATTGTTATGTTCAGATTGTTATACATCATTATTTCATCTCTGATCATGATCCATATGATGTCTTGTGAGTAGTTCGTTTTGTTCTTGAGGACATGGAAGAAGTCATGTTGTTAGTAGTGGAATTGTGTTGAGAAAGATTCAATAGTTTGATATTTAAATTGTGGTGTACTTCTTCTAGTGGTATCATGTGAACGTCGACTACATGACACTTCACCTATATGGGCCTAGGGGAATGCATTCTGTATTTGGCTACTAATCGTAGGGGTTGCCGGAGTGACAGAAACCTGAACCACCCTTAGGAAACCATTGCACAAGGGACGTCAGGGTCTTAGGGTTTAAAGTTGTGGTTAGGTTCTACCTTAATTACTTTCTTGTACTTACAGATGTTTGTAAGGGGTATAATCAAAAGTATGTATTAGTCCTACGAAGGTCGGTACATTAGCACAAATTCACCCACACAACACTTAGCAAGCTAAAGAGGATTAATCAACTATATGAAGCGAAATCACTTGACAGTCTTCCCGTGTGTCCTCGAGAACGTTTGGTCATCTTAAGTAATACAACCGGCTTGTCCATTGCTGAATAAAGGATTGGGCCACTTGCTGCATTTAGTCCTAATGTCTTTTATTTACTCATACTTTATTCACTTGCATTATCAAAAACCCCTAAAAATCCGTTTGCTAAGTATTTGCAGAGAATTCCTGATCCATACCACTAGCCAGCACCTTCTGCTCCTCGTTGGGTTTGACACTCTTACTTATCGAAAATACTGCGATACACCCCCTATACTTGTGGGTCATCAAGACTATTTTCTGGCGTCGTTGCCGGGGAATGGAGCGCTATTGGAGAGTGGAACTGGTAAAGGAAATTTCTACTGTGAGTATTGTTTACTTCTGTTAGTTACTTTATTTTCAATATGGATAATTCGCTGAGTTTCTTATTTTGAAATGCTACTACCACTGCTAAGGTAGTAGATGAACCACCACCTACTGAGAATGATACTTTTAAAATACCTACGAGAATTATTGATCATGTTATGGATAACTACTATGTTGGGGATGGAACTGTCCATCCCGATGATCATTTGCTCTTTATACACGAATTATGCAGGTTGTTCAAGTGTGCAGGTATCACTACAGATCAAGTTAAGAAGAAGTTATTCGCATTATCACTGAAAGGAAGAACTGAAGAATGGTATAAGCTGCTGAAGAATGGTCAAGCTCTTGAATGGGAGGAAATAGTGCCTCTCTTTTATTCAAAGTTCTCTCCTCCTAGTGAGATTCATAAAGATCGGAATCAAATATACAACTTCTGGCCTCTTGATGGAGAGAGTACAACTCAAGCTTGGGGGAGATTGAAGTTACTAATGCTCAAATGTCCCATTCATGAGCTCTCCAACAATATTATTATCAATAAATTTTATGCAAGGCTTCCTCTTCATGATAAGGATTTATTGGATGCTTCTTGTGCTGGATCATTCACTCGCATGGAATAAGAAGCTAAATGGGATCTTCTAGACCGTATTCAAGACAATGCTGAAGCTTGGGAGAATGACAAAGGTAGAAAGTCAGGTATAAATTATGATTATGAATGCATTGAATCTTTTATGGGAACTGATGACTTTCAAAATATTAGTAATGCTTATGGTCTAGACTCTCAAGCTATTGCAACTTATTTTAAGGCTTTTGCTTCTTACATTGAAGTGCCTAAAAAGAAGTGGAACAAGTATCATGAACCTTATAAAGATGTTGCTAAGTGTGTTCCTACAAAAAATACTGAAGTTTATACTGCTAATCATGTTTTACCTGAACCTTACATTGAGAAAATGCCTTTCCTAGTTAAGATAAAGGAACATTCTATGATAGCTAGTATGGTTAATGAAAGTACAAATAAAGCTGTTGAACCTGATAAACAAATGGATGATGAACCTATGATAGCAAATGTGAAAGACTTTTTCACTAAATATGTGGAAGAGGGACACCCTATCCTTTGTAAGGATACCTCTAATATTGTTTCACAAAGTGTTATGAGAGCTAGTGTTCCTATGTTTTCTGTTAGACTAAGTGATCATTGCTACGATAGTCCTTGTGATAGTTATATTGTTAAGTTTATGCATGATACTGAAAGTTATTATGAGAGCGGGAAAAGTGTTCTAATGCATCTCAATAATATCAAGTTTCCTCGTTTTATGCTGAAAGTTTTTATGTTGCACTTCTTTTGTCCTCCTATGCTAGTAGCCTCTGGTTTCAACAACTTGTTTGTTTACAAAATTCCCTTGCATAGGAAGTGGGTTAGACTTAAACGCGTGTGTTTTTGCTTCTTAATGCTCTCTTTTACTTCAATTCATATTCTTATGTGATCATCATCAAAATTATTATATGCCCATCTTAATGGCTATAAAGAAAGAGCTTTTTGCGAGACAACCCAATTTATTTTTGCTTTCAGTTTGTTTTTGTTTCTTTGAGTCTTGGAAGTTATTACTTTGGTAATAACCTCTCCTTATCCTTTTTGTTTGATTTTTGTGTCAAGATCAACCTCTAATGAGAGAGAAGTAATATTGGGGAAGTTGCTTTCTCGAAACAGATTTTTCTGCTTCACCGTAAAAATTCGTGAGAGATCTCTGTATGTCAGTTTGAGCTGTAATTTTTTGTGCTTCTGCCCCAGGTTGTTATTTAACTTTTGTTAGTTTTGCACTTTTTGATTTCAGCAACAGAAGAGTTTCTAAAAAATTGATCTTTACCTGCTGGTCTGTTTTGACAGATTTTGCCATTCTTGCATTTGCTTCTTAAAACGATTTCCTTTTTGGATTCTATTTGGGTTTTCGGAAGGAGTTGCTACAATAGCTTATGTTTCGATCTGTTTCTGCCAGGAACTACTCTTAAAAGTTTAGAGCACAATGGTGTCTGCCAAGGATAAGGGAAAGGAGCCTATGGAGGAGGATCTCCAAGACCCCGGGCAGGAGAAGGAGATAAAGAGTGAAGGTGAAGAGGAGACAAAGCAAAGCCAACATCCGCACACCGGCACTACCATTTCAAGCATTGGAGTGGTGGCAAACTCGGCCAAGATTATGTCAATTGGAGGAAAGCCTCCTCGTCACTGTTCAGATCCATGGTCACTTCCTCCACGCACCAAGAGTCCCTTCCACACCTTTATCCATAACCATGCAGGAAAAGAAGACCGCAAGGAAGGAGAGTGGGGAAAGAATCGCAAGAGCTGGGATTCACAACCTGACATGATCATGCACCGCATCAAGCACAACTCGGAGTTGATTCGTACTCTCACCTTCGAGATTGAGGACTTGGGGAAATTGATCAAAAAGCTCATCGAGAGAATACCACCACCACCGAAGGGATAATTCGTCATCAGGTTTGGCATCCCCTTGGTTTGTTCCAAGCTTGGGGGAGTGCCACGGTATCACATCACTATCTTCTATCTTTTTACCTTTTTAGTAGAGTCATATCATGAATAGAGAAGTTATCATGTAGGATGGTTTGCATTATGGAAGTGTCCCCTCTCTTGTTAGATATGTATCCCTTGGTGTGATTTGCCGTTATGGAATATTAATGAGAAGTTCTATCATTTACTCTTTTGCATATCTTATATTAGTTTTCATTCATGGTTATATGATTGATCTTGTTGTTATTATTGGTATCACTTTGGGATCATTGAGTTAATTTAGTTGGTTTTGGAAAACCTGGCTCGGTCAGTAGCAACACTATTTTGAGAGTTGAATGAAAAAGATAAAAGTACTCTAAATAAATATAATTTCATCATCTTTCTTTCTTGATTTGCTCATAAGTTTAGTATTCTCTTGTTAAGATCTTTTGTGCTTCCAAGGAAGATTGCATGTTTGTTTTTATCGCTTGTATGTTTGTTTGTTTCCTTCAACTCTTATACTTTCTACCCAACCTTGCTAGCCAAAAACCTGTACTGAGAGGGATTTGTTCTCGTGCATCCAATCCTTAAACCAAACCTATGCCATTTGTGTCCACCATACCTACCTATTAGCATTATTGCTATTCCAAGTAAATTCTTGTTTTTATCTACCTTCCAAATCAAACTTGTTATGTGAAAATTAGTGATTAAAGCTCTCACAAACTTGATGGAACACTTTACTTTCTTGCATCTAATAAACTTGAACCATTGTGCCCATCTATGTTGCGTATATGCTTGCGCTTTGTAAATTGGGAATTAGCAGAACCATGCTGTCATGGGGAACGTTTTCAACATTGCACTGGTACTTTGTACCTAGTTGATATCATGTTCTTTTGTCTATGGATGTCGTCGGTGTGAAATGAAAGGGGAGCTTGTAAGTCCATGGAGTTATGCATGTGTGTTAGAGAAATGCCTAGGCCGCCGGTCTAATCCATGCTGTCATGGTGGAAACCTGCAGCGTAACCATAATGAGCATCTATGAAGCATTCTTCTTATAAAAAAAGAGATTTGAGATTGAGAAAAAAGAGAGAAAAGAAAAAAATTATGAGAAAAGAGGAAATAGAGAAAAAAGTACCATATTCCCATGGTAAATAAGAATATTACTGAGATGCTTGTTGTCTACTTGCCTTGTCATTTTGATATGGGGATTCTTTCATATCATCAGGCAAGGGGTACCCCGTTGGCGGTTCTCCATGATACACATGTGCTTACTATGACAAGAACTCACCGGTGACTAAACTTGAGTAGCATGAGGAGTGGACCTCGTATTCAAGGGACATGAGATTTTCAATTTACAACTTGTCAAGCATATCCTCGTATTTGATCACTTTAACCTTAATCACCTAAAGATGCCTATGATAGGGGCAATGAAAGCTGAAAGCTAATAAGTACCATAATTTTTGGGAGCTCTTTATGAAACTTGAAATGTGCTTCCCTCTACAAAGGGCCTTTCTTTTACTTTTTAGTTGAGTCAGTAAACCTACTCCCTTCTATCTCAGCAAGTATTTTGAGTTGTTGTGTTTCATTCATTCATATGATGATTTATTCAATCATGTTTCTTATGTTCCTTGTTTTGCACATTTGCTCTTATCTTAGTGTTTACTACTTTGAAAGCTATCTTTGAAAATCAGTTATTTGTGAACTCCAACAAATTGTCAACTATTCTTCGACCAAGAGCTAAGTTTTCCATTACCAATTATGATTCACTTCATGTATCATTATTGTGTTTCCTTTACTTATTGCAAGTTGAGTTATATAATAGTGAGTTGTCTTCTATTATGATCTATGTATTGATGAATGTGATATTCTTGTCTGTATTCTTTTATCGACTCTTTACTCCATAAACCTGAGGCCATGTTTATTGAGCTCAGTTTCGCTTGGGGACAAGCGAAGTCTAAGCTTGGGGGACTTGATACGTCCATTTTGCATCACTATTCTATATCATAATTTACTGTTATTCATTGATATATTTATTATTAAGAGATGATACTTATGTTATTTCATATATTTTTGCATGGTTGATGACTTTTGGAGCATGGACCGCTGCAGTCAGGATTCTGATGGAAAAGGGGCTGTTTGGAGGCGAAATTCGCGAAGATCAGAAAATCCAGGAAAATACATGGAAAATCCTATTTTTCCAGAAGACGAAAAAAGCTAGAAGGGGAAGTGGAGATGGGCCACAGGGGGCCCACACCACCCCTGGAGCGGGCCACCCTAGGCCACGCCACCAGGTGGTGTGGCCGCCGTAGTCCACCCCTGGCTCTCCCCTCTGGCATATATTATCCTCCCGAAACCCTAAGACTCAGGGAGCGACCACAGAAAGATTCCGCCGCCTATGTGGGGCGGAAAACACCAAGAGAGAAAGATCTCTCCGGTAGACAGATTTCTGCCGGGGGAATTCCTTCCCGGAGAGGGGAGATCGTCGCCATCAACACCACCATCAAGTTGGACTTCATCGGGATCATCATCATCATCACCACCACCATCAGCACCATCTGCATATTTCTGTAACAATTGGGTTGAATCTTGCATAGTTCTTAGGGGAAACTTTCTCGGTGTTGATTACTCTTTTTAGTTGATGCTATTGAGTGAACCATTGAATTATTGTTATGTTCAGATTGTTATACACCATTATTTCATCTCTGATCATGATCCATATGATGTCTTGTGAGTAGTTCATTTTGTTCTTGAGGACATGGGAGAAGTCATGTTGTTAGTAGTGGAATTGTGTTGAGAAAGATTCAATAGTTTTATATTTAAGTTGTGGTATACTTCTTCTAGTGGTGTCATGTGAACGTCGACTACATGACATTTCACCTATATGGGCCTAGGGGAATGCATTGTGTATTTGGCTACTAATCATAGGGGTTGCCGGAGTGAAAGAAACCTGAACCCCGTTAGGAAACCATTGCACAAGGGACGTCAGGGTCTTAGAGTTTAAAGTTGTGGTTAGGTTCTACCTTAATTACTTTCTTGTACTTATGGATGTTTGCAAGGGGTATAATCACAAGTATGTATTAGTCCTAGGAAGGTCGGTACATTAGCACAGGTTCACCCACACAACACTTAGCAAGCTAAAGAGGATTAATCAACTATATAAAGCGAAAGCACTTGACAGTCTTCCCGTGTGTCCTCGAGAACGTTTGGTCATCTTAAGTAATACAACCGGCTTGTCCTTTGCTGAATAAAGGATTGGGCCACTTGCTGCATTTATTCCTACTATCTTTTATTTACTCATACTTTATTCACTTGCATTATCAAAAACCCCTAAAAATCCGTTTGCTAAGTATTTGCAGAGAATTCCTGATCCATACCACTAGCCAGCACCTTCTGCTCCTCGTTGGGTTCGACACTCTTACTTATCGAAAATACTGCGATACACCCCCTATACTTGTGGGTCATCACCCAACGAGCTGAACATATTGAGTAAGCAGGCAACGCTCAGCCATTTCATTGTTCGATTAGGAGAAAAAGCACTACCATTTTACGCTCTCATGAGGAAGTCAGATAAGTTTGAATGGACCGAAGAAGCTAAGCGCACATTTGAAGACCTCAAAAATACGCTTTCGACTTCTCTCGTAGTCGTGTCTCCATGAGAGAAAGAGTCATTACTTATTTACATAGCCGCCACAAATCAGGTGGTTAGCACGGTTTTAGTTGTACAGTGAACCGAAGAAGGAAAAACCCATTGTGTCTAGAGGCCAGTTTATTTTTTGAGTGAGATCCTCTCGCTATCCAAACAATGGTACCCACATTACCAAAAAATAGCATATGGAGTATTTATGACAGCACGAAAACTACGCCATTATTTTTTGGAACATCCGATCATAGTGGTCAATGAAGCACCTCTGTCGAACATCCTCAATAATCCAGAAGCAAATGGGCGTGTCTCTCTATGGGGCATCGAGCTGTTCCCTCGAGACATCACGTATGAGAAGCGCAAAGCAATTAAGTCGCAAGTTCTGCCTGATTTCATCACGAAGTGGACCGAGTTACAATGTGCGGGTCCACCTGATCTTTCTAGCGCATGTACAATGTACTTTGATGGATCAAAAAGAACGAAAGGAGCAGGGGCAGGAGTCATACTAGCATCACCACAAGGCGACATGATGCGATATATACTTCAGATGAGTTTTACAAACACATCCAACAATGAAGCTGAGTACGAGGCCTTGTTGCACAACATGCGAATGGCTAAAGCTTGCGGTACAACTCGCCTAAAAATTTTCGGTGATTCCAATCTTGTAGCACAGCAAGCAATGAACAAGTGTGATGCCGTCAGCGATAATATGATTGCTTACCATGATCTATAGAGCATCATGGAAGCTCAATTTGATGGATGCGAAGTATCGCACATAGGAAGAGCAAGTAATGAAGAAGCCGACAATTTGGCAAACATCGGGTCCCTATGCTTACCAGTGCCACCCAGTTTTTTGGGAAGAAATATCTGAGCGTTCTATCAAAGCAACAAGAGTTTCATAGGTCATAGCACCTAAGGTAGGGAAAATAAGCCGCAAAAAGACTCGGGGGCTCCATCAGCCAACAGAAGCACAAAAGAGGCCATTGAAGAAGAACCAGAAATTGATGAGGTCATGATAATAGAACCTACATGGATGCAACCATACATATCCTATATGACTTAGGGAGAACTACCCGAAGATGTGACAGAAGCTCGGTGAATCAGTCGAAGATCGAAAGCCTTCGGGATAATCAAAGGAGAGTTATATAAAAGAAGTATTTTGGGTGTGTTGCAGCTATGTGTCACACCCAAGAAGGAAAAACCATACTCAAGGAAATACATGAAGGAGTTTGTGGCCATCATGCTAGCAGCCGAGCAATTGCCGCCAAAGTGTTCAGGGCAGGATTTTATTGGTTCACAACAGTTCAAGATGCAAAAAACATAGTCAGAACATGTGAGGCATGTTAACGATTCGCAACAAAACCTGGAGCACCCGCCACTGAATTAAGCCCTATACCTCTAGCTGGGCCCTTCGCTCAATGGGGACGTGATATGGTGGGTAAACTTCACAAATCATCTCTAGGAGGACACGTCTTTCTGCTAGTAGCAGTCAACCAATTTACTAAATGGACCGAAGCAATGCCGATCACCAATCAAGATGAAACTTCGGCTGTAAAATTTTATAAAGTCCATAAAATTTCGGTTTGGTGTACCAAATAGCATCATTACATACAATGGAACTAATGTTACTTTAAGGAATACTGCCAGAAGATGGGCATCAAGGTAAGCTACGCCTCAGTAGCTCACCCGCAAACCAATTGACAAGTGGAAAAAGGCAATGGCCTAGTAACTACTGGCCTCAAGAAAAGTCTTCTAGCACCACTCGACAGAGCAAAATGAGCATGGGTTGATGAGTTACCATCTGTTTTGTGGAGTTTGTGAACTACCCCTAATACTTCAACACAAGAAGCACCCTTCTTTCTGGTCCACGGCGTTGAAGCCATCCTTCCAGTCGAAGTATCACATGAATCTCCTAGAGTAGCCGCATACGATGAAGAGGAATCAAGAGAAGCACTTGAAGATGACGTTGACGCACTCGATGAAGCTCGAGATGAAGCCCTACAGAGAGCTACTATATATCAGCACATGGCCGACGATTGTGACCTAGTTCTTTGCCTCAAACAAGATGGCCATCGAAAGTTAGAATCACCTTGGGAAGGACCTTACATTGTTACAGAAGTTATTACTGGAAGAGCATATCAACTACAAGACAAGAAGACAGGAGCCAAATATTCCAATCCATGGAATGTTGCACAACTACGACGCTTTTTACGCTTAAGAATTTATGTTTACTTACAATACAATAAGTCCTATGGCCCGGCTTTTAAGCCAGAATGTCTAGGCCAATGGCTAGGCGGCAATCTGCCAAAATAATGTATCATCGGTTTCGCCATGTATATAAAAAAGAGATAAGTTCTTTGCACCTTGAGTTTTTGTTATTTACATTCAGAGGATTTATATGTCCAATCAAACTAACAACAATTATGAGCCTATGTCCAGATACAAGCATCCGAACATAGTCCCAGGGGCTACTCCCATCGGGAGCACTGGCGCACACCCGATAGAAAAAAAAATTGTGCATATCAAGTAAAGACCATCATCGCCTAAAAAAACCTATGAGTCTTACATTTATGTATCCTTGAAAAGTTACTCCTATCGGGAGTTTCATAAAGTATCAAAATATCTGATAAAATTCAGAAATATTGGCAACCTAACAAGGTAGCTGGCAAAACTCAATATATAAGAAAATCTCGGATCGCACTCAAAATGTGACAAAACTCCGAATGCCAAGTTCAAAAACATGAAGATAAGACCTCGGGATTCATCCTGTGTGACCTGGTAATCGCACAAGAATGCGCTCTGCCAGCAATATATCCGTATCTACGATACGATGAAAAATCCGGATGGACGCGTTGGGTACCCGATAAAATAAAAATGTGATTCAGTATTCGATAAGACCTCAACGATCCGAACTGAATTACACGAGTAAAAAATTCTGAGTTTAGGCCTGGGTACTTGAATTTGATGTAGGACAACCTTGCCTTTGCCCGGGAGCAATTAACTGATTCCCGATCCATCGGATGCATCAGGCTCATTGTACCAAATCCCGATAAAGCTAAAAATAGTAAAAATAAAGGGAAAGAATTGAGTATATCTTTGGGACTCGACCCGAATCTACGGTTCGAGTAGAGTCTCGGGGGCTACTGACATAGGTAAAGTTACTCGGGTGCCTATGATTTGCTACCCTGGCTGTATAAAAGGCTTACGGCCCATAAAGAGTCAAGATGATGGCTCAAAAAGAGCAACCGACAAAGGCTTTAGTTGTATTAGGAAAGAGAACAAAGGACCAATATCGTATTGGTATTGTAATTACACATATACAACCTATCCGCATACAAGTTTGAGACCCGGCCTATTATATATAGGATGAGAGAAGCCTAGGAAAACACACCGAAAAATCCCCAAGCAATCTGTAATAGTATTCACCAAATATTCAGGCAACTTTGACTCCATTGTTCTCCTGACATCCGACGAAATCCCGAACGTTCTCTTTTTCACAAAACCCTAAGTCCTTCTCTAGGGATATTGCCGAGGTCACCCCTTGTCACCAGGGTCTGGGTTTAATTGGTTGTGCCTGGCAATGGCTTGTTAAAGTCATTGTTTTGAGAGTGTGGACTTTCTTCAGGGTGAAAATCTGAGATCTTTGATCGGACGATGACGGTGTTTGTGTATTGTTCCCTTCTTGGAGGCGTCGTTTTTAGAGAAGATGGACTTCTGGTGCTGTCTTGGTGGTGGTAGTACTGTTGTTCCAATAAATGGGTCACTGTAGCGAGACTTTTTTAATTCTTCTTTCTTTTTTGGTTGTGTGCATCCGGATGGCCGCTAGTGCAATGCGTTGTTGCAGAGGCTGGGTGTAATTGGTATCTTTTGATATTAATATATGATCCTTTACAAAAAAAATGTGGAAAATTGTTCAAATTCCAAAGAAAGCCAAAATAAAAGTTAAGAAAATGAACCTAAAATATCTTATCATGTAAATTGAACATCTATCTTCAATCATAGAAGCTTTCACATGGAGGAGACTCGTAGTGTTTTTTCTGCAATTAATGGAATTTAGGTTTAAATAAGCAGTAACCTGCATGTAGAGCATAAATAAGTGTTCAAACATTTAACCAATAACAAATGAACAAGCTAACCAAGGGGATAACAAATTTTATAAATATCTTTCTCCATGGTTTAGCATACATATTAAGAGCTACACTTAATTTTTATGGATTTTTGGGTGTATTAAAAAGGTAAAGACAAGACTAAAAGTAAATAAACAAGAGTAAAATACAAAAACAAGACAAATAAAGTGCTTTGTAAATCTAAAAAAAAAGAAAAGCTCACAATGGTGCAACCTCGCCAAGTTTGGGTGTTTTGCACAAGTTGGTGAAGATGATGCTAGAAAATGTGTTCTGAGTGTTGAGGTGCGCCAGCAAATGTTCTAGAAGTTGTTGTGCTCCACCATGAGATGCGTCTTGCAACTCCTAGAAACTGGTGATGATGCTTCACAAATCACTCTGTTTTTGGCACTCGAATAAATGGAAAATGGCCTTTTAGTGCGATGAAAAGGAAAACTTCTTCTTGCAACATTCTTCGCCATCCAAGATGCACATGCATGCACAATATGTGAATATTATCACAAACTATGCAGCGATTTCAGCCCTAACATTGTCGTTTGTCCTGAAAGTCATGAAACTTCGAACATGATAACTCATTTCTAAGAAGTTTTTTTTAGATATTTACAATATTCCAAGTCTGATATTTTTCTTTATAACTATGTCACATAATATGATACCACGTGAAGGTTTCACATTGTTTTGATCGTTTGTGAATTTCTTATGCTCGTTTCAAACTATGTCCAAAACGGCGGATATGAAAATTCTTAGCTCGGGGCTGAGTCTAGCTAAACTTGAAGTGGATCTCTAATGAAATAGCATATTGTGAATCTAAAAATTATTTTACTAAAAAATCATGAGAGTTAGATCATGTACATGGAGTTCAAATATGACCCACTTCCTACCGATTCGACATGAATTTGTCTTTCATGAGGGGTGGAAGGAAAGGTTTAAGGTACCCCGGTTGGGACATTGTCCATGTAAGGTGATCTAGTATTTTCTAAAAATAGGGTGGTACCATTTTAAAACTTTCATTTGGTGGCTGCCTCACAAAACACTATGTTTTTGGCACTAGATAAATGGAAAATGGCTTTTTGTTGCGACGAAAAGGAAAACTTTCTCCTACAACATTCTTCGCCATCCCAAGATGCACATACGTGCATATTATCACAAACTATGCATCAATTCCAGCCCTAACATTGTCGTTTGGCCTGAAAGTCATGAAACTTTGAACATGATAACTCATTTCTGAGAAGTTTATTTGAGATATTTACAATATTCCAAGTCTGATATTTTTCCTTACAACTATGTCACATAATATGACACCACGCAAAAGTTTCACATTGTTTTGATCTTTTTGAATTTCTTATGCTCGTTTCAAACTATGTTCAAAACGACGGGCATGAAAATTCTTAGCTTGGGGCTGATTCTCGCTAAACTTGAAGTGGATCTCTAATGAAATACTCCCTCCGTTCCATTCTATAGTGCCTATAGTTTTTGATACGGAAATTAAGAAACACACGTGGAGAGAAAATTAAAATAGTTTTGGGTGGGATTTCTCATGGCTAATTGACGTGATAAAATATAGGAGTTTTAGGGAGACATGAAACACTATATACTTTATATAAACTCCCTAAAAAAGTTATTTAGATGAGTTGTGTAACGCAATATATCTTATATTTTGGATTTTTTTCTTAAAAAACTATAGGTACTATAGAAAGGAACGGTAGCATATTTTGAATCTAAAAATGATTTTTCTAAAAACTCATGAGCATTAGATCATGTACATGTAGTTCAAATATGACCCACTTCATACCTATTCGACATGAATTTATCTTTTTCACGAGGGGTGGAAGAAAAGGTTTAAGGTACCCGGTTGGAATATTGTCCATGTAAGGTGGTATAGTATTTTTTTAAAATAAGGTGGTACCATTTTAAAACTTTTATTTGATGGCTGCTTCACAAAACACTCCCTTTTTGGCACTCGATAAATGGAAAATGGCTTTTTGTTGTGATGAAAAGGAAAACTCCTTCTGCAACATTCTTCGCCATCCCAAGATGCACATGTGTGCATAATATGGGCACATTAACTATGCAGTGGTTCCAGCCCTAACATTGTCGTTTGACTTGAAAGTCATGAAAGTTCGAACATGATAGCTCATTTCTGAGAAGGTTTTTTTAAAATATTTATAATATTCTAAGTTTGATTTTTTCCTTGCAACTATGTCACATAATATGACACCACGTAACGGTTTCACATTGTTTCGATCGTTTTTTATTTTCTTATGCCTGTTTCAAACTATGTTCAAAGCGGTGGGCATGAAGATTATTATTCAAAATAATGTGTAATATTTAAGTGTGGGTAGATAGATCTTATTTTTCTGCAAATTTTGATATACTATTTGTATTTTTCTGAATTAAATGATTTAGTTATAATTTTTCTAAGATTCATGTGGTAAAAGGGAAAATAGTTGAAACCTACGCCGACGGCATTAAATCATAGCTCTGACATCGTCGCATCGCTGTCACGGTGGACCCTTCTGGGCCCACGAATCAGTCGCTATGCCGATGACTTATCTACGACAACGGTGGTTGTCGGCGCTGCCGGGCCTATGCCGGCGTCAAAGTTGGACCGATGGCCGCGTCATCCTGCTGCCTAGCCTAGCCACCTTGGCTGACGGGCCCGACATTTTGCCGTCGGTGTAGAGATTGGCCGGCGGTGTCTTTTGCTTCTCCCATAGTGTGTGGAGCACCCTTCATTTCTCTCACTCGTATCTTTCACTCGTTGCGTCCTTGCCAAGGCCAGTCCAAACAAAAATTGGGCCCAGGACAAATACATATATTTTATACTAAGCTTTTATACTTATTTAAACATGTACTTATGTTTTCTACTCTAGCATTGATAAGTACAAGTTTATTTGGTTAGATGGCATAATTAACCATATAACAATGTTTGTGAAAAATAGTTGTAGTATTATTTGTTATTAAGTTGTAGTGTATCACCCAATAGTTTTCTTGAGCTAATTTAAATTCTATGTTTTAATAAAAATTCTCTTTTAGTTAATTATGCATGGTGTATTAAATCATGCCATTGATGCATAAGTCTTTGTATCTGTCTATCTATCAGTATATATATTTTAATATCATTATATATAAATATATAGATCTTTAAATATCCTAATTAGGGGTGTTTCTAGTGTATTATTTGAATATATATATATATATATATCTTACAATTCTCTTGCCAGAAGTTTAAACCATGCTTAAGTTTCTATAAACTATTAGAAAATTCTCACAAACCTAAATGTTTCAAATTTTCAAAAAAAAACTCAGGTACCAGAGAGTGAATTTAAAAATTACAACACAATTATAGAATGATTTTTAAACAAATAGAGAAACTTACCCAAAATTGAACTTTAAGAAAGGATAATAACATATGAGTACGTACTTCTAAAAATAAATAAATAAATCATGTGTCTAGATATTGAGTGGACACTTAGTGTTAAGAATTTTCTTAAAAGATATGGCTATCAATGATCTGTGTAAAAATCTCAACATAAGTTACTATACAAAAAGCTAAATAGTTACGAGTTTGGTTTAATAAATAAATATATCATGTGTTTGAACCTTCCGATATCCACTTACATAGTCAAAATTTAGGAAAATATTTTAATGCCAAGAATAAATAAGAGAATAGTAAATTTAATTAATAGGTTGCATGTGTGCTATTTAAGTAGTATTAAGAAGTAAAAGACACATGTCAACCTAGACGAGAGCACGCTAAGTTGAAAAAATTAATGTGAATAATTAGAAATTTAATTAATGGAGCAAGATACACACTAGTCTATTATCCTATCTATGTAGTACGTGGTTTGGGGCCCTTGTTGCTGAGGGCCCAGGGCGGCTGCCCCTCCGCCCCATGCTATGGGCCGGCCCTGGTCCTTGCTATAGCTTTTGCATTGTCAAAAGTTATTTTACAATGAGGCATAAGGCGGAGCACAATGTACCGAGGCTATAAAAATTTATCATTCCAAGAGCTTCTTCGTCAATTTTCCTTGGAAGATCAAGTAGCAAGTGGAAAACCATCATTGGCTGTACATCGCACTCCATGGTGTCGACAAATAGAGGGGATTTTCTATTTTTTGACCTTTCTTTATATTTTCTAACAAAGTATGAAATAGATATGAATTTTAAAAATCTTAAGCCATTTTCAGGATCCCGCGGACCCGGAGGACGAGCCGGGCATCCACGATGCACGAGTCCGCCAACATCATGTCCGCGGCCATGTGTGAATACGCCGAGGCATAATCGGCGTGGGACTCCATCAGCCCCTCTCCGCCTTCAACGATGACATCTGTAGCGACGAGCTGCACTACAGGGTCCGGCGCTGCTAGATCTAGGGTTTAGTTTAGGTTTTTAATTATTTTTTAAGAAATATGTAAATATCTTAAAATTTGAACAAAATTTGCCGGATTATGAGCTTAATGTTTTTTTTTGGAAAAGTCCTATTAGGACGCCAAGGGCGACAGCCCCTACCGATACGATGACACATTATTGTGCCGACCCTCCCAATAACAACGCCTGACCGACGCTGTTGCCGGAAGCTTTATTTAAAGTGCTCTTAGAATCGGCAACTATATATATATCAATAAATTGTTTATATATATATATATATATATATATATATATAAACCCTATTCAGCATCCAGGGTGCAGAATAGTTATTTTGCACCCTACATATTTTTATGTTCTTACATACATAAATTTATGTTTTGTATACTAATAATTATGTTCATATTCATCAGAAACGTAAAAAAATCGACATAAAAATACGATTTATGAGTCATTATAGTGTAAAAAATAGAGAAAATTCGCATTTTACGCCGTATTTTTTTACGGCATGTAAACAATTTTTTTACGACATGTCTAAATTTTCTTATGTTCTTCTTAACTTCTGAGGTAAGAGAAAATTTACGTGACGTAAAAATCTTATACGGTTTGAAAGATAGGAGGTGGATGAAGAATAACTATTCTACACCCAGAATGTCAAATAGCGCCTCTCTCTCTCTCTATATATATATATACTAGCACAAAACCCGTGCGTTGCTATGGTATCACAATATGTATCACAATAAATCAAATGAGTATCCTTTTGTATGTTCCGGACCAGGTTAAAACCTGTCCTACCAGCCCCTCCCCCCCCCTCCCCCATCCATCATCCCCATGCCACCGTTCACTCCCTTGATAGCAGCTTCTCTTCACCCGACCTGTGTCGTCAGGATGCTATCTCGCTATCTCTCTTCCATCACCCGATCCCCATGTAGTCGTGCAGTACACAAACCAAATTAACCAGTTCAAGAGGGTGGTAGTTGCAAATCCAACTCAAGCCAACGTATCTCCAAAAACAATTCAGATGTACATATGCCCCATTAAAAATCCATCAAATATCCGTGTATGGAAGATTATATGCGGCCAACAATCAGGCACATCACGAGAACGAGACTCTTCTCTTCTTTTCAAAGATCCTTCTAGTCGTCCTTGTTGTCATTAGAACCGGATTTGATTTGCTTGAGCCTAGGTGAGCCCGGATCAGTGGTCGGTTCCAGGGTGTATCCTACATTGGTGGCATGGACAATTATATAGCAAAAAAAGTAGATCCAACAAGATGAAACGCTAGATTTCAATCTTAAGCTTCTTCATTTTATGGAGGGCAATCGATTGCTCCAACATTTATTGTACTCCCTTCGTCGAGAAATAAGTGACTTGAATTTGTCTAGATCCACATACCGTGAATCTATACACTAAAACATGTCTATGAATCTAGACAATAGAAGTCATTTGTTTCTGGACAAGGGGTACTGGATTTAGAGAAGGCAAGCTGAGGTTAGGTCTAATCGGCATACTCCGAGTTTCGACAGGTCCTGTCTTACGCGGTCGCACATCTTTTTGTCCTAGGCGCTCACGGTATGGCCATTTGGCTAGCGTCGTGCATCTTCTTCTGCTCAGATAAAGAAACTTCGGTTGCTGCATGAGCTGTTTCCAGCTCCTTGTTTAAGCGCACAATCTCTTTCACTTGTGCTTCAGCCTTCGAAATATCTCTGGAAATAACACATTGGATGACAGATGCGTGAGTCAAAGGGAGTACTGAACCAGCTTGTAAACCAAATCGGATTCAGTATCTATGATTCAGACTTGTTTTCTTTTACGGAACTCAGACTCCCTGTTGGTTTTTATCACGGATCGGCTTAGAGTCTGATCAGAAGATTTTTTTTTTACCGATCGGGAGGACGTACCGTAAGCCTTTTAATAGTATAGAAGATATGGAAACAATTTAAGGTAGGTAGGTTCGTCCTAACAAAATTTTCATCCGAATTTTTTTGGATGGTTTTGCCCCAGAGTGTTACAGCATATTACAAGGCACGCCACCGCCAAGTTAAAACCATCTCGATTGAAAAATAGGCCGAGCAAGCTCTAGGAGCCTGCCTGCGCCGCCCATGGCCCAGCGCGCCCACCTCTCGCCGTGGACTACCGCCGGCCAGCGCCGAAGAGCGCTGCCTCCACCGCGCGTCCCCGCTCCACATCTTCCCCGTCGACGGCGAGCTCGGCCTCAACCATGCGACCCCGCCTCCCTCCGCGCTGCTCTGCCCAGCTTCCTCCCGGGGCAGCTCCCCATTCCCTTGAGCGGCAGCGGGGGCGAGCCTCTGCGCGGCGATGCCCGGGAGACTTCTGGGGTCGGAGCTTAGTAGGGTACCGTGGACATGTTTTGCGGTGGGGAATGGAGGGACCGGGCCGCCGTCGCCGCTGGGATCCCCTGCACTTCCGACGCCGCTTCGTTCCCCCTCCGCAGACCAGTCCGCCGATGCCCCTCCGTCCCCCCAGGTCAACCCATCCTCCTCCTTGTGTCCGTCGGCGCCCCTCTGTTCCTCCAGGTCGACCCGTCCTCCTCCCTCCTCCTCGCGCCTAGAAATACTCTACAGTGAAGTATGTACCAACTATATGTCATTTGTCAATTGTCCCCCACAGCAGGTGTTCCGTTGACCAGCTCCGGTGGCGGGGGAGGCGGACTCCCATAGCAGACGTTTCGGCGACAGGCTCTGGCGGCGAGGGATGTGTATTCTTTCGCGTTGGTGCCCGGCGGCCTTCTCCCTCTAGCATCCTTCTACCCACCACAACCGGAAGAACTCCGATCTAGCGCAGGGGCAGGGGTCGGGGGAGGCCGTGCTGTTGGCGTCGGCGGTGTGCGAAGATGGCGTTGGCGTGCGGCGCGGACTTCGGCCCCGTCGAAGTCGTTGGCTTGGGGACGGCTCCGCTCATGCGTCGTTCAGCCTCATCGTGTCTTTGAGGTACGAGACGTGTTCTCTTTGTCATCCACAAGTCCTCTGTAATCTAGATCCGCCTCCTCCACTATAAACAATGTCTGGATGGGTTCGTGGGTGCTGAGGCTTGGGCTTCCCATTGATCTATGTGTCAGGATGGAAAAGCAATCTTGGGCAGTCGATCTAGGTGAGCTGGGTGAGAAATTGATCGTGGTGAGCTGGGTGAGAAAATTTGGCGTCTCCGGCACGTCCCTGCCGATCTGGCCGAAGGTGACGGTGACCAGCACCATGGGCAGGATGTCGATGATAGAGTAGTCGAGGTACGTGTGCGTCCCGTCCAGGTGCTTGGCGAAGTCTCCCTATGCAAAATCGCCAGAGTCTTATCCGTCATGATCCTAGGCTTAGCTCGTACCCACAAGTTGAGGCGCTGTCGCGCAGAGCAATAGTCTGAATATTCAGACATTGATTTTGGATTGTGAGAAAGGAGGTCTGAGGAACGGACAGGTAAAGAGTAACTCGTGGAGCCAAGCGTCCCTGCTGCAGATCCCCACTTCTGTTCGATTGGATCCTCATTTACGCTGCCGTAGATCGGCTACCAGCAAAATCTCTTGCCTTGTTTCCTGTATGGCAACTCCAAAACAAGATCTTCCATGGATTATTTGGTTATGAAAAGCTCAATCCGAGTACCTTTACATCAGTGAGAAAATTGAGGATATTGTTTAGGCTTCATGCTTTAGCATTACTTGTAAAGGAAAACATGACCAGGACGAGCTCCATGTCGCCGTTGCCGGTAGGGAGGTCCAGGAAGACGGGAAAGGGAACAACCTTGCAGCGAGGTGCTCCAGGCACAGCCGATGAGGTCCCCAACGCGTCGTGTCTCCTCGTCTAGCTTGCGCTGCAGCATGCAGCGCTACGAGGCTTTGCTTAAACACGAATCACTTAGATGTCACCTCTGATGGATTTTGGGGATCTAAGTCATTATACAGAGGGTGGGTCAGTGAAATCCAATTAGTAACCTAATATACAAAACAATTTTGTTTTTCTGGTTCCTGAAATTAAGCTGGCATGTGCTTGTGACAGAAGGAAGGGTTGTTCTTTATTTTTATCTTGATGTGTCGCAGATTTTCCTCTAGCTCATAACTACTTGAGAGACTTGGTGTCTGATATGCTACCCCAAGCTTAACCAGACTTGCTATGTCAGGCTTGCACATGGCTAAAATCTTATTTTCTTTACATTTTGTGATGCATCGGCTGGCTCTGTTTTCGTTCTGAGAAGATCGGTGTGGCCTATTCACATCAACACATAGTGTATTGAAATTATGAAATCATCCAACAATCTACTCTTAAGTTACCTATAGCTTTGTCAGATTTCAGCGATCAAGGCGAAGATTAAGATGATATCTTGGATGATGGCGCTCTTGCCGATGATGTTGAGATGGATTTAGGCTATCTAAGTGATTATACAGAGGGTGAGGTAGTAAAATCCATTGAGTAGCCTGATATAGAGAACAATTTACATTTTTGGGTTCCTGAAATTAAGCTGGCAAATTCTTGTGACCGAGCGGCTTTCTGTCTGGATGGTTGCTGCAGATTTTCCCCTAGCTCGTGACTTACTTGGAGACTTGGTGTCTGATATGCTAAACTTATATAGGATATGCCAGGCTTGCGTATAGTAGCACCGGGCTTCTTGTTGTTATTGTTCAGAAGCCTGACTCTTGACTCTAGCCTGATATCAACTACAATGCACTGTAATGTGCTATAATAATGTAGTGTCCAGTAGCCTTAGTTGATTACTAATTGCTATATGATTCCGATTTTCGGATACACCTAAATCCTCCAATGCAATTTGTTTCGCTGCAGGGTAATATAGATGAAGGCATGAGAGCAGTGATTGGTTTGACGAAACATGGTAAATGCACTAAAGTTAAGTTGAGAGTCTTTCACTTGCTCTCCATGTCCTTATGGTCTGGATTACTTTACTATAATCTGTTATATTAAAAAACAGATGCTGTCAAGTGTCAAGTTGTTGCTACCCTTTGGTGTAAATCTTAATTGATGTCTCCAATACATGTTGGGATAAGCGTTTTCGTAATATGTACATCTTATATGTGAGGAGGTAAGTTTCTTGTAACATCGGAAAAGAAAAGCATCAAAAGTGTTTCCTTCAATGTGCTCTTATTTCCATTGCTTGAACATACTAAAATAAGCTATCCAATCCATTTGTTCAAATAGATGAGCTCTATACTCCAGGTCCCTGCATGGCACAAGTTAGTAGGTAATAGTTTCTGTGCAGTATCCATAATATAATCACGAGTTATGATTGTAATGCTGGATACAACTCTTGACGGTCTTTATTAGGATTGTGCAAGATGTTATATATAGTAATCGGTAGATTTGGAAGGGGCTTCAAAATTAGTGTCATCTGATGGGAAGTAGTATCTGCACATTCAGTTTCTGTATGGAAAAAAGTAATGAGCAACTCTATATTCTTGTGTTCTCTTGCTTTCTTAAATTTTGATATTGGTTGGTTTTGTGAAGCACCAATGTATAGTTGCCGACCAAAGAAGGCAAGAGAGGAGGTGGAGAAAGGGCTGCTGGCAGGGCATAGATGATCACACATGTGTGGCAATTGTGGAGGAATGTATCACAACTGTCGAGGTTGATCTACGACTTAGGCTTAACGTGACGTAATTTATGTTTTGAGTAATTGCATGGCTTAACATTTTCTGATGGATTAATAAGTTTCTTTTTTGAGACCAATAGAAGGAAAGAGTTAGTTTAGAAGAGCCAGTCAAACAAGCTATCTGCTTCAGCCATCGCTTCTAGGGTTGGGCAGTGGCCATTCGGTTGATTCTTTGTTAAGATAGTTATAAATTTTGGTAAGTGAAGAACACATGGAAGTGACGGAACCTATTTGATGCCTGACCAAGCGGATGTACAATACGACACAACCGTGTTCATAAACCGAGCCCCTAGCAACACATGGATATGTTTCCTCCTGCCCGTTACGAGGGTCTTCTAAAATCTTTTTTATATGTGTAAGCTGGGAAAAAAACTTAAAAACCCGTTGCAACGCACGGGCACTCTGCTAGTATATATGGAAATTAGGAGGAGACTAGAAACCCGAACTAAACCCATCCTCCCCACCACAAACAGAAAAGAGAAGAGAGTAGGTAACCCATCGTGATGCCGTGAGTCATTCATCTTCCTTTGGTCTTTAAAATACTTGCACTTGGTAATAGTATATAAATGCACTCCACTATACCTAACTGTACGCTCAATTATGCAAGCCAGTTGTGTTTGTAGTGAAGCCAATTATTCTCATCGAGGGCCACAAGTTGGTTTGGTTTCACCATTCTCGGCTGTACCGATCGAGCTAGTGCTTAGTCCAAAACACCTATCAATTCCGAGCTCCATCAAGTGTACCTTCCAAAGTAATCACGGCAGGAGATCATGGCGGAGACGGTGGTGAGCATGGCCAGGTCCATGCTAAAAGGCGCCATCAGCAAGGCCGCCGCCGCCGCCGAGTTGAGCTTGGTGATGGGCGTGCAAAAGGATATCTGGTATGCGTTTTCTTTCCATCTGACAGATCTCATTTTCTGTTGTTTGAACTTCCTTTTATTACCATGGATGTGGCAAAATATAAATCGCACTTTTTCTTTCCATCCGACACAAAAAGGGGTTCTAAGTTTCTCTCGAACCTTTATTTGGCAGGTTTATCAAAGACGAGCTAAAGACGATGCAGGCATTCCTGGCGGCAGCAGAAGCAACAAAGCACAGGGACATGCTACTGAAGGTTTGGGCGGAGCAAGTGAGAGACTTGTCCTACAACATAGAAGATTGCATGGATGAATTTATGGTTCATGTGAGGAGCCAAAGCCTCACAAAACGGCTGTTGAACCTCAAAGATCGTCGTCGGCTCGCTGTACAGATTCGCAACCTGAAATCAAGGGTTGAAGAAGTGAGCAACAGAAACACACGCTACAATTTAATCAACACGGAGTACTCCAAAACCATCGATGAGGTAGATTCCTACTCTGAAGATGTTCGCAATCATTCATCTAGCAACATCGATGAAGGGGAACTTGTGGGCTTTGCCAAGCCTAAGGAGGAGTTGATTCAGGTGGTGGATGTCAACACTAAAGATGGTCCTGCCAAAGTTATATGCGTCGTTGGCATGGGTGGTCTGGGCAAAACTACTCTTGCAAGGAAGACATATGAAAGTAAGCAAGATATTGTGAATAATTTTTCTTGTTGTGCTTGGATCACAGTCTCGCAGTCATTTTTCAAGATAGATATGCTCAAGGATATGATCAGGCAACTTGTGGGTGTCGAGTCACTGAAGAACTGCCTGACAGAACTTGAAGGGAAGGTGATGCAAGTTAAGGACCTCGCCGAGTACCTCAGAGAACAACTCAAGGATGAGAGGTACTTTATTGTTCTCGATGACTTGTGGACCTTAGATACGTGGAGGTGGATCCAAGATATTGTTTTTCCTAGTAGTAACAAGAAAGGTAGCCGAATAGTAGTAACAACACGAGACGTTGGCTTAGCAAAGGAATGTACTCCTGAATCCCTTATCTACCACCTTAAGCCCTTAGATTCAGTAGATGCCACAAATTTGCTACTAAAAAAAAGTAGGAAATTGCACGAAGACCTGGAGAAAGATGACAAGTTCAAGAACATAGTTGAAAGACTAGTTAAAAAGTGTGGTCGTGTACCACTTGCTGTACTCACAATTGGAGGTATCCTTGCCACTAAAAATATAGTAGAGTGGGAGGACGTCTATAGCCAACTCCCCTCGGAGCTTGAGAGTAACCAAAGCCTTGAAGCATTGAGGAGGATGGTTACTTTGAGTTACAACCACCTGCCATCTCATCTTAAGTCGTGTTTCTTGTACCTAAGCATCTTTCCTGAGGATTGGGAAATCCAGATGAGGCGTGTGGTGGAAAGATGGATTGCTGAGGGGTTTGTTAGAGCCAAGACTGGGGTGAACATTGAGGACGTGGGAAAAGCTTACTTTAGTGAGTTAATCAACCGAAGCCTAATTCAATCATCAAGAGTGAGCATAGATGGAGTTGTTAAGAGCTGTCGAGTCCATGATATTGTGCGTGATGTCATGGTCTCAATTTGCAGAGATGAGAATTTCGTGTACATGGCAGGAGACAATGTAACTAGTGTTACAGAGGAGACCTTCCGTCATATAGCATGTCATGGTAGCAAGTGCCAAAACGTAGACATGGATTTGAGCCATATCCGGTCATTGACCGCGTTTGGCGATAGACCCTTGGTGCAGTCACTTCCAATTTTTTCGCCTGATTTGAGGATGCTAAGAGCCTTGGATCTAGAGAATGCACGGTTCCAAGTCATACAGAAGGATATCAGCAACATAGGATTGCTACGCCACCTGAAGTATGTGAATTTATCTGGTCTTCTAGGAACTTCATATATCTATAAACTTCCAAGATCCATAGGGAAGTTACAAGGCTTGCGTACTTTGAACATAAGATATAGTTATATTACGGCACTACCAACTGAGATTTGTAAACTCAAGTCTCTACATAGTCTCCGTTGTACTAGAATAAGCTACTACGACTTCTTTGACCTGCACTATCATCCTAAGAGATGCCTGGCGAGAACATTTTCTCTTCCCATGCTATTCACACCTTTGGTCAATCCTACTGTTGGTGCCAAGACAGTTGCTGAACTACACATGGCCTGGTCTAGCTGTTGGTCAAGGTCAGAAGGTGTGAGTCTGCCAAGAGGGATCGGCAACGTAAAAGAGCTGCAAATACTAAAGGTCGTGGACATCAACCGAAGTGGTAGAAAAACAATTAAAGAGCTAGGTGGGCTTCTGAAGTTGAAAAAACTATGCGTGGAAACAGAAGGGGCCACCAAGCAAAAATGCAAGGCACTCGGTGATGCCATCCAGAATCTCTCTGCCCTCCAGTCTCTTGAAGTGCGGGGTGGAACACTCGAGTGGCTGCATGTGGTTTCCTCTCCTCCTCCCATGTTGAGGACCTTGAAGTTGTATGGATACCTTGGGGAGATTCCTGTATGGTTTGGCAATCTGATGCATTTGGTGAAGCTTCACTTACAGGACAGCGAACTAAAGGAAGAAGGTAAACCCATGGAAATACTAGGGGCAATGCCTAACCTCAAGATTTTAAGTCTTGGATGGCTCTCTTACTATGTGGAGATCCTAGTTTTCAAGACAGGAGCATTCCCAAATCTCAATAAACTTGATATCTGCGGGGGAAACAGGCTGGGTGATTGTCTGAGAGGGGTGACATTTAAGGATGGCGCCTCGCCTCTCATGGAAATGGTACAAATCTCTTCTACCCGGTTGAAATCAGGGATTACTGGTATCAATAAACTTCCAAGGCTTAAGGAGATTTCACTTGGTTACGACGGTAGAGTGGCCAAGCTTGCTATGCTGCAAGGCGAAGTAGACGCACACCGCAATAGTCCCGTGCTGCGACTAAGGCAGGCCTGGAGCCAACATGACCTGGGGTACGTCGTCCAAAGGTCCAATGACGCACAAGTGGAATCATCATCAGCAGCAGCAGCAGAAGCAGCAGGAGAGTGCTCCTCCCAGGTGGTGGTCATGCCGCCGATGATTCACAGGTCACATACTTGTATCTCTTTGTTCAGTACTAGCTGTAGTAGCCAAGATGTTTATTGCAATGAATAGTGAATACAGTACACTTACTATCCATATCTTTCTTGTTGTCCCTAGCAGCCAAGACTGTCCGCCGTACACGTACAATTCATGCTGACGGAATCGGGGACGTATGTTTCTTCTCTTCTTCTCCACATCCTTCCTGCACCGTGCTGAAATAAGAGAACATCTCAACCATCCCGGACAAGTGACCGCGTCCAGGGAAGTTGACTGAATAATCTGAAGTGAAGTTGAAGCTGCAGGATCCCTTCTTGATACAATCCATGCACACCTCCAGTGTCAGGGATCGTACTGATGATAACTGGCCAGTTCACCAGCATCTCGTTTTCACTTTTGCAATTTATCATGTTACTTCGTTACATGTTCTCTGGTTCAATTTCTGACACTGTATTCATCTTCTGAACCCATATGTTGACAACTCTGTTTGTACCAACGCTTCCTTAGTTCTCTACCGGGCGGCGGTGTTGACATATATCTCAGGTTGATGAAATAAACTAATGCTCCGTATGCATTCAAATTCAGGTGCGCAGAAGAAGGGGATGATCCAACTGGAGTGCACCGTTAATTAAGCTGCAAGCTCTGATGGCTTACGCTCAGCATTATGTAAGTCGGACGTTGCTACATAGTGACCGGTCTGAAAAAGTTAAAATCTGGTTGGATAGGAATCGCTCCAGCAATTCTTTTCTAAGTACGCAACGATAAGATTTTTGATTAGCCAACTCAATTCAAATACGAAAATTCAAAATATTTTTAGGTCAAACTGTTTATCCAAATTAAGATCCGTTTTCACCGTTAGGCTAGTCGTGACGAGATCTTCGAAACTAGATCTTATGTTAATATGTTCTGACAATTTTTTTAGACTAAATATTATCGACACGTAACACGTGAGTTATCCAGGCTTCATGTAGCACCCCGGGTAAAATCGCTACCAGAAAACCGTTTGATTGTTCACTATTTTATACATCTTCATGATCGTATGCTCATGTCATCATGCCACATTGCATTTGAGCATCTTCATGACATCATGCATATGTTTGCCTAAAACTATTTTCTAAAGCTATTTTGTTTTCTACATTAGTGCCATTTTTATTTTAAATTATAAAACTCCGGTCTCTTCCGGATATTAAAACTAAAACTAATAAATAAATGTTTTCGGGGGAGGCATCCGCCGGCCAGGCACAAAAGCCCAGCCGTAGCCACCTACCACCCCTCAAACCCTAACTAGATCTAACCTAACCCTAACCCTAGACCTGCCCATACCCCAGCCTCGTCGCCACTCTCCTAGCTACACCTGCAGCAGCACACAACACTCCACGTAACACACACACACCCACCTCCACCTACCCTGACCTTCATCTGCCAGCGACCCAACACAACAACACCCGCACTCACACGCTGCACCGCACGGGATGCACGCACGCACACACGGTCACGCGACCGACACCGCCACGCACTCACACGCCACACCACACCCCCACCTAGGACCCACACCCGGCCCACCCCGGTGGACACACACACAGCGCCACCCGCGACACGCAGGACGGCACACCGCACGCAACATGACGCCACCCGCCCGGATCGTCGTCCTCCCAAGTCCACCCACCCATTGCTTCCTTTCGATTCCTTCCCTAACCCCGCTCCTGTTGAAGATATGCCCAAAATGTAATAATAAAATGGTTATTATTATATCTTTGTGTTTATGATGAATGTTTACATCCCATGCTATAATTGTATTATTAGGAAACATTAATACGTGTGTGTTTTGTAGACATAAAAGAGTCCCTAGTAAGCCTCTTGTTAAGACTAGCTTGTTGATTAATAGATGATCATGGTTTCTCGATCATGGACATTGGATGTTATTAATAACAAGATCATATTATTAGGAGAATAATGTGATGGACACACATCCATAGTAAGCATAGCATAAGATCAAGTCATTAAGTTTGTTTTGCTACAAGCTTTCAAATGCATAGTAACCTAATCCTTTGACCATGAGATTGTGTTAATCACCATCACCGGATGAGTGCTTTGATGACATCAAACGCTGCTTTGTAACTGGGTGGTTATAAAGATGGCATTAGGTATTCTAAAAGTATGTGTTGAGGCGCATGGATCAAGACTGGGATTTGTCCATCCATATGACGGATAGATATACTCTAGGCCCTCTCGGTGGAATGTCATCTAATTAGCTTGCAAGCATGTGACTAGGTCACAAGGGATGACATATCATGGAACGAGTAAAGAGTACTTATCAGTAACGAGGTTGAAATAGGTATGGAGATACCGATGATCGAACCTCGGATAAGTAGAGTATCGCGTGACAAAGGGAATTGGTTTCGTATGTTAATGGTTCTATCGATCACGAAGTCATCGTTGAGTATGTGGCGGCCATTATGGATCTCCAGATCCCACTGGTGGTTATTGATCAGAGAGGTGTCTCGATCATGTCTGCATATTCGCGAACCGTAGGGTGACACACTTAAGGTTCGATGTTGTTTAGGTAGATATGAAATATGAGTTGGAGACCGAATATTGTTTGGAGTCTCGGATTGGATTCGGGACATCACGACGAGATCCAGAATGGTCCGGAGAATGAGATTCATGTAAAGGAAATCTTTTTCTGGGTTACGGGAAAGTTCCGGAGTATTTAGTTGGAGTTTCTAGAATGTTTCGGAAGGTTCTGGAAGTTTCAAAGGAGTTTGCTTGAAAACCAAGAAAGAAAAGGGGAAGACTTGGGGGGAGGAAACTCCCCCTCTCTCCTAGCTACACCTGCAGCAGCACACAACACACGCATGTGACGCACACTGCATGCACCCACCCTCTCCACGTAACACACACACCCACCTCCACCTACCCTGGCCTCCATCTGCCAGCGACCCAACACAACAACACCCGCACTCACATGTTGCACCGCACGCGATGCACGCACGCACACACGGTCACGCGACCGACACCGCCACGCACTCACACGCCACACCCCATCCCCACCTAGGACCTACACCCGGCCCACCCCGGTGGACACACACAGCACCACCCACGACACGCAACACGGCACACCGCACGCAACATGACGCCACCCGCCCCGAATCATCGTCCTCCCAGGTCCACCCACCCATTGCTTCCTTTCGATTCCTTCCCTAACCCCGCTCCCCACCTACCTTGGTGTCTCCCTAGCGAACACGCGCTGCTGCCTGCAAGCTCCGCCTCTCCGCTCGCCCCAGGCCGCAGAGCTCGCCGCCTGAGAGCTCCCCCGCAGCCACGGTTGTCCCTCAACCATCGCCGCTAGGGCCGAAGCCAAGTCCCGCCGCCTCGAGTCGACCCCGCCCGGTAGCTACTTGCCTTGAGCCGCCTAGCGCCCTCGTCGACCTTCGACATTGCCCCACCTTCGCTAGTCCCAGCATCATCGAGGAAGATCTCGACCACCGCCAGGGCCGCCCCTCCTCCGCAAGACGCCTTCCATCACCTCGCCTCCGTCGCTGGAGCCTTCCTGCATGCCTCTTCCTATCCCCGAGACCGCTGTTGCTGGGGCCGGCCGCCTCGAGCTGTCTCTCTGCTGCAGAGGCCTCTCGAGCTCGCCCGCACGGACATAGGTCCCTATTTGCCTTCCTCACCGGTCGTCTGTTGCTCGCCCCCTGGCCGCCCTCCGTCCCCGGCATGACGGTGGCCACTGCGTGATGACAGCAGGTCGCCAGGCGGATCCTCCTCTCCGCTGTCATGTTTCGATTGAACCTCGCTCTGTGTGTTGAAACGTTTGTGCAGCTGTGCCTACAGGCTAATCTCCTAGATGTTTGCCTTTTGATGCTCCTGCCAGCTGCTTAAGTGGATTCGAGGGTGGTGTGGTGTTGGGCTACTCAAATCCAATAGAGAACTCACATCAAAGAACCCTAAGGCCCCAAACCCGGAGACCTCCTTCACGAACGCCAAGTTCGCCGAGACCCTGGGTGCGCCGTCATGGATCCGAAGACCGAAACCCCTAGACTCAAAGTCCGAAGATCGAGACCGAACCGAACCCTCGGAACCAAGATCTTCGAACCCCCTAACGTGTGACCCCTATCCGAGACCCCTATTTTTATAATATTTGACACATATCTTGTTGCACTTAAATCATTCATGCTTGCATCTCATCATATGGTTTGGGGGCTTTTAGCCGATTCACCCCATAATTAAATATGGAGACTATATGCAGGATATATTTGTCTTGTCTCGCCTCCATTTAAATTTTTGTAGCGAACCAATGACATGTTTTGCCATATTAATCCACCATTTAAATTGTGGGGTACTTGAACAACATGAACCTTCTAATTAATTGTCGGGATCCCGATTCCGCTTAATATTGTCTAGTTGCATCGCATCTTTACCATGTCATGCATCACATCATGAGCATGCCCGATCTTCTGCCGTAGTATTAAATAGTGCATCCGGTGTTTCTTTTAGTGCTTCCTTATTCATGGATTAGGACATTGAGTTGATGCGAGTATTGACAAGTTCTTCGGATATGAACCTTTGGCAGTGTTTTCGGGCAAGCATTCTCCCCCTTTCTACCTAATTTGCAATTATAGTTTTTATTTCCTCCGGTTGATCTATTGATATCCGTGTTGCGATGCTTCAGTTTCTGTACCATTTGTATTCCCTTGCAGTCCCTATATTACCTTGGACACATCCTATTGCATGTTGTTTGATATACAGTCGACCTTGCGAGTTTTAGTTGCTTTCTCAGGTGCTGCTTTGCGTCGTTGTTGTTCCACCGTTGTTGAGAGGTTGCACATGCTTAATGGTGGAGATAATCATGACTTTAATATGACTTGTTAATTAAAATACTGGGAATAGATATAACTAATGTAGAGGCACCGGTGGGCAATAGATGTTATTTGGTTTTTATCCGCTCACTTGTGTACCCTAGGACCCCAAGTACTTGATGCATGTTCCTTGACTATCGCACTATCCGCATGTGGGACCATGAATCCCCTTAGCCCGAGTTTGATTTACATCTTATTTTTGGGGGCCACAAACTAGTTTGGAGATTTATTACTATCCTATACTTATGCCATGCTTTATTGTTTTATTTACTATTGCACGTGGAGCGCCTGTACTGTTTAGAAATTGTGCTACGTTTCCGCGGTATTGACTAGCCTAGTCATACTTTTAGGTTCCCAGTCGTTTACAGCCATCGATACAAACCCTGGGTCCGTCTATGAGCTAGCCAACTTCGTTGCGGGTAGCTTAGTGGGGTGGCCCCCCGAAATAATTTTTGAATCCTGTGAATGCTTTGTTGTGAGGCCTCTTTGCGTTTTATTTGGTTTTGCTGAGATTGATCATGCATGTGTTGCTATTTGTGTACCCCTGTAGGGTAATTCTTTTCGAAAAGTCATGTCCACGGTTATGGACTACTTGGAGCATAGTGTCTCGACCATAGATAACTATAGCTAAAGTAGTGCTATAAATTTGACTTGGCATGACTAGTAATCAACTCCACTACAATGGAATGGATAAATAAAAGTGCCTACAACTGGTGAAATTAGCGTGTCTCATGCTATCTATACTTGCCTCGTAAGTATTACAACTACAACGGAATGATTAATTAAAAGTGCCAACATCTTGTGATATTGGAATATCTTATGTCATCTATATCTGACTAGTAAATCTTGCAACTATAATGGAATGGTTAATAAAACTTTCAACTGTGTGAGTTCCTCAGATTGACTTCCTCGTTTAATCTCGATAGGGAAATACTAGGATGGGTATATTTGGTGTTAGTATCAGGTTGGTTCCGAATAGGTCTTTCTTATCGCTCTCTAATAGCCCACTGTTGTATCGAGACTCTATAGGTTGTGTAGTGCATGCTTTGTTGTCGTTTCAGTCCACCATACCTATATAGGCGAGAGTCGCTGAATTCTAGACTCGCCGTGTACTGGCCTCAGTACTGACTGCTCCCCTTTTTATTTTCCCTTTGTCGGCACCCTTTTTTATTTAGCGGGTATAAGTTCGACGACGTTAGCAAGGTTATCATTACGGTTTGGCCTGGGCAGGGTTATGGACACCATTGGTTATTCTTGAGGACTCTTAGTCCAATTTGCATCTTATCCGTACTTGGACGTTGTATCGTTTTTAAGGTGATTTGGATCTTTGTACTGTATATCTGTATTCTTGACTCGTTGAGTCGTTGTTGTATATATATATGTTCTTGTGGGTTCCATCGTAAACTATTGTGTAATGGTATTACTTCATTTTTCACCCGCACGCAAGTGCCTAGTGGGCATCTTTGAATATTTTCTATGCGGATTTGGCGGGAAACACTAAAATCTGCATAGGGCCGATTCGAGGGTGTTGCACTTCAGCATGTAAGTTATCCACCCAATAACATGTAATTTATCTACCAATACAAAATTTACCCACATATCACATGTTAGGGATGGGTAACTTTTTTTTAAGTTACCCATCAGTAACACGAGAGTTATCCAGGTTTCAGCATATAAGTTACCCACCCAATAACATGTAAGTTATCCACCACTACAAAAGTTTACCCACTGATAGAATATAAAAAGTTACTCTAACGGCTCAGCCTCATCGCCCATTATCGCTCTTGTAGGTATGGATGACTCAACCTCGAAAGGCTACCGTGTCAAACATCAAACATAATTTTTTTAAAGGAACTAAATCTAAACTTCTTTTGCATATGATATAAATAAATGAGGTCCTATGCCCCACCCACCCACCACACTAAGTCGTAATGAACGACGTAACGCGTAACCAATAGTCTAGTGACGAACACTACTAGGAAAACGGCTACCGCTAGCGCACAAAATTACCCTATAACCGGTGAATAGGTGTGCACCGGCGACCACCATGTCGGTGGTAGTGCATTACCGCCGGTGCATAGACCTGTGTGCCGGGGTAATTCCTCTACTGTAGGCACATCACATTGTGCGCCAGGGGTAATTCCTCTACCGCAGGCGCATCACATTGTGCACCGGGGGTAAGTGTCTACCACTGGCGAATTGGCCGACATGTCGGCGATAGGTTCTCACGCCACTAGCGAATGGGCCGACACACCAGCGGTAGGTGCTCACACCATTGTCGCCTATATATGCCACCGCACATGATACAGAGTCCAGCCCCGCTTTGTCGTGCCGCCAACTAGACGTCGCCACGTCGGCACGCCCACGCGCCTCTCTTGTGGTCTCCGACACGATCCCTACTCCGTCGCATGCACCAGGTGAAAGGGAAATGGACGTTGCCTAGAGGGGGGTGAATAGGCGTTTAAAAAATATTACGGCTTAGGCTCTAATAAATGCGGAATAAAACTTAACGTTTAATTTATCAAGCCAAAACCTATATTCACTAGGTTCACTAAGTGCACCAATAACCTACGCTAAGCAAGACAAGCAACAAGGTGATAGAAAGATAAAATACTTTAAGCACGAAGGCTATCACAATGTAAAATGCATAAGTAAAGGGCTCGGTTGAGAGATAACCGATGGACGCGGAGACGATGATTTGTTTCCCGAAGTTTACTTCCAAAGAAGCTACGTATCCATTGGAGAGGTGCGGGGGCGCAATGTACTTCGAACGCCACAAGTGGCTCACCTCGAGGTGTGGTGGCTCGATGCTCACCCAACATCACACAAGGCCTCACCCTAAGATGCGAAGGCATGCAACCTACCGACGCCACAAAAGGCTCACCATATTCTCCCGTGAGCTTGCCACAAAGGCCTACTCACGTTCCACTATGGGACACTTGAGGGCGGTCACCGAACCCGTACTAGGTTGGGGCAATCTCCACAACTCAATTGGAAGCTCCCAACAACAATGCCATTGATACATTGCAAATGTATCTATAATTTTTAATGTTCCATGCTTGGTTTTATCTACTTTCTTGTGTTTTGCCCACACTTTGGAGTACTTTTCATATGATTTCTTAGACTAACCTATTAACAAGAGCCACAGTGCCAGTTGCCTGTTTTCTGCTGTTTTTGGTTCCAGGAAAGTCAGAAAATTAATATTCTTGGAATTGGACGGGAAAAAAGCCAAAGTTCCTATTTTACCGGAAGACTCACGGAGTCAGAAGCAGAGACGGAGGAGAGCCAGGACCTGGCCACACCATATGGTGCCGCGGGCTAGCCCTGGCCGCGCCACCAGGTGGTGTGGGCCCCCTAGCACTCCACCGACCTTGCCTCTTCGCCTATAAGAAGCCTCCCAATGCATAAACCCTAAATAGTCAATCAGAAATCCACGAAAAGTTCCGTAGCGCTGCCGCCACCGAAGGGGAGATTCGGGGGACAGAAAGTCTCTGTTCCGGCACCCTGCCGGGACGGGGAAGTGCCCCCGGAGCCATCTCCATCGATCTCCACCACCATCTCCATCACCATTGCTGATTCCCATGATGAGGAGGGAGTAGTTCTCTCTCGAGGCTAAGGGTTCTACCGGTAGCTATGTGTTCATCTCTCTCTCTATACATGATCTTATTGAGATCATGATCTTGTAATCTATAGATCTATTTTGCTACTCAAGTGCTTTAATGAATCTCTTCTCTCCCCATGTGTGTGAAAGTGACAGCGTGCTCACCATGGTGACACTTAGGCTAGAGATTACAAATACTTGTTATGAGTTATATTTGGAGTTGGATGTCTTTATGAAATTGTGGTGTTTGTTGGAACCATCTAGTGCTCAAGGTGACAGTGTGGGGTTTTCTAGATGGGAAAGATGAACTTTGAGGTGCGCTGTTATAGCCCTACCATCGATTAGAGTGTCCAACCGTAGAGTAGTTAAGAGTAGTATCATGAAGATAATATATTTATGAGAGAGTGTTCACTAGTGAAAGTATGATCCCTAGGCTTTGTTTCTTAGCATTGAAACACCGTTTGCTACTAGATCTGTTACATGTTTGCTTGCTTCCATCTTTATTTCAGTTTGCCTTTAGTCTTTTCCACGCCATCAAATTATTTTCTATCGCCATTACCACTTATAATTATCCATACCACTCGTATTTCACTATCTCTTCGCTGAACTAGTGCACCTATACACCTGATAAGTGTATTGGGTGTGTTGGGGACACAAGAGACTTCTTGTATCTTGATTGCAGGGTTGCTTGAGAGGGAATACTTTTGACCACTTCCTCCCTGAGTTCGATAAACCTTGGGTGATCCACTTAAGGGAAAACTTGCTGCTGTTCTACAAACCTCTGCACTTGGAGGCCCAACAACTGTCTATAAGAATAGAAGTGCGTAGACATCAAGCTATTTTCTGGCGCCGTTGCTGGGAAAGAAAGGTATTCACACCGGAGGATTAAAGAAGAAGAACCTCCCACGGCAAACGCCTATTTTCTGGTGTGAGTGCTCGAAGTTATTTCCTTTAGATTCTGTAATTTTGTCTTTTTGTTTCTTGTTTTCACTAGTTAGGCTTAATGGAAAACAACAACAAAATTAGAGAACTTTATAGTATTTATCTTGAGTTAGGACATGAAGAGTTTGAAGAGAAAATTAAAAAACCTATGGAACTCTATTTGCGTGCTAATAGCAATGTTATTAGTATGAATTCTTTAAACACCATTATTGCTAATGCTATGGAAAAGTCTAAGCTTGGGGAAGCTAGTTTTTATGAAAATGATCTTTTTTAGTTCCCCAGCTTTGGAAGATAGCTATTCTATTGCTTATGATGATACAAAACCTCCAATATATGATGATTACAATGATGAGTATGATATTTTCAGTCCACCTACTATTGACGAGAAAATTAATTATGATTACGACATGCCTCCTATATTTGATGATTATGGTGATGAGAATAATAATGATAGCTATTTTGTTGAATTTGCTCCCACTATGATTAATAAGAATGACTATGCTTATAGGGAGAGTAATAATTATTTTATGCATGTGGCTCATGATAAGAATGTTTTATGTGATAGTTATATTATTAATTTTATTCATGTTGCTACTGAAAGTTATTATGAGAGAGGGAAACATGGTTCTATGCATCTCAATAATATTAAGTTTCCTCTCTTTATGTTGAAAATTTTGAAGTTGCACTTGTTTTGCTTTCCTATGCTTGTTGCTTTGTGCTTTCATGACTTATTTCTTTACAAGATTCCTATGCATAGAAAGTGTGTTAGACTTAAATATGTTTTGAATTTGCTTCTTGATGCTCTCTTTTACTTTAATTCATATTTCCTATGTGAGCATCTTCTCAAACTATCATGCCTAACTTAAAGACTTTAAAGAAAAGTACTTATTGGGAGATAACCCAAAAGTTTTAGATGAGTCTTGGAAGTTATTACTTCAGTAATAACCGCTCCTTATCCTTTTTATTTGCTTTTTGTGCCAAGAGTAACCTCTAATGAGAGAGAAGTAATGCTTGGGAAAGTTGCTATCCCGAAACAGATTTCTGTGCTTCACCGTAAAAATTCGTGTAAAATATCTGAACGTCTTTTTCAGACGTGAATTTTTGTGCTTCTGCCCCAGGTTGTTATCTAACTTTCGTTAGTTCAACACTTTTCGATTTGAGCAACAGAAGGTCTTCGAAAAAATTCGTATTTACTTGCTGGTCTGTTTTGACAGATTTCTGCCATTATTTGCATTTGCTTCTTGTTGGTTCCTTTTTGAGTTCTTTTGGGGAATTGAGCTTTTTGAGGGAAATACTTCAGTAGCTAGTGTTTTAATGGAAGTTTATTTGGTGTTATAACTGAACCTTAAGACTTATTTATCTTGAGTGCACTAATGTTGCTAATAAAGATTGTGTGAAGTTTTGTATGAAGGAAAAATTTCAGGTGTATGGAAGGAATGAGTAATGAGATGAAGGATGGACTAAAGCTTAAGCTTGGAGATGCCACGCGTGTCACCCTAATAAATATCCAAGAAGTACAAGCGTCAAAGCTTGGGGATGCTCAAGGCATCCCCTTCTTCATCAATAAAAATCCCAGGTTTCTTCCAAACGCTTCATTTTTATTGTTTCATGCACAGTTGTGTTGTTCTTGGAGCGTCTTCTTTTTCTTTTTGGTTTTGGTTTTTTGTTTGCTTAGTTTTCTGAATAAATTGGTTGTACCCCCGCTTTCATGCATTGGTTTTCAAATAGCTTGGTGTGGATTGGAAAAGAGTAGGAAAGTTCATTCTGATGTGGTAAAAAGAGCTTGTTTTTGACTGTGGCCTATGCTTTGTCATGGCATGCTTGATATTGTTTTGGCTTTATGCTTAGTATTATTTGTTGTAGCATGAATTGTTATAAACAATTGAGATTGCTTAATGTACCTTTGAACAATCATGCGTTGTTTTAGCATATTAAAGCATAGTATTGTGGTATTCTCCTTTGATGCTTTATTTGGGCTGACTTGGCACATGCTCACACCATGTTATGACTATCCCAAGTCACTATAACCTTTATGATCCTTTAGTTTTCAACTTGTAGTATCACTTTATGCTTTGATCAATGATGTTTTGTCGCTCTGCATGATTATGGCCATTATTGCTCTCTTAGTTTGTCACTCCCAGTCTTTTGCTAGCCTCCACAACAAAGTATGAGTTCCACTCATGCATCCAACTCCCTAAACCAAGTTATTCCAAAGAGTCCACCATACCTACCTACTAGCTTATGCTATTCCAAGTATATTCATGCTTTTGTTTACCTTCTAAATTAAACTTGTTATGGGAAAACTAGTGATTAAAGCTCTCACGAACTTGATGGCACACGTTACTTTCCTTGCCCTTAATAAACTTGAACCATTGTGTCTTCTATGTTGTATATGCTTGCACTTATTTGTTGGGAATTAGCAGAACCATGCTGTCATGGGGAACGCTTTCAACATTGCACTTGGTACTTGTACCTAGTTGATATCATGCTCTTTTGTATATGGAGATTGTCGGTGTGAAATGAAAGGGGAGCTTGTAAGTCCATGGAGTTATGTATATGTGTTAGAGAAACTCCTGGGCCGCTGGTCTAATCCATGCTGACATGGTGGAAACCTGCAGCGTAACCATAATGAGCTGTCTATGACGCATTCTTCTTATAAAAAAAGAGTCCTAAATTGAGAAAAAAGAGAAAATAGAAAAAAAAGAGATTATGAAAAGAGGAAAGAGAAAAAAAAGCACCATATTCCCATGGTAAATAAGAAGATTGCTGAGATGCTCGTTGTCTGCTTGCCTTGTCATTTTGATATGGGGATTCTTCCGTATCATCGGGCAAGGGGTACCCTGTTGGCGGTTCTCTATGATACACATGTACTTGCAATGACAAGAACTTACCGGTGACTAAACTTGAGTAGCATGAGGAGCGGCCCTCGTATTCCAGGGACATGAGATTCCTGACTTATACTTCGTTAAGCATGTACACCATAGTTTGTTCACTTTAACCTTAATCACTTCAAGATGCTTATGATAGGGGCAATGAGAGCTAAAAGCTATAAGTACCATAATTTTTGGAAGCTCTTTATGAGACTTGAATCCCTACTTCCTTCTATGAAGGCCTTTCTTCCACCATTATATTGAGTCTCCACCTTCTATCTTTATGCACCTACTTTGAGAGCATAGTGGCCATTCTTAGTTCTATGTGCATTATCCCAAGACTAGTTGGTTGATGCATACTTTGATATTGCTTGTTTTAAACTATTGTATCTAGTCACTCTGATGAACTTTGAAGGTGTCCTATGCATTTATATTTGCTACTCTATTGAGGGACAAGCTGAATGCTATTATGCTATGTTTTCTTTATGTGAAGCAAACAAACGTCTTGCAAAGCATTATTATTCATGAATCTTTTGTTTGTGCCTTTTCATGTTGCAACATAGTTGCTTTGTCTTATTGTTAGAACTTTATCTTTCATGTTATGTTGAAGTACTATGATCCCAGCTATCAATGTTTTAGAAATTCTTTGATCAAGTTTATGATGGTGCATGTCACCTCAAAAATTATTCTTTCTTTTTATCACTTACCTACTCGAGGACGAGCAGGAGTTAAGCTTGTGGATGTTGATACATTGCAAATGTATCTATAATTTTTGATGTTCCATGCTTGGTTTTATCTACTTTCTTGTGTTTTGTCCACACTTTGGAGTACTTTTCATATGATTTCTTGGACTAACCTATTAACAAGAGCCACGGTGCCAGTTGCCTGTTTTCTGCTGTTTTTGGTTCCAGGAAAGTCAGAAAATCAATATTCTCGGAATTGGATGGGACAAAAGCCAAAGTTACTATTTTACCGGAAGACTCGCGGAGCCAGAATCAGAGACGGAGGAGGGCCAGGGCCTAGCCACACCATATGGTGGCGCGGGCTAGCCCTGGCCACGCCACCAGGTGGTGTGGGCCCCCTGGCACTCCATCGACCTTGCCTCTTCGCCTATAAGAAGCCTCCTGATGCATAAACCCTAAATAGTCAATCAGAAATCCATGAAAAGTTCTGCAGCGCCGCCGCCACCGATGGGGAGATTCAGGGGACAGAAAGTCTCTGTTCCGGCACCCTGCCGGGACGGGGAAGTGCCCCTGGAGCCATCTCCATCGACCTCCACCACCATCTCCATCACCATTGCTGATTCCCATGATGAGGAGGGAGTAGTTCTCTCTCGAGGCTAAGGGTTCTACCGGTAGCTATGTGTTCATCTCTCTCTCTCTATGCATGATCTTATTGAGATCATGAGCTTGTAATCTATAGATCTATTTTGCTACTCAAGTGCTTTAATGAATCTCTGCTCTCCCCATGTGTGTGAAAGTGATAGCGTGCTCAGCATGGTGGCACTTAGGCTAGAGATTACAAATACTTGTTATGAGTTATATTTGGAGTTGGATGTCTTTATGAAATTGTGGTGTTTGTTGGAACCATCTAGTGCTCAAGGTGACAGTGTGGGGTTTTCTAGATGGGAAAGATGAACTTTGAGGTGTGCTGTTATAGACCTACCATCGATTAGAGTGTCCAACCGGAGAGTAGTATCATGAAGATAATATATTTATGAGAGAGTGTTCACTAGTGAAAGTATGATCCCTAGGCCTTGTTTCTTAGCATTGAAACACCGTTTGCTACTAGATTTGTTACATGTTTGCTTGATTCCATCTTTATTTTAGTTTGCCTTTAGTCTTTTCCACGCCATCAAGTTATTTTCTATCGCCATTACCACTTATAATTATCCATACCACTCGTATTTCACTATCTCTTCGCCGAACTAGTGCACCTATACACCTGACAAGTGTATTGGGTGTGTTAGGGACACAAGAGACTTCTTGTATCTTGATTGCAGGGTTGCTTGAGAGGGAATACCTTTGAATACTTCCTCCCTGAGTTCGATAAACCTTGGGTGATCCACTTAAGGGAAAACTTGCTGCTGTTCTACAAACCTCTGCACTTGGAGGCCCAACAACTGTCTACAAGAATAGAAGTGCATAGACATCAGCCACAAAGGCTACAAGGCCACAAAAGGCTACAAGACCACAAAAGGTCAACACTCCAACCACACAACCGTCTAGGGTTCCAAGAACCCAAGAGTAACAAGCCCAAGGGCTTGAACTCGCCAAATCTCAAAGGAGAACTCAAACATATGCACCAAATGCAAGAGGCAAGTCCTTCTCTCTCAAATTCCACCAAAGCTACAAAAGCTATTGGGGGAATAAGAGAGGAAGAACACAAGAGGAGAACACAAAACTCTCCAAGATCTAGATCCCAAGAATTCCTTCACAAAGAAGGGATTTGGTTTGGTGGGGCTGTGATCTAGATCTCCTCTCTAAAATCCCTCAAAAAGATGCAAGAATCATAGGAGGGAGAAGGAGAGAGGGCAAGCTCTTCAAGGTCAACAATGGAGGAGAAAGAGAAGGGCAACAACCAAGAAGAACAAGTGAGACCCGAAGGGGAAAGGGGAGCTCCTTTTAAATGGCTCCCCGATCTGCCCGTTACTCACAGATACGCGCGCGGACGGTAGTACCGGTGGGTGGCCGGTACTACCGGTGACACCTAGCCAACGGTCCAAAAACGAGGTGCAAACGAACACAAAAATGATCATGGCCGGTACTACCGGTCGACCACCGGAACTTCCGGCGGGGACGGTAGTACCGCATGGAAAATCGATCCAAGTTCCGTCAAATACGCACACCAAGACAGAGAGGATACAAACCCTAAAACGGGGTTACCGGAAGTTGGGCCGGAAATAACACCGGTACTACCGGCGGCAAATGCCCTAGCGGTACTACCGGTGGCCCACCGGAACTACCGGTCAGGCAAAACTCTAGAGACCAAAACTGCAAGAACTTTTGCAACCGAACTCCAAACGGGATGAAACTAATTTTGTTGGAAAGATAACGACGCGTATAATCCAGGGACATGAGATTCCTTTTTTTGCTACCCTATTATAAGGCTGTAGTTGTTCTGTAAATGCATGAGGGGAAAGACTCATGAAAGATGCCACTGTGTGCGTTCATGCATCCATGAAGAGTGTGTCATTGTATTGATTGGTAAAATTTAGTACCTATATGATGTTATCATTTTGTTCCTGTCAAAGGTATCGTGCATACATAGATGATATAACATTTTGTCCATTTATATATTTATTTATGTAGGTTCAGTTTTAGAATTTTGTCCCTACACGACTATATTGCTACAGGTGCAGTGTTAGATTTTTGGTTAGGATCATCTAGAGAAGCAATTGGGTAACTGAATTTGGCAATGGCCAATGGGCTTAAATACACAACATATACCTCCCACGTGTCATCAAGGCTTGTACTCTAGCTTGAGACCCACTCTTATTAGAGTAGTACCAAGTAACACATGGCGCGCTTAAGTGCCCCTTTCTTCTTCACTTTCTTGGATATGCATGTTTGATATTTGGGTGATAAGTTTGGTGGTAAGTAGGATGGTAATCAATCCAACAATGTAATTAAGAGGATAGTATCGAGTACCAATACCTGAAGAGATTGTATTATGAGTTTCTTTGAAATTTTCCGTGGGCCGTCAGGTATGGTGAAAAAGACAATCCATTTCTTGAGTGTTGCACATGGCTCAGGTTAGCACTTTTGCTTCTTTAGTACGGAACCAGTCGGGGGATTACTTTATCTGGGAACCATATACCAACCTGAAAACATGTGTATTTAGTAATTTTTGTTTTCCTATTTGTTACCTTGTGCTCTCTTCTCATGATAGCACCTTGTTTCCCATGGCCTCATACATATTTTGGTTGTGGAGTTGGCTTTGCTTTTGTTTATTTTAGGGTATAGTTGTTGCAGACTATCACTGCTCATATTTCTGTCAGGTGTTCTATTTACTCTATCCTGCAAACTATGATGTAAATCGTGCTCTTTTGATGTTAGATTCTTATTATGTGCTTCGAAATTTTTAACTCAGATGTATGCTTCAGTACCTCTTATTGTTTGCACATGAGCAACCCATTCTCCTCTCACCGAGACCACTGACTTCGCTTTCTTGATATACAGATGTAACTGGCAACATCTTGGCGGTCTCTGATGTTGTTGTGTTCATTTTGCCAGGAAGGACCATTGGTATAGCAAGGAGAGATGTGTTCTTTTTTGACCCAAGGTGGATTATTGATGCTTATCGTATGCTTCCTTCTTTTCGATTTAATAAAATGCACTGAGGTTCCTTGGGCAGATTCAATCATCTGTTGTTATCTTCATTATCTCCACCGTCCAAGATTATTCTGCTACTCACGTTCCTATCTCCTTATTAAAACATGCAGATATGACTATTTTTCAGTTAAGATATGTTTACAGGACAAAGAAGCCCAGCTGACAGAAAATCATGTAGATGGTATATATCAATGAAGACATCCCTAATATAAATAGCTCCTGAGTTAGGTGATGTTATTTATTTAGATTTTTTCGGCATGCATTGTTGGATGCTAAATGCCATGCTGAAATTTTTGGGTTTGTGGCAGTTTGCTTGACCGTGGATTCCTTGGTGCCCCAGGTATCTCCGAAAAAAATCAGAGGAGATCTCTTGTTGATTTGATCATCTTTCTTATGTTTGAAAACAAGGTACGGTTCACCAAGCCTTCTACATGTTCTGCAATGTTTTATTATACTTGTGAACCCCAACAAATTGTAATCTTTTACTTACAGGAGCCAATTAGCATTAGCAATGTCAAAACATGGATGTCAATACAAATGATAGGAATAGAAACATAGGTAGCATGTGCTGGTAGGGTCATTGCCTTCACTATCTTCTTGTGTTGTTTTTGTGGCTGCAACCAAGTTCACATTTCTTAAAACGCAACAAAGGAGCTGCGATCTTTGGCACTCACAGAAGCATAAGAGGATGATGGGTCACAACCTTCTATCTCAATTTAGTGAAATATAGCGGCCGCACCTTTAAAGAGCAAACTATGTATGTTAGGTTTAAAAATTCAGAATAAATCTGATGTTACATTAATATTTTTTTGTCATTGATGGCACATATTTAGCTTTCTAAACATAATGACAAGCCATTGTCTGAATTTTTGCCTCTGCTACATGTATATCTAATAAGTATTGTCTCTTATATTCCTTCTTTAGCTTTTACCAACCATATCTCGATGAAGTGTCTTTTCTTTAAAAATTAAATATGTCAATGAAACATTGTTATTTTAATTCCCTTGCCCATGTCATGTGAAATCGACAGTTGTCAGCCTTTTTTATTCGTTGAACTGGGAATTATGCCACTCTTAACTATTGTATGCTAGCACATTGTTACTGTATTTGTTGTTACTTGACAGTCAACAACTGTTACATAGAGGTTGTTGAGATTATAACCCATGTCATGCTCAAGGAAATGCTGGAGAAGCTCCAATCACCCAATCAAAATACTAGACTCACGTACTCCCTCCATTTCAAAATATAAGATGTTTTAGCTTTGTGAAAGGAGTTTATCTAGACACCTTTTACTGTGTAGGTTCTACCAATCGTCAACACCATCTTAGCCACTCTTATGGCACCGTGTAGCTTTTGGTCGCCCTACAGAAACAATGGAGGCTTGCGCAAGCTATCAATATATTGAACTGTCAGAACATAAGATATATGGTACAAACTGAAAGAAAATACTGAAAAATTATAGCTTCTGGGTTTAGCAAAAGATTATAGCTACTGCTTCTATGTGCAATATATTTCTCTACATTCTCTAAGTTTATTTATTCACGGACTACCTATTATTTGTTGGTATTAATGCTTATCTGATCTATATGTAATTTTGTGTTGGTTCCAGTTATCATGTTTACAACATTCTCCTTGTTCTCTGGGGTTACTATATCATGTTTAGAAAACGTTCATCAGCGCAAAAGATAGTTGCCTGCCAAGGCGCGCATCTAGACCTACAACTCGTGAGTCTTATATGGCAGTTTTGGAGATATGTATTACTTCTGTTTTGTGAAAACTAAAACGGTTTTATCATCTTCCCACTTGATTTTTATCATTGTTATATAAAATGTAAACTAGTGCGAATTCCACGTGGTCATGCGCCAAGACGCATCCCTAAATCTAGTATATGTTGATGCCGAGTGGAGATTTGGTGCACCTGTGCACCGGTGCTCCCTTCGTTTAAAAAAATAAAATGGCACTTTTGAGTTTCAAATAAAATCTCGTAAATACATGTACATGGACCATGTATTTGTGCGAAATTTGAATAGAAATATGTTTTATTTCAGGCTATAAAAAAACAAATTTCTGACAGTAAGGAGTACATATGTTTTCAGAAATTTGTCTTTTTGTGTAGCCTAAAATATAACATATTTTTAAATAAAATTCATGTCGTACATTTGAGATGTATGTATCCAGTTATATATTTATTTTCAGAATTTTCAGAGACCTAAAAGTACAAGTTTCAAATAAAAATCAAAAACAGGACACTGCCCACGTGGCAAAGACAGTTTCCTTGTTGATGTCCCTCTAAAAGGAGAGGCCATGTATCCCCGCAAAAAAAAAAATCCCCGCAAAAAAAAAGGAGGCCATGTATCGTGATGCACTGAAGCGGTCTACAGAATGGCTTAGCACACGTAAACCTGGAACAAATTGGTCAGGCAACAATTTTGTTGGGGCCCCGGAAAAGCTATAACTTGTTGTGATGTCAAGTTGGGCCACAAAGCTAGGGTTCCAAATTTGTTTCTCCGAGAAAGAGCAGTCTGGCGCTTCGGCCCAGTTCAAATAAACGTGCTTCCGTTCCGTATGGTTGTCATTTCTGTTTTTTCTTTCTTTTGGACTAGCACTCTTACATTGTTCTAGTAGTACGTGTTTGTGTTCCCGAAGATGTCTACGCACGTCCTCACGATCCGACCATGGCCGTCCTACGTGGCGGCATGCCTTAGTATAGCTTACTCACGACGGACGATCGATCCAGATCTGGACGTTGTACGTACGGTGGACGGTGGACCCTGATCTCATCTCCTGTCGTAGATGAAACTGGCAGGGCTGTCTCCTCCCTCCTGCCATCTCGTCATGCAGCAAGCATGCAGGTCGTCCACGTAGGAACGCAGGTCGCGTGTCAGAACGGCATGAGAAAGGTACACCAGTATGTCAGCTAGCCTTTACTGATCTCGTATATATAGATTTTTTTTTGTTGCGTTACAGCTAATACAAAGGATAATATACATGCCGTGCCGTCTTCCTCCTCAGACGAACGAGCAGCATAGATCCATTTCATGATCTTTTTCCGGAATCGGAGGAGTATGGAGTGAGGAGAGTCAGTACTGTCACCTCATCTCCTCACTGGTTCGATCGTACACACCTCTCTCGTCCTCTCGGTCAGTCAGTCAGCCACGGCCGGCCCACTATGACCACCCAGGACTCGCAAATTAATGGCAACGCGAAAAGATCTGCCCCCCGCGCGCGCGCGCGCGCCTGTGCCGTGTGGTGGGGCATTGGTGCCCCTGGGTGTAGTTTCGCTGGTGCCCCCGGTCGGCCGGCTCTCGGAATCCAAGGCCAGCCATCCTGTAGCATGCGATTCGATCGGGCCACGGCACACACCTGCAAGTTGCAAGCCTTTGCTTCTTTTTTTTTTTTTTTTTTGCGGGGTGCAAGCCTTTGCTTTCGAGTAATCGAGTTTCATTCGCTATTCCTCTGGGTCGATGTGCCGTACGACCAAGTGCAAAGCTAGCTAGGGCAGGCAGTGGCGAGCCGACGAACCCGAGGCAGAGCAGATCTTGGGGTTGCATCGGGTGGTAGGGTGCGCGGCTGAGCAGGCGGGGGCACGTACGTACGTGGTGCCTTTTGCTTTTACTGAACCCTCGAACCCAGCCAGAGGCAAGGCAAAACCCCATTTACTCCACCGGGTCTGGGTCTGGGTCTGGGTCTGGGTACAGGCGTACAGCTCCGTGCGGCTGGCCCATGCATGTCGGGTTCACGCTTCTACTGTTCCACTAACACTGCGCTCCGACCGATCTCCATCGTCCTCTCCGCCCTGCCCTCGCCGTGCTGCAGTACTGCAGTGCGTGCATCCTCGGCACGCTCGCTCCGGTGGACCGTTTCCCCCTTGTTTGCTTTCTCCCGTCCGATCCCCTGGCTGGAAAAGACCGGTCGCTCTGCTCTGCTGCCGTTCGGGACGTGCGCGCGCACGCAAGCACCAAGGCCCAGCGTGAGGAAACAGTGGCGGCTTTGGATATACTACTCCTTAGGGACTACAGCGACAGCTCCACACCGATCACTCCCGTTTCTCTCGGGGATCCATACATGCTGATCTACGGACTGATCGACCCGGTGTGAATTGTGATGAGCGCTTTCCGACCTCGCGTTTCCTGTTGGCTCCTAACCATGCCGCAATTATTTCACGATCCTCATGGCGGGGTGCGCCATGGCTAAATGCATGTAGATGGATCCACGGATATGGCGGGGAGATAGATCATGCGTCTTACATATAGGCTTTGAAAGCGTTAAAGCTTAGCCCTAAACCGATCTATTGCTAATACGTAGAGGCTCCCAGTTTTGAGATGCAATCAGTTGCCAACGTTGCTGTCGTGAGCCCGTGACGTATTGGTCATATCGTGATCCACAGGGGATTCCTCGGAAAGCTCGAATTATCAGTTCTTTCAAAAAATATTATTATTACTCCTAGATAGAAGGGACCGCCGGGAGATCCAGCAAGTGGAGCACGTACTGGCACTGCTACCACGAATTTGCCCGGCGCCGGGTCGCGGAAATAGGGGAATCTTGACCCGCGCGCAGGGGCTAGCCGGCCGGCCCTTTTGCCACTCCTAGAGTAGATCGACAGCGCTGAGAAGAAGGGGGGTAGCGATGACGCATTTGGGAAGCAGATGCAGATGCTATGCTCGCTCCGGCCGGCCGGCCTACGCGCCGCTAGAGGTGGGCACTGAATTATGGACGAATGATTTGGAGGAGGCGCCAAAAGCTGGGGAGCCACGGAGCCTCGATGGGGAGGGGGACCATGACCAACAACTGTGGTACTTGACGACAATACTCCAACAACTGTGGTACTTGACGACACGCAACAGCACTTGGGCAAGCGACTACGACGCGCGAGTCCAACTAGCTACCAATCAACAGGTAATAGGATGTATCCAAGGCAATATAAGGCTGCAAGGGATTTCACGGGTACGGAAACTAGAGCATCGCAACACAGATAGCAATAGATCAACAGGAGGGAATAAATACTATAAAAGTAAGATAGGTAGAAAGGGGAAGGTGCTCGCCTGAAAACATTGCCGAAGGTTCATCCGAAGATCGGGTCGACACTCGCATCAACTCATCGGCCTAATCCGCGAAGAAGCAAAACACTAGAAGAAACACCGAAGGCACTATTTAATACTACGGCAGAAGATCGGCATGATGCATGTATGATGCACGACATGGCAAAGATGCGATGCAATTAGGCAATATTAGACGGAACCGGGGTCCCGATAATTAATTACTAGGTTCATGTTGTTTAGATACCCCGCACTTTAAATGTTGTCTTAACAAGTCAAATAGGGGCACCGGTTCGCTACACAAATTTAAATGGGACCAATATAAGACTAGAAATGTCCGCATATGGATCCCATATTTAATTATGAGGTGAATCGGCATAATGCCCCCCAACCACACAAATATGCAAGTATGACAATTTAATATGCATCAGTTGATAATGTCATATTATAAAAATAATGGGGTCTCGGATAGGGAATCACTTTAGGGTTCGGCGAACTTAGGCTCCGAGGGGTTCGGGGTCGGGTCTCAGGGTTCGACGGGAGAATGGCTCGACGAGATCGGTTTCGGACAACGGAAGTCGATCTTGTCGCATCCGAGAAGAAGGACTTGGTTGGCGTCGAGGGCACATCGGATCCGCCCTGGTCGGTGTCGATCTTGTCGTTGCGAAGATCTTGTCGGGTCGTCGTATCGGGACGGTCTTGGCGTTCGGGAAGAAGAACTTGGCGTGCGACGTCGTCGGCATCGGTGCGGGAAGGAGGTCTTGCCGTTCCGTGTCGGTGACCTTGGCATCCGGGTTCTCGGCGAGCTCGGCGTCCGGGAAGGAGTACTTGTCGCACCGGGGTCTCGGTGTCCCCGGATCCGATTGAAGATCTTGGCGTTCCGATGGACCAATCTTGTATTCCAGGGCACCGGTGGTTCATTGAATTCTTGCGAGACGTTGTCGGACTTGAACCTCAGTGCCACCAGTTTATCGCTGTTGTTCGGCTCAGCGTTCGATCTCACCCTTGCAGTGCAAAATCATCTTCGTTGGCATCTCCTGCTATTCCTAGCAACTGAACTGAACCATGTCAACTGCCCCTTCTTTGAACACGCATGATACATAGCAACTGATCTGGTTACAACAATTACAACCAGAACAGAGAAACTAAAACACCAAGGACCTCTTAGCTCCCAAGAAAACAGCGTCTCTCGCCCTATGAGCTACAGGAACCTGCGGGGTCCGGGAGCTTGCTCGGGGACAAAGGCGAGGGCGGGGTCACGCGCGCGGTCGCGGGAGGAAGGCGACAAGGGGGTGGGCCGCGGTGGCGTCGGGAGGCAGAACCGACCTTGGGGAAGGGAGGATGGCCGGCGAGGTGGGACACGGCGGTGGCGGTCGAGCCTGTAGAGGCCGACGGCGGCGCGGCAGAGCAGGGGGCCGCGGACGCGGGGAGGAGGTGACGAGCAGGCGCAGGGTCGACGGTTGGCGAGGGAGGCCGGCGTCGCGAGGCAGAGCGCGCACGGTCGGCGAGCCAGAGCTTCTGCGAGGAGGGATCCCTGGCGGCGGACGGCAGGGGAGGGGCACGGGGGTCGCGGGCCTGTGCGAGGGAGAAGGACGGCGAGGCGCATCGGACGGAGAGGTTGGAGGAGGGGCGGCGCCGGAGAGAGGCGCCCGGTGGCGGTGGAGGCCGAGGTTGAGGAGGGCCCGGGCGGAGAGGCGGCCGCAGAGGGCAAGGCCAACGGGGCGGCGGTCGTCGGGGGATGGCGACGACGCGGGGGAAGAGGTAGGGGGTCGCGGTGAGAGAGGAGGGGGTGGAAGGGGAAAGCGGCAGGTGGCAGGCGAGGTTGTGGGGCCGGGTGGCGTGCGCGAGGGGTTGTCGGGGGGGAAGGTGGACCTAGGGAGGGGTGCCAGGGGGAGGTGGGGATCTGGGCTGGTGGTTGTCCAGGCGGGGGAGGATGCGGTTGGTCGTGTGGGCCCAGGAGATGAGGTGGCACTGGTGGCTGAAAAGGGGAGGGGGAGTGGTGAGGTGGAGGTTGGTGATTGGGTGGAGAGAGGGCCAGGCTGATGTGGCGCAAAGGGATAGGTTGGAGTGAGGTGGAGGGGGCTGGGTAGATTAGGTCTGGGTAGGAAAAGATTTTTGTTAGGCTGGTTTTTGTACTGGGGTGGCCGACTGGGTCGAATCGGCCCGGAACGGCTGCCCCTAAAAATAAAACAGATATTTTAATATTTAAAACTGGGCTTTTGAAATCCATTGGTAGACGTAACAAAATAATCCGGAGTCCCGGGTTTTTGGATTTGAAATAAAGGCGTAGTATTTAGAAAACAAAATATGTTTTTCGAAAATAGTTTCAGACAAACAAATGCATGATGATGACGATGCTCAAATGCAAGGTGGTGATTACATGAGCATGCGGTCATGATGATGCAATGCACGAAAACAACGCGATTTTCTAGTAGTGGTTTTTGCGGGGCGCCACAATTCGACACCACTAACAATGGATCTCGCCCTCGAGATCCGCCTCATGGTACCGGAAGGAAGGTCGGCGATCTGCGTCTTCTCGCTTCGTGTAGATCCTCGCGACACCACTAACAAGAGGTCGTTGTCCGTGATCGTCGAGAGAACACTCCGGGAAACAAAGGGCGAAGGTAGAGGTATCCACAATAAAGCCACCTCTAACTTCGATAGAAGGAGAGAAAAGATGCGGCCTAGCCCACTTCAATGTACAAGAGCGAATAGAAAGGGTAGTCGGCATGGGGGCCAATCCATCACGCACCCAAACTATTACTCTGCACAATCAGTAGATAAGCGTGCAACCATTCTCGGAATCAGACTGAAGATCTCGACAATCGAGGTTCAGAAACAAAGGAGTGATGTAAACTCTACATCGAATCTGGCGTAGATGATGTCGTCGCTTCGGAAAACACTGGAAGGCACGAGGAGGAATAAAGAGAAGTCCACCAGACGAAGGATTCCTCGGACAGCACGAAGACCGGATGTAGAAGCATCGTTACCAAAAGAGGAAGCGAAACCCTGAAGGTGCGATGGACCCAACCACGAGAAATCCTGGACTCGAAGGGAGAGAAGAGAATGGATTCAAAACACGCAGAGGTGAGAAGAGAGCAGCAGAGGGTAAGGAGTAAAATCAGACCTAATCAGAACTATCCAACCGATTTTGCAAAAATAGTTTTGACACTCTACTTCGGTCGTGAGCTAGGTTATCCTACAGGCTGGACTTGTGGGGTATCGCAACTGCTGAGCTCTGATACCACTCTGTAACACCCTCAGAATCGGCCCTATGCAAGTTTTAGCGAATCCCGCCAAACCCGCATAGAAACGATTCAAAGGTGCCCACCAGGCACTTTCGTGCGGGTGGAAACGAAGTAATAACATTACACAACAGTCCTCGATGGGACCCACAGAACAGATGTATATACAACAGCGACTCAAAGAGTCAAGAATACAAATATAACATACAAAGATCCAAATCACCTTGAAACCGATACGGCGTCCGAGTACGGACAAGATGCAAATTGAGCTAAGAGCCCTGAAGAATAACCAATGGCGTCCATAACCCTGCCCAGGCCAAGCCGGAAGGGTAACCCTGCTAACGACGTCGATCTCAAAGCCTGCTTAAACAAAAGGGGTGCCGACAAAGGGCAAAGGAAAAAGAGAGAGCGGTCAGTACTGAGGCCAGTACACGGCGAGGCTAGAATTCGGCGGTCCTCGCCTACATAGGTATGGTGGACTGAAGCGGCAGCGCAGCATGTACTAAGCAACCTATAGAGACTCGATATAACTGTCGGCTATCAGAGAGGGATAAGAAAGACCTATTCGGAACCATCCTGATACTACCACCAAACATACCCATCCTGGTATTTCCCCCTCGACACCAAACGAGGAAGTCAACCGAGGAACTCACACAGTTGGCAGTTTTATTTATTCAGTTATCGTTGCAGCAATTACTAGCCAAGTATAGATAGTCATCCTGATAAAATAAGCAGTGGACAGTTTTATTTAACCATTCCGTTGTAGTTGCGACACTTACTAGTCAAATACAATTAGCATGAGATATCCCAAAACCCAGCAGTTGTTGGTACTTTTATTTAGCCATTCCGTTGTAGTTGAGCTGATTACTAGTCACATCGGATACAAGTCAAATTATAACAGTAAACTTTAGTTATAGTTGTCTATGATCGAGAACTGTGCTCCAAGTCGTCCATAACCGCGGACACGGCTTTTCGAAAAGATTTAACCCTGCAGGGGTGCACCAAAGTATCCACACGCACTTCGACCCTTTTTGCCAGATCAGTTAACATACACCCATCGGTATGTCGGCGGGGCCTAAGTCATGACGTTTCCCAGACCCAAAGCAAGTACATGGGGGCCACCCCACTAAGTCTACCCGCAACGAAGTCGGCCGGTCTCCGAGACGGACTCAGGGTTTGGGTGGACGGCTGTAAACGACTGGGAACCCGAAAAGATGACTGGGCTTGTCGATACAGCGAAAACGTGTCCCGATCCTAAACAGTACAGGTGCAGTACATCGCACAATTTAAATAAAGCAGTAAAGCATGGCATAAGTACAGAATAGTAAATAAAACCTCAAACTAGTTGTGGCCCCCGGTACAATACTTTGAAATCAGGTACTAATCGATGGGGTGCCCACACATCCCACATGTGGTTAGCGCGCTCGATCTCGGAACAGGTGTCAAGAACTCGGGGTCCTACGGGACACCAGTGAGCGGTCGGAAACCAAATATTGCCTATCACCCACCGGTGGCTCTGCATTACCTACTTCAATTTTAGTTATTAAACAGTAATTAAAGTCTTGATCATCTCCAACATTAAACATGCGACAATACTCCAACAACTGTGGTACTTGACGACACGCAACAGCACTTGGGCAAGCGACTACGACGCGCGAGTCCAACTAGCTACCAATCAACAGGTAATAGGATGTATCCAAGGCAATATAAGGCTGCAAGGGATTTCACGGGTACGGAAACTAAAGCATCGCAGCACAGATAGCAATAGATCAACAGGAGGGAATAAATACTATAAAAGTAAGATAGGTAGAAAGGGGAAGGTGCTCGCCTGAAAACATTGCCGAAGGTTCATCCGAAGATCGGGTCGACACTCGCATCAACTCATCGACCTAATCCGCGAAGAAGCAAAACACTAGAAGAAACACCGAAGGCACTATTTAATACTACGGCAGAAGATCGGCATGATGCATGTATGATGCACGCCATGGCAAAGATGCGATGCAATTAGGCAATATTAGACGGAACCGGGGTCCCGATAATTAATTACTAGGTTCATGTTGTTTAGATACCCCGCACTTTAAATATTGTCTTAACAAGTCAAATAGGGGCACCGGTTCGCTACACAAATTTAAATGGGACCAATATAAGACTAGAAATGTCCGCATATGGATCCCATATTTAATTATGAGGTGAATCGGCATAATGCCCCCCAACCACACAAATATGCAAGTATGACAATTTAATATGCATCAGTTGATAATGTCATATTATAAAAATAATGGGGTCTCGGATAGGGAATCACTTTAGGGTTCGGCGAACTTGGGCTCCGAGGGGTTCGGGGTCGGGTCTCAGGGTTCGACGGGAGAATGGCTCGACGAGATCGGTTTCGGACAGCGGAAGTCGATCTTGTCGCATCCGATAAGAAGGACTTGGTTGGCGTCGAGGGCACATCGGATCCGCCCTGGTCGGTGTCGATCTTGTCGTTGCGAAGATCTTGTCGGGTCGTCGTATCGGGACGGTCTTGGCGTTCGGGAAGAAGAACTTGGCGTGCGACGTCGTCGGCATCGGTGCGGGAAGGAGGTCTTGCCGTTCCGTGTCGGTGACCTTGGCATCCGGGTTCTCGGTGAGCTCGGCGTCCGGGAAGGAGTACTTGTCGCACCGGGGTCTCGGTGTCCCCGGATCCGATTGAAGATCTTGGCGTTCCGATGGACCAATCTTGTATTCCAGGGCACCGGTGGTTCATTGAATTCTTGCGAGACGTTGTCGGACTTGAACCTCAGTGCCACCAGTTTATCGCTGTTGTTCGGGTCGGCGTTCGATCTCACCCTTGCAGTGCAAAATCATCTTCGTTGGCATCTTCTGCTATTCCTAGCAACTGAACTAAACCATGTCAACTGCCCCTTCTTTGAACACGCAGGATACATAGCAACTGATCTGGTTACAACGATTACAACCAGAACAGAGAAACTAAAACACCAAGGACCTCTTAGCTCCCAAGAAAACAGCGTCTCTCGCCCTATGAGATACAGGAACCTGCGGGGTCCGGGAGCTTGCTCGGGGACAGAGGCGAGGGCGGGGTCATGCGCGCGGTCGCGGGAGGAAGGCGACAAGGGGGTGGGCCGCGGTGGCGTCGGGAGGCAGAACCGACCTTGGGGAAGGGAGGATGGCCGGCGAGGTGGGACACGGCGGTGGCGGTCGAGCCTGCAGAGGCCGACGGCGGCGCGGCAGAGCAGGGGGCCACGGACGCGGGGAGGAGGTGACGAGCAGGCGCAGGGTCGACGGTTGGCGAGGGAGGTCGGCGTCGCGAGGCAGAGCGCGCACGGTCGGCGAGCCAGAGCTTCTGCGAGGAGGGATCCCTGGCGGCGGACGGCAGGGGAGGGGCGCGGGGGTCGTGGGCCGGCGCGAGGGAGAAGGACGGCGAGGCGCATCGGACGGAGAGGTTGGAGGAGGGGCGGCGCCGGAGAGAGGCGCCCGGTGGCGGTGGAGGCCGAGGTTGAGGAGGGCCCGGGCGGAGAGGCGGCCGCAGAGGGGAAGGCCAACGGGGCGGCGGCCGTCGGGGGGATGGCGACGACGCGGGGGAAGAGGTAGGGGGTCGCGGTGAGAGAGGAGGGGGTGGAAGGGGAAAGCGGCAGGTGGCAGGCGAGGTTGTGGGGCCGGGTGGCGTGCGCGAGGGGTTGTCGGGGGGAAGGTGGACCTGGGGAGGGGTGCCAGGGGGAGGTGGGGATCTGGGCTGGTGGCTGTCCAGGCGGGGGAGGGTGCGGTTGGTCGTGTGGGCCCAGGAGATGAGGTGGCACTGGTGGCTGAAAAGGGGAGGGGGAGTGGTGAGGTGGAGGTTGGTGATTGGGTGGAGAGAGGGCCAGGCTGATGTGGCGCAAAGGGATAGGTTGGAGTGAGGTGGAGGGGGCTGGGTAGATTAGGTCTGGGTAGGAAAAGATTTTTGTTAGGCTGGTTTTTGTACTGGGGTGGCCGGCTAGGTCGAATCGGCCCGGAACGGCTGCCCCTAAAAATAAAACAGATATTTTAATATTTAAAACTAGGCTTTTGAAATCCATTGGTAGACGTAACAAAATAATCCGGAGTCCCGGGTTTTGGATTTGAAATAAAGGCGGAGTATTTAGAAAACAAAATATGTTTTTCGAAAATAGTTTCAGACAAACAAATGCATGATGATGACGATGCTCAAATGCAAGGTGGTGATGACATGAGCATGCGGTCATGATGATGCAATGCACGAAAACAACGCGATTTTCTAGTAGTGGTTTTTGCGGGGCACACACGTGCGTATGGCGTATGGGCCGCACACGTGCTCGTATGCGTAGCGATTTTCAAGTAGTGGTTTTTGAAAATTAAACCAGGCTGTGGCGGTAGATGGAGACTGTACGTGCGTATGCGCCGCACACGTGCACGGGCACGCACGCGCGAGTACGTGTCCCCGGCCCGGCCAGACTATAGGGTGGAGAAGTTGAGATAGATCTCTTGCAGCCATGCGTACGTGCAGGTCCCCTCCCCGGCCGTGCAGGACCAGGAGCACGCACAGCGCCACCCCCACGCGCGGGCGGCAGGGCGGACACACACGTACGTACAGGAGCAGCGAGTGACACGACCCTGCCCGGCTCGCTTCTACAGCGCCGCCTCGATCGATCGATCGATCCCCTCCCGGCCTCCCTTTATCAGGACCGACCGCACGGACGCAGGCGGCACGTACCAGTACGTGCAGCAGCGTAGTAACGTTAGCAGTAGAGCGGCGGAGACACACACACATGCACGTCTAGGTGCACGCGCGCGTACGATCGCCGGCGGCCGGGCTTCCCCATGTTAAGCTGCAGGCGCGGCGGGGCCGGGCGCACGGTGGTCGTCGGCATGCACTCGCCAGGGCGGCCGGGCGGCGGGGCAGAGGGGCAGAGGAAACTGCGAGTGAGCGAGCGGCTGAGCGGAGCCGCGCAGCTTTCGGGCGGGGCCGAGGGCTGTTCCCTCTCCGCGGCCGGTAAAGCCAAAGCCGGTGCTGTTCCCGCGTTGCGCTCTGGCACCGGTGGTGGCGCCCCCGTCGATCGACGCAGATCGATGCATGTGCGCGCCTGCTGCGTACGTGGTCACCTGGACGCCGTTCACAGCCTCCACCTGGTGGACCGCTCACCCGGCTAGCTGGCCGACAGGCCGAGACCAGCCCCATCGGTCGCCCGCCCTAGTTTCGATCAGTCAAGATGACCGGGTGCTGCTAGCTACCCGCTCGAATCGTACAGCATCTGGTTTGCATCAGTGAACAAACTTACGTGCTCGCGCTAACGTACGGTGTGTTCGTGTAGCTAGCAGGCCAGTGAAACATGAGTTGTTTTGCACTGTGAAGCGACATGGAGCGATATCGACTCATGAGCACTCAAGGAAACTACTATTCGGCTCCAGAAGTCCAGATGCAGAGGGCGAGAGAGGTTACCATCACCGTACCCGTACGTGAAGTGATCGATCTTGGTGTTTTTATTTGCACGCGACTACCTGGCGGACGTCCTGAAAAAGACCGATCCTGACGGACGTTCTGACTTGATTTCTACGTTCCCACGATTTAGGATCGTCGCGTCATGCATCCTCCCGTACCGGACACGTGACTGGATCACAAAATGGAAAAAGTGGACTTTCTCCAAAGAGGGACCATCTTCTTCTCCAAGCAAAAATCCCAACCTGAAAACAAAAAACACCCAGATCTAGCACTCTTTCTGACGTGGGCATACCTTACAGGTATCTAAGATTATCCTATACGGTTCGGCTCAAGAAGAAGTTCACGGTGTAATCGAAGCCCAACAAAGATTCGGGTGGCCCATTGGAGTTCGACTTCTTAGAGGACACACAGATAGAATTAAGGTTTTGGGGTAGTGCTGCTACCCCTCAGGATCTCATTATATAGGCGTACGAATAGAGTCTGTACGATATTACAAATACAGTCCGGGCTGTGTACAAGTCATACAGCTCACGGATACCACATCGTTAACACACCCCCTCAATCTAAACTATTGGAAACAAGATTTAGATTGGTACTAAAACGATGTAACATTTGTCTAGTGGCTGGCTTGGTGAATACATCAGCCAATTGATCCTCAGAAGAAATAAACTTTATCTTCAACACGCCATCAGCAACCCGCTCTCGCACAAAATGAAAATCGATTTCAATATGCTTGGTCCTAGCATGGAACACCGAATTCGCGGAAAGATAAGTAGCCCCTAAATTGTCACACCACAATATGGGTGTACGCTGCGGAGGAACACCAAGTTCGTGGAGTATCGATTCTACCCACATAGCTTCAGCGGCACCATTTGCTAGAGCCTTATACTCTGCCTCAGTACTGGATCTTGAGACAGTAGGCTGTTTCTTAGAGCTCCATGACACAAGGTTAGGTCCAACAAAAATTGCATACCCACCAGTGGAGCGACGATCATCAACATCACCTGCCCAATCAGCATCTGTAAATATACTAATGCCCATAGCTGAAGACTTGCGAAACTTCAGCCCTGTGTCCAAAGTGCCTTTGACATATCTCAGAATACGCTTCATAGCTTCCCAATGTACCTCAGTGGGCTGAGACAGAAACTGACACACTTTGTTGACAGCAAAAGAAATATCCGGGCGAGTGAGAGTCAAATACTGGAGACCACCAACAATGCTACGGTACCGGAAAGAATCTTCAGTACCTAGGAGTATACCAATATCACGGGAGAGATGCTCTGACGTCACCAGTGGTGTGGAAGTGGGCTTGCAATTCTCCATTCCAACTTTATGCAAGAGATCAAGCGCATACTTGTGCTGGGTCACCGTCATGCCCCCAGAATTGCGAGACGCTTCAAGACCAAGAAAATACTCAAGAGGTCCAAGGTCCTTGATGGGAAACGTAGCTGAAAGGGCGTGAACGAGCTTATCAACCGCTGCTGAACTGGAACTACCAATCACAATATCATCAACATACACAAGCATGTAGATGTGAACAGCTCCCTGAGAGAACATAAACAGGGACGTTTCGGCTTTGGACGATGTAAACCCCGGCTGATGCAAACGAGAACTCAAACGAGCATACCAAGCACAAGGTGACTGCTTCAGACCGTAAAGCGCACGCTGCAGCTTGCAGACATGGGGCGGGAAACGAGCATCCTCAAAGCCAGGCGGCTGCTGCATGTACACATCCTCTTGCAGATAGCCGTGAAGAAAAGCATTGCTAACATCGACCTGGCGAAGAACCCAACCGCGAGAGACAGCCAATGAAAAAACCAGACGAACAGTGGCAGGCTTGACGACAGGACTGAAAGTTTCACCATAATCCAGACCATGCTGCTGAGTAAAACCACGGGCAACCAGACGAGCCTTGTGTTTCTCAATAGAGCCATCAGGCTTGTGCTTTGTTTTAAACACCCATTTGCTCCCAACAATGTTGACACCGGGAGGACGAGGCACGAGAACCCAAGTTCTAGTGTGACACAAGGCACATAACTCATCTTCCATAGCAGAACGCCAAGCAGGTTCACGAAGACCATCACGATGCGAGGTAGGAGCAGCAAACAAAGCACGACAGCGCACATCATAGTGCACTGTACCGTCGGTGTAGACCTTGTCCCGACAAGTATTATCACGATGGCGAGTCACCATAGTGTGAGCAGGTGCAGAAGCAACATCAGGAGCCGCAGAGGAGCCAGACGATCCAGGCGACGGAGACGAGCCAGGCGACGAGGACGGGCCAGGTGAGGCCGCTGGTGCGGCCGAGCCACCAGACGCGCCAGACGAGGCGCACACGGGCGAGTCAGGCGGTGTTGGGCCGTGGGCCGCGGTCGGTTGCCACGCGGGAGTTGACGAAGCGGGGCCGGAACCGGGCGCATGGGACGACGTGCCCATGCCATGCACGTCGATCTCAGACGGGCGGGAGACGTCGATCGCAGGCGCAACACCAGGGTCCGGAGCAGCGACATCGGACGAAACCTGCACAGGATCAACAGAAACTACAGCAGGAGCGTCAGTAGCAAGGTAAGACAAGTCATATTTACGCAGATGGTCACTAGTAGCCGGTTCAGAGGATGGATAGGTAATGGCTTCATATAAAGATGGAAGATCTATCTTAGCACCAGGAGTGGCATATGGAAAAACAGACTCGTCAAAGACGACATCATGAGAGATGTAGATGCGACCAGTAGACCGGTCTAAACACCTATACCCCTTATGCATAGCACTGTAGCCGAGGAACACACAAAGTTTGGAACGAAACGCAAGCTTGTGTGCATTATATTTGCGGAGACTAGGCCAGCAAGCACAGCCGAAAATACGAAGGAAATCATAGTTAGGCTGAATGTGAAGAAGCCGGAACATAGGGGTCTCCTTGTTCAAGACAGGTGTAGGCATGCGATTAATTAAATAACATGCAGTCAAGAAAGCTTCATCCCAGTACCGTAGAGGGAGGGAGGAGTGAGCAAGGAGAGCAAGACCGTTTTCAACAAGATGCCGGTGTTTGCGTTCAGCAACACCGTTCTGCTGAGAAGTGTGAGGACAGGACACCCTATGAGAGATGCCAACGCGCTGAAAGTAGCGATGAAGACGATGATACTCACCACCCCAATCAGACTGGACAGCTTTGATTTTGCCATCGAGAAGACGTTCAACATGAGCTTTGAAAGCATAGAATACTTGCTCGACATCAGACTTATGTTTCAGAAGATATATCCAACAGAAGCGAGAATAGTCATCAACAAAACTAACATAGTATTTATAGCCACCAGAAGAAGCAATAGCAGGTCCCCAAACATCCGAATGAATTAACTCAAGAGGCATAGTAGAAACACGGCCAGAAGCAGTATATGATAACTGATGGCTTTTGCCACACTAACACGCATCACAAATAGAAGAGAACTTGTCTAAAGCTAACATAGGCAAACTATGGTTTTTAATAATTGTTTGAACTACATTATTGGAAGGATGACCAAGACGCTGATGCCACTGAGACAGCGAGACCTTGACACTGGAGCTAGCATGGTGAGATGAAGATGATGTGGATGACGCTCGACTGACAGGTATTAGATAAAGACCCCCCTCACTTCTGCCGTGAAGAAGAATTCTCCTCGTGACCTTGTCCTTAACACAAACACAAGATTATCATCGACAAGACGGTACACAGAAAGAAGATGTTGGCTAATTTCAGGTACATGAAGAATATTTTTCAAGTGGATGGATGAACCGGCTAGAGTGGAATGACCAATATGCGAAATAGACAAACCTTTACCGTTGGCCACTTGAACATTGTTCGTGCCGGTGTAGCGCTCGTGCACGTGGAGGCGCTCAAGATCATTGGTGATATGATCCGTTGCTCTGGAGTCCATCAGCCATGGTGGGAGGCTGTTGTTAGAGGTCGTGGCGGCATTGCCCGAACGCCGATTGTTGTTGTTGTTGTGAGTAAAATCCTGGTTGAAGCGATTCTTGCAATCAAACGCTTCATGCCCCTAGTACCCGCAGAGTTGGCAGCGCGGACGCTGCTTCTTCCCACGGCCGCCGGAGCTTTGGCCGTTGGACTGGTTACCGCCACCGTTGACATAGCCGCCAGACTGCTGGCCATGGCCCTGCGGGTGAGAGGTACCAAACGGACGCCCCCCACCATAATGGACGGGGGAGTAGTCTTGAGCGCGCGGCCGGTTGGTGTTGAAGTAGGAGCCGGACCGGGAAGCGGCATGAGCCGCGGAAGTCCACTCGTCGTCCTGTGCTTGCTGCACCTGCATGGAGTCGAACGAGAGGATGCCGGAGTAGAACTCGGCGTAGGGGACGGAGCGGTTCCCCATGATGAGATGACCGGCGATGGCGTTGAAGTCCTTGCCAAGGCCAGTGATGATGTAGTCGACCAGATCGTCGTTGGAGACGGGTGCGTCGGCGATTGTCAAGGTGTCAGCGAGAGCCTTCATCTTGTGCATGTACTGGCAGGCGGTGAGGTCGTCCTTACGCAGCGTCGTGAGTTGCCGACGCAGATGGCGGATGTTGGCCCGACTCTGCGCGCCATACATGGTGTGGACGGCGGTCCACACCTCAGCGGTGGTGGTGCAGCTGATGAGCTGGCACGCGATCTCCGGCTCCATGGAGCCGAGGAGAAGCCCAAGCACCTGCTGATCGATCGTCCACCATTGGGTGTAGGCCGGATTGGGTACGACCACCGCGTTAGCGCCCGTGCCGCGCGTGACTGTCTTGGCGGGAGCCACCTCGGATCCATCGAGGTGACCGTGAAGGCCGGCGCCAGACAGGTTGGGGAAGGTCAGGCCCTTCCACAAGGTGAAGTTCGTCGCATCCAGGCGCACGGCGGGCGCCGAGATCGATGCGGGCGAGGCGACGGGAAGGGATCCGATCGCGGTCGATAGCTGGAGGGCTCCGGTCGATCCCATGGCTACGCGGAGAGGACTCGCGTGAGGGAAGGCGACGACGGAGAGGCGCCGCGGAGGGTCTCACGGCGAAGAAGCGGAAAACGAGAGTGGCGGCGCGACGGGAGCGCGGGGGCTCGTACAACGGCTCTGACCAAGAGAGAATTAAGGTTTCGGGGGTAGTGCTGCTACCCCTCAGGATCTCATTATATAGGCGTACGAATAGAGTCCGTACGATATTACAAATACAATCCGGGCTGTGTACAAGTCATACAGCTCACGGATACCACATCGTTAACGCACACAATAAAATATAGATAGAAACTTAAAAGGGAAATCCTAACTTGTAACCGACTCAATCTGCTACCCGAGATCTAGCCTGTCTATATAAAGGCCAGGAGGGGGGCGACGAGGAGGACCGAATCACACAACCTCGCATACACCTTGTTAGATTGCATCTGTGCATCCTTGTAACTTTCGACTTCTCCATAATCAGGAACAGACAAGCAGGAGTAGGGTCCTCTACGATACCTAAATCTGGGTAAAACTTCGTGTCACCTATGTGCTTGTTTTAGATAGTGTCCCCACGTTATACATGCTCGTGTGCATACACTCTAGAGCTAGATAGACTGATCTTTTCCAAGCCGACGATGTATACATAACCTGACGTCCATCGCCTGGTCTACACGACAGGAAACATGGACGCGCCGCGTGACAAGGAAACAGTGCCCGACACGCTGGTGCCTAGCCTGCCTGCTAGTAGTTCGTCATGTGTGGTGCTTGCTGAAGTCAGATTCTCCTCGCAACATATAATCATCACAGGTTCCGGCTTGTCGTAAAGTACTAGAGTACACTGCTCGTAGTAGGGTTGCAAAGCGGCTACCGCGAGAGTAAAATTTAGTTTAAACTAGAGAAATTTCAAATTAGCCTAACAAATTTTGCCTACTAAGCGGGACGGATCGGGTGCCGTTTTGCAACCCTACCTCGTAGTACTCTTACTCCCTCCGTTTCAAAATGGACCGAGTCATATTTTTTTTAAATTGGATGTATCTAATACCCCCTTTTCAAAATATAAGATATTTTAGCTTTACGAAGTGAATGTATCTAGTCACTTTTGGTGTGTAAATTTACTCCGAACCTCTTTGAACCTACACTATAAAAGTGCTCTGGATATATCTAAATTGGATGTCATGTAATTTTTTTTTGTGTGATTGGAAGATTACTGACTACCGAAGAAATAATTCTCCGACTTTCAAGTTGAAGACGAAGGAGAAAATTTGCAGTGTTCTTTGAGAGGACTTCAAGATATTGCTTGCCAAGTTTGCCGATATCACCTAGACAGAGAATTCAAATGCATGAAGCAATGAGACGGCGCAAGATCTCATAGTTTTCCAAGGGCTACTATATGCATAATGTGTATCACCATAGCATTGCATTGTTCTATTCTGGACACCCGGATGACCCATAGTTGGTAGTAAGACCTATGGCCTGCTGGGCGACCCAGTTAAAAGGATCCAGAAGGTAGGCCCATGCTGGATACAGAGAGGCTACGACGGCAACTTGGATGAAGCCAGGGCCTTGGAATACAAGACACGAAGACTAGTTACTATTAGTGTAGAACTCTGTAAACTGTCCGATATGGACTCTTTCCTTATAACCCTAGGATCTGGCGTCTTTATAAGCCGAACTCTGACAGCCTATAGGGCAAGACACATCTCGCATTGCAAATTTTGTTGGGTTTCCCCAAATTTGTCTAATACAAGTGGTTTTGCAAAGCGGCGCCTAATCTGCCCTACTTTGTAGGCAAAATTTGTTTATCTAGTTCAGAAAATTTCAACAAAATTAATCTAGTTTGAACTAAATTTTGCTTTCGCACAATGGTAACTGCTCCACAAGAATACAGCTTCAGACGAAACAGCTCCAACTGAACCCGCCATCTCGTAGCCTCCAACTAACTACACGGGCATATACTCATATCAGCAAAATCTAGCATAACAGAAGCAAATCAACAAGAATAACAAGAATTGAAACAATGGTCCTGCATTCAAATTATTGCAGTTCTTCGTGGAAATTGTGCCTGGGTGTCTCGAATACAACAGATTGATTACAGCATAGTCTCGAATATTCGACGCAGCGCGCGAGCGAACTGCAGCGCGAGTTACAAATGGTCTAGGATAAGAGTTCAACCGATACTGATTCCTAAGCGGAACCTACAGAAATAGAGTTCGTGACATCGGTGGCCTGCACCGAGGATAGGTAACGGACAGGGAGTTCTCAAGACGTGTACGGTGTACACACATGAGACAGGTACGAAGATGACACGATCGGAGTTCCGGGGACTCGGTGCTGTTGAGTGCAAGTGTGCTACCATGTGCTGTAGAATCCTCGCTGGACCCTGTAATGTAGCCCAGGTCAATATGTTAGTAGTGGATAGAGATGAACATCCATTTCATATGAAATAATGCGGTCGGTGAGACAGGAATTTTGCTAAGTTCTGATGTGAGGCACTGAGCTGCTATGCTGAGTGAATAAGAATAGAGCAACGGGTATTTTAAAGCAATAGCCAAACTGCATGATAAGTTTGGCCCAGCCAAACCACTCAACATTTTACTTGGGGGTCGGAAAATGCATGTGATCTAATTATGTTGAGCCATGGTACACACATAGGTGCAATAAAAAACTGGATTTTCTCCTTGAAATTGGATTGCTCAGAAAATAAAAAATTGGTTACAGTTCACCCCTTGAAGCATATTCACAATGTCGTTATGTTACGTCTCAAAGCATGAACTGTATGGCGAGATTTAGTTTGTTTATCGTTGTCATACATAAATTCTGAGGTATACTAGTTATCCAGCTACCAAAACCATTTGTCTTGACAAATTTGGGGAAACCCAACAAAATTTCAGATACTACACTTTACTGGCTTTATATGTTTTCAAATGGCTATTTCATTCGGTCTTGTAGTTCTGAGAGCAAACACTTATCCTTACTGTCTAGAATAGAGGGGAAGCCACAATGTGCAGTGATATATACTACAGACAGAAATCCTTATTATATGCTCTACTAGCTACACAAAAGGGGGTTCCAGGCCTTACAAATGTAAATAAGCATACACGTGTTAGCCGAATTTTATAAGAAAATTTACCGAGCTAATGTTAAAACCCAAAATTTATATGCACAATAATAATTAAACAGGAGAGCAAAATTAATTACCAGAAACAGCACAATGGTCTTGCACTTAGGAAAGATATCGTGGATCATTTCCTTGCTTGCCCAACTTATGCACATCCTCTGGTGAAAGTATCTTGATGTACCATACACTGTTGACAAATGACCTGCACCAATGGATGAAGCTCAGTTTCAAGATGACTGATATTGGCATATACATTCATATACAGATAGACTTAGACCTTCATAACTTACCGCAAGGAAATACAAAATAAAATGTCAAGTAGTGGAATTGATTTTTTTAATGTATACAGACAGAGAAGATGTGGTTCAGAATTAAGCACAAAGTTCTGTACACCGAGCACTCCCAAAATAACACAGATGCAAAATAAAGGAAATACAGAATAATATACCAGAAGTAGTGGAATCTGTTTCTTTACATATAAAGACACAGAGAAGATGTGGTTCAGAATAAAGCACGCACAGAATTATACACTTAGCACATACAGTACAAAAATTAAATGCGTACCTAAGAATATATTAATCTTGCAATGAGAATTTGTATATTCATGGTTGCTAGAAAATGCAGAAACAAATTTATTTAATCTAGTGTGTGACTTGATATAAGCTAAGAATTGCAGTTGCCATAAAACCAAGGTTAGAAACACCAACCAGTCAATTAATTACATCCTATGTTGTCACTACCAACATATTTTCTATGTGGTCAACACCTCAATAATATATAGTTTAAAAAGTGATGCATTAGCTAATGACATTACAAAGATGAATTAGCTAATGACATTAAAACGCCTGAGGCAGCTTCGCAAATTAGGATGTGTCAAGCAACTCTACATATACTTAGAACCAGGTCTAGTACAAAATTCACAATACTATATAAAGTAGAATCAAATGTGTATGGACATAGTAGATCATATCTTAAGAATACATTGTGGCAACCAAATCATGTAACACCACTTAAACTACGTGATTTAAAATTCCACCACAAATAAAAAAGATGTATAACAGAACCTGGATTTATAACACGAATACAAGTAACACTTCAGGAAACTCATAAAGGAAATTAGAACTCTAGAGATGGTTTCTTACTCCCAAGGGTCGTCTCCAAGGAGAAGCACATCATTCTCCCTGTCGACGAATACAAGCTGCCAGCCTGATCTATCAGGGTCATCCAACTGACCCCTAATGCCAAACATCTGACCCAGTTCTCCTCGAAGCTCAGCATAATTAGAGAACCGAGTGATGTCCAACGACCTCCCCACTGATCCTGACTTATAAACCTGCACAACATTCTAGTGATTCCGTAAGAAAGCATTTATACTTGATGTAATGAAGATGCAACATACTACACCAACCTTCACGAATGTTCTGCTTGATGGGTCATTCTCTCCTGTATTTTGAAATATACCAGAAGAGTCGTCCAAACAACCATACATTGGACTTTGCAGATATGTCGATCCGGAAGGAATTGTCGACATGTTATTTTCAGCAACATTCGAAGTCAGGTTAGGTACCATGTTGTACAGTAGGGAGGAAGAATCGACTTGAGGACTAAAAAGGGACTGGTTTTGCACATCGGAACCAATTTTGTTCTCAAGAGAACTATCTTTACTTGTGGGCGAGTTAAGCAAACCCGAGCCCCCAAAAGACAGTGATTGTGAACCCATAAATTTTTGCTTCCAAGCCTGTTGCTGCTGCTGCTGCTGGTGCTGTTGTTGTTGCTGCTGCTGCTCACTTACTACAGGCTGATTGAATCTAGACAAGTCCACAGCTTTTGAACTTCCTTGAAGAAAGTTCGATTCCAGCATGTTATCACTACTGCTAGAAGTGGTGAAGCTGGAAGAATTCACATTAGGATCAGAGAAGCCAAATTTTTCACGCAGATGGCTTGGTAGTGATGTTGGACTTGGGAGAGATGCACTAGTAGGAATTTGATATGTCTGATCTGATTGAATCTTCTGCTTCTGATCAATATGAGCCTGCTGCATTTGCTGTAGTTGTTGAAGTTGTTGCTGGATAGCACTTGAGTTCAGCATTGTCTGAATATTTTGGTTCTCAGCATTAACAGTCTGCTGTTGGCTTGCTTGCTGCATGAGTTGCTGATGCAACAGCGGGTTGAGGTTGCAGTGTTCTTGAGGCGACTGCATAGGCTGCTGAAGGTTTTAGATATTGCTGTTTCAGATAACCACCAGTCTGGGAGGCAGCAGCAGCAGCTACTACTGCTTGGTACTGATCATGGTCAGTACTCAGCAAAGAAGGATGGAGCCTCTGTTGTCCCCAGGAGCCAATACCAGGTGACTGAAAGTTCAAAGACTGATAAGCTCCATCCCCAGCAACTCCCCTCAGCCACATCAAAGCATTGCTGTCATCTTAAGTGCAATACAACAATTAATAAAGGAACATCAATGAGAATAAGGAGCTAGAAAATAAACATTAAGAAAATTAGTGTGTCATTTCTGATTATAAGAACATGCACAAAAATACTAAAATGTGTATCAATTTGTAGCATGTTATGGGGACTCTCCGTGAATATAGTTCATCCAACCTGGCGCCTAAAGAAGACGTCCAAATTTCATTTATGTCATAATCTTACTTGCACTACTAGACAGAAGAAACAAGAATTTATGTATTAAGATATGCCAGACTGAGTATTAAGAACGATTAAATTGTACCATGAAGGCCGGCAACTCCAGAATACCAAGGATGCTTAACCCTCAGTGGAAACAGTGATGGATACATAGGAAAGGTTGTCAACGGTTCAATTTCCCATAAAGAAACTCTAGGTGGTCTTTCCCCTGCAGTTGATTCATCCCAACCAACCTGCAATTATAATATCAAAGATACTGGTTAGTGAATCCCAGAAATACTGAACTTCCAATTTGACTGAAGAAGCAGAGATTCGAAAAGGAGGTAAGCAACTCTTTACATCTACCATTAAGAACTGGAATAATATTATTACATCAACTTATTTTTTATCTTGAACTATAACAATATCATGATTTCCATAACATCTGAAGATGTAACCCGGATGACAATTATTGTGGTGAAAAAAACCGAATGTCATTGAAAATAAAATAAAATAAAAATAAATAAGAGCAAAGGAAATGTCATCAAAGGCACAAACAAAGAGAAAAAATGCAAACACAAAATGCACCTTTGCAACAAACAAAATAAAGCAGAGAAATGAGGGAATCAACCAGGCAGTGCTCCAGAGAAAAATCATTAAGTGAAAAAGTTTACCTTCACCGACCTCCAGTAGGAACTAGCCCAACGCACTGGATCTGCATCGCTTACTTCAGTTATCGTGCCCATGTACCTGCATTTCATTTAATATCTCGTCATCTTGATTCATAAAATTCGAGTATAATTATCACACCCATGATTCTATATGGAAGCATGTAAAAAAGAGAGTGGTAACTTGTGTAATTGCCATTACAGGCTGCAAACATTTTGTGGTGCGAACCAACCAAGAAACACCGAGGATAAATAGCACAGAAGTAATCATTGATGATCCTTCTATGAAGATGTATTTTAGTTTTGAACCAACATTGGATTTTTTGATTTTTCTACTTTACCTGCGGACACTAGATTCCTCAGTCTCAAAGAGCATCCTGAACCGCATCCCAACTGATATCCGGGTGTGAAAAACAGCCTTGATGTACTTTGAAAGTGGTATGACGAATTCTGATGGACATGCCCTACAAAGATTCACTTCGGTAAAAGTTGAACACGGAGAGGAACTATAACATTGCCATATGTTAACGAAACAATCCAAATTACCTGGGATTATAGAAAATTGTGAAGCGGCTGTTTGTGGAAGCAGCATGAGCTGCGGCTGCAAGGAGCCCAATGTGCATGCTGTCACTCGAAAGAACAGAGGAAGGCATCACAGTCTGTGTTCGGCTGGCACGCCTGATTCCCAGCCAAAGCTGATTTTTCTCATTCCTAAATGAACAGCAAGTCCTACTTGTTACTTAAACTGCAAAAAATTGACAAGCACAGGAATAAACAGTGAAGCACACACCATATGAAAAGCACGGAGTCTCCAGCAACAAGTCTCTTCGCGCTGACAAACACACTCCAGCCAGTAGTTAACAGGTGCCTTTTGGGTTGGCCTGTGGAAAACAAGCAGATTAGTACTTCGTGTAAACTTAGAAAATAATTCAATTAAGCAACTTTTTGTGTTGTCATATAAATGTTTGTGTAAGATATATCTTTTCTAAATGATGGTCATACAAGATGAAGTGCAGTTTAGTTACTAAAATGGAGCACAAGTAAACAACCTAGCATTGCAAACCGGTACAAAAGAGTAGAGTGCCCCATGTGCAATTATGCAAGTACCCGACTCTGATGAATATTTCAGAAACATGTAATGAAAAATACTCGTGCCAACTGTAACTTATATTCAATCCGGTACCACACTCTCTCTTATATAAGTATTAAAATCCAAAAGAGTTCAACGTAGTACTACTATGCAAATTATTCTTCTTCAAGAATATAGTTTTTGCAAGCCAATAAAAAAGAATTTCATGCACTGACTGTTTATTCCCAGAGAAGAGATGCTTAAACCGCATTGTGCAGAAACAGTTGATATTTCTGTGGGCACACACGCTCACGTTGAAAAGCATATGATTTGATCAACCAATCATAGGAGAAGTCAAACTGCCTCCATAGCAAAGAAGCCAAATAAATTACGAAAATTCATTCATTTAAGACCAGCAGACTTGACAGTGATGATGAAGGAATAAGCCATGGGAGAAACTCTGAAACTTGCCTCGGAAGATGTGTCTGAACTTCCACTCGTTATCATGGATATCCCGTGCAATTAGCTCCTGGGCAGGAGGCTGCTGTGTGAAATCCTACAAACCACACTATACCACCTGTTATTGGCAACAGCAGACCCAAAACCCATGGTGCAAAAGGAAAAGGAACACCGTCCAGAACTACACACTCATCACACCAGAGGAGGGAAGACGCGCTCGGCGGCACGGCGCGGCACGGAGAAGCCGCCGTGCGTGCTGGTGTCGCTGGCCGTGAGCGTCTTGCAGAAGTAGTTGGTGGGCTGCTTGCTCATGATCCCCATCTCCGCGGGCAGGTAGGCGTCGTTCTGCTCTTGCTGCATCACAGATCAGCACAACAGCCGAAAACATGAGATTAAAATCTCATCAGTAGCCAACCATTAGAAGCCCTAGCTAGGTTGCGCGAATCATCAAATCCCTTACCGGGTTCAGCGGCTGCAGCGTCATCTGCGCGTACACTTCGTCGGTCTCCACATCAGCCTGCGAGAGAGAATCATCACCCAAACTCAGCAGCAACCGGGAGGCATCGAAATACTAGACAGGACGGATCGCCGCATCTGAGAAATGGGTGCAGGGAAATATATAGGAAGGCACGACGTACATGCATTGTGACGTCGTGGAGCTGGCAGATGAGCTGCGGCGGCAGGTTCGGGTAGTTGGGGATGTGCCCCTCCACCTCCTTGTTCGTGGACGCCGCCACCTTGAGCACGCACACATGAACGCGCATTAGATATGGAAAACACAGGAGAGAGCAAGCCCACGCACGCGGGCAATACAGCGACCACCTTGCGCGCACGCACGGCCGCAAGGGGTAAAGATGAACGGAACAGCGAGACGGCGGACTGGCGTGCTGACCTGCTCGCTGTGTCCCTGCGGGAAGTAGACGACGCGCGTGCCGAGGGTGGGGAGGCAGACGAGCGGGCCGGCGCAGGCGTGCCACAGCTCCGAGTTGAGGTTCTTCTTCTCTGCAGGCACACACGCGCAGACCCGGTCAAATCATCAGCTTAAAAACGAAGGAAGAAGAAGAAGAAGAAGAAGAAGGCAGCGCGCATAATAGAGCGAAGGAGAAATACCCACCTTCCTCCGGCGGCGCGGCGGGCGGCGGCGGCTGCTGCTGCTGCTGCTGCTGGCCGCCGATGCTGGCCCCCGACGAGGAGCTCATCTCCCCCGTCTCGAAACCCGAAACCTACCAATCCTCCTCCTCCTCCTCCTCACAAATCCGCCCACCGGAACCCCATCCCATCAAACCCGCCGCATTCTGCACCAAGGGCACCACGACTCAAGACACCCCTCGAAACTCCACGGAGAAATAAATATATAAAATAAAATAAAAGAGCAGATAGGGCCCGCGTACCTCAGCCGAGCTCGGAGATCGCCATGGGCAGCAGGGTGGGGTTGGGTGAGAGAGAGAGAGAGGAAGAGGGGTAGGAATGATTAGGTCTGGGGCATTTAAGCGAGGAGGAGAAGTGGGAGTGCGCGTGTGTGGGCTGGGGGCAGCTCGCCACAGTGCCGAGCGGAGAAGAGAGAGAGTGTGTGTGTGTGTGGGAGTGGCTGCTGCGTCGAGTTTTGAAAAAAGCGGAGCGAGGAGAGAGGGGAAAGTGGGAAAGCGGGTTTTCGAAAAAGCCGTATTTTATGGGCTCATGTAAGCCGCTGTCGGGCTGGCGTAACAGCGGCCGTAATGGGATGGGAGAGGAGATCCAAGGGATAGCCTGATGAGCCACGCTGCACTGCACAGCACTGGCGTGCCATGGCATGGCATGGCATGGCATGGTATCTCTGCGCCGTGGGCCGCCACCGCCTCTGTAACCGGCAGCAGCCGTCAGGTCACCGCCTCTGGACTGGTGTTTGTCCAGTCCCGCCCGCCCGCCAGATTCTTTCCTCCTGCCCATCTTTTTTCAAAAATTTCATCTCGTTCCGTCCCAGACCTGCTGATAGCTGGAACTGAGAACCCGTGTGTTGCTGGGAATAGATTCCGGTGGAGACGAGCGACCGATTCCCCGTGTACGTGACGCCTGCTGGCCTACCATACCACACCACACCCCTGGTGGTGGTGCAGATGAGATCAGATCGAGATGAGGTATCATGCGATGCTTTCTCGAAACCTGCTCCGGCTACCTAGTTTCCCCAGCACGACTCGAAAAAGAGTACCTCCTCGTGTCGAATTCCTGCGTGCCCCTACGGCGACGTATGTACTCGGAATTGGCGGAATCTCCATGCAATTCGGAGTTTAATCCCCGTTCCTCTTCCGGCCGGGCAGCTAATCCCCGTTCCTCGTACTACTGCCACCGACGGACGACCCCCCGGGTATATTAACTCGTGTCACCTGCCGCAACCACGCCGTTGCCGAAAACCCGCCGCCGGTCCGAGCGCTACGCAGCGGCCGTTCCCGCCCCTGATCCGGGCCGAGATTTATTAATCGGTCGACACGCACGCGCCACGTTGTACGTGACGGCACGGCGCATTAATTTAAAAAAATTAAAAAGCGCAGGAGCATGGGGTACATATGTACGGACCCCGATCTCGTCACGTCTACTCGTCAGTGCGCTAGCTGCTGCTACTAGCTGCGCGCGACATGCCGGTCGTACCGTGACGTGACCAGTCCAGTCCAACCCCAACCCCAACCCCAGCAGCATCCCCATGCATGGCCAGGCCGCGCGCGCGCGCCTCGGGGTACCTCCTGGCTCTGTCGACTGGGATCTGGAGGAGAAAGAAAGGAAAAAAAAGGTGACGCGGAGAGACATCGAAAACACGTTCGGCGGCCCGTACGTACGTACGTACGACCATTGACACGACGTGCCAATGCCAGAGTATCTATATTCTCCGCGTCCACTTTCACCTTTTACCCGCATGGACGGACGTTGCGAAAAACTACCGCCGCTGCTGCTGCTACGTGCCTCCGTGCCGTACCGCCGTGCTTCTGCCCGTCCCGGCTAAAAAAAAAGTTACTACCCGTGCAGCCGTGCGACCGGCCACAGCTTCGTCCTAGCCCATATTTACAGCCCACGTTTCGGCTATAAGAGGCTGATCATTAATTGCTCTACGTGTACCGAAGCAAAACTCGACATGCCGTCAACACCTAGGCAGTACTAGTTCTGTTTACTTCACCGGTCAGAAACTCAGAATGATTTACTCTGCTCACTCTGCTGCTAATCCTCCACAGTTCTGTTTATTAGTTCTTGATGTGGAAAGCTCATCATGGGATACTCCCAACAGCAAACTCGACAGTGAAACCCGCTTTCCTTTGTGTGGACGCGGCGTAGTCACTTTAGTTTGCAACTTCCAGATAAATATCTTGTTCGATCACGATAACCTCATCGATCAAGCCGTAACTTTCAGCTTTGCAAAGCAAACATGCGAGTACCTTAAAAAGCTCATGACAGGTGGGGCTCGAGACTCACTCGCGAGCTTCCGACGGGGCAAAGTGAGATCCTTATCGCTCTTAATTCCGGTGTTCACCAATGAGGAGAAGTGAGAGAGAGAGGAAATGATAATCATGATGATGGGTGCAGAGAATGGGAGGTGGCCGTGCCATCCGTACCGCTGCTAGGGCTTTTGACCGGGCGTACTAGTTAAGAACTGGAGAAAAATTAATGAGTCGAGCAGTTTAGCTAAGAACTGGACAAAGTAGCGGTACGTGTCCTAGCTTGTCTCTGTAGCTTAGTTATGGACCGGGTTGATCGAGTACGTGTCCTGTACCTGTGTCTCTGTACATGTACCACAAATGATCCGTATTAGTCAATGATATCATGCTAGCATGATACGTCCTGTAGGTTTTTTTTTAACGTGCTACGGCGTTAACAGTATCGAGAATTAATGAGTCGGGCAGTTTAGTTAAGGACTGGATCTAGTACACGTGCTAGCTGCTCTCTGTACGTGTAGTACTACTAGCTAGGAGTAGTGTACTAGACACTCCCGTATTAGTCAATCATAGCGTGCACTTTCCAGTTTTTTTATTGATTAATTAATAAGGGCAGTTCTCGTAGTACTTGATCTGTCGTCCTATCGAAGATTGTCGCCCTGCTGTTTTCGAAAAGAAGGTGTCCTGCAAAGTTCCACACGTACAGTGAGTGTGACAGTGAATCGTCCGGTAACTGGGAGTTGCTAGTAGGAGCGGTTTAACACTTCAGGTGTACTACTGGTTAGCTAGGCAAATCCCATGGTAATTAATCTGTGATGCGTAAACACAGACTAGTATTACTCCTTCCATTTTAAAATATAAGATGTTTTATCTTTTATTTTCAAACGTCTACAAGATAAAGTATTAGTACTAGTAGTATACTGTACTCTACTACTGCTTTGCGACAAGCCGGAACCTGTGATGATGATCTGTTGCGAGGAGAATCTGACTTCAGCAAGCACCACTCATCACCGGCTACTAGCAGGCAAGCCAGGCAACAGCGTGTCGGCCCGTGTTTCCCTATCACGCGGCGCGTCCATGTTTCCTGACGCGTAGACCAGGCGATGGACGTCAGGTTTACGTATACGTCGTCGGCTTGGAAATGTTCAGTCTACTAGTAGGATCTAGCTAGGCTAGAGTGTATGCATACTTGCTGAAGAGTGACAGTACATGTACCTGCCAACATAAAACCGCACCCAGCTTAGAGCACCTGTGGGCTGTCCTAGACTGAGATCCGGAGTTAAAAATTGAGATAACTTTCGGTTTGTAAACGGTCAAATTTCCACTCACGTTTTCAGGTGAGGCGGATTTTTGGCTAATTGGGCGATATTTTCAATTTGGGTCGAATTCATACAAAGATACTCCCTCTGTTTCAAATTACTCCGCAAGCACGCTTACCTAGGTGGCCTGGTATTCTCTCATTTTTCATCAAAAAATTCTTAGATTTTTTGGTATACGTAGTACATATTTTATACTATCTATTTCAAAAATTCGAGGATTTTTTTGAATGAAAAATGAGGGAGTACTAGTTCATCTACATAAGCGCGCTGACGGAGTAATTTAAAACAGAGGGAGTAGTACTTTTGATCACATAGTTTGACATAAAATAAAACACAACATAGTTCGGCATAGTCCCGCTAACTTTGATACACAACATAGTTGGCAAACTATTTGTCGCCTCAGCGTAGATCAATCCTGCAGCTGTTGATACACTGTCAGGTTTCGGATCTCCCGACGCATGGCGATAAAGGCATCACACGATATCGGCACCTGTTGATCAGATTCTGCAAGAGGCCCCTGTCTGTAGTATGCCTGCTCGACCTCATTCATTGGATGCTTCCGCTCGTCCTCAATGACCATGTTGTGCAAGGTCACACAACAGTTCATCAATTCCCACATATGATCTTTCGACCGGGTCATAACAGGGAACCGGACAATAGCAAATCTCTGTTGGAGCACACCAAATGCCCGCTCCATGTCCTTTATGCAAGCTTCTTATTCCTTGGCAAACTAGAAATTGGGGATCGTGGAGCTTGAGATAGTCTTCACACATGTTGACCATTTGTAGGTCAACGTTAGGTCACCATCCTCCGCCTCCACCACTTCCTCCCATTCCACCTCACCTTCGATGGACAAAACTTGCCATGTTCCCCATTGGTGCTACAACCCGATGCTAGGGCCGCTCCGCTGCATGGCTAGTTTGTTTGCAACTTCGCTAGAATTAATGGAGTGGGAACGCAGGACTATCGACAGCTAAGCATGAGGCATTGGAGGACAGTGGATCCAACGGCCTAGCGTGAGGAAGGGGTACGCCCGTGCCTTCTCGCGTCCACACGTTCCAAGTTAGCTAAGTTTGGGAGGCCCTCTCTCTCCCTCAGTCCGGCAAGCTTTGCTGCTACAAGCCCAAGCGGTGCTGTCCCCGGTGCCTGCAATGGTGGTCGGAATCTGAGGCGAGCTACCGACGGCAAGGAAGGACCTGATCGCATTTTCGTGTTAGCTTCTGGGGTGTTTGGTGTGAAAGTTCTGGACCCAGATGTAATTCCTTTTCTTGTTGGGTCTTCTTTGTATATTGTACACCCCCTGCCGTTTAATGCAGAGTCTAGGCCCTTCGAGGCCTTCCACGTTCAAAAAAAAAGTTAGCTAAGTGCATGTTCCTGTGTGGTCTTCCGACTTGTGGTCTGCAAAGCGCGGACAACAACAACAACAACAACAACAACAACAACAACAACAACAACAACAACAACAACAACAACAACAACAACAACAACAACAACAACAACAACAACAACAACAACAACAACAACATGGGAATTGGTGGCATGCATCAACTAGCGCGGAGAGAAATGGAGGCGTGCTAGCACAAATTTGGGCGCAGTGGCCATGGGAACGCGGCAGTGGCGTGCGTGGATCAGCAAGCAGTAGGCGGTGAGCGAAATATTTGTGGGACTGGCGAGGTCGCCTTCGCCTCCATGTCGGACGACCAAAGGTATGCTAGGGCCTGTGTTGGCACGTAGTAGGGCAGCACGTTAGAGACTAGCAAGGACCGTCGCGGGGCTTGCCGTCGATTCATGGTCATAGCCATGGGAAGCGGGGCTAGGAGGGTTGCGGGGTAGCGTTGTGGTTGGTGGCGGGGGTGGCATCCTGGTAGGCGGCCATGGGCACCGAGCTAGGCAGGTTGCAAGCTAGTGGATGGCGGGGGCCGCATTGGGATTGATTGGGTGAGCAAGCGAATACGAGATAGAAGAAGGGATAAGGTGAGAGAGTAAGAAGGTAAAATAGACAGGAAAAACTATTTTTGTAAGGTGGTTTAAAAATAATTATATTTTTTTTGCGAATTAAAAAATTATGTTGTTAGAAGCAGACGGACTAATACATCCATATACCGAATACATGAAATAGTGACCGTATTTAGATCCGCCGCGTTGCAAATTTCTATATTGGGTTACCATATCGATTTTAGGTGGCAAGAATAGGTACACATGTTATATATTTCTATTATGGGTGACCATATTGATTTTAGGTGGCAAGTATAAATACCGTGGGTGTAAGAACGTGACCACCAGTCCACCACTCAGATTGATCCCGTTTCAAAAAAGAAAAAGAAAAACACCAAGATCGATCACTTCACGTACGGGTACGGTGATGGTAACCTCTCTCGCCCTCTGCATCTGGACTTCTGGAGCCGAATAGTAGTTTCCTTGAGTGCTCATGAGTCGATATCGCTCCATGTCGCTTCACAGTGCAAAACAACTCATGTTTCACTGGCCTGCTAGCTACACGAACACACCGTACGTTAGCGCGAGCACGTAAGTTTGTTCACTGATGCAAACCAGATGCTGTACGATTCGAGCGGGTAGCTAGCAGCACCCGGTCATCTTGACTGATCGAAACTAGGGCGGGCGACCGATGGGGCTGGTCTCGGCCTGTCGGCCAGCTAGCCGGGTGAGCGGTCCACCAGGTGGAGGCTGTGAACGGCGTCCAGGTGACCACGTACGCAGCAGGCGCGCACATGCATCGATCTGCGTCGATCGACGGGGGCGCCACCACCGGTGCCAGAGCGCAACGCGGGAACAGCACCGGCTTTGGCTTTACCGGCCGCGGAGAGGGAACAGCCCTCGGCCCCGCCCGAAAGCTGCGCGGCTCCGCTCAGCCGCTCGCTCACTCGCAGTTTCCTCTGCCCCTCTGCCCCGCCGCCCGGCCGCCCTGGCGAGTGCATGCCGACGACCACCGTGCGCCCGGCCCCGCCGCGCCTGCAGCTTAACATGGGGAAGCCCGGCCGCCGGCGATCGTACGCGCGCGTGCACCTAGACGTGCATGTGTGTGTGTCTCCGCCGCTCTACTGCTAACGTTACTACGCTGCTGCACGTACTGGTACGTGCCGCCTGCGTCCGTGCGGTCGGTCCTGATAAAGGGAGGCCGGGAGGGGATCGATCGATCGATCGAGGCGGCGCTGTAGAAGCGAGCCGGGCAGGGTCGTGTCACTCGCTGCTCCTGTACGTACGTGTGTGTCCGCCCTGCCGCCCGCGCGTGGGGGTGGCGCTGTGCGTGCTCCTGGTCCTGCACGGCCGGGGAGGGGACCTGCACGTACGCATGGCTGCAAGAGATCTATCTCAACTTCTCCACCCTATAGTCTGGCCGGGCCGGGGACACGTACTCGCGCGTGCGTGCCCGTGCACGTGTGCGGCGCATACGCACGTACAGTCTCCATCTACCGCCACAGCCTGGTTTAATTTTCAAAAACCACTACTTGAAAATCGCTACGCATACGAGCACGTGTGCGGCCCATACGCCATACGCACGTGTGTGCCCCGCAAAAACCACTACTAGAAAATCGCGTTGTTTTCGTGCATTGCATCATCATGACCGCATGCTCATGTCATCACCACCTTGCATTTGAGCATCGTCATCATCATGCATTTGTTTGTCTGAAACTATTTTCGAAAAACATATTTTGTTTTCTAAATACTCCGCCTTTATTTCAAATCCAAAACCCGGGACTCCGGATTATTTTGTTACGTCTACCAATGGATTTCAAAAGCCTAGTTTTAAATATTAAAATATCTGTTTTATTTTTAGGGGCAGCCGTTCCGGGCCGATTCGACCTAGCCGGCCACCCCAGTACAAAAACCAGCCTAACAAAAATCTTTTCCTACCCAGACCTAATCTACCCAGCCCCCTCCACCTCACTCCAACCTATCCCTTTGCGCCACATCAGCCTGGCCCTCTCTCCACCCAATCACCAACCTCCACCTCACCACTCCCCCTCCCCTTTTCAGCCACCAGTGCCACCTCATCTCCTGGGCCCACACGACCAACCGCACCCTCCCCCGCCTGGACAGCCACCAGCCCAGATCCCCACCTCCCCCTGGCACCCCTCCCCAGGTCCACCTTCCCCCCGACAACCCCTCGCGCACGCCACCCGGCCCCACAACCTCGCCTGCCACCTGCCGCTTTCCCCTTCCACCCCCTCCTCTCTCACCGCGACCCCCTACCCCTTCCCCCGCGTCGTCGCCATCCCCCCGACGGCCGCCGCCCCGTTGGCCTTCCCCTCTGCGGCCGCCTCTCCGCCCGGGCCCTCCTCAACCTCGGCCTCCACCGCCACCGGGCGCCTCTCTCCGGCGCCGCCCCTCCTCCAACCTCTCCGTCCGATGCGCCTCGCCGTCCTTCTCCCTCGCGCCGGCCCACGACCCCCGCGCCCCTCCCCTGCCGTCCGCCGCCAGGGATCCCTCCTCGCAGAAGCTCTGGCTCGCCGACCGTGCGCGCTCTGCCTCGCGACGCCGACCTCCCTCGCCAACCGTCGACCCTGCGCCTGCTCGTCACCTCCTCCCCGCGTCCGTGGCCCCCTGCTCTGCCGCGCCGCCGTCGGCCTCTGCAGGCTCGACCGCCACCGCCGTGTCCCACCTCGCCGGCCATCCTCCCTTCCCCAAGGTCGGTTCTGCCTCCCGACGCCACCGCGGCCCACCCCCTTGTCGCCTTCCTCCCGCGACCGCGCGCATGACCCCGCCCTCGCCTCTGTCCCCGAGCAAGCTCCCGGACCCCGCAGGTTCCTGTAGCTCATAGGGCGAGAGACGCTGTTTTCTTGGGAGCTAAGAGGTCCTTGGTGTTTTAGTTTCTCTGTTCTGGTTGTAATCGTTGTAACCAGATCAGTTGCTATGTATCCTGCGTGTTCAAAGAAGGGGCAGTTGACATGGTTTAGTTCAGTTGCTAGGAATAGCAGGAGATGCCAACGAAGATGATTTTGCACTGCAAGGGTGAGATCGAACGCCGACCCGAACAACAGCGATAAACTGGTGGCACTGAGGTTCAAGTCCGACAACGTCTCGCAAGAATTCAATGAACCACCGGTGCCCTGGAATACAAGATTGGTCCATCGGAACGCCAAGATCTTCAATCGGATCCGGGGACACCGAGACCCCGGTGCGACAAGTACTCCTTCCCGGACGCCGAGCTCACCGAGAACCCGGATGCCAAGGTCACCGACACGGAACGGCAAGACCTCCTTCCCGCACCGATGCCGACGACGTCGCACGCCAAGTTCTTCTTCCCGAACGCCAAGACCGTCCCGATACGACGACCCGACAAGATCTTCGCAACGACAAGATCGACACCGACCAGGGCGGATCCGATGTGCCCTCGACGCCAACCAAGTCCTTCTTATCGGATGCGACAAGATCGACTTCCGCTGTCCGAAACCGATCTCGTCGAGCCATTCTCCCGTCGAACCCTGAGACCCGACCCCGAACCCCTCGGAGCCCAAGTTCGCCGAACCCTAAAGTGATTCCCTATCCGAGACCCCATTATTTTTATAATATGACATTATCAACTGATGCATATTAAATTGTCATACTTGCATATTTGTGTGGTTGGGGGGCATTATGCCGATTCACCTCATAATTAAATATGGGATCCATATGCGGACATTTCTAGTCTTATATTGGTCCCATTTAAATTTGTGTAGCGAACCGGTGCCCCTATTTGACTTGTTAAGACAACATTTAAAGTGCGGGGTATCTAAACAACATGAACCTAGTAATTAATTATCGGGACCCCGGTTCCGTCTAATATTGCCTAATTGCATCGCATCTTTGCCATGGCGTGCATCATACATGCATCATGCCGATCTTCTGCCGTAGTATTAAATAGTGCCTTCGGTGTTTCTTCTAGTGTTTTGCTTCTTCGCGGATTAGGTCGATGAGTTGATGCGAGTGTCGACCCGATCTTCGGATGAACCTTCGGCAATGTTTTCAGGCGAGCACCTTCCCCTTTCTACCTATCTTACTTTTATAGTATTTATTCCCTCCTGTTGATCTATTGCTATCTGTGCTGCGATGCTTTAGTTTCCGTACCCGTGAAATCCCTTGCAGCCTTATATTGCCTTGGATACATCCTATTACCTGTTGATTGGTAGCTAGTTGGACTCGCGCGTCGTAGTCGCTTGCCCAAGTGCTGTTGCGTGTCGTCAAGTACCACAGTTGTTGGAGTATTGTCGCATGTTTAATGTTGGAGATGATCAAGACTTTAATTACTGTTTAATAACTAAAATTGAAGTAGGTAATGCAGAGCCACCGGTGGGTGATAGGCAATATTTGGTTTCCGACCGCTCACTGGTGTCCCGTAGGACCCCGAGTTCTTGACACCTGTTCCGAGATCGAGCGCGCTAACCACATGTGGGATGTGTGGGCACCCCATCGATTAGTACCTGATTTCAAAGTATTGTACCGGGGGCCACAACTAGTTTGAGGTTTTATTTACTATTCTGTACTTATGCCATGCTTTACTGCTTTATTTAAATTGTGCGATGTACTGCACCTGTACTGTTTAGGATCGGGACACGTTTTCGCTGTATCGACAAGCCCAGTCATCTTTTCGGGTTCCCAGTCGTTTACAGCCGTCCACCCAAACCCTGAGTCCGTCTCGGAGACCGGCCGACTTCGTTGCGGGTAGACTTAGTGGGGTGGCCCCCATGTACTTGCTTTGGGTCTGGGAAACGTCATGACTTAGGCCCCGCCGACATACCGATGGGTGTATGTTAACTGATCTGGCAAAAAGGGTCGAAGTGCGTGTGGATACTTTGGTGCACCCCTGCAGGGTTAAATCTTTTCGAAAAGCCGTGTCCGCGGTTATGGACGACTTGGAGCACAGTTCTCGATCATAGACAACTATAACTAAAGTTTACTGTTATAATTTGACTTGTATCCGATGTGACTAGTAATCAGCTCAACTACAACGGAATGGCTAAATAAAAGTACCAACAACTGCTGGGTTTTGGGATATCTCATGCTAATTGTATTTGACTAGTAAGTGTCGCAACTACAACGGAATGGTTAAATAAAACTGTCCACTGCTTATTTTATCAGGATGACTATCTATACTTGGCTAGTAATTGCTGCAACGATAACTGAATAAATAAAACTGCCAACTGTGTGAGTTCCTCGGTTGACTTCCTCGTTTGGTGTCGAGGGGGAAATACCAGGATGGGTATGTTTGGTGGTAGTATCAGGATGGTTCCGAATAGGTCTTTCTTATCCCTCTCTGATAGCCGACAGTTATATCGAGTCTCTATAGGTTGCTTAGTACATGCTGCGCTGCCGCTTCAGTCCACCATACCTATGTAGGCGAGGACCGCCGAATTCTAGCCTCGCCGTGTACTGGCCTCAGTACTGACCGCTCTCTCTTTTTCCTTTGCCCTTTGTCGGCACCCCTTTTGTTTAAGCAGGCTTTGAGATCGACGTCGTTAGCAGGGTTACCCTTCCGGCTTGGCCTGGGCAGGGTTATGGACGCCATTGGTTATTCTTCAGGGCTCTTAGCTCAATTTGCATCTTGTCCGTACTCGGACGCCGTATCGGTTTCAAGGTGATTTGGATCTTTGTATGTTATATTTGTATTCTTGACTCTTTGAGTCGCTGTTGTATATACATCTGTTCTGTGGGTCCCATCGAGGACTGTTGTGTAATGTTATTACTTCGTTTCCACCCGCACGAAAGTGCCTGGTGGGCACCTTTGAATCGTTTCTATGCGGGTTTGGCGGGATTCGCTAAAACTTGCATAGGGCCGATTCTGAGGGTGTTACAGAGTGGTATCAGAGCTCAGCAGTTGCGATACCCCACAAGTCCAGCCTGTAGGATAACCTAGCTCACGACCGAAGTAGAGTGTCAAAACTATTTTTGCAAAATCGGTTGGATAGTTCTGATTAGGTCTGATTTTACTCCTTACCCTCTGCTGCTCTCTTCTCACCTCTGCGTGTTTTGAATCCATTCTCTTCTCTCCCTTCGAGTCCAGGATTTCTCGTGGTTGGGTCCATCGCACCTTCAGGGTTTCGCTTCCTCTTTTGGTAACGATGCTTCTACATCCGGTCTTCGTGCTGTCCGAGGAATCCTTCGTCTGGTGGACTTCTCTTTATTCCTCCTCGTGCCTTCCAGTGTTTTCCGAAGCGACGACATCATCTACGCCAGATTTGATGTAGAGTTTACATCACTCCTTTGTTTCTGAACCTCGATTGTCGAGATCTTCAGTCTGATTCCGAGAATGGTTGCACGCTTATCTACTGATTGTGCAGAGTAATAGTTTGGGTGCGTGATGGATTGGCCCCCATGCCGACTACCCTTTCTATTCGCTCTTGTACATTGAAGTGGGCTAGGCCGCATCTTTTCTCTCCTTCTATCGAAGTTAGAGGTGGCTTTATTGTGGATACCTCTACCTTCGCCCTTTGTTTCCCGGAGTGTTCTCTCGACGATCACGGACAACGACCTCTTGTTAGTGGTGTCGCGAGGATCTACACGAAGCGAGAAGACGCAGATCGCCGACCTTCCTTCCGGTACCATGAGGCGGATCTCGAGGGCGAGATCCATTGTTAGTGGTGTCGAATTGTGGCGCCCCGCAAAAACCACTACTAGAAAATCGCGTTGTTTTCGTGCATTGCATCATCATGACCGCATGCTCATGTAATCACCACCTTGCATTTGAGCATCGTCATCATCATGCATTTGTTTGTCTGAAACTATTTTCGAAAAACATATTTTGTTTTCTAAATACTACGCCTTTATTTCAAATCCAAAAACCCGGGACTCCGGATTATTTTGTTACGTCTACCAATGGATTTCAAAAGCCCAGTTTTAAATATTAAAATATCTGTTTTATTTTTAGGGGCAGCCGTTCCGGGCCGATTCGACCCAGTCGGCCACCCCAGTACAAAAACCAGCCTAACAAAAATCTTTTCCTACCCAGACCTAATCTACCCAGCCCCCTCCACCTCACTCCAACCTATCCCTTTGCGCCACATCAGCCTGGCCCTCTCTCCACCCAATCACCAACCTCCACCTCACCACTCCCCCTCCCCTTTTCAGCCACCAGTGCCACCTCATCTCCTGGGCCCACACGACCAACCGCATCCTCCCCCGCCTGGACAACCACCAGCCCAGATCCCCACCTCCCCCTGGCACCCCTCCCTAGGTCCACCTTCCCCCCCGACAACCCCTCGCGCACGCCACCCGGCCCCACAACCTCGCCTGCCACCTGCCGCTTTCCCCTTCCACCCCCTCCTCTCTCACCGCGACCCCCTACCTCTTCCCCCGCGTCGTCGCCATCCCCCGACGACCGCCGCCCCGTTGGCCTTGCCCTCTGCGGCCGCCTCTCCGCCCGGGCCCTCCTCAACCTCGGCCTCCACCGCCACCGGGCGCCTCTCTCCGGCGCCGCCCCTCCTCCAACCTCTCCGTCCGATGCGCCTCGCCGTCCTTCTCCCTCGCACAGGCCCGCGACCCCCGCGCCCCTCCCCTGCTGTCCGCCGCCAGGGATCCCTCCTCGCAGAAGCTCTGGCTCGCCGACCGTGCGCGCTCTGCCTCGCGACGCCGGCCTCCCTCGCCAACCGTCGACCCTGCGCCTGCTCGTCACCTCCTCCCCGCGTCCGCGGCCCCCTGCTCTGCCGCGCCGCCGTCGGCCTCTACAGGCTCGACCGCCACCGCCGTGTCCCACCTCGCCGGCCATCCTCCCTTCCCCAAGGTCGGTTCTGCCTCCCGACGCCACCGCGGCCCACCCCCTTGTCGCCTTCCTCCCGCGACCGCGCGCGTGACCCCGCCCTCGCCTTTGTCCCCGAGCAAGCTCCCGGACCCCGCAGGTTCCTGTAGCTCATAGGGCGAGAGACGCTGTTTTCTTGGGAGCTAAGAGGTCCTTGGTGTTTTAGTTTCTCTGTTCTGGTTGTAATTGTTGTAACCAGATCAGTTGCTATGTATCATGCGTGTTCAAAGAAGGGGCAGTTGACATGGTTCAGTTCAGTTGCTAGGAATAGCAGGAGATGCCAACGAAGATGATTTTGCACTGCAAGGGTGAGATCGAACGCCGAGCCGAACAACAGCGATAAACTGGTGGCACTGAGGTTCAAGTCCGACAACGTCTCGCAAGAATTCAATGAACCACCGGTGCCCTGGAATACAAGATTGGTCCATCGGAACGCCAAGATCTTCAATCGGATCCGGGGACACCGAGACCCCGGTGCGACAAGTACTCCTTCCCGGACGCCGAGCTCGCCGAGAACCCGGATGCCAAGGTCACCGACACGGAACGGCAAGACCTCCTTCCCGCACCGATGCCGACGACGTCGCACGCCAAGTTCTTCTTCCCGAACGCCAAGACCGTCCCGATACGACGACCCGACAAGATCTTCGCAACGACAAGATCGACACCGACCAGGGCGGATCCGATGTGCCCTCGACGCCAACCAAGTCCTTCTTCTCGGATGCGACAAGATCGACTTCCGTTGTCCGAAACCGATCTCGTCGAGCCATTCTCCCGTCGAACCCTGAGACCCGACCCCGAACCCCTCGGAGCCTAAGTTCGCCGAACCCTAAAGTGATTCCCTATCCGAGACCCCATTATTTTTATAATATGACATTATCAACTGATGCATATTAAATTGTCATACTTGCATATTTGTGTGGTTGGGGGGCATTATGCCGATTCACCTCATAATTAAATATGGGATCCATATGCGGACATTTCTAGTCTTATATTGGTCCCATTTAAATTTGTGTAGCGAACCGGTGCCCCTATTTGACTTGTTAAGACAACATTTAAAGTGCGGGGTATCTAAACAACATGAACCTAGTAATTAATTATCGGGACCCCGGTTCCGTCTAATATTGCCTAATTGCATCGCATCTTTGCCATGTCGTGCATCATACATGCATCATGCCGATCTTCTGCCGTAGTATTAAATAGTGCCTTCGGTGTTTCTTCTAGTGTTTTGCTTCTTCGCGGATTAGGCCGATGAGTTGATGCGAGTGTCGACCCGATCTTCGGATGAACCTTCGGCAATGTTTTCAGGCGAGCACCTTCCCCTTTCTACCTATCTTACTTTTATAGTATTTATTCCCTCCTGTTGATCTATTGCTATCTGTGTTGCGATGCTCTAGTTTCCGTACCCGTGAAATCCCTTGCAGCCTTATATTGCCTTGGATACATCCTATTACCTGTTGATTGGTAGCTAGTTGGACTCGCGCGTCGTAGTCGCTTGCCCAAGTGCTGTTGCGTGTCGTCAAGTACCACAGTTGTTGGAGTATTGTCGCATGTTTAATGTTGGAGATGATCAAGACTTTAATTACTGTTTAATAACTAAAATTGAAGTAGGTAATGCAGAGCCACCGGTGGGTGATAAACAATATTTGGTTTCCGACCGCTCACTGGTGTCCCGTAGGACCCCGAGTTCTTGACACCTGTTCCGAGATCGAGCGTGCTAACTACATGTGGGATGTGTGGGCACCCCATCGATTAGTACCTGATTTCAAAGTATTGTACCGGGGGCCACAACTAGTTTGAGGTTTTATTTACTATTCTGTACTTATGCCATGCTTTACTGCTTTATTTAAATTGTGCGATGTACTGCACCTGTACTGTTTAGGATCGGGACACGTTTTCGCTGTATCGACAAGCCTAGTCATCTTTTCGGGTTCCCAGTCGTTTACAGCCGTCCACCCAAACCCTGAGTCCGTCTCGGAGACCGGCCGACTTCGTTGCGGGTAGACTTAGTGGGGTGGCCCCCATGTACTTGCTTTGGGTCTGGGAAACGTCATGACTTAGGCCCCGCCGACATACCGATGGGTGTATGTTAACTGATCTGGCAAAAAGGGTCGAAGTGCGTGTGGATACTTTGGTGCACCCCTGCAGGGTTAAATCTTTTCGAAAAGCCGTGTCCGCGGTTATGGACGACTTGGAGCACAGTTCTCGATCATAGACAACTATAACTAAAGTTTACTGTTATAATTTGACTTGTATCCGATGTGACTAGTAATCAGCTCAACTACAACGGAATGGCTAAATAAAAGTACCAACAACTGCTGGGTTTTGGGATATCTCATGCTAATTGTATTTGACTAGTAAGTGTCGCAACTACAACGGAATGGTTAAATAAAACTGTCCACTGCTTATTTTATCAGGATGACTATCTATACTTGGCTAGTAATTGCTGCAACGATAACTGAATAAATAAAACTGCCAACTGTGTGAGTTCCTCGGTTGACTTCCTCGTTTGGTGTCGAGGGGGAAATACCAGGATGGGTATGTTTGGTGGTAGTATCAGGATGGTTCCGAATAGGTCTTTCTTATCCCTCTCTGATAGCCGACAGTTATATCGAGTCTCTATAGGTTGTTTAGTACATGCTGCGCTGCCGCTTCAGTCCACCATACCTATGTAGGTGAGGACTGCCGAATTCTAGCCTCGCCGTGTACTGGCCTCAGTACTGACCGCTCTCTCTTTTTCCTTTGCCCTTTGTCGGCACCCCTTTTGTTTAAGCAGGCTTTGAGATCGACGTCGTTAGCAGGGTTACCCTTCCGGCTTGACCTGGGCAGGGTTATGGACGCCATTTGTTATTCTTCAGGGCTCTTAGCTCAATTTGCATCTTGTCCATACTCGGACGCCGTATCGGTTTCAAGGTGATTTGGATCTTTGTATGTTATATCTGTATTCTTGACTCTTTGAGTCGCTGTTGTATATACATCTGTTCTGTGGGTCCCATCGAGGACTGTTGTGTAATGTTATTACTTCGTTTCCACCCGCACGAAAGTGCCTGGTGGGCACCTTTGAATCGTTTCTATGCGGGTTTGGCGGGATTCGCTAAAACTTGCATAGGGCCGATTCTGAGGGTGTTACAATATGTGAAACATCCATGTCTAATTCTTTATAGATCCAAACACGACCGATAGGCTTCATGCCTTTTCGGAGGGTCTTCCAAGTTCAAAAGCTTGATTTCTCGTGTATGAAAACTATCACGAATTTTATGACTTCTAGTCATTCTATGGAGTCAGGGCCCATCATCGCTTCTTTGCATGCAGTCGGTTTATTATTGTCAAAACAATAACGACTTGTTTATCAAATCTCATTTTTTGATTGTTACCCGATGCATATGGTTCAAATAGGAACTCTAATCTCCAAGATCACAACCTTTGTAATCACGGGAGTCATGAGCATTGTGGCCGCCATTAGAACACTTTCCGGCGCTGCGCTACTTAGCACATATAGCCAAGGTTCAATAACCTTATGAAAGTTCTATTGTCCTCCCAATTAACTTTTCGCGAAAAATTCTTTCTCAAGAAACTTAACGTTCCAAGCAACAAACTCTTTTGTTCTCAGTGTTATGGAGGAATACCCAACAAATTCTTTGGGATAAGCTACAAAGACATGCTTATCCGATTTTGGTTGTAAACATTTTAATTATGCATAGCATACCAAAATTTTAAGAAAAGACAACTCGGGTTTTATTCCAAACCATAATTCATATGGTGTCATTTCAACGGATCGCGATGGTGCTCTTTTTAGTGTAAAAGCGGTAGTCTCTAAAGTTTTAATCTTTAAAACATAATGGCAGTTTTATAAATGACACCTTTGATCTAACCATGTCAAACAAGGTTTGATTTGATCTCTCGAACATACCATACTCCTGTGATTTATCGGGAAATGCAAATCCATGAAACAAATCCTGAAATCTTAGGTGCTTTGCTAAACCTGTAACTCAAATATCTTCCTTTATGATCAAATCATAAACTCTTTTATTTTATTGTTATAATGATTTTCCATTCATATTGAAAGTCTTTGAACAATTTTCAAATGTTTCATACTTCTTCCTTATTATTAAGTAAATATATAGATATATTCACTCAAATTCCCGGAGAAAGCATATGAAGTTGAAAGATGCATTGTACATGGCTACATATAATGGACTATGCACATCATCATGCACTATTTCCAATGAGTTAGTCGTCCGTTCCTCTTTGACCTATGAACGGAGCTTCAATTATCTCGAGAAAAGTTTCACAAGTGTCAATTGATCCAAATCAAAAGACTCCAAAAAATCCATCAAAATGGAGTTTCTTCATGTTTTCTTTCCAATATAATTTAAACGGCGATGTCACTTCATAAGTGATCTTTCAATCATTTGTCTTACGACATTTTAGCATAACTTTTATGGACGTGATTTCTCCAACTAGACTTGTAAAAGTTCATCCATCTTTTATGGAATACGGTAATTATTTGAACAGCCAATGTTCTCATAATACCAGAACAAAATAACAATTATTTAAACAAATCTTAAAGGTAAGCTTTGATGTCAACGAGAAATACAACAACACTTTATTTGTTTTCGATGAACATCATCACATATTCTTTTGCTAGTTACTTAGGCCATTGTTGTTCATGAATTGTGTCGTTCTGTATGATACTTCATACCAACCAATTCGGTATCTAATACCCAAGAACCACATTGTTTAACAAGCAAAGAATACAACCATAACATGTATATCATATATATACCTTAACTGGATAGTATCAATCTTTTATTTTCTGCCAAATATATAGATTCTCTTTCAGCATTTCCTTTTTCTTTTAAAAGAATCTATCAACATCAATAGTGGCGCCATATATATGACACACAGTCCAAAGCATGTATAGTAAAATATTAATACCTTTGAACTTGCACTTTGAAGTAGATCACCATTATCAAATGTTTGGTGTGCTTTCAAAAATCCATAGTTTAGTAATCTTTTAGTGTAGTAAACATTTTACTTACATCTTCTATTCATCCTTATCATGACGACTTTCATTATCAAGCTACTATAGCTTATAAGGATGAATCGTGAGTATAATATCAGTTTCCAAAACCCGTTTGGGAGATTAGGACGTCTAGCGTCTCAACCTTCGCAAATTCTCATACAATTTGAGAACATGTATTTTGCAAAATTATACTCTATCATATTGCAACCATAAATATTATTTCAGATATCAAAATATCTTCCATGCATGATGGCTTCTGAAACAATTCTTTCAGCTCCTAGATAACCTTGATATTAAAAATAACTTTTGAATATGAAGAATCATGGAAGCAAACATGATACTTTAGATACTAACATTGGAATTCTTACTCTCGATTTAATATTAACTATTAAACTTCATGGAGTAAATAGAGTTTGCTGAAAGTTTGCAATAGGACTTCTAAAATTGACATTCAAAACAATATGATAACAGTTCGTAAAGTAAATATCCAGAATTCTATAGTTCTATTATCTCAATTAAAACTAAGCACAAGGTAGTAAACATATGCCAATGACTACAACAAGTTATGCAAATTCACTTTGATTTAGTTTATGACAAATTGAGTTTGACTAATCCAAATTAGAAATGAACTCTCACTCAAAAATGACATCTCTCGTGTATTTTTGGTGATTGCATGAACCAAATCCACTACACCAACTCCGATCATCACGTGAGTCGGTGTAGCTTCAAAGGCGAGCATCTATATGGGCATTATATCTACCATATGACTCATGCTTAACCTTTCGGTCTGTGATTCGAGGCCATGTTTGTACATGCTAGGCTCGCCAAGTAAGAACCTTAGTACTCGCGTGTGTAAAATTGTCTTACACCCGAAATATGATCATGGATTCAAGTAAACCCGATCATCACGTGATGTCTTGAAGCGGCGAAACATAAACGGTGCATACTTAAGGGAGAACACATTTTTATCTTGATATCTAAATGAGGGATCATCTTATAATGCTAGTAAAATGCCAAACTAGCAATATAAGATGCAAACATCATATGTGTAAAATGGAATGATATGGTCCATGCATTTGATCACTATCATGTGCATCGTGGTATGATCTCTATCATTCCTTTGTGTGTACGTCCAAGGTCTATGGAACTTACACGTTAGGTGCGTTGTAAGGGTATCAACTATACATCAACTTACAACATTACCATATCATGACACCAGCCCAGCAACAATCTAAACTAGACGCCTCTAATTTATCCATTGCAAGTTTTATGTGGCTTAGGGCTTTCGGGGACAGAACCGGTCTTACCTACGAACATGGAACCACAATGATGATAACTAAGTTATTAGCAACTCGTTATAAATTAGATATTGACTATAGTAGGAGAGACAGACACCTGCTAGCCAATTATGCAAAACTAGTTGCATGTCAGTCGTGGAACCGGTCTCATGTGCGAGGATATGTAAAGTTAGTCCGGGCCGCGTCATCCCACTATGCCACCAATATGCAAAATACATGAAAGAAGCAATAACATGATCATCATCGACCACATATAAACATATGTGTACTACCCGTGCAAAGCACCTATCCATAGATCAGGCTTTGATACCACTGTTGGGTTCGTAGCATAGAAAACAAAAAATTTCCTACGATGGGAACTATTTTACGCCAAGATCTATCTATCAGATACAAGCAACGGGTGGATATACATCCATAGAGAACATACCCTCGAAGACAGCAAAGCTTTGTTAACAAGATGGAACTCATGGATGATGTAGTCGTACACTTGCTAATCTCAAGATCGTGATGAAGCACAACAAGTCCAGCAGGTCCAGCTCTAGCACGTCCATCAGATCTAGCTCCAGTAAGTCCAGCACCACCAAGTCTAGCACCGCAAAGCAGTGGTGCATCCATGATCGCACACATGTCTGATACACCGACAACCTTCGTCCCTCGCTCTAGCAAAGCAGCGGAAGCAGCAACTCCTTTCCATATAAAGCCACCGGGAACATGTATCTCGCTAATCCGAGACCATGGGGAATAACTAGAGGGGAGAGAGATCCTTCACGAGGAGGTGTACTTTGTGAGGAGGAGAGGGGGACCTTTTATAGGTAAGAGGGGGGCAACCAAGGGCCATGGCGTGGCAGCCATGGTGGTGCCCCCACCTCTTCCATCATTCATGTGGTGGATGCTCCACTCACATAAATATGCCTCTACTCAGCCTTCCACTCACATGCATTAAATTTCCACCAAATTTAATGCAAGATCTCATTAAATAAAACTATTTTATTTATTTTATTCAGAATTTTGTTAATTACTTTAATTAACAAACATTCACATAAAACCCCCTGCAACATTTCAATATCACATGCAGAACTAGTTTCTGCAATTTCACCCGAAACAATTCTGGTTTCCATCGAAATGATTCCAACGCTTTCTTAAAATCTTTATCTGAAACATATTTGCTCCAAATGGTGTCGGTATCCCTTAAGTGTGTCACCCTACGGTTCGCGAATAATGCAGACATGATCGAGACCCCTCTCCGATCAATAATCAGCAGCGGGACCTGGAGATCCGTACTGACTCCCACACATTCAACGATGACTCTTGTGATCGTGTGAACCTTTAACGTTGTAACTAAATCCCTTTGTCTCACAATATATTACATGTCCGAGATTCATTGGTATCCAAATACCTAGTTTGATCTCGTTACCGACATGTACTCTTTTCTCGTTCTCCTGATATACATTCTAGTGATCTCATCACTTGCTTGCAAGCTATTTCAATATGATATCACCGAGAGGGTCCCGAGTATATCTATCTGTCATTGGGATGGACAAATCTCACTCTTGATCCATGAGCATCTACATAACACCTTCGTGGCACTGAACCCACCTTTATAGTCACCCTGTTACAGTGTGACGTTTGATGTTATCAAGATACTCTTCCGGTGTTAGTGATTAACATGATCTCATGGTCTAAGGACTAGGATTACTTTGTATGATGTTATAGCAATATAAATATAATGACTTTGATCGTAATGCTATACTTCGGATGAATGTTCATCACATCATTCCACCAATGTTGTGACCTTGTTATTAACAACATCCAATGTCCATGATCAAGAAACCTTGATCATCTTATTAATCAACGAGCTAGTTTATATGAGAGGCATTACTAGGAACTTTGTATTTTTTTATTAAACACACATGTATTAACGTTTCCAATTAATACAATTATAGCATGCAAAATAAACATTTATCATAAACATGAATAAGATAATAACCACTTTATTATTCCCTCTCGGGCATATTCCCTTCAGTACTAACATGCAGGGAGATCGTATCCGCGTGCACAACGGATGGAGAGGCGACATGTTTTCAACAGAACCTATGATGGTAATGTTTTGAAAGAAAAAAGTGTCTGCCTTGTGCAGTCCCGTAGGTGATGGTTGAGTTTTGCTCCGGTGTTTACGGAGGCGATTAGGGATTTGTGCTTGTCTATTGTCTCTGTTGATTTCTTCGATCGATCTTCGTGGATGCCTGCGTCTCTGTTTTGATCGGTGATGGCAGAAGTAATCTAGGTTCTGTGCTCCCCCATTGACGAGGGGTTAACTCATCAATGCACATCGTAGATGGACTTAGGTTCGAGGAAGTGGGGAGCACTGGAGGCATCGATCGGCTAGCAAAAAAGCACACAGGTGACATGAGGTTTACCCAGGTTCAGGCCTCATAGAGGAACCTACTCATGCTTGTCTGCTCTTGGAATTATCGAGGAGTCAAAAGTTATAGGGGTGCGTAGATGCAATCTAGCGATGGTGTGGAAACTAGGGTTGCGGATATCCTCCTCACCGACCCTCCTAGCCTTTATATAGATAGGCTAGGTCTCGGGATAGCAGGCCGAGCCGGTTACATATTAGGGTTTCCCCCTTTAAACTTCTATCTTGTATTTTTTTCATGTTCTGCAAGGAGTCGAAGTCTCCCAGGTCACCCGAATCTCGACTGGGCCTTAGCAACGCCGTGAGATTCTTCTGTGCTAGACCACATATGCTGATCATGAGTACCTGTAGGGTATGCCCATGTCAGTAGCCCTCGAGTGTCCGGTCGAATCGCAGATTCGAGTGGAGACTATGAAGCCTTCGAGTGCATAGCTAAATATGTTTTTCGAGTGCTTTAGTTTATGTCATAGGGATCGTCGATATATGTATCGGGATCAGTTAACTGCCTTAGGGAAAAACAACGCAATCTACTCAAACTCGAGTCCTAGACTCAAATTTGGAAAAGTGCTAGCGTAATTCGACTCATGCCGCAGAGGTCTTACAGAATCGAATTCCAGTATGTAAGTGTGAGCACTCGACGCGTCCGTCAAGGCTTATTTCATCGTACCTGCAGGTACAGATTATTTCTGGTAGAGCGTAGCAGGTGCGTTGCTAGGCCTTTTTCAGGTCTTATCTTTATGCTGTGAGCGTGGCATCCGAATTTTGTCACCGCGGAGATGATTTGGGTGGCCCGGGAGACGTACTCTCCTCACGGTGAAAATATGAGGCGGAGTCGCCAATGCTTTCGAGTGTGAACATAGTCAACATACATTTAGGAAATAAAATCATAGGGTGCGCAACTAGCGCTCCCTATGGGAGTAGCCCCCGAGTGCCTATTCGAATCGCAGACTCGAGTGGGGACTTACGAAAATTTTCAACTGCTATCGTCTTTTGCTTGTTTCAGTCGCGTCTGCCTTCGGCGCTCCCTATGGGAGTAGCCCCCGAGTCCACAATCGAATCGTTGATTCGAATGTGGGGTTTTGAGTGCAATTATTTTGTCGAAAATGTTTTCATGAAGTTTTCGAGTGCACGGCCAGCGCTCCTGTTAGGAGTATCCCCCGAGTGCTTGGTCGAGTCGAAGACTCAAGTGAGGACTAGATTAGTCGAAATATGCTCCTGCTGGAGTGTATGATGTCACTGATGATGAGATGACCTCGTTTGCCCGCGTAAGCGGTTTTGATGGGACGTGACGAAGGTGGGGCCCCATTTCTGACTTGGATTTGACCAGGCATGCGCAATCTTTGATTTTAACTGCATCTCCTCAATTCTCGCGCGTAATGGGAGGAGTGGAGCGACGGTTTACCGTTTGCTTTGCCACGCTTCTACCTTTGATTTGCGCCACGCGTCTGGCTGGTTCGCTTCTGGCTGTTGGATTGCATCTGTGGTGAGGTTAAGTAGGGATCTTTGTGTGGTAATTTTCCCCACAACTCATATTCTTCCTTGCGCGTTGCCTCCATTGCTGCCCACTGCTGCTCCGCTGCTCGCGTCTCCATTGCTGCGCTCGACGGCCTCAAGACCTTCCCGTGCTACTTCCTGCGCTCCCACCGCTGCGCAAGCGGAAGATGGAAAAAATAAGGGCGCCTCTGCCGCTGAATCTGCAGCCGCCACTGTTGCGTCCAAGAAGAAGGTCGCGGCCGCTACGGGCTTCGGTACTGCTGCTGCAGCTACCAAGAATAAAGGTGCGGGCATGCGCGTCACCAACGGATCGTGGCGGCGGTCCGCCATAAAGGAGTCGGAGCTCATCTACTGGCATTAGGATGACGCTCTTCTGACTGCTGAAACTGACTGCCGAATGCCTGACGATGAGGTAATCCCCAATCCTCCCACCAGATTTCGGGTGATGTTTCTCGCATTTGTCATTCGAGGTCTCTCTCCCCCTCCACAAGTTTGTGTGTGGGTTTCTTTTCTTCTACAGGCTTCAGCTCCATCAGCTGACTCCCAATTCCATTCTCCACATTGCCTGCTACATCACTCTTTGCGAGTGCTGGCTCAAAATCGAGCCACACTTTGGTCTCTTAAAAAAACTCTTCAAATTGAAGCGTTAGTCAGGTTCTGGTTCAGTAGTCCACGATATAGGAGGCTGCGGGATCCATGTGGACTCCAATGCCCAATATTTCTCCCTCAAGTTTAATGTATCTATCCAAGGATGGAGGGAGAAGTGGTTCTACATCCGCGACCAGAAGGCCGATGACAAGCAGTTCAGACTCACCTTTTGATTCAAAGGCGGAGTGCAAAAGGAGGAGGTTGTGGAAGAACACGGTGATGCCCGGCGTGTAGGGTTACGGGTAGGCTACACTAGCGTAAAATCAAAATTTTCTACCGCGTCAACCAGGAATACTATTGTCATAGATCACGGGATTACCACTAGACGCGCAGTTGCGGAACTCGATGAAGCACGTTGGGGCAGTGTAGATGTTCTACGTCTCCTCCTCTTCCTCGTCCCACGAGCAGCTCCCCTTTGCGCGGCTCGTCCAAGTGCTACAACTGCAGCACCGCCGAGGTATCCACACGTCCGGAGTGGAAGCCATCACACGCCAGACTGCTAGGTCTGCACGTGCAACATAGGCGGAAGAGGAGTGGCGGCTGGGTGGAATGCTCAACCCTATTCAGCTTGCCTCACCCTCTCTTATATAGGCATCCCTAGTGGGCTTCTACATTAGCAGCCCATTAGCAGCCTAAGCCTGGTCTAATTCTGATCCAATCCTCATTAGGCTTCCAGCCCCTAAAGTGTGTGACCCTATAGGTTCATACACGTATAGACGTGACACGAGTACACTTACTCCGTCAATAGTTGGTAGCAGCCTCTAGCAAGACGTGCCAACTCCTAAACGCATATAAAGATCATTCGGACGAACCATCACAAGGTTGAGTACATGTCTTTCCCTTTGCCTCACGATATTTGGTCTAGCTCCAAGCTGACCTCTCTTTCTCGATACTGTGATTCAGAATCTCTTTACTAGGTTAACTCTTAACCATATGTAGCACGACCATGCATTTCTGGATCCAATCACTCGAGGGGCCCAAAGATATCTCTCTCAAGTAGAGAGGGGCAAATCCCGTCTTGATTGACCGATGCCTTGCATCATGTATCAGGACAAACCCGAAAGCTACCTTTATAACTACCCAGTTACGGAGTAGTGTTTGATAGCCCCAAAGTAGGTCGATCCACATCTCAAGTACATGCGACAATCTCAGGTCTAAGGACAAAACGTACACGATGTGTAGAGAGAGCTGCAAGTATTATTGCCAGTCTCATGTTGGCTCAGCCCAACCCCATGTTCATAACATGTGTCCACATCATTGGTTTGACATCTCCATGTCTATGACTTGCGAAACATAGTCATCAACCAATCGATGTGCTAGTCTAATATTCACGTGTGTCCTCACATGAACTCCGACTAGGGACAATTATTAGACAACCATACAAGTAAAGAGCTTCACAAACAATTCACATAATTGCCAATCAATACAAGTTGCCTGGTGTATGGATATTCAAGGAACATTATAATAACTCATGGATACACATGAAATACAATCATCTCTATGATTTCCTATAGGGAATATTTCCTTCACGACGAAGCCGAAGAAACTAAGGTTCTGTACAAGCGTGTTTGTGACCTTTAGCTCATCCGAGGGAAGGAAGTAGGCGGCACATACCTCATTCGCACTGGATGCGTCATTGAGTGCAGTCGCTGCAGGCTAGGGCGCATCCGATGTGCTGCTGGACCGGTGTTGAAGATGTCACCCGCATCTCCCGGGAAAATATTTCTTTGTTTGAAGTAGACAGGAGGTTTCAGTTGATGACCAAGTACATAACCAAGGATAAACTCCCTGGTGACTCAGTCTTGCCTTTGTTCTGTGCGAGTCGCCCTCCACCTGAGGTAGTTTTCTTGTTATCTCTTCTTGTTTTTTGATTGCCTGCTAGGTTTTCCTTTATAATAACTCTGCCTCTTATTCTAGGACTGGAAGGTGACCACTGTGCTACCTCCTCAATCGTAGGGAGTAATCCCCCGCGAAGCGGAAGAGTAGGACGAGTCAGACTCCACTGTCCCCGTCACTAAAGAGCGGGAAGCCCCCGAGTCCATCGAGAATGGATCTCACAAGCACTCCCGAAGCAAAGACTCGGATGCTTCTTTGCCGGCGACGTCGGAAGGTCCTTCGACTGAGGTAGAGGAGCCAATCCCCATGGAGCCTGTACGTATCGTGGCTCCTCCTCCACGGAAAAAGCTGAGGACACCGAAGGAGGTGTCTGAGGATTTTTTCGACTGGTAAGTTTGTACCTCTGCTGATTTAACCTTATGTCCTAAAATCTTTTTCTCTGAAGTTGTTTTTGTATGTTTTTTGCTGTAGCAAAATTGCATCATCATCGTCTGATGACTGTCACTTTGTGAAGGAGTCTGGAGTCATAGACTCCAAAGATAAGGATGTGGCGGAGCGGTCGCATTCTCCCTAGGTGGCGACCACCTCCGATGCCAATTCTTCGGTTTCCCCCACACTGAGGGGCACTAGATGGTTGCCCGGACGTCTACGCAGAAGGAAACTTCAGAGTCCCGGGAGGAGCACTTAAGATCTCTTGATTATAGTAGTCAAAATTAGGTTTGTACTAATGCTTATCTTCTTGCAGCCTATCTTGAAAGAATCTATTCGCCTTACCGAACAGATTATTTCGATGGGCCATCAGCACGCCTTGTTGGAGACCCAGCATCGCGCATTCGAAGGTGAACTTGCACTTTTTATCTTTGTATTGTTGGCATAGAAAATCGTCAGTCTTGAGCTTTTCTATCACCCTTTGCAGGTGAGAACAATGAAATCTTCCATTGCATCAATTCCCTCTAGAAGAGTCTTGCCACAACGGAGAAGAAACGCGACGAGGCACTCAAAGCCTTGGAACGCTCCACCGAGGAGTCGAAGAAGCACGAGGAGGACCTGCATTCTGCTGTAGCTAACAGGGAGAAAGTGTTCGTGGAACAACTTTTTTCTGTTGCTAAGGCACTCTCAAGTATGATACTACACCATTTTTGCTCTACATTTGCCTGTGTTTTGGTTGTGCTCATATGTGTCTTCTGCAGATGCTGCCGGTGTGGACTTTAATGCTCAAGCTTTGGCCTGCCAAGATGCGCTGGCCGGTGCCATAGCTGCAGTCAAAGATCGCAGCGTCTCCGTCAAGGATTCCTTCGAGAAGGCCAAGGGTGTGCTTGGGCGTCTTCAAGAGGAGATGGTCCCCAAGGCCAAGCTTATCGAAGATCTTGATGGCTTGGTGGAGTCCTTTGCTAGAGGCATGCCCATGGATTTCAAGAATGCGCAGAGGGGGGTCGGAGCTACCATGGGACTTGCGATGGCGCAAGCCCATGGTGTTGATCTGAACTCTAGCACGGTCTCCACGGCGATGCCGGTTACTACAGATGGCCAGCAGGTAGTGTTTACTCCCTTTGCCACTTGATGTCATAAATATGGGCCTCGGCTCATTGAGACACTCGCAAAGTATTCGGTGGAGCTGCAGCGGTCGAAGACGACGAAGGCTACAACATCAGAGGTTGTAACCGAAAAGGCTGTAGCGTCGGATTTGCCATCGACTCGAGGAAGCCCCTGGGTGCCAATGCGTAGCTGTAGGTTGTTCCTTTGTTGTCCTTTTGTAATACTCTAGCTTCTCAAGACACCTTTTGCCTTGCGTTTTGCTTGCGGGGTTGCTCCCTTTGGAACTTGCTAAACTTAATGTTTTAATTATTGGTGTTATTCTGAATGGATGGTCTTATCCGTCTATTCCTCTGCTTGGATAGGGTCCTTCGAGTGATCCCTTTGACGCACCTCCCATCGATGAACCTGTGGCGCAACCACGTTCAAAGGTGGAGGAATTGTCCCTGCTGTCTCGATTGCGTGATTACATAAAACACTTGGAGCGAGAGATGCCCATGATCCATGGTAGCGCTGACGTGTGGAAGTCGAAGGCCGAAAAAGCTAGTGAACGTGAGATATATCTTATGGGTGAGGTGGCTCAAATGAATGAGCAATTGAAGTGATAGTTTCTCCAGCCTCTTCTCTTTTCCTAGTCATTTGTGGCATCGATTTGCCCTTATGCTTTTTATTGTTCTTTTTTTAGTTTTGAGGACTCGCGTTCCGTAGGAAGAGAGAGAGAGCGAATCACCATTCAGCTGAATTGTTTGACCTAGGAGCAGCTGGAAGCTAGCGGGTATTTTTGGGTTGACCGGGATCGTGTAGTCGTGTTGGCGACGTTGCAGGATCGTGTGTTGCAGGTGCTGCTTTACTTGAAGAAGGTGCAGTCGTGCTTGAAGCACATCTTTCGGGCAATGTTCCCCTTGGACGCGGTGCCTTCAAGGTTGTTAGCTTTATTGAAGAAATTCTAGGATGTCGGCGCTGTTCGCGAGTGCGTGCGTCAGGAGTTAGTCGCAGGTGCCAAGGCTACACTAGCACTTGTGCGACTGCATCGACCTGATCTAGATTTGGTAGCTGTTGCCACCGGTCTGCCACCTCCGCCGGAGGGGATGGCGTGGAACATGGTGCCCCATTATCGGGAAGTTGGTTAGCCAGCCGAAGACATCGTCGACTTGTTCGAGGAGCGTACCAATGTTCTCTTTTTACGCCAGTAGGGTAGTTTTGAATCTGCACAGAGATGTATAGGTGTTGTAAAGTTCGTATAAGTGAGTTGGGTGTTTTTGTTACCCGTTTTTATGTAAAGCTTGCTAGCTTGTATATTTTTCGAGTAGCTTGTACTCTGCAGTTACTTTTCATTAGCCTGACGCATACTTATCTTAGCACCTTGTCAACCTGTCAGGTGCGTTGCAGCTGGGTTGGGTTTACCAAGGGTTCGATTAATAGTATGTCAGCTACTCAGGTTACTGCGTTATTCGTGTAACGAGGTACAAGGGTGGCGTAGCCCTCGAGTGATGTAATTGCAATAAAAATAGAAACACAAGGTTGGAGGCACTTAGCTTTATTTATTCACTGAATATCGGGAGATACAGTGTGTGGATAAGTAGCCAGGCTGAGTAGCCTTATTTCTAAAGTAAAAGCATCTAAGGGTAGAAACGACACAACTACACGACGTTCCATGGGTTGGAGTATGCGACTCCACTTTCTATGTCTTTCAGGCGATAGGCGCCACCTGGGATTACTTCGGTAAACACATAGGGTCCCTCCCAGGGGGACTCGAGCATGAGGTGTCCTTGATGCTTCAGTCGCAGGACGAGGTCTCCTTCGACGAAGGACCTTGGGTGTAGCCTTCGGTTGTGGTAGTTGTGGAGATTTTGCTGGTAGATTGTGGATCATTCGCTATCTCACGTGCTTCATTGAGGAGGTCGACAGAGTCTTCGAGTGTGGCAATAGATTCTGCCTCACTGTATGCTATGACTCTTGGGGCCTTGTAGCGTACCTCTGTAGGTAGTACTGCCTCGGCGCCATGTACCATGAAGAATGGAGTATAGCCTATAGCGTTGTTTGGAGTTGTGCGCAGGCTCCATAGTACCGATGGTAGCTCCTCGGGCCAGCACCCAGCAGCTCTTTGGAGTGGTCTGAGGAGCCTTTTCTTGATGTCACTGCACACGAGGCCATTGGCCTTTTCGACTTGACTGTTGGTCTGAGGGTGCGCCACCGAAGCGTAGTTGATGTTGATTCTCAGGTTTTCGCAGAAATCCTGGAATTCATTCGAGGTGAAGTTTGTTCCGTTGTCCGTGATGATGCTGTGCGGCACCCCAAACTGGAAGATGTTGGACTCGAAGAATTTGACAGCGGTGGCCCCTGATTGGTTTGTCACTGGCATGGCCTCAATCCACTTGGTGAATTTGTCGACTGTGATGAGGAGGTAGACGTACCCTCCAGGTGAATATTTTTGCAGCTTGCCGACCATGTTGAGTCCCCATTGTGCGAAGGGCCAGGCCACGGGCATCGGCCTGAGCTCTACGCCAGGTGCGTGTGGTTTGTCCGCAAATCTTTGGCAAGCATTGCACCTCTGAACGATGTCCTTAGCGTCGCGCATTGCCGTTGGCCAGTAGAATCCAGCTCGTAGAGCTTTGGCGACGGGGGCGCGACTTCCGGCGTGATGGCCACAAGTGCCTTAGTGTATCTCGAGGAGGATGGCTCTTCCGTCTCTGCTGGAGACACATCGTTGAAGGACTGCTATGATGCTGCGCTTATACAGTTGATCGTTGATGATGGCAAAAGCCTTAGAACGCCGCGCTATATATCGCGCATCTGTCGGGTCATCTAGCAACCTTTTGCTGAGCAGGTATGTGATGTATGGTTGCGTCCAGGATGGCTCGATCATCATGACATCCATGGGTCCTTCGAGTCCTGTTTCTTGCTCCTTATTGTCAAGTGTTTTGAGTTCGTCGGGTGGCGTATCCCCCGAGTCCTTTGACATGCTGGTTTGCTGCTCTGGAGCCATTGGCTTGATGGAGCGTTCGTAGATTTGCTCTAGGATAATCTAGGTGGCATCCGAGCATAGGTGGAGCCAATATTGGCGAGTGTATCCATCTCTTAATTGCTTTCGCGACCAATGTGCCGCAGTTCACAGCCATCAAAGTCTCCTTCGAGTGCATCATAGAGGTTACAGTAGGCGATCATATTTTTGCTCAGGGCATCACATTGGTTCATGGTTTGATTCACCACCAGCTTGGAGTCGCCGTAGATGACGAGTCGTGTTGCGCCACAAGCTTTGGCCATCTGCATCCCATGGAGCAGGGCCTCGTATTCAGCTTCGTTGTTGGAGGCGCGGAACTGCATTCGCACAATGTACCTCATCTTGTCACCTTATGGTGATGTCATGATGACGCCAGCGCCAGCTCCCTCTCGATGTTTTGATCAGTCGAAGTGCATTGTCCATAGGCAGGACATGTCTGGCATGTCGGGGAGCTGGTTCTCCATCCAATGGACGAGGGAGTCCTAGAGTACTTGCGACTTGATCGCGTCTCGCTTCTCGTATGTGATGTCTCGTGGAGACAGTTCTATCCCCTAAAGCGCGACTCGTCTGGTGGCGTCGGGTTTGTTGAGGATGTGCCCTAGTGGAGCGTCGTTCACCACAATGATGGGGTGCTCTAGGAAGTAGTGGCGCAGTCGCCGGGCTGTCATGAAGATGTCGTATGTTATCTTCTGATAATGCGGGTACCGCTATTTTGTTAGTGTGAGCACCTCGCTGAGGTAGTAAACTGGGCGTTGTACTCCGTGGATTTTGTTTTCTTCGAATCGTTCCACTACGAGCATAGTACTAACCACCTGGTTGGTGGCGAAGATATATAGTATCAGGGGCTCCTTTTCCCGAGATGTTACCAACACCGGCGAAGTGGATAGTAGACACTTGAGGTCTTCGAATGCTTCCTGCGCCTCCTCAGTCCATTCAAACTTGTCAGCTTTGCGAATGAGCTGGTAGAATGGCAGTGCCTTCTTGCCCATTTGACTGATGAATCGGCTGAGTGCCGTGATTCGCCCAGCGAGCTGCTGGACATCTTTGACATTCTTTAGTTTCTCCATGGCCAGTATGACCTTTATTTTCTTCGGGTTAGCCTCAATCCCCCTCGCAGAGATAAGGTACCCGAGTAATTACCCAGATGGTATGCTGAAGGCGCATTTGTCTGAGTTTAGCTTGATCCCATAGCGGTCGAGGTTATCAAAGGTCTCGCGGAGATCGTAAAGTAATGAGGCTTCCTCCTTAGTTTTGACAACAATGTCATCGATGTAGAGTTGAATATTGCGGCCAAGCTGGCTCTTGAGATAGGTCTGCATACACCGCTGGTAGGTGGCCCCTACGTTCTTCAGCCCGAAGGGCATCGTTGTGTAGTAGAAGCCGCCAAAGGGTGTGATGAAGGCAGTTTTCTCCTGATCTTCCTCCTTCATTCGAATTTGGTGGTAGCCTAAGTAGGCATCGAGGAAGTAGAGGCACTCGCATCCCGCAGTGGAATCGATTATCTGGTCGATCCGCGGCAATGGGAAGTGATCGTTGTAGGGGTTCCGCGTATGAAAACAATAAATTTTTACCCTATGCCCCTAAACCCCTGATGCTGCCAGGACCTATCTATTAGTAATACAGTAATGGGAGGGGCTTTTCGCGAACTTACCCTTGAAGACCTAAAAGCGTTGTCAACACTCAGGAGAGCATGGTTGATGTAGACGAGCCGAAGCCGACCTCAAGGTCGTGATGAAGTCCTTGCGCTCCTGTGGCTCCAACGACTTGAGTGCCTCAAGTGTGACACCTCGCGGGAGTTACACACGTCTGGTGCCTGACGATGACTCCCGCTTCCCCGATCCAAAAGCAGTTGTGGAAGTAGAGCTCCTGGATCCGAATCCCGCAGCGCGACGGCACTTCGCGGTGAAGATGTCTCTCGTTCGTGCAGTCCGAACTTGGGACCACGATCACGAGAGAGAGAATATCAATTGGAGGTCTTCTCAAAAGTGAGAAGACCTTTATTGAATATTGTGTGTATTTATCTGGTCAAATACCCCCACTATATATAGGGGGAGGGGAGGTACTACCTCCCTCAAAGTCCCGAGGTGGGACCAAAGGAGAGGAGAGGGGGAGGGGTGGCACCGCCGGCCACCCCCATGGGCCTCGTGCGGGGGCGCCGGCCACCCCTCCGGCCCTTCTCCCTCTTGCCTTTCCCTTATGGGCCCTCTTCCCTCCGGAATTGGCCCATTAAGCCTTTTAACCTTTTAAATTGATTTTCTCTTTATTAAATAATTATGAATAAATGATTAAATCAATATTTAACATTCATTCACATATTATTCAATCTTCGTGGCTATGGAACACCTTCCACCTCCACTCCGGACATCCTCCGGACTTACCGAAACCCTTCCGATTTTCTCTCTACTATTCTTCGACGATTCTTACGATCCTATAAACAATCTCTAAGCATCATCAAACCCTTAAGCGTGATACCCTACGGTCCAGGAACACTCCAGACATGGTCGGGACATTCCCGGACCAATGATCAACAGAGGGACATGGATGGCCATGTGACCCCTGTGCGTTGCAAGAAGATCTTTCGTCATTTGAACCGGGACAGTCGTGTCTTATTCCCTTTCTTTCTCGATACTTGCATTGACCAAGATCGATCAATGACATCACCATGTCGTGTTCAATCTTGTTACCGAACAATGCTACTTGACTCGTTCCGACAAATGATATCCCTGTGATCAAATCACACACTATGCAGTATTGGATATAACTTCTCCGAGTGGGCCCTTAAGTATCTTTCCGTCACATGGACGGAAAAATCCCGCTCTTGACATATATTGCCTCTACGGTTTCCTCCGAGTACCCGAACACACCTTTATAACCACTGTATTACCAAGTGGCGCTTGATGCTATCTAAGAACTCTCGGGAGATAGTGAGTGATATAGCCTCACGGTCTAAGGAATAGTCTACTAGGATCCATTTCTAATCATTGTAACTTGAACTTCGTAACATGATCGGGTCACGATGTTTAGGTTGGGTATTGGTTCATCATCTCATTCTTAGAATGAGTTGACTCCATTTCCAACTGGCATAAATGCCACATGATTAGGAAACTTGATCATCTGTTGACCAATGAACTAGTGACTAGAGTTTCACTGGGAACCCCTGGTTGTTTATATATCACACGTGTATTGATGTTTCCACTCAATACAGTTATAGCATGATATAAAACTTAATCATAAACTTTATGAAATATGATAATAGTCCTTATTACTATTTGTCTCTAGGGCACATTTCCAGCAGTATCCCACTTGCACTAGTGTACAAATAAACTAGCTGCATTTGTTCTTAATCATTGGCACCATATATCCGGTACCTTGAACATGCTTGCTCATGGAAGAGGTTGAGTCTTGGGTCTGTACTTTACAGTCCCAAGTCCTTTGCAACTAATTTCAAGTGAATTTTGCTTTCTAATTTCAAGTGAATTTTGCTTTTAGGATTTCTCATAATCCTAGTTTACCATTATTTCCTTAGTAGTTCATAGGTATGTCATATTCCAAGAATCATGAAAAATGATTCACAAATGTCTCCATACAAGATATGGGTTACATTTTGAATCCTACTTCATGTAGTGAAAACACCAGCGGGGAAAACACAATGATCATTATCATTGATTCTTTCCTTCTATGAAGAGAATCGTTCAGGAACGTTGTCCGTTGCGCTTCTCAACACTCTGATGCAGGGATTTGAATCCTCATCGTGTTTCTCACTATCTTCCATTTGCTCCATAATCGAGAAATATCACTGAATGCGAACTTTCTTGAAAATGTACCAAAATCTAAGCAATACTAGTTTTGCTTCTCTTTTGGTTTCAGCTATGGATTTCATATTCAAAGTTTCCAATGAATACTCTACAAGGACTTATTCGCTATTGTTTTGGTTATATCGAATAACTCCAAAACTTTCATGATGATCCATACCAGATATGGAGCTGCTTTCACGAATTCAAATGGTTCACTATATATTCTAATTGAGTGCTAACTAGTTTTAACTAATGGTCTCTACACCTACACTACAATGATTTATTTGGCGCCATCTATTCACCAACTTTGATATCTAATATCACATCGTGATGCTTTGCATTTTGACGTTTCAAAACACGTTGCATTCCATAATTCTTTTTATACCATTCTTATAAAATTGAATTTCATTACTATTGATCAAATCATAGCAATTGGATTCTTATTTATCTTTATACCCATTGCTTGATGAAATAATTTGATCATATCAAATAATTTCATACTTATGTTTCCTTTGGTAAACTTCTTTACACGTTTAAACAACCATATAATGATAATTACCATTTTGTTAAAACACAATACATTGAATATGTATTTACTTTTAACAATTCATTAAACACTTTGTATTCAAGTAATACACGGTGTTCAAGTTATTTTGCCAAACTCAGGCATGATTTATATGCGACAAGTAATCAAATGACTTTCACATATTATCACATAACTTTGAATTTAAACAATGGTTTCATTCATTTATGAATATATCATTTAAATTGGGTATTTTTAAAGGCATTTCAATATTTTATAAATGTTCATGCATTATCAATTAGTTTCAAACAATAAGGATAATTCACATACAATCAAACAAGATATGAACACAAATAGAAATCATTCATAAAAGTGGAACAATTGTTTGTTACAAGCTCATATGAATAACCGTCTCACTAAGTGTGAGACACATTAAAGAGGTTCACAATCTTTTGATTACAATAACTATCCAAAACATAAACTAAGTGACGAGGGTTTAACTCATCATTGCCCATTGTTATGGACTTGGGTTTTGGAAAAGGAGGGAGCGCTAGAGACATCTATCGGCTAGCAAACAAGCACACAGGGGACTCGAAGATTTACCCAGGGTCAGGCCTCGCAGAGGTCCCTACTCCTGCTTGTTTGCTGGTAGAATTATTGAAGGAATCGAGGATTACAATGGTGCGCAGATGCAATCTGGCGAGGGTTGTGGAAACTAGGGTTGCGTGTGTCCTCTTCGCCACCCCTCCTAGCCTTTATATAGATATGCTAGGTCTCAGGTAGCAGGTCGAGTCGGTTACAAGTTAGATTCAAACTCTAGTATTGAGATTTCCTTGTCTTGTGCATTTGGAAGTCCGTGTCCATATGAGCTTCATACCACTCGAACCGTCATAGGCGCCATGGACCTTGGCAATTCGTCGAGTGGGCCTTCCATCGAGCCGCACCAGGTAGGCTGTAGTCGAGTGCCTATTGGGCATACCCATGTCAGTAGCCCTCGAGTGTCCATGTGAATCGTAGATTCGGATGGAGACTCAGAAGTCTTGAGTCTTGCATTAGGATGTCGGAGTCGACAATTATGTCGAGTGCGAAGCACTTCACCCGGAAGTTCACCGGGTCAGTCAAATTTATAGTAGTTCATAGGGATGATGGTAAACGTGCCTGATGCACTCGACGGATCGGGACCAGTTAATTGCTCTAGGGCAAAAACAACGTCACCTACTCAAACCCGAGTCCCCGGACTCGAATTCAGAAATTGCTGGCGTAATTCGACTCATGCCGCGGAGGTCTTATAGAGTTCGAATCCTAGTGTATAAGTGTGAGCACTCGACGTGTCCGTCAAGTCATATTCATCATACCTGCAGGCACGGATATATTTCTGGTAGTGCGCAGCAGATGCGTTGCCAGGCCTTATTCAGGTCTTATCTTCACGCTGTAAGCATGACATCTGAATTTTTGTCATCGCGGAGATGATTCGGGTGACCTAGGAGACGCAGTCTTTTTGCAGGGAAAATATGAGGCGGAGTCGCCATAGCATTCGAGTGTGGATGTTATCGACACAGAGTATGATGTACAAGCAAAAATAATCATAGGGTGCGCGGTCAGCGCTCCCTATGGGAGTAGCCCCCGAGTGCCTATTCGAGTCGTAGACTCGAGTGGAGACTAAAAACATTTTGCGACTGTTGTCGTCTTTAGTTGCTTGTTTCAGTCGAATGTGCTTCCAGCGCTCCCTATGGGAGTAACCCGTAATCCACACTCGAATCGCTGATTCGAGCGAAGGGTTTTCATGATGCTTGGATATCTTCGCAAAAAATTTCGGGTGCGCGGACAGCACTCCCTATGGGAGTAGCCCCTCGAGTCCTTAGTCGAATCGTGGATTTGAGTGAGGATTCAGAGCGTGCCACTAGAGGATCTTGTATATGTGCGACCAACGCTCCAGTTTGGAGTAGCCCCCGAGTGTCTGGCGGAGTCGTAGACTCGGGCAGAGACTCGAGACTTGTATCTTGTAGACGTAGTTGAAAATAATGCGAGGAGAAACCACTAACCCGGAAGTGCATCGAGTTAGCACCTCACGCATAAGGAGCCAAGAGTCGAAGATGTAGTCGGAATCGAAGTAGCGGAGTCATGCGGCGTTTAGCCGGGTGAGTCGACGATGCAGATGGTAGTCGACGCAATCGCTTCTGTCGTATGCATGGCCAGCATCGTGTCCTTTGTAGCATCAAGTGATGCATCCATCCGAGGAGGGACTCGACTCGGGTCTTGAGTTTATGGCGTAGCCAGTTATTTTTTCGACTCCTGTTGGAGGACCCGATATAATGGCTCGACGCAGTCGACATCCTTGTAAGCTGCATAAAATATTAAAAATTGTAAAGTACTTGTATCTTGTAAAGAATATTTGCATGTCAGTTTGTAAAGTAAAATTCTGGTGCCAATCGAGCCGACACTTTTGCACTGCATACTAGGCCTTTTCGTTAGCCTGATTACCCTTAGTTTCAGTACCTTCCCGAGGCACTCGGAGTTCAAGGATTCGACGGTCAGGTAGAATTGGCTACTCGGGCTGTCGCGTATGAGGTGCTCGAGTGTGTGAAGTCGATGGCAAATTAGGTTACTCGAAGAGGACGCAGCCCCCAAGTGTTTCGAGTGTGATTTTAAAGTAAGAAAGAAATTATCTCTAAGTAGAGAACTTAACTTTATGGGTAGTTGTCGTGGACAAAATCAATGCGGTCGTGGACGTAGTCGACGCAATAGCGGGTCGCATGGCGGAGTCGAAGACTGTAGCGGGTCGCTGATGCCGAGGGAGCCACCGAGTCGCTGGAGCCGAAGACCGCAGTGGGTCGCCGCAGCCGAAGGCGGCAATGAAACTCTCGATGGAGTCGAATACCATGGCGGGTGGCCGGAGATGAAGATCATAGCGGGTCACCAGAGCCGAAGGATCCCTCAAGTCGCTGGAGCCGAAGACCGCAGCAGGTCGCCGCAATCGAAGATCGTAGTTGGTCACCAAGGCCGAGGGAGCCCCTGATTCGCGGTTGCTGCGACCGGTCACCGCAATCAAAGATCGCATTGGGTCGCCGCATTCGAAGGATGCAGCGAGTCACTGCAGTTGAAGACCGCAGAGGATCGTCGCACTCGAAAACCGCAACAGGTCGATAGTCGCGAATCGTATGGCCAAGTGGGCGCAGCGCCTGAGCGTGGAGTTGATGTGTTCGAAAAGTGCAGCAGGTCGTCAGGGTCGAAGACCACAACGGGTCACGCGGAGGAGTCGGCGCAACATGTGTGTCGACCCGGCGGAGTCATCATAGCTGAATCACGCTTTTTGTCATCATTACTATGAGCAGAAATGGCGAGTAGCCTGCACGTTCGGAAGACGACTATCCCGTTTCACGAACTGCACACTGTATTATTATCCGACTCATGCTCGCATACACAATTGATTAGTATATATGATATGAAATAGTAATAAAAAAAGGTTTGAGTGCAAAGATTGTTTTTTACTAAGACAACCCATGCGATATTGAATAGTTGTATGCATGTAGCTTTACTGATCCGAAATTATTCAGGCAGGTCTTGGGATGGATCGATTTATCGGACCCGTCATTGGAATCAGCTGCCGTGGGCATATTGACCACCATAGAAACCAGGCCGGACACGGTACGCCATACATACGGTCGTGCGCCGCATCACCAGGTTGCATCAATACTACTGAATTGTCTAGACATCTGCTGATCTGGCCTAGTGATATAGACGATTGACAAATTTGCGCCCGTCAGCCGCCACAGCGAGGATGGAGTAGACGAGCCAATCGGATACGATCTGGCTGGCGGCATCGATGGATTCGGTCCGGCTGACGGCTACATTGCCATAGATGCACGTACGTACGCACATGGTTGGAAGTGTAGATTGCTGATCGTTGCCTTGGTTCCACCGTCGATGGAGTCGAAATCCGGGCGGATGGCCGGAAGCGGATAGTGAAGTTAAAGGTGCCGAAGAGTTGGCGAATCTCTGTTGTTGCAGAGTTGTAGATCGCGGTTGACGGGACCAAAGAAGCCGCGACATCAGCACTACCAATTCCCACAGACGACGCCAATTGACGAGGGTTTAACTCATCAATGTCTATTGTTATGGACTTAGGTTTTGGAGAAGGAGGGAGCGCTGGAGACATCTATCGGCTAGCAAACAAGCACATAGGGGACTCGAAGATTTACCCAGGTTCAGGCCTCGTAGAGGTTCCTACTCCTGCTTGTCTGCTCATGGAATTATTGAAGGAATCGAGTATTACAATAGTGCGCAGATGCAATCTGGCGAGGGTTGTGGAAACTAGGGTTACGTGTGTCCTCTTCGCTTCCCCCTCCTAGCCTTTATATAGATAGGCTAGGTCTCAGGTAGCAGGTCGAGTCGGTTACAAGTTAGATTCAAACTCTAGTATTGAGATTTCCTTGTCTTGTGCGTTTGGGAGTCCGTGTCCATATGGGCTTCATACCACTCGAACCGTCATAGGCGTCATGGACCTTCGCAATTCGTCGAGTGGGCCTTCCGTCGAGCCGCACCAGGTAGGCTGTAGTCGAGTGCCTATTGGGCATACCCATGTCACTAAGTGATAAATGTCGAGGGAGAGTGTCGTTGGCCATCATCATCATGCTCGCCATCAACACGCAACGTCACCTCCTCTCCAGCAAGCACCTCTATGCAGAAGGACCTGTTTTCAGTAAAACAGAACAAGTATCACATATACTTAACACTGCAAATGTGTTTGCAAGATTATGACATTTATAAAATTGTATATCAAATATATACCTTTGTCATTGATGACCTCAGTGACAATGGTTCAACCATCACATTCCTGAGATGTGATATGAACCTGTGGAAATCCAGTGTTTCCACGCCGTCTCTCATAATGCAAGTCCTGACTTGTGCTTGATAGCTTGGTGGTAGCGACCGCAGCACAACGCCATTTGCAAAAGATCCCGTCATCCAGCTATCCAGGAAGTATGCAGGCCTCATGTACGCATCATGCATGCGCTCCAAGTGGTCATAAAGCGATGAGTTCTCCTCCATCTTATATTAATGGAGAGCAAGTCTCCCATCAGCTCATGCTCCTATATGCGTGCTTGTTCCACGAAATGTGTCCTAAGTTGTACCATAGTCGCACGAGGGTCAAGATTACCCACGACTGGCCACAACTCATCCACAATCCCGTAGCACATTATAACTGATATGAAGGTGGACATCCCACGACGGTAATAGCGGTCTTCCCGTTGTTCTGGGGTATCATAGAAATAGGGATGCTCCAAATTCATCTCGTCGAGTATGTAGTCGACCATGTTGTTCTCGCTAAGGAGAACGTGGAGACACGCAACCCATATAGAGAAGTTTGATCCGTCTAGCCTGAGCTTCTCTCCTTCTAACCAATAGTCAATAGGGAAGGTAATCTCGGGGAGAACCATTTTTTACATTTATAATTGCAAATGAAATTTAGACTAAGTTTATAATTAAATGAGTTAATAATAACTCCACTCAGAAACACCTATCCCATGAAGGGTTCCTAGTGATAACATGACCCCTTTTCCCCACATCTCTCCCGATCATCACGGCCATCAAAGTGGGTTTAAGGGTGGACGCTAAACGTCGGCCACATCATTCATGTGACTCGTGCTCGATCTTTTGACCATCCGCGTTCCGAGGCCACGTCTCGGTAACATGCTAGGCTCGCCAACTCAACCTTAGTGTATTCACTGTGCAACATGGCTTACACCCACTGTATGCGAACGTAGATATGTCTGACACCCACTCACCGTGGGTCGCCTCATACTGAAGAACTTTCTTGGTGGTGCACACTAAGGGGGAACACAATCATTGATAATTTTAATAGGGATCATCTTATTAGGCTACCGTCGAGTATCTAATACTAGCACACAATAAGATATACAAACCAAAACATTGAATGTAAATGTGATGTGATATGGTCCTTCACGTCGTGATCTCCATCTGTCGTCACTGGATTCCGGCGCCGTAGACACCAGGGTACCGGTGTCTTTCTAGCGTGGTAGTTCGTCACCTCCGTGACTATCTACTACTACGTAACATAAGGTAATCACTTTACCTATGCCACAACCATATCACAAAGAAACGCCCCCTGCAAAACAAAGTTAGACGCCTCTAATTTATCTTTGCATGTTTTACAGGGCTGAATGGGCTTTCGCACAAGAACCGTTCTTACCTACGAACTTTCAGCACAACATTGATCAAGTAGTTGTCTATACTATACCCCTTTCGGGGCCCTCCGTTGCAAATGGCATACCAACTAATGCGAGAGATACATACACCCCTCTAAGCCACTTTATACGGTAAAAGTTGTATGTCAAGCGTGGACCAGTCTCGCAAATGAACGCGTAAAGTCGGTTGGGGACCGCTTCATCAAGCATTACTGCGGTATACACAAGTACACGTGGGAGGGTAACAACTAAAAGATCAACGCCCACACGCTACATCTCGTGTGTTCTACCCGTACTAGCATTACTACGCATAGATCTAGGTCTGATACCACTGTAGGGGTTCCGCGTATGAAAAGAACAATTTTTTACCCAACGCCCATGAACCCCTCATGCTGCCCGGACCTATGTATTAGTAATACAGTAACAGGAGGGGCTTTTCGCAAACTTACCCTTTAAGACCGAAAAGCGTTGTTAACGCTCAGGAGAGCGTGGTTGATGTAGACGAGCCGAAGCTGACCTCAAGGTCGTGATGAAGTCCTTGCGCTCCTGTGGCTCCAACGACTTGATTGCCTCAAGTGTGACACCTCGCGGGGAGTTACACACATCTGGTGCCTGACGATGACTCCCGCTTCCCTGATCCAGCAGTAGTTGCGGAAGTAGAGCTCCTGGATCCGAATCTCACAGCGCAACGATGCTCTGCGGTGAAGATGTCTCTCATTTGCGCAATCCAAATTTGGGACCATGGTCACGAGAGAGAGAGAATATCAATTGGTGGTCTCAAAAGTGAGAAGACCTTTATTGAATATTGTGTGTATTTATCTGGTCAAATACCCCCACTATATATAGGGGGAGGGGAGGTACTACCTCCCTCAAAGTCCCGAGGTGGGACCAAAGGAGAGGAGAGGGGGAGGGGTGGCACCGCCGGCCACCCCCATGGGCCTCGCGCGGGGGCGCCGGCCACCCCTCCGGCCCTTCTCCCTCTTGCCTTTCCCTTATGGGCCCTCTTCCCTCCGGAATTGGCCCATTAAGCCTTTTAACCTTTTAAATTGATTTTCTCTTTATTAAATAATTATGAATAAATGATTAAATCAATATTTAACATTCATTCACATATTATTCAATCTTCGTGGCTATGGAACACCTTCCACCTCCACTCCGGACATCCTCCGGACTTACCGAAACCCTTCCGATTTTCTCTCTACTATTCTTCGACGATTCTTACGATCCTATAAACAATCTCTAAGCATCATCAAACCCTTAAGCGTGATACCCTACGGTCCAGGAACACTCCAGACATGGTCGGGACATTCCCGTACCAATGATCAACAGAGGGACATGGATGGCCATGTGACCCCTGCGCGTTGCAAGAAGATCTTTCGTCATTTGAACCGGGACAGTCGTGTCTTATTCCCTTTCTTTCTCGATACTTGCATTGACCAAGATCGATCAATGACATCACCATGTCGTGTTCAATCTTGTTACCGAACAATGCTACTTGACTCGTTCTGACAAATGATATCCCTGTGATCAAATCACACACTGTGCAGTATTGGATATAACTTCTCCGAGTGGGCCCTTAAGTATCTTTCCGTCACATGGACGGAAAAATCCCGCTCTTGACATATATTGCCTCTACGGTTTCCTCCGAGTACCTGAACACACCTTTATAACCACTGTATTACCAAGTGGCGCTTGATGCTATCTAAGAACTCTCGGGAGATAGTGAGTGATATAGCCTCACGGTCTAAGGAATAGTCTACGAGGATCCATTTATAATCATCATAACTTGAACTTCGTGACATGATCGGGTCACGATGTTTAGGTTGGGTATTGGTTCATCATCTCATTCTCAGAATGAGTTGACTCCATTTCCAACTAGCATAAATGCACATGATCAGGACACTTGATCATCTGTTGACCAATGAACTAGTGACTAGAGTTTCACTGGGAACCCCTAGTTGTTTATATATCACACATCTATTGATGTTTCCACTCAATACAGTTATAGCATGATATAAAAATTAATCATAAACTTTATGAAATATGATAATAGTCCTTATTACTATTTGTGTCTAGGGCATATTTCCAACAATCGTTTGGGCAATGTTTGTTCAAGGAAGTGAAGTCCACGCACATCTGTTGGATATCCGTGTCCTTTTTAGGAATGAGTACGAGGTTTGCTACCCAGGTAATTTCCTTGATCTCTCGTATTAAGTTAGCGTCGAGGATTCTGTTGACTTCCATACCAACCGCTTTTGCCCTTGGCTCTAACAGTCGACGTATCATCTACTTCACTGGTCTTGCTTCAGGATTTACGTTGAGGGAGTGCTCAGAAAATTTCCTAGGAACTCCTGGCATGTCCGCTGGAGACCAGGCAAAGATATCACAGCGGTCACGGAGGAATTCGACGAGCGCGAGTTCCTATGTAGAACTCAAGTTTTAGGTGATGAGGGCCATCTTGGTCGGGTCCGTTGGATGGACCTGGACCGCCTTGGTGTGGATCGATGAGTCGAAGGACTAATCATGCGAGTTTGGCTTACTCGTATTGTGAGGGCCAGTCCACCACTTCGAATTCCCTGCGTTCTCGCCGAAAGTTTGCTGGTGTGCCGAAGATGACATCCAAGCTGATATTGCCCAAGGGGTATACGCCCTTCCCTGGGATGATGTCGTGGAACATTGTGTCTGAGGTTTCCAGGCATGACAGGGGGATTCGCATGGCGCACAAGGTGCTTGCGAACATGAGGTTGATGTCGTTGCCATCGTCCATGAAGACGTGACTCATCTTGAAGCCTCTAATTTGCGCCTCGAGCACCAGGGGACAGTGACCTGGGCGAGGTACTTGACGCGGATGATCGCGTTTGTTGAAGGTAATGCAAGACTCGCACCCACTGAGGTACTCGGTGGTGGAGGGTGGAGAGTTCATCGCCAAGTTGACTTGGCGAGTGATTGATTTTTGTACCCGGTTTGATGGGCGTCCTTTTTGGATCATTCCCATATTTCCTAGTGCTTGTGGGTACTGCTAGCCTCTGTTGTTTTGAACTGGCGCGACCACAGGTGGGGTAGCCCGGGTGGTGGTGGTGGCGCTTCGTGAGCCACAGCACCTAGGGCAGCTCCGTAGCCTTGGTTTATCGCGCCACGATTCATCTGGGCCAGGCCTTCATCGAGCCTGAGGAACTCACGGCATTCCTTCAGGAGGTGACTGGATGTTTTCTTGCTGTCGTGCTTGACGATGTAGAAATGCACGTTGTAAGGTCCGGATAGTTTGTCCTGGATAGATGTTCCAGGTGCTTCATCGCGAGTGCGGCATTGCCATACTTGTGTAGTTTTCCTGCTATCGTGGTATCCATCGCTGCGGTATCTGTTGTTGCGGTTGCCATCATTGCGTTTATCAGCATTGCCAGCCGCGACCATGTCGACTCCCTTGCGGTCTTCGTAGCCGTGATACGTCGTAAACGTATCTATAATTTTTGATGTTCCATGCTTGTTTTATATCTACTTTCTTATGTTTTGTTCACACTTTGAGGTATTTTTATACATTTTCTGGAACTAACGTATTAACAAGATGCCACAGTGCCAGCTGCCTGTTTTCTGCTATTTTTGGTTTCAGAAAAGCTAGTAAAGAAATATTCTCAAAATTGCACGGGACAAAAGCCAAAGTCAATATTTTACCCGAAACAATACGGAGACCGAAGGGAGACGAAGTGGCGCACCAAGGCAGCCACACCTAGTGGCCGCGCGGCTAGGAGGCACGCCACCAGGGGTGTGGGCCCCCTGGTGCTCCACCGACCTTTCCCCTTCGCCTATAAAAGCCTCTCGGGACGAAAACCCTAAGTATCCGATCAGAAATCCATGAAAGAGTTTGTAGCCGCCGCCATCTCCATCTCTAGATTGGGGGGATCCGAAGCTCTTCTCGGCACCCTGACGGAGGGGAGTGATGGCCCAAAATATATCGAGCTCTAAGATGAGCACAGCAGCAAGTTTTCCCTCAGTACGAAACCAAGGTTATCAATCCAGTAGGAGCAAGAAAACACCCCAAAGGTGTAGCTAGCTGAACGTTGGCAGGGCACACTACCGGTGCCAACAACAACATGGAGACCTGCACAACACAACCACACAACTCTATCCCCAACTTGTGATGAGGTTGTCAATCTCACCGGTTTTGCTAAAAACAAAGGATTAAACGTATCGAATGGAAGGAAGTAATAGTTTGCAGAAAGTAAACACAAAGCAGTAAACAGTTTATAGATTGTATGTAAAAGAAAGGACCGGGATCCATAGTTCACTAGAGGTGGCTCTCCTTAAGATAGATAACATGTTGGGTGAACAAATTCCAACGGGGCAATTGACAAACATCGAGAAAGCAATACGTGCATATACTAATCATCTTGACTCCTTTGGAACTTGATTGGGCATTACAACATTATACATAGACCGCCATCCAACTGCATCTATGACTAATAATCCACCTTCAGGTTATCATCCGAACCCCCTCCAGTATTAAGTAGCAAGCAACAGATTATTGCTTTACGAATTGCGTGTAATGTAAACAATACGATTGTTCTATGAACAAAGGATTGTTGTTTTCTCCCTGGTAGAAACAACACATCTAGTACCTTAGAGATTTCTGTCACTTCCCCAGATTACTAGAGGCATGAACCCACTATCGAGCATAAATACTAACTCTTGGAGTTGCTAGCATCTACTTGGCCAATATAGCTACTAACAACAGAAAGCATGCAAGATCACAAATAACAAAGACATGATAGAATCAATAATCAATCTGAAATAGCATCTCAATATCCATCGGATCCCCACAAACACAACATGCATAATTACAAATAGATGATCTTGATCATGAACGGAGCTCACGAGATCTAGACATGAAAGCACAAAGGAGGAGAACCAGCCATCTAGCTACTACATGGACCCGTAGTCCAAAGATGAACTACTCACGCATCACACCAGAGGCTTGCATGATGATGAAGAAGGCCTCCAGGGTGAATTCCCCTCTCCGGCAGGGCGGCTATAGACTCTTTCGTGGATTTTTGATCGGGTACTTAGGGTTTTCGTCCCGAGGGCATCTTATAGGCGGAAGGAGAGGCCGAGGGGGTGCTGGGGTCGGGCAGACCACCCCCTGGCATGGGCCAGGCCTGGCCGCGCGGCCACGTGGTGTGGCCGGCCCCCAGCCCTTCTCCGTCTCGTATTCTGGCATCTGATGACTTCCGGAAAAATAGGCACTTTGGCTTTTGTCCCGTCCAATTCCGAGAATATTCATTTTCTGACTTTCCTGGAACCAAAAATAGCAGAAAACAGGCAGCTGGCACTGTGTCTCTTGTTAATAGGTTAGCCCAAGAAATTGTATGAAAAGTACTCCAAAGTGTGGACAAAACACAAGAAAGTGGATAAAACCAAGCATGGAACATCAAAAATTATAGATACATTTGCAATGTATCAGGGAGAGATCACCCTGGAGGCCTTCTTCATCACCATGCAAGCCTCCGACGTGATGCGTGAGTAGTTCACCCTTGGACTATGGGTCCATGTAGTAGCTAGATGGTTGGTTCTCCTCCTTTGTGCTATCATGTTTAGATCTTGTGAGCTCCGTTCATGATCAAAATCATCTATTTGTAATCATACATGTTGTGTTTGCGAGGATCCGATGGATATTGAGATACTATTTCAGATTGATTATTGATTCTATCATGTCTATGTTATTTGTGATCTTGCATGCTCTCCGTTGTTAGTAGCTATCTTGGCCAAGTAGATGCTTGCAACTCCAAGAGGGAGTATTTATGCTCGATAGTGGGTTCATGTCTCTAGTAATCTGGGGAAGTGACAGGAATCTCTAAGGTTGTAGATGTGCTGTTGCTACCAGGGAGAATACAACAATCCTTTGTCCATGGGGCGATCGTATTGTTTACTTTACACACTTTCCTTAATGCAATTATCTGTTGCTTGAAACATAATACTGGAAGGGGTTCGGATGATAACCTGAAGGTGGATTATTAGTCATAGATACAGTTGGATTACGGTCTATGTATAATGTTGTAATGCCCAATCAAATCTCATAGGAATCAAGATGTCTAGTATATGCATTGTTATGCTTTGTCAAATCTGTCAATTGCCCCGCTGTAATTTGTTCACCCAACATGTTATCTATCTGAAGGAGAAACACCTCTACTGAACTATGGACCCCAGTCCATTCCTTTACCATTGATATACCATCTACTGTTTACCATTTACTATTTACTTTCTGCAAGCAATTACTATCTTCCATACTATACGTTTAATCCTTGGAGTAGTTTACCAGTGAGATTGACAACCTCACTGTAAGTTGGGGCAAAGTTGTGTGATTGTGTTGTGCAAGATTCCAAGTTACTAGCAACACCTTGGAGTTGTTTCCTTACTCCTACTGGTTCGATAACCTTGGTTTCATAACTGAGGGAAAACTTGCTGCTATGCTCATCATACCTTCCTCTTGGGGTTCCCAACGAGCTCGATATATTTTGAGCCATCAAGCCTTTTTTCTGGCGCTGTTGCCAGGGAGTTAAGGATAGCTTCACAAAGGGAGTCTCTCACAACCTATCTCTTTACCTTGTTTTTCTTAGTTTGTTTTTGCTTTGTTTGCTTGTTTATTTTTATCAAAAATAAAAAAATTAGTTGTACTAGTTTTCTTCCCTTTATCAAAAACACAAAAAAAGCTTTAGTTTCTATTTTTGTTGGCTTGCTTTAATCTTAAAAAAATGACTACTCTTTAAAACACTAAGTTGTGTGACTTCACTAGCACAAACAACAATGATTTCGTGTGCACACCCATTGCTCCACCTGTTCCTGAAGTTGCTTTCTTTGAAATTAAACCTGCTTTCCTCAATCTTGTTATGAAAGAACAATTCTCTGGTGCTGGTACTAATGCTGCTGCTGCTCACCTTAATAACTTTGTTGAACTTTGTGAGATGCAAAAACATAGGGATATAGATGGAGATATTATTAAGCTTAAATTGTTTCCTTTCTCTTTGAGAGGAAAAGCTAAAGAATGGTTGCTATCCCTACCTAGAAATAGTATTGATTCTTGGATTAAATGCAAAGATGCTTTCATTGGAAAATACTATCCTCCTGCTAATATTATATCTATGAGAAGTGAAATAATGAAATTTAAACAATTTGATAATGAACATGTTGCTCAATCTTGGGAAAGAATGAAATCTTTGGTAAAGAATTGCCCCACTCATGGACTTACTGCTTGGATGATTATCCAAACCTTTTATGCAGGACTAAATTATTCTTCAAGAAATCTATTGGATTCTGCTGCTAGAGGCACCTTTATGACCATTACTTTAGGTTCTGCAACAAAGCTCCATTATAATATGATGGTTAACTATTCTGAATGGCACACTGAGAGAGCTCCACAAGGTAAGAAGGTAAATTCAGTTGAAGAAACCTCCTCCTTGAGTGATAAAATTGATGTTATTATGTCTATGCTTGTTAATGGAAAAGCTCATATTGGTCCAAATCATGTTCCGTTAGCTTCTTTGGTTTCTCAAGAAGAGCAAGTTGATGTGAACTTCATTAGAAATAATAATTTTAGTAACAATGCCTATAGGAACAATTTTGGTAGTAATAATTATAGGACATATCCTCCCAATAATGGTAATGCTTACGGAAGTTCCTACAACAACAATAGAAGTGCACCCTCTGAACTTGAAGTCATGCTTAAATATTTTATTAGTAAACAAACCGCTTTCAATAAAATATTGAGGAAAAACTTTCGAATGCTGAAAAAATATACTCCCTCCGTCCCAAAATATAAGGCTCCTAAGGATTAGTCAAAAGTCAACATTTTAAAAGTTTGACCATGATTGTACACAAAAATATAAGAATTTATAATACTAAATTAATATCAATAGATTCACCATAAAGTATATTTTCTTAATATGTCCATTCAATATTATAGATGTAGATATTTTTTTCTAAATATTTGGTCAAAGTTAGTAAGGTTTGACTTTTGACCAATCCTTAGGCGCCTTATATTTTGGGACTGAGGGAGTATCATCTTTGTCTGAAGCACAATCCTCTTTGATTAATAAAATGGCTGCTAAACCTGAAACTATGGAAAACCCCTTTGCTGCTACTAATGCCATACAAGTTAGAATTGATGAAAATGTTAGACTGTTAGCTGAATTGCATGCTAAGTGGGAAAGAGAAGATGAAATTGCTAGAAATAGTAGTATTTGTACCATTACAACTACCAATGTTGATGCTAGCAAACCACATAAAGTCCCCATTCCTTTTGCAACAATGCCTAAAACCAATGGAACTTTTTCCAATAAAAATGCCGAAATTCTTCGAAATATGGGAGACAATAGCTCTACTACCTTGGATGGTAATTTTGATTTTGATCTTGATGGTTGCAACATTTCTGAAGTTATAATTTTCCTACAAAATCTTGCTAGAAGTCCTAATGCTAGTGCTATGAATATGGCCTTTACAAAACACATTACAGATGCTCTCATAAAAATTAAAGAAGAAAAATTGAAACATAAAGCTTCTATTCCTAGGAAATTAGAAGATGGTTGGGAACCCATCATTATTATGAAAGTAAATGATTTTGATCTCAAAGCTTTATGTGATCTTGGTACTAGTGTCTCTATTATTCCAAGAAAGATTTATGAAATGCTTGATTTGCCACCATATGAAGATTGTTATTTAAATGTCAAACTTGATGATAATGCTAAAAAGAAACTCATGGGGAGTATTAATGATGTTCTTATTATGGTTAACAATACCTATGTCCATGTTGATTTCTATGTTTTGGATGTTTAATGCAATGCTTCTTGTTCTATTATTTTGGGAAGACCTTTTCTTAGAACTGTTGGTGCCATTATTGATATGAACGAAGGCACCATTAAATATCAATTCCGATTCAAGAAAGGTATAGAACACTTTCCTAAGAAGAGAGAAAATATACCTTTTGCCTCTCCTATTAAAACAAAATTTGCTCTTAATGCTTCTTCATTTAAAAATACTTGAATCTTGCTCTTATGCCTAACTGAAATGCGTTAAAGAAAAGCACTATTCGGAGATAACACAATTTTTTTATTCAGTAAGTTTTTCTTTTGTTGAGTCTTGGAAGTTATTGCTTCAGTAATAACCTCTCCTTATCCTTTTTGTGTGGTTTTTGTGCCAAGAATAACCTCTAATTAAAGAGAAGTAAGACTTGGGAAAGTTGATGACCCGAAACAGATTTTTGTGCTTCACTATAAAAAATCGTGAAAATCCCTGTACGTAGGCTTGAGCTGTATTTTTTGTTCTTATGCCCCAGGTTATTTTCTAACTTTCGTTAGTTTATCACTTTTCGATTTGAGCAACAGAAGGTCTTTGAAAAAAATCGGTTTTTACCTGCTGGTCTGTTTTGACAGATTTCTGCCAATATTTGCATTTGCCTCTTAATATCTTTCTCTTTGAGCTCTCTTTGATCACTTGAGCTTTTAGAAGGAATTGCTACAGTAGCTTGTGTTTTAATGGAAGTTTTACTTGTGTTGAAACTAAACCTAAAGACTTATTATCTTGAATACACTAATGTTGCTAATGAAGATTGTGTGAAGTTTTGTATGAAGAAAATTTTAAAGTATAGGGAAGAATAATGTGATGACATGAAGTATGGACAAAAGCTCAAGCTTGGGGATGTCACCCGTGTCACCCCAAGAAATATTCAAGAAGTACAAGCATAAAAGCTTGGGGATGCCCAAGGCATCCCCTTCTTCATCAATAAAAATCTCAGGTTTTCTTCCAAACACTTCATTTTTATTGTTTCATGAACAATTGTGTTGTTCTTGGAGCATCTTTGTTTTTGTTCTTAGTTTTCTTTTGTTTGGTTTGATTAAATAAATTGGTTGGACCCCCGCATTCATATGTGGTTTCAAATAAGTTGATTGGTGTTGGAAAAGAGTAGGAAGCTTCATGCTTATAAGTGGTACATAAGGAGCTTGTTTAGATTGTGGCCTAGACTTTATCATGTCATGTTTGATATTGCTTTGACTTTATGCTTAGTAATTATTTCTGTAGCATGACGTTCCAAAAAATTGAGACTGCTTAATGTGCCTTGAAAGAATCATGCGTTGTTTTAGCATACAAAAGCATAATATTGTGGTATTCTCCTTTGATGCTTTATTTGGGTTGACTTGGCACATGCTTACACCATGTTAAGACTGTGAACCAGTCACCTTAGCCTCTATGATCAATTAGTTTTTGACTTGTAATATCACTTTATGCTTTAATTAATAATATTTTGTCGCTTTGCATGATTATGGCAATTATTGCTCTCTTAGTTGGTCGCTCCTAGTCTTTAGCTAGCCTCCACCTGTACCAAGTATGAGTTCTACTCATGCATCCAACTCCCAATAAAACCAAGTTATTCCAAAGGGTCCACTATAAATTCCTATACATGGTGTGTTACACCATTCCAAGTATATTCATGCTTTAATCTACCTTCCAAATTAAACTTGTTATGTGAAAATTAGTGATTAAAGCTCTCACAAACTTGATGGCACACTTTACTTTCTTGCACTAAATAAACTTGAACCATTGTGTCCATCTATGTTGCTTATATGCTTACACTTTATAAGTTGTGAATTAGCAGAACCATGCTGTCATGGGGAACGCTTTCAACATTGCACTTAGTATTTAGTTGATATCATGTTCTTTTGCTAATGGATCCGAACGGTGTGAAATAAAAGGGGAGCTTGTAAGCTCATGGAGTTTGTATGTGTGTTAGAGAAACGCCTGGGTGGCTAGCCTAAGCCATGCCTAATCATGGTGGAAACTTGCAGCATAACCATAGTGAGCATTCTATGAAGCATCCTCAATAAAAACCTATGCAAATAGCAAATAAAAAGATCTCTAAGATGCTCATTGTCTGTTGCCTTGTCATTTTGATATGGGATAGCTCCTGTATCATGGGGCAAGGGGTACCCCGTTGGCGGTTCTCTATGATACACATTACTTACAATGATAAGAACTTACTTGTGACTGAAGTTGAGTAAATTGAGGTTCGGTACTCATAAGGACGGGGCATGAGATTTTCAACTTATAACTTGTCAAGCATATCTTCATATTTGTGTCACTTTAACCTTAATCACTTCAAGATGCTTATGATAGGGGCAATGAGAGCTGAAAGCTAATAAGTACCTTAATTTTTGGAAGCTCTTTATGAAACTTGAATCTCTGCTTCCCTTTGTGAAGGGCCTTTCTTTTTTACTTTTATGTTGAGTCTCCATCTTCTATCTTTATGCACCAATTGAGAGAGCATTCTTAGTTTAATGTGCATTCTCCCAAAACTTGTTGATTGATTCATAACTTTGATATTGCTTGTTCTTAAATTATTTGTATCTAGTCACCCTTATGAACTTTGAAGGTGTCCTATGCATTTATGTTTTGCTATACCATGAGGGACAATATGAATACCACTTTTATTATGTTTTCTATATGTGAAACAAACAAACGTCTTTCAATGCATTGTTATTCATGATCTTTTGTTTGTACCTTTTCATCTTACAACATAGTTGCTATGTCTTATTGTTAGAACTCTATCTTTGATGCTTATGTTTAGAGTACTTTGATCCCAGCTATCAATGTTTTAGGAATACCTTGATCAAGATTGTGATGGTGCATGTCACCTCAATTTTTTTAATCACTTACCTACTCGAGGATGAGCAGGAGTTAAGCTTGGGGATGCTTGATACATTGTAAACGTATCTATAATTTTTGATGTTCCATGCTTGTTTTATATCTACTTTCTTATGTTTTGTTCACACTTTGAGGTATTTTTATACATTTTCTGGAACTAACCTATTAACAAGATGCCACAGTGCCAGTTGCCTATTTTCTGCTATTTTTGGTTTCAGAAAAGCTAGTAAAGAAATATTCTCCAAATTGGACAGGACAAAAGCCAAAGTCAATATTTTACCCGAAGCAATACGGAGACCGAAGGGGAGACGAAGTGGCGCACAAGGGCGGCCACACCTGGTGGCCGCGCGGCTAGGGGCACGCCACCAGGGGTGCGGGCCCCCTGGTGCTCCACCGACCTTGCCCATTCGCCTATAAAAGCTTCCCGGGACGAAAACCCTAAGTACCCGATCAACAATCCACGAAAGAGTCTGTAGCCACCGCCATCTCCATCCCTAGATCGGGGGGGATCCAAAGCTCTTCCTGGCACCCTATCGGAGGGGAGAGATCACCCTGGAGGCCTTCTTCATCACCATGCAAGCCTCCGAAGTGATGTGTGAGTAGCTCACCCTTGGACTATGGGTCCATGTAGTAGCTAGATGGTTGGTTCTCCTGCTTTGTGCTATCATGTTTAGATCTTGTGAGCTCCGTTCATGATCAAAATCATCTATTTGTAATCATACATGTTGTGTTTGCGGGGATCCGAGGGATATTGAGATACTATTTCAGATTGATTATTGATTCTATCGTGTCTATGTTATTTGTGATCTTGCATGCTCTCTGTTGTTAGTAGCTATCTTGGCCAAGTAGATGCTTGCAACTCCAAGAGGGGGTATTTATGCTCGATAGTGGGTTCATGCCTCTAGTAATCTGGGGAAGTGACAGGAATCTCTAAGGTTGTAGATGTGCTGTTGCTACTAGGGAGAAAACAACAATCCTTTGTCCATGGGGCGATCGTATTGTTTACTTTACACACTTTGCTTAATGCAATTATCTGTTGCTTGCAACTTAATAGTGGAAGGGGTTAAGATGATAACCTGAAGGTGGATTATTAGTCATAGATGCAGTTGGATTACGGTCTATGTATAATGTTGTAATGCCCAATCAAATCTCATAGGAATCAAGATGTCTAGTATATGCATTGTTATGCTTTCTCAAATCTATCAATTGCCCCGCTGTAATTTGTTCACCCAACATGTTATCTATCTTAAGGAGAAACACCTCTAGTGAACTATGGACCCCTTTACCATTGATATACCATCTACTGTTTACCGTTTATTGTCCAGACAGTGTACCATCCATGCATTGCCTTAGTTCGCAGTGCACTACGCGGTGTCCAGGCAGTGTACTACGCACTGTCCAGGCAGTGCACCATCCATGCACTGCCTTGTTGTTATGTGTTGCATTGCCTTAGTTCGTAGTGTGCGGTGTCCTGGCAGTGTACTACGCATTGTCCAGGCAGTGCACCGTCCATGCACTTCCTTGTTGTTCTGTGTTGCACTGCCTTAGTTCGCAGTGCACTGCGCGGTGTCCTGGCAGTGTACTGCCTTGCACTGCCTTCGGTCGTAGTGCACTGCACGGTGTCCAGGCAGTGCACCGTCCATGCACTGCCTTGTTGTACTTTGTTGCACTGCCTAAAGTCGCAGTGCACTGCGCGATATTCTTGGAGTGAACGGTGTACTGCGTTGTACTGCTTTCGGTCGATAGTATACGAGTTGCACTACTCGTGCACTGCCTTATTGCACTACATGGAACTGCCTTTCATCGTGTGCACTGCGTGAGCATCTAGCCACGTCTCAGGCTGCCGTGTGGCCGGAAATACACACGCTGCTGTGCGGCCGGAAATACACGCGCTGCCGAGTGATACGTCCAAAACGTATCTACTTTCCCGAACACTTTTGCTATTGTTTCTCCTCTAAACTTGTGTGATTTGGATGCAACTAACACGGACTGGCGCTGTTTTCAGCAGAATTGCATTGGTGTCTACTTTTTGTGCAGAAAATCAACTATCAGGAAAAATCCCGAAAAATATGCCAAAAATCCTATTTCACCAGAAGGCTCCCGGAGCCAAAATACGAGACGGAGGGGGGCCAAGACCTGACCAGACCACCCCCAGGCGCGGGCTGGGCCTGGTTGTGCCAGGGCATGGTCTGGCCGCCCCAGGCTGCCCCTCGGTCTCCCTCTTTGCCTATAAGATGCCTTCTAACCTAAAAACTCAGGGGGGGTCGACGTTTTTCCAGAAGGAGTTCCGCTCTGCCGCCACCACCAGATTCCACGAAACAACACTAGAAACTCCGTTCTGGCACCCTGCCGGGACGGGGAATTAGAGGAGATCATCGCCATCATCATCACCATCGCTTCTCCATCGACCATCCATGTTTCCCCCATCTATGAGTGAGTAATCCCCCACTGTAGGCTATGGGGATGGTAGGGATTGGATGAGATCGTTCATGTAATGGCATCAGATTGTTAGGGCATGGTGCCTAGTATCTTTTATTAGTGCTTTATGACTTGGTTGCGACTTGTTATGCTTAATGCTTGTCACTAGGGCCCGAGTGCCATGATTTCAGATCTGAACATGTTATTGATTCATTATGATAGTATTGTTTATGGTCGTATCTGCAAGTTGTATACACACGTTGTTGTCCGGAACCAATGGCCCCGAAGTGACAGAAATCGGGATAACCGGAGGGAATGGCTTTGATGTGAGGATCACATGTGTTCACAGAGTGTTAATGCTTTGCTCCGGTGCTCTATTAAAAGGAGCACCTTAATTGCCAGTAGTTCCCTTGAGGCCCCGCTGCAAACGGGCTGGTAGGACAAAAGATGTCGTGCAAGTTCTCATTGCGAGCACGTATGACTATATATGGAACACATGCCTAGGATTATCTAGTACTTGGATGCTTTATCTTATTTATCTGCAATTGCCCTATGTTCTGATTGCTATGTGAATTGTCTTGTCCATGCAACACCCGTCCATCCATCCCTATGCCTACCGCACTCGAAACCCACTATTTACTGCTATTGTTACTACTGTCTTTACTTTACTACTGCTGCTACTTTACTATTGCTACTGATAAACAATTGTGAGCAAGATTGTTTCCAGGTGCAGCTGAATTGACAACTCAGTTGTTAAGGCTTATAAATATTCTTTGGCTCCCCTTGTGTCGAATCAATAAATTGGGTTTCACTTCCCTCGAAAATACTGTGATACACCCCCTATACTTGTGGGTCATCAAGACTTTTTTCTAGCGCCGTTTCCGGGGAGCATAGCTTTATTTATCAAGTTCACTTGGATTCTCTATTGTTCGCTGCTATCCATCCATCATGGGTAAGTCTCGTGATGGCAAGTTTCCTATTTTACCATCCACTACAAGAAGAGGTACGATTATGAACACCTCTATTGCTCTTGATTCACCATCTGTTATGAGTAAGCTCGTTACACCACCACATACACATGCTACACACACTGCTACTACTGCTGAATCTGAAACTTCTGCTGCTGCTTCTACTGTGCTTGATAAGAGTGGTTCATTAGATCCTTTCCTAGATGCTACAATTGCTAGAACTATAGCTGGAAATACTGAAACTCCTAATGAAGACACTACCACACCTATTAGTTCACCTGAGTCTAGTGAGAGTTATGACATTGAAGACAGTTATGTTGAGATGACCGATGAATTTATTAAAGAATGTAAAAACACCCATGATAGGAGCGCTTCTAAGAGTCTCCTTGAGAGGCGTACTATTAGACCCAAATTGTCTCCTATTGCTAAGTTTGCTGCTTCCCCCATAAACATTACAGATAAAGATTATGATTTCTCTCTCGATCTATCTTACATAGCTATTGTTGAGAAAGAACCTTTTTGTGGGACTAAGAATGAAAGTGCGGTAGCACATATGAATGAACTTTCTACCATGAGTGGCTTGTTTTCTGATGATATTAAGATGCGTACTTACTTTGTTGCTAAGATTTTCCCTTTTTCACTGAAAGGAGAAGATAAAACTTGGTTTAGTAATTTACCTCCTGGATCTATTGATAGCCCTGATTGCTTGATTAGTACTTTCCTGCAGAAATATTTTCCTCCTAGTGCTAGACATGCTATTTTGCAGGAACTTTTTGATTTTAAACAGGGAGAAGAAGAGGTATTGCCTGAATCATGGGCAAGGTTTTGTGCTTTGATTCATGCACAAGCTGGAAGTCCATTACCTAAGAATGAGCTTCTTGATATATTTTATAATGGACTAACTGAAGAATCTAGGACATACCTAGATAGTTGTGCTAATTGTGTTTTCAGGAATAGGACTCCTAAGGAAGCTGAGGAATTAATGGCTAAAATAAGTAAGAACTATGAAGATTGGACTCCTCCTAAACAAGCTATACCTGAAGTAATTGTACCTGAACCTACTATTCCGGTGCCTATTCCAACATCAAAGAAGAGGGGAGTTATTGAATTAAATGATGAAGTGATGAAGGAAGCTAAGAAATGTCTTAAGGAGAAGGGAATTAAAGCTACAGATGTCAAGAATTTACCTCCTATTGAATAATTATGTAAGCCTATCCCCTACTCATCCACTATTGACGTACACTCTCTCCAACACTTTGATGAAGGTGATATCCCTTACTCTAAACCTCTTGATTAATGCTTAGAAGAATTCGATATCTTTATTGTTAAGCAAGATAATTTTAATAAAAGGGTGCAAAATCATCTAATGGAAAACAATAGAGCTATTGTTGAGTTGAAAGATATTGTGGAAAGAACCTCCAATGATGTTAAAATGATTGTTAAACACTTTCAAATGGTTCAAACTCAAATAGATCAACTTGTTAAAGTGCAAAAAGACTTGCTAGTTAATGCTGCTAAAGAAAAACATGCTTATGAAATTAGAACTAGAAGTGGTGCTGCTACCCAGGATCCCCTATATCCTGAGGGGCATCCCAAAAGAATTGAGCAGGATTCTCAACAAGCTGAAAATAGTGGTTCTACTCGTAAGAAAAGGAAAAAAGAAACATAAAACTATTATAGAACCCTCTAAACCTGCTATAGATCCTAATAGTATATCTATTTCTAATGCTGAAACTAAAAGTGGTAATGAAGAAAATGAAGTTCCTAATGAAGAAAAAGTTGAAGAAGAACCTGAAAACCACACTAAGAATACTAAATACACTAAAGAAGATTTTATTGCTAAGAAACATGGTAGTGAAAGAGAGCCTTGGGTCCAAGAACCTATGCCTTTCCATAATAAGAAACACAAGTCAAAGGAAGATGAACACTATAATAAGTTTTGTGAGTGGATGAAACCTTTATTCTTGCAAATTCCCTTGACTGATGCTATTAAATTGCCTCCTTACTCAAAGTATATGAAGGATATTGTCTCGAATAAAAGGAAGATTCCTAATGAAGAAATCTCTACTTTGCTTGCTAATTATTCCTTTAATGGTAAGGTTCCAAAGAAACTTGGAGACCCAGGGATTCCAACTATCCCTTGCTCTATTAAGAATAGTTATGTTAGAACTGCTTTGTGTGATTTGGGAGCTGGAGTTAGTGTTATGCCTTTCTCTCTCTATAAGAGGCTTCAACTAGAAAAATTAATACCAACTGATATATCTTTGCAAATGGCTGATAAATCTACCACTGTTCCTGTTGGTATATGTGAGGATGTACCTGTTCAAGTGGCTCATAATTGCTTGATATTAACTGATTTTGTTGTGCTTGAAATGCCTGAAGATGATAATATGTCTATTATTCTTGGGAGACCTTTTCTTAATACTATAGGAGCTGTTATTAATTGTAATCAAGGAAAGGTGACCTTTAATGTTAATGACAAGGAACATACTGTCAATTTCCCCAAGAAGATTGAAAGGACTTATGGTTTGAATTCAATTGAACATGTTGAGGGCATTCAAGTTGGAGAAATATATTGTCCCATACCAAGAGAAAGATTTGAAACTATTATGATTGGGACCATTGCTATCAAGGTTGAGGTAACATAATCATTAGTGGGATACAAAGTTTTGTCTCATATGGAATTGTTTTGGTAACAAGACCTGATCAACCTTGTTAACAGAAGGATTTCATTGAACAAAACAATGTTTTCACTGTGATTATCCCCGTTTACTTCTATTCTATCCATTTTAGTTTTTGCTTTCGCTTAGTTTTATTTTTGTTGTTAGTTGCTTGCATTTTAGAGTGTCCTAGAACTTCTGTAGTTCTAGCCTGTTTTGTCATTGCATCATTTCCAAAAAAATCTGCCTGTCAGAAAATCATTCTTCTATACCTGAAAAATGCCCAAAAATAAAGTGTCTCGAAAAATTCCAGAAAATTCATATTAAATTTTTACGTGAAAAAAGGGGCAGAGGAGTGCCTGGGGGGTACCAGGGGGACCCACCAGGCAGGCACACCACCTGGTGGCGCGGCCTGCCCTAGGTGGCGCCATGCCCTGGTGTGGGCCACCCCTGGCCCCCCACTAACTCTCTCACCTGCGATTTTCTTCTCTCTCCCGAGTAAGCTCCAGTTCATTGCTCAAAATCGCGTTCTTGCTGTGCTTGCTCTTGATTTTTTCGATCTCCTTGCTCAGCCCATCTTTGTTGTTGAAACTTGGAGCATTTGTTCCTTGGTATGTGACTCCTCCCCTTGTCCAAGTAGATTTGTGTTTAGTGGATTATATATTGAGTATTTGCTGCTGTAGGTGACAGGTTTTGAGGGCTTGTAAGCTTGTTTGATGCTTAGAGATATAGTTTTGATGCATGTTTAGGGCCCTTACAATTCCCTATGAGTAGTACCTTTAATTATATTCACTTTGCAATCACTTGTTTAATAGGTGTTTAAATTTCAGAATAGAAGATGAATGAGCATCAACTAAACCAACATGAACTATGGGTGCCTGAGGTCATGAAGGTACACCGGGAGGAGGAAGTTTTTCCTTCCATTTATCCATGCTCTGAGTTCATGAGATCTGCAGGAATTCTCCAAGATTTCCACACTTTGGTTTCTAATGCAGGGTTGGAGCACTTTTTGGAAGATGAACCTTGTCAATTTGTGAAGATAACCATGTCTATGGTGCAGGACTTTCAATTTAGTCACTCTTTGCCTAACCCCATGGTCCACTACAAAATTTACAATATTGTTGTCGACCTTTCTCTCGATGACTTTTGTGCAGCTATTAAGGTACCTCAATGGGGATCATGTAGAAGGATTAAGGAGCGACCTAAACCACTCATGGATTTATACGCAGAATTTGCCAAGGGAGCAGCTTCTCGAAGGAGAATGGAAAAATCCATAACATTCATCTTCCCTCCATTTTTTACTTTGCCTACTTTGTTGCCAAGTGTGTTCTTGCTAGGAAAACTGCCAATAAGTTATCTTCTTATGATCTAGCATTTATCTCTGCTGCTCTTAAATGAGATAGGTCTTACAACTTAGGTGATTTGATAGCTTTCTGCCTTGCTGCTAACCATGAGAAATGTGGAATTTGTGGAGGCCTAATTGCTTCTCGTTTACTAGCATTGCATGGTTTAGCGCCTCATCATCTAGACCTACAGTTCCCCATAGAAAGGCTTGATTTTAATTCCATGATACAACATAAATTTGTTTCCTCGTGGGCTAGTTTGAATGAGTTGTCTTATGAAATAACCTTTCTCAAAGCTGGTTGGAGAAAGAGCAAGTCCGCGCATGTTGTTCTTTTGCCTGCACTTGTTTTGTTTAACCTTGATAACAGGGAAGGATGGTCCCTCACTGAGGAGGAGGAGCTTGACACATACTTGGGAGAGCTCTCCCAAAAAGAGCAGGACACTAGAAGGGAGGTCACGGATGATTCGGTCCAGCCCTCGAACGAGGGAGAGTCTTCATATCAGCAGCCTGCTTATGATTGGGGTGCCTCTTCTTCTTCCCACGGGCCCAACTACGACCATTCTTATCAAGATCTGCCTGCTTGGAACCCTTATTCGTACATGGATTGATACCCACTTAGGCCAAAAGCCTAAGCTTGGGGGGAGGTACATTGACACCACACTCATCTCCTTATCATGTTGCGTCGGTACTTTGTATATTCATGTTTCGTTCTCTTTTTAATTTTCGTTCTTTATTTGCTTTTGCTTTCTAAAACACAAAAAGACCAAAAATATTTCTGTTGTTTCTCTTTGGTTTGGTTCTTCTTATTTTTGCCTTGGTTTGTTTTTCCCTTTTTGCTTTGTTTGAACTATTCGAAAAACCCAAAAAGATTTTGCTTTGCTTGTTTTTCCCCTTTGGTTCTTGTTTTAAAAATCAAAAACAACAAAAATATTGGTCGGTATTCTTTGGCTTTGTGAGTTTGTTGCAGGGTTCAGCAGTCCTCAGTGGATATTGGTTTCATATTATTATTCAAGCCACACAAGTGAAGAGCAATAATGGGGATTAATGACAACTTGAGGCGTGGTAAGAGGCTGGTAACAAACTCTATTTGTTTTCATTTTTGTACATATACGCATCACTGTGGGCATGCTTAGTCCGTTCGTGTAAGGTGTATGTTATCTTTGGATGCTTAGTAGTTCTTGCTTTCGTATGATTAGTGATACATTGCAAATGTATCTATAATTTTTGATGTTCCATGCTTGGTTTTATCCACTTTCTTGTGTTTTGTCCACACTTTGGAGTACTTTTCATATGATTTCTTGGACTAACCTATTAACAAGAGCCACAGTGCCAGCTGCCTGTTTTCTGTTGTTTTTGGTTCCAGGAAAGTTAGAAAATGAATATTCTCGGAATTGGACGGGACAAAAGCCAAAGTGCCTATTTTTCCGGAAGACTCATGGAGCCAGAATACGAGACGGAGGAGGGCCAGGGGCTGGCCACACACCCCCCCAGGCGCGGGCTAGGCCTGGCCACGCCAGGGCATGGTGTGGGACCCCAGGCACCCCTCGGTCTCCCTCTTCGCCTATAAGAAGCCTTCTGATCTAAAAACTCCGGGGTGTTCGACGTTTTTCCAGAAGGAGTTCCGCTCCGCCGCCACCACTAGATTCCACGAAACAGCACCAGAAACTCCGTTCTGGCACCCTGTCGGGACGGGGAATTGGAGGAGATCATCGCCATCATCATCACCATCGCTTCTCCATCGACCATCTATGTTTCCCCCATCTATGAGTGAGTAATCCCCCGTTGTAGACTATGGGGATGGTAGGGATTGGATGAGATCGTTCATGTAGTGGCATCAGATTGTTAGGGCATGGTGCCTAGTATCTTCTATTAGTGCTTTATGACTTTGTTGCGACTTGTTATGCTTAATGCTTGTCACTAGAGCCCGAGTGCCATGATTTAAGATCTGAACGTGTTATTAATTCATTATGATAGTATTGTTTATGGTCTTATCTGCAAGTTGTATACATACGTTGTTGTCCGGAACCAATGGCCCCGAAGTGACAAAAATCAGGATAACCGGAGGGAATGGCTTTGATGTGAGGATCACATGTGTTCACGGAGTGTTAATGCTTTGCTCCGGTGCTCTATTAAAAGGAGCACCTTAATTGCCAGTAGTTCCCTTGAGGCCCCGCTGCAAACGGGCTGGCAGGACAAAAGATGTTGTGCAAGTTCTCATTGCGAGCACGTATGACTATATATGGAACACATGCCTAGGATTATCTAGTACTTGGATGCTTTATCTTATTTATCTGCAATTGGCCTATGTTCTGATTGCTATGTGAATTGTCTTGTCCATGCAACTCTCGTCCATCCATCCCTATGCCTACCGCACTCGAATCCCACTGTTTACTGCTATTGTTACTGTTGTCTTTACTTTACTACTACTGCTACTTTGCTATTCCTACTACAAAACTGTTGCTACTGATAAATACCGTGAGCAAGATTGTTTCCAGGTGCAGCTAAATTGACAACTCGGTTGTTAAGGCTTATAAATATTCTTTGGCTCCCCTTGTGTCGAATCAATAAATTGGGTTTCACTTCCCTCGAAAATACTGCGATTCACCCCCTATACTTGTGGGTCATCAAGACTATTTTCTGGCGCCGTTGCCGGGGAGCATAGCTTTATTTATCAAGTCCACTTGGAATCACTATTTTTCAAGCTAAGTTTATTTCCGCCTTGTTTGCTTGTTTGTTTATCAAAAATACAAAAAAAAAATAGTTCCTACTCTAGTTGTTATTTTCGCTGGTCTGTTATTGTCTCGCTTTATCATGCTTGTTGTTAATGGTTGGTTTCTTTGAAACTGAATCTTATTGGCAAGGTGGGTTCACGGAAGATCAAAAGTATTATTATAAGGAACACCGCTTGTCACAAAAAGGGAAACACTTATGGGAACAAATTGATAAATTGTATACCATTGCTAGAAACGTGTGCTCTACTTATAATGTTACTTATTGCTTTGATAAATCTTGTTGCTGTAGGAGGTACAAACACCTCCCTTTTCAATGTGAGTATAATGCTAATGTTACTGATGGGTTCGTAGCATGGAAAACAAAAAATTTCTACCGCAAAAACGAACAAAACCCAGATCTAATCTAGATAAAAGCCAAGATCTAATCTATTAGACATGTGCAACGAGATAGATCTGTACTAACCCTTGTAGATCCGAAAGCCTTGTGCGAGATCGGATCTCGTGGTTGATGTAGATGATCACTTGCCGATCTCAAGATCGAGTAGACGATACTTTCGGCGCCGCGTTCCGACAGCGCTTCCGTAGTCGGTCAGACGTGCGGAGTCGATGCAGACCTTCCTCTCCCCGTTCCAGCAAGCAGCGGAGGTAGTAGATCTCTCCACGGAATCCCAGCAGCACGACGGCATGGTGGTGGTGGTGGAGTAGAGAATTCTACAGGGCTTCGCCTAAGCCTGAGCAGAGCGAAGGAGGAGGAGAGAGGCGGCTAGGGCAAGAGTGGAGGGGCAAGGGGGTGGCGCCTCCACCCCTCTATATATAGAGGGAGGGGTGCGGCCTAGGGTTCCCACCCTAGGCCCACCTCCTAGGGCCGGCGCACAAGGGGGGCTTGGGGGAGTTTCCTTCCCCCCAAGTTTCCCCTTTTTCTTTCTTGGTTTTCAAGTAAACTCCATAGAAATTTCTAGAACCTTCCGGAATATTCCGAAACCTTCTAGAACCCCCATATAAACACTCTGGGACATTTCCGAACCTAGAAAATGATCTCCATTATATGAATCTTATTCTTCGGACAATTCCAGATCTCCTCGTGATGTCTCAGATCCAATCCGAGACTCCGAACAACATTCGGTCTCCAATGCACATTCCATATCTACCTAAACAACATCAAACCTTAAGTGTGTCACCCTACGGTTCGTGAATATGCAGACATGATGGAGACACCTCTCCGATCAATAACCATCAGCGGGATCTGGAGATCCATAACGGCTCCCACATACTCAACGATGACTTCATGATCGATAGAACCATTAACATACGAAGCCAATTCCCTTTGTCACGCGATACTCTACTTATCCAAGGTTTGATCGTTGGTATCTCCATACCTAGTTCTACCTCGTTACTGATAAGTACTCTTTACTCGTTCCATGATATGTCATCCCTTGTGACCTAGTCACATGCTTGCAAGCTGACTAGATGACATTCCACCGAGAGGGCCCAGAGCATATCTATCTGTCATATGGATGGACAAATCCCAATCTTGGTCCATGCGCTTCAACACATACTTTCAGAATACCCAATGACACATTTATAACCACCCAGTTACGAAGCGGTGTTTGATGTCATCAAAGCACCCATCCGGTGATGGTGATTAACATAACCTCATGGTCGAAGGATTAGGTTGCTATGCATTTGAAAGCTTGTAGCAATACGAACTTAATGACTTAATCTTATGCTACACTTACTATGGGTGTGTGTCCATCACATCATTCTCCTAATGATATGACCTCGTTAATAATGACATCCAATGTCCATGATCAGGAAACCATGATCATCTATTAATCAACAAGCTAGTTCAACAAGAGGCTTACTAGGGACTCTTTTATGTTTACAAAACACACAAGTATTAGTGTTTCCTAATAATACAATTATAGCATGGTATATAAACATTCATCATAAACACAAATATATAATAATAACCACTTTTATTATTGCCTCTTGGGCATATCTCCAACAGTCTCCCACTTGCACTAGAGTCAATAATCTAGATTACATGGTAATATACCTAACACCCATGGTGTTCTGGTGTTGGTCATGCTTTGCTCTAGGGAGAGGTTTAGTCAACGGATCTGCCACATTCAGATCAGTGTGTACTTTGTAAATCTTTATGTCACCATCTTGGACATACTCGCGAATAGCATGGAAACGTAGCTTGATGTGCTTTAGCTTGCTATGTGACCTTGGCTCCTGTGCATTAGCTATGGCACCTGTGTTGTCACAGTAGATGGCCATCGGGTCCAACGCACTAGGAACCACGCCAAGTTCAGTAATGAACTACTTCATCCATATGGCTTCTTGTGCAGCCTCTGAAGGAGCTATGTATTCTGATTCAGTTGAAGATTTCGCCACAACGCTTTGCTTGCCACTCCTCCAGCTCACTGCAGCACCATTCAAAATAAATACGTATCCAGACTGTGACTTCGAGTCATCTGGATCGGTGTTCCAACTAGCATTAGTGTAACTATTTACAACAAGTTGTTCATCACCTCCATAAGAAAGAACCATATCCTTTGTCCGATTTAGGTACTTTAGGATATTCTTGACCGCTGTCCAGTGCTCCATTCCAGGATCACTTTGATATCTGCTAGTCAAACTAACAACATGTGCTATATCCGGTCTTGTACACAGCATGGCATACATGATAGAACCTATGGCCGAGGCATAGGGAATATTTCTCATTTTTTATCTATCTTCTGCCGTAGCTGGACTTTGAGTCTTACTCAAGGTCTTACCTGACAACATGGGCACGAACCCTTTCTTGCTCTCTTCCATTCTAAACTTCTTTAGAACTTTGTCCAAGTATGTACTTTGTGAAAGCGCTATTAGGCGTCTTGATCTATCTCTATAAATCTTGATGCCTAGAATATATGCCGCTTCGCCAAGATCCTTCATTGAAAAACTATTATTCAAATAGGCTTTGACACTATTAAGAAGTTCTATGTCATTCCCAATCAACAATATGTCATCTACATATAGTACTAGGAATGCTATAGAGCTCCCACTCACTTTCTTGTAAATACAAGCTTCTCCATAAGTTTGTATAAATCCAAAGTTTTTGATTACTTTATCAAAACGTTGATTCCAACTCCGGGATGCTTGCTTCAGTCCATAAATGGAGCGCTGAAGTTTGCATACCTTGTCAGCATCACTAGGATCGACAAAACCCCTTGGGTTGTACCATATACAACTCTTCCTCAATGTCTCCATTAAGGAACGCCGTTTTGACATCCATATGCCAAATCTCATAATCGAAATATGCAGCAATTGCTAACAAAATCCTCACAGACTTTAGCTTTGCTACTGGTGAGAATGCCTCATCATAGTCAACTCCTTAAATTTGTTGGAACCCTTTCGCGACAAGTCGAGCTTTATAGATGGTAACAATACCATCAGCATCTGTTTTTCTCTTGAAAATCCATTTGTTCTCGACAGCCTTACGGCCATCTGGTAAGTCCACCAAAGTCCACACTTGGTTTTCGTACATGGATCCCATTTCGGATTTCATGGCTTCTAGCCATTTGTCGGAATCTGGGCTCACCATAGCTTCTTCATACGTCGCAGGGTCATCAGTGTTGTCCACCAACATGACGTTCAAGGCAGGGTCATACCAATCAGGAGTGGTACGAACCCTCGTTGACCTGCGAGGTTCAGCAGCAACTTCGTTCGAAGTTTCATGATCACCATCATTAGCTTCCTCTCCAATTGGTGCAGGTGGCACACAAACATCTTCTGGTGCTGTGCTACTCTCAAATCCAAGAGAAGGTTCAATAACCTCGTCGAGTTCTACTTTCCTTCGAGTCACTTCCTTCGAGATAAACTCCTTCTCAAGAAAGGATCCATTCTTGGCAACGAAAACTTTGCCTTCGGATCTATGATAGAAGGTATACCCAATTGTTTCTTTAGGGTATCCTATGAAGACGCATTTCTCTGCTTTGGGTTCAAGCTTATTAGGTTGTAACTTCTTTACATACGCTTCACAACCCCAAACTTTAAGGAACGACAACTTAGGTTTCTTTCCAAACCACAATTCGTACGGTGTCGTTTCAACGGATTTAGATGGTGCCCTATTTAAAGTGAATGCGGTTGTCTCTAATGCATAGCCCCAAAACGATAGCGGTAAATCTGTAAGAGACATCATAGACCGAACCATATCTAAGAGAGTTCGATTACGACGTTCGGACACACCATTACGCTGTGGTGTTCCCGGCGGTGTCAACTGCGAAAGTATTCCACATTTCTTTAAATGCATGCCAAACTCATAACTTAGATATTCACCTCCGCGGTCAGAACGCGGAAACTTAATCTTCTTGTTACGATGATTTTCCACTTCACTTTGAAATTCCTTAAACTTCTCGAAAGTTTCGGACTTATGTTTCATAAAGTAGACATACCCATATCTACTTAAGTCATCCGTGAAAGTGAGAACATAACGATATCCACCACGCGATGCTACACTCATTGGACCGCACACATCGGTATGTATTATTTCCAATAAGTCTGTAGCTCGCTCCATTATTCCAGAGAATGGAGTCTTAGTCATTTTTCCCATTAGACATGCTTCACATCTTTCAAGTGATTCAAAATCAAGTGATTCAAGAAGTCCATCAGAATGGAGCTTCTTCATACGCTTCACTCCAATGTGACCAAGACGACAGTTCCACATGTATGTAGAATTATCATTCAATTTTGTTCGTTTAGCATCTATGTTGTGAACATGTGTATCACTACTATCGAGATTCAGTAAGAATAAACCATTCATCTTAGGTGCATTACCATAAAATATATTACTCATATAAACCGAACAACCTTTATTCTCAGACTTAAAAGAGTAACCGTCTCGCAATAAACAAGATCCAGATATAATGTTCATGCTTAACGCAGGCACCAAATAACAATTATTCAAATTTAAAACTAATCCCGAAGGTAGATGCAGAGGGAGCGTGCCGACGGCGATCACATCAACCTTGGAGCCATTTCCAACGCGCATCGTCACCTCGTCTCTCGCCAATCTTCGCTTATTCTGCAGCTCCTGTTTCGAGTTACAAATATGAGCAACCGAACCAGTATCAAATACCCAGGCACTACTACGATTACTAGTAAGATACACATCAATAACATGTATATCGAATATACCTTTATTCTTGATGTTGCTGTTCTTCAGATCCGCCAGGTACTTGGGGCAGTTACGCTTCCAGTGACCGGCACCCTTGCAGTAGAAGCATTCAGTTTCAGGCTTAGGACCAGCCTTGGGCTTCTTAGCAGGTGCGGCAGCTTTCTTGCCGTCCTTCTTGAAGTTTCCCTTGTTCTTAGGCTTGCCCTGTTTCTTGAAATTGGTGGTCTTATTGACCATCAACACTTGGTGCTCCTTTTTGATCTCCACTTCAGCAGTTTTCAGCATGGACGATAGTTCAGGCAACATCTTGTTCATGCAGTGCATATTGTAGTTCATCACAAAGTTCTTATAACTCGGTGGCAGTGATTGGAGGACAGGGTGAATCCCTAACTCATTAGGAATCGTTATCCCCAACTCTTGGAGCTTGTTTGTGTGCCCAGACATGGTGAGCACGTGCTCGCTAACGGAGCTACCCTCTTCCATCTTACAGTTAAAGAACTTTTTGGAGGCCTCATAGCCCTCCACGGCTGCGTGAGTCTCAAAAATCAGCCTGAGCTCCTTAATGATCTCGAACGGGTCGTGGTGCTCAAAGTGCTTCTGAAGCTCCGTTTCTAAACCGTACAGGATGGCACACTAAACTGTGGAGTAATGATTTTTCCGAGTGGCGTAAACATTATTTACGTCATCGGTGGCATCTTCTGCAGGTGGGTCACCTAGCGGTGCTTCGAGCACATAGGTCAACTGACCAGCCCTGAGGACAATCTTCAATCCACGGAGCCAGTCCGTGAAGTTGCTTCCATTGTTCTTAAGCTTTTCTTTCTCTAGGAACGCATTGAAATTGATGGAGAGGTTCGCCATAATCTACAACAAATTTGCAAGTAGTTTAGACTAAGTTTATGATAAAATGAGTTCAATTTTAATTCTTAAATTAACTAGGTGAACTCCCACTCAAAACAACATCCCTCACATTGTCTTAGTGATTACACGAACCAAGTCCACTACACCAAGTCCGATCTTCACGAGAGAAGATGTAGTTTCATCGGCGAACAATCTTCATGTTCATCATATCATTTATATGACTCATGCTCTACCTTTCGGTATTCCGTGTTCCGAGACCATGTCTGTACATGCTAGGCTCGTCAAGATTAACCTTAGTTTCCGCATGTGCAAATCTGTCTTGCACCCGTTGTATGCACACGTAGAATCTATCACATCCGATCATCACGATATGCTTCTAAACGACGAGTCTTAGCAATGGTTCCAACTAAGGATGAACACTTTATTACATGATATTTAGTGAGAGGGATCATCTTATAATGCTACCGTCGCGATCTAAGCAATACAAGATGCATAAAGGATTAACATCACAGGCAATTCATAATTAGTGTGATATGATATGGCCCTTTCTTCTTGTGCCTTTGATCTCCATCTCCAAAGCACGGACATGATCTCCATCATCACCAGCATTGCGTCAAGGACAGTGGTGCCACTTCATGGTTGTCCATCATCACTAGAAACTATTACAACTACACTGAATAAAGCTATTACAAGATGAATAGACTCGCGGGTCTTAACAGAATTAAAGACAACCATTAGGCTCCTGCCGGTTGCCATATTACAACAAGAATCATTGCATACATCAAATATAATCACAATCACATGATGGACATATCACATCACAAAACCCCTGCAAAAACAAGTTAGACGCCTCTAATTTTCTTTGCATGTTTTACGTGGTTTGGGGCTTTCGAATAAGAACAGATCTTACCTACGAAACTGAACCACAACGTTGATACAAGTGCTATCAAGTGGAAAGTGTAAATTGGATCTATACTATGGTGAGAGAGACAGACATCCGCAAAGCCACTTGTGCAAAGCAAGTTACACGTCAAGCGTGGATCAAGTCTCATGTGCGATGACATGTAAGGTTAGCCCGAGCCGCTTCATCCCACCATACCGCAAGATGCAAAGTGCACAAAGCAAAAGATGGCACGAGCACCAATGCCCACAAAACCATTGTGTTCTACTCGTGCAATAGATCTACGCATAGACACGGCTCTGATACCACTGATGGGTTCGTAGCATGGAAAACAAAAAATTTCTACCGCAAGAACGAACAAAATCCAGATCTAATCTAGATAAAAGCCAAGATCTAATCTATTAGACATGTGCAACGAGATAGATCTGTACTAACCCTTGTAGATCCGAAAGCCTTGTGCGAGATCAGATCTTGTGGTTGATGTAGACGATCACTTGCCGATCTCAAGATCGAGTAGACGATCCTTCCGGCGCCGCGTTTCGGTAGCGCTTCCACAGTCGGTCAGACGTGCGGAGTCGATGCAGACCTTCCTCTCCCTATTCCAGCGAGCAGCGGAGGTAGTAGATCTCTCCACGGAATCCCAGCAGCACGACAGCGTGGTGGTGGTGGTGGAGTAGAGAATTCTACAGGGCTTCGCCTAAGCCTGAGCAGAGCGAAGGAGGAGGAGAGAGGCGGCTAGGGCAAGAGTGGAGGGGCAAGGGGGGTGGCGCCTCCACCCCTCTATATATAGAGGGAGGGGTGCGGCCTAGGGTTCCCACCCTAGGCCCACCTCCTAGGGCCGGCGCACAAGGGGGGCTTGGGGGAGTTTCCTTCCCCCCAAGTTTCCCCTTTTTCTTTCTTGGTTTTCAAGTAAACTCCATAGAAATTTCTAGAACCTTCCGGAATATTCCGAAACCTTCTAGAACCCCCATATAAACACTCCGGGACATTTCCGAACCTAGAAAATGATCTCCATTATATGAATCTTATTCTTCGGACAATTCCGGATCTCCTCATGATGTCTCAGATCCAATCCGAGACTCCGAACAACATTCGGTCTCCAATGCACATTCCATATCTACCTAAACAACATCAAACCTTAATTGTGTCACCCTACGGTTCGTGAATATGCAGACATGATGGAGACACCTCTCCGATCAATAACCATCAGCGGGATCTGGAGATCCATAACGGCTCCCACATACTCAACGATGACTTCATGATCGATAGAACCATTAACATACGAAACCAATTCCCTTTGTCATGCGATACTCTACTTATCCAAGGTTTGATCGTTGGTATCTCCATACCTAGTTCTACCTCGTTACTGATAAGTACTCTTTACTCGTTCCATGATATGTCATCCCTTGTGACCTAGTCACATGCTTGCAAGCTGACTAGATGACATTCCACCGAGAGGGCCCAGAGCATATCTATCTGTCATATGGATGGACAAATCCCAATCTTGGTCCATGCGCTTCAACACATACTTTCAGAATACCCAATGACACATTTATAACCACCCAGTTACGAAGCGGTGTTTGATGTCATCAAAGCACCCATCCGGTGATGGTGATTAACATAACCTCATGGTCGAAGGATTAGGTTGCTATGCATTTGAAAGCTTGTAGCAATACGAACTTAATGACTTGATCTTATGCTACACTTACTATGGGTGTGTGTCCATCACATCATTCTCCTAATGATATGACCTCGTTATTAATGACATCCAATGTCCATGATCAGGAAACCATGATCATCTATTAATCAACAAGCTAGTTCAACAAGAGGCTTACTAGGGACTCTTTTATGTTTACAAAACACACAAGTATTAGTGTTTCCTAATAATACAATTATAGCATGGGATGTAAACATTCATCATAAACACAAAGATATAATAATATCCACTTTTATTATTGCCTCTTGGGCATATCTCCAACAGTTACCATATCTTCTTATGTTAAAGGGAATTATGACTTTTATGATGTGGAACAAATTGAGGAATTTATTGCTTGGAAGGGTGCATTTGAACTTGCTATTTTTCTTGAAAATATTGATGATTCACCTTATAAACATGAGGTTTATGGTATACTTAAATTTTGCTTTGATAATTACAAGGAAGAAAATGGCTATATTCTTGAATATATTAATAGATGCTTTCCACAAATGGAAGAGACTAATGCCTTGCAGGATCCTATGGAAGAAGAAATTGATGAACCTGAAATCTCATTAGATGAAAAAGAGGAGGAGAGTGATGAACAAAAGGAGGAAGAATGGATTAGCTACCCATGCCTACCTTCTAATGAGAGTAACTCTTTATCCCTTACATTATTTGATTGTCCCCCATGCTTACTAAAGAAGGATGAATGTTATGTTCTCGAGGATTCTTTTGAAGATGTTTATAATAAAGCTCTAGTGCTTGTAGATCATGAAAATCATGCTTTATGTGATAGTTATATTGTTGAGTTTATTCATGAGGCTACTGAAAATTATTATGAGAGAGGAAAATATGGTTGTAGAAGTTCTCATGGTATTGAAACACCTCTCTATGTGCTGAAAGTTTTGAAGTTACTCTTGTTTTATCTTCCTATGCCTGTCACTTTGTTCTTTGTGAATTTATTTGCATACATGATTCCTATGCATAGGAAGTGGGTTAGACTTAAATGTGTTTTGAATTTGCTTCTTGATGCTCTCTTTTACTTCAACTCATATTTCTTATGTGAGCATCCTCTCAAACTATCATGCCTGAAGATGATAATATGTCTATTATTCTTGGGGAACCTTTTCTTAAATACTACAGGTGATGTTATTAATTGTACTCAAGGGAAGGTGACCTTCAATGTTAATGACAAGGAACATACTATCTATTTCCCCAAGAAGACTGATAGGACTTATGGTTTTGAATTCAATTGAACATGATGAGGGCATTCAAGTTGGAGAAATATATTGTCCCATACCAAGAGAAAAAATTGAAACTATTATGATTGGGACCATTGCTATCAAGGTTGAGGTAACATAATCATTAGTGGAATACAAAGTTTTGTCTCATATGAAATTGTTTTGGTAATAATACCTGATCAACCTTGTTAACAAAAGGATTTCATTGAACAAAACAATGTTTTCACCATGATTATCTCCGCTTACTTCTATTCTATCCATTTTAGTTTTTGCTTATGCCTAACTTAAAGGCGTTAAAGAAAAGTACTTATTGGGAGATAACCCAAAAGTTTTAGATGAGTCTTGGAAGTTATTACTTCAGTAATAACCGCTCCTTATCCTTTTTATTTGCTTTTTGTGCCAAGAGTAACCTCTAATGAGAGAGAAGTAATGATTGGGAAAGTTGCTGTCCTGAAACAGATTTCTGTGCTTCACCATAAAAATTCGTGTAAAATCTCTGAACATCCTTTTGAGGCGTGAATTTTTGTGCTTCTGTCCCAGGTTATTATCTAACTTTAGTTAGTTCAGCATGTTTTGATTTGAGCAACAGAAGGTCTTCTAAAAAATTCGTCTTTACCTGCTGGTCTGTTTTGACAGATTTCTGCCATTTTCTGCATTTGCTTCTTGTTGGTTCCTTTTTGAGTCCTTTTGGGGAATTGAGCTTTTTGAGGGAAGTGCTTCAGTAGCTAGTGTTCTAATGATTTCAGATCTGAACATGCTATTGATTCATTATGATAGTATTGTTTATGGTCGTATCTGCAAGTTGTATACACACGTTGTTGTCCGGAACCAATGGCCCCGAAGTGACAGAAATCGGGATAACCAGAGGGAATGGCTTTGGTGTGAGGATCACATGTGTTCATGGAGTGTTAATGCTTTGCTCCGGTGCTCTATTAAAAGGAGCACCTTAATTGCCAGTAGTTCCTCTGAGGCCCCGCTGCAAACGGACTGGCAGGACAAAAGATGTTGTGCAAGTTCTCATTGCGAGCACGTATGACTATATATGGAACACATGCCTAGGATTATCTAGTACTTGGATGCTTTATCTTATTTATCTGCAATTGCCCTATGTTCTGATTGCTATGTGAATTGTCTTGTCCATGCAACTCCCGTCCATCCATCCCTATGCCTACCGCACTCGAATCCCACCGTTTACTGCTATTGTTACTGTTGTCTTTACTTTACTACTGCTGCTACTTTGCTATTCCTACTACAAAACTGTTGCTACTGATAAACTACCGTGAGCAAGATTGTTTCCAGGTGCAGCTGAATTGACAACTTAGTTGTTAAGGCTTATAAATATTCTTTGGCTCCCCTTGTGTCGAATCAATAAATTGGGTTTCACTTCCCTTGAAAATACTGCGATACACCCCCTATAATTGTGGGTCATCAATTAGCTCCAGCTTGCTAATAGTTTGTAGCATGTCTTATGAATGTTTGCTTGCATTATTCTATTCATAACTTGGTATGACATTGTGGTATTCTCCTCTTGGCATGACATTGTGGCATTATTCTATTCATTTGAATTGTCTTGGCACATGCTCACGCATGCACATGACTGAAATAATCATTTAAGCCTCGATGAATTATTTTGCCTTGAGGATCTTGAATCACTTTCATGCCATGATTAGTCCTGTTTTGTTGCAAGCATGATTATGACAACTATTGATCTCTCGTTTGTCGCTCCCTTACTATTGCTAGCCTTCACTTTCACTGAGTATTTTACTCATGTTTCCAACTCCCTTAAACCAAATATTGCCAAAGTGTCCACCATACCTACCTATTAGCATCATTTGCTACTCACGTGCATATTCATTATGCCTTATTTTCTTCCGAATAAAATGTTTTCTTGTTATGAGAAAGTTAGTTAGTAAAGCTCTCACGAACTTGATGGCACACTTTATTTTCTGCACTTAATAAGCCTAAACCATTGTGACTGTCCATGAAAGTTATATGCTTGCAAATTATAGGCTGGGGATTAGCAGAACCGTGCTATCACGGGGAACGCTTTCAACACTTGTAAATATATACCCAGTTGATACCATGCTCTTTTGTTTGCGGATGTCGTTGGTGTGAAATAAAAGGGGAGCTTGTAAGTCCATGGAGTTATGTATGTGTGTTAGAGAAACGCCTGGGCCGCTGGTCTAATCCATGCTCATATGGTGGAAACCTGCAGCGTAACCATAATGATATCTATGAAGCATTCTTCTTATAAAAAAAGAGAGATAGCTATTGAGAAAAGAAAAAAAAAGAGATTTATGAAAAGAGGAAAGAGAGAAAAAAGCACCGTTTTCCCATGGTAAATAAGAAGATTGTTGAGATACTCATTGTCTGCTTGCCTTGTCATTTTGATATGGGGATTCTTCCGTATCATCGGGCAAGGGGTACCTCGTTGGCGGTTCTCTATGACACGCACATATTTACGATGACAAGAACTTACTGGTAACTAAAGTTGAGTAGCATGAGGAGCGGCCCCCGTACTCAAGGGACATGGGATTTCTAGTTTATAGTCTGTCAAGCATATAACTCAGATTGGACCTCACTTTCACCTTAACCACATTAAAGATGCTTATGATAGGGGCAATGAGAGCTCAAAGCTAATGAGTACCATACTTTCAGCATTTGGAAGCCTTTCAAATTATTCAAAACCTTTTCCTTTACTTGTTGAGTCTCCACATATATTCTTTGAGCACCTTCTTGAGAGCATAGTTGTCATTCTTTGTGCTTGTCCCATTACTTGATTATTTGTGTTATGACTTTGATGCTTGTATCTTTGATATATTTACTTCTAGTCATCACTTGAACTTCAGAGGTGCCTTGACATTCATAATCAAAGGCAAGCGAGATACCACGCTATCATACCTTTTTATGAGCATTGTAATGTTGCTTATGTTTACGCTTCATGCTACTTATTATTTTTGAGTTGGAATCTCTTCATAGCTTGCATTGACTATTAAGTAGACTCAGTAGCATACTCTTTATTATGAATTGCCTAAGTAGTTGGTCACATGCTGAGAATATATACATCATATGAAGCAAAGGTGTTCGTGAAAGTTCTTTTATCACACTCAGTTTTCAACTAAATTGATTGAGGACAAGCAATAAGCTAAGCTTGGGGGAGTTGATACGTCCAAAACGTATCTACTTTCCCGAACACTTTTGCTATTGTTTCTCCTCTAAACTTGTGTGATTTGGATGCAACTAACGCGGACTAACGCTGTTTTCAGCAGAATTGCATTGGTGTCTACTTTTTGTGCAGAAAATCAACTATCAGGAAAAATCCTAGAAAATATGCTAAAAATCCTATTTCACCAGAAGGCTCCCGGAGCCAAAATACGAGATGGAGGGGGGCCAGGGCCTGACCAGACCACCCCCAGGCGCGGGCTGGGCCTGGCCGCGACAGGGCATGGTCTGGCCGCCCCAGGCTGCCCCTCGGTCTCCCTCTTCGCCTATAAGATGCCATTTGACCTAAAAACTCAGGGGGGGGGGGTGACGTTATTCCAGAAGGAGTTCCGCTCTGCAGACACCACCAGATTCCACGAAACAGCACCTGAAACTCCGCTCTGGCACCCTACCGGGATGGGGAATTGGAGGAGATCATCGCCATCATCATCACCATCGCTTCTCCATCGACCATCTATGTTTCCCCATCTATGAGTGAGTAATCTCCCGCTGTAGGCTATGGGGATGGTAGGGATTGGATGAGATCGTTCATGTAATGGCATCAGATTGTTAGGGCATGGTGCCTAGTATATTTTATTAGTGCTTTATGACTTTGTTGCGACTTGTTATGCTTCATGCTTGTCATTACGGCCTGAGTGCCATGATTTCAGATCTGAACATGCTATTGATTCATTATGATAGTATTGTTTATGGTCGTATCTACAAGTTGTATACACACGTTGTTGTCTGGAACCAATGGCCCCGAAGTGATAGAAATCGGGATAACCGGAGGGAATGGCTTTGATGTGAGGATCACATGTGTTCACGGAGTGTTAATGCTTTGCTCCGGTGCTCTATTAAAAGGAGCACCTTAATTGCTAGTAGTTCCCTTGAGGCCCTGCTACAAACGGGCTGGCAGGACAAAAGATGTTGTGCAAGTTCTCATTGCGAGCACGTATGACTATATATGGAACACATGCCTAGGATTATCTAGTACTTGGATGCTTTATCTTATTTATCTGCAATTGGCCTATGTTCTGATTGCTATGTGAATTGTCTTGTCCATGCAACTCTTGTCCATCCATCCCTATGCCTACCGCACTCAAATCCCACTATTTACTGCTATTGTTACTACTGTCTTTACTTTACTACTGCTGCTACTTTACTATTGCTACTACAAAACTATTGCTACTGATAAAATACTGTGATCAAGATTGTTTCTAGGTGCAGCTGAATTGACAACTTTGTTGTTAAGGCTTATAAATATTCTTTGGCTCCCCTTGTGTCGAATCAACAAATTGGGTTTCACTTCCCTCGAAAATACTGCGATACACCCCCTATACTTGTGGGTCATCACCGAGCGGCCGGAAATACGCACGGGTGAACTTCCACATGCCACGTGTCGAGCTGTCGTGTGGCCGAAAACGTGCGTGCTGTGGGCGAAACGCGCGCTTCCTGAAGAGCGCGTTCCCGCTAGTCATTCCCGTGAGATTGACAACCTCACTGTAAGTTGGGGCAAAGTTCTATGGTTGTGTTGTGCAGGATTCCAAGTTGCTAGCAACACCTTGGAGTTGTTTCCTTACTCCTACTAGTTCAATAACCTTGGTTTCATAACTGAGGGAAAATGTGCTAATGTGCTCATCATACCTTCCTCTTGGGGTTCCCAACAAGCTCGATATATTTTGAGCCATCAAGCCGTGGATCCGGCATTTTCCTCGGTGATCGCGTCTGTGACCAAGGTCGTCGTCATCATCTGAGTGGGCACGATTTCACCGAGTCCTTTCCGTCAACCTACCTATTCACGATCTCCATCAGGTGGTCGATTGTCTTGGGCTTTGAATGGCCCAACTCCTCCCTAAGCTCTCTATGGCGTACACTGCTGTTGAATGCATTGATTGCACGATCCTCAGAGATGTCCTCTGTAGAGTTTTTGATGATGTTCCACCTATGAATGTATGAGCGCAATGACTCGCCAATCTTTTGATAGCAGTCTCTCAATTCTTCGATTGATGCGAGCCTTTTGTAAGTGCCCTTGAAGTTCCGCATGAAGCTGTAGACCAGCTCATCCCAGCTGTGGATCGATCCGCGTGGGAGGTTGTTAAGCCATGCACAGGTGGCGCCTTGCAGCTGTAGCTGGAGGCATTGCATGGCCGTGATCATGGTTCCGCTGTGTAGCCTGATGGAGGAAATATGATCCTCCAGCCAGATCTTCGGGTCTTGGAGGCTGTCGAATTTCAGGTTCTCTGATGGGATTTTTAAACCCTATTGGCATTCGCTTTTGTCGTATGGCTCTGCTAAAGCATTTGGCGCTAGCTCCATCCCATAATCTTCCGAGTCAGTCGAATGGGCGCGCCTTGCGTGCATCTTGTCAACCTTGCGTTGTGTGATGTCATCATGCACGTCGTAGTCGTGTCGTCGTGAGCGGCGTCGCCGTGACAACTCGTGGTCATCATTGCTGGAGGAGGAAGGAGAGTAGTACTTGGCTAGAGCCTTGTTTCTCTTCGGCTCTGGCTGGATCCTTAGTGAGCGCAGCTTCAACTAGTCCCATGCTAGTGATCATAGATCGGTGCATGGCAGAGCGCGGGTCCCCAGCCGGTGGCTGGTTGTTGAGCAGGTACATTGTAGCTGCTATCACCGCTGCCTGCGGCGTTTTCGGGAGCACATTGCCCCGTGTGTCCACTATCACGAATGAGAAGTCGAGGGCTCGAGTGGCCTCTACTCACTCCATCTTAGTGAGGTGATCTAGTCGAGAGCGTTTTCTGGCAGTTGTATGATCGCTTCCTTTAGAGGAGGATCCTCCGATGGAAGAGAGCTGAGCTCGACGGAGGCTCGACTCGTCTGGTGCCCTCCTGCGCTTGTCGAGCTAGGTAATTACTTGTTGTTGGCGCTTGAATTCCTCCTTGAGCAGCCAGTGATAACCCATCAACATGTCTTGCGATGAGTTGGGTGGTAGGGGGTTGCCCCGTGGGGCCTCCTTGTAGCGGGCCCACTCAGCGTCATTGAGCTTGAATAGTACACGTTCTCAGGTATTTTCAATCGCCGAGAGGTTTGGCTGATCCTCCGGGATGGGTCCGTCACTAGGGGTGGCCTTCTGGCCCATTGTTGGTGGGGGCGCTGTTGGAGGGGCCACTGTTCGCGATTGGGATACCACCGCTAGTACCGGTATTGTCTCGAGTGCCGCCATTGCCGCCCATGTTGATGACGGCGCACATGTAATGGTTGGGGAAGCTATTGCTCCTGCAGCTTTCAGATCCGGAGCCGTAGGCTCCGTTTTCTATTTCCAGATCGCCCAGATCAGACTCGCAACTTCTGTCACTGTCCGTATTCCCGACTGATGTCAGGGCATTGAGCTCGTTCAGGGTGTCGATTGGCGGTGGAAACCATGATGCAGGAGCAATCGCAGGAACCTTGGGCTGATCAGGGAGGCGAAGTGTGCCTAGCTGACCAACTTGGAAGCGTAAGCTCCCGATCGCCAAACCAATTCCGTCGCCCACAGACTCGAAATCCGAACGAGTGGCCGGCGTGTGGACGGTGAAGTCGAAGGCACCGAAGATGAGGCGAGTCTCCGCTACTACAGAGTCATAGATCATGGTTGATGGGGCTGAGGAAGCCGCAACATCAGCACTCCTGATTCCCACAGACGGCGCCAATTGACGAGGGGTTAACTCATCAATGCCCATCGTAGATGGACTTTGGTTCGAGGAAGTGGGGAGCACTGGAGGCATCAATCGGCTAGCAAACAAGCACACAGGTGACACGAGGTTTACCCAGGTTTAGGCCTCGCAGAGGACCCTACTCCTACTTGTCTGCTCTTGGAATTATCGAGGAGTCGAAAGTTACAGGGGTGCGCAGATGTAATTTGGCGATGGTGTTGAAACTAGGGTTGCGGATATCCTCCTCACCGCTGTAGCATCCCAATTGTCTAACAATTGTAATGCTACTTGGTCTAGTAATATAATGGCTACTTCAAACATATAATTGTTGCATCATCATTATATCATGCTCATGTCATCATGCCTCCTTGCATTTGAGCATCATATAAAACCCTTTTTGATTTGGTTCTTATCTCATATGCATTACTAATTGTATTTGCCTCTTGATATTGTATTTGGTTCTTGATATATTGTGTAATGCCCAAGTTGAGTTGGGGGCATATCTTTTATTAACTCCACCACCTTTCTTTCACCACCTTATAATTCCACCATCCAACTAAATATGAGCTTGGCATTTATTGGTTTTACTTCTAGCTCATGTGGGTTGGGATGGATCCAATTCTTTTTCCACATGCTCTCATCTTAGCATCATGTTGTTTTCACAATATTGGTTTATGAGAGCCACATGGCCACCTTTGCATGCCTTGTGAGTGGGACCCTTTCTCCTAGCTTCCATTTGGATTGTTATGGATTTATGCTCATGTGAGAATGTTAGGGGACTATTAAATACCTAGTGGAACATACACACTAGCATGTCCCATTTTATTTCAAACATGGCCATCTCCAATTACTCCACATGGGGCATCCTTCCATTTCTTTTGCTTGGCTTTATTCCACCTTTGGAAATGCATAATAACAATGCCATGTGATAATATTGTTTTCACAATGATTAACATGGCATTAAATTAGCTTTGCATGGGCCATGCAAGAACCACTTTTGCTTGTCATTTGGATTTTATTTGCATTTTGAGTGAATCCAAACCACACACATCTATCCATCTCTCTCTCTTTTCTTCACCTCCCTCTCCTTTTTCTCCGCCATCCATGCATGATCTTGTGTATCCTATCTAAACCCTAAACCATCCTACCCTAATCCTCTATCTAATTCTAAAACCCTACCACCCTTTTCACCTACCCATCTAACCATACCCCCCCTCTAAACCTAGTTCTAGCAAAACCCTAAACCACCCCATCACCCCCTCTCGGCCTCTCTCCTCTCCCCTCCTTGCTGGCCCCACCTGGCCACCCTGGCCCACCTAGCTGCCACCCCAACCAAACCCTAGCTACACCCGAGCCACACCCCCTCTCTAACCGAGCCTAGCTCCAAACCCTAACCCTACCCGAGGCTACCCCCTCTCCCTCTCTTGCTCTCTCTCTGCCTAGTGGACCACAGCCCGAGCCACCCTCCCTGGCCTCACCTTGCCCACCTGCCAGCTACCCCTGCCTGCCCCTGCCCTGCCGAGCACGTGAGAGGAGGAGAAGAGAAAGGTGGCCGAGCCACCTTTTTCATCTACCCCCGCCCCCACACGGCACCTCCCTCCCTCTCTGCTACCTACCACCTCTCCCACCTCTCTGCCTCGCCCAGCTACCCCAGATCCGCCAGGGCCTCGCCCTCTTCTCTCCTTCCTCTCCACCATCGTCTACCCCCATCGCCGGCAAAAACCCTCGGCCTCCACCGTCCCTTCTCTTCCAGCCGGTGGCGTCGCGCTCTCTGGTGTCGAGGAAGACCGCAAGCATCCCCTGCTTCGCCTAGTACCCGCCGTCGAGGAGGAGAAGGACCGGAGCCGCAGGACCTCGTGACGCCGACCCCGAAACCCTAGCTCGCTCGGTCTCTGCATCATCGTCGCCCTGCTGCTCGCCGACCCGATCCACCTACACCGACGCACTCTCGGTGAGCTGGCTAACCTCCCTGACATGGTCCCCTTCGCCGTATCGCCCTAGTGTCGCCGTCCGCTCCGTCGAACAGGCTGCGTGCGCCGGTGGCGCTAGCGTCTGCTCGCTCCCGCGACGCGCAGAAACCCTACCTAGCCTACCGATCTGTCCTCTGTCAGCAATCCCCACCCCACCGCACCGGTAGCCGCTTCCGCGCACTAGCCCCAGGTCCAGAGATCGATCCCTGCACCGAGCCGCGGTCGAGCACCGTTTTGTCGTCAGACATATTCAGAGAAGAAGCACAGTGCGGCCTTGTCGTTTTACAGAAACCCCCCTGCCGTTTTGCGCGTGCAACCCGCGGTCCAGCCTGCCCCACCGTCAGCCGCAGTGTCTGTTATGCAGAACCCCCCCCCCCCCGCTGTTTCAACCACTTAACCCGCGCTCCCTCGCTCGGCCCACCTGGCAGCCCGCACCCGTCCGCTGGCGTGTGGACCCGTGTGTCCCGTGGCCCCACATGTCATTCGCTTGAGCTAGTTTAGGCCGCGGTGTAAAACGTTTACTGCGCGCTGTAGCATCCAGTCAGCGTTGGCCCCACCCGTCAGCGTCTGTGTCTGGCTAAACCCGAGTAACAAAAGTTTTTTTTCTGCTATTCTGTTTTATTCAAATCTTATTTCAAATTAATCCAAATTCAAAATTTAAATCTGTTTTGAAAATATCTTCTGAAATATAATTCCAATTAATACAAATAATATATGTTTTGAAATCAGGAAAATGTGAGGAATTCAAATATGCCTTTCAAAATACATTTTGGACATCTAAAATTGCAAGTTAATTAAAATTACAATAAAATGCCCTTTTACCTTAATTAATTAATATCTTTTGTTTTATAACTCCAAATTTAACAAATAATATGTCTAAAATGATTAGCTCGACGAGACCTTTCTGTTTATGCATTCCATGATCTGAATTGCAGCATGCATCATATAAATATAAAGAGTACAGCAACTAATATGAGGTTAAAATGTGGCCAAAACTAAATAAAATGATTTAATCTTGTACTTCACACCTCACCCATGCCATGCTACTTATTGCCATGCAAATTGTGCATCATTCATCATGGCATGATTGTTTGCTTGATGCATTTTATTCATATGCTTGTGCACTTTATTTATGTTGGCCCTTGTTTGTTTGGTTCTTCTTCGAATAGACGCTGAGCAGGGGATATATCAAGACAACCAGGAGCACTACCCAGATCCATCCCTTGCTTCAACTGAGCTGCCAGGCAAGCAATACCACATGCTTGCATACATATAGTACCTATTGCCTCTATCTTATTCTTGCATCATTGAGTCGCGATTGCATTAAATTGAATCCCAAGTATTGCATAGCCTTTACTTTTAAACCCCACCGAAGCTTGTTCCTCCATCCCATGAGCCATTACTATAGGAGTTGTTTGAGCCATGCGAGTCGTAGAACAGCATGTGTAGGGTATGTGAGTGTCTGATGGATAACGAAGTACCTATACAACTTAACCTGAGTAGTAATGGGAGAACTAATGAAAGAGGCATCGGTGAGCCATATTCGCTATTTGGTTTTTCAGGCTCACTTGTGTCCCGTAAGACCCCGAGTACTTGATTCCTGTTCCAAGATTATTCGCGCTATCCACATCCGGGAGGCCTTATGGACCCCCCTGAGCCAGAGCTTGATTCATTCTTATTTCTTGGGGCCACAAACTAGTTTGAGGTTTTATTTACTATCCTGTACTTGTGCCATGCTTTACTGCTTTATTTAAATTGTGCGAGGTACTGCACACTGTACTGTTTAGGAAAGCGGAGTGTTTTCGCGGTGTCGACAAGCCCAGTCACATTTTCGGGTTCCCAGTCGTTCACAGCCATTGACGCAAACCTTGAGTCCGTCTCGGAGTCAGCTAACTTCGTTGCGGGTAGCTCAATGGGGTGGCCCCCTGAAATATTTCTGAATCCTGTGATCGCTTTGTCGTGACTGCCTTGTTGGGTTTTGATTTGGTTTTTCCGAGGCATATCGAGTGTGTGTTGCTATTTGTGCACCCCTGCAGGGTAAAACTTTCTGAAAGCCGTGTCCACGGTTATGGACGACTTGGAGCACAGTTTCTCGATCATAGACAAGCATAACTAAAGTACCGCTTTTAATTTGACTAGACTAGGTATCTGACTAGTAAATAGTGCAACACCCACGGAATGGATAATAAAACTGCCAAAGGATGGGGGGTTGTTCGTCCGCTTCCTCATCGGTAAGCGAGGAGGAGGATGGATCTGTGGAGATTACCATTATAACCGTTATAACTGTTGTTATTAATTCACGGACATCCGTCTATCTCTGGTTAGGCGGATGGTTAGCGAGTGTCTATAGAATTGCTAGGGTTTATCTTTGGCTGCAATTGCGTCACCCCAGGTTGTGTCCCCTTTAGAGGCATAAAGACTTGCTGAGTACCCCTAGGGTCTCACACGATAAATTATTGGTTCAGATGAATAGGTACACTCGCAAGATGGATACTGGGTGGAAGAGACGGACGATGTGGGCAACGATCATTCGGTGTAGAGATTCCGGGAACGGGGATCCGTGAGATCTGTGGGCGGGATGTGCTTATTTATGGGACATCTTATGCCGATTTGCTTCTTATCCGTACTCGGATTTTGTCTACCGCTTCCGCTTGATACTCTGTTGTTTGATGTATGAGGAGATATCCTAAACTATTATATCTATCTAGGATATTTGGATCTTGCCGTATGGCGTTGCTATATTTCCTTTCTTTTTAGATGGAATGGCTCTGATGTACTCTTGTATGGTGGCTTGCATACATACTCATTTGTGTATGTAGTTGATCCCTTCGCCTGCCGATTACGCCGCCCGTTCTTGTCCCGATGTTTGGAAATGGTTGGGACGGCCGAAAGGTCTACCTCTGAGTGGCATTTGGGCCCCACCATACTATTTCAACCATTTCCGTTCATCCAGGCTTGTAACTAGGAGCGTAATTCACCGAGGTAGTTACAATTGGTATCAGAGCCATCCCGCCCTTCAGGGTCTCAGCCAAATTGTCGTTGTCTGTCTAGCAAATATTTTGGTAGTTATGGATACTAGGGAAAAACAAAACGTGAGAGTAGGACTGCTTCCACTTTTCTTCTTACCCACCCACCCACCCTTTTCTGGTAAGGAAGTGTAACGTTTTCAATCCTCTTCTTAAAATTCAAACTAGGATTCACGTGTTCTGGGTTTCCGTAGTACCATAGGTTGTGTGTGTGTGTGTGTGTAATCCCTTGTCTATCTGTTGCATCCAAGTTGTTATCTTATCGGCCTTTTGGTTATCAACTGTTGGTACATTCCATACCGACAGGCTTTTGCAAACCGACGCGATCTATCTGATTCGTTGTATACCGACGCGATCTGTCTTACTCTTTGTTATCCGACGTTATCTTGTTTGTGGTGTTCGTTTCCGTAGTTGCTAATATTTAGGATCATCGTGAGAAGAAGGTGTTGAGATATGTGTTTTACTTATTCATGTGCGGAGTAATGGTTTGAGTGCGGGATGGAGTCGCGACCATACCACTACTTTTATCATTGCTCTTGTATGTTGAGTTGGTAGAGTCACTAATCTCGATTCGTTAAGGGATTTTGCGCATCTATTGGTATTTTAATGCCGAAATTTGTGGAAATTTTTTCTTTGATATATTTGTGTACCACACTCCTTTTCAGTCGTGTGCGATATGCTTAATATCTTCTAGGTGCTTTGAACTTCGTTGATATTTTAATATCATCTTAGTAAATTGTATCCTTTAATCTTGAGTAATTCCATCTTGGTACTATTTTGGATTATTATTATTCTCCATCATAGTACTGACTTGTGTGTTATATCAATCACAGGATGGCACCACCACGCCGTTCTGAGGAGGACATACAACCTGAACTGGGGGCAGCGTTGTCAAGCATCGCCAATGCCTTGGCAGCAATGCAGCAGAACCAGCAACGCTTTGAAGAAAGTGTCAGGAGGAATGAGTTTGTTCCGCTACCTCCACCTCCCAAGCGAGGAGACATCAAAAGCTTTCTGAAGTTCAACCCACGCCAGTTTGATGTTTCTGATCAACCACTTGATGCTGATGATTGGTTGCGTGAGATGTCAAGGTTACTGGCAACTGCTGATGTTCCTGAGCAAGAATGGGTAAAGTGTGCTACTCACCTTCTGAAGGGAGATGCAGCTCTCTGGTGGGAGAATTACCGGAAGGCAAACTGCACTGGTTTTCAGACTACTTGGGGACAGTTCACTGGAGCTTTCAAAGAGTAGTATCTGTCAGAAATTGTCATGGAGAGGATGAAGGAAGTGTTTCTCAACCTCAAGCAGGGCAATGATAATGTCAATACCTACATCAGGAACTTCATGAACCTTTCTCGTTATGGTGGCGATGAGATCTCTGATGACAAGAAGAAGCAAAAGAGGTTCAGGCAAGGGCTCAATGCATCGATTAAGTATGCAATCACACATGCAAGGCCGGCGTCTTTTCTGGAACTTCAGCATACAGCCCTGCAGGAAGAGGCAAGTAGGCAAGTGTTTGAGGAGTCAAAGAAACACAGCCGTGATGCAGCAAGCTCTTCAGCTATGTCAGCTCCTTCTAAGCGTCGTGTCTGGGTTCCTAACACCCCACCGTCGCTCCCGGCTCCACCAAGACCTTCAAGCTACGCGGCAAGGCCACCAAACTTCCTCACTGCTGCTCCCAGGGGCTACAACCACCACTACCCTGGAGCGCCTGACTGAGTCCCTGGCTACGTTGCTCCACGTCCACCTGGTGCTTGTTTCACTTGTGGAGACTCTGGGCATCAACAATGGAACTGTCCGATGAAGAACAAGGCTCTTCCTCCACCACCTCCAAGATCTGCGGCAAGCTCTCCTTTGGTTCGTGCACCACCACCTCGGGCTCTCAACATCAACACCAAGCCCGGGTCTGCTATTGCTCGTGCCAACTGTGTCAACGCCGCTCAAGCTAAGCATGCACCTGGAGTTGTGATGGGTATGCTATCCGTTAACTCAGTCCCTGCATGAGTTTTGTTTGATTCTGGTGCATCGCATTCTTTTGTGTCTCACAAGTTTGCAAATGAGAATGAGTTAGCTATGGATCCTCTCCTAAAGCGGTTAATGGTCCTTTCTCCTGGAGCAACAATGGCAGCTTCTAAAATCAGCCATGGCAATCAAATTGAGATTGGTGGCTCTTCGTTCTCGGCGTCCTTAATTGTTCTGGGCAATTCTGACATTGATGTCATCTTGGGCATGGATTGGTTGACAGCAAATGCAGCTGTGATTGATTGTGCTGAACGCTCGGTTTCTCTGAAGATTCCTGAAGGCCATATAGTCTATTCTCCAAGTCTGACTCCTGCTATCCAGCTTTTCTCTTTGGCGGCTCTGAATGTTGATGCTATGGAAGCTATTCAGAGTGTTCCGGTGGTCTGTGAGTTCCCAGATGTCTTTCCTGAAGAGTTGCCAGGTATGCCTCCGGATCGTCAGGTTGAGTTTGTAATTGAGCTTGAACCTGGTACCGCTCCTATCTCCAAGCGGCCTTATAAAATGGGTCCTGCTGAGTTGGCTGAACTCAAACGTCAGCTTGATGAACAAGAGAAGTTGGGTTTCATTCAGCATAGTACTTCTTCTTGGGGTAGCCCAACCCTCTTTGTGAAGAAGCGAGATCAGACTGATAGACTTTGTGTGGAATATCGGGCTCTCAATGCTAAAACCATCAAGAATAAATATCCCCTTCCGCGGATTAATGATCTCTTTGATCAGCTAGCTGGAGCTGTGGTATTCTCTAAGCTTGACTTGAGAAGTGGTTATCACCAAATCAAGATTCGCAAGGAAGATGTTCCGAAGACAGCTTTCACCACCCGCTATGGCCTGTATGAGTACACGGTCATGTCTTTCGGTCTCACCAACGCACCTGCCACCTTCTCGAGGCTCATGAACTCGGTTTTCATGGAGTATCTTGACAAGTTCGTTGTGGTCTACCTGGATGACATCCTAGTCTATTCTAAGTCGAAGGAAGAGCATGAAGAACACCTTCGGTGTGTCCTAAACAAGCTTCGTGAGAACCGCTTGTATGCAAAGTTCTCCAAGTGTGAGTTTTGGTTGCCTCAAGTAACCTATCTTGGTCACGTCATCTCTGCCAAGGGCATTGCAGTCAATCCGGAAACTGTGAAGACAATTGTTGAATGGCTTCCTCCTGTTAATGTCAAAGAAGTGCGGAGTTTCCTTGGTTTGGCTAGTTATTGCCGTCGCTTCGTTCAGAACTTTTCGAAGATAGCGAAGCCTCTTACCGATCTCCTCAAGAAAGGCAAGAAATACCTTTGGACTCCTGCATGTCAAGCAAGCTTTGAGACACTCAAAGAGAAGCTCACTTCCACACCAGTCTTGGTTCCTCCGGATACATCCAAGCCGTTTCAGATCTTCTGTGACGCCTCTTTGCATGGATTGGGTGCGGTCCTTATGCAAGAAAAACAAGTTGTTGCTTATGCCTCTCGCCAGTTGAAGACGCATGAGATCAACTATCCTACACATGACCTCGAGCTCGCAGCAGTTGTCTTTGCTTTGAAAGTATGGAGGCACTACTTGCTTGGCAACCGTTGTGAGATCTTTTCTGATCACAAGAGTCTGAAGTATATCTTTACTCAGCCTGATCTCAACCTTCGGCAAAGGAGATGGATTGAAGCAATCAATGATTTTGATTTGACCATCAACTACACTCCGGGCAAAGCTAATGTCATGGCAGATGCTCTCAGCCGTAAAGCTTATGTCAACAACCTCATGATGGAAGAACAACAGCCTCTCTTGTGCGAGGAATTCCATCAGCTCAACCTTGAAATTGTGGAACAAGGGTATCTCCTGAACCTTCTAGCAACACCTCTCTTGGAAGAAAAGGTTCGCTCTTCTCAGCTTGGTGGTCCGTACACAAGAAAAATCATCTCCAGGATTCAGCTTCCGAAGTATGAGTCCTTTCACGTCGATGATCAAGGCACGCTTTTCTTTGAACACCGGATGTTTGTTCCGAACTACCCGGGTTTGAGAGAGCAAGTTCTCAAGGAGGCGCACGATTCTGTTCTTTCTATCCACCCTGGCAGCACAAAGATGTACATGGACTTGAAAACACAATATTGGTGGCCTGGTTTGAAAAGGTATTGTGCCAAGTATGTCTCAGAGTGTGATGTCTGCCGCAGAGTGAAAGCTGTCCATCAGAAACCTTCCCGTCTTCTACAGCCATTGAAACCCCCGGAATGGAAATGGGAGAAAGTAGAGATGGACTTCATCACTGGTTTTCCTAGGTCGCAGAAGGGCAACAATGCAATCTTTGTTGTCATCGACAGGCTTTCTAAAGTGGCTCACTTCTTCCCCGTCAAGGAAACCATTTCTGCAATTCAGTTGGCGGAGCTCTATATCAACAGAATTGTCTCTCTGTATGGGGTTCCTCTCGAGATCAGTTTAGACCGTGGAAGCATCTTCACTTCCAAGTTCTGGGAGAGTTTCCAAAATGCTTTGGGAACAAAGTTGAACTTCAGCACAGCTTACCACCCTCAGTCGCAAGGACAAGTTGAAAGGATCAATCAGATTCTGGAGGATATGCTTCGTGCTTGCGTCATCTCTTTTGGCATGAAGTGGGAAGAATGTCTTCCGTATGCTGAGTTCTCTTACAACAACAGCTTCCAGAAAAGTCTAAAGATGGCACCATTTGAGGCTCTCTATGGTCGCAAATGCAGAACTCCGATTGGTTGGTCGGGTGCAGGTGAAAGGATCTTGTTTGGCCCTGACATTGTGACTCAAGCGGAGGAGAAGGTTCACATCATTCTTGAAAATATGAGGATTGCTCAAAGTCGCCAGAAGAGCAATTATGACAGAAAGCACACGGACATGGAGTATGTTCCTGGTGATCTCGTTTACCTTCGTGTCACTCCCATGAGAGGCACGCACCGTTTTGGTATCAAAGGAAAGCTGGATCCTAGATACATCGGTCCATTCAAAATTCGTGGAAGAAGAGGAGAAGTTGCTTATGCTCTTGAGCTCCCGAAAAAACTCAAGGTCCATGATGTTTTCCACATCTCTCAGCTCAAGAAGTGCTTCAAGGATCCCGGCAGGACCGTGGATCATGAGCTTATCAATCTCCAAGAAGACCTGTCTTATCAAGAACACCCCACAAAAATCCTTGAAGTCGCAGAAAGAAGGACTCGCAACAAGTCCATCAAGTTCTGCAAGGTGCAGTGGTCGCACCATTCCGTTGATGAAGCCACTTGGGAACGTGAAGATGAGCTCCGTGCCAAGTATCCTACCCTCTTTGTGTCTTCTTCTTCCTAGAATCTCGGGGCGAGATTCCTGTTTAGTGGGGGAGAGTTGTAGCATCCCAATTGTCTAACAATTGTAATGCTACTTGGTCTAGTGATATAATGGCTACTTCAAACATATAATTGTTGCATCATCATTATATCATGCTCATGTCATCATGCCTCCTTGCATTTGAGCATCATATAAAACCCTTTTTGATTTGGTTCTTATCTCATATGCATTACTAATTGTATTTGCCTCTTGATATTGTATTTGGTTCTTGATATATTGTGTAATGCCCAAGTTGAGTTGGGGGCATATCTTTTATTAACTCCACCACCTTTCTTTCACCACCTTATAATTCCACCATCCAACTAAATATGAGCTTGGCATTTATTGGTTTTACTTCTAGCTCATGTGGGTTGGGATGGATCCAATTCTTTTTCCACATGCTCTCATCTTAGCATCATGTTGTTTTCACAATATTGGTTTATGAGAGACACATGGCCACCTTTGCATGCCTTGTGAGTGGGACCCTTTCTCCTAGCTTCCATTTGGATTGTTATGGATTTATGCTCATGTGAGAATGTTAGGGGACTATTAAATACCTAGTGGAACATACACACTAGCATGTCCCATTTTATTTCAAACATGGCCATCTCCAATTACTCCACATGGGGCATCCTTCCATTTCTTTTGCTTGGCTTTATTCCACCTTTGGAAATGCATAATAACAATGCCATGTGATAATATTGTTTTCACAATGATTAACATGGCATTAAATTAGCTTTGCATGGGCCATGCAAGAACCACTTTTGCTTGTCATTTGGATTTTATTTGCATTTTGAGTGAATCCAAACCACACACATCTATCCATCTCTCTCTCTTTTCTTCACCTCCCTCTCCTTTTTCTCCGCCATCCATGCATGATCTTGTGTATCCTATCTAAACCCTAAACCATCCTACCCTAATCCTCTATCTAATTCTAAAACCCTACCACCCTTTTCACCTACCCATCTAACCATACCCCCCTCTAAACCTAGTTCTAGCAAAACCCTAAACCACCCCATCACCCCCTCTCGGCCTCTCTCCTCTCCCCTCCTTGCTGGCCCCACCTGGCCACCCTGGCCCACCTAGCTGCCACCCCAACCAAACCCTAGCTACACCCGAGCCACACCCCCTCTCTAACCGAGCCTAGCTCCAAACCCTAACCCTACCCGAGGCTACCCCCTCTCCCTCTCTTGCTCTCTCTCTCTGCCTAGTGGACCACAGCCCGAGCCACCCTCCCTGGCCTCACCTTGCCCACCTGCCAGCTGCCCCTGCCCTGCCGAGCACGTGAGAGGAGGAGAAGGGAAAGGTGGCCGAGCCACCTTTTTCATCTACCCCCGCCCCCACACGGCACCTCCCTCCCTCTCTGCTACCTACCACCTCTCCCACCTCTCTGCCTCGCCCTAGTGTCGTCGTCCGCTCCGTCGAACAGGCTGCGTGCACCGGCGGCGCTAGCGTCTGCTCGCTCCCGCGACGCGCAGAAACCCTACCTAGCCTACCGATCTGTCCTCTGTCAGTAATCCCCACCCCACCGCACCGGTAGCCGCTTCCGCGCACTAGCCCCAGGTCCAGAGATCGATCCCTGCACCGAGCCGCGGTCGAGCACCGTTTTGTCGTCAGACATATTCAGAGAAGAAGCACAGTGCGGCCTTGTCGTTTTACAGAAACCCCCCTGCCGTTTTGCGCGCGCAACCCGTGGTCCAGCCTGCCCCACCGTTAGCCGCAATGTCTGTTATGCAGAACCCCCCCCCCCCCGCTGTTTCAACCACTTAACCCGCGCTCCCTCGCTCGGCCCACCTGGCAGCCCGCACCCGTCCGCTGGCGTGTGGACCCGTGTGTCCCGTGGCCCCACATGTCATTCGCTTGAGCTAGTTTAGGCCGCGGTGTAAAACGTTTACTGCGCGCTGTAGCATCCAGTCAGCGTTGGCCCCACCCGTCAGCGTCTGTGTCTGGCTAAACCCGAGTAACAAAAGTTTTTTTTCTGCTATTCTGTTTTATTCAAATCTTATTTCAAATTAATCCAAATTCAAAATTTAAATCTGTTTTGAAAATATCTTCTGAAATATAATTCCAATTAATACAAATAATATATGTTTTGAAATCAGGAAAATGTGAGGAATTCAAATATGCCTTTCAAAATACATTTTGGACATCTAAAATTGCAAGTTAATTAAAATTACAATAAAATGCCCTTTTACCTTAATTAATTAATATCTTTTGTTTTATAACTCCAAATTTAACAAATAATATGTCTAAAATGATTAGCTCGACGAGACCTTTCTGTTTATGCATTCCATGATCTGAATTGCAGCATGCATCATATAAATATAAAGAGTACAGCAACTAATATGAGGTTAAAATGTGGCCAAAACTAAATAAAATGATTTAATCTTGTACTTCACACCTCACCCATGCCATGCTACTTATTGCCATGCAAATTGTGCATCATTCATCATGGCATGATTGTTTGCTTGATGCATTTTATTCATATGCTTGTGCACTTTATTTATGTTGGCCCTTGTTTGTTTGGTTCTTCTTCGAATAGACGCTAAGCAGGGGATATATCAAGACAACCAGGAGCACTACCCAGATCCATCCCTTGCTTCAACTGAGCTGCCAGGCAAGCACTACCACATGCTTGCATACATATAGTACCTATTGCCTCTATCTTATTCTTGCATCATTGAGTCGCGATTGCATTAAATTGAATCCCAAGTATTGCATAGCCTTTACTTTTAAACCCCACCGAAGCTTGTTCCTCCATCCCATGAGCCGTTACTACAGGAGTTGTTTGAGCCATGCGAGTCGTAGAACAGCATGTGTAGGGTATGTGAGTGTCTGATGGATAACGAGGTACCTATACAACTTAACCTGAGTAGTAATGGGAGAACTAATGAAAGTGGCATCGGTGAGCCATATTCGCTATTTGGTTTTTCAGGCTCACTTGTGTCCCGTAAGACCCCGAGTACTTGATTCCTGTTCCAAGATTATTCGCGCTATCCACATCCGGGAGGCCTTATGGACCCCCCTGAGCCAGAGCTTGATTCATTCTTATTTCTTGGGGCCACAAACTAGTTTGAGGTTTTATTTACTATCCTGTACTTATGCCATGCTTTACTGCTTTATTTAAATTGTGCGAGGTACTGCACACTGTACTGTTTAGGAAAGCGGAGTGTTTTCGCGGTGTCGACAAGCCCAGTCACATTTTCGGGTTCCCAGTCGTTCATAGCCATTGACGCAAACCTTGAGTCCGTCTCGGAGTCAGCTAACTTCGTTGCGGGTAGCTCAATGGGGTGGCCCCCTGAAATATTTCTGAATCCTGTGATCGCTTTGTCGTGACTGCCTCGTTGGGTTTTGATTTGGTTTTTCCGAGGCATATCGAGTGTGTGTTGCTATTTGTGCACCCCTGCAGGGTAAAACTTTCTGAAAGCCGTGTCCGCGTTATGGACGACTTGGAGCACAGTTTCTCGATCATAGACAAGCATAACTAAAGTACCGCTTTTAATTTGACAAGACTAGGTATCTGACTAGTAAATAGTGCAACACTCACGGAATGGATAATAAAACTGCCAAAGGATGGGGGGTTGTTCGTCCGCTTCCTCGTCGGTAAGCGAGGAGGAGGATGGATCTGTGGAGATTACCATTATAACCGTTATAACTGTTGTTATTAATTCACGGACATCCGTCTATCTCTGGTTAGGCGGATGGTTAGCGAGTGTCTATAGAATTGCTAGGGTTTATCTTTGGCTGCAATTGCGTCACCCTAGGTTGTGTCCCCTTTAGAGGCATAAAGACTTGCTGAGTACCCCTAGGGTCTCACACGATAAATTATTGGTTCAGATGAACAGGTACACTCGCAAGATGGATACTGGGTGGAAGAGACGGACGATGTGGGCAACGATCATTCGGTGTAGAGATTCCGGGAACGGGGATCCGTGAGATCTGTGGGCGGGATGTGCTTATTTATGGGGCATCTTATGCCGATTTGCTTCTTATCCGTACTCGGATTTTGTCTACCGCTTCCGCTTGATACTCTGTTGTTTGATGTATGAGGAGATATCCTAAACTATTATATCTATCTAGGATATTTGGATCTTGCCGTATGGCGTTGCTATATTTCCTTTCTTTTTAGATGGAATGGCTCTGATGTACTCTTGTATGGTGGCTTGCATACATACTCATTTGTGTATGTAGTTGATCCCTTCGCCTGCCGATTACGCCGCCCGTTCTTGTCCCGATGTTTGGAAATGGTTGGGACGGCCGAAAGGTCTACCTGTGAGTGGCATTTGGGCCCCACCGTACTATTTCAACCATTTCCGTCCATCCAGGCTTGTAACTAGGAGCGTAATTCACCGAGGTAGTTACAATCGCCCCTCCTAGCCTCTATATAGATAGGCTAGGTACCGGGATAGCAGGCCGAGTCAGTTACATATTAGGATTTCCCCCTTTAAACTTCTATCTTGTATTTTGTCGTGTTCTGCAAGGAGTCGAAGTCTCCCAGGTCACTCGAATCTCGACTGGGCCTTAGTAACACCGTGGGCTTCTTATGGGCTGGACCGCATATGCTAATCATGAGTACCTGTAGGGTATGCCCACGTCAGTATCTCTTGAGTGTCCGGTCGAGTCGCAGATTCGAGTGGAGATTATGAAGCCTTCGAGTGCATAGCCAAATATGTTTTCCGGGTGCTTTAGTTTATGTCATAGGGATTGTCGATATATGTGCCTGATTCATCCGATGTATCGGGATCAGTTAACTGCCTTAGGGAAAAACAACGCAATCTACTCAAACTCGAGTCCCTGAACTCGAATTCAGAAAAGTGTTGGCATAATTCGACTCATGCCGCGGAGGTCTTACAGAATCGAATTCCAGTATATAAGTGTGAGCACTTGATGCGTCCGTCAAGGCTTATTTCATCGTACCTGCAGGCATGGATTATTTCTGGTAGAGCGCAGCAGGTGCGTTGCCAGACCTTTTTTAGGTCTTATCTTCACGCTGTGATCGTTGCATCCGAATTTTGTCATCGCGGAGATGATTCGGGTGGCCCGGGAGACGTAATATCCTTGCAGGGAAATATGAGGCGGAGTCGCCGATGCTTTCGAGTGTGAACATAGTCAACATACATTTAGGAAAGACAATCATAGGGTGCGCGGCCAGCTCTCCCTATGGGAGTAGCCCTCGAGTGCCTATTTGAGTCGCAGACTCGAGTGGGGACTGATGTCTACGCACTTCTATTCTTGTAGATAGTTGTTGGGCCTCCAAGTGCAGAGGTTTGTAGAATAGCACCAAGTTTTCCCTTAAGTGGATTACCCAAGGTTTATCGAACTCAGGGAGGAAGTGGTCAAAGGTATTCCCTCTCAAGCAACCCTGCAATCAAGATACATGAAGTCTCTTGTGTCCCCAACACACCCAATACACTTGTCAGGTGTATAGGTGCACTAGTTCGGCGAAGAGATAGTGAAATACAAGTGGTATAGATAATTATAAGTGGTAACGGTGAGAGAAAATAACTTGGTGGCGTGGAAGAGACTAAAGGCAAACTGAAATAAAGATCAAAGCAAGCAAACATGTAACAGATCTAGTAGCAAACGGTGTATCAATGCTTAGAAACAAGGCCTAGGGATCATACTTTCACTAGTGAACACTCTCATATAAATATCTTCTCTTTATGATACTACTCTTAACTACTCTCCGGTTGAACACTCTAATCGATGGTAGGGCTATAACAGCACACCTCAAAGTTCATCTTTCCCATCTAGAAAACCCCACACTGTCACCTTGAGTACTAGATGAGTCCAACAAACACCATAATTTCATAAATACATCCAACTCCAAATATAACTCATAACAAGTATTTGTAATCTCTAGCCAAAGTGCCACCATGGTGTGCACGCTGTCACTTTCACACACATGGGGAGAGAAGAGATCTATTAAAGCACTTGAGTAGCAAGGTAGATCTATAGATTACAAGCTCATGACCACAACAAGATCATGCATAGATAGAGAGATGAACACATAGCTACCGGTAGAACCCTTAGCCTCGAGAGAGAACTACTCCCTCCTCATCATGGGAATCAGCAATGATGGTGGAGATGGTGGTGGAGATCGATGGAGATGGCTCCGGGGTCACTTCCCTGTCCCGGCAGGGTGCCGGAACAGAGACTTTTTGTCCCCTGAATCTCCCCTTCGGTGGCGGCGGCGCAGCGGAACTTTTCGTGGATTTCTGATTGATGATTTAGGGTTTCCCCCCTAAATCATATTTTCGGGAGGCTCTTATAGGCGAAAGAGGCAAGGTCGGTAGCCGACCAAGGGGCCCACACCATGCCCTAGCGCGGCCTGGGCTGGCCCGCACCAAGGGGTGGTGTGGCCACCCTGTGGCCCCCCTCTGGCTCTCTTTCTGGCTCCGTGAGTCTTCCGGGAAAATAGGCACTTTGGCTTTTGTCCCGTCCAATTCCGAGAATATTCATTTTTTGACTTTCCTGGAACCAAAAACAGCAGAAAACAGGCAGCTGGCACTATGGCTCTTGTTAATAGGTTAGTCCAAGAAATCATATGAAAAGTACTTCAAAGTGTGGACAAAACACAACAAAGTGGATAAAACCAAGCATGGAACATCAAAAAGTATAGATACATTTGCAATGTATCAACATCCCCAAGCTTAACTCATGCTCGTCCTCGAGTAGGTAAGTGATAAAAAGAAAGAATAATTTTTGAGGTGACATGCACCATCAAAGACTTGATCAAAGTATTTGTAAAACATTCAAAGCTGGGATCATAGTACTTCAATCATAACATGAAAGACAAAGTTCTAGCAATAGGACAAAGAAACTATAATGCAACATGAAAAGGCACAAACAAAAGATTCATGAATTGCTTTGCAAGATGTTTGTTTGTTTCACATAAAGAAAACATAGCATAATAGTATTCAGCTTGTCCCTCATAGAGTGGCAAATATAAATGCATAGGACACCTTCAAAGTTCATAACAGTGACTAGATACAAATAGTTTAAAACAAGCAATATCAAGTTATACATCAATCAACTAGTCTTGGGACAATGCACATAGAACTAAGAATGGCCACTATGCTCTTAAAGGAAGGTGCATAAAGGTAGAAGATGGAGACTCAATATAATGGTGGAAGAAAAGCCTTTTGTAAAAGGAAGTAGGGATTCAAGTCTCATAAAGAGCTTCCAAAAATTATGGTACTTATAGCTTTCAGCTCTCATTGCACCTATCATAAGCATCTTGAAGTGATTAAGGTTAAAGTGAACAAACTATGGTGTACATGCTTGACGAAGTATAAGTTAGGAATCTCATGTCCCTTGTATACGAGGGCTGCTCCTCATGCTACTCAATTTTAGTCACCAGTAAGTTCTTGTCATTGCAAGTACATGTGTATCATAGAGAACCGCCAACGGGGTACCCCTTGCCTGATGATACGAAAGAATCCCCATATCAAAATGACAAGGCAAGCAGACAACGAGCATCTCAACAATCTTCTTATTTACCATGGGAATATGGTGCTTTTTCTCTCTTTCCTCTTTTCATAATCTCATTTTTTTATGTAGGACTCTTTTTTATATAAGAAGAATGCTTCATAGACAGCTCATTATGGTTACGCTGCAGGTTTCCATCATGTCAGCATGGATTAGACCAGCGGACCAGGCGTTTCTCTAACACATATACATAACTCCATGGACTTACAAGCTCCCCTTTCATTTCACACCGACGACATCCATATACAGAAGAGCATGATATCAACTAGGTACAAGTACCAAGTGCAATGTTGAAAGCATTCCCCATGAAAGCATGGTTCTGCTAATTCCCAACAAATAAGTGCAAGCATATACAACATAGACGACACAATGGTTCAAGTTTATTAAGTGCAAGAAAAGTAAATTGTGCCATCAAGTTCGTGAGAGCTTTAATCAATAGTTTTCTCATAACAAGTTTAATTTGGAAGGTAAACAAAAACATGAATATACTTGGAATAGCATAAGCTAATAGGTAGGTATGGTGGACTCTTTGGAATAACTTGGTTTAGGGAGTTGGATGCATGAGTGGAACTCATACTTGGTTGTGGAGGCTAGCAAAAGACTGGAAGCGACAAACTAAGAGAGCAATAATGGCCATAATCATGCAGAGCGACAAAACATCATTGATCAAAGCATAAAGTGATACTACAAGTTGAAAACTAAAGGATCATAAAGGCTATGGTGACTTGAGATAGTCATAACATGGTGTGAGCATGCGCCAAGTCAACCCAAATAAAGCATCAAAGGAGAATACCACTATACTATGTTTTAATATGCTAAAACAACGCATGATTCATCCAAGGTCCATTAAGCAATCTCAATTGTTTATAACAAGTCATGCTACAGCAAAGAATACTAAGCATAAAGCCAAAATAATATCAAGCATGGCATGACAGAGCATAGGCCACAGTCAAAAACAAGCTCTTTTTACCACATAAGTATGAACTTTCCTACTCTTCTCCAAACCAAACCAAACTATTTGCAAACCAATGTATGAAAGAGGGGGGTCCAACCAATTTATTCAGAAAACTAAGCAAACAAAAGCAAACAAAAAACCAAAACAAAAACGAAAAAGAAGACGCTCCAAGAACAACATAACTGTGCATGAAACAATAAAAATAAAGCGTTTGGAAGAAACCTGGAATTTTTATTGATGAAGAAGGGGATGCCTTGGGCATCCCCAAGCTTTGACGCTTGTACTTCTTGGATATTTCTTGGGGTTACACGTTTGGCATCCCCAAGCTTGAGCTTTAGTCCATCCTTCATCTCATTACTCATTCCTTCCATACACCTGAATTTTTTCCTTCATACAAAACTTCACACAATCTTTATTAGCAACATTAGTGCACTCAAGATAATAGGTCTTAAGGTTCAGTTATAACACCAAATAAACTTCCATTAGAACACTAGCTACTGTAGCACTTCCCTCAAAAAGCTCAATTCCCCAAAAGGACTCAAAAAGGAACCAACAAGAAGCAAATGCAGAAAATTGCAGAAATCTGTCAAAACAGACCAGCAGGTAAATACGAATTTTTTCGAACACCTTCTGTTGCTCAAATCAAAAAGTGTTAAACTAAAGGAAGTTAGATAACAACCTGGGGAAGAAGCACAAAAATTCAAGCCTCAAAAGGACGTACAGAGATTTTACACGAATTTTTACGGTGAAGCACAGAAATCTGTTTCGGGACAGCAACTTTCCCAATCATTACTTCTCTCTCATTAGAGGTTACTCTTGGCACAAAAAGCAAATAAAAAGGATAAGGAGCGGTTATTACAGAGGTAATAACTTCCAAGACTCATCTAAAACTTTTGGGTTATCTCCCAATAAGTACTTTTCTTTAATGCCGTTAAGTTAGGCTTGATAGTTTGAGAAGATGCTCACATAAGAAATATGAATTGAAGTAAAAGAGAGCATCAAGAAGCAAATTCAAAGCACATTTAAGTCTAACCCACTTCCTATGCATAGGAATCTTGTAAAGGAACAAGTCATGAAAACACAAAGCAACAAGCATAGTAGAGAAAAACAAGTGCAACTTCAAGACATTCAACATAAAGAGGGGAAACTTAATATTATTGAGATGCATAAAACCATGTTTCCCTCTCTCATAATAACTTTCAGTAGCATCATGAATAAAATTAACAATATAACTATCACAAGAAATATTCTTATCATGAGCCACATGCATAAAATAATTAATACTCCCCACATAAACATAGTCATTCTTATTGATTGTAGTGGGAGCAAATTCAACAAAATAGCTATCATTATTATTCTCATCACCATAATCATCAAAAATAGGAGGCATATTGTAGTCATAATTAATTTTCTCCTCAATAGTAGGTGGACTGAAAATATCATATTCATCATTGTAATCATCATAAATTGGAGGTTTGGTATCATCATAAGCAATAGAATAGCTATCTTCCAAAGTTGGGCAACTAAAAAGATCATTTTCATAAAAACTAGCTTCCCCAAGCTTAGACTTTTCCATAGCATTAGCAATAATGATGTCCAAAGAATTCATACTAACAACATTGCTATTGGCATGCAAATAAAGTTCCATAGGTTTTTTAATTTTCTCTTCAAACACTTCATGTCCTAACTCAAGATAAATACTATAAAGCTCTCTAATTTTTTTGTTATTTTCCATTAAGCCTAACTAGTGAAAACAAGAAACAAAAAGACAAAATTGCAGAATCTAAAGGAAATAACTTCGAGCACTCACACCAGAAAATAGGCGTTTGCCGTGGAAGGTTCTTCTTCTTTAATCCTCCGGTGTGAATACCTTTTACCTTACCTCCCCGGCAATGGCACCAGAAAATAGCTTGATGTCTACGCACTTCTATTCTTGTAGACAGTTGTTGGGCCTCCAAGTGCAGAGGTTTGTAGAACAGCAGCAAGTTTTCCCTTAAGTGGATTACCCAAGGTTTATCGAACTCAGGGAGGAAGTGGTCAAAGGTATTCCCTCTCAAGCAACCCTGTAATCAAGATACAAGAAGTCTCTTGTGTCCCCAACACACCCAATACACTTGTAAGGTGTATAGGTGCAGCAGTTCGGCGAAGAGATGGTGAAATACAAGTGGTATAGATAATTATAAGTGGTAACGGTGATAGAAAACAACTTGGTGGCGTGGAAGAGACTAAAGGCAAACTGAAATAAAGATCAAAGCAAGCAAACATGTAAAAGATCTAGTAGCAAACGGTGTATCAATGCTTAGAAACAAGGCCTAGGGATCATACTTTCACTAGTGAACACTCTCATATAAATATCTTCTTTTTATGATACTAATCTTAACTACTCTCCGGTTGAACACTCTAATCGATGGTAGGGCTATAACAACACACCTCAAAGTTCATCTTTCCCATCTAGAAAACCCCACACTGTCACCTTGAGTACTATATGAGTCCAACAAACACCACAATTTCATAAAGACATCCAACTCCAAATATAACTCATAACAAGTATTTGTAATCTCTAGCCTAAGTGCCACCATGGTGTGCATGCTGTCACTTTCACACACATGGGGAGAGAAGAGATCTATTAAAGCACTTGAGTAGCAAGGTAGATCTATAGATTACAAGCTCATGACCACAACAAGATCATGCATAGATAGAGAGATGAACACATAGCTACCGGTAGAACCCTTAGCCTCGAGAGAGAACTACTGCCTCCTCATCATGGGAATCAGCAACAGTGGTTTAGATGGTGGTGGAGATCGATGGAGATGGCTCCGGGGGCACTTCCCCGTCCCGGCAGGGTGCCGGAACAGAGACTTTCTGTCCCCCGAATCTCCCCTTCGGTGGCGGGGGCGCAACGGAACTTTTCATGGATTTCTGATTGATGATTTAGGGTTTCTGCATCGGGAGGCTCTTATAGGCGAAAGAGGCAAGGCCGGTAGATGGCCAGGGAGCCCACACCATGCCCTGGCGCGGCCTAGGCTGGCCCGTGCCAAGGGGTGGTGTGGCCACCATGTGGCCCCCCTCCCGCTCTCCTTCTGGCTCCGTGAGTCTTCCGGGAAAATAGTAACTTTGGCTTTTCTCCCGTCCAATTCCGAGAATATTCATTTTCTGACTTCCTGGAACCAAAAGCAGCAGAAAACAGGCAACTGGCACTGTGGCACTTGTTAATAGGTTAGTCCAAGAAATCATATGAAAAGTACTCCAAAGTGTGGACAAAACATAAGAAAGTAGATAAAACCAAGCATGGAACATCAAAAATTATAGATACATTTGCAATGTATCAGGGACTTATGAATATTTTTGACTGCTATCGTCTTTTGCTTGTTTCAGAAGCGTATGCCTTCAGCACTCCCTATGGGAGTAGCCCCCGAGTCCACAATTAAATCGTTGATTCGAATGTGGGGTTTTGAGTGCAATTATTTTGTCGAAAATGTTTCCATGAAGTTTTCGAGTGCACGGCCAAAACTCATGTTAGGAGTAGCCCCCGAGTGCTTGGTCAAGTCGAAGACTCAAGTGAGGACTAGATTAGTCGAAAGATGCTCATGCTAGAGTGGATGACGTCAGTGCTGACGATGAGATGACCTTGTTTGCCTGCGTAAGCGGTTTTGACGGGACATGACAAAGGTGGGGCCCCATTTCTGACTTGGATTTGACCAGGCGTGCGTGATCTTTTATTTTAACTGCGTATCCTCGACTCTCGCGCATAATGGGAGGAGTGGAGCGATGGTTCACCGTTTGCATTGCCACGCGTCTACCTTTTATTTGCGCCATGCATCTAGCTGGTGCGCTTCAGGCCATTGGATTGCATCTGTGGTGAGGTTAAGTAGGGATCTTTGTGCGGTAATTTTCCCCACAACTCATCTTCTTCCTTGCGTGCTGCCTCCATTGCCGCCCACTGCTGCTCTGCTGCTCGCATCTCCATTGCCACGCTGGACGGCCTCAAGACCTTCCCGAGCTACTTCCTGCGCTCCCACCGCAAGTGGAAGATGAGGAAAAAGAATGGTGCCTCTGCTGCTGGATCTGTGGCCGCCACTGTTGCGGCCAAGAATAAGGTCGCCACCGCTATGGGCTTCGGTACTGCTGCTGCACCTACCAAGAAGAAAGGTGCGGGCATGCGTGTCACCAACAGATCGTGGCGGCGGTCCGCCATAAAGGAGTCGGAGCTCATCTACTAGCATCAGTATGATGCTCTCCCAACTGCTGAAACTGACTGCCGAATGCCCGGCAATGAGGTAATCCCCGATCCGCCTGCCGGATTTTGGGTGATGTTTATCGCATTTGTCATTCGAGGTCTCTCTCTCCCCCTCCACAAGTTTGTGCGAGGGTTGCTTTTCTTCTATGGGCTTCAACTCCATCAGCTGACTCCCAATTCCATTCTCCACATCGCCTGCTACATCACTCTTTGCGAGTGCTGGCTCGGAATCGAGCCACACTTTGGCTCTTCAAAAAACTCTTCAAATTGAAGCATCAGCCGGGTTCTGGTTCGGTAGTCCATGATATAGGAGGTTGCGGGATCCATGTGGACTCCAATGCCCAATATTTCTCCCTCAAGTTTACTGTATCTGTCCAAGGATGGAGGGAGAAATGGTTCTACATCCATGACCAGAAGGCCGACGACAAGCACTTCGGACTCGCACCTTTTGATTCAAAGGCGGAGTGCAAAAGGAGGAGGTCGTGGAAGAACACGGTGATGCCCGGTGAAGCCAAAGAAATTGGGTTTCTATACAAGCATGTTTGCGACCTTCAGCTCATCTGAGGGAAGGAAGTAGGTGGCCCATACCTCATTCGCACCTGGATGCGTTGTCGATTGCAGCCGCTATAGGCTAGGGCGCATCCGATGGGCTTCTGGACCGGTGCTGAAGATGTCACCTGCATCTCCCGGGAAAATATTTCTTCGTTTGAAGTAGGCAGGAGGTTTCATTCTATGCGAGTCGCCCTCCACTTGAGGTAGTTTTCTTGTTATCTCTTCTTGTTTTTCAATTGCCTGCTAGGTTTTCCTTTTAACTAACTCTGCCTCTTGTTCCAGGACTAGAAGGTGACCACTGTGCTGCCTCCTCATCCAGAGGGAGTAATCCCTCGCGAAGCGGAAGAGGAGGACGAGTCGGACTCCACCATGCCCGTCGCTGAAGAGCAGGAAGCCCTCGAGTCCAGCAAGAACGGATCTCGCAAGCACTCCCGAAGCAAAGAGTCGGATGCTTTTTCGTCGGTGACGCCGAAAGGTCCTTCGACTGAGGTAGAGGAGCCAATCCCCACGGTGCCTGTACGCGCCATGGCTCCTCCTCCACGGAAGAAGCTGAGGACACTGAAGGAGGTGTCTAAGTATTTTTTCGACCTCGATGACTTCGACTGGGAAGTTTGTACCTCTGCTGATTTGACCTTATGTCCTGAAATATTTTTCTCTTAAGTTGTTTTTGTATATTTTTTGCTGTAGCAAAACTGCATCGTCATCGTCCGATGACTGCCGCTTTATGAAGGAGTCTGGAGTCGCGGACTCCAAAGATAAGGATGTGGCCGAGCGGTCTCATTCTCCCCAGGTGGCGGCCACCTCTTGTGCCAATTCTTCGAGTTCCCCCCACACTGGAGGCACCAGATGGTTGCCCAGATGTCTACGCAGAAGGAAACTTCATATTCCCTGGAGGAGCACGTAAGTTCTCTTGATTACAGCAGTCGAAATTATATTTGTACTAATGCTTCTCTTCTTGCAGCCTATCTTGAAAGAATATATTCGCCTTGTCGAATAGATTGCGTCGATGGGCCGTCAACACGCCTTGTTGGAGATCCAGCATCGCGCATTCAAGGGTGAACTTGCACTTTTTTATCTTTGTATTGTTGGCATAGAAAATCGTCAGTCTTGAGCTTTTCTATCACCCTTTGTAGGTGAGAACAATGAACTCCTCCATCGCATCAATTCCCTCCAGAAGGGTCTTGCTGCAGCGGAGAAGAGACGCGACGATGCACTCGAAGCCTTGGAACGCTCCGCCCAGGAGTCGAAGAAGCACGAGGAGGACCTGCGTTCCGCTGTAGCTGATAGCGAGAAAGTGTTCATGGAACAACTTTTTTCTGTTGCTAAGGCACTCGCAGGTGTGATACTACGCCATTTTTGCTCTGCATTTGCCTGTGTTTTGGTCGTACTCATGTGTGTCTTCTGCCGATGCTGCCGGTGTGGACTTCGATGCTCAAGCTTTGACCTGCCAAGATGCGTTGGCCGGCGCCATAACTGCAGTCGAAGACTGCAGCGTCTCCGTCAAGGATTCCCTCGAGAAGGCCAAGGGTGTGCTTGGGTGTCTTCGAGAGGAGATGGTCCCCAAGGCCAAGCTTATCGAACATCTTGATGGCTTGGTGGAGTCCTTTGCTGGAGGCATGCCCATGGATTTCAAGAATGCGCAGAGGGGGTCAGAGCTACCATGGGACTTGCGATGGCGCAAGCCCATGGTGTTGATCTGAACTCTAGCACGGTCTCCATGGCGATGTCGGTTACTACAGATGGCCAGCAGGTAGTGTTTACTCCCTTTTCCACTTGATGTCATAAATATGGGCCTCGGCTCATTGAGACACTCACAAAGTATTCGGCAGAGCTACCGCGGTCGAAGACGGCGAAGGCTATAGCATCAGAGGTTGTAACTGAAAATGCCACAGTGTCGGAGGCTGCCACCAACTTGAGGAAGCCCCCGAGTGACAATGCGTAGTTGTAGGCTATTCCATTGTCGTTCTTTTGCAATACTCTAGCTTCTCAAGACGCCTTTTGCCTTGCGTTTTGCTTGCGGGGTTGCTCCCTTTGGAACTTGCTAAAGTTAATGTTTTTATTATTGGTGCTATTCTTAATGGTTGGTCTTATCCGTCTATTCCTCTGCTTGGATAGGGTCCTTCGAGTGATCCATCTGACGCACCTCCCACTGATGAACCTATGGCGCAACCACGTTCAAAGGTGGAGGAATTGTCGCTGCTATCTTCGTTGCGTGATCGCATAAAACACTTTGAGCGAGAGATGCCCATGATCTGTGGTAGCGCTGACGTGTGGAAGTCGAAGGCCAAAAAAGCCAGTGAACGTGAGAAATATCTTATGGGTGAGGTGGCTCAAATGAATGAGCAATTGAAGTGCTAGTTTCTCCAGCCTCTTCTCTTTTCCTAGTCGTTTGTGGCATCGATTCGCCCTTATGCTTTTTATTGCTCTTTTTGTAGTTGTGAGCACTCGCGTTCCGCAGGAAGAGAGAGATCGAATCATCATTCAGCTGAACTGTTTGACCTAGGAGCAGCTGGAAGCTAGCAGGTATTTTTGGGTTGACCGGGATCGTGCAGTCGTGTTGGCAACATTGCAGGATCGTGTCGCAGGTGCTGCTTTACTTGAAGAAGGCACAATCGTGCTTGAAGCACATCTTTTGGGCAATGTTCGCCTTGGACGTGGTGCCTTCAAGCTTATTAGCTTTATTGAAGAAATTCCAGGATGTTGGCGTCGTTCGTGAGTGCGTGCGTCAGCAGTTAGTCACAGGTGCCAAGGCTGCACTAGCACTTGTGCGACTGCATCAACCTGATATGGATTTGGTAGCTACGACCGCTGGGCTGCCACCCTTGCCGGAGGGGATGGCATGGAACATGGTGCCCCATTATCGGGCGGTTGATCAGCCAGCCGAAGACATTGTTGACTTGTTCGAGGAGCGTACCAATGTTCTCTTTTTACGCCAGTAGGGTAGTTTTGAATCTGCACAGAGATGGATAGGTGTTGTAAAGTTCGTATAAGTGAGTTGGGTGTTTTTGTTACCCGTTTTTATGTAAAGCTTGCTAGCTTGTATATTTTTTGAGTAGCTTGTACTCTGCAGTTCCTTTTCGTTAGCCTGACGCATACTTATCTTAGCACCTTGTCAACCTGTCAGGTGCGTTGCAGCTGGGTTGGGTTTACCAAGGGTTCGATTAATAGTACGTCAGCTTCTCAGGTTACTGCGTTATTCGTGTAACGAGGTAGAAGGGTGGCGCCGCCCCTGAGTGATGTAATTGCAATAAAAACAGAAACACAAGGTTGGAGGCACTTAGCTTTATTTATTCGCAGAATATCGGGAGATATAGTGTGTGGATAAGTAGCCTGGCTGAGTAGCTTTATTTGTAAAGTAAAAACATCTAAGGGTAGAAACAACGCAGATGCGCGATGTTCCAGGGGTTGGAGTATGCGACTCCACTTTCTATGTCTTTCAGGCGATAGGCGCCACTTGGGATTACTTCGGTAATCACATAGGGTCCCTCCCAGGAGGACTTGAGCTTGAGGTGTCCTTGCTGCTTCAGTCGCAGGACAGGGTCTCCTTGGACGAAGGACATTGGGCGTAGCCTTCGGTTATGGTAGTTGCGGAGATTTTGCTGGTAGATCGTGCATCATTCCGCTGCTATCTCACGTGCTTCGTCAAGGAGGTCGACAGAGTCTTCGAGTGCGGCAATTGATTCCGCCTCACTTTATGCTATGACTCTTGGGGCCTTGTAGCGTACCTCTGCAGGTAGTACTGCATCGACACCATGTACCATTAAGAACAGAGTATAGCCTGTGGCGCTGTTTGGAGTTGTGCACAGGCTCCTTAGTATCGATGGTAGCTCCTCGGGCCAGCACCCAGCAGCTCTTTTGAGTGGTCTGAGGAGCCTTTTCTTGATGCTGCTACAGACGGGGCCATTGGCCTTTTCGACTTGACTGTTGGTCTGAGGGTGTGCCACCAAAGCGTAGCTGATGTTGATTCCCAGGTTTTCGCAGAAATCCTGGAATTTGTTCAAGGTGAAGTTTGTTCTGTTGTCCATGATGTTGTTGTGTGGCACCCCGAACCGGAAGATGATGGACTCGAAGAATTTGACAGCGGTGGCCCCTGATTGGTTTGTCACCGGCATGGCCTCAATCCACTTGGTGAATTTGTCGACTGTGATGAGGAGGTAGACGTACCCTCCAAGTGAAGATTATTGCAGCTTGGCGACCATGTCGAGTCCCCATTGCACGAAGGCCACGAGTATCAGCCTGAGCTCTGCGTCAGGTGCGTGTGGTTTGTCCGCAAATATTTGGCAAGCATTGCACCTCTGGACGATGTCCTTAGCGTCGTGCATTGCCATTGTCTAGTAGAATCCAGCTCGTATTGCTTTACAACAAGGTCGCGACTTCTGGCGTGATGGCCGCAAGTGCCTTCGTGTATCTCGAGGAGGATGGCTCTTCTGTCTCTGTTGGAGACGCATCATTGAAGGACTCCTGTGATGCTGCGCTTATACAGTTCGCCGTTGATGATGGTGAAAGCCTTGGATCGTCGCGCTATATGACGTGCATCTGTCGGGTCAATTGGCAACCTTTTGCTGAGCAGGTATGTGATGTATGGTTGCGTCCAGGATGGCTCGATCATCATGACCTGAAGTATTTTGAGTTTGTCGGATGGCGTAGCCCTCGAGTCCTTTGACATGCTGGTTTGCTGCTCTGGAGCCTTTGGCTTGATGGATCGTTTGTAGATTTGCTCTAGGAATACTCTAGGTGGCACCGGGGCACAGGTAGAGCCAATATTGTTGAGTGTATCTGCCTCTTCGTTGCTTTCATGACCAATGTGCTGTAGTTTGCAGCCATCAAAGTCTCCTTCGAGTGCGTCATAGAGGTTGCGGTAGGCGATCATGTTGTCGCTCAGGGCATCGCATTGGTTCATGGTTTGATTCACCACCAGCTTGGAGTCGCCGTAGATGACGAGTCGTGTTGCACCACAAGCTTTGGCCATCCGCATCCCATGGAGCAGGGCCTCGTATTCAGCTTCATTGTTGGAGGCGCGGAACTGCATTCGTAGAACGTACCTCATCTTGTCACCTTGTGGCGATGTCATGATGATACCGGCGCCAGCTCCCTCTTGACGTTTTGATCCGTTGAAGTGCATTGTCCATAGACAGGACATGTCTGGCATGTCGGGTAGCTGGTTCTCCATCCAGTGGACGAGGAAGTCCCAGAGTACTTGCGACTTGATCGTGTCTTGCTTCTCGTACATGATGTCTCGTGGAGACAGTTCTATCCCCCAAAGCGCGACTCGTCCGGTGGCGTCGGGGTTGTTGAGGATGAGCCCTAGTCGAGCGTTGTTCACCACAATGATGGGGTGCTCCTGGAAGTAGTGGCGCAGTCGCCGGGCTATCATGAAGACGCTGCATGCCAGCTTCTAAAATGCGGATACCACTATTTTGTTGGTGTGAGCACCTCGCTGAGGTAGTAGACTGGGCGTTGTACTCCGTGGACTTTGTGTTCTTCGTCTCGTTCCACTACGAGCACAGTACTAACCACCTGGTTGGCGGCAGAGATAATATAGTAACATGGGCTCCTTTTCTCGAGGTGATACCAACACAGACGAAGTGGATAATAGACGCTTGAGGTCTTCGAATGCTTCCTGCGCCTCCTCGGTCCATTCGAACTTGTTAGCTTTGCGAAGGATATGGTAGAACGGCAGTGCCTTCTCGCCCATTCGACTGATGAATCAGATAAGTTCCATGATTCGCCCAGCTAGCTGCTGGACGCCTTTGACGTTCTTTGGTTTCTACATGGCCAGTATGGCCTTTATTTTCTTCGGGCTAGCCTCAATCCCCCTCACGGAGATAAGGTACCTGAGTAATTGCCTAGATGGTACGCCGAAGGCGCATTTGTCTGGGTTGAGCTTGATCTGGTGGCGGTCGAGGTTATCGAAGGTCTCGTAGAGATCGTCGAGTAACACGGCTTCCTCCTTAGTTTTGATGATGATGTCGTCGACGTAGACTTGAATATTGCAGCCAAGCTAGCTCTTGAGACATGCCTGCATACACCACTGGTAGGTGGCCCCAGCGTTCTTTAGCCCGAAGGGCATTGTTGTGTAGCAGAAGAGGCCAAAGGGCATGATGAAGGCAATTTTCTCTTGGTCTTCCTCCTTCATTCGAATCTGGTGGTAGCCTGAGTAAGCGTCGAGGAAGTAGAGACGCTCTCATCCCGCAGTGGAATCGATCATATGGTCGATCCATGGCAATGGGAAGTGATCCTTTGTACAATGTTTATTCAAGGAAGTGAAGTCCACGCACATCCGCAGGATATCCGTGTCCTTTTTAGGAATGAGTACGAGGTTTGCTACCCAAGTGCTTTCCTTGATCTCTCATATGAAGTTAGCGTCGAGGAGTCTGTTGACTTCCATACCAACCTCTTTTGCCCTTGGCTCTGACAGTCGACATATCGTCTGCTTCACCGGTCTTGCTTCAGGATTTACGTTGAGGGAGTGCTCGGCGAATTCCCTAAAAACTCCTGGCATGTCCGCTGGACACCAGGTGAAGATATCCCAGCGCTCATGGAGGAATTCGATGAGCACGAGTTCCTATGCGGAACTCAAGTTGTTGGCGATGAGGGTCGTCTTGGTCGGGTCCGTTGGATGGACCTGGACCTCCTTGGGGTGGACCGATGAGTCGAAGGACTGATCAGGTGAGTTTGGCTTACTCAGAGGAGGTAGACTATTGTTTGTCGACTCCTTCAGCCTCGCGAGCTCCTCCTGCATGCCGAAAGACTGGGAGATTTTGTTGAATTCCCTGTCTCAGCTGTCTGACCTCTCGAAGCTTCTGTTGACAGTGATAATTGAAAAGGATACAGATGCCGCCTAGAGGGGGGTGAATAGGCGGTTTAAAACTTTTACGAGAAGGGCTTAACAAAGGTGGAATAAAACTAGCGTTTACTTTGTTAAGCACAAAACCTATATATACTATGGTTCACCTATGTGCACCAATAACTTATGCTAAGAAAAACAAGCAACTATGTGATAGCTAGATATAAGACTTCAAGCACGAAGGCTATCACAAAGTAAAGTGCATAAGTAAATAGCTCGGGTATAGAGATAACCGAGGCACGCGGAGACGATGATTTATTACCGAGTTCCTCCCATAAAGAGATTACGTCTCGTTGGAGGGGTGGGCGGTACTAAGACCACCACGCCACAAAAGTCCTCACCCTATTCTCCTGTGAACCTCGCCACAAGAGGCTTGGTTCACTTCTTCACTATCGGTGCACTTGTCGGTGGCAATCCGTAACCTCTCACAAAGATTGGGGCACTTCTCCACAACTCAATTGGAGGCTCCCAACAAACAAGCTTGGGGAAAGCTCCACAACTTAATTGGAGGCCCCAAGTAATCCACAAACCAGCAAAATAACTAAACCGTCTAGGGTTCCAAGAACCCAAGAGTAAAAAGCTTCTCACCTTTCACCCAATCGAATCCTCACCGAGAACTCAAACCTATGCACCAAATGCAATGGCAAGAACACAAGAAGTGCTCAAGTCCTTCTTTCCCAAATCCCACCAAAGCTACAAAAGCTAGTGGGAGAATAATAGACGAAGAACACAAGAGGAAATCCATAAAAGAAACCCGAAGATCTAGATCCCAACATGTTCCTCTCACATAGAGGAGAGATGGATTGGTGGAGTTGTAGATCTAGACCACCCCTTTCAAATCCCCCAAAAAGATTCAAGAAATATGGGAGGGATTGAGAGAATTTGCAAGCTCTTGAAGGTCAAAACAATGGAGGAGAGAGAGAATGCAAGCAACCAGCCCAAGGAGGAAGAAGGGGTCTATTTATACCCCTACCCAACGAAATATGACCATTTGGGACCTCTCAAGCCGGATAATCCCCCCTCCCTCGGATATTCCGGGTTCCCCGGGCCAAAATATGGCTAAGGACTTCATGACGCGACCCTCTGCATAGGGGTGGATATTTGGGACGGATAATCCGCCCCCCGGAGGTCCGGATAATCCTCCCTTGTTACAGGGAGCCACGCCTCAAATTCCTTAGCCGTTTTTTGAAAATTGGGCCGGATAATCCGCCCCCATGACCGGATAATCCCCCCCTAAAAACTGGCAGAAACAGCGAAACTGAAACAATCATAACTTATGCATCCATACTCCATTTTTTATGATCTTGGGATCATTTTAAAGAGGACAATGAGCTCTACAAGATAATCTAGAGAAACGTAATAGTCCAGCAAGGTAGGATAGAACCAAATGACGAAAGGTTTGACCTCTCCCAAAAAGACGAATCGATAAAACCTCCAACATCGAAAACGCAATAGAGAATGCATATGCAATTCGTTTTCGATGAACTTGAGCTTGTCATGGAGATTAACACAAGCTCTAAATACTCACATAAGTAAGACCCAAATAAGGATCAAGAAAGATGATGCCAAGTATGCAAAGGTTTGAGCTCTCACCGAGGGATATGATCAAGTTACTCACTCGAGAGCCCCTCTTGATAGTACGGTTATCTATCCTATAAACCGGTCTTCCCAACTAACACCACGAGACCGGTAAGAAATAAACCCTATCAAGATCAAACAATTCCCTTGTGTATATTCCACTTGATGTTGATGATGACGATCTTCTACACCTTAAGATGGAACACCTTTCTTGATTGTGCTAGCTTGGTGAAGACTTGGAATTTGCTCCCCCATACTCCACTATGGAAGAGACTCTCTTTTAGGCATATGTTCACATATCCATGATCACCATAAGGATGGAAAGATACACTTGACATCATCTTATTATTCAAGGCACACTTGCCATAGGCTCAACTTCTACTTGACCAATCTTCGGATCATTCCTTGAAACCTTGATCAACACTTGATCTTCTTCACTTTCTTCTTCTTCCAACCTTGAAGCCAACATATGGTTCAAGCATTGCTTATGGACAAATCCTACAAGTAAAACTCAATGCAAACATAAGTCCATAAAGATTGTCATTAATTACCAAAACCACACATGGGGCACACATGTTCTTTCAATAATGCCGTTAGGGACAAACATTTTCCTCTGCAGGTAGGCGTAGTGTGGCGCCGCCATGAACCTCGCGAACACGAAACGTTTGAGGATGCAATGGTATTGCGAGGGCTACTCCACCATTTTGAATTCGATGCATTCTCGTCGGAAGTTTGCTGGTGTGCCGAACATGACGTCTAAGCTGATCTTGCCCAGGGGGTATATGCCCTTCCCTGGGATGATGACATGGAATGTTGTGTCTGAGGTTTCCAAGCATGACAGGGGGATTCACATGGCACGCAAGGTGCTTGCGAACATGAGGTTGATGTCGCTGCCACCATCCATGAAGACGCGACTCATCTCAAAGCTTCTAATTTGCGCCTCGAGCACCAGGGGACAGTGACCTGGGCGAGGTACTTGACGCGGATGATCGCGTTTGTTGAAGGTAATGCAGGACTTGCACCCACTGAGGTACTCGGTGGTGGAGGGTGGAGAGTTCATCGCCAGGTTGACTTAGTGAGTGATTGATTTTGGCACCCAGTTTGATGGGCATCCTTTTTGAATCATTCCCATATTTCCCAGTGCTCATGGGTACTGCTCGCCTCTGTTGTTCTGAACTAGCGCGACCGCAGGTGGGGTGGCCCGGGTGGTGGTGGTGGCGCTCCGTGAGCCACGACACCCGGGGAAGCTCCGTAGCCTTGGTTTATTGCGTTGTGATTCATCTGGGTCAGGCCTTCGTGGAGCCTGAGGAACTCACGACATTCCTTCAAGAGGTGACTGGATTTTTTCTTGCCGTCGCGCTTGTCGATGTAGAAATGCATGTTTTGCAAGGTCCGGACAGTTTGTCCTGGATAGAAGTTCCAGGTGCTTCATCGCGAGTGTGATGTTGCCATAGTTGCGTAGTTTTCCCGTTGTCGCGGTATCCACTGTTGCGGTTGCCGTCGTCGCGTTTATCGGTGTTGCCAACCGCGACCATGTCGACTTCCTCGCGGTCTTCGTAGCCGCGCATCTGGCATTTTCCTCGGTGATCGCGTCTATGACCGAGGTTGTTGTCAACATCTGAGTGGGCATGGTTGTTTTTCATCGAGTCCTCTCCGCCAGCCCACCTGTTCGTGATCTCCATCAGGTGGTCAATTGTCTTGGGCTTTGAATGGCCCAGCTCCACCATGAGCTCTCTGCGCCGTATGCCACCGTTGAATGCATTGATTACGCGATCCTCAGAGATGTCCTCTGCAGAGTTTTTCATGATGGACCACCTCTGAATGTATGAGCGCAATGACTCGCTAGTCTTTTGATAGCAGGCTCTCAATTCTTCGATTGATGCGAGCCTTTTGTAAGTGCCCTTGAAGTTCCACATGAAGCTATAGACCAGCTCATCCTAGCTATGGATCGATCCGTGCGGGAGGTTGTTAATACATTGATGGCTCTGAAATATAGCCATCTACGTCCATATTTAAACTGGATATTAATCATATTCTTGATGAAATATCACTCTAAACCCTGCCACTAATGCTAATATTTAGAGGGGTATGCAATCCTTTCTTTTATATTTTTCCTACGCAGATAACATCGTTTAAAGGAGGGAATCACTACATTAAAGTCAAAGATACGAGATTTCCAACAACCAGAAGAAACCAGGAGCCATACAACTGAGGTAAACGCTTTAACGACCAACTATGCGACCGGAGCAAAAATTCCGGCCGTATAGCTCTAGTCGTATAGTTAGGGCCGCCACTGTTAGGTCAAACAGAACAACTTTTGTGAAGGGACCCCTATATAAAGAAGCCTCAAGCGACGGGAAAATAGAGCTCGCCCCTCCCCGAAGAAGCCAGACCTCGCCAAAAAGCCGCCTCAGATCTCCAAACCCTTCTCCATCTCCATAGCCATATTCCACCACTTGTAATAGTAGATCTCTTCTCCGATTGGCGACATTGTAAGACTATTGCTATCAATATTATGATTTTCATTACAATGTTTGTGATTGTTGATCTCATCTCTATGTGTGAGTAATTCTCCTTGGGATAAGGGCTTCGGCCTAGCCATGTAGCAATTGTGCATGTGATTTATCATAGATGGGATCGTGTATTAGTTTGTATGACATGATGATTATTGTATCCTATCTTGCCTCAATCCAAGGACTTGTCAGGTACCCAAGACCCCAAGGGTTGAGCCAGGTATAGGGAGTATGAGTGATGACTGATCTACATGTTGGGAACCCCAGTGACAGAAGGGGTAGTACGGCTGTATATGAGGGATTTGCTTGGGATTAACGATGACATCACTATGCATATGATTAGTTCTCTTTCTTCTATGGATGAGACTAGTAGGTTATTGCTATAAGCGGTTGCGGATGCAATAGAAATTATGGATGCACTGCCCACATATAATTTATCTTGCTCTAACAAGTACACACATACTTTATTTCTATCTTTTATTTCCATCAGATGTTTTGCACAGCTATAGGTGAAACCGAACGCCCTAGGCCCTCTCTCTCCATCATCGACAACAACAAAAAGACGCAAGCTATTGGTCCGGTAAAAACACAAAAGGAATTCTAAAACTCCCGAAGGTTCATTAAAGTAATTTCACTAGGCATTCGCTTCCAGACGATTCGATAACCTAGGTCTACTAGGGAAAAAGAAGCTATACTACATCTGTAATCCGGATCGAAGGTATCGGCCATGCACGGGCGGCGCCTTGCATCTGTATCTGGAGGCATTGCATGGCCGTGCTCGTGGTTCCACCATGTAGCCTCACGGAGGAAATATGATCCTCTAGCCAGATCTTCGGGTCTTGGAGGATGTCGAATTTCAGGTCTCTGATGGGATTTTGAACCCTGTTGGCATTCACTTTTGTTGTATGGCTCTGCTAAAGCAGCTGGCGCCGTAGAGCTTCATCCCATAATCTTCCGAGTCAGTCGAACGGGCGCGTGTTGCGCGCATCTTGTCAACCTTGCGTTGTGTGATGTCATCACACGCGTCGTAGTCGTGTCATTGTGAGCAGTGTCGCCGTGACAAGTCGTGGTCGTCGTCGCTGGAGGAGGAAGGATAGTAGTACTTGGCTAGAGCCTTGTTTCTCTTCGGTTCTAGCGCTGGATCCTTAGTGAGCGCAGCTTCAACTAGTCCCAGGCCAGCGATCATAGATTGGTGCATGGCGGAGCGTGGGTCCCCAGCTGGTGGCTGGTTGTTGAGTTGGTACATGGTAGCTACTGTCACCGCTTCTTGCGTCGTTTTCGGGAGCACATTGCCCCGTGTGTCCACCGTCATGAACGAGAAGTCGAGGGATCGAGTGGCCTCTACTCACTCCCTCTCAGTGAGGTGATCCATGTTGGAATTATGCCCTAGAGGCAATAATAAAGATGTTATTATTATAATTATTGTTCATGATAAAGTTTATATTCCATGCTAGAATTGTATTAAGCGGAAACTTTAATACTTGTGTGGTTTGTGAACAACACCGTGTCCCTAGTACGCCTCTATGGACTAGCTCATTGATCAATGATGGTTAAGGTTTCCTAACCATAGACATGAGTTGTCAATTGATAATGAGATCATATCATTGGAGAATGATATGGTGGATAGACCCAAACTAAGCGAAGCAATTAGATCGTGTCATCGTGTTCATCTTTGCGAAGTTTTTCTTATGTCAAATATTGTATTCCTTAGACCATGAGATAATACAACTCCCTGGTATCGGAAGAAAGCTTTGAGGTCATCAAACGTCATCCTATGAGATGGTGATCATAAAGGTGTCTCTCAGGTGATCGGAAAGTATCTGTTGGGTTGTATGTATCGAGATGGGATTTGTCCCTCCCAAGTCGGAGAGATATGCTTCGGGCCCACTCGGTAATCGATATCAACACCGCTTGCAAGCATGTGGTTAAGGAGTTAATCACAAAGTGATATCGGATTACGGAATGAGTAAAGTACTTGCTGTGAACGAGATTGAACTAGGTATGACGATACCGACGATCGAATCTCGGGCAAGTAAAATATCGCGAGACGAAGGGAATATATATATGGGATTGATTGAATCCTGGCATTGTGGTTCATCCGATATGATCATCGATGAATGTGGGGGAGTCAATATGGGTGCCCAGACCCCGCTGTTGATTATTGATAGAAGATCATGTCTGCATATTCTCGAACCCGCAGGGTCACACACTTAACGTGTCTCGACGCTAGGATAGATTGGATAATTGGTTTATGAATTTTTGTTCGGAGTCTCGGATGGGATCCGGGATATCACGAGAGGTTCCGGAATGGTCCGGAGAATAAGATTCATATAAGGCAGTGCAGTTTTTGGAGTTCGGAATTGTTCCGGATTAATCGGTATTGTACCGGAAGCTTCTAGAACCTTCCGGAAGGGGGCCAACGTGGTCCCACCTTCCGGGAGGGGGCATGGGCCTATGAGGGAGTGTCCTGGCCGCATTGGGCCAGGGGCACAAGGCCCCATAGGGCCCAGCCGATTCTAGATAAGTTTAAACTCGTTTAAACTAGAGATAGAATTTCTAGATAAGGGATAAGTTTAAATCGTTTAAACTAGAGATAGGGTTTCTGGATAAGGGAAAGTTTAAATCGTTTAAACTAGAGATAGACTTGGAGGATGGGCAAGGGCTGGCCGCACCCCCCTCTATATATAGAGGGCTGGTGCGCCCCCTCCCCCCAACCGACACACCTTCCTCCAAACCCTAGTTGCCCTGCTGCCCTCCTCTCTCCCTCCCGACTGTTTGTAGGCGAAGCCCTGCGGTAGAAATTCTCTACCATATACACCACGCCGTCGTGTTGTAGATCCAATCCATCTCTCCACCCTACTTGCTGGTCCGAGGAAGGAGGAGACGTCGAGGTGCTGCACGTGTGCATCTCACGGAGGCACCGCCACTTGTGGTGCTAGATCGGATCGGATCGCGAGGAGGAGAAGCGAGTACGACTACATCACCCACGTTCCGACGAACATTCCGCTGTGCGAATCTTCAAGGGTATGAAGATCTAATCCAATCTCTCTCATTGTTTGCATCTCCTAGATTAGATCTTGGCTTTCCCTCTGTTCGCTTCCGTAGAAAATTTTGATTTACTATGCTGCGAAACCCTTCAGTGGTATCAGAGCTAGATCTATGCGTAGATGTGATTCACGAGTAGAATGCAACATGGTTGTTGCGTTGATGTTTTCTGTTGCAAGCCTCTTGTTTGTGTTCTTCTTATGGCGCAGGATAGTGAGATTGAAGCGGTCCAGGCCAACCTTACGCGACGTCGTTCGCGAGACCGGCTCCGCACTTGACGTGTGGCTTGTACCATACATGCGGCTGGTGGATGTCAGTTTCTCTCACTATAGTTGTCATGGGATTAACACCGGAGTTTGGCAACCATAATATCACCGTTGTGGCTTTCCGTAGGTAAGAATCGTTCTTAGCATCTACTCCCATGAGCCACGTAAAACATGCAACAACAAAGTACAGGCGTCTAACTTGTTTTTGCAGGGAGTGTTTTCTGTGATATGGTATGGCCCAAGATGTGATGTGTATAATGTATGCGATGATCATGTTTTGTAATGTTTCACGACTTGCATGTCGATGAGTACACAACCGGCAGGAGCCATATGGTTGTCTTTATAATTGTGTATGACCTGCGAGTCAACTTCTTATACGCCATGTAATAGCTTTACTTTATCGCTAAGTAGTTAGCAATAGTTGTAGTTGCTATTTGTGGTGGAGGCAATCATGGTGGAGTGATGGAGATCATGCCGGAACGCACAAGATGGAGATCATTGCGCGAAGATTGGCTATACCATGTCACATAAAGTTATATGCATGTGATGTTTATCCTTTTATGTATCTTATTATGCTTAGATCGCGACGGTAGCATTATAAGATGATTCCTCACTTAAAGATCAAGATAAAAATTGTGTTCTCCCCAAAGTATGCACCGTTGCGAAAGTTCGTCGTGTCCAAGCATCACATGATGATCGGGTGCTATAGACTCTACGCTCACATACAACGGGTGCAAGCCAGTTTTGCACACACGGAAATACTTGGGTCTAACTTGACGAGCCTAGCATGTACAGACATGGCCTCGGAACGCAAGAACCGAAAGGTTAAGCATGAGTCATATGAATGATATGATCGACACTTCGTTGTCCACCATTGAAACCACATCTCTTCTCGTGATGATCGGATTAGGTGTGGTGAATTTGGATCGTGTTCACTAAACAACTTGAGGGATGTTGAATTTAGTGGGAGTTCATCTAGTAATTTGATTAAGTTGAACTATTTATCATGAACATAGTCTAAATTGTACTTGCAAATACTGTAGATCCAATGGCCAAGTCCAACTTCAACTTCAACGTTTTTGCTGAGAAAGAAAAGCTTAGAAACAATGGGTCTAACTTCACCAACTGGTTCCGCAATCTAAGAATCATTCTGTCTGGCGGACAAAAGGACTATGTCCTTGAGAAAGCGTTAGGTAACCCCCCTGCTGCAACTGCGCCGGCTGATGAGAAAGCTGTCTATCAGTCGCGCAAAGATGATTATGGTGTGATTAAGAGCACCATGTTGTTTGCTATGGAACCGGAACTTCAAAATCGTTTTGAAAACTATCCCGGGCCCTTTGAGATTCTCGAGGAGCTAAAAACCATGTTTCAGACTCAGGCCCGTTCTGAGAGATATGAGATCTCTGAGAAGTTCTTTAACTGCAAGATGGAGGAAGGGAGTTCCGTTAGTGAGCACGCCATTAAGATGTCGGGCTACACTCAACGCCTTGAGCAACTGGACTGCAAGATTCCAGAGGAGCTCAAGATTGACAGGGTTCTGCAATCACTCCCTCCCAGCTACAAAAGTTTTGTAGTGACTCATAATCAGATTGGTTCCACTGATACGATCACCGAGCTCTTCGCAAAGCTGAAGGCTGCGGAGGTGGACATCAAGAAGGATAATCATGTGTTGATGGTCAACAAGCCCTCCTTTAAGAAAGGTAAAGGTGCAAAGAAGCCCTTCAAGAAAAGCGGCGGCAAGCGCGTTGCCCCTGCTGAGAAGAAGCTCAAGTCTGGACCTAAGCCGGACACTGAGTGCTTCTATTGCAAGGACAAGGGTCACTGGAAGCGCAACTGTCCGAAGTACTTAGCGGACAAGAAGGCTGGCACCATCAAAGGTATATTTGATATACATGTTATTGATGTTTTCCTTACTAGCCCTCGTTGTAGTGCCTGGGTATTTGATACTGGTTCAGTTGCTAATATTTGTAACTCGAAACAGGAGCTACGGAATAGACGACGGCTTGCGAGGGATGAGGTGACGATGCGCGTTGGCAACGGATCAAGAGTTGATGTGATGGCCGTCGGCACGCTCTCCTTAGTTTTACCTTCGGGATTAGTTTTAAACCTTAATAAATGTTATTATGTGCCTGCGTTGAGCATGAACATTATTTCTGGATCGTGTTTATTGCAAGACGGTTATTCATTTAAATCGGACAATAATGGTTGTTCTATTTATATGAGTAACATCTTTTATGGTCATGCACCTCTTGTGAATGGTTTATTTCTTCTAAATCTCGAAAGGGATGAAACACACATCCATAACATTGAGGCTAAGAGATGCAAAGTAGATAGTGATAATACTACTTATTTGTGGCACTGTCGTCTAGGTCATATTGGTGTAAAGCGCATGAAGAAACTCCATTCTGATGGACTTTTGGAGTCTCTTGATTTTGAATCATTTGACACATGCGAACCATGCCTCATGGGCAAGATGATCAAAACCCCGTTCTCCGGTATGATGGAGCGAGCAACGAACTTGTTGGAAATCATACATACCGATGTATGCGGACCGATGAGTGTTTCGACGCACGGTGGATATCGCTATTTTCTCACTTTTACCGATGACTTAAGTAGATATGGGTATATCTATTTAATGAAACATAAATCTGAAACGTTTGAAAAGTTCAAAGAATTTCAGAATGAAGTGGAGAACCATCGTAACAGAAAGATTAAGTTTCTACGATCCGATTGTGGGGGCGAATATTTGAGTTATGATTTTCTCACGCATCTCAAAGCAAGTGGAATCGTTTCACAACTCACGCCACCCGGAACACCACAACGCAATGGTGTGTCTGAACGCCGGAATCGAACCCTATTAGATATGGTCCGATCGATGATGTCTCTTACTGATTTGCCGTTATCATTTTGGGGTTATGCATTAGAAACCGCTGCATTCACTTTAAATAGGGCTCCATCTAAATCCGTTGAGACGACACCGTATGAACTGTGGTTTGGTGCTAAACCTAAGTTGTCGTTTCTTAAAGTTTGGGGATGCGAAGCTTACGTCAAGAAGTTGATGCCGGACAAGCTCGAACACAAAGCGGAGAAATGCGTCTTCATAGGATACCCTAAGGAAATTATTGGGTATACCTTCTATCACAGAACCGAAGGCAAAGTGTTTGTCGCAAAGAACGGCTCCTTTCTTGAGAAGGAGTTTCTCTCGAAAGAGGTGAGTGGGAGGAAAGTAGAGCTAGACGAGGTTATTGAACCTTCTCTTGAATTGGAGAGTAGCGCAGCACCTGAAATTGTTCCAGTGCCGCCTGCACCAACAATAGAGGAAGCTAATGACAAGGATCATGAAGCTTCGGACGATGCTGCTACTGAACGTCGCAGGTCGACAAGGTCACGTGCCCCTCCTGAGTGGTACGGCAATCCTGTCTTGACTGTCTTGTTAGTAGAAGACAGTGAACCTACGAACTATGAGGAAGCGATCATGAGCCCAGACTCTGAGAAATGGCTAGAAGCCATGAAATCCGAATTGGGATCCATGAGCGAAAACCAAGTATGGACTTTGGTGGACCCTCCTAGCGACCGAAAGGCCGTTGAGTGCAAATGGATTTTCAAGAAGAAAACGGACGCGGATGGTAATGTTACCGTCTATAAAGCACGGCTTGTTGCGAAAGGTTTTCGACAAGTTCAAGGTGTTGACTACGATGAGACTTTCTCTCCCGTAGCGATGTTTAAGTCCATTCGGATTTTATTAGCAATTGCTGCGTTTCATGATTATGAAATATGGCAAATGGATGTCAAGACTGCTTTCCTCAATGGCAACATTGATGAAGAGTTGTATATGATGCAACCCGAAGGTTTTGTCGATCCTAAGGATGCTGATAAAGTATGCAAACTTCAGCGTTCCATTTATGGACTGAAGCAAGCATCTCGGAGTTGGAACCTTCGTTTTGATCAAGTGATCAAGAGCTTTGGATTTGTTCCAAATTGCCACGAAGCTTGCATCTACAAGAAAGTGAGTGGGAGCTCGGTGACGTTTCTGGTACTATATGTGGATGACATATTGATTATTGGAAATGACATCAACATGCTTAACGATGTGAAGAGTTATTTGAACAAGTGTTTTTCAATGAAATACCTAGGTGAAGCTGCTTATATATTGGACATCAAAATCTATAGAGATAGACAAAGACGCTTGATAGCTTTAAGCCAGAGTACATACCTAGACAAAGTTCTGAAAAGGTTCAGAATGGATAAGGCATTGAAAGGTTCAGTGCCTATGTTGTCAGGTAAGATATTGAGCAAGGCTCAGTGTCCAGCTACGGTAAATGATAGGGAAGCTATGAGCAAAGTGCCTTATGCCTCGGCCATAGGTTCCATCATGTATGCCATGCTGTGTACTAGACCGGATGTGTCCAATGCTCTTAGTTTGACGAGCAGATATCAAAGTGATCCAGGAGTGGAACACTAGACAGCCGTGAAGAACATCCTAAGGTACCTAAATAGGACTAAAGAAATGTTCTTAGTCTATGGGGGTGATGAACAGCTCGTCGTAAAAGGTTACGTCGATGCTAGTTTCGACACCGACAAGGATGATTCTAAATCTCAGACAGGATACGTGTATATTTTGAATGGAGGAGCTGTGAGCTGGAGAAGCTGCAAGCAAAGCGTGATCGCGGGATCTACAGTAGAAGCGGAATACATGGCTGCTGCAGAAGCGTCAAGTGAAGGAGTTTGGATCAGAAACTTCATCACTGAGCTTGGCGTGGTTCCAAGTGCATTGGACCCACTGGAGATATTGTGTGACAACACTGGCGCCATAGCACTCGCTAAGGAACCAAGATATCATCCAAAGACCAAGCATATCAACCGCAAGTTTCATATAATCCGAGATTATATAGCAGATGGAGATCTGAAGATCAACAAAGTACATACAGATCTAAATGTCACAGATCCATTGACTAAACCTCTTCCACGTGTAAAACATGATCAGCACCTCAGTGCCATGGGTGTGAGATTGTTGCCAAATGTAATCTAGATTATTGACTCTAGTGCAAGTGGGAGACTGTTGGAATTATGCCCTAGAGGCAATAATAAAGATGTTATTATTATAATTCTTGTTCATGATAAAGTTTATATTCCATGCTAGAATTGTATTAAGCGGAAACTTTAATACTTGTGTGGTTTGTGAACAACACCGTGTCCCTAGTACGCCTCTATGGACTAGCTCATTGATCAATGATGGTTAAGGTTTCCTAACCATAGACATGAGTTGTCAATTGATAATGAGATCATATCATTGGAGAATGATATGGTGGATAGACCCAAACTAAGCGAAGCAATTAGATCGTGTCATCGTGTTCATCTTTGCGAAGTTTTTCTTATGTCAAATATTGTATTCCTTAGACCATGAGATAATACAACTCCCTGGTATCGGAAGAAAGCTTTGAGGTCATCAAACGTCATCCTATGAGAGGGTGATCATAAAGGTGTCTCTCAGGTGATCGGAAAGTATCTGTTGGGTTGTATGTATCGAGATGGGATTTGTCCCTCCCAAGTCGGAGAGATATGCTTCGGGCCCACTCGGTAATCGATATCAACACCGCTTGCAAGCATGTGGTTAAGGAGTTAATCACAAAGTGATATCGGATTACGAAACGAGTAAAGTACTTGCTGTGAACGAGATTGAACTAGGTATGACGATACCGACGATCGAATCTCGGGCAAGTAAAATATCGCGAGACGAAGGGAATATATATATGGGATTGATTGAATCCTGGCATTGTGGTTCATCCGATATGATCATCGATGAATGTGTGGGAGTCAATATGGGTGCCCAGACCCCGCTGTTGATTATTGATAGAAGATCATGTCTGCATATTCTCGAACCCGCAGGGTCACACACTTAACGTGTCTCGACGCTAGGATAGATTGGATAATTGGTTTATGAATTTTTGTTTGGGGTCTCGGATGGGATCCGGGATATCACGAGAGGTTCCGGAATGGTCCGGAGAATAAGATTCATATAAGGCAGTGCAGTTTTTGGAGTTCGGAATTGTTCCGGATTAATCGGTATTGTACCGGAAGCTTCTAGAACCTTCCGGAAGGGGGCCAACGTGGTCCCACCTTCCGGGAGGGGGCATGGGCCTATGAGGGAGTGTCCTGGCCGCATTGGGCCAGGGGCACAAGGCCCCATAGGGCCCAGCCGATTCTAGATAAGTTTAAACTCGTTTAAACTAGAGATAGAATTTCTAGATAAGGGATAAGTTTAAATCGTTTAAACTAGAGATAGGATTTCTGGATAAGGGAAAGTTTAAATCGTTTAAACTAGAGATAGACTTGGAGGATGGGCAAGGGCTGGCCGCACCCCCTCTATATATAGAGGGCTGGTGCGCCCCCTCCCCCCAACCGACACACCTTCCTCCAAACCCTAGTTGCCCTGCTGCCCTCCTCTCTCCCTCCCGACTGTTTGTAGGCGAAGCCCTGCGGCAGAAATTCTCTACCATATACACCACACCGTCGTGTTGTAGATCCAATCCATCTCTCCACCCTACTTGCTGGTCCGAGGAAGGAGGAGACGTCGAGGTGCTACACGTGTGCATCTCACGGAGGCACCGCCACTTGTGGTGCTAGATCGGATCGGATCGCGAGGAGGAGAAGCGAGTACGACTACATCACCCACGTTCCGACGAACGTTCCGCTGTGCGAATCTTCAAGGGTATGAAGATCTAATCCAATCTCTCTCGTTGTTTGCATCTCCTAGATTAGATCTTGGCTTTCCCTCTGTTCGCTTCCGTAGAAAATTTTGATTTACTATGCTGCAAAACCCTTCAATCCAGTCGAGAGTGTCTTCTAGAGGCTTATGATCGTTGCCTTTAGACGAGGATCCTTTGATGGAAGAGAGTTGATCTCGACGGAGGCTCCACTCGTCCGCTGCCCTCCTGCGCTCATCGAGCTGGGCGATTACTTGTTGTTGGCGCTTGAATTCCTCCTTGAGCAGCCAGTGATAATCCATCAACATGTCATGCGATGAGTTGGGTGGTAGGGGGTTGCCCCGTAGGGCCTCCCTACAACGGTCCCACTCAGCATCGTTGAGCTTTATCAGTACGTGTTCTCGGGTATTTTCATTCGCTGAGAGGTTTGGCTGATCCTCTAGGGTGGGTCCATCACCAGGGGCAGCCTTCTGGCCCATTGTTGGTGGGGGCATCGTTGGAGGGGCCACCGTTCGCGACTGGGATACCACCGCCAGTACCGGTGTTGTCTCGATTGCCACCCGTGTTGATGACGGTGCACATGTAATGGCTGGGGAAGCTGTTGCTCCTGCAGCTTTCACTTTTGTTGCCAGATTGCTCAGATCAAACTCGTAACTATTGGTACTTTCCGTATTCCCGACTAATGTTAGGGCATTGAGCTCGCTCAGGGTGCCGATCGGCGGTGGAAACCACGATGCAGGAGCAATCGCAGGAACCTTCGGCTAATCAGGGAGGTGAAGTGTGCCCAGCTGACCAACTTGGAGTTTTAGCTCGGGGCGACATTTTAATTTCAATAGCATCCCAATTGTCTAACATTGGAATGTTACATATTAAATAAAGATCAATGCTACTAGATACTTGTTACTATTGCATCATCATAATATCATGCTCATGTCACCATGCCATATTGCATTTGAGCATCATATTAAAACCCCTTTTCATTTGGTTCTTCTCTTTATAATGCATTGCCTTATTAATTGTATTTGCCTCTTGATAAATTGTAGTCGGTTCTTTATATATTGCTTGATGCCCAAGTTGAGTTGGGGGCATATGTTTTCAAACTCCACCACCTTTCTTTGGTTCCATCCACAAATTCCACCATCCTAATTAGATATGACCTTTGCATTCCATTTGATATTAAATCTAGCTCGTATGTGTTGGGGTGGATCCACTTCTATTTCTACATGCTCCCATATATGATACATGTTGTTGTCACAACATTAATTTGTGGAGCCACATGTCCACCTTTGCATGCTATGTGAGTGGAATTCCATGTCTAGCTTCCATATGGTTGGAAATTGAATAAATGATCATGAAGGAATACAATGGTGGCTACATGTTAAATAGTGGATCATACACACATGCTTGGCCACCTTACATTCTTGCATGCTCTTTTATTTAGTCCATATGGGAATGGAGCATCCTTTTTCTTTGCTTGGCCTTAATTCAAATAGAAGCATGTTTAAATAAATGCCCATGTGTATTATAATTCTCTTCACAAGTATAAATGTGGCATTTACAAATCATGCATGGGCCATGCAAGCTTGCACCACCTTTCCTCTATTTTTGTGTTCTTTTGAATTGTGAGAAGCTTGTTGAATTTGAATTCAAATAAGTGATCAATTCAAAACAAACCATAAATATCTCACCTTCTTTTCCAACTTGGTTTCTTCTTGTTTTTAATTGATCATGGTTCTTTTGGAAGCTTTTACATAAGCTTGTTTTAATCAAATGAAAGAAAAACAAATAGTAAAGAAATAAGAGAGAAAGGAAAGAAGATGTCAGCTAACCCCACCCCCAGCTTTTCCTTGATGATCAAGAAGATGTCAGCTAACCCCAGCCTCCCCCTCACTCACCCTGGTCGCCCATGCTGCCCTGGCCGAGAGAGAGAGAGAGAGAGAGAGAGAGGAGAGGAAAAGCAACCATAGTTGCTTTTGCTAAACCCCAACCCGACCATGTGTCGTGTCTCCCCTGCCCTTATCTACCCCGGTATCACCAACCTAACGATCAGAGCCACCCCAGGGATAATCCCAGAGCCCTCTGCCCTCCCCCATCTCCTCTACTAGCCTCACCTACCACCATAGCACCACCTCGGTCATCTTCTGTTCTGGCGCGTGGGAGTGAAGGAGGAGAGGAGCAAGGGCGTTGGGGAAGACTGGAGCCACCTCCTGTACCTTCTTGAACATGGAGAAAAGGAGGAGAAGGCTTGGAACAAACAGAACCGCCGCGAGCCCGATGAAACCCTAGATCCTTAGATCGTGAGCGCCGCCGCTGATCGTCGTCGCCCTACGCCAGTTCGACCACACCAGCAACCCCGCGGTGACAATAGGCTAAGTCGGTTTGTGTTAGGCCTATATAATCACTTGTAACCAGCATAATATTATTATCGATTATTATTCAATACAATTCTACAAAGAGAAAAATGGGGAAGGATTTTTGTCGGAGCGGGAGGTGGTAGCATAAGAGGGAGGTGAGCCTACTTTTCGTGCCATACGACCCTGCAATTCTTTCGGCTCTCGCCATCTTCCCGCTGCCTCCCCGTGCCCGCCGTTCCTCCCCTTGCGCTCGCCAGGGCCTGTCCCAGTGGAAACGTTTGATTTTGGCGTTCTTCCGGAGCCAGGATAAGGGTTGCTTTAATACCCGTGCGGGACAAATCCCCGGTACGCCACGACACACCAAACGGGTTTATTTCTTCCGGCCCGGTGCAAGAAACGAAGGCCAACCAAACACGCCCTAAGCCGACGTGCTATGACATTCTTCGTCCAATCTCTAAGGTTGGGTGCTTGATGAGGTCCTAGACATACCATAGCTCATATGCATCACTAGCTTTTGCATGAGTCCTAGTGGGCGAGTACATAATACTTCTCCCTCTTTATGTAAATTCTAAAGTGACTGATATTCAATGACTCTATGAACGTTTCGTCACAAGGAATCGATGAAGCGAATCTTTTTATGTGTTGGGATCGAGTTTGCTTCTGAGTTATAAATTTTATAGTACCTGGTCTTAATTTAGAAAAGAAGGACAATTTTTCTCCAAAAAATAAATATACGCAACCATGAGGTGGGATGATCCCGTGAAAACCCTACGAAAGAGGCAGGAATGCAGAAAATGCAAGACCACTCGCAGCCACAAAGGATCCAGGTCGAAGACCATTCGTATGCAGTCTCGGCCCCACCATGCACTCGCAGTCCTACAGTGCACTCGCAGTCGCGAACACCACAAATCCTGAGAAAGAAAAGCTTTGATCGATGCTCATGGAGTCATGGTCCCCCCCCCCCCCCCCCCCCCCCCCTCCCATCGAGGCTCCGTGGCTCCCCAGCTTTTGGCGCCTCCTCCAAATCATTCGTCCATAATTCAGTGCCCACCTCTAGCGGCGCGTAGGCCGGCCGGCCGGAGCGAGCATAGCATCTGCATCTGCTTCCCAAATGCGTCATCGCTACCCCCCTTCTTCTCAGCGCTGTCGATCTACTCTAGGAGTGGCAAAAGGGCCGGCCGGCTAGCCCCTGCGCGCGGGTCAAGATTCCCCTATTTCCGCGACCCGGCGCCGGGCAAATTCGTGGTAGCAGTGCCAGTACGTGCTCCACTTGCTGGATCTCCCGGCGGTCCCTTCTATCTAGGAGTAATAATAATATTTTTTGAAAGAACTGATAATTCGAGCTTTCCGAGGAATCCCCTGTGGATCACGATATGACCAATACGTCACGGGCTCACGACAGCAACGTTGGCAACTGATTGCATCTCAAAACTGGGAGCCTCTACGTATTAGCAATAGATCGGTTTAGGGCTAAGCTTTAACGCTTTCAAAGCCTATATGTAAGACGCATGATCTATCTCCCCGCCATATCCGTGGATCCATCTACATGCATTTAGCCATGGCGCACCCCGCCATGAGGATCGTGAAATAATTGCGGCATGGTTAGGAGCCAACAGGAAACGCGAGGTCGGAAAGCGCTCATCACAATTCACACCGGGTCGATCAGTCCGTAGATCAGCATGTATGGATCCCCGAGAGAAACGGGAGTGATCGGTGTGGAGCTGTCGCTGTAGTCCCTAAGGAGTAGTATATCCAAAGCCGCCACTGTTTCCTCACGCTGGGCCTTGGTGCTTGCGTGCGCGCGCACGTCCCGAACGGCAGCAGAGCAGAGCGACCGGTCTTTTCCAGCCAGGGGATCGGACGGGAGAAAGCAAACAAGGGGGAAACGGTCCACCGGAGCGAGCGTGCCGAGGATGCACGCACTGCAGTACTGCAGCACGGCGAGGGCAGGGCGGAGAGGACGATGGAGATCGGTCGGAGCGCAGTGTTAGTGGAACAGTAGAAGCGTGAACCCGACATGCATGGGCCAGCCGCACGGAGCTGTACGCCTGTACCCAGACCCAGACCCAGACCCAGACCCGGTGGAGTAAATGGGGTTTTGCCTTGCCTCTGGCTGGGTTCGAGGGTTCAGTAAAAGCAAAAGGCACCACGTACGTGCCCCCGCCCGGCCGCTCAGGCGCGCACCCTACCACCGGCCGGATGCAACCCCAAGATCTGCATGCTCTGCCTCGGGGCTCGCCTCGCCACTGCCCTAATCTTGCACTTGGACGTACGGCACATCGACGCAGAGGAAGAGCGAATGAAACTCGAAAGCAAAAGCTTGCAGCTTGCAGGTGTGCGTATCGAGTTGAACACATACACGGAGGCTGGCCTCAGATTCCAGGAGCCGGCCGGCCAGCGAAACTACACTGCGCCCGGCGGCGACGTGCAGGTAGGCCCCTCCGACTCCGACGGGTCATTACTGCGGGGGCGCGCGGGGTCCGTCGTGCCTGGAGATCACTGGGATCGTGCGCGGAGCAGTGCCCAGCTAGAGCTAGGGACACTCCCCGCTGCCCCACCACACGGCCCAGGCGCTCATCTTTTCCTTTGCCCTTTGCGAGTCCTGGGTGGGCCGGCCGTGACTGACCGAGGACGAGGGGTGCGTGAGTGAGGCGATGACATGACAGTACTGCAACGCCGCCCCCACTCTCTCCTCAGTCCTCACGCACGGCACGAGAAGAAGCACTGCCGCTAGCTAGCACCATTGGGAATCGCTTCCGCCTTGCTGTGTTGATGCCGCCTAGCTTCTGGACTGGAGATCATTCCACGCAACGCTGATCCTTCCTCATATATATGCATTTTAGAAGATCTCAGCCAGATTAGTAGTTAAAGGCTAGCTGATCGAGACATGCATATATATTGGTCTACCTTCTCGTGCATCCCGCTCTGACGCGGGATCTGCGTTCCTAAGTGGACGTGCTGCATGCCTCTGAATGATGACGATCGAGATGGCACAAGGGAGGAGACACCCCTGCCTGTTTCATTTGCGACAGGAGATGAAACTAGGATCCACAGTACCGTACGTACAACGGCGAGATCTGGATAGTCCGTGAGTAAGCTATAAGGCATGCCGCCAGGTAGGACGGTCACGGTGGGATTAAAATGCATGAGTCTACACTAAAAATACTGCGTTTTATAAAAAGTCTAGAACATATTTAGTATATTTGAAACGGAGAGAGTACAGTGTAATAGTGCTAGTGCGAAAAAAAAAATGCAACCACACGGAACGGAAGCATGTTTGAAAACTGGGCCGACACGCCAGACTTCTTTCTCCCCGTGAAGCAAATTTGGAACCATACCTCTCTGGCCCAACTTGAGATCGCAAGAAGCTATAAATTTTCCGGGCCGTAACTCTAATCCACGGCCATGAGAGTAGCCCAACAAAATTGTTGCCTGACCAATTTGTTCCATGTTTTAGGTGTGCTAATTTGTTCTCAACAAAAACTGTGGTTACAAGTACAGGGAACAATCCTCCATCTATTATATCTATATAATATATACTCTCTATATATACCTAATAACAATAGAAGAAGAAGTGTTTCTCCTTTCCTACACTTTTTTTAGACGGTTGTACCCTCCCACCAAAATACACATATTACACCAAAATGCAACGATACCGGTTCTGTTTTTCTATTTCCTTTCTTCTACCAATTTATAGACAATGCCACCGCTCAAGTGCGTTTCGTCTCCTAAAATGGGTCCCAGTCTTGGGACTCTGAGCTTTTCATCCATTAAGAGCACCACTAACTGATCTTTTTCCTATCCCGAACTGGTACAAGAGAAGGCTCTCGAAGAGGCGGTGGCTAAAAACCCATCTAGGGTTCGTTCCCTCCACCAGTCTGTAACATCTCCGATGGTCTTAGGGCCTTGGAGGTGTGGCGGATCATGGACCCTCGCTGACGGAAGGTCTCAGTGTTTTGTTTAGACTATTTTCAGTGTATTTTTCAGGATATTGAGGCGGCGGCTACGTCCTGAAGTTAGAATGGGGTCCTCCTTGCCCTATCCTCGCTCTGGTGGTGCGTCTAGCATCAGCGGGCGCATGGAGTCGTGTGTCCGACGGATCCCTTCAGATCCGATCGTTTTTCATATTCGTTGGTGTGATTTGATGTCAGTCTCTTCCGATCTATGTTTTTCATCTTCGGCGATGGTTCATATTGTGGTGCGTTGGTCCTTTCGGGCCTTAGCATGATGATTTCCTGTCCGTCTACTGCAACAAGCTCGACTACGACAGGCTTTTCCTGGCTTAGTGATGGAGGGCGGAGGATGACGGCGCGCCTTCGGCTCGTGCCAGTGTCTGTAGTCGTCGCTAGGTGGTCTAGCGACCTATTTGTATTTTTTTATTACTTTTGGGACTCTATACTGCTCTTGATGATTATTAATAGATCGGTGGAATTGCACACAAAAAATAGATACTATAAAATGGCAAACTGCAAATCTAGTTTGCAGGGAACTGAATTCACGATTCGTGGTTCAGAGTTTGTCCACGCAGATCAAAGCCTGATTTTTGACCCTTTTGAAAAAAATGCAATAATATATGCAATATTTTCTACAGTACAGAGTGACCAAGACCAATATGCGCTAACTAATTAAGTGGGTAACCAACAATGCTAATTAAGTACTCTGATCAACAAACGCACACCACTGTTTTCACAAATACTGCAAGCAACCACAATTCTTACAAACCATGTCATTTAGTGCCCAAGAACCAGTACACCACGGGAAATACAGTTATATAGGGTAATAATAATGCATATAGTAGAGTTGCACGCTCTGAATCCCCTACCTAGTGAAATAAACTTGCACTAGAGGATTCCCTCATTCTCCTTGAATAGAGACGCATGCATAGGGGGCAACAATGCAAAGGGGTCGGCCATCCCATTAATTAGTATGCATTCTTCATCTTCAACGAGCAGGGACCAAGCAACAGTGAAGACCACCTTGAAGCCGCCAAGATCCAGTTCATGTTGACTTGTGTTGCATCTTTTGGGAAGAACCAAGACATGACCCTCTGCAGCAACGTCTCCGGACTGTGAGTACGCTTGGATGACAACTTTCAGCTTCCCACGAATCTCTATAGAAACAACCTGCCTCGACAGATTGATGTAGCCACCTTTCACTGCACTATCTCTTCCGATCACTTTCGAATCAAACAACACAACTTCCAAAGATGGAGGAGACTCATCGTCGCAGTTTTCGATAACACGTTGAGACAGCGAGGAGCAAACAACCTTGAAACCGTACTCGAAAGGCATCGACTTGCCATCAACAACATGAACACCAAAGATGGTGGCCTGGACAGAACTGTTGAGCTGCTGAGTGCATAGCTCAAGCGTGCAAGCGTGCTTCTCGATGGTGCTGGTACGCACCTTGTGGCCGTTATCACCGTCATAGTAGAATGCATCGCTGATCAGTGCTCTATCTTCAGACGCCGTTTTGCCCTTTACTCTAAGTTGGATTTCGATGTCGACCGGTTCCTCGGACACAATTGCACGAACGGGGCCAGTCAAGTGCAGAAACGGATGCTGCAAAGTATTTATCAATTACAGCTAATCAAGGAGTTAAAATAACTTGAATACAAGAAGAATATATATAGTATAGTATGACATACCGACTCGTGGATGATCTGGCAGTCATCCCTTGGACGAAGAAAAATGGGGTTGCGACGCTGATCCACGGTGTCTCGGGCAGCCACCACGCCGTGCACTTGCAGGGGCCAGTCGAAGTGTTTCAGGCCAGTGATTTTGATGGAGCAGACCTGCACGGTCTTGGCGTGGAAAGCGTCTACCGGGATGAATCCGGGAGTGCAGTGTGTAAAGAGCATAGGACTAAATAAAGCTGCATTCAGTATTGGAGCACCCACTTAATAAACTGCTAGGTAAGGTAAGAAAATAAAACAAGCTAAGATATGCTATGAACGGATGTTTACTCACTGAGGTCTTCGAAGTCAGTTTTGTTGTCGCCGTAGAACCGTTCCCAGCCCGCACGGAAGCGAGCGAGCGCCTCTTCCTCGTACTCCGCATCCGAATTATCTTCGTCGTAGTACTCATCGGCGGCACTCGGGTTGGTCGACGTCTCTGGGCCTGGTTTTCCTCCGCTAATAATTGTCACCGGAGCATCTTGTACCTTGCCGCCCCTCTCTTCTTGTGCCGCCTCCTTCGTCTCCGTGGAGAATTTACGGCTGTCCATCACCGCCGATTCTCCTTCTACTTCCCCTCATCGGTCTTTGCCTCCATCTTCTCCGTGTAGGGCCTGTAGGCTGCACAGAAACGCGTGATGGTATCGGCGATGGATTGCAGCGCGAGGATCTGCTTCCGTCTCTCTTGTTCCGTGTCGAGTTGTTAGCATAAAACTACCACTTTTATGGCTAAATTTCGAAAAACTACCACTTTACGTTTTCGTAGCAAAAATCTACCAGCTCGTCCGTTTTCTCAAATCGCACTGAACCGCTTCTAAACGCGAATTGACACTGGAGCTGACAGGGCTGGCCCACAGCGGGCGCTGACGTGGCAAGGGTAGACGGCGGCCGACACGGCCGTCCACGCCCGTTAACGGCAGGGGGTGGGACCCACTCAGGGCGATGTCCTAAGCCGTCATAGCTGCCTGTCCTAGCGCGTTCCCCGCTCGACCACGCTCTTGAGACAGAGAGAGCCGCCGCCGACCGCCCGCTCCGCCATTAGCGCCACCGCCGACAGAGAGCGCCGCCGCCTGCCGCCGTCGCCATGCCTAGCTGGCACGACGGTTCTGAGTCGAGCAACTCGTACCTAGGGGTAAGCTCCAGTCCATCCCCCATTCCCATATATGAAATTAGGGTTCATCCGAAATTAGGGTTTCCGAAAACTTGCTTTACAAGTTAGTTACGGACCCTGACCCTGTGCATATATACGGACGAGCAGACCATCATGGTCCTGTCGGACAGATTCCTAGCTAGACTCGTACACGGAGCAGACGCGGTGACTTCCAGTTCCAGGACACAAACTATGCTAGACCTACTCTACTCGGAGTAGCACTCATACAGGACCGCCAACGTGCGACCTATACAAGTAGTACTGTAGTACCATACACGGCAACTATTGCCTCGCGTACACAAGTAACCATGGGAGTTTCCATCACACGATTTGCTGTCAGTCAGTCCGTCCGTCGATCTAGCTAAACATGGGGACAGGTAGGTGGAGAAAATTACAAAAAACAACCACATATTACAGGCTAGGGTTTTAAAAAGCCACCACTTTACGCTAGGTTTCATAAAACCAACACTTCAGAGTGAGTTCGTGATATATAACACTGATATCGGTTTGATCCTGGTCTAATGAAAAAACTGACCGATGGATCCCACCTGTCAGGATGACGTGGCGTCGTTTTTTAAAAAAAAACACCTCCACATATTATAAGTCCTACGTCCTTTTTCTTTTTTCAATTCGTTCTCACAATTTTTCTATTTCTTTTTTCCCCTATGTTGGCCGCCCGCGCCGCCGCTCGCCCAGAGCTTGCTGGAGCTCGTCGGCGCCTCCCGCAGTCGAAGCTTGCTCGCGCCGCCACTGGCCGGAGCTCACCCGCTCCTCCCATGGCCGGAGCTCGCTGTGCGTCGTCCCTACCGGAGCTCGCCTACGCCTCCCGCGGCTGGAGCTCGCCGCGCGCCATCCCTACCGGAGCTCGCCGGCGCCTCCCGCTGTCGGAGCTCGCCCGCGCCTCCTATGGCCGGAGCTCGCCCGCGCCTCCTATGGCGGGAGCTCGCCGTGCGCCGCTCTACCGGAGCTCGCCTACACCTCCCGCGGCCGAAGCTCGCCGTGCGCTGCCCTACCGGAGCTTTCCTACGCCTACCGCGACTGGAGCTCGCCGATGCCTCCCACGGCCGGAGCTCGCCCGCGCCTCCTATGGCGGGAGCTCACCGTGCACCGCCCTACCGGAGCTCGCCTTCGCCTCCCACGGCCAGAGCTTGCCATGCGCATCCCTACCGGAGCTCGCCTACTCCTCCCGCGGCCGGAGCTCGCCGCGCGCCATCCCTACCGGAGCTCGCCGACACCTCCCGCAGCCAGAGCTCGCCTCTGGGAGAGGATGGGTGGCGCTGTAGTTGGCCGCAGACGACAAACAGCACGGTCATGCTCCACCACATGATTTATGTTTTATGAAATAAATAAAGAAGAGAAAAAAATCTTATATAAGTGGGGTTTCTCCAAAATTTACAAAAAAGCCCAGAACTAGAACCAGTCTATCGTGCATCTCCCTTGACTATTTTCCTTGTGCCACGTCATCCTGACAGGTGGGACCCACCGGTCAGTTTTGTCATTAGACCAGGGTCAAACCGGAGTGCTATCTGTCACGAACTCACTCTGAAGTGGTGGTTTTATGAAACCCTAGCGTAAAGGGGTGACTTTTTGAAACCCTAACCCGTAATGTGGTGGTTTTTTGTAATTTTCTCCAGTTAGGTGTATCCGACAAAGATATGGAGTTCAAGGACAAACCAGGTTCAGTTCCCTTGTCCGGGGTTAAAAAGTTCGTGCCTGTTATTCCGAGGCCGTCTCGTATGTACTCGTTCCCTCTATTTCAAAATATAAAATATTTTAGATTTGTGAAACAATTGTATTTAGACCCCTTTTAGTGTGCAGGTTTATGTATGTTTGAAATGAACCTACACAGTAAAAACAGTGTAGCTACACTAAGTTTATAAAGCTAAAACATCTTATATTTTAAAACCAAGGGACTATGTCATAAGGAGCAAGCGAAGGAACAGCGATAGAAGCCCAGATAAAACATGTCGGCTTCAGGAAGAAATTCATTCACCTAACATCTCACCTATTATTTATCGTGTAACTCGATGTGAAAGTAGTGGGTGGTGGGACTTTTTCTTATGCAGTTGCGCATATGTGTGCAATTGCGATATAATTTTTTTTCTATGCAATTGCGACGATATTTGTGCAATTGCGATATAAACATTTTTCCTATGGAATTGCAGCGATATGTGTGCAATTGCGGTATAAACTATTTCATATGTGCAATTGCACATATGTTTACAATTATGCAAATGCGATATAAGTTTTTTCATATGCAATTCCATACTCAATCTTGAATTTTACATATAACCTATTTTTATTTGACTTTCCCATGTCAGACTTGTAACTGGGCTTCTAGTTGTCTATTTTTAAGTTTGTTATTGGGCTTACTAGTCAGGCACAAGAAAGTCTAGAAAAGAAAAAACAGAGAGATTCTATAAAATGTTGATTTCTAGAGTGACCGAGAGCTAAAATAAATCTCGGTCTACCGAGAGTTAGGCGTGTCTTTGTTTTAAAATATAAGATGTTTTAGATTTATGAAGTAATTGTACCTAATTTATTTTAGTGTGTGGGTTCACCTAGGTTTGGAGTGAACCTATATACTAAAAAAAAGAGTCTAGATATTTTCTTTTTATAAAGCTAAACATCTTTTATTTTGAACCGGAGGGAGTAGTAATTTGGCAGAAACCATTGTCTACAATATAGCTGATCAAGGTATCGTCCAACAAGCAAATTACACGTAGACAAACCACACGCAGTTTCCTGGAATCGACAAACCGCGTGCATTTCCGAGATTAAAACTTGGGGAAAACGAGCTGTGTTACGCCCATGCACAATTTATGTGAAAAAAAAATACTTTGTAATGTGGCCTTGTCCGAAATAAAAAATGTCGGATTTTTTTAGCGAAATTCCACCGATCTATTGATAATCATCAACAACAGTATAAAGAGTCCTAAATGGAATAAAAAATACAAATAGATCACTGGACCACCTAGCGACGATTACAAATACTGACACGAGCCGAAGGCGTGCCGCCGTCCTCACCCCTCCATCATCGGAACCGGGCAAAGCTTGTCGTAGTAGAGCTTGTTGCAGTAGACAGACAGAAAGTCGTCGTGCTAAGGCCCAAAGGACCAGAACAACAATCATCGCCGAAGATGAACAACGTCGATCGGAAGAGACTGATCTCAAAACACATACACGAAAAACAATCGGATCCCAAGAAATCCGTCGGACACATGACTCCAGGCACCCTCTATTGATGCTAGACGCACCACCAGAACGAGGATAGGAAGAGAAGGATTCTGACCTCAGGATGTAGCCTCCGTCTTAACATTCTGAAGAAGACATAGAAAATAATCTAAACAAAACACTGAAACCTCCCGGTGACGAGAGGCCGTGGTCCGCCATGCACGGACTGGTGGTGTCGCCGGCGGAGGGAAGGAACCCTAGATGGGTTTGCCGCCGCCTCCTAGAGAGGTTCTGCTCGTACGTACCGGTTCGGTGACATCAACCGTGCGGTTTTTATTGGATTCCGTGTTCCCAAAATTTGTCATATTTTTTATTTATCTATTTTTGTGCTGCCCAGAATACGCTTATTTTCCACTAATATTGTTTACAGCCCATATTTTTGCAATGTTGGTTACTTAACCGGCCGCCGAGGCGAGGACGAGATCCGGCACCAGGTGTCTTCCTAGACAACAACACGCACGGACGGTTCTGCTCTCTGATCCTCGAGATGATGTAGTACTATTTTTTTTAAACAAGGGGAAGGACCCAGAAGGGTCCAGAACTGCATTTATATGGTGGGTATAGTTACAAGCAGGGAACCAAGTTTTAAGAGAATAACACAGAAGTCCTGGTCTTTTACAAAAAGGACCTCAAAAGAAAAGCAGGAAACGCAATCCAGACCTTCTCCACCGAGGACGAAGTTGCACTCGACGTCACCGCCGTCAGCGCCACCGGCAGGGACGGGACCACTTGGCCTTGGCGAGAAGAAGAACGCCGTGACGGAGTGGCAGAAGGGCCTCTACATCAGGAGGTTGAGAGAATCGCGGCTTGTCCAGAATCACCGCGCGGAGTGGCATCTTAGACTAGAGATAGTAGTAGCGCAAGATCGCCGCCACTTGGGAGCTCCACCAATCGCAGCCAGAAATCCCCACCAGAGAGGGAAGAAGCGGACATCAAACCTACTTTCGCCTTGACCACCACCTCGATGGGTACGGAGGAAAGGAAGATGAGATGAACGAGCCATCTCCTCACCGAAGGCACCATCCTTCAACTGCTGCTGCAAGAATTGCTGACCACCATCCAGATCCGGACTGCTGCCACAAGCCGAAGGACGTGGTCGGAGAAGAGAGCTGCCGAAGGTGCGCCGAGTTTGGCCTTTATTTGAAGGGAGATTAGTGGTCTTCCCCGCCACCGCTTTTGGACCTTCCCATGGGAGCACCACCGCAGAAGGAAGAGGGACTACATCGAGCAGGGGGAGGCCCGACTCCACCCACTTGAAGCTCCCACATCGAGCCTTATTTGGAGGGATGCTCGTCATCGACCAGCTTCTCGGCATCGCAACTTGCCATCATCAAGATGCGTCGGAGCAGGGGAAGCTCGAGATGCGGTGGATCTGGCCGCCAAGGTCCACCGTCCTACCCTCAATCGCCACTAGGGGACACAACTCCAAGGGAAAATCTACTCCTACTATGGTACAAAGGGGTGGGACCCTCACCCGGTCTCGACGCCGGCCATCGCCGGAGAAGAGAGGGGGAGGGGCCGAACGGCCCTTGGGAGGAGGTGGCTTTGGACGGGAGATGGGGAAGAGGAGAGTTGGGGAAGAGACTCGTCTTGTTGTCTAGGTGATGTAGTACTGGGATCCTTCTTCGTCTCCATGCGGTCATGGTAATCAACATGTGGTGGAAGAGGGCGTGGCCACATGGGGGTCCAGCGTCCTATATCACGGTGGCCCGCGCGCAGGTGTGCGGCTTGGCGCTGCATTGAAGATGCGTTCGGTTGAGTATCAAAGCGCAGGCACCGACGTTGACGCTATCCCTGGCCCACGCCTGGTTGAGGCCGGGTGATGTCTACGTACTTCTATTCTTGTAGACAGCTGTTGGGCCTCCAAGTGCAAAGGTTTATAGAACAACAACAAGTTTTCCCTTAAGTGGATCACCCAAGGTTTATCGAACTCAGGGAGGAAGTGGTCAAAGGTATCCCCTCTCAAGCAAACTCTGCAATCAAGATACAAGAAGTCTCTTGTGTCCCTAACACACCCAATACACTTGTCAGGTGTATAGGTGCACTAGTTCAGCGAAGAGATAGTGAAATACAAGTGGTATAGATAATTATAAGTGATAACGGTGATAGAAAATAGCTTGGTGACGTGTGGTTGACGTGGGAAAAGACCAAATGAAAACTAAAATAAAGATAGAAGCAAGCAAGCATGTAACAGATCTAATTGCAAACGGTGTTTCAGTGCTTAGAAACAAGGCCTAGGGATCATAATTTCACTAGTGAACACTCTCATATAAATATATTCTTCTTTATGATACTACGCTGAACTACTCTCCGGTTGGGCACTCTAATCCATGGTAGGGCTATAACAACACACCTCAAAGTCCATCTTTCCCATCTAGAAAACCCCACACTGTCACCTTGAGCACTAGATGGGTCCAACAAACACCACAATTTCATAAAGACATCCAACTCCAAATATAACTCATAACAAGTATTTGTAATCTCTAGCCTAAGTGCTACCATGGTGTGCACACTGTCAACTTCACACACATGGGGAGAGCAGAGATCTATTAAAGCACTTGAGTAGCAAGGTAGATCTACTTGATTACAAAGCTCTAAGTGCTACCATGGTGTGCACACTGTCAACTTCACACACATGGGGAGAGCAGAGATCTATTAAAGCACTTGAGTAGCAAGGTAGATCTACTTGATTACAAAGCTCATGATCACAATATGATCATGCATAGAGAGAGAGAGATGAACACATAGCTACCGGTAGAACCCTTAGCCTCGAGAGAGAACTACTCCCTCCTTATCATGGGAATCAACAACAGTGATGGAGATCGATGGAGATGGCTCTGGGGGCACTTCCCCGTCCCGGCAGGGTGCCGGAACAGAGACTTTCTGTCCCCCGAATCTCCCCTTCGGTGGCGGGGGCGCTGTGGAACTTTTCGTGGCTGGAGGCTTGACGATTTACGGTTTTTGCATCGGGAGGCTTTTTATAGGCGAAGAGGCAAGGTCGGTGGGCGGCCAGGAGGGCCACACCATGCCCTGGCGTGGCCTGGGGGGACCCGCGCCTAGGGGTGGTTTGGCCACCCTGTGGCCCCCTTCGTCTCTCCTTCTGGCTTCGTGAATCTTCCGAGAAAATAACGACTTTGGCTTTTGTCTGATCCAATTCCGAGAATATTTATTTTTTGACTTTCTGGAACCAAAAACAGTAGAAAACAGGCAACTGGCACTGTGGCTCTTGTTAATAGGTTAGTCCAAGAAATCATATGAAAAGTACTCCAAAGTATGGATAAAACATAAGAAAGTAGATAAAAACCAAGCATGGAACATCAAAAATTATGGATACGTTAGCAAAGTATCAAGACCTTCGAGATATTTCTGGACAAATTGTCGGCATCACCTATACGGAGCATTCAAGACCAATGGGCAAGACGACGCAAGATCTCAAAATCCTCTGGGGGCTACTATTGGGGATATGCTAAATGGGTATCACCATTGCATGTCTCTAATCCGGCTAACCCGGTTGGCCCACAGTTGGTAGCATGGCATATGGTCTGTTGGGCGGCCCAGTTAGGTGGATCCAGAAGGGAGGCCCATGCCGGATAAAGGAAGTCTACGTGGGAGTCATCGACATACTCGGAGCCTTGGGGTACAAGACACGAAGACTAGTAAGTATTAGTGTAGGACTCTATACCTTGTCCGGCAAGGTCCTTTCCCTGTAACCCTAGGTTCTGGTGCCTTTATAAGCCATACCTATGGGAGCCTTTAGGGCACGACACATATGATTCAGTGCAACACCTCGCACAACGAACCGATCCCTATAACCCGGTGTATTGCTATTATAGTGATTTATAGCAGGAGTAGAGTTCCGTCACCATTGTGGGACTTGAACCTGTGTAAGTTGTGTTACCTCGTACCCGCCAACTCACCGTCTTCCCCCACGTCTCTAAACATGCTCTGTGAGGAACCCTCCATGACGTACTCATCGGCAATACGATGACATGACCACATCATGTTACACCAACCACCAATACTAAGGTGAATTCCTTCCATACCTTGTCTTCCTATGATCATCACTTGAATGGGATCCTACTTGAGCCAAGTGCATATTGTATGAGTAGGCCCGTGATCATGTTGCCAAGAGGAGGAGACAAGGATGCCCCAAAATCCAAGATGACCAAGCAAGAAGCCTGGAAGAGGAGACGCAAGAGAGAGTCTTCTGGTGGAGGTGTTGCATGCCTCGCGCTGCAAAACTGGATCCAACGCGCTGCAAATCCCATACACAACGCCAAATTTTGTAGCGCCCGTTGGAGATGCTCTAAGTGCACTAACTACGACATAGTGTACAACTCTCAAAGCCTTTGCCATTCCTGACTTTGCAAATGACGTTGGCCAAAACACAACAAGTTACTAACTTAAATTTGCCATATAAGAGTTATATGCTATCAATAACTCAACTGCAAAACAAATGCCTACAAATCTATGTGATAGTTGTAGACAGAAAGGATAGATTTTTATATCGAATGTTTTGGAACTACAAATCATCTATCTTTGAGCTTAGGTATCCCCTTCGTGAAAGAAAAGAGAGGAAGATCTGGCCCTTAGTCCTCTTTTGATGCCCAAATAAATAGAAAACTATGGAAACAGGCAAAAACTTCAAGCCTTTTTCTCTATGTAAATACTATTATAAGTACACTAACAATATTTTCAAGGAGCTACCAAACTGCTTATTCGCTTAAGAAAATAGAAACTATCCAAAACTTCATCATAGATTCTCTCAAGTTTTACGATATGTCATCAACTCACATAAGTATTTATTCGGGATGTCAGTCTTACACCGGAGCATCGGTTACATATAGACATATAGGCATGCTATTCATTCCACATAAGGATGCTATCTCCAGCACACCCAACATAATGGCAGTGAATTTGAGTATAGCCACTTGTTCACACTTGATATACTCTAGAAATATTTGTTTGTTGAAGCTAAACTAGACAGTCATACCTGGGAAACCTCTATTCGAATATTTGTTAGACTAGCACCAAAGAACTCTTTATCATGGTATCTGAGGATACCAATAGATTCAAACACATATAAGTGGCAAAAACTTAATCTATACATGAATTTGTTTTTCTCATATTTTTTTTTGCGGATCATCTTGTATTACTCAAAAACATCAGATATTACAATCTCTATAACAAGTGCTCAGTAAACCCTCTGGACCAGAGGTGAGCCACACTACCGTTCTAGAGCTAGTTCTAGCATAGTTTGCTAAAAAATGACTACTAGTATTCTGGCATCGTTTAACATGAGTAATACAAGACCGACGAACCTTCATCAAGGTTTTGATCTCTTCAATCACCATTGCAGAACGGTCAATATCTTTATTGCTTACCATGCTGATAATCTCCAAACAGTCTGCCTCAACGATTAGAGGTTTATTAGACCAATGCAGTGCCAGCGAAAGACCCTCCAGGACAGCAGAAAGTTCAGCATCTAAAGGATCCATGCATGAGAATAATTTCCAACAAGATGATAATATTATTTCTCCATGGTCGCCACAGATGATCATTCCTGCTCCGACATCACCAACTACCAAACGATCCATCTATGTTGAGCTTATCCCATCCAACGGGCGGAGGCACCCATATAGGAAGCGATTCAGGAGGAGGCCCAAAATGAATACACTCCTCATCTAAACCCAGCACAAACTTGCCTTTTGTAATAACTTCAGTTGGATGATGTTTGATCATAATCGGGGACTCCACATAGCTGAGAAGAAAACTCTTTGAGACATCCATCGGTGGTGGTTGTTTAGCATGCACAACTTCATTGCGGATATGCCATGCACGCCACAGGATCATCAGAACTTTGCAAATGGAATCTCGTGATAGACATGTCAGTAGATTAAGGCGCCATTCACTTCCTGTATTCTCCACCGATCCCAGCAACAGTAACTTCCATACCCCATCCATGCAAGACCATAGCTGTTTTGCTAGGGTGCATCTAAAGAACGGATGGAAATTGTCCTCCGATTCGACTCCACAAATAGGGCATTGATCTGTTAATTCCAGATTATGTTTGAATTTATTCCGCCAAGTGGGAAGCGAGTCCGTCGCCAGGCAAAATGTTGAACTTTTGGAGGGGCATCAGACTTCCAGATCAAATCCCAAATATTCCTCATACCATTTGGTGCCGAGCTCGATGATTCATGAGATGACCGCCACAACTCTTCCATGGCCAAATCATATGCGCTCTTAACGGTAAAAAGATCATGCTTATTAGGTGCCCAAGCTAGATGGTCCGCATTAAGCCTACGGGAGGGTTTAATCTTCTTAATCTCCATCACATTAGCAGGAATAAAGTACTGATTTAAAATATTAACTCTCCATTCTCCAAACTGATTAATCAGCTCCGAAACAAACCGCAACCTGCACCTCCTTTTTGTTGAGGCTGTCCTATAAGAAAATGGCCTAGGGATTCAGGCATCTCTCCATATTCTTATATCCCGACAATTTCCAACTCGCCAGATAAGCCCCTTTTTTAAAAGGTCCAACCCATGAGAAATAGCTTGCCATGTTGATGAAGAATTACCCTTAAACACTGTATCCTCTAACTTGCCATTGGGGTAGTATTTTGCTTTGAACACTCTTGCACATAGACTATCCGGTTTTGTAATCAACCTCCACGCTTGCCGGGCCAACAAGGCTTGATTAAAAACATGAAAACCTCGAAAGCCAAGACCACCTTGTTTCTTCGGTCTTTGCAATTTTTCCCAAGATCGCCAATGCGTCTTCCTCTTCCCGTCCTTGCTGCCCCAATAGAAGCCCCTTACAAGCTTAGTAAGCTCATCACATACTGAAAGAGGTAATTTCAACACACTCATTAAATATGTGGGTAGTGCTTGGGCAACAGCTTTGATGAAGACCTCTCTTTCTGCTTGTGCAAGAGAGCCATCACCCCACATAAGAAACCTTTTAGTTAACTGAGCTTGGAGATTCTGAAGTTTACCCCTCGACATGCGACCATCAGGAGTTGGAAGACCCAGATACTTCTCTTCAAACACCAAGCTAGTAACTGCAAGAGACTCACGGATTTCCTCCTGAACCATAGTAGGACAAGATTCTCCAAAAAGCAAAGAGCACTTTGAGGGGTTTATGAGCTGGCCCGTACAAGAAGCATAAGTGTCAAGTATTGATTTCACATGATCAGATTGTTCCTTAGCCGCCTTGAAGAATAATAAAGTGTCATCAGCGAATAACAAATGCGAGACTCTGGGAGCACGCCGACACACTTTGATGGGTGATACCAAATTATTAGCAATACCTTTATTCAAACGAGCCGATAGACCGTCAGCCACAAAAAGGAATAAGAACGGAGATAAAGGATCACCTTGCTGAAGCCCACGCGATGGTGCAAATGAATCCAAGAGGGTTCCATTGAATTTTACGGAATACCTCACCGATGTTACACACACCATTATCCAATCAACGAACCGGTGAGAGAAACCCAATTTTTGCATCACTTGCTTCAAGAATAACCAGTCAACTCGATCATACGCCTTAGATAAGTTCAATTTGTATGCACAGAAACTTTTTGTCGGATCCTTCTCTTCCTTGATATGATGGATACATTCAAAAGCCAGCAACGTATTAGCTGTTATCATTCTACCAGGGACAAAAGCACTCTATGATGGTGAAATGATATCATCAAGTAGGGGCCGTAATCTGTTTACCAAACACTTTGATACAACTTTGTAAACTACATTACAAAGACTGATAGGTCGGAAATCCGATAGTTTGCAAGGATTATTTACTTTTGGTATAAGCACAATAGATGTATTATTTGCACCCTCGGGCATAATACTCTCCCTAAAGAATACCAACACCGCAGCAATTATCTTTTCCTTCGAAGTCCCCCAATTCCGCTGGAAAAATCTAGCGGGAAATCCATCCGGTCCCGGTGCTTTTAAAGGCCCTATCTGAAAAAGTGTATCCGAGATCTCCTTCTGCGTGAAATCTTCACACAGCCGATCATTATCATCAGCAGAAATACATTCTTCAAAAAGGTCAATGACCGGCTGGGGATCTAGCTCCGTATCGGCCGTGTATAGTTTCTGGAAGTATTCTCGGGCCATCTCCTGCATAGTACCAACATCATCATACATTACATCTAAATCATCCTTTAAGGACCGAATTTTATTTTTCCTTGCCCTCCACACAGCTTTACTATGGAAATACTTCGTGTTTCTATCTCCTTCCTTCAACCACGTCAGTCGAGATCGTTGAAGCCACATCATAAGTTCCATGACAAAATAGAGTTCTACATTAGTGTCGTTGTATTGGCAATGATTGACATTTAAAATTTATAACCTTTAACTTTAAATATAATTAATCTCACAAACATTATTTGTTTACTATTTAAAATACACTAAAATGTATTGATAAATATTGCATACTAGAATTTGTATTCAAATAATATTGTTTATGATTTAATGAGAACATAAGCTATTAATTATAAATATTTAGTATAAAATGTGTTGGTTATTTGCTATACATAGCTAAGGTTTTCTTCTTATTTTATTTGGGATTAGTTAAACTTGTCATGTGGATGATTGATGCGAAGTAGTCCTTTATAAGGCTAGGAGGAGTTTAGCAGCCGATGTTAATAAAATTTAAGGACAAATGTGTCACATTTTTCCTAAATGCGGTCAATGGTTTTTTTCTTTACGAAAGTTGGCTAAAAATTGTGTAATATCATTTAATACGACGAGATTTTCATGGACAATTTTGATAATGATAAATGAGTTCAAGCTTCTAAAAGGGCCCCTGGAAGATGTTAAAAAGGAAGCTGAAAAATTTGAACATGTAGCTAACAAAGAAGAGATACTCGTGCCATGCATTTATTATTGGTTAGTTAAGCATATACTTTATGCTCTAGAGTGATATGCTATTGTGTTGTTCATGATCAATCTACAACATAGTCAGGCCTCGACTACATTTTTTCCAGCTAGCATAGGCTAGATTACTAGAGACTAAAATTTCATGAGGAAGTCTATGCAGATTTACACAAAAAAATAGTCCCATAATTGATGGTTATGCCTACTTAAGTTGACAATTTTAATAGGAAATGTCAGTATTTCAAGAAATTATGTAGCACAAGCTCCATAGTGATATTTTACTTATTGCGTATGTTAGTTCTATTTGTCCCTGATAGCTGGCTTTTCAGCTGCTATGGTTCTTTTTCTTGCCTCTTTAGGGTTAGAGTGAATTATTTATGACGTGTCAGCAAAATGTAGCATAGAAATGACAGCTCAAAAGAATACTACATTTTAGTGATTTAGTAATATAGGAAAAGCACATGACATATGTGTGCCATCACGTGGCATTTGACTCGGTGGGTCCTATCTAACTATGTAAATCTTTTAGAGTAATGTTTTGCTGTAACGTTTTCTTACATGTGAAACTCAACAAGACAAGATGACATATGCGAGTTGAGACCAACTTTGCTCCATTTCGATGTTGAGGGCAGCACTCATAAGGTAATAAATGAAAACAAAGACATCTCAAATGGACAAAATTTTGATAATTTACTAAACACTAGAGTATTGTAGAAAACAAATATTCTAGTATATGTGTTGTATCCATATTTTGTAAGCTTATTAAGTCCTTCCATCTTTCTCGAGAGTTGAGGGTGGGTGTGGCAGCACTCAGAAGGTCTGTTGAAGGCTTTCTTGTTTAAAATCCAGGAGCTTCTTTGATCTATAAGATGAGGATGATCCTCGAGGGACTGTTTCCCTGGGATGTGCACAGCAGGTCTAGCTAGCAGGAGAACGAGCTAGACAGAGCATGTTAAGGAACGAATGGTAGCTGACCGAGTTCACAAAGAGGAGAGATTTTTGTGACCTGAGCTCCTTGGTCAGTACAAAGAGGATCAATACACGCGTTAAGGCGCGTTGCATAAGAAAATCACTTGGAAGTGCGAAATGAAATGGCAGGACTAAATATTCATCTGATATGTGGTCTCAGAAATATGAACGATGAATGTGTTTTATCTATATTCACTAGTGGTTCAAATTGGAAGCTCCCCAAATTTTTATACTCCAGCTTCTACAGGGTTAGCAAATGCAACCATGGTGGGCAGCAGGACTGCTTCTGCCATATGACTTGACTTAGCAAGCATTTGAGCAAGCAAATTGGCGATTTAATACCTAATCCACGCGCCTGTTAGATCATACTAGTAGGTTACTTACACAAAATAACCATGAGAAGAATTAAACCATATCAGTAACTGACTTACAAAACAGACAACCAAAAACCTATAGAATAGCTGCGGATAAAAACTTTTATAATTTACTAAACACTAGGGTCTTGTAGAAAATAGATATTCAAGTATATGTGTTGTGTCCGTATTTTGCTGCTTATATCCTTCCATCCTTCTCAAGAGTTGAGGGAGTGGCAGCACTCAGAAGGTATATATATATTGACGGCTTCTCGCTTAAATCCAGGAGCTTATTGATCTACAAGATGAGGTCCTGGAAGGGGTGTGTTTCCTTGGGCTGTAAGCACAGCAGGTCTAGCTAGCAGGAAAACGAGCTAGACATAGAAGGTTAAGCCGTTAAGGAATGGATAATGGTAGCTGACCCAGTTCACAAAGAGAGAGATTTTTGTAACCTGAGCACCTTGATCAGTAAACTAAGAGTATCAATACCTGGGTTAAGGCGCGTTGCATAAGATATTCACTTGAACTGCTAATTGACATGGCAGGACTAAATATATGTCATTTGAGAAATATGAACCGAGTATATATAGTAGTAGTAGTATTTTTCGCTCTGAAAGTTTGCACTAGTGGTTCAAGTTGGAAGCTTACCAAATTTTTATACTCCATGTTTTTCCCACAAGCAAATGCAACCCAGGGTGGGCAGCAGGACTGTTTCTGCCATATGACTTGCATTAGCAAGCATTTGAGTAAGCACGTTGGCGATTTAACACCTGATCCACTAGCTCATTTGCAACAGCTTTGCATCTTCAGTCCCGGCTATTAGTGAAGTTATAAGATTGTATTTATCATTCAGCTCTCGCTGAAGCTGTAAGTTCCAACAAGAAACTGCAGAAATCAGTGCTTGTTAAATCGTAGTAGTAAGTTACTTAAACAAAATAGCCACGAGAAGAATTAAATCAGTAACTGACTTGCAAAACAGACAACCAGAAATCTACAGAATAGCTGCGGATAAATCGCTAGATTATTTTGCCCAGATGTTTCAAAACTACAAAGCATATCTTTTCTTTACATTCTGGTGACCACCTTTTTGTAAAAAGAGTAAGCTCATGCCCTTACTTAGGCAGGCATATACAGCAAACCAAGAAAACTCTCGGCATTTTTCACTATGTAAATACTATTATGTACACGACTAATCGTTTCAATGAGCTACCCAACCGATTCTCTGCTCAAGCAAAACCGAAACTATCAGAAGCTTCATCACTGGATTGAGCTCGACTTTCCGCAATGTCATCGAGCCACGAGACAAGCTGCTGCGACGTTGGTCTTGACTTTGGAGCGGCGACCACGCAGAGGCATGCTATCTCAAGCACCCTCAGTAGTTCGCCTTCGATCGACTTGTCATACACATTCGGATGGAAGACTTCAGTTTCCCTGTCCTCTTTCTTCATCTGAAGCACCCACGACACGACGTCACGGCTTCCTTTCGGCCTGCACATGTCCACGGGCCTCCGGCCTGTGAGTAGCTCCAGCAGGACGATGCCGAAGCTGTAGACGTCGCCCTTGTAAGTCGCGATGGGCGAATGCGCGTATTCTGGAGGAATGTACCCCAAGGTCCCAACCACATCCGTGGTGACGTGCGTGTCGTACGCGCAGACAAGCCTCGCCAACCCGAAATCGGCCAGGTGGGCTTCGAAGTTCTCGTCCAGGAGGATATTGCTTGACTTGATATCTCGGTGCAAAATGTGGGGCTCGCATGATAGGTGCAAGTATGCCAGCCCCCTCGCCGAACCCTGCGCGATCCGTAGCCTCTTCTGCCAATCCAGTTGTGCACCACTATCTGGCCTCTCATGAAGCCAGTAGTCCAAGCTGCCATTCTCCATGTACGAGTAGATCAGTAGCCTGTCGTTGCCGATCTTGCAATAGCCCTCCAGTAAAACAAGGTTCTGATGCTGAGCCCGTGAAAGTGTCTCCACCTCGGCTTGGAACTCCCTCTCGATCTGAGAGTAGTCGCCTGAAAGCCGCTTGACTGCAACTTTCCTCCCATCCGGTAGCGTTGATTTGTAGACAAGGCCAAAACCACCGCATCCAACTATATATGCTTGATCAAAGTGGTTTGTGGACTTCAGGATATCCTCGATACTGAGATCTTTATTGTTCTGGAACAGCAGCACCAGGCTCGAGTTAGCATACCCTGAGGAATCTTCAGCATTAGCAACCGCCTTCGGATTGCGCTCGTGCATTCTTGAACGAACAACCCTTGACAAAATCACATAAGAAACCCACAAGACAAAGATAACCCCGACACCAGTTCCTACTCCAAGTGCAACAAGGCTGGCTTTGTTCTTCTTACGGTGCACTGGCTCCACAATCGGAGCCTTGTCAGAGCAGGAGGCATTTCGAAGAAGGCAAAGTGCGGAATTGCCCACAAAGTCTTCATTTGCGAATGTCGAAAACTGGCCTCCAGCAGGGATATCTCCAGCCAAATTGTTGTATGACACATCAAACTGGGAGAGGAAATTCAGCTCCGTTAGAGATGACGGTATGCTCCCATTGAGATGATTGTGGGCCAAATTCAACACCTCCAAGCTTGACATGTTCGACAACTCATCGGGAATCCCCCCTGAAAAGTTGTTCCATTTCAAGTCCAGCTGATGAAGCTTCACAAGACGGCCGAAGCCAGGCCATACTGGCCCAGAGAGCAAGTTGTTGGAAACCATCAGTGACGGCGGGAAGCTGCTGACTTGGTTGTACTGCAGACCTTTGCCTGTCGAATTCTTCTTGACAAATAATGGGACGTTCGCTGTTGATGCCTGCTCGCTGGAGCCATTGCTTGAAATTAAACCCCTCATCCGTGTAAAGCTCTCAGGGAGTTGCCCGGTGAAAGAATTGTTTGACAGATCTATGTAGAAGAGATTGTTCAGACTGCCTAACCATTGTGGGATGTTACCATGCAGCTTGTTCCAGGAGATGTCCAGCACATTGAGGCTCTCCAAGCTCTGTAGCCAAGGCGGGATCGTGCCGGAGAGCGCACAATTCGCCAGGACAAGCACCTGCATGGTCTTGAACCCCTTGATGCCATCCATTGGCATCGTCTCACCCCCATGGAAGTTCTTGGTGAGCACCAGGCTGGTCAGTTTGGGCAGGTCCTGCAGGACTCGCAACGCCGATGACAGGTTCCTGAAGCTGTTCCCTGTCAGCGACAGGTACGACAGTGAACTCAGATTCTTGAAGCTCTCCGGTATCTCTCCCTCAAGCCTGTTCCTCGCAAGGTTCAGCGTCTTCAACTCGTCGCACCGGGCGAGGCCAGCGGGTATGGCACCACTCAGCCTGTTTGTCCCAACATCAAAGGTGTTCAGCCTCGGCAGCAAACTGAAATCGATCGAAATATCACCGGCGAGCGAGTTGTTCCGCAGGCTGATCACCCTCAGCGTCGGGCAGCTTGACAGGGAACCGGGCAGTGTGCCATTGAAGCCATTGGTGGCCAGGTTCAAGCACTCCAGCCTTCTGAGCTTCCCAAACACGTCAGGGATGAAGCCGGTGAACCTGTTGTACGACAGGTCGACCTGCACGAGCTGGGAGAGGTTGCCGAGGTTGCCGATGCCACCGGAGAGGTCGTTCTCCTGCAAGCTCAGCCTCTGCAGCTTTGGCATCGCGAAGAGGTCGGCGGGGAGGCTCCCCGTGAGGCTGTTGGCGTCGAGGGAGAGCTCGGCGAGCGCCTCGCAGCGGCCGAACCCGGCGGGGACCTCGCCGGAGAACGCGTTCCCCGAGAGCCGCAGGACCTTGAGGGGCGCGCCGCCGGCGCCGCAGAGCGCGGTGGCGTTGATGCCGCCGGAGAAGTTGTTCCCGGAAGCGTCGAGGACCGTGAGGTTCGCGGCGCCGGGGATGGACGGGTGCGGGCCGGCGAGCTCGTTGAAGGAGACGTTGAGCACCTCGATCGCCGGGAAGAAGATGTTGCCGGGGATGGGTGTCGGGAAGGCGCCGGAGAGCGCGTTGGCGCTGAGGTCGAGCGCCTGCAGGCCCGGGAGCGCGGCGAGGCCCTGCAGCGGCGCGTTGCCGCGGAGCGCGTTGCGGGAGAGGTTGAGCTTGGCGAGGCGAGGGAGGGAGGCGAGGGAGGAGGGGGAGACGACGCCCCGGAGGCTCCGGTTGGAGAGATCCAGCGCTGCCACCCTCCCGAGACCGTCGCAGGAGACGCCCGTCCAGGAGCAGCACGATGCGCCGCCGCCGTCGGGGCCCCACCCGGCCGGACCGGCGCCGGCGTCCAGGCCGGCGGCGAAGGCCCGGAGCGCCGCCAGGTCGTCCGCGTCGCAGGTCTGGTTCTGGGCCCTGCCGCCGTGGGCGCGGAGCAGGACGGCGACGGAGAAGAGCAGGAAGCCGAGCAGGCCGCGGCGGCGTCCCATGCCCGGCGAGTGGCGGCGGGACGGTGGCGTGGAAAGCCGGAGGAATTCTCGGCGGCTAAACCCTCATACTCTGCCTCGCGCCGCCGTCGCTGCCGGTCGAGGGAATCGGGGCCTTGAAGGACTCGCGCGCATATGGCAACTCCTACTAGTCCTTGGCAACCGCGGCGGGTGGCGAAGGAAAGGGGGGGAGTTTCCAATCCGGACGACGCGAAGCAAGAGCGGCGGCGAGGGCGGAGATCTCGCTCGGTCGGCCGACTACTCGACTTTCCGTCCCACCAGCGCAGAGCGAATCGCGAGATTTCCGTTGGCGGAGACGGCGGAAAGGCGGCCGGGCTGGGATGGGAGAGGAGAGGACACGTGAAGGCGGTGAGGTGAGGTGGGGGAAAGTCAGAAGGGGGGGGAAAGGGACACGGGTACTCTCTCTCTCTCTCTCTCTGCCTCTGGTGGTTTTGACTCCGATGCGCTGCTCAGCTCATCTCTTTTGTTCCGCTCCGCTCTCAGCTCCGGTCAGTGAGTGCGGGCTGGATTTTGTTTACCTCACACAATCTCACGCTCACGCTCACGCTCTGCTCTGCGCGTCGCTTTCCGCGCACTCCACAAACTTTCTCGTGCGATCTTCATGCATCGTCGTCCTCTCCCATCCCTGTCAATGCAATGGATAGTGGCTAGTGGAGGTGGCGCGTTTGACGCTGTGAGGGACGCCATGGCGTTGCTTGCATGCACTGGCAATTAATTTTAGCGAGACGGAGAAAGTGTGATGGTGGGTGGCCGGGGTGGACGTGTTGGACTTTTTTTTGGACTTAGCAAGAGAGAGAGTCAAGGAGAAGGGGACAGCCAACGCTGGTGGTGGGGTCTGCCCAGCATTGCGGCTACACTGTGCTAGTAGCCAAAAAAAGAAATGGATTCAAATGTTGCTCTTGTTTTTCGCCCAAGGATTCAGTGCTGTTTTATCACCGCTGCACAGCGCATACAGTGGACCGTTTCGGATTTTTCTGTAGCACGTATTCAACCGACTAATTTGTTAGAGTACACCCCCCACGGTTAACAGATCACGCATTGCTATATTTGGTAGTTTAGGATTGCGTGAATGCGTCTTCACGTCGTCCCTGCAAAGGCCGTCTTTATAGTGACTTTGTTTTCTCGACTTGGCATACTTTTGGTTGAACGGCAAGCTGAGTTTTGGCTTGCTAGGGCCTAGGCAGGTCAGTATGTCTCGTCGTATAAGTAAAGCATCATACAAAGCAAAGTCAGAGCACTCAAGCGAGAAGAGAGAGGATGAAATCATGAAAGGAGTCGATGAATGGGCAAAGGAAATGCCGACTAATTCGTCCAACTGTTTTATTCTCCTACTACGAGAATTCAATTATCTTTTGGAAAAGTTAGTGCTAGTCTCCTTTCTTTCTCGTATACGGCGAGTCGGAGCTTCCGACGGCGAATGTGAAGGTGACTTCTACTGGGCCATAGTCAAAATAGGCGGTAAGCTGCCCGAAACTCTCTCTGGCTAGGTTTGATGCTCTGTTTTTCTATTTGAATCCCGGCCTAAAAGGACGAAACGCTTATAATATAGATTTTAATAGTAATGGTGCATTTTATATGTTATATGGTAAAATAGAAACTTGCGGATGTGATGGGTGATCTTAGAGGAATCGCCTTATCCGACGACGTAGGAAATCGGTCTCGAGGTTTCGACTCGGCAGAGATAATAAGGTGGCATTTTGCCGTGGACAGTCATCGATGTCATGCCGTGGCACATGGGACACCAGAGCGGTGTGCAAAGGGGAGAAATTTTGGTGCAGCTGCAAGGCATAGGTTGTGGAGGGTGGAGATGAGTGAGGCGATTTTGTCCATTGTGTCGAGATCAGGGAGAGGAAAAAGATGTTTCTAATGAGGAGGTATGATTTCCATTATGTTCTAAGAATATATCTAGTGGTATCATCCTTTGAATAATCACTTTAATTGGAAGGTAGTACAAACTATCATGAAAATTCCAAAAATATCTATATATTCTGGTAAATTAGAACATAATGGAGTTGTACATCGAGAGAAACAAAAAAGAAAAATCCATCCGAATGTTTTTGTTTTCTTTTCTTTTGGATATATTTTTCACATTTTTTATTTTTCTTGGTTCTCAATGTGAATCTTGATGTTAAATTTACTAAAAATAGTTGATTGTTCTTCTGTAAGTAATGTAAAAAAGTTGTGGGTTTTTTAATGGCCATTTGCACTATTTTTCTTTTGAGTTGGTCTCATGGTACGTATCATTAGACATCGGCCTTAGTTTAAAATTAGGGTGTGTCTAACTTTCAGTCAACTCGGAATTACCTGTGAGGTGATGTTATGGAATCTCGGTTAGAAGCCTACATTCCTTTCCAAAAAAAAGTTAGAAGCCTACATGCAACTAGGAGTATTTCAATTGCAACCCTACTTGCTACTAAAAAGTCTTAGCTCAACCTCATTTGCAACTAAAAATTCCACTTGCATCACCATTTGCAACTCACATTATACACGAATCACGATGCAAATCCTACTGAAAATTAGCAAAACCCTTAAAATAGTAAAACTACTGATATGTCTACTGCTCATCAGTTTAAGAATATAAATATATATAGCCAAGGTCTTTCCATCACTTCTGACTTTTGATTCAGATGGCTTAGTGCATCAATTCCAGTATGGTATTAGAGCCAAAATGTCTCAAGTTTAAGACCCTGATCATGCAGTATTAATTTTTTTTTTTTGCGGTCTGCACCAAACCCACGCTAAAGCTAAAATAGCCTAGACATGAGAGGGACTGTTAAAAATATAATATACTTCCGGTCTTTTTTAATAGTTCGGACTTTAACCGGAAGGAATGGAAAGGGGGGTGTAGCTTAGCTCTCACGCCAATCTTTTTTAGCATAGCAGTAGTGCTCCAACGTTCTTTCCGGCCGCGCGCTTTCCAACATTCGTTGCTCCACCCCGCAAGCAAAGCAAACAAGAGTAGTGCGTACGTACGTTCCGTTTGATTATTCCTGCATGCCGCCGAGAGTCCACGCCCGCTCGATCGATTTCATGGTGGTTTTGGTTTGAAGGGCGCTAGGATTCTAGCCAGGAGTAGTACCATATAATCAGCTAGATTTTCAATGGAAATCTAGATATTTGGATCCTTCTGGCGATCAAGATTAATACACGATTGACGAAACAACGAAAACGACGCGCCATCGATCGATCGATCCACAGCTAGCGTGTGTGATCACGCTGCATGGAGGCCCATCAGGTTAGCTAGGGAGGATACAATCAAAGTGCTGTGTGTGGTCACTAGAATTTGGCGCATGCAATCAAGCTGGTGGTTCGTTCGTGTGGGCGTGCCGCTACACGCCTATGCGAGTGCGAGCCTATATATGGCTAATTGGCTAGGGAAGAGTTAGACTCCTGAATGCGGTTGGCGACGACCATTCAAACTTTTGACAAGTTGCCTACTATATTACTCCAACTGATATATTAGTAGCTCTTAATCAGTACACCAAGGAAAAAAGGCAATCCATTACTAGTAATTTTATCTTTTGACTCCTGGTTTGATCAGTGGCTAGCTAATTAGCTAGCTAGAGCGAACCATGCACCGATCGATCGATAACTGGTGCTCCCACCCATTAATCTACACCTGCAGCGCCATGTTTAGTGGCTACGTCACTACAGGAAAGACGAATAGCGCCGACGGTAGGACCCCGTCAGCGTAGGCTACGCCGACGATAGCCGTCGGCCTATTACCGTCGGCATAGCGTAGACAAGCAACCCGTCCGTGTATAGACCAGGCCAACGGATAAACAGAACCGTCAGTGCACGTGCCGTCGGCCCAGGTCCCGTGGGCCCACTAGGCGCACGTAATGGTAGCTCCAGCAGTTATACGCCGACGACATTGTGGGCTCGCTGGGCCACGTAATATCATACGCCGACGACAATGTCGTCGGTCCAGGTGGGCTCGCTCGGCCGCTGAAGTGTCTACGCCGACGGCATTGCCGTCGGCCAAAGTGTAAACTATGCCATATGGTAGTTCCTACGCAATACTGTCGGCGTATAAGCTACCAGTTTTTGATATTTTTTCTTGTTTTGGTTCGTTTCCTGCAGATTTGAAATTCCCGGAGCCCCACAATAATAAACTCAGATTTCAGGCAGAGTATACAACACATGCACATCGACACAAACATAAGATCATCATCATCAAAATATCATAGGTAGATCAACCACATAGGTACATCATAGATAGATCATCCACATAGCTAGTATCGATACAAAAATAACAAGTTCCCTACAAATTCGGCGAGCTAGAGAGACCCATGTACAACGCCCATTAATTTCAATACACAAATGGAAACTAACATTAGTTTTCTTAAGTGCTAGAGTGTCGATACAAAAGTACAAGTTCCCTACAAATCCATCGGCGTATCCCCATGCCCAAGCTACGCCGATGGCCACGCCATAGCGTAGGCGTAGCTGAGTGACCTAACTCCGTGCCGCACCCGTCAGACGGGCTGGTAACCTGGCCCACCTGACCGACGTTTATACTAACGCCGACGGTCACTATCGGTACGAGGTAGAGCTACGCCGACGGCGGCCATCGGCTTCTGTGGACATACGTCGACGGGATTGCTAGGCCGACGGCCGCGCACCCCAGCTGCCGACCCCGTCCACTTGCGCCGACGGGCCCTACCTTTAGCCGTCGGCGGCGTATTTAGTTATTCCCGTAGTGCGTTAGAGCATCTCTAGCAGTGCCCGTAAATATCCCAAAACCGTAAAATAACCGTCGTTTATCGGTGTCCCGGAAAAATCGCGTGCCTTTCAGTGCCCCTAAACACCCTCGGCCCGAAAAAAGGTTTACGGGGCGCGCCAAATATTGCGCGCGGAACCGAGCATATCTGGTTTCCGCGGACGAACCGAGCGCCAACCCTCACTCATCTTCGTTCTTGGCTGGACGGAAGTTTCCTCCACCTCTCTTCCCGCTTCCGCTTCGCCACCACCGTCGATCTACCTCCCCCACCGCTCCTCTCCCTCGCTACCACGCGGAATCGATGCCATGGAGCCCGCATAGCTACCGCCGATAGCTGTTGAGTTCCCACACCCGCAGCAGCCGTCCTCCGTCGCTCTAGTAGTCCATGCAGGCTCGCCGGCCGCCACCGCGTCGGCCATCAAGAGGAGGAAGCGCGCGGCCAGGCAGGCCGTCTCGCCGGCCACCGCTCCCGTGACTGGCGGTGCTCACGCCACGCCTTTCTCCGCCCGGTACATGCACCCAAGAAGGTGCCCGCCAAGCGGAAGAAGCACACGCAGAAGACGACGGCGGCGGCGGGCGGTGCCAAGAACCAGTCCCACACGGTTCCTCCGTAGCATGCCCCGCCATTGGACGGGATTGCCTCACCGAAAGCCCCCGCGATTGGCGCCCACAACTCGTTCGGCCAATTGCCACCAAGGTACGAAGAGGGATCTGCCCCATTATCATCATTTGAGCAATTACTCAACGATAGCGAGGTCTGTACCACCAAGCCACCACTCGCTGCATATGATTTGGACGGCGATGAGGTAGAGGACGATGAAGAGGATGCCTTGGAAGAGGATGGCGAAGAGGATATGCATTGGAAGAGGTTGATCAAGCCGCCTATGATGAGGCGAAAGAAAAGAAGAGGAGGGCAGTGAACTACACCGAGATCGAGGACAGTTGCTTGTCCCGGGCATGGTCGGATGTGTCACTTGATGCTGTCGATGGCAATGACCAATCCGGGAAGCGTTATTGGATTCAAATTGAAGATAGAATTTTGAGACTCATGCCTCGTGTAACAAACCCGATGACATGCACCTATCGTTCACTACAAGGCCGGTGGGATGTGATCAAAGCTACTTGTAGCCGATGGAGTGGAGCGCTCGAGCAATTCCGGGCAAGTCCTCCAAGTGGTGTGAGCATTGACCAATATGTGAGTGTGCCTATCTTGCATTTCTAGTCGTGATCAAGGCTATATAGACATGATCTAACGTACATTCTATTAACTTGTAGGAAAGCCTAGCAATGAAAAAGTACAAGATGATGGTGGCCTCCAAAGGAAAGCCACGTGTGCTCCACCATTGTTGAAAGTTGCTTGAACATATGGATAAGTGGAAGTTGAGGGATCAAGAAACAAAACCAAAAAAGGGAGCTTTGCTTCAATTGGATGATAGTGACGCCAATGAGGGTGGAAGAAATGGAGGGAGGCCGGGAGGAGGCAAGAAGGCAAAAGAGTGGATCAAGATTGAGAGAGAAGCTATGAACATGACATCGAAGATTGATGAAATGGTGAAGTCGAAGAAAACACTGACCATGAAGACATTAGAAGCAAAGATGATCATGAAGGAGAAGAAGAATGAGATGAAGCAAGAAAGGTGGCAATCGGTTCGTGATTTAGAGGAGAGAAAGATAGCACTTGAGGAGAAAAAAGCCAATGCGGAGATATTAGCCGAGGAGAATAGGATCATGATGATGGATCCGAGCTTGATGGATGCTATCACAAAAGAGTGGTGGAACATTCGTAGGGCCGAGATCGTAGCAAGGAGGAAGCAAGTCATGGTCGATGCTGCTGGAGAGCCCATCGACGACGACGCTAGGGCCGCTTCGATGCATGGTTCTTCTTCGGCTACGGCAAGGGCTGCTGCTACTGGAGAGCCCATCGACGACGACGCTGGGGCATGAACTCGACCTGCGTATGTTGTTTACCGTGTCTTTTTAGTTTAGATTTTTTTACGATGATTGCTGTCAAAACTGTCGAAACAATGTTTCGATTTTGTCTGCAGTTCACCCCGCCGAGCAGTCCCCGTAAACCAAAACCGTAAAACAGAATATTCAAATATTCTGTTTTGCGGTTTTGGTTTACGGGGACTGCTCGGCGCCGCCTCCCACGAAGCGAGCAATTGCGAATTTCGCGCACCGTACTCCAACGTTTACGGTTGCTATTTACGGGCACTGCTATAGATGGTCTTATAAAGCGAAGCAGAACTGCTACTTGCTGCGGAAATTGTGAATGAAGCATGCAAAGCCATGCTTACTGCAACCAAGACAACACGGCCAACACACACCAGCGCAACCAAGCAAAAAAAAGATCCGCCGGTCTTGCGTTCATGACAAGCATGTTCATGAAAAGGTTAGTAGTATTTTAGTAGCACATCGATCGGTACGTCCAGTCGATTGCAGCAGCAGTGTGTACGGGGTGAATCTTCGGGTGTACGTTGACGCCGGCGAGTCAGAACCGACTCTCGAACACCGCGCGCGTCGCCATCGTCGATCGGGGCACGGGCTCGATCGGATCGACCGGCTGGGTCGTTGCCTAGGATCACGGGAAATTAAAGTCGACGCTGCTTCTCAAAAGCAACTGGTACACACATGCATGGAAACTTTCACTATCTGTGCACCGGCTGATCATGCATGCAACTGGGATTAGCATATACTCCGTGGAGTACAGGTTGGTAGAGTTTTAGTTTAACTAATCCACCACATATATAATCGACCACTACGATCATGGCCCACACTCTTCCAGGTCAACTCTGTACAGTTGGTGCATGTGATCATGCATGTGGATATGTGCACAAGTCGATCCATCTGTCTTGTAGCAATATCAGGGAACTCTGCTCTGATCTTCTCCTTCTCTTCGTCGAAACTACGCCCACGTACGTACGTGCTGCATCCCTCCTACATCCATGTGGGGTGTGGGATGTGAGTGCGTGCGTCCATGTGCACAACACGACCAATTCCAGTTGGAAATTAGAACAAGTTTGAAACTAAGAAACTAAGGGTTAGTTAATTATATTAGAATATCTGAGATTCCGCACGCCATTAGCAACAAGATCGAGCAGGTTGGTACAAGTCCACCGGTCTGCGGACAGTTTGCCAAGCCAAAGCAAGATTCAGTTCATACATACATACAGCTTCATCAGCTTGCGAACGTTCTGTGACATAATTGTCACAAGACTGATGAGATCGATCTCACGTGCTAACCCGCCCAAACCGGCATTTTTCTGAGATTTACCACGGAAAATTAGTGAGAATGTTTCAAATATCTGATTTAAATTTATTCTACTTGTCTATGAAACGGAAAGTGTCTTCGGCTCCCGAGGTCTCGGGTGCTCCCTATATTTGGAAAATCCGAAAACCATATCTGCATGTGTTTCAAAAAGTTATAGATGTCATCAATGATACATCATACAAGCATGCAAAATTGGAAGCCTTTTAATTCTTTAAATTCCAAGCTACGCAAAAATAACAAATATGATAAAATTTTGAGTTTTGAAAACAACTACCATTAATATGCTCAGATCTATTTATTTATTTTTGGTTTTGTGTAGGTTAAAATATTAAGTATTTCAAATTGGGGTTTTAGATATTTGTATCATATACCATTGGGTACATCCCGAATTATTTTACAATTTCTTAAAATTTGAAATTTTGATTTCTGAATTTTTAAAATAAATAAAGCACTGGGACTCGGTAGCTAGCCAGGATCCCTAAAAACAACGTATGCAAAACATTGCTGTTTGAGATGGCTTGACGTGACATCGTAAAGAGTTAATTAGTTAGTCCAACACATGTAGCTCACGTGGACGGGTTTGGTCGCCTGCCACACTAGCTACTGGCCGGATCTGTACGTGAGCGACGTGCTCGGTCTCTAGATCGGAAGAAACGTGCATGACGGCCAGCCATTTTGGACAAACGGAAGCGTGCGATAAACATCAGCATGGTCAGAACGAACCAATCGCAACAGGCTGCAAGCATGCATGCAAGAAAAGTTTGACCAGGAGCTATTGTCGCCATGCAGTCGGAATAGTAGGCGACCCATATTCTGTCACTCTCGGTCGCACTCTCACTCCGTATAGATGAACCAGGTCAACTAAGGCCGGCCTGTATTTGACCTTTTAGTAGCTCTACTACTTAAAAAGGACGAATTTTCTCTGTTTTCTTCGGCCGCTGGTTTCGTCAACACTTTTTAAATAAGACCATTTTGCCCTCCCACCTCTCTATCTCTACTACGCCGGTCTGCTTCGTCTCTTCGTCCGATTCCCCCGCCCCTGCTCGATTTTTTCCATCGCTCCTCTCTTCTCCTCCTCCCGCAGAACGTTCTCGGTCCAAATCGCCCGGTCCTCTCGTCCCTCCGTCGCCGACACCACGAGCAACCAAATCCCCATGTTGCCAGATCTAGATCTTCATGACGACTCCACTGTTGCACCGGCCCCTCCCACCCTCCTCCGCCTCTCCTCCTCCGTCTTTAGCCTCTGGTGCTACCTTGAGTGGTCCAGCGGGAAGGCGTGGAAGAGGATCCGCGCTCAGGACACCCGCTTTTGGGAGGCCCCCGTCGTCAATGCGATGCCCACCTACTCCACCGTGCCACTCCCTACAGTCCACCTCACTAGGGCCGACCTACCTCGGGCGATCTAATCCCCTCCCCAATCTACGCAGGGAGACCGAGGATCCGACTTGCACTTTATGGGAGGAAGATGACGGTAGAATAGTGGAGCCTTTGGGTTTTCTTGTTTGTGTTCAGAGTAGAACCACCAATTGAGGAAGATGACCGCAGAGCAGTTCAGTCTTTGGTGCTAATTGCTCTGAACTCTGTCAGATTGCTATTCATATCAACACTGTACCAGGTGTGTTTCTACCATGAGAAATTCTCCATGTTGTTCGGTTAGCTGCAGTGATGGATCCACGTTATGGCTGTGTACTCGAGCGACTACACAGGAATTTTGCAAGTCAAAGACCCTCGCTTATGGTTGAACGCAAAAACACACTAGATAATGGACCACTTAAGCCCACTTTTCATCTCCCCAATCATTTTTCTCTTAAATCGATTTGTAAGCCTAATTGGCCGTGACGACATGGGGAGGAGCAGAGCAGGCCGACCAGTAGTAATACCGAGTCTGAGAGCTGAGGCTGCCCTGTCGGCGGAATTCGCTGGTCGGACCACCTCTGGCGATCAGGCGAACAGCCATCTCAGCGTGCGCCGGCAGACAAGTTTCTGTGTCCACATCATTAGTTCACCGACAAGAGATTTCCCGATCAACGCACCATCATCCGTTCGTCTGTCCACATACGCTTCAGCACCACGACGAGCCCCTTCCCTTTTATTGTAAGTTCTATTTCCTTATCTTCAAATTTTCAGAGTATTAGTGTAGTTTAAAAATCCATAATTATTGTTCTACGCGATCTATCGTTTTAGCTGAGAAAAGAAAAATTGTTGTTCTACCGTTTTACGGATAATACAAAGCAAACTTTTTTCTTTCTATAAGAATTATTTGTATTACTTTTTTATACCAGTAGCTTTTTATTGCCAATTCTTAAATTTGGTAAATAGATATATTTGTGAAGAAGTGGCAGTCAAATTTCAATATTGCAAATTCTTCATAGTGATCAGCTGAAAACGAGGAACTTGTTTTATGATAGCAGTAGCTTTTTTTGTCAGATCTAAAGTTTGTTAAATGGATAATTTTTGAAGAAGTGTGTTCTATTTTTTTTGTTTCCTTGACATAGTTCGGATCCTGGCTCCGCCAATGGTTAGCTGATATCATGAATGGGCTAATGTGTAGGATGCATGTGCAGAGGGAACAAGAATTTTCTATCATCACATGTACATGCATATATGACAAACTTACATTGTTCCCCATGGTTTTCATTTATGGTGTCAATAAAACTTGAGCATTGATCAAATGTGTCAATAATTTGGTCAATGTGTATTTTTGCAACTAGCACACCTGCGGTGAACGAATACATGAGAACACATGATCTTAAACTATTACAGGTTAATTTTCTTCAAATCTCTTCTGTTATATCACTTTGAACGAAATTCAATCAAGGACTGTGCTGGAGATAGAGCTAAATGATCGGTTTCTGCATGCAAAACTGCTGAGCTTTTTTTTCATTTGAATTGGTATTTCCCGTCAAATATCTCATATACATGTCCAAATTTTGGGTCATCTCATTGAGCCATTCTTGTGATTGGTGTATCACCCTGTTAAGATAACAAAGGTCATGCTTTGTACTTTAACTGATATTTGGTAGCATGATATCAATTTTCCTCTTGTGAAGCAAATAAGCTATATTTATTATGGCATGACAACATACATTCTTTGCATCATCTTTATTTTTGTAGGGTCTGCTTTAATTGGAACTGACCGCAAATATGTGAACTATCGATCGCTTCTAGACGGCCAACGATCCTGGAGAAGTACCATACCAACTCTGGGAAGATACTATGGGATGAGAAGCACAAGGTTCTTTTCTGTCTACTTCAGTAATTTCTTTCAACACCAATAACCAAATGAAAATATTCAGAATTTGCAAACCTTGGAAACGTTGACATGGTGAAGAAGGAGAGGGAGAATGACAACATGAATATCGAGCTTAGGAAAGTGTTATAGGATCGAGCTTCGATTTTATTTTAAATTTACCTGCAGCACTTCAATGTTTTAACTATGTGTGATCCTTCGGCAAGTACCCAATGATTATTGTTTCTATATCACTTGCAGTTATTGATCATTATTTGTGTTGTTGGACAGAAGTTTTGAGATTGGTATTTCTGTGTTTTCCTTGGTCTGTCTAGGAGGAGGCATGACAATGCATGTCTGCAGCTCTGGGCCAAACCCGACAGGATGCAGCTCAGATATCGTCGCACAACACGGTTGTCCTTGGCATCTGATCCCAGGTGATCCCTATCCATAAGCAGCAGTAGTAACAAGTTTATCTAGGATTTCCTCAATACATCCTTTTTCTTACAGGCATGCCATGCTCAGGTGGAATTCATGAACTATGTGAACTAATTTCTTGACACCTTGCATAACATATACTCCCAAACAAAAGAAATTGTCAATAAATTCATTACTGAGGTAAAAACCACATATTCATCCTACTACATGCTACTGCCTTATCCATATGGAAGTGAGGACAAAGTACTCTTGGTTTCCATCTTGGATGGCGATATTCAGCTAGGCCCTTTGAACAATTATTTTCTTTTATCTGTACATATGTACTAGAATGCTACCGTCTTCTCACCAAAAAGGGGTGGTCGACATCTAATCTAGCAGCAACATACAATCCATACAGTAGCATTTCCGTTCAATGCACAAACAAATAAAAAAACAACAATGCAGTTCAGTCTGAGGTTTATATTTTTATGCATATGATATTTATCTTTTCTATTGGTTCTTCAGAGTACAGGCTAATCTGTTATTATATGTATAGAATATCTACTCAATATTCATTTTTAGTGTTAAGTCGAATTTATGAGATGTAGGCTTCCAATGATTTCGTGAAGTTATACAAGCTTCACATGTTTTTGAATATGATGCATAACTGATTTTTCATTATTTCTTTATGATATCTATAGTGATATTTGAAAAAGTTATCATCATACTAAAATTATGCTACCTTCATCAAGAACTTGAGTTACACAAGTTCCTTGCAGAATATTGTCAAAGCGCCTACATACAAGAGAAACGAAACACTCATGCTATTTCAGACATAAAATTTCAAAAATAAATGTTGATTACATTTCCTGTTCATTTGTAGGAGAGGTGTACTGAAGATTCATGTGTGTTGTTAGCATCTTCATCTTCATGATTAGGTAGTTCGTAACCAATTTGTTCATAACTATCAGTTTTATACCCACATGGTCAATGGTTTATTGTGTCAATGTCATGCACGCAAATTTCTATAACTCCTATAGAACTGTTCTATATGTATCATGCATATGCATCTATGTTGTATGAATTAATGTTTTCTGAGTGATGTCTTAACAATGGATATTGTAGCTATTCCTTCGGTGTGCTTGTTGTGAGAGTTTGCAGATTCACTCATCATTCTCTGCATTTTTAATGACTTCTAACATCACCTTTGTCTTGTACATATACTATTAAATGACATGTCAAAGAAGATGAGACATTTAAGTTTATTTCACACTTTAAGGAAAAGCTCAATCTATAGGTTTCCTGTTATAGATGGATCATCATGCAATCCATGCATCTGTTTCTTTAAATTTTTGGCAAGTACTATCCGGCTAAAAGAGTTTGATGTTGTAGCATGCATGCGTTTTTACTCCTCGAACAACCTGCACAAGTTTTACAATGGATTTGTAGAAGCTTTTTTACCCCGGAATATGTATATCAGATGTACCTTTTTAGCATCTAGGATAATATGCTTGTATTGAACTATTGATCAGTGTTGTCTTCTATCTATTCTCCACATGGTATGCAATATATGAGATCTTCAATTACCATGTTAACTTTTGCCTCTTATCCTTTTTTAGGGGTTATGGTCTACAAAATGTATGAAAAATGATGCTAAGCAACCAAGCATGCGAAAATGAGAAGATGCGATGCACCATATTCCATCATACTTTCGTTACCAGTTGTCATGCTCGTTATTTCTTCTAATACATTACTGATAAGTATAGATGTCATATGAAAAGGATACAATAAGGCTAAATAAGGCGATTGTAATTGTCATGAACTTTTTTTTGCCTAGCATTGGTAAGATATTTGTAAAATCATTAATTTGAGAACCAACATTTTCTCTATTTGAATGGTGTTATTACTATACTTCGTAGTTCTATTGGTGATAAGATTGCTTCTTATCATTCATGACAATGGTTGAAAACATAAGATAGAAGGACACGAAGTGGCTGGTGGAGCAGGTTGAAGCGGGAGTAACACCCAAGTCTCACACAACATGGTTGAAAACATCAAAATTTTAGACAATGCAAAAATTTATCCATGAGTTTGTCAAAGATCTAAAGACAATGATTCTTGATGCCAATGAGAGTTCTAAAATTACATGTTCAACACAATTAGTGAAAATTTTATATCCCGTTGCAACGCACGGGCATGTTTCCTAGTACTAGTCAAGTATAAGAAAAGCAAATGAAGAACACTGTGGACAATCCTTGCATATATACACGTCCCTTCATAATAAATTTCTTTATAAGTAAATTGAATTAAAACGAAAATGATAGGGGGTACAAATAATGTTTGAAAAAGACTCGAGTTAGAAAACTGCCCCCGGGTCGCACGCGCTGGAGACTTTGGGGGCGATCCGATCATCCTCGCTAGGAACCTCCATCGTCGGGATCCTCTTGTCGCCGCCGCCGCCGGTGGTGGCGGCGCCTGGCCGTCGAAGGCGGTGGGCCAAAAGCACCCCTCTCACTCCTCTACGCGCGTGGAGGCGATTGCGTGCGGGTTGCGTGCGGATCTGGTGCCATGGCCGCTCATGGCGAGGTGGAGCGGCAGCGGTTGGTGTGGAGCGGCGACGTGCTCAGATCTGGTTGGTGGCGCGGCGGACTAGCAGCCCATCTGATCCGATTTGGGACGGTGGGCTGCGGGTCGGTGCTTGTCCATCTAGTCTCCACCTGCGGTATTGTTTCTTTGTCGAGCTAGCGGTCATGGCGGCCTGGGTCACCATGGATCTGCTGTCTTAGTTCCGGCGGGTCTTGGTGGCCGGTGAAGACCGGCGGTGTGGGGGCTTCCGGTCTGGCTTTGAATAAAGGGGTTGGTCCTAGGATCCCTCTCGCGCCAGGACGAAGATCTACCTGCTCCATGACTTCATCGATCTGGTTGTAGTGTTGTGTTCCGGAAGATTCCACTGGTGAACGCCAATGGATGACATGCCGGAGTTCGCCAGATTGGATGGATCTCGGTGGCGCGCAACCACGTTTTTATATGACCGTTTGGTTTCAGAGGGAGTGTTGTGAAGCTTGATAGACGGTTGCCATCAAGGACATGCCATTAGTCCCATGGTGAAGTCAGTCGTGGAGAATGACATGAAAGCCAAGGTATGAAGAATGGTAATGGTGGTGTGACCCCTGTTTGCGATGAGGTTTTGGCTTGGTGTTCTAGGTCTTGTAGCAGCGACATTGGAAGGTGGAGGCGACAGTACAGGAGATTTCCAGAGTTCAAGCTGCAGGGTGAAAATCTAAGGTCTGGTCTTAATTGGTTGTGCCTGGCAAGTGGCACAGACCTTGTTGAAGGCATTGTTTTGTCAGCGCGGACTTTCTCCAGGATGAAAACCTATGATCGATGATCAGGACGATGACGGCGCTAGTGCAATGTTTCCTTCTTGGAGACGTTGCTTTTGGAGAGGATGGATTACTGGTGCTGTCTTGGTGGTATTTGGTCGCTGTTGTAGGGCATAGATCACTAAGGCGGGGCTTTCTTTTTTCTGTAATTCTTTTTTTGTTGGTTGTGTGCATCCGTAATGCCATTAGGGTAATGCGTTGTAGAGGTTGGGTGTAATTGGTATCTCGCGATATTAATATATGCTCATTTCTAAAAAAAAATGTTTGAAATCTTGTTCAGATACATGTTGTCTGACTTTAGTCTTTGCTTAGACATGTTTCTAGTAAACAAGAAGTATATTCTCATCCATTGCACGAAAGTTGTTACATGGGAACAACCTAGGAGAAAATGTTGGCAAGAGTTATATATTCTTTATGGTTCAGCTATTTTAACAAAATAATGTGGAAAAAAGGATTTCATAGACATAATGAACAAACATCCAATCCAAATTGACTCAATTCATTTAACAAACCAGACACCTGACAAATAAGAGAAACCAACATTGCATTGTGAAATTAAAACAAGGATTCTTGCTAGGGGTGTGGGTGTTGTGGCATCCGTTGGCATGGACGGAGGACCAGCAGAGGACCTCAAACCTAATGTTACGGTGACATGGCTCAGACATCTATGCTTACCGTGTCTAATTGTGTAGGCAATGTAGAATGAGAACTTGCTTGCTCTGACGTGTGTATTGTGGGGCTATTGGCGACAACATATGGCGGGTGTTGTCTTTACTCATACGAGGGTTGTGGTAGTGAGTGGTTGTGTGGTGATCAACATGCCAGCGATGTTTAGTGAGCTGGTGTCTTGGCACCGCCGCTGGGGACATCTTAGGTGTCCTTGTAGGCCTGCCAGGGTTATCTCCCTTCGTCTTTTAGGTCATGCTGGATTTGGCCTAGTTGATGGGGCTGATATGCAAGGTCACCCGAGTGTGATAGGGGTATCTCCTATGTCCACATGAAGAATAATTCAATACTATTGTCGGATTTTCATCTTATCTTAAGCTTGAGTTGCCCAATTTTGTCATTTATGCGGAACTGTATTCTCTCACTAAGTGGTGGAAATACGGGTTGATGCACGGTGTCTAGAGTGAGAGTATGGACGGTATCTATAGTGTTTTGTTGGTGATGCATATGTTTGTACTACCTTTGTTTCACATATAAGCATATGTATTTAGTCAAAATTCAAAGCCTACGGTGTTTGACCAAATATATAGAAGAAGAAAACATTCAACATTGACTGTATACACTATGAATATATATTTTATGGTGTATCTATTCATATTTATTTTACATTGTAGATATTCAGACTTTTACCTATAAACTTCATCAAACTTAGGAGATGTTGACTTTTGACTAAACTTTGTATGCCATGTTTTTTTATAGGAGAATGTAACGTGTCAATGGATGTTGGTGTGCCTTGGTGTTAGGCTTGTAAAATATTATTTCAGTCAATGCATCGTGGCATAAATTTTTTTATATTCTTGAGAAAAGGATAAAACCAACCGAAATGAAATTAGTCACGAGAGAGAGTCGGTCGGTTGACCTCCTTCAGGAACAAGCTCAAAAATATTTTAACTTTTTTAGGCGACAAAAACAAGTTTACACTTGCTTATTGTTGTTCCGAAGGGCCAGTGCAACCGTTTAGAGCTTGGGATACAGGTAGGCCTTTATTTTTAAAAATGCGAGAAAAACATCTCAAATTTGCAACAAAATTAGAAAAAAAAATGTATGGTTGTAGCCAATGATGTATACTACAAACATGCAAAATGTAAGTGTAAAATGCTTTGGATTCTAGGCTTCACGAAGCGAAAGAAGTTGAACCCGAGTATAGTGAATAGTGCACATTTTCGGAACTTTAATTTGTGAGATTTTGTTCTTTTTGTGCAGTCCAGAATACAAAGAATTTTGTACCAAGATTTTACATGTTTGTGGGATACACTATTGGCTAAATGTTGTTTCTGTATTTTTGAAAATAAAAGGCTACCTGAATCTTATTCCCAAAGTGACTTCCGCGTTCCGAACCACTACTTGGGCGCCGAATGTGCCGTTTGTCGTTCCGAGACCGAATCCGATAAAGGAGAGAAAAAGAAGGATGCGAAAGAGACTGACAGCGTCGGGTAGTTGAGGGCCAGCCTTTCAACGGCCGGTGCCGAACTGGTCTGGCACGAGAAATCCCCCGGCACGTACGGCGATCTGCAGTTAACCTCGCTTTAGCGCGCCAAGGATTCGACGCGCATGACCATGATAGATGATACCACTGCTGGTAATGGCATTATTTGTACAGTACTAACGCAGAAGCAAATTTATTGTGGAGTTAAGTCAGAGCTTAAAAGGATGTTAGGACAGTCGATTGCTCGATCGGCAGCATTGAGGAAAAAAAAGGTAGTTTGGCAGCCTACGGAATCGAAGTAAAGGGTCTTGTTCGTACACATGACAGTTGAATTTTGAAAATTTGGGAAGGGCAGAGACGGTGGATATATATAAGTTGATTCGCTTGGAAAGTGCGGAAGAATTTGTCGATGCCTCCGCTAGCTGCCATCCTTGTTGCATTGACCAGATGCTACGCTACCCTGGAGGTGGAATATATTTTTTTTTGTCTCCTGATGATGGAAAGGACAAACACAGAGAATGTGATTCTGTTCCTCCACTTGCACACTACTCCGTTCTGCTTTTTTCACCTGGGGCTTGAGTGCGACATCCTTCCAATGGCAGCTCGTTGCAGAGAACAAATGATATAAGGTTGGGGAAAATAAATGTACCCATGAACTATGGATAAAAGCCCGCACGGTGAAGGATGGCCTCTCAGGGGCGTGGCTGCGGGATTGCAGCCCTGACTTGGGGTACGCATCCCTGGAATTCTTCACGTTGGGACGCGTCCTGGCTACGATGCAGCTTTCCTCAGGCATGGAGGTCGTCCTTACTTGGAGGTGGACGAAAGATGGGGTCTACTCGGCTAAATCAGCTTACGACGCCTTCTTCGCAGGGACGACGAGGGCTCCTGGCTCGAAACAGATTTGGAGATCGGGGGCCCCCCTACAGCTGTAAGTTTTTTGCTTGGTTGGCCTCGAGAAACCGGTGCTGAACGGGGGACCGTTTGAATGCCGAGGTCTCCGTCCACCCGCACCATGTCCCCTATGCGACCAACACCAAGAGTCCATTCAGCACTTGCTGTTGGGTTGCGTGGTGGCGAGGGAGGTCTGGGCGTGGAAGTTGCATCGTTGGGCTAAACCCTTGTGGATGCCAACTCCGGATACGGATCTGCTGCAGTGATGGACTTCGCTGATGGCTCCGCAGGAGACCCGACGCGACCTCTGGACGGCCATCATTTTGGTCTTCTGGTGCATCTGGCGGCACCGAAATGACGTGGTCTTTAACTCCCCCCCCCCTCCCTCCGTGGAGGCCATAAAGTGTAGGATCAAAGCGGACTATGAGCAGTGGCGCTTAGCTAAGTTGTTCCGTAGCGTTGATTTTGGCTTTCCCGAGCCGGTGCCTTTAGAGTGGTTAGATGGCGAGTAGTCGCTTAGTCTTCCTGGGAGGAGCTGTCACCTCTGTTGACAGCGTCGCTTGCTGTTGATTCGGCGATGTATATGCCGCGTGGCACTTCTGCTATATGATTGATACACCTTCCAGGTTGCATTCTAGAGAAAAATTGTACACATGAAATGGTGGGTGGTTATAGTTTTTCTTCTGCATTTTTCTTCCGACCGTTGAACCTATATATGTCCAGAGCCGCCTAATTTCTGCAGTTATGGTGAATACTCATGCTTTGCCACGGATAATAGGATACGGGCCGCCGTGTTGCTTGCGCCTTTGGCTCCGCCGCCCATGTTATTTCCGCCCACGGCCTACATAAAACTTTTTCTTTGGTCTTAGTTTCTGAACCTTTTTTTTTACCGTGCACGAGACTTTTGTCCAGCACCACACAAAATTTCAACGGTGGGGGAGCTGAGATGACACCACCACTACTAGTGTTTACTTTCCAGTGGAGGGAGCGAGGTTATTGGTGCTATCTGAAAAGGTAAGACGACCACCAATTTTGGCTGGCGATCTCTGGGTAATGGTTCTGATCAGAAAGTAAAACCGGATCGGGGTAGTAGTTAGTGGAGGTTAATGGCGCACGTCACCTCGAGGTTAATTAGTGGAAAATCTTGAGAGGAGCAAATTAAGCAGCAGGCAGTGGTGGTGGGCGTAGTGTGTGGTTTCATCATCTAGCTAGGGGCTAGCTCTACTGATGAAGCTAGGCGTAGGGGATGATCGAATGGATAGGGAGACATACCATACCACGCTCGGTTGCTCGTGAGTGACGTGCGTACGGTGTGGCGTGCCGTGGTGGCGTGGCACTCATGGCCTAGGGCTGATCATGATCCCGGCCGAAGTGGCGAGCAGCATGCGGCGCGCGGCATGGCAAGTGCAACTGCTCCATCGACAACATGTTCGACCAAATTAAGAGCCTTTACAAGCCTAGTGTCAGAGTCAGACGGTGGTCTCTGATTGGACTAGAGGAATGTGGACTAGAGGGATGTGGGCTTCTGCCCGCACACATAGCAGTGCGATCTTCACCATATTACTTGCTGAATTCATACCCTTTAATTTGAAGAAGTGCGGTACAAACTTGCTGAACTCATACCCTATGAAACACTTGTTGAATTCATTTAGTTTTACATAGTCATAACACTTATAATTCGCTGATTTGACTTATAACCGACAGACCAGGTGGGTGACTAATATATGCGTATAGAGTGAGTCGGATGCACATGCAAATATTGTTTTCTGGATTTTTTTAATATTTTAAAATATATTTTCAAATAATGGATACATATGCTCGCAGTGAGCCGAAAGTGGATTTGCGGGTGACTAATATATGGGTATAGTGTGAAATGCTTGTTCAGCAAAACATCTCTTACTTTTCTTTCCTTGAGAGAATTGTTTCTCTTACTCTTAGAGACCAAGACTACCATCGGCCCACTTCTCCCTGGGACATTCCTGCACATTCCAGCCCAATACGTTATATGGAAGGCCCAAAACAAAATAGGCCCGGAAGAGAAAGTGTCCCCTTAAAATAGGTAGAAACAAATGTCTAAAAAAAGAGCTTTAGAAAAGGAGGGAGGTGTCTAGTGATCTCACTATTTTAAAAGATTCAATTAATTTTTAAAGTTTGCAAATAATTTAAAAATTGACATGGATACATGCAAATGCTATCTACATATTTGTAGAGTTTGCTAGATAAATATAATACATTGTATTGTGGGCTACACAAAAATCACAAGGATCTAAAAATGCAAAAAAGAAAACTATTTTTTCTTTCGACATTTGTCTTTTTTATGCAGATGACAAATGAAAGAATATGTTTCATCTTGACCCAAGGCTTAAAATACTCATACCAACAAGTTACAACTTTTTTCGAAAGCTCGTCTGAACAGAACTCTGAGGTTAAGCTCATCAAGTACTTACAACAAGTCTTGGGGCTGGCGTTGGAGCTACGACCTTTGCAGTGCTGGCCGACCATAGAGAAGCGGTTGGTGGAGCAGGCGAAGCTAGAGTTTGTCGTTGCCGATGTTGGAGTTGCGGACGGTAGAGCATGCATAAGAGACACCATGGATGTCACAAGGAGAGTACGAAATCCCGCGGCTGTGGGAGGAGCAAAGCCAAGGGGAGGGAATCTTGAAACAGGGTTGAACCCTAGTGGATGAGACATCTCGCCGCTGCACCCGGCGGACCCCGCGCATTGATCTATGCCCATCGCCGCTTCACTTATCCCGTTGGGGCTCAAAACCCCCCATCTGGAGCGTAGTATGTGGCTTCCCCATGGCGTCCAAGGATGCAACAAAGGCCCTTGTCAACGGATGTGGGCCTTGCACGAACGACCCCGACGATCGACGCGGCTTCGTAGTCCTGGATGGCCCTAGCGCCTGACGCGGCCCGGTGGCACGCAAGCTTGGTCCATGGTACCAGTGAGAGAGGTGGCGGAGGAGGCTAGTAAGCCATGGTCGATTATCGATGGGGCGTGTGGGAAAGGAGGGTGTAGTGGAAGTGAGTGGTGACAGTACCGAGAGGGGGGGAGAAGGGAGTTAAGGGCACGTCTCTGGCGCTTACCCACACGTGCAATCGGTGGTCATTGGAGCTCGAAATGCGCTCCACTGGACCTAACTCCATGGAAACTGTCGATTCGGCAGTTCCCAATATGTCGGGCTCGGTGGTGCTCAAAGGTGCGCGCGAGTCACAAGGATCACAACGCAGAGGCAGCCCGGGCAACCAATCAGGCCGTTTTCTTCTCCCCAGGGCCTGGCCCAACGCGCCCTTATTAGGGATATTAAAACCGAGTCAAAGAGGAGTCATCTCACGAACTGCGCATTTTTGATCGTTGGATCGTGCCACCTGCATGTTTCTGGCCGTCGGATGATCCTCCAATCCCGCATGGGCCGAATTATCCCTTAGGGACGCTTCTCTGGGCATCAAATAAGCCATCTCTGGTTAATTGGGCTGCAATTCACGCTACAGCCCATTGCTTGGTTTACTGCACAGTCGTACAATGCATGGGATGTCGCTGGTAGAAAAAAAAAGGAGATGCCAGCCAATGCAGCCGAAGCGAGATGTGTCTGACCCAGCCTACATGCGAACACTCAATAACGGAACCGGAAGGTGGAGCGAGGCATCCATCTCATGTGCGGATGCGACAGCATGCGCCCCCTCGCGTCTCTATTCATGGCGACCTGATGTGTCGCTCGTCATTCATCTTCAATACCATGTTAATTTGCAGCTCTTTAGAATCCTTTGGCAGTAATCCTAGGCAATTTGACAGTTGCGACTGATGATGGTATGCTACTATAGTGCCTCTACTATGCTATGAAATCTCTTGCCTCAATTTCTCGTCCACTCTGCAGCAAGTTCCAGGTCCAATGCTGCTCTGCTAGGTGATCCCTAATTCTCTTTCCAACGAACTCCACCAGTTATTCAGATAACATTGTCACACTTTCTAAAGCAGAAATAAACATATTTGTAGTTTTCGTTTCTTCTTATTCAGATCCTCTTATTCCGTTGGGTTCCTATTATTGGTCGAATTTTCACCAATGGCTGCTGGCCAGGTGAGTTCTTAGACTTGAATTTTCTATTTACGTCAGTAATACTACACAATAATTAATAATAGACTATCTTACTACTAAGACTACTCCGATGTTGCTGTCCGTTTCTATTCTCGGTCCATACGGTGGAACCAACAAGTTATGTTGACGCCACTTGGGCCTACTGACACACTACTAGACCACAAAGCACACAAATCACATCCAACAGCCAAACCAACATTAGCTCACTCACTATTTACGTAAGAAATCTCCATTGACAAGTTCCATTGGAACGTGCTTACCTGACTTAAGTCAGGTGCAAACCATTCTATTCCTGATTCTATTGACTATCGGGCTCGTAACAACAATAAAATAATTTAAATAGAATTTTACCATTTTATAACTATTCATTTTTTAATGGACGGACGCGGCAACGCGCGCCTACATGATCTAGTAGAGAGCTAAAAGTAAACGTTTCTGTATTTCCTAGAAACTGGGCCAAAAGACTTCCTGAAGAGAAAAGAGAGAAGTTATACCACCGACATTTCCTCCATGTCCATGGACACACGGGGTCCAGCCATTGAGCCATCTCACCACTCTTGGGTCGGAGCTCCAGTTCAGCGTCAGCCACGAGCTTGTTTGGCAGACGCATTGTCAGACGTTCAATGTAAATGGGAGCCAGAGGCAGAGGGAGTCGCTGGTGCGTCGTCAGGAAGAGCGGCGTAAATGGGAGCCAGAGGGAGTCGCTGGGATCGCAATGAATCGGACGCAGCATGCGTCTCGGCTCCAGCGTTGTCACTGGCCTCCCCCATAGCCCACAGCGCACAATCATTCGCCTACTCACGCCGGAGTAAAGAAGAAAAAAGAGCAGCAGCAGCAGCAGCAGCAAGCATATCACTCACCACACTACCACAGCTCTGCTCACGCACTCATCACTCATCACCACCAACGGCACCCTCTCACTCTCCATCGATTTCTTCTCCCACAACCACAACAGTAGCATGCAGAATGGCAGAATCTCAGGAGGCGATCGAGCAGCATGTGGATCACGAACACCAGCTCGATCGAGCAGCACGCGGATATGATACGACAGCCTGACTGTCATGTACTGTATGTATGCATGCATCACCACTGCTGATAACTGATGTTAGCTCTGCTACAGTGCTACCGGTGTTTCTTAAGCTCCTTCTCCACCAACAAAAAAAAATGGGAAAAGAAACAAGACTTTCCTAACTATGGAACGTAGTATCGCTGAACCGCCTGCCTACCCCAGGAAATTTTTCTGTTTCGCTGAACGACGACGGCGGCTATGCTTCCGGTCTGTTGATGGCGAGCGTGAAGTATATCAGAATCATCGTTCCGACGCTCGACCTGTGGCAGAAAGAGGGCAACAGATTAGAGAGAGGCCACGAGTGATGCAAACGACAGTGGAGGCAACGACGATACATGACCTGCCGTCAAAAAAAATCGACGATATATGGCCCATGAAATGCTTACTGCTGTTCTGTTTACAAAGTAACCAGCCTGCTGCTGGAAAATGCATTCAGACTATAACCCAGGTAATTCGACAGGCTAGTACCGTCGAACCTAAGTGCAGTAGACCACAATGACAAGTACACTACCGATGATCAGAAAGTGGAGTTCATGTCTTTAATGCGGACAAATGCGATTCCAGAAGCTGGACCTGCAAGGGGCTCAGTTATAGTCAGGTATCACCCAATTACCCGGTTCACCACAACAGCCCGCGTACCGGATTCCTCGACCACGGTACGGTCGGACTGTCGAGAAGAGCAGCTCGTGCTAGCCATTGTAGCACTTATCTCATGCCATGTTTATTTATTTACTTGTTGCCTTGAGTAGTTGTTGCATGCTACCTCTAAGACAGTAAGACTTAGGTAATAATAATCTCAGATCAACAAGAGCAGAAAAAACTTGGCAAAACAGAATGAAAAATCAAGAAGGTGGGCACTTACAGAGTTGCAAAGAAGAGCAGAATTCTCCGGGGATGATACGAGGTGAGCCGATTGAATCTTTTGCTCCTCCCTTCGGCAGAGTCAGCTAGAACAGGCGTGGAGGCAGTATATTGTGGAGCAACCAGAGTTTTATTCTGCGCTAGCGGCAACTTAAGCTGCTCCAACTGAGACGGCACAACTGCAGTGAAGGGAATTCGAAGAAATATAAACACCAACAGTTCAGTAGCCATTATACTGTCCAATGCCAGCTACCGTAGTGCGGTACGAGGAAAGAAAACCACAGTGTTCCAATTCAGAAAATACTGTGTAAATATTACGCTTAAAGAAGATGTACTGTTCACATTCGGTAAACGAAATTCAAAGGAATATATACACCAGTAGTTATTACTATCCAGCTCCAAAAACAGTAGTGCGGTATAGGAAACAAAATCTATAGTGTTCCAATTCAGAAATTAACTGCGTAAATATATGCTTAAAGCTGTATACGCAGATTTCTTTGCCAACCATAAACTAGAAGTACTTCCTCCGTTTCAAAATATAAGATGTTTTAGCTTTGTGAATAAAGTGTATCTAGACTCCTTTTAGTGTATAGGTTCATCTAGTTTTAGAGTGAACCTATACACTAAAATGGATCTAGATACACTCCTTTCACAAAGCTAAAACATCTTATATTTTGAAACGGAGGGAGTACAATTTATGTATCCTCACAGTATACCAGCTAACTATAATAAAGCTGCAAAAGGAATCTCAGGAAACCCGCCCTCAAATTTTTTTCTTCAGAAGCCTTCTTCCTTCAGAATTCTAGTTCAGAAATTTGGACATTTTGTCTCTTTTATTGGTCTAGATGCAGCTCAGGCTGCTGCACAAATTACGTATGCGTGAAGCAAAAACCGCTCGGATCAAAAGGTTCTGGCAAAACAAATTATGTCTTACAAAAGAATAAATAATTTATTTAAAATATCTATATTGTATAACTAATTATGCAAAACTGAATATATAGAATAGTTCCTCAGAAAATAGGGGAAGCAAGACAAAAGAGCACTAGTTTATGACCTTTAATGATAAGATTTTTTGCCAAGTCATCTGGCTCCTGCTCTTCGCCGCCCTTCCTCTCAGTGCGATTTGGACCCTTACGGGACAGGGCTCTCTGCAGGAGAAAAACTGGCAGGTTAAGACACATTCGAGTAACTGCTATATCCTCATGTTCATTATGTAAACTAGAGGACACACCGTCATCTTTGGACTTCCAGTGCAGCATTTATCAGGTTGCTGAGGCAGGCTCTCAATATCCAACACCACATTCGCTGTCCTGTCCATTGCTTGTGATTTGTCTCTGCAACCGAACTCCAATCAATAAGCATGTACCAAATCTCATTTTATTGGCCATAACAGCTTGCAGCACACAGGAAGTAACCTAGCAGCCGATATGATTACAGTGTTGTATCATCTAACACTGCACTAAATGGAGCAGTGCACTAACATGTCTGACCTACCGCTATCAGTACAGCTTCCACGAGCCATGATAAGACACCATTTATTTGGAAAAGCACCACCAGCAGCATAAATTCATCAAGGCACCAGGCCCATGGCACTGCCGTATTGGGAAAACGTGGTTTCTAAAAAAAATACTTTCTGATCTACCAGCTATGAAAGCAAACCAATTTAATTAACTAGGACCCTCTCTCATATAGCTCCAACCATTATGCAATGGATGTGCTACCCTTTTTGATCTTTATACCATCTTCCCGGTCGAATCCATTATTCATACCGAAGAAATGTACATCAACAGCCTAATTCAAAAAAAAACTGCACCAATAAAACCCAAAAATTGGTCAAAATGCTCTAAATTAGTGCGTTAAGTATGACACTAATCAGCTTCGCACCTTTTCTTTTCTAGAAGTAAAAATAGCAAAAAATAATTACTAGCAAACAGATGTGTTGTACGACCACTGCTAACCTGCAGTAAATCACCGTCTAAAAAAGCTAGCACCACGCCAGCTACAAGACATGAAAAAGCAGCAAACAATAAATGAGCGAAACCTGAGTTTAATCTAAAGGGAAAGAGCAAACGGGCAAGAACCAGAGGCACCAACCGTTGAGTATTCTATACTACTTCACCACCAACCTAGAGATAAGGGCTACATCATGCTTGCTTGCGAAACCTACGTTTCTCCAACCGTGCAACATCTCAAGCATACAGGACAAGCGCATACATGCCTAAGCGTAGGACAAGATTCCACAATTGACACATGCTTTCATGTTAATCAAGACTATTTGGAACAGACAACTGTTGGCTCATTGCGGCCACTGCGTAACATGATGGCGAAAGTGACACGGAGTGGGTCAGATCTGAGGGCTACCTTTTCCACTGATGACTCTTGTTTTGTGCAGTACTACAGTAGTCTGCTGGAGATGATGGATGTGGACGGGCAATGGGTCTTCTCCAGCTCACTGCCCAGGATGCTTGCGTTCCAAATTAACCTGCGGAGAGTGCGTCATGGAGGTTTAATGTCACTGATTTTCGCAAGAATCGAGTTGGGAATAAGAGGAGCATTGACAGCAACCGAACAACAAGAAGAGAGATGGTGAATCTGAAACTAGAGATTTACAGAGAATACAACAACCTTGGTATTTTCAGATAAAAAAATCTAATGCAAATGCAGTTCACCCAAAGAATGATCTTATTATTTTTTCATCAGAGAAAAAGAGGCAGGATGCCCAACTCCTCCATTTCAGAGCGCACGGAGAAAAACATGCGTCAACTACTTTCGACTGTACTACTACTACCTAACAACGCAGCATGGGGGCGATAGGCGAAGGCGTTTCAAACGCTCTCATCGGTCTTCACCGATCAACGAACGGCAGGTAATATGGGCACTAGCCACCTACTACCAAGACGCTAGAAACGGTGCTTAATTAAACCGCCGCGAAATTTTCGCAGATTGGCATATGTAAATCCGTCTGCAGGCTTGAAATCCGCTTCTTGCCAGGCCGCCCTACCTACACTAGGGAAGACTCGGACGGGAAGATCACGAGCCGTGGCAAGCTCTGTCAGAAGTCAGAACAGCTCGGCACTCGCCGCTTGCTGCAGCAGATGCTGAATCGGTGGTTCAAGGAGCAGTTAACTAGTACTCCAGCCCTCCAGGATTCAGTAATAACAGACGAAAGAAAATGCAGGCAGGCGGGACAGACCAGTTCATGGAGAAATTGGAAGATGGAAACGAGAGCGAGATTGCGGCGACGGAGAGGGGAACACTGGAACAGAGCAAGGAGCCCACGTACCTGGCTGTTTTGTTGGTTCCTCGCTTCTTCGCCGGCTACTGGAATAATCTGCGGAAGATGGATGGAGGTCTTCTTCGGATCGGATGACGCAGTTTGGACTTTGGAGGAAGAAGCAGAGCAGAGGGGTAATGGCTGACGAGCAAGCTCTGTGTGAGAGTGGGGGAGGGAGAGAGAGAGAGAGAGGGGAGAGCGGGTTGGGAAGTGGAAACTGCGACGGTGATCGAAAGGGGGAAAAAGCTGGAGCGGTTCCGGTTTGGTGTAGCACACGAGGCGCTGGGCTCTCTGACGTCTCCGTGCCCAGGCCCGTCTCCGCACGTACACCCGGTCCACCGAGCAGATGCGCACGCGCGAGCCGCCTGCGGTTTGCGGAGTCGTGGGCAGGGTCCAGGCGTGCAGACAGAGTAAGCTGTGGGTCCCGGAAGGCGGGCCACCCATGGTCGCGGCGTCCGAGGCGGTGGCAGCGAGCGACGACGGTCAGCAGCACAGCGCAGCAAGCAGCGAATAGCGGCGTGGCGCTCCCCGCGCTCTCGTGTCGATCCTGTTCACGCCAGCCACCGCTTCCTGCCTGCCCGCGACTGTTGGTGCTGTTGCGTAGTAGCCTGGCACGCGGGGCCCACGCGCGGCGTCACGTGGGAACTCGGACGTGGGCGCTCGCGCCTCGCGGCGTCTCACAGGCGGCGCCACGGCTACCGGTCGTATCAGACCGGCCGTTCTTTTTTCCTTGTCTCTCGCAGTGCCGTCGCACCCGTAACATATGGCTCGTAGCGTAATGTTTCTTTAACTCCAAAGACAGTCCACGTCACTTACAGAGAGCAAAATATACTGCTTATTTAAATTGGTATTTTAGATGTCGGTATAGCTTCCCGTGAATTTGGTCAAAGTTAAGAGTAGTTTGGCTTAGATCTAATCTATCCAAGAACTTCAATTAATTGTTAGTGTTCTATCGAAAAATAGACAAATTTTATACCAAGTCCTAAGTATAAGCTATAGATGTAGGAATATTATATATGCAATTTTCGCATAGGATCAATTGCCGACAATATCACATAACACATACGGCAAATACGCGTATCTAGTAGATCTAGCAAGAACTAGTGCAAACAAATAGTGAAATATCACATACATATTGACCGGGAAGGTCATTATCATTGTAGCACCATGGTCATTGTTGTCGAGGTAGTCGATCACATGATCCGTAGAGGAAGAAGACGAGTTGTTGACTTGGATGCAGATGAACCGAAGCGAGAAGTCGTGTTGAGACGTTATCCAAAAATCTTATCGTCCGTCTTTCGGTGCAGAATCTCGACGGACGGGATTTCGAAGGCCTGCTCTCCCGGATGACTGTGCATGCTATCGTCAGGGTGAGGATGCCTAGAGAGCCACACAAACAAAGAAACAAGGGCGAGAGCCACAGAAAGACCAGGTAACCTCTAGATCTGTCTATCTCTCTATATATGTTGGGAGGTGAGCCGACCGAGCCACCACACGGTAGAAGACGAGGTCACGTGTCGAACATGACACGCTTGTTGACATGTATCCAAACAATTGGTGCACCGTGCAAAATAAATAGTTTTTCATAGAATGAGTTTCTAACTCAAACTCGATTCACGAAACGTGTAGGTAAGGCTAGGCGGGAAACGGATGAGGAGTGTGCATCGACTCCTTATCTTCTCACTCACTTAGTGGTAGTGAAACAACTAACCTTATAATCTGCTCCAACTCTCTCCCAACTAGCATTGTGGGACTAAATTAGCGTCATCTTCCTTTGTGTATCGAGGCGGATCCTTTGTTGCGTTGAGGTAGCGTTAGGTTGGCGGGTGACAATGTGCCGAGCCAAAAAAACGCCGCCTAAAAACTTTTCCGATACAGTTATCCCTGGCGGCTATTTTTGTCACGCCAGTGCGAGCGCGGCGACTAGGCGTGTGCCTTGGCATTTATAAGTGACAAGGCTCGGGATACATGTTGGTACTAGGGTTCCATAGGATACCTTTCGGGTGGAGCTTATAAGTCATACTTGTCGGCCTTTCAAGAGCTTCCTTGGGAGCACACCTCCCCATGCCAGGGTTTCAGGTGAAAACCATTAACTTTCAGTCCCCGAGGACAGCGGCGCCTAGCATCATCGCGGAGCTGAGGCCACCTTTGGTCAGCTTCGGTCATGTCTTGTTGTCATCAGCGGGCCAGCTTAGATCTTATCTTGAAGTTGTTCGGTGATGGCACAGAGCGGTGTCGACGATGGCCTATCATTTACACATGGCATTGTCATCATCGCTCCTGGTCCTCGTTGTTCGCTGGCAGGATTGACTTTGCACGGTCCAGACCGAGAGGATAGGCGGACCTCTCCAGCAACAGCTTGGTCGGTTTGGTGCGACGATGTTTGGTGGTTTCACAAGGAGGCATGGTGGCCTCTCAGTTCTTCTTGTGGGGTGTAGCTACTCATTTTTTCTCTCTCTTTATATCTTTGCTTTGTAAGAGATTCCCTCATCACTTTGTATCAGTTTGGCCATGTATAGCTTTATTTATAAAGCGGGTGATAGGCTGTTTCGAGAGGTATGGATCGTTACCGTCGTCTATATATACATCTTGTAAGCCGCTGCCTAGGATTGGTCACTTCATCGAAAACCAAACTGCAATGTGTAAGCACTCTCGGTATAGTTAAGTTTTGTTGGTTTTTTCCTCTGTCATTGGAGAATATTTTCCACTTTATGTCACTTGCGGGTTTGAAAGTTCTTCGCTCTTTTGCCTGCCGAATTTTGTAACAGCCTCAAGCATTATTTTGTAATCCTGGCGGGCTTCGATATTTAAACATGAATCTGTAGGGACTGATCCAGAATTGATCCTTTTACAGAACCTGCGTGGCGTCAGAACAGAGAGAGCGCCAGATTTACACTGCCTCTCGCGAACGAATCTGGACACGGACGTAGGAGGGCTCACATCACATCACAGCACATGCATGAGCAGTTTGAACACACGTTTGACCGACCGGGGGAATGCAGTAGCAGGCTAGCAGCTAGCGGCATGTATTTTGGATCATCTGAAGGGGACAGGCAGGTGTCTTGTATCCATACCATACCACTCCATGATCGAGAAGTCTGCGTGCCTAGGAAAATGCCAACGATGGGGCGAGCCCGTGAGCCTGCAAAGTACTCGATGGCTCAATCAATCGGGAAATCTTGGACCCAACCTTAACACGTAGGGGGTGATCGACGCCGCATAAGCCAAGAAAAACATGGCTGTTCACGGAGAGCATAAGAAACTGATTAATTTGCACATGCATGCACGTAGCTGCCCTTTTTTTTTAGCTGCCCTTGTCTTTGGTCCAAACGGCCGGCCGAAGTCTTCTTCCTCGATAGATCTTGTACGGAGTAGTAGTAAAAAAATTTTGAACAACAGAGTAAGATGTAAATACTGCTTCAGACCAAATCTCACCAGTGTGACACCTGACCGCTTTTCCGTACGCACTTATCGGATCCTCGTTAATGACATAGGAGCGTACGTCACCGGTTCGAATCACGTAGACCCGCGCAAAAATATTCATCAGAAACACTACTAGCACTGCATATATAAATCTGCTATTCTAGCACTCATTTTTATCATTTTGTGCCAACACATGGTCCCGTCTTTCTTTGAGGATTCTTCCTCTACCTAGTTATATGCATACAGTCTAGCAATATCCCAAAAACCGTAGTTCTTCTTCTTGTCCTGCTTGCAAACCGTCGGAGGTTACTAGAGTGGACTTGACTTGTTGGCCAAGATAGGCATAGCTTCTTAATGAACTTCAACGCGACCATGTCCTACATCAAGTTCTTTTATGTGATGATACCTTTGAAATTGCTATGTATGATTTTTCGTATCCACCTAATGATCAACATCAATCAGAAAAATAGATCTCAACATGGGCTAGTTGAAAAATAACGTGTATGCTTCTCAACCTACTAGTTAAAGATCATTTGACTCCTCAATACATTTGCGAACAAGATTATCTGGTCTGCTCATAGTTGCATTTTATGGTTGAATTCTAAAATGAAGGTGCCATATTTTATCTTCAAAGGAGGAAGCTCACATTTTTCATGTCATCGTGATGTCTGGAATTCCTCATTCATGTGAGTGGAAATTATTTTGTCGTATTTTAGTTCTACTTAATAATACTGAAAATAACAATTTTTTATATAAAAAACCGGGTAAAGAAATTAAGTCATTAAAGACAAAAAATGAGGAAATAATATGTGCCTTATGTATATTCAGATAAGGTTGTTCTCATGGTAAATAGTAAGCAAACACAAATCAAAACGTTATTCATTAATGTAGAAACCCATCAAGAGTAAAGAACAAAAATGAAACTGATGAGACCAGACTTACATTATTTCTAGGCAAAAGTCATAATGAATTCCACAACATTGTAAAATCATTTTGGAAATTTTATCCCTTCACATTTATTCAAGGTGAAACCTGTTTCCCTTTATCACACGATCTCTAACAACATAATGTCAAATTTAGGAATTAATACAATCATTTAACCTCACCTTATGGTGCATCGTGATGTTAAATGTTGGCCTCCTCCTTTAAGACAAATATTGAGCACTACATTCAGGAATCCGTCATTCTGGTCACGTTTCGCTATTTTCCTATTATATCATCTTTGAATCTACATAGAGCAATACATTTATCAAATCTAGAGTGCATTGGTCCACATGAAGTCGTGATGTGATTTATGTTTTATTAGCCCATGAATAGTAATAGCCTGACAACACCTAATGATAATTTGTTTTAACCATAACATGTCATTATGATAAAATCATGCTACTCTCCTTATACATGGTTCTCTACATGCTACCCCTAAACATTTTGGCATTCATATCCTTGAAATGGTAAGTCGACATGGTCACCCATTTATCTGCTTGTTGACTGATAGGTCTCACAAGCTTCTAGCGTGGAAATATCTGGTAGAGGTTGTAAGCATAACTACATATTGAACATTCTATATTATGTCATTTTCTTATATTATTAAATCACAGAAAGATATAGTACAACACAATGCTTGAGAACATATATTTGTGCATGAGTAAGTTTCTAATACATACACCAAAATATCTCAAGAAATAGTTCTAGAGCATATGAATGTGTTAACTACAATATTCTACAAATGTTTGAGCACCAGGTCTATGTACCTTCAAAAGAAAAATATTGATGCCTACCTTACAAAAGCATTGCGGCGGATAGAAATCAACAGTAGAGATTCTCGAAGGACCTAACTAGGGGAGGGCAATTGGCCCATTTACTAGTCATGTCTTGTACAAATTCAATGGGTTGTAAGGCAGAGGCTTCCCTGTTGGGGATATACCAAATTAGTATACCCACAACATGGATTTGTTCCGGCAGACCCGGGTGGCTCACTAGTGGTGAAGCCTTTGTATCACCAATGCGGTGACCCAGCATACCACTGCATGATGTTTTTTTGGCGCAACCAGCAGGAGCTCTGCCTTTTCTATTAGTAGAAGAGAATTGGTCAGTTTAAAGGGAAACTGGCCGAAAACCGATACAAACGCACACATGTCCGGTTTATAAGGGAAACCAGACAACAAAAACCAACACGACACCGTTTTTCAGGAAAAACGGGCGAAAACCTCACACTTGGCCACACTACCTAGCCCAACTAGGTCTGGAGCGCCGACGACGACACCAGCACGACGGCAACGGTTCGCACTCCGAATACCTGGTCCATGTCCCTAGAAAGGAAGTCAGAGCCGAAGGAAACGGCTAGGCCTTTTAAGCTTCATGGCGAGAGGCAGGCCGCAGTGAACAAACCAGTGGCACTCACGCGCCGACAGGACCCGAGGATGTCGACTCAACCATGGTACTAGCAACCCCTGAGAGTGGCGTCCAACCCTCCAAAAATTGACGCCTCCAAGGAGGTCACGACGTCTAAAGACGCCGCCGTCAACCAATCCGGGAAGCCAGATTTGGGCTTTCGCCTCGGAGTGATGGACGGATGGGTGTTGGGACTCCACAACAACGCCCTCAAGAGGGAAGACGGCGCCCTCAGGCGCCGCCATTGTCGGCATCGACGTATTCGAGCTGGACTTTCATCCGGAGACCCTCCACCACCTCCATGGGCCATCATGAAGACAACCCATACCGTCGGACAAGCACGACCAACGGCAATTGAGAAGACGCCCACGCCAACAGAGGCAACCCCCGCCGCCCACACGGCCAAGGAGAAGCCTCACCAACATCAAGCTCCCGGAGCCACCGCTCCGGCATCCACGCTTAGCACCACGATATAGGGTCACAGAAGTAGCCACACGGTGTTGGACCAACCCTCCATGGCGCCACAACCTCCCATGCCACGCCGGAGTGGAGGAAGACCACCACAACCCAGGGCCACCGCCCTGGCACCCGCATCCCGCAAGCCGGTAGGGCACCCCCACCACACCTGCACCAACTCCACGAGCGCTACCCCCGCCACCCACGCAGCCAGAGGAGCAAACCACGCACCGCCATGTCCCGGGGCCGCCGCACCGGCTTCCGAAGGCAAGCAACCGCCGCCGGGGCAGAGTAGCAACACGAGAGAGGAGCGGCCCGCCAGGCCCATCTGAGCCTAGATCAGGCCCTAGCCGCACACGACTCCCGCACTAGCGCCGAGAGCTGCCGCCTTCTCCCACGCCGTCGGGAGCCCCCCCCCCCCCCCGCACGAGCTGCCGAAGCCCGCTCACCGCTAGAAATGTCCTTCCCGGCGCCGAGGACCGCCCGCACACGACGCCACTCGTGCGACGCTCACCAGGCCACGCGTCCACCGCAAGCTTGCTCCCATCCACCTTCGGGGGCGGGAGCCGCCGCCACCACAGTGAGGCCAGCGGCAGCGGCGGGGATGGGGAACTAGGCGGGGGAAGGCGGCGGGGTGCTGGGTTCCCCTCGAGCCTCCCGGTGTGGCCAACATGAGGGCCTTTGTCAAGGACTTTTTCTATAATACCACTACATGATGTAGTACACTATAGTCGTTGATATAACACCAATGAAACACCGTTCACTAGTATTACATCCCTTGAAGTGCTACAACAGAAACACGGCAGGTCCAAGACATGACTATAAATTACAACACGACTCTTTACAAAAAGATCCAGTGACACTCTAGGTTAAAGAGAGAGAAAGAAATTTCTACCAAAGAAGAACCAAAATTAATAACTCTAAGCTATCTAGCTAATAAGATTAACATCTAAACTATTTGGCTTGCAAATGCTACTAATGCAATGCTCTACAGAAGTAGGTTTTATGGCTAGAGTATCTACTCCTATCTAATCAGAACTTTGTCTTCACTTCAATTGATGTATATGTTGACTTCATTGACTTTATTGAAGAACTTGAGTTGTCGATGATGGTTTCTTGAGCAGAAATCGATGTTGACGTCGTCTTCAATGGCTTAGAACCTAGCAAGGGTTAAGAAGGTACGATTGAGTACGAGCGTACTCAGCAAGTTCACTAAAAAGGAGTGTATGATGCACTATCTCTACAGCCACAGACCAAAGGTCGTAGGCAATGCAGGTTTTCGTAAATATTTCTTCAAAGGTTGCTTTTATTCTGAAAACTATGTCCGACAGCCTTCACAGGCTGACTAGAACCTTCGTGGGGTTCCTTTCCTGTCATGTTCGTAGCTCCTTCCCGGAACAGGGAGTAACATGTCATAGTTCTTACACTCTACAGAGGTGCGTTACTTTACCCATGAGAGACCAAATCCTTGTTGCATAACCGGGCAGCTTACCCATCCACACTTCCTTTGGTGTGGGGCCCAGTAGATGATCCAAGCCAATCACTGCCCTCTCCGCGATCCCGTATGTTTGCACGATCCTTCGGGGCCGACTACACCTCCGTTAAGCCCCCTTTCAGGCAGGATATAACCCTGATGAGTTGCTAAAGACTCTATGAGCTGGTGATGCCCCTGGCAAGTTCCATATAGATCCGGCTATACCTCCGGCAGCCACTCATAGATAATCTAGACACCAAAATTGCGGGGTGTAAGGGTGCCCACCCATATGCTGGATCCACACAAGGAATCACAACATCACGTTAAGGTTGCCTTGCCATACATATGAAAGAAAAAGGATACAGCTAACTTCTCCGTCGCATTCCAAATCTCATGGTTAATGCGTAATATAAGGCGCTCGAATCACTGGCGACATTGGTTGTTAAGTCCTAGATATTATGTTCCTTTACCCCTGGAACTGTATCAGTAGATTATTACCATTTGGTAAATAATCCATAATCATATTATTATGAAAATATTATTTTATGTCCCTTTTGAAATGCAGGTGATGACAACATTCGAGTTACAAGCATTTGATAGAAAATAACCAAAGGACATGAGCAAGTTGTGAACTTGCCTTTTATGATTGCAAGATTATGCACTCACGGTCTTCAAGATACTAGAAGATCCAAATTCTGTAAACAGCATCATTGGTCCGGTAAGGACTAATGTTTAAAGAAGCAAGATGCAATTATGCATAAGTAATGTAATGCAATTTGATAAACGCGAATTCCCAGAATAACCGTATCAAATCTAGGATTTGGAAACTAGGAATGGTTTCTTTAGAATGTGTTTCACTTTTATATTAGCTTCATATTCGTGCTTCTTATTAAGGCTTGTGAGAGTGTGTGAAACAATATGTAAATATAACAAGTGGCATGTAATACTAAAGCACTCGAATGGGGCATGGTATTTAAAAGATTTCTTAAGCAAGATTACTAATCAATTAGAGCTTTTAAAGAAGTGTTTAACATGCAAAGTATAAAAGTGAAGTATAATAATATTCTAAGATTGAGATAAATTGTTACTTGGTAGTTATGATGGATGATGGTGTAATAGGTTATTAAGAGTGAAAGAGTTTATCTATAAAGTTGTTGTTTGACGTGGCAAAACGAATAACTTTTGAAGAAAAGATTTCTTTGTTAGAGTTGAAACAACCTTTGTGGTAAATCAAAATGTGATCCATATTGTTTGCGCTTATTCGATAAGCGTGGATTTGAGATGCCTTATGACTTAATTTGGAAGAGACAAGATTTAACTATAAAAACATAAATATTCTTTAGGCATTATGCATGATTTGGTGTACCAAATTTAACTTTAAAACATAAGTAGATCTAGGGTGTGATGTGTTTAAAAATAGTAATAAGTTTTAAACCTTGTAATAAGCATGTTTAAGGGTATAAGATCATTCACTTTCAGTTTAAGTGAATGATGAGTTTAAATATGACTTGTTATTATGAATATAAGTTATCTTTTATGGAAAGTAAATTTAGATGATTTTTAATAATCTATTAAAGTTTGAAAACATGAATAGTTAAGAGATAAGTAACATTCACTTTTATTATAAGTGAATGGTGATTAAAATTTAGTTAAATTGTTGGTTTATCTTGGAGTTATGGTTTTAAAGAGTTTTTTAAATGTTAATAGTTTACTTTTAAGTATTAATATAGACTTAAGTTACGGTTTTGGAAGTAGTATTTAAATGTACAGGATTTAGGGTTTTATATGAAATTGTGATTATTTCTTATTTAAGAATGTCCTTAAAGAATTTACCAACTAGATAATAAATAAGTATTTATTTCTTAATAGCCTTAAAATGTGTTGGTAATATAATTAGTATTTTTCTAGTAAAACATACTTACTTAAGATCTTAGAAGTGAATTTTATTTAATTTTAGGTGTTATTCTTATTTTTATAAATTTCCACAAAGTATTATATATCTTTAAATATTTACTTCAAGTTTTATTTGTAAACAATTAAGTTAGTATTTTTTTATCAAATAGTAGTTTTATTCTCATATGCAAAAAAGATTTTTATTCATTTTTAGGACTATTTCTTATTTTATGAAATTTCACTTAGGATTTAAGGGTGTTAATATTTATTTGCATTTTATTAAACTTAAATAAGTAAAATTATATTTTTCTTAGGTAGATATTATTTTTGTGGTCTTGTTGATATGTTAAATATATTTTTAGGACTTTTTAATATTTTTCTAGGATGGAAATAAACTTAGGGTATTTTGGGTAATTTGTATTTTATTTCTTACTTATATATATGGGAAATAGCCAGCTAAACACGGGCATAGCTGCTCATAGGGTATCCACCGTTGATTCTCTCCACTTTCGATATAGGGAGCACATGTTACCATACCCAAAAGGCTTGATCCCCATATGACATTTCTAACGTCGTTACTACCATGCACAAACCCTAACCCAAATAAGCCTTATTCATTCTTTCATCAAATTAGCCAACTACAATCAAGCAACATGCGCACTAGCACAAATCAAACTAAGCCTTATTATTCAATGTTTCATCATTAGCCAGCTACACAAAAGACTACATGCACAAAACCCTATGCTAAATAAGCCTTATTCATTCTATTTAAGATTCTATTAGGTTCTAAATTTTTCTCAGCCAAACAGCACTCTAAAATTTTAGGGTTTGCCAAATAAGGCGGTACATTCTATAGCCGGATAATTAGGGTTTCCATACTAGCACAACCACTTTGCCATGAAGCATTTGCATGCAAACCTATTATAAGCCTTGTTCTCACTGCATTCCCCTTATAGCTTCTAAAATTTTCTAGGCCAAACAACTCTCTAAAAGTTGTAGACACCGTTAGACGTCGTTTATGCAATGAAATAGCCAGCCACTAGCATCTAAAAGAGCATATGCATGTGACCTATATATCCAATGGTCCTAAGCCTATGCACAGCTATGCCTGTGTGTAGCAAATCCGCGTCGATATATATATATATATCTTATCCTATTTAACCTGGGCCATTTGGTTGGGCACATGGGCCAACCTGGCCCATCTGGTTTTGGCTCAGGGTCACTTTGACCCTGACCCACCCTCTCACCCCACGCATGCCACACTCGATCCTCTTGATCCCCCTCTGATCGCACGATGCGTTGTCGCCAGCGTCACTCCGGCTGGTCACCAGCCAAGTCTAGCACCGCCGCCTACCGACGAGGCCCCAACTCGATCTCCTCCATCAACTCTCGTCACCTTGCTGCCGCTCTGCTTCCCCGTCCGCGCCTCGACGAAATCCTAGCTCCCACGGCTTGGGTCGTTGGCGCTGAGGACGGGGCGACCCAGCATTCCCTGGTCCTTGTTGCCACCGACGCGCGCCTCCAAGTTGAGGCCCGCCTCCTGCTGCTCCCTCACGGCGACCTCAACCGCGATGCCGACGGGATGGTAGTAGGTTGATGCAACCACGGCGACCTACGCCACCGTCTGGCGGCCCTGCTATGGTGGAGATGATGGTGTGGTAGTGCACATGATGGTGTTGCTGATGGAATGGCGAGGGTCATGGAAACTACTCCAAACTCGGCACCGGTAGGATGATGCTATAAACGCAACCCTGGCGTCGGCTGCGACAGCCGCCACTTCGCCATGCCTCCGCTCTAGGTGCTCGGCAGCCACAGTAAGCTTCAATTTCTTTTGGGATCAGCATTCGTGCCGATGGCTCTAATCCATAGTTGTGCTTCGATTATCTTATGTCGTTGCTGCTGATATCTTGCTAGCTAAGGCTCTGCAATCCGGATGAATAAATCATTCTTGGCCCATGTATTAATTCTGTCAAAATAAAGTTATGCTAGTCTGAACTTGGTGGTTACTAAAATTGTGCTTTAATGATGATCAGTATCATGTATCAGCAGATCAATTGCTGAAAATTACATGATTTCTAGTGGTTTTACTAGGAAGAGGATTTTAAATGGTTATCGAATGCTTGAGCTTATGATTAGGATTACTCTTTTGTGTGGTACCATTTTCTAGAAATATGATCTGGAATTGTTTCTAATTCCTTGCAGCACAACAAAAGATGCTCTTGGCCAAATGGATAACTACTTGGGGGTAATTGGGGATATTTTACACCTTGGTTTACTGAGTTTTTGATTCAGTAATGATCAAAGATATTTCCTGATCAGTCTGTTATTGAAATTAAATGATTCCTAGTAAGATCTTACTAGGAAGATGATTTAGTTTAACTACTGATGAATTGCAGATGATAAATGATGGATTTGATTTTCTAAGTGAGATATACCTGGTAATCTGAACCTATGGTCCAGAAATGATCATAGCCCCATATGGAGCATATTTGTATCTTTTTAGAATGATTCCTAGTTTATGAACTGGGAAAATGATTTGACCTCAGGTTTGGTTGATTGCAGCCGGTTAACTGGGTGGATATTATAGTTAGCTAAAAATTGTGGTCTTTTACCACATAGGAATTGGCTACTGTGGTGCCTCCCTGGAGTGTGCACAGTGGCTAATTACTAGGTTACAATAGCTGCTATTGTTCTTTAAGAGCTTTCTTGGCTTATGATACATAGGTCAAGTGCCTAGTTTTTCTTCTTATTGTTGGTATCTGCTACCCGTGTTGTTGATGTGGTGCCTCCATACCTGGAGTGTGCACAACAGTGGCTGGGTAGCATGATCCGCTTCTTTAAGAATTTGCCCAAGCCAAGGATGCAACAGGTTGAGGCATAGATTCCTACTAAGAACAAATGTTTTAGGTGTCCTGAATCTCTATGATGATCCTTGCGTACCACCTTTATGCAAAACTGAGAGTAGTCCTCCCCAACCATACCCTTTGTACTTGAACTGAATATAAATAATGATGCAATTTATCTTAGATGTTAACCTGCTATGCAGAGTAGACAAATGGATGGATCTGAGTATGTTTATAGTTAGCTTGATGATCTGCTTCTTCTAGTACTCCTGACTTGTCCTTCTTATGTTCCTGATCTTATTATACTCCCTTTAGCTCCTGCCTGATCTTGATCACCTCCTTGTCCTAGCTCATGGATGGCTGCATTGAGCAACCAGAGTTAGAGATGTGATGGTGGTCTGGGTGAGTAATCTTGTGATGTGGGAAGAACAGTTTGTTGTTGTGGTGTGTTGAATACAAGGGAAATAAGAAGATGGTGTGCTGTGAGAGTGGAGGAAATATTGTGGAAATGGAATAGTTGATGGTGGGTGTGGAGAAATGGATATGAGGAGAGATATGGATCAGCTTCTAGCTGAGCTGCTACGGCTGCTCTTCCTTCTAGTCCATCCTTATCTTCTGCTACTGCCTACTACTTCTATGGTGTTGACAACACACCACATGCATATTATGAGTGTGCTGCTTAATTATTATTGTACTGGAATGGACAACACACAGGTGATGTAAGGTGCTTGAGTGTGTGGTTCACTCTAGCATCAGCAGTCAAGTAGAGCTTTGCCTTTTCTAGTCAATGCACGCATGTTTGCTCTTATCCAAATGGAATTTCAGTTCTGGTTGGTCTTTAATATCAATAGAGAACTAATTACTTACTTGCGGGGGTTTTGTTTATAATTCAGAAGCTTAACTGTGATTAAAGGGCTAATTAATTTCCTTCTACCAGATTATAAATATGGATCATATTATGTTGCCTCCTGTCCTTTTCCTCACATGGATCAACTAGTGTTTCTTTGTCCCTATTCCAAATTACTAATGTTGCCCCTTAATGGAGAATGATCCAGATCCATATTCCCTTGTTGCCCTTAGATTGAGATTAGTCCCTTTAATCAACAATGTGGAGCTCAGGACCAGTTCTTGATTTCCCAGAGTTAAGATCCAACATTAAAATGCCTCATCCAAAATGATGGCAACATTTTAACACTAACACACAAACTCTCCTTTGTCTTTAGTGGATTCTCTTGCAGGTATCAAGAAATGAGAAGAAAAGAAGAAACATAGTAATAGTACATGACTTAGTTAAGGATGTATATTCTGTATTCTTTAATTCAGTTATAAAAGCTCTGTAATCTTATTTATGTAATAAAGATATTCTTTTGCGTAATAACTTCTTGTTTACTTGCATTCTTTGTATTTGTGGAATATTGAATAAGAAAATGATTAAAGATTTCTTCTTCTTTGAATTTCTTTATTATGTTGAATTTTCTTATATTAAAATATTGTAATCATTTCCTTTCAAATTCCTTTTCGATTCAATTTTATCAATTGAATATTCAAATTTGAATTATCTTCTCCTGAATCACAAAAGATACAATAGAGGTCATGTCGAAATACCTCGCACTTGCTCTAATGTTTCCATCAGAACAGTAGAGATCTCGAACCCTCTATAGGTCTTTTGGTTTTGCACAAAAATTATCCAGATTTTCTATGCATGAATGCAATGCACACACCTGAGCTCAGCCTATTTCTAAGCTCTAATGCTGGGATGTTACAACCGACGACCCAGTTGCTAATGGCAATATGGAGATCCATCCAGCTATGGAAGACCTAGGTGGACACTCAAACATTCTAGAATCTCCTCCAACCAATGTTATGCCTCCAACTAAGTTTTCTTATGCGAATTCAGAGCTCCACCAAGTAAGTTACACATCTTAACTACAGATACTTATACGCTCGAGAACTCTCTCTTGACATACTTAGGTGATACATATTAGGAACATACTCATACAAAAATATATTCTCCGTCCTTAATTTTGTACTATATTTTTATGTTCTTTAACAATGTAGGAAAATTACACAATGGAAAATAAATTATGTACACTCACTATCTCTACCAAGAACTTCTATGGTAAAAGCTTGTGAGATGTATCTTATAACAACCAAATAAATGTGTGACTCCATATGTTTACCATTCTGAAAACTAATATGCATTTCAAAAGGTTTAGGGATAGCATGTCGGAATCACACCCGAGGATACCATCTAATTTTACCATGTTGCACTTAAAAAAATTAAAATTGTCTTAGATGTTATCATGTTATAATGGTTAACTATCTAAGAAAAAATAAGTTACACTGGAGCATCCTTTATAGTGTTTTTGTGTTTTTGACATGATCCATAACATGTTTCAAGTTTTTATGCGTGTTAAACTTCATATCAACATAAGGAAGGAGAATAAAATATGTACAAATGTTGTGGCTCAAAAACTGTATGGATAAATGATTTCTGAAATGCTTGTAAGGTTTCACTCAAAAGTTGATAAAATGTTTGTTATGTTGTATCTTGTGAGACACCGTGGTGGAACTATAGGTTTAATTCTGCTCCTATGTTCTATAAACCTTTGTTTTTTCGTACATATGGGGAGTACACCACACATCTAGGAGAGAACTTATTTTTATTTGTTCCTTCTACACATTTTCTTCAATTCATCAATAGTGCCACTATGCTAGCCTACGATGTTACATGCTAGGTACATTTGATGTTAGACAATTACAACCTTGTGAACTTGATTTGACAAAGAAACTAGCTCAAGCTTAGGATCAGTTGGTTTCTAGATACATAAATCCTCATGTTTTGGGAGAAACCGCGGTTAAGCGATGCAGAAGACTATGGCCTTCCTAAATTGTAATAAATATCAAGCCAGCGTGTAGATTTATTCCTTCAAGTGAATGTATTTTTCTGCTGCAATGGAAGTGATCCTTACCACACTCTAGATCCCAATAGTTGGCAAAGAAAGAACCAATGCATTATCGGTTGGAGACCAAACACAATGGTAGTTTCTGACATGACAACTGAGAGACCAGGCAGAACATAGAAACATTAGTGTTGAAGCTTCCATTGCAATCGGGGAAACAAGGACTACATCGAGGCGATATGTCAATGTATCAACGAATCCTGAGGGTGTAGGTGTAACTTTCTGCACTCCAAGAAGCTCATGTTGCCTCCATAGCCGAAGTAATTTCTTTGAGACAGTTAGCATAACATTTATCTAATATTATAATTTATATTCCCATGATAGTGATGCTCCAATACTTAATGCAATGATAGTCCTCCAGACCTTTGTGCAAGTGTTTGTCAGTCCCATACAAAGGATAGACAAGTGTCAACGAGATCAAGAAAATGGCATACACAATGTCTGATCCTAATCCTCGGCGCAGAACGGACCAATGCTTCATTGGCTCGAGAGACAACATAATGGCAGTTCCTGAGAGTAAATTGAGATTGGGAAGCTAGTCCAATTGCTGTATCAAGGTCTGCACCCACATGATACGTGGTTGTACCATTGGATTTCTCAGCGTGCATGCAAAAGCTTCCTACACTCGACAAGATGCCCTTGTATAGTCTATCAGTTATCCGAATTTATACTACCACCACAATGATGCTTTAATTCAATAGTTAATGTATATTTTTTCTTTTCTGCATTGTAATATTGTGAAGCCACTTTAGGCTGAGCACCAAGATTTAACATCATGATGCATCATGAGGTATAGACACCTACCTGGTTGCATGTCCCCTTCCAGATGTTCCAAGGTACATGCATAACGATGTCCTGGCACCGTGTGTTCAACTATCAATCCCCGTCATTCCCTGTCATCACACTAAATTAGCACGGTCTAGGGTACACACTCATACACTCCAGAACTTTCTTTTATGATATTTAGGGTGTGTATTAGAAACTTACTCATGCACAAATATATGTTCACAAGCATTAGTTTTGTACAATATCTTTCTATGCTTTATTTCTAGTGTAAGAAAATGCCACAGCACATAATGTACAATATATGCACTATTCTTTATTACTAGTATAAGAAATGACACAACATAGAATTCACAATATGCAGTACTCCTTGCATTTCTAAAATTTGATGTTTCTATAAACAAAGGAAGTATGTATTTATAAACAGAGGAAGTATATGTTTACTATGTCTATCAAATATTTTGAAGCTCGGACTTTTTAGACCTATTAGATAACCAGCGCCAAACAAATGGGTTACCCAATTTTCTTACCATTTCGAGAATATGAATATTAGAAGGTTTAGGGGCAGCATGTCAGAAATCATGTATGAGGCGAATGACATGTCACGGTTAAAACAAATTATTTTGTGTTGTTGTCAAGTTGTAAATATTCACTGGCTATCAAAACATAAATCACTGCATGTCATTCCTATGGACAAACTCACTCTAGATTAGATAAATGTATTGATCTGCGTAGATTTGAAGATGATATAATATAGTAACAACAATACATGATCGAATTAATGGATTACTTAACATAGCGGTCATTTCTTCACCCAGAAGATATTGATGGAGTTCTTACTACCTCCAAGGTAGTCTTACAAGAAGCGGAATTTGCCTCCACGCTAGAGTAGTAGATTAGATGCAGTTAATCTGACATTTATTTAATATTCTAATTCACTTTAATGTTAGTTTTTAGCTAGCAATTTTTTTGAGTATCATCATTTAATATTACTATGCACCATGAGGTGAAGTAAGAGTTGTATTGATTCATGAATCTCACACTATGTTGTTAGTGATCGAGTGTATTTTATTGAATAAGGAAACAAGTTGCATCTTGAATGAAAAAACAAGAAAATCAAAGTGGTAAAATTGCCACAGTGATTCTACAATGTTGAGAAAATGCATTATGACTTTTGCCATGAAACAATGTAAATATGATCTCTTTATTTTTTTTCTTTATTGTTTACCTCATGCCGTGTTTCTCAGATAATGAGTTACATTTAACTTTGTGTTTTCTTACTATTTACCACACTAACACCATTATCCAAATATACACAACCCTCGTGCTAATATCCGAATATACTTAAGATCTTCTTTAAGTAAAACATGATAAATTTGTCTTTTACTCTTGTTTAGAAAAATCAAAATACAACAACATAACTTCCATTCACATCAATGAGGAATTACATAAAATGCAACTATGTCATGTCAAAAGGAAATATATGGCCTTCATTTTTAGAATGCAACCATAAAATGCAACTATGAGCTAGCAGACTAGATAAGTATGTTCGCAATGTATCAAGGCGTCACATGATCTTTAACTAGCGGGTTAAGAAGCATACATACTAGCTTAATTTTTCAACTAGGGCAAGTTGAGATCTATTTATCTAATGTTAATCATTAGCTGGACACGAAAAATCATAGTTATTTTTTAAGGTATGATCACGTAAAAGAACTTTTTTTGTTGACAATATCACATAAAAGAACATGACGAAGGACAAGGATGGATGTGGGTAACTTTTAGGGTACCCTGTACCCTCTTTAGTACACAAAAAATAAACTACATTTTCACAAACCATCATTTTTTGATAAAACTAGTTTATTTGTTTGAACCAGACTAAAATAGAAGGTACCCTAAAGTTTTCAAACTGCCATCTCTAATTTAGGACATGGTCACGTTGAAAGTACATTTAAGAAGTTATATGCCTCACTTGGCTAGCAAGTCAGGTCCACCAGGGTCAAGTACACTGAGGTCACCTTTCACGATTTGCACGATTTACAAGCTGGACAAGAAGAAGAACTATGGTTTGTTGGATTTCCTTAGTCTCTGTCTGCATATAACTAACTAAGCGCAGGAAGAATCATCAAGGAGGGGACGTCCGCCGGCCGTTTGGACCAAACATAAGAGCAGCTACACTTGCATGCATGTGCAAATTAATCAGTTTCTTATGCTCAATGCCACTGCCTCCGTAAACAGCCACATTTTTCTTGTCTGATGCGGCCTCGATCACTCCCTATGTGTTAAGGTTGGGTCCTCCAAGATGACCCGATTGATTGAGCCATCATGGAGTACTCGCATGCTCATGGAGTACCCGATTGTCAAGGCTTGGGCTGCAGCAGGTCCTCGTGGGCGCCGGCGCCGGAGTCGGAGGAGTCGAAGGCGCTGACGTCCACCTTGTGGACGCTGTAGCCATCCTCCCAGTCATCCAGCACTAGGTAGTAGGTACAGGTGTTGTTGCTGCTGCCGCTTCGCCGGCGGGCTCGTGGCGGCGCTGCAGCCCTCGAGCGAGATCTTGCGCTTTGACATATTATTGACCTAGAGCATATCCTGGCTCGACCAAATCTCCTGTATAATGAAGAGGGAACTCGGCGTCAGCGACTAACAAGTGTTGGTATCGGAAGCAAGCGGAGAAACCACCCAATCGAATTACAACCAAACTCGGATACCCAAATCCGATCCGGCAGGGGACACCACCAAGAGAACCAACCCCTCACTTCAGGAGAAGGCTAGAATTGGAGATGCCAATAATCAGAGAACGTTGGTTTCCCTGTTTTCCCCTACAACTGAATGAGGTTTGTCCTAATCATCCCAGCTGCTGGCTATCTGAGCGTCATATTCGTTCATCATATTTGTCCCAGCTAGGCATTACTTGCATCACCAAAGCGGTTGTGTATCTGAGCGTCATATCCATTCATTTATCATCTGCAGAGACACATGATCTGTATTTCAAATCTCACTTCTCCTTTTCAGCTTCCATCCCTCTGGCTCTCTTCATATACTACTCAGCTACAGCATCCCGTTTTCCTGCGGAAGCATATTTTCCCGCATAAGTTAATGGAACATGTCCTTTTCTTTAGCCACCACCACCAGGGCTGAAAGCCTTGCTAAAATGCGATGAGTTATAACCTACCAAAAGCTAGAAGTAACGAGCCAAGACAACAGAGTAAATCAGAGCTTGAATGACTTTATAACAAACATACGTGTTTCCTCCCTGTAGCCACCCAAGCCAATCGTTCCAGAAGTACACAAGAGAAACTGGGAAACAATATTTAGGTATAGAAGAAACCGAAGACCTGGTGCCTGCATCATCTTTGATCGGTGCCCAAACAAAGTGGGAGCGGTCAGTCCTCAGGTCAGCCATACAGTTCATGATTTTATTGTATCAATCCATAGTCACAACAGATGTTGTCCGCGACATGAAAAGGAATCTAACCACATGATTCCTGCTGCTAGATCTGTCCAGCTAATTACACTGAGGCAGAAGCATATGAAGTAAAGAACATTTGCACACAAGTCGACCTAGATAGAACCTGGCAAGATCCATGTCTGACTTGTTTTAAGGATGATTTTGAACCTCCCATTTTCTTCTGAGCTTGTTCACATTCACCATTGTTATGACATATAGCATAGCAAAGAACCTATCAACCATCAGAAAATAAGCATCCCTCCAAGCCCTTGCAAAATACAGTACGTTACAGACAATCAAAAGCCCGAATACGAATCCCACTTCCACCGTGATGTACGTCATCGCGAGCGTCGCAGATACAATATCTGTGTCGTCGTTTCCTATTCCTACGGATAGAGCCTCTGCAGAGCAGGGGGCATTCCGAAGAAGGCAGAGTGCAGCGTTGCCCACAAAACCCTCATTGCTGAATGTGGAAAACTGGCCTCCTGTTGGGATATCACCAGTGAGGTTGTTGTATGACACATCAAACTGGGAGAGGAAGCTCAGCTTTGATAGAGATGATGGTATGCTCCCATTGAGATCGTTGTGGGCAAAATTCAACACTTCCAGGCTCGACATGTTTGACAACTCCTCAGGAATGCGCCCTGAGAAACTGTTCCAGCTCAAGTCTAGTACATGAAGCTGCACAAGATGGCCAAGCCCAGGCAAGACTGGCCCAACAAGCAAGTTATTTGAGAGGATCAGCACCGGCGGGAAGCCACCGACATGGTTGTACTGTAAACTTTGGCCAGCTGAATTCTTCTTCATAAATAATGGGAAATCCTCTCTCGATGCATCCTCTATCGAATAAGTACTTGAAGTTAAACTCTTCATCCGTGTAATGCTCTCGGGAAGTTCCCCACTAAACGAGTTGTTTGATAGGTCAATGTAGAAGAGATTATTCAGATTTCCTAACCATGGTGGAATCTTTCCATTCAACTTGTTCCACGAAATGTCCAGCACTCTGAGGCTCTCCAACCCCTGAAGCCAAGGCTGAATCGTGCCCGAGAGTGCACAGTTTGCCAGGACAAGCACCTGCAGGCTCTTGAATCCACTGATGCCGTCCATTGGCATTGTCTCACCACCAAGAAAATTCTTGGTAAGCACCAAGCTAATCAATTTGGGCAGGTGCTGCAAGATTCGCAACGCCGATGACAGGTTGCTGAAGCCATTGCCACCAAGTGAGACGCGTGACAGGGACCGCAAATTCTTAAAGCTCTCTGGAATCTCCCCATCAAGCTTGTTCCTTGCAAGGTTCAGTGTCCTCAACTCGGTGCACCACATTAGACCTGGCGGTATATGACCACTCAGACTGTTGGTCCCTGCATCCAAAACGTTCAGCCTTGGTAGCATGTTGAAGTCAATGGCAATCTCACCCGACAGCGAGTTGTTCCTTAGGTTGATCACCCTCAGCATTGGGCAGCTCGACAGGGAAGCGGGCAATGTGCCACTCAACAAATTTGTGGCCAAGTTTAAGAACTCCAGCCTCTTCAAAGCCCCAAACACATCAGGGATGACGCCACTAAACATGTTATATGACAGGTCAATGTGCATAAGCTGAGAGAAGTTACCCAGGTTCTCGCTGAGACTACCAGAAAGCTGATTTTCTTGTAAGCTTAGCTTCTTCAACCTCGATATGGTGTACAGGTCGCTAGGGAGGTTCCCAGTAAGGCTGCTGCCATCAATAGATAGATCTGCAAGCATCCTGCACTGGCCAAAGCCAGTGGGGAACTCACCAGTGAACTCATTCCCGGAAAATTGCAGGACCCTGACCGGCGTAATACAGAGGGCAGTAGTGTTGATGACACCAGAGAAAGTGTTGCTTGAGATATCAAGAACCGTCAGATTCATCGCCTTGGGGAACACAGGGTGCGGCCCCCTGAATTGGTTGCAGGAGACATTCACCACCTCAATCACCGGGAAGCCGCCTTCACTCGCCTGGAACATGCCGGAGAGCACGTTCATGCTGAGGTCAAGCATCTGGAGCCTTCCTAGGTGACCAAGACCCTCAGGCAGCTGTCCATGGAGAGAGTTGTGGGAGAGGTTTAGAGTCACGAGGCCATCAAGCAAGGTGATAGCAAAGGAAATGACGCCATGGAGGCTCCTGTTGGAGAGATCCAACCTGATAACCCTCCCAAATTCACAGGAGACGCCAGTCCAGGAACAACAAGCGGTGTCATTGGGACCCCATCCGACAACCCTGCCACCTTTCCAGTCCAAGCCACTGGAAAAAGCAAGAAGCGCCTCCAGATCAGTGGGGTTGCATGTCTGGTTCATGGAATGGCTGCCGTGTATGCCGAGAAGAAAGCAGACGAGCACGAAGTGGAACAAGCAGTAGTAGCCTCCCATTTTCAGCGAGAGGCGGCGGCGAAATTAGAAAATGTTTCTGAAGGGCACGAACAGTTTGGAAGGACTCAGGGAATCTTGGGCTAAATTTGAGTCTCTCCTGCAAAGCTGCATGAATACAAGCATCAAGAACACGCGAACATGACAACAGAAATTGCAAGGGCAGGCACTCCAAAAGAAAGAAAGAACAAACCTGTTGCCTTGGCAGATCCTTGTTCAGAAAGTCTAAAAAAGGAACTTAAACCAAGAAAGTGGTCTGGGAGAGGAACTCTAATTGGAAACAGAAAGGAACAACAGAAAAAAATTCAATTTGAAGCTTAACAGCTAATTTTCTCAGTTGCTGTTCTCGAAGTCAACGGCCATGGACAGTGTATTCTTTACTTAAAAGACAGCTTGCATAAATAGTACCAACCTACCACCTACCCACCAACCCCGAAAACTGACTTAGTCAAACTAGATTAGTTTACTATAACTTGTCCCTTCCTAGTATTTCCCCTGAGTTTCCCTAACAACTGACTCAGCGACCCAATGTAAGTCCTATGGCACTCCTGAAGGATTCAGTTATTTCTACTACAACTTTCAGTACCATAAAACTGTGCCTGGATTTATTTGGGTGGAACAATAATCTGAAAAATGCAAATTACATATCACCATCATTATAGCTAACTAAGTTAAATACTGAAACTAATGTGGAAGTTGAATTTAGAGGATCTTTTGTCACATAAACAAGTATATGTTCTGCTACTTCAGTGTGGACCATATCAAATTCCTTATCCTCCACCTGGAGAATGTATTCGATAGATATATGAGGATAATGGATTATGAAAGATCCATACAAATATGAAATGCATAAAGCCTGGTGGATTATATCACAGGTTGCAGGGGTGGTCCGCCCGGGGGGGGGGGGGGGGGGGGGGGTGAGACAGAGAGAAGAGAGACCCTGCTTACATGCCTAATAGATCAACTTGGGGCCAAGCCAAAACCAACGTGGGGAACAACCTCTCTGTATTCTTTAGAAGGGCTAACCTCTCCTCCTAGTGCTTCTTCCTGACCTGGTGCAGGTGTCCCACATGGCCACATGACAGTTCCTAGCTGGCAACAAGGCTCCTTGAAATTTACTTATCGCCTTACTTTTTTTTTAAGCAGTCCATCAGCTAGCAATTAAACCATGATTCAGATCAAAACTATATCTAGCAATTAAGCCACGGTTCATATGTAAATTATGATTCGCTGGTGCAACATCAGCACGAGCAAACTATGAAACTGTATTAAGAGAGCAATGAAGGAGGGATATGGTTACCAATTATAAAACTCACAAAACTATAACTTCAGGATTATTTAGTTGTCTTGATGAGGGTATATAAAATCATATGTATTAAGTTCTGAAACTAAAGAACATTATAATGAATCAAAGTCTAAATGCCATGATTTCACTGACAAAGGAAAGACTATTTGGATCTGAGGCAGCTTATATGATTGGAAGGGCTTGACTGGCACAGCCAAACAGGTAATTCTGGCTCATGCGCTTAGTTAAGCTGATATCTAGCCCTGTATCCTTTAATATTCATCAGTTCATGTCTTTCCTAGAAGCAGCCAGAGAACCTGAAAAATGATTAATCTGTGACAAGCAATCTATGATTTCAACAAAGGACATCAATTAAGTTTGACCAAGTATATATACAAAAATGTGAAAATCTATAATACAAAACAAGTATCGAAAGATTCAATATAATATATATTTCTAATGTATTTATTGAATACTGTAGTTGTTAATATTCCCTCCTATATATTTGGTCAAACTTAGTAAGCTTTGACTTTTGACTAAATTTAAACGCCATGTATTTCAGGGCGGAAGGAGTACTCCACTGTTTAAAAGAGGCATCAATCTGCCCATCACACAGGCCGGTAGTATTTCATATGGTACCATTACTCAAGACAGTTCATGGTGTCATTATGCTGGTTAATATCCCAGAGATTGATCACCAACGTCTCATATCTCCCAGTTGCCAATAGTCAGGCAATCTAACTACACGGACGCCTTAGCCCATTGCTAAATCTCACCTGCTAATGCTGCCCCAGGAAAAGCAAGAAACAACATACTAGAAAGAGTATCACACAATTCGCCAATTACAACTTAAACCCCCACGAACGAAGAGCAAGGTCTGCTTTTCTTTTAAGGGTGAACTTTATTACCCAATTTCCTCTTGGGGCTGTTAGGATTTGTCAGTGTTATGCCATATAGCATGTCGAAGAACCTGTCGACCATGGTGTAAAATGTAAGTTCTTCCAGAGGAAGTTGTAAATGTAAGTATTTTCAAGGTTCAAGAAAAAAGGTTCTGTTCTATAAAATTTCAAACTGAGTCTGCATTTACAAAATTCCATAAGAAAACTTACATCAATAACAATTCCCAAAGGAAATGGTGCCTGCATTCCATGTAAATGCCCAAGCAAACTGAGACAGGGTAGCAATAGATTTTACTGCTTTACACAATGGACAGCGAACAGTCTTCAGATCACATCCGCCATACAGTTGTTTATTTTGTTCTATCAATGCATAGTCACAAACAATTTTGTTGGCAACATGAAAGGGAATTCAAATCTAACCACACGGTCTCCTGCTGCTAAATCTACTCAGCTAATGACACCTGAAGCAAGAAGCAAGGAAAAAACCGTTGGCTGAGAAAAGGAGACAGCATATGAAGAGAGGAACATTTGCACAATGTCAGACTTGTTTCAAGGATGAACTTTATCCTCCCATCTTCTTATGAGCTTGTTCACCTTCACAGCTGTCATGACATATATCGTATAAATGAGTCTATCAACCGTCAGAAAATATGCAGCCCTCCAAGCCCTTGCGAAAAACAGTACATTCCAGACCGTCAAAAGCCCGAAAGCGAATCCCACTTCCACGGTGATGTATGTCATCGCTGGTATTGTAGTATCCGTGCCACCTCGCTGCTCATTTCCCGTTTCAAGAAATGGAGCCTTTCTAGAGCAGGAGCCGTCCCGAAGAAGGCAGAGTACAGCATTGCCAACAAAACTCTCATTTGCGAATGTGGAAAACTGGCCTCCTGTTGGGATATCTCCAGTTAAGGTGTTGTATGACACATCAAACTTGGAGAGAAAATTCAGCTTCGTTAGAGATGATGGTATGCTCCCATTGAGATCATTGTGCGCAAAATTCAACACTTCCAGGCTCGACATGTTTGACAACTTGTCCGGAATGCATCCTGAAAAGTTGTTCCAGCTCAAGTCCAGTACATGAAGATCCACAAGATAGCCAAGTCCAGGCAAGACTGGCCCAAGAAGCAAGTTATGACAGAGGATCAGGGACGGTGGGAAGCTGCTGACATGGTTGTACTGCAAACCTTTGGTAGCTGAATTCTTCTTGATAAATAAGGGGAGGTCCTTTATTGATGCATGCTCTCTCGAATAAGTACTTGAAATTAAACTCTTCATCTGTGTAAAGCTCTTGGGAATTTCCCCACTAAACGAGTTGTTTGGCAGGTCAATGTAGAAGAGATTATTCAGATTGCCTAACCATAGTGGGATCGTTCCATTCAACTTGTTCCACGAAATATCCAGCACTCGGAGGCTTTCCATACTCTGCAGCCAAGGCTGAATCGTGCCTGAGAGTGCACAGTTTGCCAGGACAAGCACCTGCAAGCTCTTGAACCCACTGAGGCCGTCCATTGGCATTGTCTCACCACCATGGAAATTCTTGGTAAGCACCAAGCTTGTCAATTTGGGCAGGTGCTGCAAGATTTGCAATGTCAATGACAGGTTGGTGAAGCTATTACCAACAAGCGAGAAGCACGACAGGGATCGCAAATTCTTAAAGCTCTCTGGTATCTCCCCGTCAAGCTTGTTCCTTCCAAGGTTCAGTGTTCTCAGCTTGGTGCACCACATTAGACCTGGGGGTATATGACCACTCAACAAATTTGAGGCCAAGTTTAAGAACTCCAGCATCTTCAAACCCCCAAAAATATCAGGGATGACACCACCGAACATGTTATATGACAGATCAATGTGCATAAGCTGAGAGAGGTTACCCAGGTCCTCGCTGAGACTACCAGACAACTGATTTTCTCGTAAGCTTAGCCTCCTCAACCCTGATATCATGTACAGGTCGCTAGGGAGGTTCCCAGTAAGACCACTGCCATCAATAGAAAGATCAGCAAGCATCCTGCACCGGCCGAAGCCTGTGGGAATCTCACTGGTGAACTCATTCCTGGAAAATTGCAGGGTCCGGACCGGTGTAATACAGAGGGCAGTGGTGTTGATGTCACCAGAGAAGGCATTACTTGAGATATCAAGAACTGTCAGGTTCATCGCACTGGAGAACACAGGGTGCGGCCCTGTGAATTGGTTGAAGGAAACATTGACCACCTCAATTGCTGGGAAGTCACCTTCACTCGCCCAGAACACGCCGGAGAGTGCGTTCATGCTAAGGTCAAGCATCTGCAGCCTTGCTAGCTGACCAAGCCCCTCTGGTGGCTGGCCATAGAGAGAGTTGCGGGAGAGGTTTAGAGTCACGAGGTCATCAAGCAAGGTGATCGCAGAGGAGATGCTGCCATGGAGGTTCTTGTTGGAGAGATCCAACCTGATAACCCTCCCAAATTCACAGGAGACGCCAGTCCACGAACAGCATGCGGTGTCATTGGGACCCCATCCGATAACACTGACAACCTTCCTGCCGAAGCCACTGGAAAAAGAAAGAAGTGCTTCCAGGTCAGTGGGGTTGCATGTCTGTTTAATGGAATGGCTGCCGTGTATTCCGAGAAGAAAGCAGATGAGCAAGAAGTGGAACAAGCAGTAGTAGCCTCCCATTTTTGGCGAGAGGCAGCAGCGAAATTAGAAAATATTTCTGAAGGGCTTGAACAATTTGGAAGGCCTCGTGAATCTTGGGATAAACTCAAGCCTCTCTTGCAAAGTTGCATGAATACAAGCATCAAGAACACACGAACATGAAATAGCAATTGCAAGGGCAATCCAAAAGAAGGAAAGAACAAACTTGTTGCCTTGGCTGTATCCTTGTCCAGAAAGCCTACCAAAGGAACATAAACCGAGAAAGTGGTCTGGGAGAGGAGGCTGTAATGGGAAGTCTGAATAGCAAAAAGTAGTTCAAATTAGAAGCTTAACAGGAAATTTTCTAGGTTGCTCTTCTCGAAGTCAATGACAATTGACAGTGTATTCTTTACTTAAAGAACAAACTTGTTGCCTTGCTATATCCTTGTCCAGAAAGCCTAACAAAGGAACATAAACCGAGAAAGTGGTCTGGGAGAGGAGGCTGTAAAGGGAAGTAGAAAGGAACAGCAAAAAGTAGTTCAAATTAGAAGCTTAACAGGAAAAAATTTAAGTTGCTCTTCTCGAAGTCAATGACAATTGACAGTGTATTCTTTACTTGAAGACAGCTTGTTTAAATATATGTTATCCCCCCCCCCCCCCCCCCCAAGAGCAAAAAGTAGTTCAAATTAGAAGCTTAACAGGAAATTTTGTAAGTTGCTCTTCTCGATGTCAATGGCAATTGACAGTGTATTCTTTACTTAAAGACAGCTTGTTTAAATATATATTCCCCCCCCCCCCTCCCCGAAAACACACACCACACCCCAAAGGACTGATTTAGTCAAACTAGATTAGTTTATTATAAGTCATCTCTTCCTAGTATTTTCCCCGAGTTTCCCTAACTGACTCAGCGATCCAATGTAAGCCCTATGGCACTCCTAGGGGACTCCACTATTTCTACAACTTTCTATGCCTGGATTTATTTGGGCTGAACAAAGATAACAAATAGAATTGCACAAACGCTCCAAAGCAGAGGAAAGAGCAAAATTGTTGCCTGGTAGACACCCTTGTCCGGAAAGCCTGATAAATGAACAGAAACTGAGAAATTGGACTGGAAACGGAGAACTTTTGGAGTCGTTGTTTCCAGTCAATTTTTTCATGAATAAATATGATATCACAAAGAGTGACAATGCGAAATTACATTATTTAATAGAAATTGCCAATTTCTAGTATTTTCCACGAATTGACAGCGACCCACCGTTAGTCCTAACTCCTAATGTGTGATAGGAGTGACTATCCAGATGGGCTCCACTAGTACACCTTAACAATGCAGTCTGCAGTGTGCTAGATTCATTGACATTCTATTTTAGGTACTGTAAGACTACACCTAGATTATTTGGGCTGTAAAATGAATTGAACAGCGCAAGTTGCACATCACCATTAGCTAGCTAAGTTAAACAGTGAAACTAAAGCCGAAGTTAAATTTAGAAAATTATTGTCGTATAAACAAGTATATTCTGCTACTTTAGTATGGAGCATGTCAAGTTCTTAGTTTCCTCTGTTATATGTTGATCCAAATTCTACAAAGTAAAGGCCAACTTCTGACGGAGCGGAGCGAGGCCCGTCGCCGGAGGCTTGGGCCGATGCGGTTGGGACAAGTTGATGACCTAGGTTACCACCGCTATATATACTTCTTGTAAGCCGCCGGTTGGGACAAGTTGCATCTGTGAAATCCCCGGCGTTGTGTAAACACTCTCCGTTATAGTGAAGTTTCGCTGGCTGGCGCCCGTGGTTTTTCCCCTCTCTTTGTTGGAGAGGGTTTTCCACGTTAAATCTGTGTCCCCTTGCTGTGATTCCTTTATCGTTCTTCGTTATTTGATTGTCGCAAAGCTAACATCCTCCACCTAGTGAATTTATAACTATATGATATACCGAAGGGGCTAAAGAATGATGTAAGATTCATAGAAACATGAAAATAAGAACAGTGGGCAGTTCTCTGGCATATTGCGCTGGAACTGCGGAAGTTCCTAACTGTCAACAAAATTGCTCCAATTTAGTTATCACCTTACTCTTTTAAGAAATTCATTAGCTAGCAATTAAGTTGTGATTCATAGCAAATATTATTTCTTTGTGCAAAATTAGCACGGGCAAACAATGCATACTGTATTAAGAGCATCATGATGCACTGCCGGAGCTTCGGCTGGCCAACCTGGGCCATGGCCCCCCGGCAAAAGTGAAAGTTTACCATTAGCCATTAGTAATTTCTGTAACATGGCCTATTAAATCTCGGTCTGAAAGCCACGAGCATTTTCCCATGGGCCTGGAACATGACTAATCTCCTTTTTCTAGGTAGAGCTCACGATTTCATCCGCTCGACTAGGCCTTGTTTGAGCGGGATTCGGCCTTTATTGACCCAACACTAACACGTTGCAAAAAATACTTAGGCTGGCATGTGAATTTTGTATAGGCTATATCTCTCTCCAAGCGATAACTTAAAAAAAACAAGGTTCATGCAGCAGTATGCAGTGGAGTGGGGTTTTCCTACTAAGCCTAATGTTTGCCAAAAAATAAGTGTAATGTTCTTTTTCAAGTACAAATTTAATTCAGTGAGGACTTTCACCCAAGAAAATCTACATATCATGTAAAGTAAAAAAGATAACCAGAAACCAATAGATTAAAACTTTGGAGTTGTGTTGATGAGGATAGGTAACATGACTTGCGTTCTGTGACCAAAGAAAATAAATTAACGAATCAGTGTAGGTGCCATTCTTATACCAACAACGAATATTCATACCTCAGGTAGCTTACAGGACAGATAACTCTGGAACATCATGTCCTCTGTTCTGTCCTTAGTTAAAGCTGAAAAAACATTCTTCTATTTTTTGCGAGGTTAAACTCAACAATTCCAATATTGTCTCCAGATATCTTAACCTGTAATCTTCAATATTGATTGGCTTATGTCTTTCATAGAAGCAACCAACAACCCTGAAAAATACTAAACCTGTAAACTCGAGAAGTCCTTGTAAAAGTAATCAACTCCACAGGAAACATCCTTTCTCCGAAGCACGAGAAAAGCAACATGGTCATTTAGCTCTGTTCTATAAAGATTTGTAGGTACAAAATATTTTTGCTGAATATAGATGGACTGAAAAATGAAACATACATATTAGTGCAGGAGACACCATTGCATTTGCTAAAACTTTCCCTTCCTTCTTATAAGCAGACTCTGAGCAACTGTCAGCTGGTCTACTTAGTATGTACATATTCTCTTGAGGGACCAAAGAGCATAATGTTCTGTTACTAGTTACTACTAGAACTTCCACCTCTGTAATTTGTTTGATGGAGCTTGACTGTAAAGTTTCCTTGATCCAATGGTGCTAATTAAATTGATAGACTGTCCCATGATAGTTAAACCTTCTTATTTGTTTGTCTTAACTCTTACACCTCAAATCTCATCATAAGTTCTCCTTTAACTGAAATACACTCATAACAACTTAGCCATGTGCCAGGGAAACATTTTTGAAACTATATGTTCAATCGCCAGGGTCCTTTGAAATCCCCAGCAATGCAGAGAAGACATGAACCATTCTTTTAATTTTATTATTATACAGCTCACCCCATGGTCCTTATCAACTATCAGTCCACAAAGGAATCAACTATCAATCCACAAAGGAAAGAAAATTCTCTTCAACTCAAATATGTTTATGGCAACTCAGCCACTTGACAGCAATTCATTTTCAGAACTATCCAACAGTTCCATGTTTCCCTTAAGTCTAAGCAACTCGCCACGACAGTCATCTATCTGACTGTGGAATTCATCATCTGCAGAGAACACATGAACCATATTTTTAATCTCAATCCAGCTCAGTCCTGGTTCCTTCTCAACCACCATTCCTCTGATTTTTCTCCTAATTTCAGCTACAACGTCCCATTTCCCTGCAGCAGCATAAAGGTTAGAAAGCAATATATGTGTTGACATGTCATCTGGGTCTTGCTCTAGTGCCTGTTCAGCAGCATGAACACCAATGGAAAAATCTTTTAATGCTACACAAGAGCTCAGCAGAATTCTCCATAGCTCAGGACATCTCTTGGCAAATGGGGATTGCATCAGCAAATCAAGTGCTTCTGCCAATAAACCTGCCCTACCCAACAAACTCACCATGCTACTATAGTGCTTGAACCCTGGCATAATACCATCAGTCATCATACAAAACCAATAAAACTTTCCTTTCTCAACTAGTCCACAGTGGCTGCATGCGGAAAGGAGGGAGATGTAAGTTACATGGTCAGGTTGCAGCTCATCACGAATCATCTCACCAAATAGCTTAAATGCCATTTCTGAATTCCCATAATTGCCGTATCCCCCTATCATGGAATTCCAACACTTCAGGTCTCGCTTTCGTGTGGTACAGAACACCAAATAGGCGCCCCCAAGAGCACCATTTTTGGCATACATGTCAAGTAGGCTTCCTGAGGCACATATATTCCCTTCGTAACCACTTTTTACCACTTGAGCATGGAGCATCTCTCCTTGTTTAAGACCTGCAAGCTCTGCCGTGGAGTTCAAAGCACTGCTGAGAGAGAAGCTGTCAACCTTGTACCCTTCCTGAAGCATGCTAATGAAATATCTCAATGCCAGTTCACCTTCACCCAACGAAGAGTGGCCCGCCACCATCTCAGTCCACATAATTACATCTTTCTCAGGAAGGGAGTCAAACAAAACTCGTGCTGACTCTGCCTTGTCATTTGTAAAATACATATTGATCAGTGTATTCCCTACAAAGACACTGCTCTCAAACCCAGATTTGACCACTTGAGCATGAATTGGCATTCCACTATGCATTGCAGGTAAAGCAGCAGCGGCAGACACTACAGCTGCAAATGTATAATCATCAGGGGCAACCGGTTCACCCAACGGCATGTCCTTGAGCCGTACGAAAGCATCCATAGCATTCCATCCATCCCCAGCACCAGAAAACCCAGAAATCAGAGTGTTCCATGACACCAAGTCAGGTGTCTCGATCCTGTCAAACACACGCAAAGCAGTGTCCAAATCACCACAGCCAGAGTACATGCCAAGCAGCGCGTTCTGCAGCGGAGTGTCAGGATCAAGTTCGTCCAACTTCACCACCCATCCATGCAACACACGCCCCCCTCGGCTATCCCCAGCGCGTGCACACCCACTCAGTGCTGACGAGAGTGTGCTCTCTGTGGGTGACAGTCCACCCCTCACCATCTCGCGGAACTGACCCAGAGCACGCTCAAGGTATCCATACCGCACGCTGCAGTGCATCGCGCAGTTCCAGGCCACCACGTCCCGTGTCGCCATTTCGTCGAACACCTGGTTAGCGTCCCGCGGCGCCCCGCAATCGGAATACATCTGCAGCAGAGCGGTTGGGACGATGTCGCTGGCGAGGAAGCCGAGCGTCGTGGACTGCGCGTGCACCGCTTCCCCAGCACGGCCATCACGCAACGCGCTGGCGGCGCGGAGGACGGCGCAGAGGCTGGGCGCGGTGGGGCGGAGCCCGGACGCGTGCAGCTGTCCGAAGAGCCCGAAGGCGTGCGGCGCGTGGCGCGGGGTCCCGCGGGAGAGCGCCGAGAGGACGGTGTTGAAGGAGACGACGGAGGGGCGGCGCGTGGAGCGGAGGAGCGCGAGCGCGTCGGGGAGGGCGGAGAGGCGGGCGTAGAGGGCGAGGAGCTGGTTGACGACGAATGTGGTGGGCCACGGCGCGGAGGGCGCGGAGGAGACCACGAGGAGTGCGTGCAGCGCGCGCGCGCGGCGGAGGACGGCGCGGCGCGGGGAGCGGGGGCAGGAGCGGTGCAACGCGTCGGCCGCGGCGGCGAGCGCCGGCTCCAGCGGGTGGAAGCCGAGGAGCGGCACGCTCGGTGGCATCGGTGGAGCGTCACGCGCGCGCGCGGGGGCCTGGTTGAGTCGTGAGTCTCATTTCGCACCACAGGGAGTCAGCGACCGACCGCACCGTCCAAAAGTTCTACTAGAGACGCAATGGAAACGGCAAATTTGCAGCAGATGCACTTGCACCAAGTGAACCGTGCACTAAACCATGCTCGAGAATTAAACTTACAAATCGTGTTCAAGTCAATCAAAAGAAAACATTGTACTCCCTCTTTCTCGAAAAGAACAATTGTATCTAGACAAGTCTGTGACATTTTCAGGATAAATTGAGTAGTCGACAGTCATGCTAAATCTTTTTAAATACTTCTTTGATTCACGGGGTTTTATAACATAGAAATAGAAAAATCACAGGATTATTGTTGAATTCAACAGGATTTGGAACCTACAGAAGATTTCTTCAAGACGCTTTTGACTAGTAGGAAAAATAAAGAAATTGTAGCCTTAGGTTTGAATGGACGAAAAAAATTCTCAAAAACATAGTGCAGTATAATTCTATGAAAAAATTCCTATGCATTGCTAATGATTCCAGTACTATGGATCAAACGGTTCACATAGGAAAAGTTCCAAAGGATGAAAAATCTACAAAATCCCTATATTATTCCTTTGAAATCAAAGAAACCCTATTTTTTTATTAGCTGAAGGCATCAATATATACCACTCGAATAAACCATACATTATCCTGTTTATAAGGAAAACCGGGCTAAAAAGCACAAGCGATGGGTCACATCGTTGTAACACCCCGGCCACTTTTGACTGTCACCCGTGGCATCTCTCTAAGATCTCTAGACTTGCCTCATAAACCAACACTAGTGTGTTATGTGCACTTTGTTCTCACTCGTGCGCACTAGGTAATAACTTTTCGGACGGTCACTCATCATCAAATTGCTCCAGACCAAACACACTTAATCTGGAGTTTCTTTGAAGATGAGCCCCGAAAAAGAAGTTACAATTTGTTGTACGGGTATCCTATCAATCATATTAAGCCATGTGACACGATCTCACAATCGTCCATGTGACACTAGGTCACCAAACGCACACCTTCGGCTCTTGGATTGGCGTTACCCTACCCTCGGCCTACACTGATTGCCACCAAAGTCGTACAAGAGTCACAACCCCACACGACACAACCCTCACATAGCCTCGGCTACCCTTTCGACCGCTCATTGACCTCGAATGTCATGTCGAATCCAGGGTCATCGCCCTGACCATGCAACTAGATCAAACTTCACGTACCTAAAGAGGAACCAGCTGAGTCGACAGGCTCGCTCCCCCCTCCCCCGCCCCCGTGTCTCCAACTCGCCACACAAAACTATTGCCCCGTAGGTCACCGATGCATCCTTACAACATATTCGAATGCCCTTTAAATCTCGTGTGCTTACGGTAACTTTGTAATGCAGGTTTAGAACTTTGCTCTTAACTTATTTAGGGTTGCCTTTGACCACCACTAAACCAACAAAAAAAATTGTTATGCTCTAATCCTAAGTGTTTAGAGAATACTACCTACATGTTCACTATTTCTCATTTATGTTTTTTAAGAAGTAATAAGAATCCAAATCCGCCTCCATAAGGACTTGAAACTCGTGGCTCAAATATATTCGTATCCACGTGTCTTGGTTATTTTTATTCAACCTCTGTCACATGTATTAATCTTTGTGATAGTCCTCAAATATCTTCATGTCCTCGTGTCTTGGTTATTTCTATTCAAGACCTCTCACTTGTGTTAACCGTTGTGATAGTCTTCATGTTTAAAATATCTTATATCATCAAGCGCCACAAATGTTTCCACCCATCTCCCACATGACAATAGTAGGTCCCCAAATGCCACAAACCCACACCTTCGGCTCCGAGGCTGCCTCCACCCCACCTAGGCCTACACCACTCGGCACCAAAGCCGCACACGAGTCACAACACTACACGACACAACAGTCACATAGACCCAGGTACCTAGTCGACCGCTCATAGACCTCGAACTCCGCACTGAATTCAAGGACAACGTCTCGACATAACAACCAGATCAACTTCGCATTACCCGAAGACGAACCAGCCGAGTCGACAAACACGCTGACCGCCGTAGCTCCAACTCGCCGCCCAAAACCATCCCCCGATAGGACCATCGCTGCATGGTGGATCGAGGCCGCTATGCATCCTTACAACATATTCGGATACCCTCTAAATCTTGTATGTTTACCTAACCTGGTTTGGAACTTTTCCCTTAATTTATTTAGGGTTGCCTTTGACCACCACTAAACGAACAACAAAAACAAATTTGTTATGCTCTAATCCTAAGTGTTTAGAGAATACTACCTATATGCTCACTATTTCTCACTCATGCTTTGTTTTAGAGGAAATTTCATAGAGAAGCCCTACATCAATTTTGTTTTTTAGAATAATAAGAACTCAAATACGTATTCATGGGGACTTGAACCTAGGTGACTAGATTGTACATCCACTTCCCTAACCAACTAAGACAGGCTCACTTCTTATTTCTCAATTATATCGGGAAGTTACAAATGGTCAATCCAGAACTCTCATCCCTGCCCACTTACTACATTTGTAAATTAATTCAAGGTCTACCGTGGGTCTACGAGGAAATTGATACATGTAGAAAGCATTGCCTTTAAAGAGAAGATCTCACCAAGAAAAAAACAAAGGTATTGGTATGATCAATATGTAAATTCAAAATAATTGATTACTTATGGAGCATTATCATAAGTTCTATAATAAGCATGTCATGTCTCAGGTTGTAACATCCCAGGATTAGCACCTCGAAATAGATAGGACACATGTTTATGCATTGCATTCATGCATAAGAAAATCCGGGTAATTTTCGCGCAGAACTAAAGAAGCTATAGAGGGATCGAGATTTCTCTTATTCTAATGGAAACATCAGGGCAGGTGCGATAGATTTCGACATGACCTTTGTTGAACTCTTTGGTTAAGGGGGGAAGTGATTCAAACATGTATTTGAATACGAATAGAAATTTGAAAGGAGTTAGTAAAAATGAAATTGAACCTCAAATATAACTAAAGAAATGAATTCTTATAATATACTAATAGTTGTATTTTATTATAATTCAAGACAAATTAAAAATTACTTTAATAAATGAGAATTCAAGAAAATATAAGTATAGATAATAACAAGTCTTAAACTCTAAAAAGAGGGAAAATCAAGCTTTATCAAATATGGAATGTAATATTCCATTGTTCCTTTACAATTAATAGATAAAAAGAAAATTATAATCAGAATAATATAAGTAATAGAAAAAGATGAAGTTGAACTATAAGAAGAAAATTCAACTTTATTATATCAAACCAATAATAATACATTGTCTTTACAGATAAATAAAAGAATGAATAAATTACAAAAGAATAAAAATAAGATTACAACAACTTGAAAATAGAAAGGTCCCAATCTAAATCTTCATATTCTGAAGATTATCTTTCTAAGTTTGATACCTGCAAGCAAAGACAAAAAGAAACAAAAGAGAAATAGGGTTATGGATTAATATTAGTGCTCTCAGAATTAACAGTGAGATGCACTATTACTGTTCATCGCCAAGCTAATCATAAAAGGGGCAATTTTCACCAAAGAGTGGTATTTGTTCTTATCAAAATTGTCTTAGTCTAATATCATTGATAGAAATATGAGGGGCAAGTTTCACCAGAACAGTAAAGGCAAAAGGTAAAAACATCAGGAAAATATCACACTTTTACTAGAACTCATTCACAGCTTGAAATCTACAGAAGTGGGAACTTGCACCATACCAGGCACACTCACAAGCAGCTTACACATCGGCATGCAGCATAGTGTGTTGTCAACATAGGACAGCCAAGAGGGAGGATAAGAACACAGTCGTAGCAACATAGTACCACTTTGTTGGTCACTTGCTACACATGCATTTCCACCACATAGCTAAGAAGTCATTCTTACTTCTGTATACTCCAGAACACTACTCTTATCAAATCACCAGGAATCATTCTGCTTAGCATCCAAATAACCACATAGATCTATCCACATAAATCACCAATACTCTGGTTGCTTGAGGAAGCCATCCAGAAGCTAGGTCATGGGGATGATCAATATCAAGCATGTACCAGTTCCAGGAGGAGAAGGCTACAAGCTCAAGACCAGAGCACTAGGCTGAGCTGACCAAGATAAACAAGCAACCTCATGCATCAAGGTAGAAACTCACTAGATCACTAGCTAGATCTGGTAGCATGTCTGTTCTTATCATGTAAGAAAATTAAGCTTTTGGTGGAGAATACTCTCAGGTTAGCATAAAGGTTATGTTAGTCATCATAGAGCAGAGAGGCAACAAATAGGATCTGTTCTTGTTTAAAGTCTAGCTTTAGATTTCACTTTTTAGGCTTGGGATTAAATTACAAGTAGAAAGAACACAGTAATGGATCATGCTGACTGGCTACTGCCATGCACACACCAAGAAATGGAGGCACCATAGCAGCACCTCAGTACATCAGATGCTACTTGAGCCAAACATAAGAACAATAAAGCCCAACACCATATATTCAATCATTTTCCTAATCTAGTATACTAGAAATCATTTGTAAGATCATCTGATCTTTCATAAGCCAACACTAGTAGAGAAAACCCTACCGCCGGCGAACACAAAAGGGTCATTGTCGGCGCATTGGTGCTCGCCGGCGACCACCTCGTTGGCGGTAAGTCCGCATCGCTGGCGCCTTCATAATTCGCCGGTGGTAATATGCCTCTACCATCGGCGAGCAGCTATATATGCCGGGGGTAAGTCCTCATCACCGGCGCCTTAGGAATTCGCCGGTGGTAATAGGCCTCTACCGCCGGCGTGCAGATGTATACGTCGGGGGTAGTGTAGTACCACTGGCGCTACCGCTCTTTCGCCGGTGGTAGTACAACGTAGCACAGGTGAATACTAATTCGCCATGGATAGCACCACGATTTCGCCAGGGGCAATATTACCAGGAGTAAAAAAACAGATCGAAAATACACAGAATACACTGTAATATTGATAGAATACACAGGATAATGACAGAATACTGCTGTCTACTCACTTCTATTCTTATAGACAGTTGTTGGGCCTCCAAGTGCAAAGGTTTGTAGAACAGCAACAAGTTTCCCTTAAGTGGATTACCCAAGGTTTATTGAACTCAGGAAGGAAGTGGTCAAAGGTATCCCTCTCAAGCAACCCTGCAATCAAGATACAAGAAGTCTCTTATGTCTCCAACACACCCAATACACTTGTCAGGTGTATAGGTGCACTAGTTTGGCAAAGAGATAGTGAAATACAAGTGGTATGGATAATTATAAGTGGTAACGGTTCTAGAAAAGAGCTTGATGGCGTGGAAGAGACTAAAGGCAAACTGAAATAAAGATGGAAGCAAGCAAACATGTAATAGATCTAGTTGCAAATGGTTTTTCAGTGCTTAGAAACAAGGCCTAGGGATCATACTTTCACTAGTGAACACTCTCATATAAATATCTTCTCTTTATGATACTACTCTGAACTACTCTCCGGTTGGACACTCTAATCCATGGTAGGGCTATAACAGCACACCTCAAAGTTCGCTTTCCGCATCTAGATAACCCCACACTATCACCTTGAGCACTAGATGGTTCCAACAAACACCACAATTTCATAGAGACATCCAACTCCAAATATAACTCATAACAAGTATTTGTAATCTCTAGCCTAAGTGCCACCATGGTGTGCACGCTGTCACTTTCACACACATGGGGAGAGTAGAGATCTATTAAAGCACTTGAGTAGCAAGGTATATCTACTTGATTACAAAGCTCATGATCACAATATGATCATGCATAGAGAGAGAGATGAACACATAGCTACCAGTAGAACCCTTAGCCTCGAGGAAGAACTACTCCCTCATCATCATGGGAATCAGCAATGGCGATGGAGATGGCTCCGGGGGCACTTCCCTGTCCCGGCAGGGTGCCAGAACAGAGACTTTATGTCCCCCGAATCTCCCCTTCGGTGGCGGCGGTGCTGCAGAACTTTTCGTGGCTGGAGGCTTGACAATTTAGGGTTTATGCATCGGGAGGTTTCTTATAGGCAAAGAGGCAAGGTCGGTGGCTGTCCAGGAGGCCCACAGCACCTGGTGGCGCGGCCAAGGCTAGCCCGCGCCACCATATGGTGTGCCCACCCTAGTTCCCTACTCCGTCTCTGCTTCGTGTTTCCGTGTTGCTCCGTGAAAAATAGGCACATTGGCTTTTGTCCTGTCCAATTCCGAGAATATTGATTTTCTGCCTTTTCTAGAACCAAAAACAGAAGAAAACAGGCAACTGGCGCTGTGGCATCTTGTTAATAGGTTAGTCCCAGAAAACATATAAAAATACCTCAAAGTGTTGACAAAGCAAAGCAAAGTAGATACTAAACAAGCATGGAACATCAAAAATTATAGATACGTTTGCAACGTATCAACATCCCCAAGCTTAACTCTTGCTCGTCCTCGAGTAGGTAAGTGATAAAAATAAAGAATGATTTTTGAGGTGACATGCACCATCATAAACTTGATCAAAGTATTTGTAAAACATTGATAGCTGGGATCATAGTACTTTAACATAACATGAGAGATATAGTTCTAACAATAAGACATAGCAACTACGTTGTAGTATGAAAAGGTACAAACAAAAGATTCATGAATAACAATACTTTGCAAGACGTTTGTTTGTTTCACATAAAGAAAACATAGCATAGTGGCATTCAGCTTGTCCCTCATAGAGTAGCAAAACATAAATGCATAGGACACCTTCAAAGTTCATAAGGGTGACTAGATACAAATAGTTTAAGAACAAGCAATATCAAAGTTATGCATCAATCAACAAGTCTTGGGACAATGCACATTAAACTAAGAATGGCCACTATGCTCTCTCAATAGATGCATAAAGATAGAAGGTGGAGACTCAACATAAAAATAAAAGAAAGGCCTTCATAGAAGGAAGTAGGGATTCAAGTCTCATAAAGAGCTTCCAAATATTATGATACTTATTAGCTTTCATCTCTCATTGCCCCTATCATAAGCATCTTGAAGTGATTAAGGTTAAAGTGAACAAACTATGGAGTATATGCTTGACAAAGTATTAGTTGGAAATCTCATGTCCCTTGAATACGAGGGTCGCTCCTCATGCTACTCACGTTTAGTTACCGGTAAGTTCTTGTCATAGTAAGTACATGTGTATCATAGAGAACCGCCAACGTGGTACCCCTTGCCTAATGATACAGAAGAATCCCCATATCAAAATGATAAGGCAAGCAAACAACGAGCATCTCAGCAATCTTCTTATTTACCATGGAAAAATGGTGCTTTTTTCTCTCTTTCCTCTTTTCTCATATCTCTTTTTTTTATTTTCTTTTTCTATTTTTCTCAATATCTGACTTTTTTTTATAACAAGAATGCTTCATAGACAGCTCATTATGGTTACGCTGCAAGTTTCCACCATGACAACATGGATTAGACCAGTGGCCCAGGCATTTCTCTAACACACATACATAACTCCATGGACTTACAAGCCCCCTTTCATTTCACACCAACGACATCCATAGACAAAAGAGCATGATATCAACTAGGTACAAAGTACAAGTGCAATGTTGAAAGCGTTCCCCATGACAGCATGGTTCTGCTAATCCCCAACATATAAGTACAAGCATATATAACATAGATGACATAATGGTTCAAGTTTATTAAGGGCAAGAAAAGTAAAGTGTGCCATCAAGTTCGTGAGAGATTTAATCACTAATTTTCACATAACAAATTTAATTCGGAAGGTAGATAAAAACATGAATATACTTGGAATAGCAAATGCTAATAGGTAGGTATGGTGGACTCTTTGGAATAACTTGGTTTTAGGAGTTAGATGCATGAGTGGAACTCATACTTGGTTGTGGAGGCTAGCAAAAGACTGGGAGCGACCAACTAAGAGAGCAATAATGGCCATAATCATGCAAAGCGACAAAACATCATTAATTAAAGCATAAAGTGATACCACAAGTCAAAAACTAAATGATCATAGAGGCTATGGTGACTTGGTATAGTCTTAACATGGTGTGAGCATGCGCCAAGTCAACCCAAATAAAGCATCAAAGGAGAATACCACAATACTATGTTTTAATATGCTAAAACAACGCATGATTCTTTCAAGGCACATCAAGCAAGCTCAATTGTTTATAACAAGTCATGCTACAGAAAAAAATCACTAAGCATAAAGCCAAAATAATATCAAGTATGACATGATAAAGCCTAGGCCACAGTCAAAAACAAGACTCCTTTTATACCACTAAAGCATGAAGCTTTCTACTCTCTTCCAACACCAATCGACTTATTTGAAACAACTCACAAAGATAATAATCAATAAAGATCAGTGAGCTTGTCTCACAAATCCACAAAGAAGAACTAAAAAGTTCTAAGCTGAAAGCACAAGAAAACTAAGGCTAAACACAGTGCTAGCAAAAGAGAACACTCACAAACAATAAGAATGAAAACTAGAGTGTTCTAGGCAATGAATAACGAGGTGTGTCTCTCTCCAAAAGAAGTGTGTTGGGATCCAACCAACTTATTTAAGCAAATCAAAGAAAAAGAAAACTAAAAACAAAAACTAAGACGCTCCAAGAACAACACAACTATGCATGAAACAATAAAAATGAAGTGTTTGGAAGAAACCTGAGATTTTTATTGATGAAGAAGGGGATGCCTTGGGCATCCCCAAGCTTTGACGCTTGTACCTCTTGAATATTTCTTGGGGTGACACGGGGTGGCATCCCCAAGCTTGAGCTTTTTTCCATTCTTCATCTCATTACATCATTCTCTCCATACACCTGAAATTCTTCCTTCATACAAAACTTCACACAATCTTTATTAGCAACATTAGTGCACTCAAGATAATAAGTCTTTAGATTCAGTTTCAACACCAATAAAACTTCCATTAAAACACAAGCTACTGTAGCACTTCCCTCAAAAATCTCTATTCCCCAAAAAGAACTCAAAAAGGAATCAACAAGAAGGAAATACAAATAATGGCAGAAATCTGTCAAAACAGACCAGCAGGTAAAAACCAATTTTTTCGAAGACCTTCTGTTGCTCAAATCGAAAAGTGTTGAACTAAAGAAAGTTAGATAACAACCTGGGTCAGAAGCACAAAAATTCACGCCTCAAACTGACGTACAGAGATTTTACACAAATTTTTACAGTGAAGAACAAAAATCTGTTTCGGAATAGCAGCTTTCCCAAGCATTACTTCTCTCTCATTAGAGGTTACTCTTGGCACAAAACACAAATAAAAAGGAATCTTGTAAAGAAACATTTAAATTACATTTAAATCTAACCCACTTTCTATGCATAGGAATCTTGTAAAGAAACAAGTCATGGAAGCACAAAGCAACAAGTATAGGAAAGCAAAACAAGTGCAACTTCAAAAATTTCAACATAAAGAGGGGAAACTCAATATTGTTGTGACACATAAAACCATGTTTCCCTCTCTCATAATAACTTTCAGTAGCATCATGAATAAAATTAACAATATAACTATCACATAAAACATTCTTATCATGAGTCGCATGCTTAAAAGAATTAATACTCCCCACATAAACATAGTCATTCTTATTAACTGTAGTGGGAGCAAATTCAACAAAATAGCTATCATTATTATTCTCGTCACCATAATCATCAAATATAGGAGGCATATTGTAGTCATAATTAATTGCCTCCTCAATAGTAGGTGGACTGAAAATATCATATTCATCATTGTAATCATCATATATTGGAGGTTTGGTATCATCAAAGTAAATTTTCTCCTCCATGCTTGGGGGACTAAAAATATCATGCTCATCAAAACCAGCTTCCCCAAGCTTAGACTTTCCCATAGCATTAAAAATAATGGTGTTCAAAGTATTCATACTAATAACCTTGCTATTAGCATGCAAATAAAGTTCCATAGGTTTTTTAATTTTCTCTTCAAATACTTCATGTCCTAACTCAAGATAAAGACTATAAAGCTCTCTAATTTTGTTGTTGTTTTCCATTAAGCCTAACTAGTGAAAATAAAAAAAAGAAACAAAAAGATAAAATTGCAAAATCTAAAGAAAATAACTTCGAGCACTCACACCGGAGGATGTGAGTACCTTTTACCTTACCTCCCCGGCAACGGCGCCAGAAAATAGCTTGATGTCTACGCAATTCTATTCTTGTAGACAGTTGTTGGGCCTCCAAGTGTAGAGGTTTGTAGAACAGCAGCAAGTTTCCCTTAAGTGGATTACCCAAGGTTTATCAAACTCAGGGAGGAAGTGGTCAAAGGTATCCCTCTCAAGCAACCCTGCAATCAAGATACAAGAAGTCTCTTGTGTCCCCAACACACCCAATACACTTGGCAGGTGTATAGGTGCACTAGTTCGGCGAAGAGATATTGAAATACAAGTGGTATGGATAATTATAAGTGGTAACGGTTCCAGAAAAGAGCTTGATGGCGTGGAAGAGAATAAAAGCAAACTAAAATAAAGATGGAAGCAAGCAAACATGTAACAGATCTAGTTGCAAACGGTGTTTCAGTGCTTAGAAACAAGGCCTAGGGATCATACTTTAACTAGTGAACACTCTCATATAAATATCTTCTCTTTATGATACTACTCTGAACTACTCTCCGGTTGGACACTCTAATCCATGGTAGGGCTATAACAGCACACCTCAAAGTTCGCTTTCCGCATCTAGATAACCCCACACTATCACCTTGAGCACTAGATGGTTCCAACAAACACCACAATTTCATAGAGACATCCAACTCCAAATATAACTCATAACAAGTATTTGTAATCTCTAGCCTAAGTGCCACCATGGTGTGCACGCTGTCACTTTCACACACATGGGGAGAGTAGAGATCTATTAAAGCACTTGAGTAGCAAGGTAGATCTACTTGATTACAAAGCTCATGATCACAATATGATCATGCATAGAGAGAGAGATGAACACATAGCTACGAGTAGAACCCTTAGCCTCGAGGAAGACTACTCCCTCATCATCATGGGAATCAGCAATGGCGATGGAGATGGTGGTGGAGATCGATAGAGATGGCTCCGGGGGCACTTCCCCGTCCCGGCAGGGTGCCGGAACAGAGACTTTCTGTCCCCCAAATCTCTCCTTCAGTGGCGGCGGCGCTGTGGAACTTTTCATGGCTGGAGGCTTGACGATTTAGGGTTTATGCATTGGGAGGCTTCTTATAGGCGAAGAGGCAAGGTCGGTGGCCGTCCAGGAGGCCCACACCACCTGGTGGCGCGGAGATACATTGCAAATGTATCTATAATTTTTGATGTTCCATGCTTGGTTTTATCTACTTTCTTGTGTTTTGTCAATACTTTGGAGTGCTTTTCATATGATTTCTTGGACTAACCTATTAACAAGAGCCACAGTGTCAGGTACCTGTTTTCTGCTGTTTTTGGTTTCAAGAAAGTCAGAAAATGAATATTCTCGGAATTGGACGGGACAAAAGCCAAAGTGCCTATTTTTCCGGAAGTCATCAGATGCCAGAATACGAGACGGAGAGGAGCCAGAGGGCAACCACACCACCTGGCCGCGCGGGCCAGGCCTGGCCGCGCTAGGGGGTGGTGTGGCTAGCCTAGGCACCCCCTCGGCCTCTCCTTCCGCCTATAAGATGCCCTCGGGACAAAAACCCTAAGGACCCGATCAAAATCCACGAAAGAGTCTGTAGCCATCGTCATCTCCATCCCTAGATCGAGAGGGATCTGAAGCTCTTCCTGGCACCCTGCCGGAGAGGGGAATTCACCCTGGAGGCCTTCTTCATCATCATGCAAGCCTCCGGTGTGATGCGTGAGTAGTTCATCCTTGGACTACGGATCCATGTAGTAGCTAGATGGCTGGTTCTCCTCCTTTGTGCTTTCATGTTTAGATCTTGTGAGCTCCGTTCATGATCAAGATCATCTATTTGTAATTCTGCATGTTGTGTTTGCGGGGATCTGATGGATATTGAGATGCTATTTCAGATTGATTATTGATTCTATCATGTCTTTGTTATTTGTGATCTTGCATGCTTTCCGTTGTTAGTAGCTATCTTGGCCAAGTAGATGCTAGCAACTCCAAGAGTTAGTATTTATGCTCGATAGTGGGTTCATGCCTCTGGTAATCTGGGGAAGTGACAGAAATCTCTAAGGTACTAGATGTGATGTTGCTACTAGGGATAAAACAACAATCCTTTGTTCATAGAACAATCGTATTGTTTACATTACACGCAATTCGTAAAGCAATAATCTGTTGCTTGCAACTTAATACTAGAGGGGGTTCGGATGATAACCTGAAGGTGGATTATTAGTCATAGATGCAGTTGGATGGCGGTCTATGTATAATGTTGTAATGCCCTATCGAATTTCAAAGGAGTCGAGATGATTAGTATATGCATGTATTGCTTTCTCGATGTTTGTCAATTGCCCCGCTGTAATTTGTTCACCCAGCATGTTATCTATCTTAAGGAGAGCCACCTCTAGTGAACTATGGATCCCAGTCCTTTTCTTTACATACAATCTACAAACTGTTTACTGCTTTGTGTTTACTTTCTGCAAACTATTACTTCCTTCCATTCGATATGTTTAATCCTTTGTTTTCAGCAAAACACGGTGAGATTGACAACCTCATCGCAAGTTGGGGATAGAGTTCTGTGGTTGTGTTGTGCAGGTATCCACGTTGCTACTAGCACCGGTAGTGCGCCCTGCCAAGGCTCAGCTAGCAACACCTTTGGGGTGTTTCCTTGCTCCTACTGGTTCAATTAAACCTTGGTTTCATAACTGAGGGAAACTTGCTGCTGTGCTCATCATACCTTCCTCTTGTGGTTCCCAACGAGCTCTACATCAACACTGAGCCATCAAGCATTTTTCTGGCGCCGTTGTCGGGGAGTCAAGGACATCTTCACAAGGGGAGTCCCTCATAACCAATCTCTTTACTTTGTTATTTTTGTTTTGCTTAGTTTCTTTTTGCTTTGTTTGCTTGTTTCTTTATTAAAAACACACAAAAATTAGTTTTACAAGTTTGCTTTATTCAAAAACACACAAAAATGACTACTCTTGAAAACACTAAGTTGTACTTCACTAGCACCAACAACAATGATTTTATGAGCAGACCTATTGCTCCACATGTGCCTAAAGATACTTTCTTTGAGATAAAACCTGCTTTACTCAATCTTGTTATGAGAGAATAATTTTCTGGTATTGGTAATGAAGATGTTGCTGCCCATCTAAATAACTTTGTTGAACTTTGTGAGATGCAAAAGCATAGGGATGTAGATGGTGATATTATTAAGCTGAAATTGTTTCCTTTCTCTTTGAGAGGAAAAGCTAAAGAATGGTTGAATTCCTTAACTAGGAATATTATTGATTCTTGGACTAAGTGCAAAGATGCTTTCATTGGAAAATACTATCCTCCTGCTAAGATTATATCTATGAGAAGTGAAATAATGAAGTTTAAACAATCTGATAATGAACATGTTGCTCAAGCTTGGGAAAGAATGAAAACTTTGGTTAAGAATTGTCCCACTCATGGACTGACTTCTTGGATGATCATCCAAACTTTTTATGCAGGATTAAACTATTCTTCAAGGAACCGATTGGATTCTACGGCTGGAGGTACCTTTATGACCATCACTTTGGGTGTTGCAACAAAACTTCTGGACAATATGATGGTTAATTATTCTCCACAAGGTAAGAAGGTAAATTTTGTTGAGGAAACCTCCTCCTTGAGTGATAAAATTGATATTATTATGTCTATGCTTGTTAATGGGAAGCCCATATTGATCCAAATAATGTTCCTTTAGCCTCTTTGGTTGCTCAAGAAGAGCAAGTTGATATGAACTTCATAAGAAATAACAATTTTAGCAACAATGCTTATGGTAATAACAATTATAGGCCCTACCCTCCTAATAATACTTATGGCTATAATAGTAAACCTGGATTACCTAGTGAAGGAAGAATTTTAGAAGTTGAAAGAGCCACTAAAAACTTCATGCAAATGCAATATGAGCAAAATAAACTATTCACTAAAACTATGGAGGAACAATCTATCATTTTCAAGAACATTAGCCATCAACTTGAGAGTCTAAATAGGGAAATTCCTAGTTTACAATTGAAACTCTCTAATGCTGAAAGAAATATATCATCTTTGTCTGAAGCTTAATCCTCTTTGATCAATAAAATGGCTACTAAGCCTGAAACTAATGATAATCCCTTTGCAGCTACTAATGCTATACAAGTAAGAATTGATGAAAATGTTAGACTATTAGCCGAATTACATGCTAACTGGGAAAGAGAAGATGAAATTGCTAGAAACATTAGTGTTTCTACTATCACCACCACTAGTGTTGAGGCTAGTAATAGTTCTACTACTTTAGATGATAAATTTGATTTTGATCTTGATGGTTGCAACAACTCTGAAGTTATTAAGTTCCTACAAAAGCTTGCTAAAAGTCCTAATGCTAGTGCTATGAACATGGCCTTTACAAAACATATTACTGATGCTCTCATAAAGATTAAAGAAGAAAAGATGAAACTTAAAGCTTCTATTCCTATAAAACAAGAAGATGGCTAGGAACCCATCATTAATATGAAAGTGAATGACTTTGATTTCAAAGCTTTATGTGATCTTGATAGTAGTGTTTCTATTATGCCTAGAAGGATTTATGATATGCTTGATTTGCCTCCACTTGAAGATTGTTATTTGAATGTCCCACTTGATGACAATGCTAAAAATAAACTCATGGGGAGTCTTAATGATGTTCTTATTATGGTTAACAATGCTTATGTCCCTGTTGATTTCTATGTTTTGGATGTTGAATACAATGCTTCTTGTCCTATTACTTTGGGAACACCTTTTCTTAGAACTGTTGGTGCCATTATTGATATGAAAGAAGGCACCATTAAATATCAACTCCCACTCAAGAAAGGTATAGAACAGTTCCCTAAGAAGAGAGATAAGATTTATTTTGCTTCTCCTATGAAAACAAAATTTGGTCTTAATGCTTCTTCATTCGAGAACACTTGATCCTTTTTCTTGCTTCTTATGCCTAACTTAAAGGCGTTAAAGAAAAGTACTTATTGGGAGATAACCCAAAAGTTTTAGATGAGTCTTGGAAGTTATTACATCAGTAATAACCGATCCTTATCCTTTTTATTTGCTCTTTGTGCCAAGAGTGACCTCTAATGAGAGACAAGTAATGATTGGGAAATTTGCTGTCCCAAAACAGATTTCTGTGCTTCACCGTAAAAATTCGTGTAAAATCTCTGAACGTCTTTTTGAGGCGTGATTTTTTGTGATTCTGCCCTAGGTTGTTATCTAACTTTCGTTAGTTCAACACTTTTTGATTTAGCAACAGAAGGTCTTCTAAAAAATTCGTCTTTACCTGCTGGTCTGTTTTGACAGATTTCTGCCATTTTCTGCATTTGCTTCTTGTTGGTTCCTTTTTGAGTTCTTTTGGGGAATTCAGCTTTTTGAGGGAAGTGCTACAGTAGCTAGTGTTCTAATGGAAGTTTATTTGGTATTAGAACTGAACCTTAAGACTTATTTATCTCGAGTGCACTAATGTTGCTAATAAAGATTGTGTGAAGTTTTGTATGAAGGAAAATTTTCAGGTGTATGGAAGGAATGAGTAATGAGATAAAGGATGGACTAAAGCTCAAGCTTGGGGATGCCACGCGTGTCACCCCAATAAATATCCAATAAGTACAAGTGTCAAAGCTTGGGGATGCCCAAGGCCCCCCCTCTTCATCAATAAAAATCCCAGGTTTCTTCCAAACGCTTCATTTTTATTGTTTCATGCACAGTTGTGTTGTTCTTGGAGCGTCTTCTTTTTCGTTTTCGTTTTGGTTTTTAGTTTGCTTTTGTTTGCTTAGTTTGCTGAATAAAATTGGTTGTACCCCCTCTTTCTTACATTGGTTCGCAAATAGTTTGGTTTGGTTTGGAAAAGTGTAGGAAAGTTCATACTTATGTGGTAAAAAGAGCTCGTTTTTGACTGTGGTCTATGCTCTGTCATGCCATGCTTGATATTGTTTTGGCTTTATGCTTAGTATTCTTTGCTGTAGCATGACTTTTTATAAACAATTGAGATTGCTTAATGTGCCTTAGATGAATCATGCGTTGTTTTATCACATTAAAGCATAGTATAGTGGTATTCTCCTTTGATGCTTTATTTGGGTTGACTTGGCGCATGCCCACACCATGTTATGACTATCTCAAGTCACCATAGCCTTTATGATCCTTTAGTTTTCAAATTGTAGTATCACTTTATGCTTTGATCAATGATGTTTTGTCGCTCTGCATGATTATGGCCATTATTGCTCTCTTAATTTTGTCGCTCCCAGTCTTTTGCTAGCCTCCACAACCAAGTATGAGTTCCACTCATGCATCCAACTCCCTAAACTAAGTTATTCCAAAGAGTCCACCATACCTACCTACTAGCTTATGCTATTCCAAGTATATTCATGTTTTTGTTTACCTTCCAAATTAAACTTGTTATGAGAAAACTAGTGATTAAAGCTCTCACGAACTTGATGGCACACTTTACTTTTTTGCATCTAATAAACTTGAACCAATGGGTCCTTCTTTGTTCCGTATATGCTTGCGCTTTTTAAGTTGAAATTAGCAGAACCAGGTATCATGGGAAACGCTTTCAACATTGCACTTGTACTTTGTACCCCGTTGATATCATGTTCTTTTGCTTATGGATCCCGACGGTGTGAAATAAAAGTGGAACTTGTAAGATCATGGAGTTTGTATGTGTGTTAGAGAAACGCTTGGGCCGCTAGCCTAAGTGATGCCTAATCATGGTGGAAACTTGCAGCATCACCATAATTAGCACTTTATGAAGCATCCTCAATAAAAACCTATGCAAATAGCAAATAAAAAGATCGCTGAGATGCTCATTGTGTGCTTGCCTTGTCATTTTGATTATGGGATAGCTCCTGTATCATGTGCAAGGGGTACCCCGTTGGCGGTTCTTTATGATACACATGTACTTACAATGACAAGAGCTTACTCGTGACTAAAGTTGAGTAGCATGAGGTTCGGTCTTCGTAAGTAAGGGGCATGAGATTTCGGTTTATAACTTGTCAAGCATATCCTCTTAGTTGTGTCACTTTAACCTTAATCACCTTCAAGATGCTTATGATAGGGGCAATGAGAGATGAAAGCTATAAGTACCATAATTTTTGGAAGCTCTTTATGAGACTTGAATCCCTACTTCCTTCTATGAAGGCCTTTATTCCACCATTATATTGAGTCTCCACCTTCTACCTTTATGCACCTACTTTGAGAGCATAGTGGCCATTCTTAGTTCTATGTGTATTGTCCCAAGACTAGTTGATTGATGCATAACTTGATATTGCTTGTTTTAAACTATTTGTATCTAGTCACTCTTGTGAACTTTGAAGGTGTACTATGCATTAATATTTGCTACTACATGAGGGACAAGCTGAATACTATTATGCTATGTTTTCTTTATGTGAAACAAACAAACGTCTTGCAAAGCATTGTTATTCATGAATCTTTTGTTTGTGCCTTTTCATGTTGCATCATAGTTTCTTTGCATTATTGCTAGAACTTTGTATTTCAAGTTATGATTGAAGTACTATGATCCTAGCTTTGAATGTTTTTACAAATACTTTGATCAAGTCTTTGATGGTGCATGTCACCTCAAAAATTATTCTTTCTTTTTATCACTTACCTACTCGAGGACGAGCAGGATTAAGCTTGGGGATGTTGATACATTGCAAATGTATCTATAATTTTTGATGTTCCATGCTTGGTTTTATCTACTTTCTTGTGTTTTGTCCATACTTTGGAGTGCTTTTCATATGATTTCTTGGACTAACCTATTAACAAGAGCCACAGTGCCAACTGCCTGTTTTCTGCTGTTTTTGGTTCCAGGAAAGTCAGAAAATGAATATTCTCGGAATTGGACGGGACAAAAGCCAAAGTGCCTGTTTTTCTGGAAGTCATTAGACGCCAGAATACGAGACGGAGAGGATCCAGGGGGCCACCACACCACCTAGCCGTGCGGGCCAGGCCTGGCCACGCTAGGGGGTGGTGTGGCCAGCCCAGGCACCCCCTCGGCCTCTCCTTCGGCCTATAAGATGCCCTCGGGACGAAAACCCTAAGGGCCCGATAAAAAATCCACAAAAGAGTCTGTAGCCGTTGTCATCTCCATCCCTAGATCGGTAGGGATCTGAAGCTCTTCCCGGCACCCTGCCGGAGAGGGGAATTCACCCTGGAGGCCTTCTTCATCATCATGCAAGCCTCCGGTGTGATGCGTGAGTAGTTCATCCTTGGACTACGGATCCATGTAGTAGCTAGATGGCTGGTTCTTCTCCTTTGTGCTTTCATGTTTAGATCTTGTGAGCTCCGTTCATGATCAAGATCATCTATTTGTAATTCTGCATGTTGTGTTTGCGGGGATCCGATGGATATTGAGATGCTATTTCAGATTTATTATTGATTCTATCATGTCTTTGTTATTTGTGATCTTGCATGCTTTCCGTTGTTAGTAGCTATCTTGGCCAAGTAGATGCTAGCAACTCCAAGAGTTAGTATTTATGCTCGATAGTGGGTTCATGCCTCTGGTAATCTGGGGAAGTGACAGAAATCTCTAAGGTACTAGATGTGATGTTGCTACTAGGGAGAAAACAACAATCCTTTGTTCATAGAACAATCGTATTGTTTACATTACACGCAATTTGTAAAGCAATAATCTGTTGCTTGCAACTTAATACTGGAGGGGGTTCGGATGATAACCTGAAGGTGGATTATTAGTCATAGATGCAGTTGGATGGTGGTCTATGTATAATGTTGTAATGCCCAATCGAATCTCAAATGAGTCAAGATGATTAGTATATGCATGTATTGCTTTCACGATGTTTGTCAATTGCCCCGCTGTAATTTGTTCACCCAGCATGTTATCTATCTTAAGGAGAGCTGATACGTCCATTTTGCATCACTATTCTATGTCTTAATTTACTATTATTCATTGATATATTTCGTATTGAGAGGTGATACTTATGTTATTTCATCTATTTTTGCATGGTTGATGACTTTTGGAGCATGGACCGCTGCAGTCAGGATTCTGATGGAAAAGGTGCTGTTTGGAGGCAAAATTCGCGAAGATCAGAAAATCCGGGAAAATATACGGAAAATTCTATTTTTTCGGAAGACTCAGGATGCCAGAAGATGGAGTGGAGGTGGGCCACAGGGGCCCCACACCACCCCATGGCGCGGGCAGGCCTAGGCCGCGCCAGGGAATGGTGTGGCCGCCCTGGCCCACTCCAGCCTCTCCCCTTTGGCGTATATCATCCTCCCGAAACCCTAAGACTCGGGGAGCGACCACAAACAGATTCCGCCGCATCTGCGGGGCGGAAAACACCGAGAGAGAAAGATCTCTCCGGCAGACAGATTTCTGCCGGGGGAATTCCTTCCCGGAGAGGGTAGATCGTCGCCTGTCGGGGGTGTACCCCCAGGTACCCCAGAGTTGAAGAGTTAAGTGAATCAATAAGAAATGTATATGAGAAAATAATACTCAACATGAGTCCAATAGAAAAATACTAAGGCGGAAAACAAGTCTGGGCCGAGTTAACACTAAGTCGGCCCAGCCCTCACCACCACTAGACCAGACCAACAGTGAACAGGCCGAACTAAAGCTCTAAGAGCCGAATTACCCTCCTGGGCCGAACTAGCTACCTCGGCCCACCGCGCCGGCTCCTGCTGGAGGTTCTCGCATGGGCCGAATCAGCCAAACATCGGCCCACCACAGCATCACCTCGCCCGCTCCCGCCAAGGACTCCCGCGTGTCTCGGCAGCGCCCGTCTCGCCACGCTCCCGCAATACTCCTACCGTCGCCTCCACGCCGAGGCAAGGCGTCGTCGCCATCATCCCCGGGTGGGCCAGGATTGTCTGATCTGGCCCATCCCAGCCAACCATCACCGCTGCAGGACAAGACCCGGGTGGGCCGGCAGGGGAATAACTCGGCCCACCGCGGGATCAGCCTCCACCGAGCCAGCAAGCAGTCTGGGCCACAATCAGCCCGAGCCGGATCACCCACTAGGCCGAATAATCACTAACCCGGCTGGGCCACCTAGCAGTCCGGCTGGGCCCTTATCTTCTGCAATCAGGACCAGGCCGAATCAACTAGGAACCAGGCCGAATTACATCTTGCCTGGGAGCATCCAGGCCGAGTTATTTCGCCCTATGGCCCCTTTTATTTATCTCCAGATGTTTCCCCAACCTCTACGAAGGCACGTCATCTATTCAGGACAAGGTTCGCGGGAATCGTGCCAGTCTTGGGACGCCCATGGCTCAGACTGGCACCCGTCAATTGGGATATGCCCTTGGCATCAAATAAGATGCTAGGGAATATGCCTGGCATCTCCAAAGATGCCAGGGCATATGCCCAGCATCTCTAGAAGATGCCCAGGATATGCCATCTAGATGCTAAACGTGTGAAACAAGACTTGTCCCCTGGGCTCCCCTTTATAAGGAGCACCAGGGGGATCGTTCTAGGAGAGGCCCCGAAGGGCTCCTCCCCTCTCAGCTCAATAGGAGCTCTCCTTCTTCTTCCTCCTCCACTCTGATAAAGAGATCTAGATAGAGGTATAGGAGATACAGCTCAAGGAGCATGATTGTAGCCACAAGTATGGCCAGATTATAAGAGATCAGATGTAGAGAATGAGATGTTATCTCCACTTGAGAGCTTCAATCCAATATACATTGTATTTCTCTTTGTTCATACGAGTGCGGTCTTCACTGCATCATCCCTCCCCGGATTCCTCCACGTCCATCGGCCCCAACTTTAGCCTACCCATGGCATATGTCGTGATACCACCACGACATTTGGCGCCCACCGTGGGGCCTTTAGTGGCGTTGGTTGGGTTCCCATCCGGACGGGACATCTTCATCAACTTCTTCCTCATAGGGCTCATCCAGCTTCACCAAGCAAACAGAGAACAAAGAGGTAAGCGCAAAGGGTCTCCAAGTCTGACTCAACAAAACAGATAAGACTCAGCACGAACGACTCAAGCACTACTCCAAGCCTACTGTAAGTACCAAATAACTCAGCAAGGCACGTATGACTTAGCAAGACTCACTCAAACACTTCCCCAAGTATACTTTAAGTGCCAGATAACTCAGTCACCTACACTCAATCCTTCACCCCGGGGAGAAAAGAACTTAACCCGGGGACTAGCCGACTTATCCTTAGTGTCACCTTTGGATAAAGAGAACATCATGTTGATTTAGATCTGTACACCAGCCAGCTTATCTGTTAACTCGGCCATAAGTTGAATCAGCTTATTTGTGATTCAGATAGATTTTGAGTCAGTTAGTTTATGTTTTGGATTATCCATTAACTCAGCTCACCAGCCAGCTTATCTGTTAACTCGGCCATAAGTTGAATCAGCTTATTTGTGATTCAGATAGTTTATGAGTCAGTTTACTTATGCTTTGGATTACCCTGTAACTCGGCTCCCCAGCCAACTTATTTATAACTCGGACAGAAGTTGAGTCAGCTCATTTATGATCCAGGTAGAATTTGAGTCAGCTTACTTATGAGTCGGATAGAATTTGAGTCAGTTTATGTATGCTTTGGATTGTCCTCTAACACATCAGCTTCACCAAGTCAACGGAGAACAAAGAGGTAAGCGCAGAGGCTCACCAAGTCTAACTCATCAAAGCTGATAAGACTCAGCAGGAAAGACTCAAGCACTACTCCAAGCCTACTGTAAGTACCAAATAACTCAGCAGGGCAGGTATGACCTAGCAAAACTCACCCAAACACTTCTCTAAGTATGTTGTAGGTGCCAAGTAACTCAGCCACCTACACTCAATCCTTCATCCTAGGGAGAAAATAGCTCAACCCGGGGACTAGTCAGCTTATCCGTAGAGTCACCTTTAAATTAAGAGAGCATTATGTTGATTTAGGTCTATACTCCAGTCAGCTTATTTATAACTCGGCCATAAGTTGAATCATCTTATTTGCGATTCAGATAGATTCTGAGTCAGTTTACTTATGCTTTGGATTACCCTGTATCTCAGCTCCCCAGCAGACTTATTTATAACTCGGATAGAAGTTGAGTCAGCTCATTTATGTTCCAGGTAGAATTTGACTCGGCTTACTTATGAGTCGGATAGAGTTTGAGTCAGTTTATTTATGCTTTGGATTGTCCTTTAACTCAGCTTACCAGCTAGCTTATTGTTGATTCGGATATAGTTTGAGTCAATTTGTTTATGCTTCAAATTAACCTTTAACTCGGCTCAGTAGATTGTCTCTGATCCGGACTAACATTTGATTCAGCTTGACAGGGGATATTATAATTCGGATTGGTATTCAGACTCGGCGTACTAATCATATCTCTGATTCATGCCAAGGCTTTATTCAGTTTCCCAGGTTGCCAGGTTATGTTATGACTCGGATTGATATCTCACCATCTTGCCAGATTATCCCATATCACGAATGACTATTGGCCAGCTCATCACATCTCCAATCTATATCTCACATCTATATCTCAATCATATCTCTCAGCGGTTAGCCCTATTATCATATCCCAAAGCTTAATCTCGGATCCATGTCTCGGATCCATATCAAAGGCAAATTATCGTCATCACGCCAAATCAAGCTATATCATGGCAAACGAATAACTCGGATTTGCGATGAGTTAACTCGGATTTGAGTCAGATGACTCAGATTTGAGATGTAAGTCAAAATTGAGTAAAGTAACTCGGATTTGGGATGAGTTAACTCGGATTTGAGTCAGATAGACTCAGATTTGAGATGTAAGTCAAAATTGAGTAAAGTAACTCGGATTTGGGATGAGTTAACTCGGATTTGAGTCAGATGACTCAGATTTGAGATGTAAGTCAAAATTGAGTAAAGTAACTCGGATTTGGGATGAGTTAACTCGGATTTGAGTCAAATAGACTCAGATTTGGGAAGTAAGTCAAGACTGAGTAAAGTAAACTCGGATTTGGGATGAGTTAACTCGGATTTGAGTCAGATGACTCAGATTTGGGATATAAGTCAAGATTGAGTAAAGTAACTCGGATTTGAGTCAGATGACTCAGATTTGAGATGTAAGTCAAAATTGAGTAAAGTAACTCAGATTTGGGATGAGTTAACTCGGATTTGAGTCAGATAGACTCAGATTTGAGATGTAAGTCAAAATTGAGTAAAGTAACTCGGATTTGGGATGAGTTAACTCGGATTTGAGTTAGATGACTCAGATTTGAGATGTAAGTCAAAATTGAGTAAAGTAACTCGGATTTGGGATGAGTTAACTCGGATTTGAGTCAGATAGACTCAGATTTGGGAAGTAAGTCAAGACTGAGTAAAGTTAACTCGGATTTGAGTCAGATGACTCAGATTTGGGATATAAGTCAAGATTGAGTAAAGTAACTCGGATTTGGGATTAGTTAACTCGGATTTGAGTCAGATGACTCAGATTTGGGAAATAAGTCAAAATTGAGTAAAGTAACTCGGATTTGGAATGAGATAACTCGGATTTAAGTCGTATACCTCGGATTCAAGTCAGAGGACTCCAACTCAAGACCTAAGTCAATTTTGAGTAAAATAACTCTCATTCGGAAACAGATGACTCGGATCATAACTTACCCGAAGAGGTTAAAAGAGCAGTGCCAAAGAAGGCCAAGACTCATAACTTACCCAAAGAGGTTAAAAGAGCAGTGCCAAAGAAGGCCAAGACTCATAACTTACCCGAAGAGGTTAAAAGAGCAGTGCCCAATAAGGCCAGAGCTCATAACTTACCCAAAGAGGTTAAAAGAGCAGTGCCAAAGAAGGCCAAGACTCATAAACTTACCCGAAGAGGTTAAAAGAGCAGTGCCAAAGAAGGCCAAGACTCATAACTTACCCAAAGAGGTTAAAAGAGCAGTGCCAAAGAAGGCCAAGACTCATAAACTTACCCGAAGAGGTTAAAAGAGCAGTGCCAAAGAAGGCCAAGACTCATAACTTACCCAAAGAGGTTAAAAGAGCAGTGCCAAAGAAGGCCAAGACTCATAACATACCCAAAGAGGTTAAAAGAGCAGTGCCAAAGAAGGCCAAGACTCATAAACTTACCCGAAGAGGTTAAAAGAGCAGTGCCAAAGAAGGCCAAGACTCATAACTTACCCAAAGAGGTTAAAAGAGCAATGCCAAAGAAGGCAAGAGCTCATAAGCTTACCCAATGAGGTTAAAAGAGCAATGCCCAAGAAGGCAGGACCTCGGAACTTACCCAATGAGGTTAAAAGAGCAATGCCCAAGAAGGCAAGAGCTCATACACTTACCTAATGAGGTTAAAAGAGCAATGCCCAAGAAGGCAGGAACTCTGAACTTACCCAATGAGGTTAAAAGAGCAATGCCCAAGAAGGCAGGAACTCTGAACTTACCCAATGAGGTTAAAAGAGCAATGCCAAAGAAGGCAAGAGCTCATAAGCTTACCCAATGAGGTTAAAAGAGCAATGCCCAAGAAGGCAAGAGCTCATAACCTTACCCAATGAGGTTAAAAGAGCAATGCCCAAGAAGGCAGGAACTCTGAACTTACCCAATGAGGTTAAAAGAGCAATGCCAAAGAAGGCAAGAGCTCATAAGCTTACCCAATGAGGTTAAAAGAGCAATGCCCAAGAAGGCAAGAGCTCATAACCTTACCCAATGAGGTTAAAAGAGCAATGCCCAAGAAGGCAGGAACTCTGAACTTACCCAATGAGGTTAAAAGAGCAATGCCCAAGAAGGCAGGAACTCTGAACTTACCCAATGAGGTTAAAAGAGCAATGCCAAAGAAGGCAAGAGCTCATAAGCTTACCCAATGAGGTTAAAAGAGCAATGCCCAAGAAGATAGGAACTCGGAACTTACCCAATGAGGTTAAAAGAGCAATGCCCAAGAAGGCAAGAGCTCATAAACTTACCCAATGAGGTTAAAAGAGCAATGCCCAAGAAGGCAGGAACTCTGAACTTACCCAATGAGGTTAAAAGAGCAATGCCCAAGAAGGCAGGAACTCGTAACTTAACCAATAAGGTTGAAAGAGCAATGCCAAAGAAGGCAAGAACTTGAAACATACCCAATGAGGTTAAAAGAGCAATGCCAAAGAAGGCAAGAACTCGTAACTTACCCAAAGAGGTTAAAAGACCAGTGCCCATGAAGGCCAGAAGTCCAGAAACTTACCCAAAGGGGTTATGACCAGTGCCTAGAAGGCCAGAAGTCCTGAAACGTACCCGAGGAGGTTAAGACCGCGGCCCAAGAAGGCCAGGAGTCCAGAAACTTATCCAAAGAGGTTATGACCGGAGCCAAAGCAGGCCTGAAGTCTAAAAACTTACCCAAAAGGGGTTATGAACCAGTACCTTAGAGGCTAGAAATCAATGATATATGAAAAGTCTACAGGCCGAATAAACAACTATGGAGATATTAAGTATAGAGCCTATGCACGACTCTACGAGTCCCACATAGCTCGGGGACTAATGTCGGGGGTGTACCCCCAGGTACCCCAGAGTTGACGAGTTAAGTGAATCAATAAGAAATGTATATGAGAAAATAATACTCAACATGAGTCCAATAGAAAAATACTAAGGCAGAAAACAAGTCTGGGCCGAGTTAACACTAAGTCGGCCCAGCCCTCACCACCACTGGACCAGACCAACAGTGAACAGGCCGAACTAAAGCTCTAAGAGCCGAATTACCCTCCTGGGCCGAACTAGCTACCTCGGCCCACCGCGCCGGCTCCTGCTGGAGGTTCTCGCATGGGCCGAATCAGCCAAACATCGGCCCACCACAGCATCACCTCGCCCGCTCCCGCCAAGGACTCCCGCGTGTCTCGGCAGCGCCCGTCTCGCCACGCTCCCGCAATACTCCTACCGTCGCCTCCACGCCGAGGCAAGGCGTCGTCGCCATCATCCCCGGGTGGGCCAGGATTGTTTGATCTGGCCCATCCCGGCCAACCATCACCGCTGCAGGACAAGACCCGGGTGGGCCGGCAGGGGAATAACTCGGCCCACCGCGGGATCAGCCTCCACCGAGCCAGCAAGCAGTCTGGGCCACAATCATCCCGAGCCGGATCACCCACTAGGCCGAATAATCACTAACCCGGCTGGGCCACCTAGCAGTCCGGCTGGGCCCTTATCTTCTGCAATCAGGACCAGGCCGAATCAACTAGGAACCAGGCCGAATTACATCTTGCCTGGGAGCATCCAGGCCGAGTTATTTCGCCCTATGGCCCCTTTTATTTATCTCCAGATGTTTCCCCAACCTCTACGAAGGCACGTCATCTATTCAGGACAAGGTTCGCGGGAATCGTGCCAGTCTTGGGACGCCCATGGCTCAGACTGGCACCCGTCAATTGGGATATGCCCTTGGCATCAAATAAGATGCTAGGGAATATGCCTGGCATCTCCAAAGATGCCAGGGCATATGCCCAGCATCTCTAGAAGATGCCCAGGATATGCCATCTAGATGCTAAACGTGTGAAACAAGACTTGTCCCCTAGGCTCCCCTTTATAAGGAGCACCAGGGGGATCGTTCTAGGAGAGGCCCCGAAGGGCTCCTCCCCTCTCAGCTCAATAGGATCTCTCCTTCTTCTTCCTCCTCCACTCTGATAAAGAGATCTAGATAGAGGTATAGGAGATACAGCTCAAGGAGCATGATTGTAGCCACAAGTATGGCCAGATTATAAGAGATCAGATGTAGAGAATGAGATGTTATCTCCACTTGAGAGCTTCAATCCAATATACATTGTATTTCTCTTTGTTCATACGAGTGCGGTCTTCACTGCATCATCCCTCCCCGGATTCCTCCACGTCCATCGGCCCCAACTTTAGCCTACCCATGGCATATGCCGTGATACCACCACGACATCGCCATCAACACCACCATCAAGCTGGACTTCATCGGGATCATCATCATCATCACCACCACCATCATCACCATCAGCACCCTCATCACCATCTCCATATTGCTGTAACAATTGAGTTGAATCTTGCATTAGTTCATAGGGGAAACTTTCCCGGTGTTGATTACTCTTTGTAGTTGATGCTATTGAGTGAACCATTGAATTATTGTTTATGTTCAGATTGTTATACATCATTATTCCATCTCTGATCATGATCCATATGATGTCTTGTGAGTAGTTCGTTTTGTTCTTGAGGACATGTGAGAAGTCTTGTTGTTAGTAGTGGAGTTGTGTTGAGAAAGATTCAATAGATTGTTATTTAAGTTGTGGTGTACTTTTTCTAGTGGTGTCATGTGAACGTCGACTACATGACACTTCACCTATATGGGCCTAGGGGAATGCATTGTGTATTTGGCTACTAATCGTAGGGGTTGCCGAAGTGACAGAAACCTGAACCCCCGTTAGGAAACCATTGCACATGGGACGTAAGGGTCTTAGAGTTTAAAGCTGTGGTTAGGTTTCTACCTTAATTACTTTCTTGTACTTACGGATGTTTGCAAGGGGGTTTAATCACAAGTATGTATTTAATCTTGGATGGGGCGGTACATTAGCACAGGTTCACCCACACAACACTTAGCAAGCTAAAGAAGATTAATCGACTATATGAAGTGAAAGCACTTGACAGTCTTCCCATGTGTCCTCGAGAACGTTTGGTCATCTATAGAAATACAACCGGCTTGTCCTTTGCTGCATAAAGGATTGGGCCACTTGCTGCATTCATTCTTACTGTCTTTCATTCACTCGTATTTTGTTTACTTGCTTTATCGAAAACCCCTAAAAATCCGTTTACTAAGTATTTGCAGAGAATTCCTGAATCATACCACTAGCCAGCACCTTCTGCTCCTCGTTGGGTTCGACACTCTTACTTATCGAAAATACTGCGATACACCCCCTATACTTATGGGTCATCAAGACTATTTTCTGGTGCCGTTGCCGGGGAGTGAAGCGCTATTGGAGAGTGGAACTGGTAAAGGAAACTTCTACTGTGAGTATTGTTTACTTCCGTTAGTTGCTTTATTTTCGTTATGGATAATTCGTTGAGTTTCTTATTTGGTAATGCTACTACCACTACTAAGGTAGTAGATAAGCCACCACCTGCTGAGAAAAATGTTTTCAAAATACCTACAAGAATTATTGATCGTGTTATGGATAACTACTATGTTGGGGATGGAACTGTCCATCCCGGTGATCATTTACTCTTTATACACGAATTATGTGGGTTGTTCAAGTGTGCAGGTATTACTACAGATCAAGTTAAGAAGAAGTTATTCTCATTATCACTGAAAGGAAGAGCTGAGGAATGGTATAAGCTGCTGAAGAATGGTCAAGCTCTGGAATGGGAGGAAATAGTGCCTCTCTTTTATTCAAAGTTTTATCCTCCTAGTGAGATTCATAAAGATCGGAATCAAATATACAACTTTTGGCCTCTTGATGGAGAGAGTACAGCTCAAGCTTGGGGGAGATTGAAGTTACTAATGCTCAAATGTCCCATTCATGAGCTCCCCAACAATATTATTATCAACAACTTTTATGCAAGGCTCCCTCTACATGATAAGGATTTATTGGATGCTTCTTGTGCTGGATCATTCACTCGTATGGAAGAAGAAGCTAAATGGGATCTTTTGGACCGTATTCAAGACAATGCTGAAGCTTGGGAGAATGACAAAGGTAGAAAGTCAGGTATAAATTATGATTATGAATGCATTGAATCTTTTATGGGAACTGATGACTTTCAAAATATTAAAAATGCTTATGGTCTAGACTCTCAAGCTATTGCTTCTTATTTTAAGGCTTTTGCTTCCTATATTGAAGTGCCTAAAAAGAAGTGGAATAAGTATCATGAACCTTATAAAGATGTTGCTAAAAGTGTTCCTGCAAGAAATACTGAAGTTTATACTACTAATCATGTTTTACCTAAACCTTATATTGAGAAAATGCCTTTCCCAGTTAAGGTAAATGAACATTCTATGATGGCTAGTATGGTAGATGAAAGTATGAATAAAGTTGTTGAACCTGATAAACAAATGGTTGATGAACCTATTGTAGCAAATGTGAAAGACTTTGTTGCTAAATATGAGAAAGAGGGACACACTATCCTTTGTAAGGATACCTCTAACATTGTTTCACAAAGTAGTGTTATGAGAGCTAGTATTCCTGTGTTTTCTGTTAGAATAAGTGATCATTGCTATGATGGCCCTTGTGATAGCTATATTGTTAAGTTTATGCATGATATGAAAGTTACTATGAAAGAGGGAAAAGTGTTCTTATGTATCTCAATAATATCAAGTTTCCTCGTTTTATGCTGAAAGTTTTTATATTGCGCTTCTTTTGCCTTCTTATGAAAGTTGCCTTTGGTTTCAATAACTTGTTTGTTTACAAAATCCCCTTGCATAGGAAGTGGGTTAGACTTAAATGTGTGTGTGTTTTTGCTTCTTAATTCTCTCTTTCACTTCAATCCATATCCCTATGAGAGCTTCTTCAAAATTATCATGCCCATCTTAATGGCTATAAAGAAAGAGCTTTATGGGAGACAACCCAATTTGTTTTTGTTTTCAGTCTGTTTTTGTTTCTTTGAGTCTTGGAAGTTATTACTTCGGTGATAACCTCTCCTTATCCGTTTTGTTTGGTTTTTGTGTCAAGATCAACCTCTAATGAGAGAGAAGTAAGATTTGGGGAAGTTGCTGTTCCGAAACAGATTTTTGTGCTTCACCATAAAAATTCGTGAGAGACCTCTGTCTGTCGGATTGAGCTGTAATTTTTTGTTCTTCTGACCCAGGTTGTTATTTAACTTTAGTTAGTTTTGCACTTTTTGATTTGAGCAACAGAAGATTTTCGAAAAAATTGATCTTTACCTGCTGGTCTGTTTTGACAGATTTAACCACTCTTGCATATGCTTCTTTATTCGATTTCCTTTTTGAATTCTTTTTGGGTTTTCAGAAGGAGTTGCTACAGTAGCTTTTGTTTTGATGGTTTTCAGTTGAAGTTAGACTCAAAAGGTTTTATCACTTCACTTATACTAATGTTGCTAATGAGAACTGTGTGAAGTTTTGTGTGAAAGAAATTTCCAGGAAGTGGAGACATTGGTGTAATAAGGAAGAGAAGGGTTTCATGACTCAAGTAATAAGTGTATGAAGATGAAGATATCGATGATATTCAAGATATGACCCCGGAAGAATCTACTAGATACCAAATTCAGAGACCTGCAGAGTCCGTGTTCAAATAGGTAACAGTTTTGGTAAGAAAAGATCCGCGAAAGTACAATCCAACTATATTTTTGCAGTTTTCAGTCGATAAGGAAAGTTTCGAAGCGAAAAAGGGACGGAACCGGAGCCAGGGTGGCCCACACCACCCCATGGCGCGGGCCCACCCCTGGCCGTGCCACCAGGTGGTGAGGCCACCCAGGACTCCGTCTCCGACCCGTTTTCTCCCAGTACCTTCCTTTTGATATGAAACTTCGTAATATATAACCCCCCGGATCCCCCGAGGTCCGTATATTGTGTTTTTGTCATGCTTTTGTTTCGATCTGTTTTTGTCAGGACATACTCTTTGAGAGCTTAGAAGCACAATGGTGTCCACCAAGGATAAAGGGAAGGAGCCTATGGAGGAAGACCTCCAAGACCCCGGGAAGGAGAAGGAGATCAAGTGTGAAGGTGAAGAGGAGCAAGGCCAACATCCGCATGCCGGCACTACCATTGCAAGCATTGGAGTGGTGAAACCTTCCAAGGTCAGAAGGATGGCACGGATGCAGACTGGAGGGAAAGCTCCTCGTCACAGTTTGGCTCCACGGTCACTTCCTCCACGCACCAAGAATCCTTTCCATACCCTTATCCATGAGCATCAATACCAGAATATGCCCAAGGGGAAATTACCCTCCAATTGGGATTTGCCTCGTTCTAGCCATGCAGGAAAACAAGACTTCAAGGAGGAAGAGTGGGGAAAGAATAGCAAGAGCTGGAATTCTCAACCCGACATGATCATGAGGCGCATTGAGCAAAACTCGCAGCTTATTCGTAATCTCACTTTCGAGATTGAGGACTTGGGGAAACTTATCAAGGAGCTCATCGAGAGGATACCACCACCACCTAAGGAGTAATTCGTCATCAGGTTTGGCATCCCCTTGGTTTGTTCCAAGCTTGGGGGAGTGCCACGGTATCATATCACTATCTTCTATCTTTTGACCTTATTAATAGAGTCATATCATGAATAGAGGAGTTATTTTGTAGTATGGTTTGCATTATGGAAGTGTCCCCTCTCTCGTTAGATTTGTATCCCTTGGTGTGAGTTGCCGTTATGGAGTATTAATGAGAAGTTCTATCATTTACTCTTTTGCATAGCTTATATTAGTTTTCAATTCGTGGTTATATGATTGATCTTGTTGTTAGTATTAGTATCACTTTGGGATCATTGAGTTAATTTAGTTGGTTTTGGCAAACCTGGCTCGATCAGTAGCAACACTATCTTTGAGAGTTGAATGAAAAAGATAGAAGTACTCAAAAGAAAAATAATTTCATCATCTTTCTTTCTTTATTTGCTCATAAGTTTAGTATTCTCTAGTTAAGATCTTTTGTGTTTCCAAGGAAGATTGCATGTTTGTCTTTATCACTTGTATGTTTGTTTGTTTCCTTCAACTCTTATACTTGCTACCCAGCCTTGCTAGCCAAAAACCTGTACTGAGAGGGTATTCTTCTCGTGCATCCACCTCCTTTAAACCAAAACCTTTGCCATTTGTGTCCACCATACCTACCTAGTAGCATTATTTCTATTCCAAGTAAATTTTTGTTTTGTCTACCTCCCAAATTAAACTTGTTATGTGAAAATTAGTGATTAAAGCTCTCACGAACTTGATGGCACACTTTACTTTCTTGCATTTAATAAACTTGAACCATTGGGTCCTTCTTTGTTGCTTATATGCTTGCGCTTTATGAGTTGAAGTTAGTCGAACCATGTATCATGGGGACTGCTTTCAACACTTCATTGGTACTTGTACCTAGTTGATATCATGTTCTTTTGCTTATGGATCCCGGTGGTGTGAAATAAAAGTGGAACTTGTAAGATCATGGAGTTTATATGTGTGTTAGAGAAACGCCTGGGCCGCTAGCCTAAGCCATGCCTAATCATGGTGGAAACTTGCAGCATAACTATAGTGAGCATTCTATGAAGCATCCTCAATAAAAACCTATGCAAATAGCAAATAAAAAGATCGCTGAGATGCTCACTGTCTGCTTGCCTTGTCATTTTGATTATGGGATAACTCATGTATCATGTGCAAGGGGTACCCCGTTGGCGGTTCTCAATGATACGCATGTATTTACAATGACAAGAGCTTGCTCGTGACTGAAGTTGAGTAGCATGAGGATCGGTACTTGTAAGTAAGGGGCATGAGATTTCAACTTATAACTTGTCAAGCATATCCTCTTAGTTGTGTCACTTTAACCTTAATCACCTAAAGATGCCTATGATAGGGGCAATGAGAGCTGAAAGATAGTAAGTATCATAATTTTTGGGAGATCTTTATGAGACTTGCAATCCCTGCTTCCCTCTGCGAAGGGCCTTTCTTTTATTTTGTAGTTGAGTTAGTAAACCTATTCCCTTCTATCTCAGCAAGTATTTTGAGTTGTTGTGTTTCATTCATTCATATGATGATTTATGCAATCATGTCTTATGTTCCTTGTTTTGCACATTGCTTTTATCTTGAAGTTTACTACTTTGAAAGCTTTTATTGAAAACCAGCTATTTGTGAACTCTAGCAAATTATCAACTATTCTTCGACCAAGAGCTAAGTTTGCCATTACCAATTATGATTCACTTTATGTATCTTTATTGTGTTTCCTTTGCTCATTGCAAGTTGAGTTGTATAATAGTGAGTTGTCTTCTATTATGATCTATGTATTTGATAAATGTGATGCTTCTTGTCCGTATTCTTTTATCGACTCTTCACTCCATAAATCTGAGGCCATGTTTATTGAGCTCAGTTTCGCTTGGGGACAAGCGAAGTCTAAGCTTGGGGGGAGTTGATACGTCCATTTTGCATCACTATTCTATGTCTTAATTCACTATTATTCATTGATATATTTCGTATTGAGAGGTGATACTTATGTTATTTCATCTATTTTTGCATGGTTGATGACTTTTGGAGCATGGACCGCTGCAGTCAGGATTCTGATGGAAAAGGTGCTGTTTGGAGGCAAAATTCGCGAAGATCAGAAAATCCGGGAAAATATACGGAAAATTCTATTTTTCTAGAAGACTCAGGATGCCAGAAGATGGAGTGGAGGTGGGCCACAGGGGGCCCACACCACCCCATGGCGCGGGCAGGCCTAGGCCACGCCAGGGAGTAGTGTGGCCGCCCTGGCCCACTCCAGCCTCTCCCCTTTGGCGTATATCATCCTCCCGAAACCCTAAGACTCGGGGAGCGACCACAAAATGATTCCGCCGCCTCTGCGGGGCGGAAAACACCGAGAGAGAAAGATCTCTCCGGCAGACAGATTTTTGTTGGGGGAATTCCTTCCCGGAGAGGGGAGATCGTCGCCATCAACACCACCATCAAGCTGGACTTCATCGGGATCATCATCACCATCACCACCATCATCACCCTCATCACCATCTCCATATTGCTGTAACAATTGAGTTGAATCTTGCATTAGTTCATAGGGGAAACTTTCCCGGTGTTGATTACTCTTTGTAGTTGATGCTATTGAGTGAACCATTGAATTATTGTTTATGTTCAGATTGTTATACATCATTATTCCATCTCTGATCATGATCCATATGATGTCTTGTGAGTAGTTCGTTTTGTTCTTGAGGACATGGGAGAAGTCTTGTTGTTAGTAGTGGAGTTGTGTTGAGAAAGATTCAATAGATTGTTATTTAAGTTGTGGTGTACTTCTTCTAGTGGTGTCATGTGAACGTCGACTACATGAGACTTTACCTATATGGGCCTAGGGGAATGCATTGTGTATTTGGCTACTAATCGTAGGGGTTGCCGGAGTGACAGAAACCTGAACCCCCGTTAGGAAACCATTGCACAAGGGACGTAAGGGTCTTAGAGTTTAAAGCTGTGGTTAGGTTTCTACCTTAATTACTTTCTTGTACTTACGGATGTTTGCAAGGGGGTTTAATCACAAGTATGTATTTAGTCTTGGATGGGGCGGTACATTAGCACAGGTTCACCCACACAACACTTAGCAAGCTAAAGAAGATTAATCGACTATATGAAGCGAAAGCACTTAACAGTCTTCCCATGTGTCCTCGAGAACATTTGGTCATCTATAGAAATACAACCGGCTTGTCCTTTGCTTCATAAAGGATTGGGCCACTTGCTGCATTCATTCTTATTGTCTTTCATTCACTCGTATTTTGTTTACTTGCTTTATCGAAAACACCTAAAAATTCGTTTGCTAAGTATTTGCAGAGAATTCCTGAATCATACCACTAGCCAGCACCTTCTGCTCCTCGTTGGGTTCGACACTCTTACTTATCGAAAATACTGCGATACACCGCCTATACTTGTGGGTCATCAAGAGCCACCTCTAGTGAACTATGGATCCCGGTCCTTTTCTTTACATAAAATCTACAAACTGTTTACTGCTTTGTGTTTACTTTCTGCAAACTATTACTTCCTTCCATTCGATACGTTTAATCCTTTGTTTTCAGCAAAACACGGTGAGATTGACAACCTCATCGCAAGTTGGGGACAGAGTTATGTGGTTGTGTTGTGGAGGTCTCCACGTTGCTACTAGCACCGGTAGTGCACCCTGCCAAGGCTCAGCTAGCAACACCTTTGGGGTGTTTCCTTGCTCCTACTGGTTCGATTAAACCTTACTTTCATAACTGAGGGAAACTTGCTGCTGTGCTCATCATACCTTCCTCTTGGGGTTCCTAGCAAGCTCTACATCAACACTAAGCCATCACGGGGCCAGGGATAGCCCGCGCCACCATATGGTGTGCCCACCCTAGTGCCCTACTCCATCTCTGCTTCGTGTTTCCGTGTTGCTCCGGGAAAAATAGGCATATTGGCTTTTGTCCCGTCCAATTCCGAGAATATTGATTTTCTGCCTTTTCTGGAACCAAAAACAGAAGAAAACAGGCAACTGGCACTATGGCATCTTGTTAATAGGTTAGTCCCAGAAAACATATAAAAATACCTCAAAGTGTTGACAAAGCAAAGCAAAGCAAAGTAGATACTAAACAAGCATGGAACCTTAAAAATTATAGATACGTTTGCAACATATCAAATACACACAACAGATACAGGGAATACACAAATGTTCAAACCATGCATCAGTAACATTCAAACAGTTCACACAAGTGTAGAAAGTGACCATATGGTTCAAACTTGGACTCCAACTAGCAAATATTACACAAACACATAGGACAAACAATTAGTCGTGATTTTCATTGAACATATATAAATATATTTACATTCTCCACATGAATTTCAGAGAACATACTGTCCTAGCACTAAATTTCGTAGGGAGCGGTATGGTGATTTTCCTGTCCATGCAATGTCAACTATGTTGACCACAATTGCCGCACGCTTCTTCGCTATAATCCAATCTACATATATTGAGAAGAAGTCGAAAAAAGAATGCATGTATAGAGTAAACGACATATAAGGATGGTCTCAACTACATAGCTAGCTTACTGTTGGATATCATCGTCAGGGGGCTGATACATTGCAAATGTATCTATAATTTTTGATGTTCCATGCTTGGTTTTATCCACTTTCTTGTGTTTTGTTCCAACTTTGGAGTACTTTTTCTTATGATTTCTTGGAATAACCTATTAACAAGAGCCACAGTGCCAGCTGCCTGTTTTCTGCTGTTTTTGGTTCTAGGAAAGTCAGAAAATGAGTATTCTCAGAATTGGACGGGACAAAAGCCAAAGTGCCTATTTTTCCAGAAGTCATCAAGTGCCAGAATACGAGACGGAGAGGGGCTGAAGGGCAGCCACACCACCTAGTCACGCGGCCAGGCCTGGCCCGCGCTAGGGGGTGGTGTGGCCAGCCCATGCACCCCCTCGGCCTCCCCTTCCGACTATAAGATGCCCTCGGGACGAAAACCCTAAGTACCCGATCAAAAATCCATGAAAGAGTCTGTAGCCGTCGTCATCTCCATCCCTAGATCGTGAGGGATCCGAAGCTCTTCCCGGCACCCTGCCGGAGAGGGGAATTCACCCTGGAGGCCTTCTTCATCACCATGCAAGCCTCCAGTGTGATGCGTGAGTAGTTCATCCTTGGACTACGGATCCATGTAGTAGCTAGATGGCTGGTTCCCCTCCTTTGTGCTTTCATGTCTAGATCTTGTGAGCTCCGTTCATGATCAAGATCATCTATTTGTAATTCTGCATGTTGTGTCTGCGGGGATCCGATGGATATTGAGATGCTATTTCAGATTGATTATTGATTCTATCATGTCTTTGTTATTTGTGATCTTGCATGATTTCCGTTGTTAGTAGCTATCTTGGCCAAGTAGATGCTAGCAACTCCAAGAGTTAGTATTTATGCTCGATAGTGGGTTCATGCCTCTGGTAATCTGGGGAAGTGACAGAAATCTCTAAGGTACTAGATGTGCTATTGCTACTAGGGAGAAAACAACAATCCTTTGTTCATAGAACAATCATATTGTTTACTTTACACGCAGTTCGTAAAGCAATAATCTATTGCTTGCAACTTAATACTGGAGGGGGTTCGAATGATAACCTGAAGGTGGATTATTAGTCATAGATGCAGTTGGATGGCGGTCTATGTATAATGTTGTAATGCCCAATCAAGTCTCAAAGGAGTCAAGATGATTAGTATATGCATGTATTGCTTTCTCGGTGTTTGTCAATTGCACCGCTGTAATTTGTTCACCCAGCATGTTATCTATCTCAGGAGAGCCACCTCTAGTGAACTATGGATCCCGGTCCTTGTCTTTTACATTCAATCTACAAATTGTTTACTGCTTTGTGTTTACTTTCTGCAAACTTTTACTTCTTTCCATTCGATATGTTTAATCCTTTGTTTTCCGCAAAACACGGTGAGATTGACAACCTCATCGCAAGTTGGGGACAAAGTTCTGTGGTTGTGTTGTGCAGATCTCCACGTTGCTACTAGCACCGGTAGTGCGCCCTGCCAAAGCTCAGCTAGTGACACCTTTGGGGTGTTTCCTTGCTCCTACTGGTTCGATTAAACCTTGGTTCATAACTGAGGGAAACTTGCTGCTGTGCTCATCATACCTTCCTCTTGGGGTTCCCAACGATCTCTACATCAACACCGCCATCAAGCATTTTTCTGGGCGCCGTGCATTGATCCATCAAGCGATTTTCTGGCGCCGTTGCCGGGGAGTCAAGGACATCTTCACAAGGGGAGTCCCTCATAACCAATCTCTTTACTTTGTTGTTTTTGTTTTGCTTAGTTTCTTTTTGCTTTGTTTGCTTGTTTTGTTCTTCAAAAACACAAAAAAAATAGTTTTACTAGTTTGCTTTCTTATTTGAAAACCCAAAAAAATGACTACTCTTGAAAACACTAAGTTGTGTGACTTCACTAGCACCAACAACAATGATTTTATGAGCACACCTATTGCTCCACCTGTGGCTGAAAATACTTTCTTTGAGATAAAACCTACTTTGCTCAATCTTGTTATGAGAGAACAATTTTCTGGTATTGGTAATGAAGATGCTGCTTCCCATCTAAATAACTTTGTTGAACTTTGTGAGATGCAAAAGCATAGGGATATAGATGGTGATATTATTAAACTGAAATTGTTTCCTTTCTCTTTGAGAGGAAAAGCTAAAGAATGGTTGAATTCCTTAACTAGGAATAGTATTGATTCTTGGACTAAATGCAAAGATGCTTTCATTGGAAAATACTATCCTCCTGCTAAGATTATATCTATGAGAAGTGAAATAATGAAGTTTAAACCACTTGATAATGAGCATGTTGCTCAAGCTTGGGAAAGAATGAAATCTTTGGTAGAGAATTGTCCCACTCATGGACTGACTGCTTGGATGATCATCCAAACTTTTTATGCAGGATTGAACTATTATTCAAGGAACCTATTAGACTCTGCTGTTGGAGGTACCTTTATGACCATCACTTTGGGTGCTGCAACAAAACTTCTGGACAATATGATGGTTAATTATTCGGAATGGCATACTGAGAGAGCTCCACAAGGTAAGAAGGTAAATTCTGTTGAAGAAACCTCCTCCTTGAGTGATAAAATTGATATTATTATGTCTATGCTTGTTAATGGGAAAGCCCATATTGATCCAAATAATGTTCCTTTAGCTTCTTTGGTTGCTCAAGAAGAGCAAGTTGATGTGAACTTCATAAGAAATAACAATTTTGGCAACAATGCTTATGGTAATAATGCTTATAGGAACAATTTTGGTAACAACAATTATAATCCATATCCTCCCAACAATGGTAATGCTTATGGAATTTCTTACAACAATAATAAGAGTGCTCCCTCTGAACTTGAAGTCATGCTTAAAGAGTTTATTAGTAAACAAACGGCTTTCAATAAAACTATTGAGGAAAAACTCTCTAATGCTGAAAGAAATATAGCATCTTTAGCTGAAGCTCAATCTACTTTGAATAAAATGGCTGCTAAATCTGAAACTAATGATAATCCCTTTGCAGCTACTAATGCCATATAAGTAAGAATTGATGAAAATGTTAGACTATTAGCTGAATTACATGCTAAGTGGGAAAGAGAAGATGAAATTGCTAGAAACATTAGTGTTTCTACTATTACCACCACTAGTGTTGAGGCTAGTAATAGTTCTACTACTTTAGATGATAAATTTGATTTTGATCTTGATGGTTGCAATATCTTTGAAGTTATTAAGTTCCTACAAAAGCTTGCTAAAAGTCCTAATGCTAGTGCTATGAACATGGCTTTTACAAAACACATTACTGATGCTCTCATAAAGATTAAAGAAGAAAAGATAAAACATAAAGCTTATATTCCTATAAAACAAGAGGATGGTTGGGAACTCATCATTAATATGAAAGTGAATGACTTTGATTTCAATGCTTTGTCTGATCTTGATAGTAGTGTTTCTATTATGCCTAGAAGGATTTATGATATGCTTGATTTGCCTCCTCTTGAAGATTGTTATTTGAATGTCCCACTTGATGATAATGCTAAAATGAAACTCATGGGGAGTATTAATGATGTTCTTATTATGGTTAACGATTCCTATGTCCCCGTTGATTTCTATGTTTTGGATGTTGAATACAATGCTTCTTGTCCTATTACTTTGGGAAGACATTTTCTTAGAATTGTTGGTGCCATCATTGATATGAAAGAAGGCACCATTAAATATCAACTCCCACTCAAGAAAGGTATAGAACACTTCCCTAAAAAGAGAGAAAAGATATCTTTTGCTTCTCTTATGAAAACAAAATTTGGTCTTAATGCTTCTTCATTTGAGAACACTTGATTCTTTCTTTGGTTCTTATGCCTAACTTAAAGGTGTTAAAGAAAAGTACTTATTGGGAGATAACCCAAAAGTTTTAGATGAGTCTTGGAAGTTATTACTTCAGTAATAACCGCTCCTTATCCTTTTTATTTGCTTTTTGTGCCAAGAGTAACCTCTAATGAGAGAGAAGTAATGATTGGGAAAGTTGCTGTCCCGAAACAGATTTTTGTGCTTCACCATAAAAATTCGTGAGAGAGCTATGTATGTCGGATTGAGCTGTAAGTTTTTGTGCTTCTGCCCCAGGTTGTTATCTAACTTTTGTTAGTTCAACACTTTTTGATTTGAGCAACAGAAGGTCTTCGAAAAAAATCGTCTTTACCTGCTGGTCTGTTTTGACAGATTTCTACCATTTTCTGCATTTGCTTCTTGTTGGTTCCTTTTTGAGTTCTTTTGGGAAATTGAGCTTTTTGAGGGAAGTGCTACAGTAGCTAGTGTTCTAATGGAAGTTTATTTGGTGTTAGAACTAAACCTTGAGACTTATTTATCTTAAGTGCACTAATGTTGCTAATAAAGATTGTGTGAAGTTTTGTATGAAGGAAAATTTTCAGGTGTATGGATGGAATAAGTAATGAGATGAAGGATGGACTAAATCTTAAGATTGGGGATGCCACGCGTGTCACCCCAAGAAATATCCAAGAAGTACAAGTGTCAAAGCTTGGGGATGCCAAGGCATTCCCCTTCTTCATCAATAAAAATTCCGGGTTTCTTCCAAACGCTTCATTTTTATTGTTTCATGCACAATTGTGTTTTTCTTGGAGCGTCTTCTTTTTCTTTTTTGTTTTGGTTTTATTTTGCTTTTGTTTGCTGAATAAATTGGTTGGACCCCCTCTTTCATACATTGGTTTGCAAATAGTTTGGTTTGGTTTGGAAAAGAGTAGGAAAGTTCATGCTTATGTGGTAAAAAGAGCTTGTTTTTGACTGTGGCCTATGCTTTGTCATACCATGCTTGATATAGGTTTGGCTTTATGCTTAGTATTCTTTGCTATAGCATGACTTTTTATAAACAATTGAGATTGCTTAATGTGCCTTGGATGAATCATGCGTTGTTTTAGCATATTAAAGCATAGTATAGTGGTATTCTCCTTTGATGCTTTATTTGGGTTGACTTGGCACATGCTCACACCATGTTATGACTATCTCAAGTCACCATAGCCTTTATGATCCTTTAGTTTTCAACTTGTAGTATCACTTTATGCTTTGATCAATGATGTTTTGTCGCTCTGCATGATTATGGCCATTATTGCTCTCTTAGTTTGTCGCTCCCAGTCTTTTGCTAGCCTCCACAACCAAGTATGAGTTCCACTCATGCATCCAACTCCCTAAACCAAGTTATTCCAAAGAGTCCACCATACCTACCTTCTAGCCTATGCTATTCCAAGTATATTCATGCTTTTGTTTACCTTCCAAATTAAACTTGTTATGAGAAAACTAGTGATTAAAGCTCTCACGAACTTGATGGCACACTTTACTTTATTGCCTCTAATAATCTTGACCCATTGGGTCCTTCTTTGTTGCATATATGCTTGCACTTTATAAGTTAAAATTAGCAAAACCATGTACCATGGGGAACGCTTTCAACATTGCACTTGTACTTTGTACCCCGTTGATATCATGTTCTTTTGCTTATGGATCCCGGCGGTGTGAAATAAAAGTGGAACTTGTAAGATCATGGAGTTTGTATGTGTGTTAGAGAAACGCCTGGGCCGCTAGCCTAAGCCATGCCTAATCATGGTGGAAACTTGCAGCATCACCATAATGAGCACTCTATGAAGCATCCTCAATAAAAACCTAAGCAAATAGCAAATAAAAAGATCGCTGAGATGCTCATTGTCTGCTTGCCTTGTCATTTTGATTATGGGAAAGCTCCCGTATCATGTGCAAGGGGTACCCTGTTGGCGGTTCTTAATGATACACACATACTTACAATGACACGAGCTTACTCGTGACTGAAGTTGAGTAGCATGGGGATCGGTCTTCGTAAGTAAGGGGCATGAGATTTCGGTTTATAACTTGTCAAGCATATCCTCTTAGTTGTGTCACTTTAACCTTAATCACCTTCAAGATGCTTATGATAGGGGCAATGAGAGCTGAAAGCTATAAGTACCATAATTTTTGGAAGCTCTTTATGAGACTTGAATCCCTACTTCCTTTTACAAAAGGCTTTTCTTCCACCATTATATTGAGTCTCCACCTTCTATCTTTATGCACCTACTTTGAGAGCATAGTGGCCATTCTTAGTTCTATGTGCATTGTCCCAAGACTAGTTGATTGATGCATAACTTGTTATTGTTTGTTTTAAACTATTGTATCTAGTCACTCTTATGAACTTTGAAGGTGTCCTATGCATTTATATTTGCTACTCTATTGAGGGACAAGTTGAATACTATTATGCTATGTTTTCTTTATGTAAAACAAACAAACGTCTTACAAAGCATGTTATTCATGAATCTTTTGTTTGTGCCTTTTCATGTTGCATCATAGTTTCTTTGCTTATTGCTAGACCTTTGTCTTTCATGTTATGATTGAAGTACTATGATCCTAGCTTTGAATGTTTTACAAATACTTTGATCAAGTCTTTGATGGTGCATGTCACCTCAAAAAATATTTTTTCTTTTTATCACTTACCTACTCGAGTACAAGCAGGAGTTAAGCTTGGGGATGTTGATACATTGCAAATGTATCTATAATTTTTGATGTTCCATGCTTGGTTTTATCCACTTTCTTGTGTTTTGTTCCAACTTTGGAGTACTTTTTCTTATGATTCCTTGGACTAACCTATTAACAAGAGCCATAGTGCCAGCTGCCTGTTTTCTGCTGTTTTTGGTTCCAGGAAAGTCAGAAAATGAATATTCTCGGAATTCAACTGGATAAAAGCCAAAGTGCCTATTTTTCCGGAAGTCATCAAGTGCCAGAATACGAGACGGAGAGGGGCCAGAGGGTGGCCACACCACCTGGCCGCGCGGCCAGGCCTGGCCCATGCCAGGGGGTGGTGTGGCCAGCCTAGGCACCCCCTCGGCCTCCCCTTCCGACTATAAGATGCCCTCGGGACGAAAACCCTAAGTACCCGATCAAAAATCCACGAAAGAGTCTGTAGCCGCTGTCATCTCCATCCCTAGATCGGGAGGGATCTAAAGCTCTTCCCGACACCCTGCCGGAGAGGGGAATTCACCCTGGAGGCCTTCTTCATCACCATGCAAGCCTCCAGTGTGATGCATGAGTAGTTCATCCTTGGACTACGGATCCATGTAGTAGCTAGATGGCTGGTTCTCCTCCTTTGTGCTTTCATGTGTAGATCTTGTGAGCTCCGTTCATGATCAAGATCATCTATTTGTAATTCTGCATGTTGTGTTTGCGGGGATCCGATGGATATTGAGATGCTATTTCAGATTTATTATTGATTCTATCATGTCTTTGTTATTTGTGATCTTGCATGCTTTCCGTTGTTAGTAGCTATCTTGGCCAAGTAGATGCTAGCAACTCCAAGAGTTAGTATTTATGCTCGATAGTGGGTTCATGCCTCTGGTAATCTGGGGAAGTGACAGAAATCTCTAAGGTACTAGATGTGTTGTTGCTACTAGGGAGAAAACAACAATCCTTTGTTCATAGAACAATCGTATTGTTTACTTTACATGCAGTTCGTAAAGCAATAATCTGTTGCTTGCAACTTAATACTGGAGGGGGTTCGGATGATAACCTGAAGGTGGATTATTAGTCATAGATGCAGTTGGATGGCGGTCTATGTATAATGTTGTAATGCCCAATCAAGTCTCAAAGGAGTCAAGATGATTAGTATATGCATGTATTGCTTTCTCGGTGTTTGTCAATTGCCCTGTTGTAATTTGTTCACCCAGCATGTTATCTATCTAAGGAGAGCCACCTCTAGTGAACTATGGATCCCGGTCCTTGTCTTTTACATTCAATCTACAAACTGTTTACTGCTCTGTGTTTACTTTCTACAAACTTTTACACCTTTCCATTTGATACGTTTAATCCTTTGTTTTCCGCAAAACACGGTGAGATTGACAACCTCATCGCAAGTTGGGGATAAAGTTCTATGGTTGTGTTGTGCAGGTCTCCATGTTGCTACTAGCACCGGTAGTGCGCCCTGCCAAAGCTCAGCTAGTGACACCTTTGGGGTGTTTCCTTGCTCCTACTGGTTCGATTAAACCTTGGTTTCATAACTGAGGGAAACTTGCTGCTGTGCTCATCATACCTTCCTCTTGGGGTTCCCAACGAGCTCTACATCAACACCGCCATAAAGCATTTTTCTGGGTGCCGTGCATTGAGCCATCAGGGGCGTGTACATGTAGTAGATTATGGCTGCTTGATGCACGAGAAAGATCTTTATCTTGTCTCTGTATTGCATGTCATGATCATTCAAGAAGTTTATCCAACCAGGTCCACTGAAAGATGTCCTGATCGCTATGTTGGTCACTGTAACCACATAACTCCTGTCGAGATCAGCATCTAACGTCAAAGTGACCTCAAACACGACATTGTCCATCGTGTTTCTATGGAAATGGTCCATGAAGTCCCATCACCAAGCACAAGGGATTGACTGGGTAAAACAATAACAATACAACAAAGTCCATGGTTTATTTTTCATTCTATATATATACATCCATGATACTGTGTATCTCACAGAGCACATACCGTCCTAGCCTCAAACCCAACAGGGAGAACTATGGGGAACTTCTTATCCATGCACTTGCCCAATGGTTGTGCACAGTTGTTGCACACTTGATCCATTCTATATATTTATCTAAAAAGAAGACGCATAGTAAACATAGTTATAAAGTAATTAAGTAGCAGGATAAGTAATATATATGACAAAGTCTAGCAGGATAAGTAATATATATGACAAGTAGTTGATCTACGTCTAGCAGGATAAGTAATATATATGACAAAGTCTAGCAGGATAAGTCTTAAAATAATATATGATAGAGTATAGCTAGACCAAGCATCACCGTCATCGTTGGACGACAAACCTAAGTAACCTAGGTCAGCAGATGACGTGGGTGTGACGGTGAAGTCGCCGGGGCTGAACCCGTAGTACGGGCCCTGAGGGCGCGCGGTGGAGGAACCCACGCCATCGGACATAGAGGGACACGCCTCCTGGATGGGCTGCTGGCGCGTAATGGTCGCCAAGACCTCATACTGTTGCGCCATCACCGTAGGATCCGCGTGGAGCGTCTGGACCATGGGGTCAACAAGCTGTCTCTCGACCAGTCGGTGCTCCTGCTCCTCCACCCTCATGGCGACTCTCATACCCACGGGCCTATTCTGAATGGCCCTAGCTCGATCCTCGGGGAAGTTGAGGGTCGCCTGATGTCTACGCACTTCTATTCTTGTAGACAGTTGTTGGGCCTCCAAGTGCAGACGTTTGTAGAACAGCAGCAAGTTTTCCCTTAAGTGGATCACCCAAGGTTTATCGAACTCAGGGAGGAAGTGGTCAAAGGTATCCCCTCTCAAGCAACCCTGCAATCAAGATACAAGATGTCTCTTGTGTCCCCAATACACCCAATACACTTGTCAGGTGTATAGGTGCACTAGTTCGGCGAAGAGATAGTGAAATACAAGTGGTATGGAAATAAGACAACGGTGCTAGAAAATACTTTGATGGCGTGGAAGAGACTAAAGGCAAACTGAAATAAAGATGGAAGCAAGCAAACATGTAACAGATCTAGTTGCAAACGGTGTTTCAATGCTTAGAAACAAGGCCTAGAGATCATACTTTCACTAGTGAACACTCTCATATAAATATCTTCTCTTTATGATACTACTCTTAACTACTCTCCGGTTGGACACTCTAATCCATGGTAGGGCTATAACAGCACACCTCAAAGTTCGCCTTTCGCATCTAGATAACCCCACAGTCACCTTGAGCTCTAGATGGTTCCAACAAACACCACAATTTCATAAAGACATCCAACTACAAATATAACTCATAACAAGTATTTGCAATCTCTAGCCTAAGTGCCACCATGGTGTGCACACTGTCAACTTCACACGCATGGGGAGAGCAGAGATCTATTAAATCACTTGAGTAGCAAAGTAGATCTACTTGATTACAAAGCTCATGATCACAATATGATCATGCATAGAGAGAGATATGAACACATAGCTACCAGTAGAACCCTTAGCCTTGAGAGAGAACTACTCCCTCCTCATCATGGGAATCAGTAATGGCGATGGAGATGGTGGTGGAGATCGATGGAGATGGCTCCGGGGCACTTCCCCGTCCCGGCAGGGTGCCGGAATAGAGACTTTCTGTCCCCCGAATCTCCCCTTCGGTGGCGGCAGAGCTACGGAACTTTTCGTGGCTGGAGGATTGATGACTTAGGGTTTTTGCATCGGGAGGCATCTTATAGGCGAAGAGGCAAGGTCGGTGGGCGGTGATACATTGCAAATGTATCTATAATTTTTGATGCTCCATGCTTGGTTTTATCCACTTTCTTGTGTTTTGTCCACACTTTGGAGTACTTTTCATATGATTTCTTGGACTAACCTATTAACAAGAGCCACAGTGCCAGCTGCCTGTTTTCTGCTGTTTTTGGTTCCAGGAAAGTCAGAAAATGAATATTCTCGGAATTGGACGGGACAAAAGCCAAAGTACCTATTTTTCCAGAAGACTCTAGGAGCCAGAATACGAGATGGAGGAGAGCCAGGGGCTGGCCACACCCCCCAGGCGTGGGCTAGGCCTGGCCGCGCTAGGGCATGGTATGGTGGCCCCAGGCCCCCCCTCGGTCTCCCTCTTCGCCTATAAGAAGCCTTCTGACCTAAAAACTCCGGGGGGGTCGACGTTTTTCTAGAAGGAGTTCCGCTTCGCCGCCACCACCAGATTCCACGAAACAACACCAGAAACTCTGTTTTGGCACCCTGTCGGGACGGGGAATTGGAGGAGATCATCGCCATCATCATCACCATCGCTTCTCCATCGACCATCCATGTTTCCCCCATCTATGAGTGAGTAATCCCCCGCTGTAGGCTATGGGGATGGTAGGGATTTGATGAGATCATTCATGTAATGGCATCATATTGTTAGGGCATGGTGCTTAGTATCTTTTATTAGTGCTTTATGACTTTGTTGCGACTTGTTGTGCTTAATGCTTGTCACTAGGGCCCGAGTGCCATGATTTCAGATCTGAACATGTTATTGATTCATTATGATAGTATTGTTTTTGGTCTTATCTACAAGTTGTATACACACGTTGTTGTCCGGAACCTATGGCCCCGAAGTGACAGAAATCGGGATAACCGGAAGGGAATGGCTTTGATGTGAGGATCACATGTGTTCACGGAGTGTTAATGCTTTGCTCCGGTGCTCTATTAAAAGGAGCACCTTAATTGCCAGTAGTTCCCTAGAGGCCCCGCTGCAAACGGGCTGGCAGGACAAAAGATGTTGTGCAAGTTCTCATTGCGAGCACGTATGACTATATATGGAACACATGCCTAGGATTATCTAGTACTTGGATGCTTTATCTTATTTATCTGCAATTGCCCTATGTTCTGATTGCTATGTGAATTGTCTTGTCCATGCAACGCCCGTCCATCCATCCCTATGCCTACCGCACTCGAATCCCACTGTTTACTGCTTTTGTTACTACCGTCTTTGCTTTACTACTGCTGCTACTTTGTTATTCCTACTACAAAACTGTTGCTACTGATAAACTGCTGTGAGCAAGATTGTTTCCAGGTGCAGCTGAACTGACAACTCAGTTGTTAAGGCTTATAAATATTCTTTGGCTCCCCTTGTGTCGGATCAATAAATTGGGTTTCACTTCCCTCGAAAATACTGCGGTACACCCCCTATACTTGTGGGTCATCAAGACTATTTTCTGGCGCCGTTGCCAGGGAGCATAGCTTTATTTATCAAGTCCACTTGGATTCACTATTGTTCAAGCTAAGTTTATTTTCTCCTTGTTTGCTTGTTTCTTTATCAAAAATACAAAAAAAGTAGTTGCTACTATAGTTGTGGTTTCTTTGAAACTGAAGCTTATTGGCAAGGTGGGTTCACGGAAGATCAAAAATATTATTATAAGGAACACCGCTTGTCACAAAAAGGGAAACACTTATGGGAACAAATTGATAGATTGTATACCATTGCTAGAAATGTGTGCTCTACTTATAATGTTACTTATTGTTGTGATGAATCTCGTTGCAGAAAGAGGTATAAACACCTCCCTTTTCAATGTGAGTATAGTGATAATGATACCATATATTCCTATGCTAAAGGAATTTATGACTTTTATGATGCGGAACAAATTGAAGAATTTATTGCTTGGAAGGGTGCCTTTGAACTTGCTAGTTTGCTTGAAAATATTGATGATTCACCTTATAAGTATGAGGTTTATGGTATACTTAAATTTTGCTTTGATAATTACAAGGATGAAAATGGCTATATTCTTGAATATTTTAATATATGCTTTCCACAAATGGAAGAGACTAATGCCTTGCAGGATCCTATGGAAGAAGAAATTGATGAACCTGAAATCTCATTAGATGAAAAAGAGGAGGAGAGTGATGAACAAAAGGAGGAAGAATGGATTAGCTACCCATGCCTGCCTTCTAATGAGAGTAACTCTTTATCCCTTACATTATTTGATTGTCCTCCATGCTTACTAAAGGAGGATGAATGTTATGTTCCTGAGGATTCTTTTGAAAGTGTTTATAATAAAGCTCTAGTGCTTTTAGATCATGAAAAGCATGCTTTATGTGATAGTTATATTGTTGAGTTTCTCCATGAGGCTACTGAAAATTATTATGAGAGAGGAAAATATGGTTGTGGAAGTTTTCATGGTATTGAAACACCTCTCTATGTGTTGAAAGTTTTGAAATTACTCTTGTTTTATCTTCCTATGCTTGTCACTTTGTTCATTGTGAATTTATTTGCATACACGATTCCTATGCATAGGAAGTGGGTTAGACTTAAATGTGTTTTGAATTTTCTTCTTGATGCTCTCTTTTACTTCAACTCATATTTATTATGAGAGCATCCTCTCAAACTTTTTATGCCTGAAGATGATAATATGTCTATTATTCTTGGAAGACCTTTTCTTAAATACTGCAGGAGCTGTTATTAATTATAATCAAGGGAAGGTGACCTTCAATGTTAATGACAAGGAACATATTGTCTATTTCCCCAAGAAGATTGAAAGGACTTATGGCTATAATTCAGTTGAACATGTTGAGGGCATTCAAGTTGGAGAAATATATTGTCCCATACCAAGAGAAAATTTTGAAACTATTATGATTGGGACCATTGCTATCAAGGTTGAGGTAACATAATCATTAGTGGAATACAAAGTTTTGTATCATATGAAATTGTTTTGGTAACAAGACCTGATCAACCTTGTTAACAAAAGGATTTCATTGAACAAAACAATGTTTTCACCATGATTATCTCCGCTTACTTCTATTCTATCCATTTTAGTTTTTGCTTTTGCCTAACTTAAAGGCGTTAAAGAAAAGTACTTATTGGGAGATAACCCAAAAGTTTTAGATGAGTCTTGGAAGTTATTATTTTGGTAATAACCGCTCCTTATCCTTTTTATTTGCTTTTTGTGCCAAGAGTAACCTCTAATGAGAGAGAAGTAATGATTGGGAAAGTTGCTGTCCCGAAATAGATTTCTGTGCTTCACCATAAATATTCGTGTAAAATCTCTGAAGGTATTTTTGAGGCGTGAATTTTTGTGCTTCTTCCCCAGGTTGTTATCTAACTTTCGTTAGTTCAACATTTTTTGATTTGAGCAACATAAGGTCTTCAAAAAAATTCGTCTTTACCTGCTGGTCTGTTTTGACAGATTTCTGCCATTTTCTGCATTTGCTTCTTGTTGGTTCCTTTTTGAGTTCTTTTGGGGAATTGAGCTTTTTGAGGGAAGTGCTACAGTAGCTAGTGTTCTAATGGAAGTTTATTTGGTGTTAGAACTGAACCTTAAGACTTATTTATCTTGAGTACACTAATGTTGCTAATAAAGATTGTGTGAAGTTTTGTATGAAGGACAAATTTCAGGTGTATGGAAGGAATGAGTAATGAGATGAAGGATGGACTAAAGCTCAAGCTTGGTGATGCCACGCGTGTCACCCCAATAAATATCCAAGAAGTTCAAGCGTCAAAGCTTGGGGATGCCCAAGGCATTCCCTTCTTCATCAATAAAAATTCCAGGTTCCTTCCAAACGCTTTATTTTTATTGTTTCATACACAATTGTGTTTTTCTTGGAGCGTCTTCTTTTTTGTTTTAGTTTTGGTTTTTAGTTTGCGTGGTTTGCTTAGTTTGCTGAATAAATTGGTTGGACTCCCTCTTTCATGCATTGGTGTTTAAATAGTTTGGTTTGGTTTGGTTTGGAAAAGAGTAGGAAAGTTCATGCTTAAGTGGTAAAGAGAGCTTGTTTTTGACTGTGGCATATGCTTTGTCATGCCATGCTTGATATTGTTTTGGCTTTATGCTTAGTATTCTTTGCTGTAGCATGACTTGTTATAAACAATTGAGATTGCTTAATGTGCCTTGGATGAATCATGTGTTGTTTTAGCATATTAAAGCATAGTATAGTGGTATTCTCCTTTGATGCTTTATTTGGGTTGACTTGGCGCATGCTCACACCATGTTATGACTATCTCAAGTCACCATAAGCCTTTTTGATCCTTTAGTTTTCAACTTGTAGTATCACTTGATCAATGATGTTTTGTTGCTCTGCATGATTATGGCCATTATTGCTCTCTCGTTTGTCGCTCCCTTACTATTGCTAGCCTTCACTTCCACTGAGTATGTTTTACTCATGTTTCCAACTCCCTAAACCAAATATTTCCAAAGTGTCCACCATACCTACCTATTAGCATCATTTGCTACTCCCGTGCATATTCAATATGCCTTGTTTTCTTCCGAATAAAATGTTTGCATGTTATGAGAAAGTTAGTTAGTAAAGCTCTCACGAACTTGATGGCACACTTTATTTTCTTGCACTTAATAAACTTGAACCATTGCGTCCTTCTTTGTTGCGTATATGCTTGCGCTTTATAAGTTGAAGTTAGCAGAACCATGTATCATGGGGAACGTTTTCAACATTTCATTGGTACTTAGTACCTCGTTGATATCATGTTCTTTTGTTTATGGATCCCGACGGTGTGAAATAAAAGTGGAACTTGTAAGATCATGGAGTTTGTATGTATGTTAGAGAAACGCCTGGGCCGCTAGCCTAAGCCATGCCTAATCATGGTGGAACTTGTAGCATAACCATAATGAGCATTCTATGAAGCATCCTCAATAAAAATCTATGCACATAGTAAATAAAAAGATCGCTGAGATGCTCATTGTGTGCTTGCCTTGTCATTTTGATTATGGGACAGCTCCTGTATCATGTGCAAGGGGTACCCCGTTGGCGGTTCTCTATTATACGTATATACTTACAATGACAAGAGCTTACTCGTGACTGAAGTTGAGTAGCATGAGGATCGGTCTTCGTAAGTAAGGGGCATGAGACTTCGATTTATAACTTGTCAAGCATATCCTCTTAGTTGTGTCACTTTAACCTTAACCATTTAAAGATGCTTATGATAGGGGCAATGAGAGCTCAAAGCTAACGAGTATCATACTTTCAGCATTTGGAAGCCTTTCAAACTTTTCAAACCTTTTCATTTCCTTGTTGAGTCTCCACACATTCTATGAGCACTTTCTTGAGAGCATAGTGGCCATTCTTAGTTCTATGTGCATTGTCCCAAGACTTGTTGATTGATGCATACCTTGATATTACTTGTTTTAAACTATTTGTATCTAGTCACTCTTGTAAACTTTGAAGGTGTCATATGCATTTATGTTTGCTACTCTATGAGGGACAAGCTGAGTGCCACTATGCTATATTTTCTTTATGTGAAACAAACAAACGTCTTGCAAAGCATTGTTATTCATGATTCTTTTGTTTGTGCCTTTTCATATTGCAACATAGTTGCTTTGTCTTATTGCTAGAACTTTGTCTTTCATGTTATGATTGAAGTACAACGATCCCAGCTATGAATGTTTTACAAATACTTTGATCAAGTTTATGATGGTGCATGTCACCTCAAAAATTATTCTTTCTTTTTATCACTTACCTACTCGAGGACGAGCAGGAGTTAAGCTTGGGGATGTTGATACATTGCAAATGTATCTATAATTTTTGATGCTCCATGCTTGGTTTTATCCACTTTCTTGTGTTTTGTCCACACTTTGGAGTACTTTTCATATGATTTCTTGGACTAACCTATTAACAAGAGCCACAGTGCCAGCTGCCTGTTTTCTGCTGTTTTTGGTTCCAAGAAAGTCAAAAAATGAATATTCTCGGAATTGGACGGGATAAAAGCCAAAGTTCCTATTTTTCTAGAAGACTCCAGGAGCCAGAATACGAGACAGAGGAGAGCCAGGGGCTGGCCACACCCCCTAGGCGCGGGCTGGGCCTGGCCGCGCCAGGGCATGGTGTGGTGGCCCCAGGCACCCCCTCGGTCTCCCTCTTCGCCTATAAGAAGCCTTCTGACCTAAAAACTCCGAGGGGTTCGACGTTTTTCCAGAAGGAGTTTCGCTCCGCCGCCACCACCAGATTCCACGAAACAGCACCAGAAACTCCGTTCAGGCACCCTGCCGGGACGAGGAATTGGAGGAGATCATCGCCATCATCATCACCATCGCTTCTCCATCGACCATCCATGTTTCCCCCATCTATGAGTGAGTAATCCCCCGCTGTAGGCTATGGGAATGGTAGGGATTGGATGGATCGTTCATGTAATGGCATCAGATTGTTAGGGCATGGTGCCTAGTATCTTTTATTAGTGCTTTATGACTTTGTTGCGACTTGTTGTGCTTAATGCTTGTCACTAGGGCCCGAGTGCCATGATTTCAGATCTGAACATGTTATTGATTCATTATGATAGTATTGTTTTTGGTCTTATCTGCAAGTTGTATACACACGTTGTTGTCCGGAACCTATGGCCCCGAAGTGACAGAAATCGGGATAACCGGAAGGGAATGGCTTTGATGTGAGGATCACATGTGTTCACAGAGTGTTAATGCTTTGCTCCGGTGCTCTATTAAAAGGAGCACCTTAATTGCCAGTAGTTCCCTAGAGGCCCTGCTGCAAACGGGCTGGCAGGACAAAAGATGTTGTGCAAGTTCTCATTGCGAGCACGTATGACTATATATGGAACACATGCCTAGGATTATCTAGTACTTGGATGCTTTATCTTATTTATCTGCAATTGCCCTATGTTCTGATTGCTATGTGAATTGTCTTGTCTATGCAACACCCGTCCATCCATCCCTATGCCTACCGCACTCGAATCCCACTGTTTACTGCTTTTGTTACTACTGTCTTTGCTTTACTACTGCTGCTACTTTGTTATTCCTACTACAAAATTGTTGCTACTGATAAACTACTGTGAGCAAGATTGTTTCTAGGTTCAGCTGAACTGACAACTCAGTTGTTAAGGCTTATAAATATTCTTTGGCTCCCCTTGTGTCGAATCAATAAATTAGGTTTCACTTCCCTCGAAAATACTGCGATACACCCCCTATACTTGTGGGTCATCAGGCGGCCAGGGGGCCCACACCACCTGGTGGCGCGGTCAGGGTTAGCCCGCGCCACCACATTGTGTGGCCACCCTGTGGCCCCTCTCCGTCTCGTCTTCTGGCTCCGTTAGTCTTCCGGTAAAATATCGACTTTGGCTTTTGTTCGGTCTGATTCCGAGAATATTGATTTTTTGACTTTTCTGGAACCAAAAACAGAAGAAAATAGGCAATTGGCACTGTGGCATCTTGTTAATAGGTTAGTTCCAGAAAATGTGTAAAAGTACTCCAAAGTGTGGACAAAACACAAGAAAGTAGATAAAACCAAGCATGGAACATCAAAAATTATAGATACATTTGGAATGTATCATCGCCCTAGTCCCTCTGTGCTAGACTGCCATGCAGTCATAGGCACGTGCCGCCTCCTCGGGGGACTGCCATGTCCCAAGGTGGCGCCTAATCCCATCGATGGTGATCTTAGCCTCCCAAGTGGGGATCCTCGTCGGCTTCTTATACACACCACGGTACTTCGGCTCCCACTGCGACATACTACTTAAACAGAGACAAGCAAACATATTAGCAAAAACAGTGTACATGCTACTCTAAATTCGTGATTCTAGCAATATGATGTAGTAATAGTAGAGTAACATACTTGCACCTTAAGAACAGACATCATAAGTTTGAAATTCTAGTAATGCTCTCACCACACAAGAAACACTGTTACACCACAAAGACGTCACAGACTCACAGTCATGATTTCAGACTCGGCATACTCTAGCCTGCACCCAAATTTTGATGAAAAATACTAAAAAGCAGCTGTAAAAGGTTAATAACAGAAACCTCTACTGAACAAACCCACCCATATGAAGTATGAATCTGTGTTCATGGGTCTATGCAGTATAAATATTTTAACCGAGCTCATATAAGTTACTCTATGCATATTTACTACTCGTGATTCAAGCATTCCTACTCGTGATTCAAGCATATGCTGTGGTCACACAAAAAACATTCTCAGACATTCAAGACACTATAAATTTAAAATTCTAGCAATGCTAGCTATCATCCCACAGGAAAACATCCTTAGCCATCAAGCCGCCACAGTTTGCAATTCGAGCAAAACACAATCAAGACACAAAATTTGCAATTCTAGCATACTCTAAAGTCACATCACGCGCACAGGGAGGGAGAAGGGGATTGCCATGCGAAATCATAGGGAACTCGGTGACGTGTACCTGCGGATGGGGGAGGTGGTCATTGACGAGGTGGCGGCGCGGATGGGGGAGGTGGTCGTCGACGAGGTGGCGGCGCGGACGGGGAGGTGGTTGTCGACGAGGTGGTGGCACAGATGGGGGAGGTGGTCGTCGACGAGGTGGCAGCACGGACGAGGAGGTGGCTGCGCGGACGAGCCCGGGACTGGCCTCCTCCTCCTTTCCTTCAGCGGACGCTGGACGGTGATGGCGACAGCGAGGGGGATCGTACACGGGACGATGACAGCGGAGCGAGGGCCGTAGATAGGGATTGCGAGATTTGGGGATCGAACTTTCGTTGGGGGGGTTTGTTGAGAGACGCTATTACAGGTGGTCTCGCGGCCCACTTACCCCTGGCGCCTGTGGGCCGTTTCGCCAGCGGTACGTGGCGGCCCATCGGGGGGGGGGGGGGGGGACACGGCCCACTCTATCCCTGGCGAGCACGGGCCTTGTTCACCGGCGCTCCATCTGCTACCCCCGGCGTGCGTTGTCGGATTCGCCGGTGGTACGTGGCGGCCCAGCCGGGGGGCACGCGACCCACCCTATCCCTTGCGTGCACGGGATCTGTTCGCCGGCGGTACTTGTGGTATCCCCGGCGTGACCAGTGTGTGTCGCCGGTGGTAACTGTACGCAGGTCTGAAAGCCCTTACCGCCGATGTGCCCGTGCCCACTTTGCCGGCAGTAAGGAGTGCTGCTATAAGCTTTTCTATACTAGTGCAACATACACTTCTAAAGCCTTGGTCTATGCATCATTGGCAGGGGCATAGCAGTAGATCATGCTATCTAGGCTATTACTATGCACACTCCAAGAAGGAGGTACCACGGTACCAACCCATGCCAGTAGAAGCCAATAGAGCAGATTCACAAATTAATGTCTTAAGACAACCACTTATAAAGAACATACTAATTTCACAAGTAATGGTCTCAGACCAGCATCATAGACCAGTAGGTCTAGTTTTAACTAGATCAATACACATCAACACTGCTAGTACAGGGTATATTCCCAACTGGGTAACACCTCTATACCAGCAAGTTCATCACTTGTTAAGAATAAGCCTAAGCATCATCTGTCCAAAAACACATAATCATTTTTCTAAATGAATTAGGAATCATAAGAGACATTTTGATTTGAGAAGATAGTGAATGTCAACACTATCTATCTCCCGGCCACACTAGACAGAGACCCTTAATTAAACCACTTCCTATAAAAATAGGAATCATCTAGTTATGTATCATCTCCTAGTACATCACAGACAAGAGACTAAGCTCTAGTAATCTTAATTTTACAAAGTACCAGGATGGAATCGTGAGACTGAACTCAAAAGGTGTTTATAGTAGGTACCAAGCCAAGCAACAAAGCTTAGCAGTAAGGCACCACAACTCCATGTGAGTTAAGCTAATAACTATAACCATTTAGGCTTCCACAGTAAATAAACCATGCATCCACAAAGTGTTCTCTGATAGAGAACAAAGTAACTGAATGTAATCAGCAGAGTGCTAACTGACAGAAATCAAAGTAGCAGGCTAATGATCAACAAGGGTGTGATACTACACCACAGTAATACATCATGTAGAAGGTTATCACAACCAAGATGAATCAAGACGCCTAACTAAGCATCAATGTAGGGGGATATGAACATTAGGTTCAGAGATGAACCCTAATAGGGGGTTACCACAGTAATCACACATAGCTTGGCCGGGAGAGCATCAAGAGGAGCATAGATGGGGTAGTACAAGGAGACTTACTCGAGGTCCTCGCAAGTGTACCGAAGAGGAAGAAGAGAGATGGCCGGTGACAGAGAGAAGTGGCGGCACGGGGAGCACCCCGAAGGCGTGCTGCAACCCATGCCAACACACGACAGTGGCGGCCATGGTAAAGCGGCGCCACGAGCACCACAACATCGTCGAGGGAGCACCAGAACCGGCGGACCTCAAACCCTAGCCACATGGTAGAGGTCAGCGAGGCCAAGAGAGAGTGCCAGCGCCAAATAGAGCGGAACAACGTCAAGTAGAAGCATCATCCATATCGTCTTGCATCGTGGCGACGGTCAAAGCTGCCGGAGGTCGCCGGAATCGAGCCCGAGGTGGGCGGCGCCATCGGTGTCGCTAGAGATAAGATCGAGAGGGTGAGAGAGAGGAGTGACTAGGCCGGTGAGGGGCGATCCAGTGACCCTGGGTTGGTTTGACCCAACCCAGTGGGTCGGATTGGGCCGGGCGAGGCCCGTGTCTTAGAAAGAAAAACCTAGTAATTTTTTAAATTATAAATATACCCCTAAACTTATTTTAATTCCAGAAAAATATAGAAAAATCCTAAAAATACATGTAATATATCAAAAGGATCACAAAAACAATCTCTACCTCATAAAAATACAAATATACTTACTAAGGTTAGATAAAATATAAATAAATATTAACACTATTAAATTCAAATTGACATTTCATAAAATAAGGAAAAGTCATAAAAATGAATAAAACTCATTTTTGCCTATGAAAATAAAGCTACTATTTTATAAAAATACTAACTCAATTTGTTTACAAATAAAACTTGAAGCAAATATTTAAAGATTCCTTTGTGGAATTTTATAAAAATAAGAATAACACCTAAAATTAAATAAATTTCACTTTTGAGGTGTTGAATAAATAAATTTCACTAGAAAAATGCTAAAAAGATTATTCTATAGGTTTCTAAGATTTTAAAATAATTAATCGTTAACCATTTTATAAATACCTATTTTGTAAATCCTTTAAAACATTTCTTGAGTAAGAACTCATCACAATTCTATATATAAAACCTTAAATCTCTAATAACTCAATATTAAGTCCAAAACAATAATTTGGATCTATAACAAAACTTAAATGTAACTTATTAACTTTATAAAACTCTTTTTAAATCATAAATCCAAACTAAACCAACAATTTAAGTAAATTTTAAACATCATTCACGTATGATAAAAGTGAATGCTGTTTATCTGTTAACTATCCTTAAACATGATTTCAAACTCTAATAGATTATCAAAACCCTTTAAATTTACTTTCCTATATTCATAATAACAAATCACATTTAAACTCATCGTTCTCCTAAGTTGAAAGTGAATGATCCCATATTTTTAAACATGCTTGTTGCAAGGTTTAAAACTTATTAATACTTTTAAACACATAACACCCTAGATCTACTTATGTTTTAAAGTTAACTTTGGTACACCAAGTCATGCATAATGCCTAAAAAAATATTTATGTTTTTATAGTTAGCTTTGTCTGTTCGAGATTAAGTCGTAAAGCATTTCAAGTCCAAGCTTATCGGATAAAGGCAAACGACATCAATCACATTCGATTAACCACAAAGAATGTTTAAACTTCAACAAAGAACTCTTTTCTTCAAAAGTTTTTCGTTTTGCCACTTCAAATAACAATCTTATAATAAGTCCCTTAACTCTTGCCAACTTAACATAATAAATCCCATCATAATTACCAGATAATAATTCCTCTCAATCTTAGAATATTATTATACTTCACTTTTATACTTTGCATGTTAAACACTTAAAATGCTTTTACCTTATAAAGTAATCTTTTCCTAAAAAGTTATTCTTTTAAGAAACATTAAAAGTAATCCTTAAACACTTCTTTAAAAGCTCTAATTGATTAGTAATCTTGCTTAAGAAATCTTTTAGATACCATTCCCCATTTGAGTACTTTAATATTACATGCCACTTGTTATTTTACATATTGTTTCACACATTCTCACAAGCCTTAATAAGAAGAACAAATGTGAAGCTGATATAAAAGTGAAACACATTCTAAAGAAACCATCCCTAGTTTTCAAACCCTAGATCAGATACGATTATTTCAAGGATTCGCGTTTATCAAACTGCATTACATTACTTATGCATAATTGCATCCTGCTTCTTTAAACATTAGTCCTTACCGGACCAATGATGTTGTTTATAGAATTTGGATCCTCTAGTATCCTGAAGATCGTGGGTGCATAATCTTGCAATCACAAAAGACAAGTTCACAACTTGCTCATGTCCTTTGATTATTTTCTATCAAATGCTTGTAACTCAAATATTTTCATCATTTGCATTTCAAAAAGGTCAGAAAACACTATTTTCATAATAATATGATTATGGATTATTTACCAAATGGTAACAATCTACTGATACAGTTCCAGTGGTAAAGGAACATAATATCTAGGACTTAACAACCAATGTCGCCAGTGATTCTAGCGCTATATATTACGCGTTAACCATAAGATTTGGAATGGGACGGAGAAGTCAGCTGGATCTTCTTCCTTTCGTATGGACGGATGACCTTATCGTGAGGCTGCAGATTTCTCGTGGAGAATCCATCAGATGGGTGAGACTCCTAGTTCCCCATGATATTGGTGTCTAGACTTTCCGTGAGGGGCTGTCGGAGGTATATCTGCCTATATGGGGGTTGCTAGGGACATGGTCTGCTCACTGGAGTCTCCAAGGGGTTGTCAGGGTTATATTTGCCTATATGGGGGGTTAACGGAGGTATATCTGTTTGGGGAGGTTGTGTCTTCATGCGGGGTCGCGAGAGGGGCAATGATTGGTTTGGATCATCTACTAGGCCCCACATCACGGAATTGTGGATGGGAAAGATTCGCCCAATTGTGCAATAAGGATTTGTTCTCTCATGGGTAAAGCAACGCACCTCTGTAGAGTGTAAGAACTGTGAAATGTTACTCCCTATTTCGGGAAGGAGCTACGAACGCGGCGAAGGAACCCCATGAAGGTTCTGGTCAACCTGTGAAGGCTATCAGACATAGTTTTCAGAATAAAAGCAACCTTTGAAGAAATGTTTACGAAAACCTGTATTGCCTACGACCTTTGGTTTGTGGCTGTAGACATAGTGCATCATATACTTCTTTTTAGTGAACTTACTGAGTACGCTCGTACTCAACCGTACCTTCTTAACCCTTGCTAGATTCTGAAGCCGTTGAATACGACGTCAACTTCAATTTCTGCTCAAGAAACCATCATCGACAACTCAAGTTCTTCAAGGAAGTCAATGAAGGCAACATATTCATCAACCGAAGTGAAGACAAAGTTCTTATTAGATAAGGGTAGATACCCTAGCCATAAAACCTACTTCTGTAGAGCATTGCATTAGTAGCAATTGCAAGCCAGATAGTTTATATGCTAGTCTTTTAGCTAGGTAGTTTTGAGTTATTATTTTGGTTTTTCTCTGTAAGAAGTTTCTTTCTTTCTTTTTAACCTAGAGGGTTTTCTGGATCTTTTATAAAGAGTCGAGTTGTAATCTATAGTCATGTCTTGGACCTGCCGTGTTTCTGTTGTACCACTCTGAGGGATACTAGTGAACGGTGTTTCATTGGTGTTATGTCAACGACTATAGTGTACTACACCATGCAATAGTATGCTGGGTCACCGCATAGATCAACCTAAGGAACCTATTGTCCACATACCTTGTAACTTGAAAAATCCAAAGATGCCTTTTCCTGGTGGATAGATTGCCTCAAAACTCTTTTCTATTGTAAAGCTCTGGTCAGTAGCACACTTTGAAATGGTAGGATTCTCGGAATCCTAAAATCATGCAAATGGCATGGAATCACTCTTTCACTTTTGTTAAGGATGAACCATGTCAAACTAAGAGGCAATCGTACACCGCAATTGTTATCGCAATCTACAATAGCGACATATTGCCATTATTGCTTGTAAATTCTAGATCAACATACCTTGTCTTCCATATACGGAAACAATTTTCCATGTGCAAGCGTTGCATAGCTTGTAGCTCAAATATCTTCGTATCCACGTGTCTTTGTTATTTCTGTTCAAGCTCTCTCACCTGTGTTAATCTTTGTGATAGTTCTCAAATATCTTCGTATCGGCGTGTCTTAGTTATTTCTATTCAAGCTATCTTGCTTGTGTTAATATTTGTGATAGTGTTCATGATTAAAGTGTCTTATACGTTGCTTCACACAATTACAGCTTCATTTTTGTTACACGTAAAGTCTAAAATTTGTGAACAAGTGTCTTAAAATGTTAATGTGTACGGCGATGGCTGGCTGTATTCGTAAAGAAAGCCTTATTAGAAGAAAGCATAGGGGTAATTGACAACGATGGTGTTTATCTAGCTTTCAGATCATGTGGGATTCTAGTCTTATAAGATGTTTTAGATTTGTGAAATAAGTGTATCTAGATAGATCCCTTTTAGTACGTAGGTTCATCTTTGAAGTGAACCTACATAGTAAAAAGGTATAGGTACACTCTTTTTACAAAGCTAAAACATCTTATACTTTGAAACAAGCTCTACTACGACACGCTTTGTCTGACTCCGGTGGAGGGGCGAGGACGGCGGCACGCCTTCGGCTCGCGCTAGTGTTTGTAGTTGTCGCTAGGTGGTCCAGTGATCTATTTGTAACTTTTATTATTTTTAGACCGCTTTGTACTGCTGTTGATGATTATTAATAGATCGGCGGTATTTCGCAAAAAGAAAAAAGAAACGGAGGGAATACTTTCTATAGCTCTTCAAGATATCTAGATACTCCCTCTCTTTAGAAATATAAGACGTTTACTGTATGTACTCCCTTTGTTTAGAAATATAAGACATTTTAGAAACTTAAACGAACCTACACACTAAAATGGATCTAGATACACTCCTAAAACATCTTATATTTTGAAACGGAGGAAGTATCTAGACAATGTGTAGATAGTATCTAAACTTATTTCAAACTAAGTACTAAGTACTCCATCCCAAAATAGATGTCTCAATTTTATCAAAATTCAGATGGATCTAGACACTGTTTAGTATATAGATTCATCCAATTTTTTTGCTAAATCTTTGACATCTATTTTGGGACGGAGGGAGTAGTATTTTGTTTTTTGAATCGAGTAAGTAGTATTGTGTCATGCTTTTCTTCTGCAGTCCACAAACAAATATCCTTTCTCGTTGGCCTTTGCAGATTCGTAGAGTGACCCAACATATATAGTTTTCAGATTTACAAAATATACTTTCGAAATGCATTTTTAAGATTTTCAGAACACAGAGGAGGACTTGACCGCTCTTCCTTCCTTGCTCTGCGAAGAAGATAAGCACAGGTGCTCTCCCAGTCGTCGCGCCTCGCTGCGCTGGCCCCGGTCTCCTCGCACACACGACTCCACCCGTGCTTTCCCGGCCTCCTCCCCTACCAATCCGGCGATCCCCCACCCGATCCACCGCCTCCTACACCACGTAGCCCCCCTCGCAATGCCGGGCCTCGCCGCCGCCGAGCTGGACGCCGTCTCGCTGGTGCGCCGCGTCGCCCGCGCCCTCAACCGCCGGATCTCCGACCTCGTCGCCCTCCTCTTCCAACACAAGGTAACCAAGCGCACCGCCCCTGCTCCTCCCCCCGCCCAATCCATCCCCGCGCGCAAACCCTAACCCTAGTCACCTCTAAACAGAGCGCGGGATCGTTCGGCGCCGTCGCGGGCTTCGCCATCGCCGTCGTGTTCGCGTGGAAGTTCCTGCGCTCCTCCTCGCCCGCGCGGCCCCGCCGGCCCGCTGCCCCCAAGCGACCCCAGGCCGGTTCCGCGCCCGCCGCCGACCCCGCGGGCGACTCTGGGAAGGTGCGTCCCTGCTTCGTGTTTGTCTAGTGCTTTCTCTGGCATTGTTGGATGTGTGTGTGTGGGTTTCGATTTCTGACAGGAAGATTGTTTCGTCTCTGGCAGCTGACGACGCGGGAAATTGTGGCGAGGCAGCTCAGCGGGTGCAGAAGGGTAATGTTCTCTTCCTCTATCCCAGTGCATCCATTAGATATGCATGAAACTTGCATTGGTCCAATAGAGATGGCGATGAGCAACAATGAATGGACAGAAAAATACTAATGCTTGTGCTATCAGTAATGCTGTAATTATATTCTGGACAATAATGTTTGCTGTTAGTGTTCACCTTTAGTAATTGAAAGGAAACGTCTAGGATCTAAGAAACGACACTGACGTCAAATGCATTTGGCCCTACCTATCGACCACCACTTGCTGTAAATCTGGGAATATAACATATATTAAAGCCCTATATGTTGGGTACATTTTCCGTGCTCATAACTTACGGCTGTCGATCTCAGAGCTGTTACATCAATATTATGTACTCGCATACATTCCACATGGAAATTTCTCTTGCCGTGGTCCCTAATGGACAGGACAATGTTACTTGGCAGTTAAATCATGTCAGTAGTGAAGTGCTTTAAATAATTTACCATATGAGACTACATAAAAAAATGCAGAGTATACTATAGAGTGTGATTGGTTGCCCATGACCATGGTTTAGAGGGACAGGCCCATAGGATGTACAATCCAGTTGTTTGGTTGACTGTGTAGATAAGTTAACATGTTTGGCCAGATGGAAGATTCTTTTAGGAATTTTCGGGGCCAGGCTTGCTGGAGATGTCCATCCATCTAGATGTGACTCGTGCATCTCTTTGCAGATGAGATAGTTATTCATCTATAATTTTGTTGGATCAGTGAATATTGAAGTATGTTAACGGCAATAAGATAAATGAAGGCAATGGATGGATAATAAGATGTATTCCCTTCGTCCTGAATTAACTTACTCACATTTGTCTAGACTCGCATGTATCTACACACTAAAACGTGTCTAGATACATGCAAATCTAGACAAATGTGAGTCACTTAATTCCGTACAGAGGGAGTTCTAAATGTTTGCACTGATACTCTTTCTCAACCCTTGGGATGCTAGCGAACTCATACTCAACCAACCGAACAACATCTTCACAGGACCAGAATTAGAACAAGCCTTTTTTTTCGAGAAAACGCAAAAGAATTTGCATTTCATTTCATTGAACAGGTAGAAGACATCGAGGGTACAACCTCCATAAGGACGGACACACACACACACACGACCGCCCTCACCAAGTGACTACAAATTGGCAAAGAGGCGCCCTCGACTACAGACCGCAATGAAATTAGGCCTCTCCTAGCCTTGCCTCCAGCTGAGAATGGCGAGGCATCGAGGCTCAGAGCAGCAGGGCAGCTACACCGCCGTTGCCAGACGCCTCCAGGGATGGTTCAGCTCCAGGACTACCCAAGCCAACGTACTTCGCACCCATGTTGCCTAGAGGATTGGCAGGTGCAAGGCAGGGCACGACTGGAACTGGTGGGGAATCGTCAGGGAAGTACTGGCTCTGGCAGATGTCGCGCACCATTTGTCTGCGCCCTGTGTGGGGTTTCCCCCATTGATCGGGAAGAAGTCTGATCAGGGTCATGCCAGCGCCTCCAAGGAGGTAATGGCACCCTCGGGCGTCGCCGTTGACAGTACAGGACACCACCGCGCGGGGATTTCTCCCCGACCCAAGAACAAGGACCTCCGAAGACCGTTGATCCAGCGGCAAACTGGAGGTGGTGTTGTAGGCCGTTGGTGAAAATCTTCACACAGGGGGGAGAGCCTAGGAACTTGTCTCGCAGGAGGGGGGACCGACCAGTGCAACGCCATCGGTCACCGCCAGGAGCGTGTCGAGCAGGCGGGAGCCACCTGTACCGCGCTGCCGTAGGCTATGGCTGTCGCTGCACCTGGCCCGCAGCTTCCACCGCTGTGATCTACCGGGGCCATGGCAGAGCAGCCGTCACCCATGGGGCTGCTGCTCGCATGCTTGCCCGCCTGCGTCCTCCACCAGCGGTGGACGGGAGGGGGTGGGAGGAGGGAGATTACAGCAAGAGTACCAGCCAGCTCGAGGGACACCGCCGCCAACGCCGTCTCCAAACGTGCAGCGCTGCGCCACCACGCCACCATCTTCTGCTCGGACTCCACGCTGCCTCGCACCCGCACGATCCGCTTGACATCGCCTCTCCACGCGAAGGGGCTTCGCCAGGGTGCGCATAGAGCCCCTAACCGCCTTCGGTGCTAGGTGCCAGTGCCGACAACGGCCAGGGAGGCAGGGGAGCGGTGGCTGTTTTCTAGGGTTTGGGGTCGCCCGTGCGAGTGACCTGGGAGGCACAGGGCTTGCCAGCATCAACTTATTACTCTTTCAGAACAAGCCTTTTGAAGGAAGGTTGAGTATAAACTAGGCAGCCCATCTTGCATCCTAATAGCCCGGCTTAGGTGCCAGGCTCAAGCCGCTCAACTGTCCAACTATTGTTGCTGTCTTGAAGCCACCCTGCCATTGGCACATGCCTACACCCATAATGATATAAGTTGACACACTTAAGAGTCTTCCTAACTATTGGTGATACCTGAAATAAGTACAATATGTATATGGTTTCATAATAGTTTTTACAGAATTCATACATATTGTTTATGCAGGTCACTTGCCAACTAATTGGTGTTGTTTTTGAGGAGAAATCTCCTAAGGAGCTTCAGGTTCAATTTCTATGCCCTTTAGGTATTTATCCCTCGCACAATTACTGCTAACTTTGTCTCCTTGACGCAGAAACAAGCCACTGTTAGGCCCTCAGTAGTGGAACTACTACTGGAGATATCCAAATACTGTGATTTTTATCTGATGGAAACTGTACTTGATGACAAGAGTGAGGTATAAATTCCATAGTGCATCTTCGCATTTCTGTATAGTTTATAATGGAGAACTTGTGTATCCACATTTCGAGTGATATGTTTCAACAGGAAAATGCTCTTACCGCCCTGGAGAGTGCTGGGCTTTTTAGGACTGGTGGTTTGATAAAAGAAAAGGTGATAAGTGTGCCTCAAATTCTGTTGTTTATTACCCTAATTCATTTGTTTTCCTTTTCTCGCCGTATTCCTTTACCACATATCATTTCAGTGTTGTGGTAAATAATGTTATATTTATGGATGACCCTTCTTTTGTTTTTTCACCAGAAAAACATCGTTTGATCGCATAAAGGTTGTCAATAGAATAAAGGACTAGACTATACTGCGGCGCCGCATTGTAGCGATCCCGTGCGGCGGCTATGCTGCAGCTGATAGCGTGCACGCGAACGCTTCGCGTGACGACGTGTCTCCTGGGCTAGCACGTTGATGGGCCTTTTTAAACTAAACTGTAATCTCATATAGAGTACTAGAATACTGCTAGTAGATAAAACATCAGCTTCTCTCTCAAAAAAAAAAGATAAAACATCAGCATTTTTTTGAACTGATAAAACATCAGCTTTCACTTAAAAAGAAAATAAAACATCAGCTTTACATCATGTTTTTTTTTAAAAAATATCCTCATCACGATGAAGAAGAAACGAATGCAACCCATATACCATTAGTTTTAGAAAACGTCACATAGAGTTACTAATTGCATGATTAATTAGGTTTGAATTGCCAGATTAATTACAAGTAGCTGCCGGATTAATTCCGAGTAATTGCCGGGTTAAATACCAAGTCGTTGTCATACTAATCGGTCAGATTAAATTAGATCCTAGCTGCAAGATTAATTAGGGGCAATTGCCAGATTAAGTAGTAGATCCTAATTGACGCACTAACAACTGCCCGGTTTAATAAGATCCTAACTGATATATTGATTAGGAGTAATTGCCAAATTCAAATCAGCCTAATTGCCAGGTTAATTAGTGTCTACTTGCCAAGTTCTTAGTTGCCAGATTAATTAGCCTGCCAAATTAACCCGTACTTAGTTGCCTACTACTACTACGGTTGGAGACAAGTCTTCTCACCCCGTACGCCTCCTCCTCCGGTTCTTCGCCGCTGGCGTCCCCGAGCTACGTACGAACGGAAGCTGATAGAGGCCTCCTCGTCGCTTGCGTGGCTCTGTGAGCTCGCCGGCGTGCCTCCTCCTTGGGGAGGCTGCGTGCTCGGCAGCAACCTCCTTGGCTCCCGGCGCGGCGAGTGGCGGCGCCTACGGCTGCGTGCTCTATGGCGGCGGCTCCCGGAGGCGTGCTCGGCGGTGGAGACCTCTTCCTCATGCCTCTCCGGCTCAGGGGTTCCTCCATCTCCTCGTCGCGGCGCCTCCCCTAGCGTGCTCGGAGGAGGCGGCCTCACCTCGTCCTCTCCCGACGCTCTTCAGCCTCTTAGCGCGGCGAGCTCCTGTGGTGGTCTGTGCGTGGTAGAGATTCTGTGGCCAGGAGAAGCCCACCAGAAAACAAATAAGGGATAAGAGGACACGAGCGATGCTTTTCGCTAATCTTAACACACCGCCGCACGGAAGGGAAAGGCGCGCGGCCCCTTTCAATAGATTTTTCCTAGAATAAAATGGATATATGGTAGAACTTTTATTTTGACTAGGGCCCGTAGCTGGTACATATGCATGGAAAGTTCCTAGCTGAACACCATATCAGTTCTTGCAAAATAGGTTGAATGATCACTCCAATGTCTGGTTAGCAGCAGTATATTTTCTCCTAGTGTTTATTGAGCACATTATTGTTTGCATGTATGATACTTTATCTATTTCGGTCACCTACATCTATTATTTAGTGAAAAAGCGTGTACATTTCCAGGTACTCTTTTGCAGCAGTGAAGTTGGCCGAACTTCGTTTGTTCGGCAGTTGGAGTCAGATTTCCACATCGACACAAGCCTTGACATAATTTCGCAACTCTCTGTACGTTATCTTGCTTCTTCATTTTCCCTTGCGACAGATGTCTGTCTTTGGATTATGTACGTCTCACATGGTTCTTTCCTTTTCTTCTGCTATCAGCGGTTCATTCGGTGCCAACTATTCGTTTCTGCGGTGGAAGGAGGACAGCTCTCTATCAATGTATTTAATTCTCCGAGCCTTGAGCAGTTCTTCTCATGAAAGGCAGGACCGGGAAATCAAAGGGGTTCACGCACTGAGCGTGTGTACCCCGATAGCGCATCCCTTGAAGCTCCGCTTGGCAGTAGAACTCCTGGATATACGAGGAAGCATGCACTGTTGCTGATCATTTCGCTGCAGCTGGTGCCCGATTTTAGGTGATCTCATTGGTGTGCTCCTAGGTAACTAGGACGATATAATTTAGATGCCTGTAGTTCATGGTCAGGCACTCTGATATGTTGTAAATTGAATGACACAAATTCCTTTTCTTATTTATATGTAAAGGACTTGTTCACCAGTTTGTGCGGCCAAGCATTCCAGATTGAAGCAGAAGCGATGTACGTGAACTTTTTAGGAGAGAAAGGTGGTGTCCTCGGGGACAACCACAGGCACTTTTATGTCGTAGATCTCAAAACAGGAGTGATGCAGGAGTTGTTGAACTGTGGCCGGGTCAGCCCTTTTAGATGGATTGGCCGACATGCGCGTGAACTTCACTCGAAGAAAGCATCTTCACAGAATTGTTATTCATTTCAAGAAATTGTTGGGTAAATTATTATGTTCGGGTGAAGATGAATCATGTTATTCTCAGCAATTTTGGTGGTTGGGTAATTTCTCCAAAAGTAGTCCAAATAATACAGTTTAGTGTATGGTTCGTTTATTATGATGATAGGAACTATGCGGTGGCATGCATGTAAAAAAGCAGTATGCGATGGTATGATTATTTCCGGTCACGTGCATAACGATTGACACGCTGAATCCATATCTCACTCCCTCCATGTCAAAATATAAAATGTTTTGTGAAAATAGTGTATCCAAATCTATTTTAGTGAGTAGGTTCACTCCAAAGCTAGATGAATCACGTACTAAAAGGTGTAGATACACATCTTTTACAAAGATATAAAACATCTTATATTTTGAAATGGAGGGAGTGCAGTCTGATTGATTGGACAAAGCGCTGAACTAGTAAAATCGAGATCGTGAGTTCGTGACGCTTTCGGACACGAGTTCGACGAAGAATACAAACCGATCAAACCTACGTGTATACATATTTACATGTACTTGAGGGTCCTCCGATCGACCGTACCTGAGTCCGGCCCTGACCAAGAAGATCCAAGAGACCAAGCTGTTCAATGTCGCTCCCGGATGACGTGGTCCACGAGATACTCATGCGCGTGAAGGAGGACGACGTGGCCGCCCTCTTCCGCTGCGCCTCGACGTGCAAGAGATGGAGCCGCCTCGTAGCCGAAGCGCGCAGGCCAGGCCTGCACACGTCGCCGTCATCCTTCCTCTCCGGGTTTCTCGTTCGGAAACGGATAGGAGTGTTTTGCACGGACCGAAGCTCCATGACGTCCCTCGTCCCGACGCAACAATGGGTGTTCAAGCCCCATCGCCGTCTCCTAGGCTCCTTCTTCCCCGAGACCGCCGCGGGAGGCCGCCTCGGCCGCGCGCCACGGCCTTCTCCTCGCGAGGCTCCCTTCCTCCGATGTCGAGATCGACAGAAGGAGAGGCACAACAAGAAACATCGTCCACCTGGTTGTGTGCAACCTGCTCGCTGGCACATGGGACGTGCTGCCACCGCTAGCGAGCGATTGGAAGTGCACATTTAGCAGCTGGAGAAGCTGGAAGTTTTAGTGTGAACGAATAGCGAATAAGTCAGATCATGTTGTGTATGTTGTGTATTTTTGTCGGGGGAGTGTCGAATTCTTAGTCGAATAAGTCAGATCATGTCATGCAATCTCACTTGCAACCCGAGCTGCAACTCACTTGCAATCCCGCTGGTAATTGAAAAGTTTTAGTTGCAAAGTCACGTGCAGGTGGTGGATCCGCTTCGTAGCCGACTCCTCCTTTCTCCACCACCGGTGGCCAGACACCTCGTCGGCCTTTCTCGCCGGTTACTTGTCCTGGGCACAGAAACAAACCACCCCTACGGAAGCCACAACTGTGACGACGACGTTCGTCCCGATGCCACGGTCGGTGTTCGGCCCCAGCTGCTGCTCCCTCGGCACCCTATTCCCCGGCGACGCGTGCCTCCTCGACAACGCAGTGCCTCTCACCGCGCCGCGAGGTCTCCTCCTCGTGCGCCTGGCCTCCCACGCCGATCGTCAAGACGAGCCTACCGTTCGTCTAGCCGTGTGCAATCTGCTCGTCGGAGCGTGCGAGGTGCTGCCCCCGCTAAGCGGCCAGGTGAACTTCAGCGAAAGTGGCTACGCCATTCTAACAAGTGCAGACTGTTCCTCCTCGAGCATAGAGGAGCAACTTCCATCATCACCAACCCTGTCCAAAGTGATAATCATCGGTAGGATGCATTACACCCAGCCGCCAAACCTCTACACGAGATTCTCAGCCAGCGAAGCTAGATGGACTGCACCTAGAAAACTATTTTTTGACACTGCGAAGACTGCTGGCTCGCTTAGGCTTAGGCATTCCGACGCCTTGGTGTGCCGTGGCACACGGTGCACTTGCTCGCTGGCGAGTGATCAAGCCATAGCTCAGAGGCATATACTCTTGCCGTGGATACGGAGACATGTCACGTCTCTCGGACCAAGATCACGGCGCCAACAAATTACTCTGCCTATGACGAGCCGCAGCTCGGGTTCACCGCGGAAGGAAGGCTCTCGGCGCTATTTCTACGAAGGCCGAGCCTCAACTTGGAGATCTACGAGTGACAAGAGAGCGAAATCAGTGAAGATGCTGCTGCCGGGTGGGTCTCCAATGGCATTGTCAAGTTGAAACCACCCGGGTTGAAAGAAGAAGGGAAAATCAAATGGCCATGGTCATGTTAGGACAGAAGGGTGGTATGGTGCTACTCATGGATAGCCAATTTGATGTGTACACCGGCGATCTTGCGACCGGAGCGATGAATGAGGTGATAGAGTCGTTCTGTCCAATCAACCGTGAGAGGGTCGTGCAACTGGAGATGGATTGGCGGGCATTCTTCGCTAACCGGCTTGGTAGATGGTAGATGCATGCGAGTAGGCTTGACTCGAAAAAACACTAGGGATTGTGACGTTTTTATTGTTATTATTGTCATGTTACGGCCTGGACTAATCATGATCAATTAGGCCAACTAGTTCATTATGCGTGCTGAACTGGAGGACCAGAACTTCCATTGACAAGAACTCGTGTGCTAGATGTGGATAGCGCAAGTGAGATCTGATCCATCCAGTGTTGACTAAAACCCCATCTCCAAAGAATATAAATCGGAAAAGCGTCTATAGAATCAAAAGCTCTAGCAAAGTCGGTGGAGGACACGCTCTAGCAATGTCAGCTGGCCTTCTATGTCTGCAATCCAGTTATTGTTTTGCAAGGCATCCGCCAGCGTTCTGTTCTGTGCAGTTTTACTCGCAGAGCTTTCACGGGTCCAGCGCAATCTGCCTTCGAGCCAGCCATCCTTCCGAAAAATGTTTGCGACGCAGAACAGGTCTTCTGTCTGCTTGGACACCAGCATCTCTAGCTCACCCCAAGGTGACGACCTCTCTTCAGCAAACCAGACTTCCAGCCGCTATGTCACCCTTACGGTAGCTGACTGTTCCTCAAACATCGATCGACAATTATCGACCCTGCCAGGCTACTCACCTCTGTTTAACTTGGCATTAGATGACTATATAGCTATAGTTCCTCTGCACCTGGGAACAGCGTCTCGCCATGAAAAAGCTGCATATGCTGATTTGGATGTGGACGCTCCATTTGCACTGAACTTCCATGAAAATTCATCTGCTTGATCCGTGCTGAGGTTGATCTCACCGACACGCTCCCACAAGTGGCAATACTGAACCAATGCTGGGATGGTCAGAGGTCGAGGATGGAAGGGATTCCAGATGTAGAAGAGCAAGGGATTAAAACACCCTGCATCTACGTACGTAGGACGACTCACGCTCTCTGGCCTTGAGAAGGCAGAGGCCGAGGATGTCAGTAACTTGCCCTACATACTCTCTGACCCTCCCATAGTCGATGTTCGTCCTATCACCATCAGCCAGGGAGTTCTTGAGGTACAGAAGCTTGTCAATCTTGCCAGAGACGCCCAGGATTGTCCCCACCTCATCTGCTGCTACCTGCGATAGCAAGTGACCCATGTAGTATGTGAATTCATCCAGCACCGTCACCATTAGTTTGCGGTAATAACAAAGGCAAATGTGAAATTTAAGTAGGACAGAGAAATAAGAAAAACAAGGAGAAAACTTAATTACCTAGGTGTAAAGAGAGAAACAGATTAGACTTGAACTAACCTTTGAGTTTGATGTGATCCTTCTGATGCTCGAGGAAAATTCGCCAGAAAACAGCCGGTTCATGAACCCAATCTGCGATTCGTGGACAGGGAGCTAACTATATATTTATTTCCATTACAAGGGGCTAGGGTTACATTACAGGTAGCATCAAACAGCCAGCCTATGAACGCGTGTGACGCGGTACATTTATTTACCAGGCAATACACACGCCTGTTCGGAACACATAGATCAGATGCTACGAGTACTTCCTCTCCTACGAGTGCAAGCGCAGTTACAGTTACAGAGCAGCCAAGCCGGCAGCAGCAGGGATCTATCTACCTAATCTAAGAGGAAGATGACCCAGAAGATACATCCTTGGCCTGAGGAGGCTGCATCATCATATGCATATGAGTGCACACTCTCTCTGGCTCCCCCTCGAACCACAGGTTCTGCAGCTCCCTTCTCTTCCACCCTAGTGATATCAGCGTGCCTGGAGTTAACCAGATTAATTAGCTACCTTGTTAGTCCATGTACACCCAGGTTATAGATACAGATAGATGGTGCTAGCTTCTGATTACCCAGTGTGAAAGGCACGATGTAGAGAAGAGCGGGTTGGCCGTGCCCGTCCATAAGGTTCAGCGCGACGTATGTAATAAGAAGCCCTGATGTCCGGACAAAATTTCCAGCAAGTCAAATGGCAGAACATATAAAGCTCCCGTTGTACACGAACGGGCGAAAAGAACCACTGCTCTGCTCACGAGATACAGTAGTAAAGAGATGCGTAGAACGCTTACCAGTACCATACGCCAACGCTGACCACAAAAAGTAACCAGACCGCAGGCTTTTCTTGTCGGCCCAATCATATCTGCAGGAAATTTAAATGAAAACTGGATGCTGAAGAAAGAGTGTAAATAGCAACTCTTGCTCTTGTTCACATGAAGAAAGAGTGTCCGAACCCTTTAACAAACTAACCTCAAAGCAAATGCAACTACCAGCCCAGGAAGAAGGATGTCACCAAAGCCGATGATACTGTATCCACCCCATGGATCAAACATACGTGGGATTTTTAGCAACATGGGCACACCATCTTCATCGGTCTTATCACCACGCGCTACCTACGACAACAGCACCAGCATAACTAGCAAGACAAGATATGAAGCCACCAGATATCATAGCAGCTCTTCAGTAATACCTACCGCAATCATCACACTCTCATGAAACCACCTCTTGGAGATGAATACCCAGAAGATGTCGTACAAGAAAGCACAGCTGAGAAGAACTGAACCGACCTGATCATGGCCAAAAGGTAAACAAACCAAATACCAAAAGAAGTTGTAAAGGAAAGTCGTACTAAAGCTGAACGCTATGTAAATCAATCCTCAGAGTCAAGAGCAGTTACATTACCTTAAGGTTAGGTACTCTGACAATTTGGATAACAGTAACTATCAGTGCAATACCCTGAAAGTACAGAGTCAGATACCAATTGATATCGCAATTACATTGAAAGTCATGTAATACTATACAGCTAGTTGCACTCACAAGGATATCTTGCCCAATCCAAGCATAGGTATACTGACGATAAACAGCCCATAGAACAGCAAACACGACGCAAAATGGGGATACTGCCAGCGTAAGGTATGAAATAGCGCCAAAGAACGGCACTTTCACAAATGATTCCGTGGCAGGTCTAAACCATCTGAAATATTCCATTACTTTGAGTCAGTAACAAACTTCCCACAAGAAAAGAAGAACCAGTAACAAACTAATAGTAAATAAAACAACAAAAGGGTGGTTGGAAATGTTCCAGAACGATAATGCAAGAGAAACACCCAAAGCAACTCTAGTGTACCTTGATAATAGAGCCACCAAGCATGTTTGCAGACCCTGCATAAACAAGAGGAATTAGTTCAAGGACTAGAAAACAGCATGGGATTAGCTAAAACAACAGTTGTGTACCAATCGATGGAAAAAACACATTGGTGGTCAACTATAGTAGAGACAGATTATCCTACTGGTCATATTATATAATTGTACCATGAATAGACTCGGAGCAACTGGCAATATTTATTGTTTCAGTAGCATCATTTTATTATAACTATGGCAAAAGTGTAGTCAGATAAACATTGCACCTCAACGCCACCGATGCAGAAGATTACCACCAGTAGCTCAACAAACCAGGTAGACATCAGCTTGTAAAGCATTATTAAGAAGCATGATGCAATCACAACGAACATTATCGCTGATATCACGTTGATATCTACTATGCCACTAGAACCTCCGCCCTCAACATTCACTGAGACTTCGTGACCATCCTTCACAGTAGGTGCACTTGTCAGTCCCATAGTTTAAGTAGAAGAAACTAATCATAACGGAATTAACAGCTCAGAACCTTCAGGAGCTTCTCCTGTTCACTAATGGCTTCTCTAGCGCTCCATGCTGACCAGTATGATGCACAAAGGACCGTGCCGACAGCCATGAGCCAAAGAAACACCTCCGCAGTATCGACTACAGGACGATCTGGAGAGTATAGCTGCACAGAAACTACGGGAAGATACAAAGATATGTCAGAAAGTTATTTTAGGTAGAATAGATAACCATAACCCAAGTTAAGATAAAAGCAAAACCAGAACAAAAGCAAGTACTAATATTCCACACAAAAATCAAAATGTTAGGGGGCCACAACGTCACAATGAGCCAGGGGTTTACCTTTATCACCATCTGTAAGAAGCGTGTGTAAAGCGAGGCCTGCATCTTGCGGCAAAAGAACCGCAGGTATGTGTATATCAAGCTCGGTCTCATTCTTTTCACAGACCATCTTGTACAGCTCTGCAGGGTAGACGCACGATAAGGAACATGGCTAGGATCGAACCTATGTGCAACAAGCAATGCTGTAAGCCCATAAACCAAAAGACGACGTACCAGTGCCATGGTTTATAATGAGTATACCAGAAGCACCAGCCGCTTCCGCGAGCTTTGCTTTCTTCGTGAACTTGCATTTCCCCCTCTTGACTAGAAGGAGGCCTCCAGAAACCTAGAAACAAAGCAAGCTGCGAGTGATTACCGTGTGCCTGCAATGCACTGCAGGCAAACGAAAAACAGGTGCTGGCTAGACTGGGAGGACAAATTAACCTTTGCTTTTGGAGACTCACAGCACTCGATCGGGTCCGCCAACGTGAGCTGAGTCCGGTTTGCGTATTTCTCCTTGGACACTATCTTGGGACCGAAGCGGGCACCGACGCCGACGTACTCGTCTTCCTCCTTGCCGTTGACCCAGCTCTGCACTTTGACCTTGAACCAGAGAATCGACTGACATGGTTAAGCAGAGAAATGGAATGGAGAGTGTAGCATGTAGACTTGAGTGTTGGGCTGTTGGCATAGTAGAGAAGCGAAATGGAAGGTGAACTTGAGTTACTGATTGTGCAAGTATGGATAGCCAGTCTTATCGTACCATATCCTATGCGTGCATCCATAAATCAATTGGTAATCCAATCCAGTTCAATTTCAATTCCCCACCAGGTGGAGTTCATTTAGCTTACTAACCCTAGGTAGCAATTAAGAGAGAAACAAGAATTTTACTAGCTGGGAGGAGCAATTGGGCACGGGAAATCGGAATCTGGAGGCATGAATAGGAAGAGAACGAGATAGGGGCGGGTTACGAACGAGGACGAAGTCGTTGGAGCAGCCGGGGATCTTGGGGGCCTGGTCGTCCTGGTGGACGATGTCGCCGCCGGCCGCGGCCCCTGCCAGCGCCGACGCCAGCAGGACCACCAGCACCGCCGACGCCGCCATCCACCTCCCTCTCTTGTGGAGCTGGAGCTGGAGCTAGAGTCGCGGGGGACGACGACGGGGAAAGAGCAGCGCCGGCAGCAGCATAAAAAGGTCCGAGAGAGATGGTTGACCTTTTATCTTACTTTTCTTATTACGGCTCACGGGAGTGATTAAGTTCAAAAAGTGCCTCCAATGATCCAATCGATTCAGCGAGTGCGGGAGCATGACGAAGTAATTCAAATTAATGATTTATTCGAAACGTACAAATAGTTATGTTTTAGTGCTAAATAAATTTAAATTACAAATTTAAAAACATTAATTTGGATCTGAGTAGTATTTGCAAGTTGTACAAAATTCAAAAAAAGTTTGGATGGACTCCATGCCGAATCATATAAGAGCATCCCGACAGATGCAGGGTGTGTTCTGTTCCAGAACCACAGATGATGGAACGGAACGGTTCCATTTCGACAGGATGGAATGGTTTCGATCCTGTGTTCGGTTTGGAAACAATCGAGAAATGGAATGGTTCTATTTTTTGTTCGGTTGGTGGAATCGAAGAGCGGAACGTAGAACCAAAACACTGTCAAATATTCTATTGATTTGAAATTAAACTTAATCTTCTCTCCAAATCATAATTAACGGTGACAAATCGCTTTTTTCTTCTCAAAATCGTAGCTAGTAGAATCTTGTAAAATCTCAATACACATTAAATCGGAATACACCGTAGCTAAATAGGTTGTACGGAGGAACAGAGGCACAATCTTCGTGCTCGTGCTGCCGCCTTCCTGCCTCGCATGCTAGCGCCACCGCCTTCCTGCCTTGCCTTGCTCGCAGCCGGGCCTCGCCTAGTGCGCCGCCGCCCACCTCGCTCGCAGCCGTGTCGCGCTTCGCCTCGCGCGTCGCCGCACGCCTCGCTCGCCTCGCGCGTCGCCGTCCGCCTCGCTCGTCGCCGCGCCGCGCCGCCGTGCTGCACCGCTGCGCTCGCAGCCGCACGTGCTCTAGCCGTTGCCGCCGCCGCCTTGCCTCGCGCCGTAGCATCCCGTCGCTGCCGGCCTGCTCACTACCACGCGCGTGCTTCTCTAATTAGGATAGGCTAATTATCTTTTGATGGATGAGTGTCACGGGTTAGCGATCCGTTTCCCAAGGTTCCACCGATTTGACCGGATGGGTTGGTTCCGCATCTAAGGAAAATATTCTCTTCCTAGGAACTACTTGGTTCCGATCCTTGTCACGAACCGAACAGAGGAATAGGTGCTAGGTGAGGAACGGACCAGTTCCGTTCCACCAAATTTTAGAACCGAGCACACCCATGCAGCACACTATTTTAATTTTGAGCACCGTTTTAGCAGTTTTAGCGCAACTGGCGACAATATTTTCAGTTGCGCTAAAATGTAGCGCGCTACGGCAACAGTTTCAGGGCATGCTAAAATAGGAAGCGCACAAACATCAAACACACATATATAGAACAAAGAAGATCAAACACACACACAAATAAATTAATAAAAAATAGTTTAATTATTATTACAACACAAACAAATAAGTTATCAACAATACAACACACAGTTAATGAACAATATAACAAATAAAACAATAGTTAAACATATGGAGATGAAACTAATAGTTTTGTTGGCCATTCCATAAACACCACTCCTCGGCGAGATCTTTTTAAAAGATCATCATGCATATCGGTAGCTTGAAAGGAATGATACAAGGCAAGAAAGAGTGACACCCTCTCTTCTCTCCTTTCCACATGCATGGGTTATCACATCAAGTCAGGAAATGAGTAGTCTAAATTTTGCCCATGCTCATCTCGATAATTATGTTATGCATGATCATACAAACGCTCATGATATATCAAAGGATATCTCTTGATCTAAAAATCTAGCCAGCCCTCTCGCAATAGCAAATTGGACTTGCAAAATTTCAAATGCTGTCTCTACATCTTTCCTAGCCGCTGCACTTGATGGGTTGACTCTCAACCATTGCCAAGTGGTCATGGATAAGATCCAGTAGGATACCATATGTCATCATGCGCAATGCGGCGGTGACCTTTTGGATTATGCTATGGGCAAGCTTACCAGCGCAATTCCTCCTTTGCTCGAAGGACTGGTCATACTTCTTCACGAATTTCGTGATGTGTTAAACAATTTGATGCTCATTCTAAAATGACACCAAAAATAGTGCTCGGGATATGTGGGATTCTCCACAAAGTAGCTCCCCATGTACTTGTTGTGAACTTCGATCGTTTCCATCCTCAACTTCTCTCGACCGAAATGGAACCTCTGTGTTCGGCCTTTTGTTCGCATGTAAAGCTAAAAACATGGCAATATCCTCCTCTTCTTGATGGTCCCATTCTTCATCAGATGAATCGTAAGACGAACTCATCTACAACCAATTGGACTCATTCAAGCATATAGGAACAACACTCACAAAATAAATCGGCATGTCGGCGTCAGGTCATACCTTGCAAGGATTTTATCAAACACCTAGCCTGCGAAGTGTTGTTCCTGGCCGGCCGAGCTCACAAGGAATTGGTGGAGCGGCGACTCGATTTACCGTGGCGGTGGCTCTTGGACGACCATGTGGATGAGTGGAATCGGCTGGAGCCGCGGGAACTATTTGGGAGCCCCGACGACGGGGATTTGTTGCTGTTTGGTCGCTGGAGAAGGTCAGGAAATGCGGTGGGCAGCGGCGGTCCTGTACGGAAGATTCAGTTCGGCAGTTTGGTTGTGCATCAAATTTCGATTTTGCACCGCGCACTAGCCGAGATCGCGGGGAACTGGGGGGGGGGGGGGGGGGGGGGGGGGGAGGGGGGGGAGCGGCGTGGCAGCGGCTCTCGGGCGGCCAGGAGTCGCGGGAGCTATTTGGGAGCGCCGACGGCGGGGATTTGTTGCGGTTTGGTCGCTGGAGAAGGTCGGGGAAATGGGGTGGAGTGGTGGTCTTGCACAGAAGATTCAGTTCGGCAGTTTGGCCGCGCGGGTCGAATTTCAATTTTGCACCGTGCACTAGCCGACAAACTAAATTTTTTGGGCATCTATTGGAGCATGTTTTTGCTCTCGCGCGCCCAATAAAAGTAATTTTTAGACGTCGGCCGATTTTGTGAATCTGTTGGAGACGCTTTCAGACGTGCGTTGAGCGTCTCCTGTAGAATCCCGCACCCGGATTCTCATCAACCCGTTAGATCAGATCGCGCGTGGCTTTCCTTCCCACTAGGACGGCCCCATTTAGGTTGTTTCCGTCTCCACACATGGGTTTTGTGACGTACACAGAAAAATCCCCGACATCTCTATTTCGTCTCTCCCGCAATCTCTCACAAAGAGTATTCCAGGGTAGCTCTGCATTCATCACCATCGCCCGAATATAAGAGCATCTCCATCATCAGCTCTATATTGCGTCCGCTCAGTAAAAACCGCTTAAATAGCGTGACAGCACGAGACATCGGCGCTCCAGAAGGTGCTGCACACTGTAAAAAGAATTTGGCACACGACAAATATTGCTATCCAAAGCCCCAAATATGTTGGGTCCGCTCGAGCGCCCGACATCGCTCCTTCTCGCGCGCGAACCCCAACTACTATGCTGAAACTTCCCTGCGCATGTGCCCGCGCCTTCCTCATTTTCTCACTCCACTCCAGCACCGCCACCGCGCTAATTTGCTTTGCCATCGCTTCGACGGTGTAGATCCTCCACCCGCTACGCCTCCGCATGGCCTTCCAGGCGACACCCACGCAGTAAATCGAGCGACCCGCCGGTGCCACACCTTTTTTCCCGGCCTCCTCCGCCGGTCAATTTGGAGCTTCCGCGCGCGCAGTGAGCTCGTCGGCAAGATGTCCTCCTCCAGTGAGCTCGTCGGCGAGATGTCCTCCTCCGACAGCATCCTACCATTCTATTCAACGCGGGGAAGTGCATGATGAGGTTCAACATGATCTCATCGAGGAGTGGTGGAAATAGAATAGACAGTATTGTTCAAAAACAATTCGTTGTATTTGTTGGATTCTTCATGTACTATTTGCTTGTGTTGTAATAATAATTAGACAATTTATTGTTAATTTATTTTTCTTTGTTTGGCCTTTAATGATTGTACATATGTGTGTGTTTGTTGTTTGCGCCGACCGCGCGTGCTGCCTGGTGAAGGCGTTGTTTTTGCGGCCTGCCGCGCGCTGATTTTGGCGCTTCCGGTGAAACAGTCCCCTGCGCTGCGCGCTCGAAACGAGTTTTATAGCATCTGAATATCGTGTGGCTGTTGAAGATGCTCTAAAGCTCGGTGTGGTAACAACAAGATGCTTTTGCAACACCACTGCCACTAATGGCATCCTGCTGTTGTAGCCACCATCGTAGGAACAAAATAGGCATCCATTATTACGTGTTATAAAGTACAAAAGAAATAAAAAAAAATTACAAAAAAATAAAAGAAATTCTTAAACTAGCTCTTAGTCTTTTTTCCGTGCAAAATAGACATTAAAGGCAAAAGAAATATTTTGTGATGATTAAAATGTTTGTCGTCATCGATGATGTGGTATTTTTATGTCTTGAAACATAACTAATGGAAAATAAGAACTTTTCTTAATCTCCAAAAATATGACTAGAGGTATCAATCTAAATCTTAGACAACATGATAAACAGGTGGATCATACTTGGGTCAACAAGATCATCTTCTTGGGTCAACCAAGGCATCATTTCTCAAGCCAGCAATAAGGAATAAGGCATCATGATTTGATCCAAACAATGGAGAGGACATAAGGCAACATTTGATCCAATAATTTAGGTAATAAGGAAACATTAACCAATCAGTCTAATTTAGCTAAATTTCTATTTACAAATAAGCTCGTATTTGAATTTAAATAATTCTATATTGGTAATAAATGACCAATAGGAACTAAATTCCACATTTGATCTTATTTAGAACACCCACTTATTAATTAAACACATGCTAGATTAAGTGTATGTAATTAATCAAACCACTACTTCCTTCGGTTCAGTTTATTACGCATGCACGTAGTTTAAAAACAACTATGTGCATCAATTTTGACCAATAAAATATATTATATATGTTTCACAAAATATACCATTAGAAACTTCTTTTGAAGATGAGTTCGATGGTATAATTTTTATGACATATTATGTAAAAAAAATTGACCAAAATTAATGGTCAAAGTTGTTCTTAAACTACATGCGTGCCTAATAAACTGAACCGTATGGAGTAGTTAATTTTTAAAACCCCGCAGAGAATTAAAGACCCACAAGTGTACATACACTTGGTATCACTCAAACATAAAACCCAACAAGATAATACCAACAACAGTAAGACAAACATGGAAAAGTAAAGGGTATCTCTAGAAAAAGACCGACCTTCACAAAGGGAAAATGACGACCGCTCATGCTCTCGCGTCGACAAGTGTCGCGTCCGGAGAACGTCCCACGCGACCCGTTATCGGGTTCGGTTTTTCCCTTTTTATCTGCACGAACCCGCAACCCAGTAGACGAAAGTACACTGAAGTGTATGCTGAAGTACACAGAATTATGCGTAAGTACAAAGACACTAAAAGCCGAAGTACATGAAAGTATACGTGTATTCACAACGCGTAAGTATAAGAATACTAAATGCCAAAGTAAACGAAACTATAACTATACTCACAACCAAAATATACGAAGGTACAAACAAAATCAGAGCCAAATAATAAATACGTATAACATATAACGACTCGGCTTCGCCTTGAGTCATGGCGTCTATGACGCTTTAAATTTTTATAAACATCTTGAAGGGGTGCATTGGTCGTAGTGTCTGTTTTGTAGTTTCTCCAATTTGTCATAGCATGTTCTACAGCTTAGCTTCGCCTCGAATCAAGGTTCCTACGACGCATCAAAATATAGTAGTACACGTGTACTAAGAGGCAAAGTACATAGAAGTATAAGTATATGTAGATCCAAAGTATATGAAAGTACAATTATGCACACAAGTATACCTGGACATTTTTCGAGCCGGGCCGGACCGCACAAAGCCCGCGCGCACATTTCCTAGGACCGAGCCCAGCTCGGCCCGATAGCCGGTCTTCAGAACCAGGCCCGAGCCTGACCCGCCAAGTGCACAAACGTTCGGGCCGCAGGCCGGGCCTCTCCTTATTCCGCTTTTTCTTCAAGCCCGAGCCTGGCCCGTGCACTCACTGGGCTGCAGATCTGAAGCCTAGGCCCGGCCCATGGGCCATAAATTCCCCGCCCGTCGGGCTTTCCCTGGCCGGCCGGGCCGGGCTGCCTATGACCATATATACTCACAGGCAAAGTACACGGGAGGCAAAGTACACGGAAGTACAACTGTACTCAAAGTCGAAATACATAAAAGTACAACTCTACTCAGAGCAGAAGTACATGAAAGTACAAATATATTAAAGTTCGAAGTATGTGGAACAACAACTGTACTAAGAGCCGAAGTACACATAAGTATAGGTGTACTCACATCCTAAGTACATGAAGGTACAAACATACTTAGAGCCAAGTACATGAAAATACTACTATATTAAGAGTCAAAGTATAGAAAAGTACAAGTATACTCACTGCCAAAGTACACGGAAGTACAAGTGTGTAGTACCTAAGTACAAAGTACACTAAGAATCCGAAGTACAAAAACACATAACTGGAGTAATCTAAACTACGAACGCAATGTTTTTGAAAGTAAAAAAAGGTGATTCAAAATCTATCAACATGGGATCTAGTTTTAAAACTCTTGGCAAGAGAAACTCAAAAGTAAAAACGGTTCGTAATTTGGACAAGTGGTTCTCAAGATATTTTGTTTTGAATCATCAGATTTGAAAAATAAAAGGGAAATTTTGTACTCTCACCCTCACGTATCTCCCTCTCTCTCATCATAATCCCACTTTCCTTCTGGTTGTGACACTTGACAACCATGCAAAACCTACTAAGAGGACCGCGGGAAGGAGAACACCACTTGGCGCGATGACGACGTGACCTCTCGGAAGGTCAAACTTTTTCTAGGATTTTCGGGGAAAGTATTTGACAAATCTTCAGCGTTGGTTAGCCCATCGATGCTCGAAGGCTTTTCGTAGTGGACCGACCCAGGTACAGTTCTCCTATTTATTCCTTGTGTTTTTTCATGTTTCTCTTAACTTTTTCCCTTTTTGTTTTATTTTTATTTTTTATTTTCATGTTTCTTTTTCGTTTCCTTTCTTTCTATTTCCATTTATGTGGGGCCATTGGCAACCAGGATACCCTGGCCCATCCACTGTTGGTTCCCTATAGCTAAGTGGCCACAAAGCGTTAAGAAGACATCGTTGATCAGCTTCAGGGGGTGTCTCACACGGAGCGCCTTCGTGGGACGTTTTCTTCATGAGGCCCTCCGCGAGGAGAGAAACCTCTCACCAAGGACCTACGCGGGGCATACTGTGGCATCCCGCTAAAACCACTACTAGAAAATCGCGTTGTTTTTGTGCATTGCATCATCATGATCGCATGCTCATGTCATCATGCCGCATTGCATTTGAGCATCGTCATGTCATCTTGCATTTGTTTGACTGAAATTATTTTCGAAAAACATATTTTGTTTTCTAAATACCCCGCCTTTATTTCAAATCCAAAACCCGGGTCTTCGGATTATTTTGTTTCGTCTACCAATAGATTTCAAAAGCCCGTTGTAAATATTAAAATAATTATTTTATTTTTAGGGGGCAGCCGTACCGGGCCGATCCGACCCAGTCGGCCACCCCCAGTACAAACCAGAGTTATCTAAACCTTTTTCCTACCTAGATCTATCCTACCCAACTCCCTCCACATCACTCCCTCCAATAGCCTGCCGCTACCTCACCTCTCCCGTTCCCCCCTCCAATCCCTGCCTGCCACCTCAGCCGGCCACCCCATCTGCTGGCCACCTGCCACACCGATTCCAACCCCCCAGCCTGGCCCCACCGTCCTTTTCCCGCTCGCGCGCGCGCCCCCACGCACCTGCACGCCTCCCCACTCCCCCTGGCGCGCCCCACACCCTCCCACCGACCGCCTCGTGCTCCACCCCGCCACCTGCCAGCCTGGCCCCACCCCGCGTCGCTGCTCCCCTGTCCCGTTCCTCTCTCTCTCCCCCGGCGCCCTTCCTCTCTCCTCCTCCTCTCTTCGCGTCTTCCTCCTCGCCACCGAGACCTGCGTCTCCGGCCGCCTCGGTCGCCCCCGCCCGTCCTCTGGTCGCGGCCGCCGCGACCTCCCGGCCTCCCCTCCTGCGTGTCATCGCCCGAGCCGACCCCGTCGCCCCTTCCCGCACCCTGCGCCGATCTCCCTCCCCAACCCCGACGCAACCGCTCCGCGCCCGGCCCCGCGTCGTCCCCGCCGCCCTCGACCCGAGCCTCGGCCGCCGCCTCCTTCCGCGCTTCCCCGGAGCAGCCCCGTGTCTGCGGCCCCCTCTGCCCCGCGCCGCCACCGTCGGACCCCTCTGCGCTCCGCTCCCCTCGCCCTCTCCTGCGCTCGACGCCCCACCTCCAGTAGCCGCCGCCTTCTGCGTTGCCTTCGCCCTCTGCTGTTTCCGCGACCGCCTCGCCATCTGCTGCCGGTCGCCTCTCCCGGTCGTTCTCCTGAGCAAGCCCGACGTCGCCCTCCTCCTCTGCAGGCGCCATCATGTGCCTCCCCGTCCTAGCAGCGCGCTCTGCATGCTTGTGCTTTGCTTCTCTGCTTGTCCTGCAGGGACACAAGGTCGCGTCCGCGCTCATCCCCCTGCGGCTCGTCTCGGCATGTCCTGATGTGTTTCGGTATTGCCGTTTTGCCCTGTTGTGCTCGAGTCCTCGATGTGGTGTTGTTGCGGCTAGGGTATGACAAGATCAACTTCGACACGGAACAAGTCGCCCTCGACCACTGATGCCAAACCAAGTACTCCCAGACGCCAAGACCATTCCTGGATCTGCAGCCGACGAACCCCTATTGAACCTCAAGATCGCCATCTGCAACCAAGCCGAAAACCTCAAGAACTCCTTCCTGGAACCGAAGACCGATTCCATCGAGACCCTCGGCACGCCAAGATCTCCTTCACGAATCTGATGACCGAGACCCCGAAGCCCGATCCCGATGATCCGAAGGCCACGCCAAGAACCGGATCCGAAGACCGCCAAGATCGTCACCGGAACGACAAGCACTTCACCCCGGACGCCGAGACCCCGGTGCGACAAGTACTCCTTCCCGGACGCCAAGTTCGCCGAGAACCCGGATGCCAAGATCGCCGACGGAACGACAAGACCTCCTTCCGCACCGATGCCGACGACGTCGCACGCCAAGTTCTTCTTCCCGAACGCCAAGACCGACCCGATATGAGGACCCGACAAGATCTTCGTGACAACAAGATCGGTACCGACCAGGGCGGATCCGATGTGCCCCTGACACCAACCAAGTTCTTCTTCTCGGATGCGACAAGAGCGACTTCCGTTGTCCGAGACCGATCTCGTCGAGCCGTTCTCCCGTCGAACCCTGAGACCCGACCCCGAACCCCTCGGAGCCCAAGTTCGCCGAGCCCTAATGTGATTCCCTATCCGAGACCCCATTATTTTTATAATATGACATTATCAACTGTTGCATATTAAATTGTTCATACTCGCATACATATTGTGGTTGTTGGGGGTATTTAGGCGATTCACCTACATTAAACATGGAGTCCATCTGCGGGATATCTTTGTCTTATTCCGGACTCCATTTAAATTGGCATAGCGAACCGAAGCCATGTTTTGTCTTGCTAATCCAACATTTAATTTGCGGGGTAGATAAATAACTTGAACCGCTTAATTAAATGTCGGGACCCCGGTTCCGCTTAATATTGCCCAATTGCATCGCATCTTGCCATGTCATGCATCATACATGCATCATGCCCGATCTTCTGCCGTAGTATTAAATAGTGCATTCGGTGTTTTCTTCTAGTGCTTTGCTTCTTCACGGATTAGGCCGATGAGTTGATGCGAGTGTCGACCCGATCTTCGGATGAACCTTCAACAATGTTTTCAGGCGAGCATCTCCCCCTTTCTACCTATCTTACTTTTATAGTATTTATTCCCTCCTGTTGATCTATTGCTATCTGTGTTGCGATGCTCTAGTTTTCGTACCCGTGATATCCCTTGCAGCCTCATATTGCCTTGGACACATCCTATCACCTGTTGATTGGTAGATAGTTGGACTTGCGCGTCGTAGTCGCTTGCTCAAGTGCTGTTGTGTGTCGTCAAGTACCACAGTTGTTGGAGTTTGGCCGTGTGTTTAATGTTGGAGTTGATCATGGCTTTAATTACTGTTTAATAACTAAAATTGAAGTAGGTAATTGCAGAGGCACCGGTGGGTGATAGACAATATTTGGTTTTCCGACCGCTCACTGGTGTCCCGTAGGACCCCGAGTTCTTGACACCTGTTCCGAGATCGAGCGCGCTAACCACATGTGGGATGTGTGGGCACCCCATCGATTTAGTACCTGATTCCAAGTATTGTACTGGGGGCCACAACTAGTTTGAGGTTTTATTTACCATCCTGTACTTATGCCATGCTTTACAGCTTCATTTAAATTGTGCGAGGTACTGCACACTGTACTGTTTAGGTAAGCGGAGTGTTTTCGCGGTATCGACAAGCCCAGTCAATTTTCGGGTTCCCAGTCGTTTACAGCCACTGACGCAAACCCTGAGTCCATCTCGGAGACCGGCCGACTTCGTTGCGGGTAGACTTAGTGGGGTGGCCCCCATGTACTTGCTTTGGGTCTGGGAAACGTCATGACTTAGGCCCCGCCGACATACCGATGGGTGTATGTTAATTGATCTGGCAAAAAGGGTCGAAGTGCGTGTGGATACTTTGGTGCACCCCTGCAGGGTTAAATCTTTTCGAAAAGCCGTGTCCGCGGTTATGGACGACTTGGAACACAGTTCTCGATCATAGACAACTATAACTAAAGTTTACTGTTATAATTTGACTTGTATCCGATGTGACTAGTAATCAGCTCAACTGCAATGGAATGGCTAAATAAAAGTACCAACAACTGCTGGGTTTGGGATATCTCATGCTAATTGTATTTGACTAGTAAGTGTTGCAACTACAACGGAATGGTTAAGTAAAACTGCCCACTGCTTATTTTATATGACTATCTACATTTGACTAGTAATTGCCGCAACTATCACGGAATAAATAAAACTGCCAACTGTGTGAGTTCCTTGGTTGACTTTCTCGGTTGGTATCGAGGGGGAATACCAGGATGGGTTTGTTTGGTGTTAGGATCAGGTTGGATCTGAATAGGTCTTTCTTATCCCTCTCTGATAGCCGACAGTTATATCGAGTCTCTATAGGTTGTTTAGTGCATGCTGCGCTGCCGCTTCAGTCCACCATACCTATGTAGGCGAGGACCGCCGAATTCTAGCCTCGCCGTGTACTGGCCTCAGTACTGACCGCTCTCTCTTTTTCCTTTGCCCTTTGTCGGCACCCCTTTTGTTTAAGCAGGTTTTGAGATCGACGTCGTTAGCAGGGTTACCCTTCCGGCTTGGCCTGGGCAGGGTTATGGACGCCATTGGTTATTCTTCAGGGCTCTTAGCCCCATTTGCATCTTGTCCGTAGTCGGGCGCCCTATTGTTTCAAGGTGATTTGGATCTTTGTACGGTATATCTGTATTCTTGACTCATTGAGTCGCTGTTGTATATATATATCTGTTCTGTGGGTCCCATCGAGGACTGTTGTGTAATGTTATTACTTCGTTTTCCACCCGCACGAAAGTGCCTGGTGGGCACCTTTGAATCGTTTCTATGCGGGTTTGGCGGGAATCGCTAAAACTTGCATAGGGCCGATTCTGAGGGTGTTACACATACCCGCGCCGCCACACTTATGTCCTAGAGGTCGTGCGGTTTCACATACAGGAGGAAAAAGTAGGCGATGACTGCCCTTGCCGAGGCAGCCATCCCAGATACCCCTGCCATGTAAGAGGGGCAGCTACTTCCTCCGCAAGGGAAGAACTTTCCCCTCCTCTAAGCCAAGATTATCCGACAAGACTGCAACTAGAGAGGACCACCTCCTCCACTTCAGGGACATGAAGAGCGTGATGAAGGCCAACAGGGGCATCCTTGACTCACCTGGCCACTTCCTTGTCGCCATGTGAGGACTGGGGCACTTATAAAAGGAGGGGGTACAACACCATAGATGAGAGGACTTATTCCACCGGGAAAACCCTAGCTTTCTAGTAGCTAGGAACCCTAGATCTGATCGCCTGATCAACACCTTGTATTGTGTAATCTCCCTGACCTCACGCTCTAAATCACAATCCGATATAACCTAAAATTGGATGAAAGACGTACTACCATGGAGACCGTTAGGCCACCCACACCCACCAAAGCTGAGCAGGATACCGGCCAACCATCCCACCCATTTTCATGGTTATAGCTTCGAGTGCGAGAAACGTGACCGGTTGGTCCGCATGTCTAACATACACAAATGAGTATGTATGTCATCGACATACAACCATACATCATAACAATTCCATCTAAAAGAAATAGAAATATATTGCAATGCCATTACGGCAAGAACCAAATATATATAGATAGATAGTAATAATATTTTAGGATTACAGCCTCGTACATCACTCATCAAAACATCTGGCGAAAGCGGAAAACACAAATCCAAGTATGGGTTAAGAGTCAAATCGGCATAAGATGCCATAAACAAAGCACCCCCCACAAATCTCGGAGATCTCCATCCTCGGAATCTCTACGCAAGGGATTCGTTGCCCACATCATATGCCTCATCAACGTAGTGGCCTCCATATGTGTATACCGGACAATCTGGTCAGCAGAGTGTGAGGCCCTATGGGCACACTCAATAAGTCTTTATGCAACTAAAGGCATAACCTTGGATGATGCAATTGCAACAAAAGATAAAATATCTAACAGTGTTATAGAGACACGCTACCATATCCGCCTAGCTAGATATTGACAGATGCACGTTAATTAGAAACCAATATTTATATAAGAAGCATAAGGTAAATATATCCGATCCTCCTTCTCGCTTACCAAACGAGAAGGCGGAATAATACCCCATCCATAGGCAATTTTATTAACCATTCTATGAGTATTGTACTAATTACCGGTCATGTTTAGTCAAGTTAAACATGTTACTTTAGTTATAGTTAGCCATGATCGGTATACTTTGTTCCAAGTCGTCCATAACCGTGGACACGGCTTTTCAAAATGATTTACTCTGCAGGGATAGGGATGCACAAATAGTAACACACACACGATCAACCTCGAGAAAAACCAAATGAAAGCAAAGAGGCATCATGACAAAGCATTTGCAAGATTCAAAAATGATTTCAGGGGCCACCCCACTAAGCTACCCGCAACAAAGTCGACCGGGCTTCGAGATGGGCCCAGGGTTTGCGCCAATGGCTATAAATGACTTGGAGCCCAAAAGTATGATTGGACTTGTCGATACCGCATAAACACTCTACATTCCAAAATAGTACAGGAAAACTGCTCCTCGAGCAATAGTAATAAATAAAACAGTAAAGCATGACATAAGTACACGATAGTAGTAAATCGCTAAATTAGTTGTGTCCCCAAGAAATAAGATGTGAATCATGTGCATACCAAGGGGATACATGGGTCCACATGTGGTTAGTGCGATAATCAAGGAACATGCATCAAGTATTCGGGTCCTACGAGACACAAGTGAGCGGATAAAAACCGAATCTTAGATATTGCCCACTGGTGTATCTTTCTTTAGTTATCCTATTACTATACAATTTACTTGTTTAGGTAACTCGTTATCCACACCAGACTAGCACAAATCCTACACATACATTTCTATGATTCACATGGCTCAAACAATTCATGTAGTAATGTCTGATAGGATGGATGGTACAAGCTTCAGTAGGGCTTAAAAGTAAAGGTTGTGCAGTACTTGGGATTGCAATTTAATTCGTAACACGATTTCTGATGCAAGAATAAAGATAGAGGCATATGTGCTATATGTAAATGCAAGCATGGGGAATTGCTTGCCTAGAAGCTCAACAGTGGGATAACTGGGTTCCGGGTAATATTCTGGTGCCTCCCGAACCTCCTTGCTCAGCGTCTATCCGGAATAAAAGTCAAACAAACAAGTGTAATAATAAATAAAGTGCGCAAACATATGAAGCATATGCAACAAATAAAACATGGCATTCCATGATGAAATGATGCACACTTGCATGACATAACATAGCATGATATGGGTGAGGTGTAGGAACAAGAATAAAGCATTTTCATAATTTATTATTCAAGTTTTACTTGCATAAACAGTTCTTAATATTTAGTATTTATATGATGCAAGCTTCCATTGATATCATGGAATGCATGGTTGGAAAGATCTCATCGAGCTAATCGATTTAGACATATTATTAGTCGAATTCAGAATTACGGTTTAAAAGTATGGATTTAATTAGAAAAGGGCATTAATATAATTAAAAGAATTTCGAAATTTTATTTGCCCATAAATTTGGATGGTACATTATTAATCCTTGCATTTTTCTGATCTCAAAACATATATTATACTCCCAATTTGGAATTAGTAATAAAAAATATGTGATTTATCATTTAATAAAGCATTTAATATTGTTAGCAAAATATTTATTAAATTGCAATTTTTTGACAAAATAAACAGAGGGTATTTTCGTGTTCAGCAGTTTAAAGCAAACATATTTGGTTTTGGAATTATTTAAAAATTCGTTATAGATTTGTCTTAATTCTTGGCCAAAGGTAGACAAAGGTTTGACTTAATTCAAAATGTTTTGAATTCTAATTACTACATGGTTCTGTCTTTTTTCACTTGGATAAAACTAGCCATGATCGTAGACATGTGGGCCTCCTGCAGACTAACTGTTGGTTGAATGGGTGTGACTGATAGTGGGACATGCATGTCACATGGGTTAAAATGAAAAAGGCCAAAAAGGGGGTGATACGTCCATTTTGCATTACTATTCTATATCATAATTCACTGTTATTCATTGATATATTTCATATTAAGAGATGATACTTTTGTAATTTCATCTGTTTTTGCATGGTTGATGACTTTGGAGCATGGACCGCTGCAGTCAGGATTCTGATGAAAATGTGTTGTTTGGAGGCAAAATTCGCGAAGATCAGAAAATCCGGAAAAATATACGGAAAATCCTATTTTTTCAGAAGACGAAGGCTGCCAGAAGGAGGAGTGGAGATGGCCCACATGGGGCCCACACCACCTCCTGGCGCAGGCCAGCCTAGGCCGCGCCACCAGGTGGTGTGGCTGCCCTGGCCCACCTCCAGCTCTCCCCTCTAGCGTATATAATCCTCCCGAAACCCTAATACTTAGGGAGCGACCACAGAAATATTCCGACGCCTCTACAGGGCGGAAAACACCGAGAGAGAAAGATCTCTCCGGCAGACAGATTTCTGCCAGGAGAATTCCTTCTCGGAGAGGGGAGATCGTCTCCATCAACACTACCATCAAGCTGGACTTCATCGGGATCATCATCATCACCACCATCATCACCATCAACACCATCATCACCATCTCCATATTGCTGCAATTGGGTTGAGTCTTGCATAGTTCTTAGGGGAAACTTTCCCGGTGTTGATTACTCTTTGTAGTTGATGCTATTGAGTGAACCATTGAATTATCGTTTATGTTCAGATTGTTACACATCATTATTCCATCTCTGATCATGATCCATATGATGTCTTGTGAGTAGGTTGTTTTGTTCTTGAGGACATGGGAGAAGTCATGTTGTTAGTAGTGGAATTGTGTTGAGAAAGATTCATAGTTTGATATTTAAGTTGTGGTGTAATTCTTCTAGTGGTGTCATGTGAACATCGACTACATGACACTTCACCTATATGGGCCTAGGGGAATGCATTGTGTATTTGGCTACTAATCGTAGGGGTTGCCGGAGTGACAGAAACCTAAACCCCCGTTAGGAAACCATTGCACAAGGGACGTCAGGGTCTTAGAGTTTAAAGTTGTGGTTAGGTTTCTACCTTAATTACTTTCTTGTACTTACGGATGTTTGCAAGGGGTTTAATCACAAGTATGTATTAGTCCTAGGAAGATCGGTACAAGCACATGTTCACCCACACAACACTTAGCAAGCTAAAGAAGATTAATCAACTATATGAAGCGAAAGCACTTGATAGTCTTCCCATGTGTCCTCGAGAACATTTGGTCATCTTAAGTAAAACAACCGGCTTGTCCTTTGCTGCATAAAGGATTGGGCCACTTGCTGCATTTATTCCTATTGTCTTTTATTTACTCGTACTTTATTTACTTGCATTATCAAAAACCCCTAAAAATCCGTTTGCTAAGTATTTGCAGAGAATTCCTGATCCATACCACTAGCCAGCACCTTCTGCTCCTCGTTGGGTTCAACACTCTTACTTATCGAAAATACTGCGATACACCCCCTATACTTGTGGGTCATCAAGACTATTTTCTGGCGCCGTTGCCGGGAGTGAAGCGCTATTGGAGAGTGGAACTGGTAAAGGAAACTTCTACTGTGAGTATTGTTTACTTCTGTTAGTTGCTTTATTTTCCTTATGGATAATTCGCTGAGTTTCTTGTTTCGTAATGCTACTACCACTGCTAAGGTAGTAGATGAACCACCACCTGCTGAGAATGATACTTTTAAAATACCTGCGAGAATTATTGATCGTGTTATGGATAACTACTATGTTGGGATGGAACTGTCCATCCCAGTGATCATTTACTCTTTATACACGAATTATGCGGGTTGTTCAAGTGTGCAGGTATTACTACAGATCAAGTTAAGAAGAAGTTATTCTCATTATCGCTGAAAGGAAGAGCTGAGGAATGGTATAAGCTATTGAAGAATGGTCAAGCTATTGAATGGGAGGAAATAGTACCTCTCTTTTATTCAAAGTTTTATCCTCCTAGTGAGATTCATAAAGATCTTAATCAAATATATAATTTTTGGCCTCTTGATGGAGAGAGTACAACTCAAGCTTGGGGGAGATTGAAGTTACTAATGCTCAAATTGTTGGGTTCGCAGCATAGAAAACAAAAAATTTCCTACAAAGAGAACTTATACGCCTAGATCTATCTACTAAATACAGAGCAACGGGTGGATATACATCCATGGAGAACTTACCCTCGAAGACAACAGAGTTTTGTTAATGAGTTGGAACTCGTGGATGATGTAGTCGTACGCTTGTCGATCTCAAGATCGTGTGGAAGTCCGAGCGCCGCAAATCAGCAGCGCATCTGTCCTCGCACACACGTTCAAGCCACCGGACAACCTCCACCTCATCTCTCCAGCGAATCATCGGAAGCAGCAACTCCTTCCAGACGCAAGCCCACCGGGAACATGTATCTCGCTAATCCGAGACCATGGGGGAATATCTAGAGGGGGAGAGAGATCCTTCACGAGGAGGTGTGTGTTGTGAGGGAGGAGAGGGGGGCTCCTCCCCTACCATGGCCGACGGCCAAGGAGGGTGCCCCCACCTCTTCCTCATTCATGTGAGGGAGGAGAGGGGGGCCTTTTATAGGGCTCCTCCCCTACTCACATGAATTTTGACTCCACCCAAAATTCCACTCACATGCATTAAATTTCCACCAAATTTAATGCAACTCTCAATTAATAAAACTATTTTATTTATTTTATTCAGAATTTTGTTAATTACTTTAATTAACAAACATTCACATAAAACCCCTTGCAACATTTCAATATCACATGTAGAACCACTTTCTGCAATTTCACCCGAAACAATTCTGATTTCTATCGAAACAATTCCTGCGCTTTGCAATCCTTTCGTCTGAAACATATGTGCTCCTAAATGGTGTCCGACAACCCTTAAGTGTGTCACCCTATGGTTTGCGAATAATGCAGACATGATTGAGACTCCTCTCGGATCAATAATCAGAAGCAGGACCTGGAGATCCATACTGACTCCTGCACATTTAACGATGACTTCTGTGATCGTGAGAACCTTTAACGCTAGTAATTTAATCCCTTTGTCTCATGATATAATACATGTCCGAGATTCGATCATCGGTATCCAAATACCTAGTTTGATCTCGTTACCGACATGCACTATCTTCTCGTTCCCGTGATATAACATTCTAGTGATCACATCACTTGCTTGCAAGCTATCTTAATGTGATATCACCGAGAGGGCCCAGAGTATATCTATCCGTCATCAAGATTGAAAAATTCCACTCTTGATCCATGAGCCTCAACATAACACCTTCGTAGCACTGAACCCACCTTTATAGTCACCCTGTTACGGTGTGACGTTTGATGTTATCAAGATACTCTTCCGGTGTTAGCAATTAACATGATCTCATGGTCTAAGGACTAAGATTACTTCATATGATGTTATAGCAATATAAACATAATGACTTTGATCGTAATGCTATACTTCGGATAAATGTTCATCACATCATTTCACAAATGCTGTGACCTCGTTATTAACAACATCCAATATGCATGATCAGGAAACTTTGATCATCTTGTTATCAACGAGCTAGTCTATAAGAGAGGCATAACTAGGAACCCTTTTTGTTTATTAAACACACATGTATTAACGTTTCCTATCAATAAAATTATAGCATGCAAAATAAACATCTATCATATACAAGGAATACATAATAACAACTTTATTATTGCCTCTCAGGGCATATTTCCTTCAGTCTCCCACTTGCACTAGAGACAATAATCTAGTTTACATAGTGATAAATCTAACACCCATGGAGTTCTGGTGTTGATCATGTTTTTCCCTAGGGAGAACTTTAGTCAACGGATCTGCCACATTTAGGTCCGTGTGTACTTTACAAATCTTTATATCTCCATCCTTGACATGCTCGCGGATGGAGTGAAACCGGCGCTTAATATGCTTGGAATTCTTGTGAGACCTTGGTTCCTTGGCGTTGGCTATGGCTCCATTGTTGTCACAATAGATCACCATTGGGTCCAATGCACTAGGAACCGCACCTAGTTCTGTTATGAACTCCTTCATCCAAACCGCTTCCTCTGTCGCTTCTAAAGCAGCAACATATTCCGCCTCCGTCGTTGATCCAACGACCACAGGTTGTTTCGAACTCCTCCAACTAACTGCTGCTCCATTCAAGGGAAATACGTATCCGGATTGAGACTTAGAGTCATCCAGATCAGTGTCAAAGCTAGCATCGACATAACACTTAGCGACTAGCTCTTCTTCACCTCCGTATACAAGAAACATATCCTTAGTTCTTCTTAAGTACTTAAGGATATTCTTGACCGCTATCCAGCGTTCCGAACTTGGATCAGATTGGTACCTACTAGTCAAACTAATAGCATGTGCCACATCCGTTCTTGTACATAGCATGGCGTACATTACAGAGCCTATGGCTGAGGCATAGGGGATCTTATCCATTATCTCTCTTTCTTCCGCCGTAGCTGGACTTTGAGTCTTGCTCAATGTCTTTCCTTGCAACATTGGTAAGAACCCCTTCTTACTTCTGTCCATATTAAACTTCTTTAATATCTTATCAAGGTATGTACTCTGCGATAGCCCAATTAGGCGTCTCGATCTATCTCTATAGATTTTAATGCCTAATATATATGAAGCTTCACCAAGGTCCTTCATCGAAAATTTCCTGTTTAGATAACTTTTAACACTGTTTAAAAGATCTATATCATTTCCAATCAATAATATGTCATCCACATATAATATCAGAAATGCCACATTGCTCCCACTCACTTTCTTGTAAATACAAGTCTCTCCATAAGTTTGGACAAATCCAAACTCTTTGATCACCTCATCAAAGCGGAGATTCCAACTCCGGGATGCTTGCTTCAGTCCATAGATGGATCGCTGAAGCTTGCATACCTTATCAACATCCTTAGGATCGACAAAACCCTTAGGTTGTATCATATAAAATTCTTCTTCAATATTACTATTAAGGAACGCAGTTTTGACATCCATCTGCCAGCAATTGCTAACATAATCCTAACCGACTTTAGCATCGCTACGGGAGAGAATGTCTCATCGTAGTCAACTCCTTGAATTTGTCGAAACTCCTTTACGACAAGTCGAGCTTCATAGATGGTCACATTACCATCAGCATCAATTATTCTTTTGAAAATCCATTTATTCTCAACGGCCTTTCAATCGTGAGGTAAGTCCACCAAGGTCCAAACCTGGTTTCGTACATGGATTCCATCTCGGATTTCATGGCTTCTAGCCATTTGTTGGAATCCGGGCTCATCATCGCTTCTTCATACGTCGCAGGGTCATCTATTTCATCAATCATGAAATTCATAACATGATTGTCGTACAGTTCAGGAGCTGCACGTGTCCTGCTTGACCTGCGAGGTTCTGCATTATCCTCTTTTGGAGTTTCATGATCATTATCATTAGCTCTCTCTTCATCAGGTGAAGTCAACTCTGAAACAACTTCCGGTGCTGCGCCACTCGCCAATTCATGAAGAGAAGGTTCAATAACCTCTTTGAGTTCTACCTTCCGACTACTCACACCTTTCACGAGAAACTCCTTCTCAAGAAAGGATCCATTCTTGGCAACAAAAATCTTGCCCTCGGATCTGTGATAGAAGGTATACCCAATCGTTTCCTTAGGGTATCCTATGAAGACATATTTTTCCGCTTTGGGTTCGAGTTTATCGGGCTGAAGTTTCTTCACATAAACATCGCATCCCCAAACTTTAAGAAATGACAGCTTAGGTTTGTTTCCAAACCATAATTCATACGGTGTCGTTTCAACGGATTTAGACGGTGCCCGATTTAAAGTGAATGCAGCGGTTTCCAGTGCATAACCCCAAAATGACAGTGGCAAGTCAGTCAGAGACATCATAGATCAAACCATATCCAATAAAGTACGATTACGACGTTCCGACACACCATTACATTGTGGTGTTCCGGTAGGTGTGAGTTGTGAAATTATTCCACGGTCTTTCATATGTGTGCTAAACTCGTAACTAAGATACTCTCCTCCACGGTCGGACCGCAGAAATTTGATCTTTCTATTACGATGATTTTCCACTTCATTCTGAAATTTCTTGAACTTTTCAAAGGTTTAAGACTTATGTTTCATCAAATAGATATACCCATATCTACTCAAATCATCTATGAAAGTAACAAAATAACGATATCCACCTCGCACCGACACACTTATTGGTCCACACACATTAGTATGTATGATTTCCAATAAATCTGTCGCCCGTTCCATTGAACCGGAAAACGGCGTTTTAGTCATCTTGCCTATAAGGCATGGCTCACATGTATCAAATGATTCAAAATCAAGTGATTCCAAAAGTCCATCAGAATGGAGTTTCTTCATGTATTTAACGCCAATATGACCTAGACGGCAGTGCCACATATATGCAGATATATCATTATCAAGTTTAATCCTTTTAGCATCAACATTATGAATATGCGTAATATTACTATCGAGATCCAACAAAAATAAACCATTCAACATAGGTGCATGACCATAAAAGATATCATTCATATAAATCGAACAACCATTGTTTTCATATTTAAAGGAATAACCACTTTGCATCAAACACGATTCGGATACAGTGTTCATGCTCAGTGTGGGCACCAAATAACAATTATTCAAATTTATAACTAATCCCGACGGCATATGGAGAGGTAGCATTCCGACGACGATCACATCAACTCTTGATCCATTGCCGACCCGCATCATGACCTCATCCCTTGCTAGATGTCGCTTGTTCCGCAGCCCCTGAATCGAGTTACATATATTAGCAACGGATCCCATATCAAATACCCAGGTGCTACTGCGAGTACTAGTCAAGTACACATCAATAACATGTATATCACATATACCTTTGTTTGCCTTGCCGGCCTTCTTGTCCGCCAAATACTTGGGGCAGTTGTGCTTCCAATGGCTAGTCCCCTTGCAATAGTAGCACTCGGTATCAGACTTAGGGCCAGCTCAGGGTTTCTTTTCAGGTGCGGCAACAGATTTGCCACCCTTCTTTCCCTTCTGCTTGCCTTTCTTGTCCTTCTTGAAACCCGTGGTCTTATTGATCATCAACACTTGATGTTCTTTCCTAATCTCCACTTCTGCAGTCTTAAGCATTAACAGAAGCTCGGGAAGAGACTTCTTCATGCCCTGCATATTATAGTTCATCACGAAGCTCTTGTAGCTAGGTGGCAGAGATTGGAGAACACGATGTATGCCTAAGTAAATGGGAATCGTTATTCCCAAGGACACAAGCTTATCAGCGTACCCAGACATTTTGAGTACGTGCTCACTAACAGAGCTGTTCTCCTCCATCATGCAACTAAAGAACTTTTCAAAAGCATTATAACTCTCTACGGCAGCATGGGTATCGAAAATCATTTTCAATTCTCCCATGGTATCAAAGGCATTGCCATTTCCGAAACGCTTTCGAAGTTCTGGCTCTAGCCCATACAATATGCCGCAATGAACTAAGTTGTGGTCCTCCTGACAAGTTATATAGACATTCTTTTCCTCATCAGGGGCATCAGGAGCTGGTGGGGGGCCTAGTAGCGCCTCTAGCACATATTGCTTTTGTGCAGCAGTGAGGAGAATCCTCAATTCATAGCCCAGTTGGTGAAGTTGCTACCATTCGCAGCAAGTTTCTCTTTCTCCATGAACACATTGAAATTAAAAGCAGGTGGTGCCATCTACAACAGAATTTGTAAAGTATATTTAGACTAAGTTTATGATAGATTGAGTTCATCTAATCCAAATTACTAATGAACTCCCACTCAAAAACGACATCCCTCGTGTCCTTTTGGTGATTACATGAACCAAATCCACTACACCAAGTCCGATCATCACGTGAGTCGGTGTAGCTTCAAAGGCGAGCATCTATATGGGCATCATATCAACTATATGACTCATGCTTAACCTTTCAGTCCGTGTTCCGAGGCCATGTCTGTACATGCTAGGCTCGCCAAGTAAGAACCTTAGTATTCACGTGTGTAAAACTGTCTTACACCCGTTGTATGAAAGCGTAGAGTCGAGTACACCCGATCATCACGTGATGTCTCGAAACACGATCCATAGAACGGTGCATACTTAAGGAAGAACATATTTTATCTTGATATCTAAATGAGGGATCATCTTACAATGCTACCAAAAGCGCCAAACTAGTAATATAAGATGCAAACATCTAATGTGTAAAGTGAGATGATATGGTCCATGCATTTGATCTCTATCATTTGCATCGTGGTATGATCTCTATCATTCCTTTGTGTGTAAGGCCAAGGTCTATGGAACTTACATGTTAAGTGTGTTGTAAGAGTATCTATCATACATCCACTTACAACAATACCATATCAAGACACTAGCCCAGCAACGATCTAAACTAGACCCCTCTAATTTATCAATTGCGAGTTTTACGTGGCTTAGGGCTTTCGAAGATAGAACCGGTCTTACCTACGAACATGAACCACAACGAGGATAACCAAGTTATTAGCAACTCGTTGTAAATCAGATATTGACTATAGTAGGAGAGACAGACACCCGCTAGCCACTTATGCACAACTAGTTGCATGTCAGTCGTGGAACCGGTCTCATGTGCGATGACATGTAAGGTTGGTCCGGGCCGCTTCATCCCACTATGCCAACAATATCCAAAAATACATAGAAGTTGCAATAACATGATCATCATCGCCCACATATAAACATATGTGTACTACCCGTGCAAAGCACCTACGCATAGATCAGGCTCTGATACCACTATTGGGTTCGCAGCATAGAAAACAAAAATTTTCCTACGAAGAGAACTTATACGCCAAGATCTATCTACTAGATATAGAGCAACGGGTGGATATACATCCATGGAGAACTTACTCTCGAAGACAACAATGTTTTGTTAACGAGTTGGAACTCGTGGATGATGTAGTCGTACGAGTTATGTTAACAAGTTGGAACTCATGGATGATGTTTCAGATCGTGTGGAAGTCTGAGCGCCGCAAATCAGCAGCGCATCCGTCCTCGTACACACGTTCAAGCCACCAGACAACCTCCACCTCCTCGCTCCAGCGAATCAGCGGAAGCAACAACTCCTTCCAGACGCAAGGCCACCGGAAACATGTATCTCGCTAATCCAAGACCATGGGGGAATATTTAGAGGGGGAGAGAGATCCTTCACGAGGAGGTGTATTTTGTGAGGGAGGAGAGGGGGGGATCCTCCCCTACCGTGGCGGCGGCCAAGGAGGGTGCCCCCACCTCTTCCTCATTCATGTGGTGGAAGCTCCACTCACATCAATTTTGACTCCATCCAAAATTCCACTCACATGCATTAAATTTCCACCAAATTTAATGCAACTCTCAATTAATAAAACTCTTTTATTTATTTTATTCAGAATTTTGTTAATTACTTTAATTGACAAACATTCACATAAAACCCCTTGCAACATTTCAATATCACATGTAGAACCACTTTCTGCAATTTCACCCGAAACAATTCCGGTTTCTATCGAAACAATTCCTGCGCTTTGCAATCCTTTCGTCTGAAACATATGTGCTCCTAAATGGTGTCCGGCAACCCTTAAGTGTGTCACCCTATGGTTCGCGAATAATGCAGACATGATTGAGACTCCTCTCAGATTAATATGGTTCGCGAACATGTATCTCGCTAACCCTTAAGTGTGTCACCCTATTCATCACATCATTTCACAAATGTTGTGACCTCGTTATTAACAACATCCAATGTTCATGATCAAGAAACTTTGATCATCTTGTTAATCAACAAGCTAGTATATAAGAGCATAACTAGGAACCCTTTTTGTTTATTAAACACACATGTATTGACGTTTCCTATCAATACAATTATAGCATGCAAAATAAACATCTATCATATACAAGGAATACATAATAACAACTTTATTATTGCCTCTCAGGGCATATTTCCTTCACAAATGTCCCATTCATGAGCTCCCCAACAATATTATTATCAATAACTTTTATGCAAGGCTTTCTCTTCATGATAAGGATTTATTGGATGCTTCTTGTGCTGGATCATTCACTCGCATGGAAGAAGAAGCTAAATGGGATCTTCTGGACCATATTCAAGACAATGTTGAAGCTTGGGAGAATGACAAAGGAAGAAAGTCAAGTATAAATTATGATTATGAATGCATTGAATCTTTTATGGGACTTGATGACTTTCAAAACATTAAAAATGCTTATGGTCTAGACTCTCAAGCTATTGCAAATTGTTTTAAGGCTTTTGCTTCTTATATTGAAATTCCAAAAAAGGGATGGAACAAGTACCATGCACCTTATAAAAATATTGTTGACCGTGTTCCTGTTGGGAGTGCTGAGTATTGCACTATTGATCACATCTTACCTGAACCTTATATCAAGAAGATACCCTTCCCGGATAAGGTAAAGGATCATCCTATGATAACTAGTGTAATCACTAAAAGTGAAAAGAGAACTGTAAAACCTGATGAACAAATAAACATTGAACCTATTGTAGCAATTGTTAAAGATCTTGTCACTAAAAGTGTAGAAGATGGGCACATAGTCTTTTGTGAGGACGCTTCTAATATTGTATCACATCCCAATAGAACTAAAAAGGCTAGTGTCCCTGTGCTTTCTGTTAGAATTGGTGATCATTGCTATTATGGTTTGTGTGATATTGGTGCTAGTTCAAGTGCTATTCCTTATGAGCTTTATAAAGAAATTATGCATGAAATCAGTCCCTGCGAGTTGGAAGAGATTGATGTAGTTATTCACCTTGCTAATAGAGAAACCATCTCTCCAATTGGTATTGTGCGGGATGTAGAAGTTCTTTGTGGTAAGATTAAATATCCTGCCGATTTTCTAGTACTTGGTTCAGCTGCTAGTAAAACTTATCCTATCATTTTTGGTAGACCTTTCTTGAGTACTTGTGGAGCTATTATAGATTGCAAGAGGGAGAAAATCTTAACTAAAATTGATGGGGAATCTTATGAGTTTAACTTTTCAAAATTTACTAAAGAACCTTGTGAAAATGAAACCCATAATGAGGATTTTCGAGTTGAACAACTTGCGTCTATTTCTCTTGATCCTAACAATGCTTTGCAGCAATTTATGGAAGACCACGAAATTGAGATCTTCATGGAAGAAAGGAATGAGATTGACGAGATTCTCCGTCATCAACCCAAGATGCTTAAGCATAACTTGGCTATAGAAGAATTGGGTACCACGTTGCCACCTAAAAAGGATCCGGTCTTCGATCTAAAACCTCTCCTTGACGATCTTAAATATGCATACATTGATGATAAAAATATATATCCTGTTATTATCAGCTCTAAACTTTCAGGGAAGGAAGAAGAAAGGTTATTGGAGGTTTTGAAGAAACACCGAGGGGATATGGGCTATACTCTGGATGATTTAAAAGGGATTTCACCTACTATATGTCAGCATGCTATCAATATAGAACCAGATGCAAAGCCAGTAGTAGAGCACCAACGGCGTTTAAATCCTAAGATGAAGGAAGTGGTAAGAAATGAGGTATTGAAACTCCTTGATGCTGGTATTATTTACCCTATTGCTTATAGTGAATGGGTTAGTCATGTTCATTGTGTTCCTAAAAAATGAGGAATTATCGTTGTTCCTAATGATAATGATGAGCTTATTCCCCAAAGAATAGTAGTGGGCTATAGGATGTGCATTGATTTTAGGAAAGTTAACAAAGTTACTAAGAAAGATCATTACCCGCTTCCTTTTATTGATCAAATGTTAGAAAGGTTGTCTAAAAAGACCCATTTTTGTTTTCTTGATGGATATTCTGGTTTCTTTCAAATTGCTGTTAAACAACAAGATTAAGAAAAAACTACTTTTACATGCCCTTACAGAACCTATGCTTATAGACATATGCCTTTTGGTTTATGTAATGCTCCTGCTACTTTTCAAAGATGCATGTCTGCTATCTTTCATGGTTTTTGTGAGGAAATTGTAGAAGTGTTCATGGATGACTTCTCCGTCTATGGAACTTCTTTTGATAATTGTCTGCACAACCTTGATAAAGTTTTGCAGAGGTGTGAAGAAACTAATCTTGTTCTTAATTGGGAGAAATGCCACTTCATGGTTAATGAAGGGATTGTCCTTGGGCATAAGGTTTCCGAAAGAGGCATCGAAGTGGATAGAGCTAAAGTCGAGGCAATTGAGAAAATGCCCTGCCCAAGAGACATCAAAGGTATTTGTAGTATCCTTGGTCATGCTGGTTTCTATAGAAGGTTTATTAAAGATTTCTCTAAGATATCAAAACCCCTCACTAATATTCTTCAAAAAGATGTACCCTTTGTTTTTGATGATGATTGTAAGGAATCTTTTGAAACTCTTAAGAAGGCTTTAACTACAGCTCCTATCGTTCAACCACCTGATTGGAGCTTACCCTTTGAAATAATGTATGATGTTAGTGATTTTGCTGTAGGTGCTGTCCTTGGGAAACGAATTGATAAAAAGTTAAACGTTATTCATTATGCTAGTAAGACTCTTGATGTTACTCAAAGGAATTATGCTACTATTGAAAAAGAATTCCTAGCTGTCGTTTTTGCTTGTGATAAGTTTATACCTTATATTGTGGACTCAAAAGTCACCATTCATACTGATCATGCTGCTATAAAGTACCTTATGACGAAGAAGGATGCTAAGCCTAGGCTTATTAGATGGGTGCTGCTTTTACAAGAGTTTGATCTACATATTGTAGATAGGAAAGGTGCTGAAAACCCTGTAGCTGATAAGTAAGCCCATAGTTCAACAAAACCATCTAAAGAAGAAAGAAAAGATTATACTCTACATAGCATGCAAAAGTGGCTATGTAGGCTTCCATATTCCACCATGTGAAAACAAGAGAGGTTCAGGTATGGAAGCATGTATAAAATAGAAGGAACCATTCCCAAATAGATATGAGCTAGAATTAAATACCAAATAAAATGCATTTGCTCATATTTAAATAGGATGGAAGAATTGGTGGATGGAACCAAAGGAAGGTGGCAATGTGGATTGTGGAGTTGTAATAGATATGCCCCCAACTCCACTTGGGCATCAAGCAATATATCAAGATGCAAATATAATTTATCAAGAAGCCACTACATTAACAAGAGGCAAATACAAGATGCAATTATGAGGACAAGAAGGAAATACAAGTGTTTTAGTCCATCTTCGCTACCGCGCCAAATGTTCACTCTGACTCGACAACCCTAACCTATGCTTCATCTGGACATGCGACTCGTCTTCGTGTCCGTTGTAGCAACCACGCCGAACATCCACTCTGACTCGACAACCCTAACCGTTGCTTCATATGGTCGCGTGGCTCCTCTCCATGTCCGTTGTCGCTACCATGCCGAACATGCACCCCAAATCGATAGCCCTAACCGTTGCTTCATCTGTACGCACGGCTCGTCTCCATGTCGGTCGTCTCTACCGTGCTGAACATCCACTCTGGCTCAATATCCCTAACCGCTGCTTCATATGGACACGCGGCCCATCTTCATGTCTGTCGTCGCTACCACGCCGAACGTCCACTCCAACTCGATAGCCCTAACCGCTGCTTCATCTAGACACACAACTTGTCTCCATGTCCGTCCTTGCTGCCACGCAAAACGTCCACTCCGACTCGATAGCGCTAACCGCTGCTTTATCTAGACGTGTGGCTCGTATTCGTGTCCATCGTCGGTACCGCGCTGAACATCCACTCTGACTCGATAACATTAACTACTGCTTCATCTGGATGTGTGGCTTGTCTCTGTGTCCGTCGTCACTACCGTGCCGAACATCCACTCTAACTCGACAACACTAACCGCTGCTTCATATGGACGCGTGGCCCATCTCCGTGTCCATCGTCGCTATTGTGCTGAATGTCCACTCCAACTCGACAGCACTAACCGCCACTTTATCTGGACACGCGGATCGTCTCTATGTCCGTTGTCTCTACCGCGTCAAACATCCACTCTGACTCGACAACCCTAACCGCTGATTCATCTGGACGTGTGGATCGTCTCTGTGTCCGTCGTCGCTACCATGCCAAACATCCACTTCAACTCGATAGTCTTAACTGCTGCTTCATCTGGACGCGTGGCTCATCTCCGTGTCCATTGTTGCTACCACGCCGAACGTCCACTCCGACTCGATGGCCTTAACCACTGCTTCATTTAGACACGCGGCTCGTCTCCGTGTCCATCGTCGCTATCGCGCCGAACGTCCAATAAATAAATATAATCAAGTAAGTACTAGTAGGGAAAACCCTATAGATGGATTTATTACCGCCGGCGAAGTGGGCACGTGGGTTGCCGGCGGTAAGGCCATCCAGGCCTTCCTCGCGTTACCGCCGGCGAGAGGAAAATGGAAGCGTCGGGGCTGGCCCAATTATCGCCGACAAAGAGGTCTGGTGCATGCTGAGGATGTTGTGGGCCACGTGCCCCCCGGATGGGCTGGCCAGTACTACTGGCGTATGAATCCCATATGCGTCGGGGGTACAGTGGGCTGGATGGGCCTGCCCGGGCCGAAAAGATTTAGCCCTGGCAAATTACGCCCTTAGGCACCGGGGGTCCACCTGTCAGTGCATCATGTCTCAACGAGGTACCCCTCCCCACCCCCATCGGCCATCTCACCGATGAAAAATCGAACCCCTAGCTAATCCCCACCCGCAAGCCTAGCCATCGCTCCGTCGTCCGCCTCCCCATCCTTGCTCCGCCGTCCGTTTCGCCGTCGAAGGGAAGGAGGAGGAGCCCCCCGCTCTGCCGTCCGCCTCGCCGAAGGGAAGGAGGAGGAAGGCATCATCGTCACCGTCTGCCTTGTCATCGCCATCCGCCTCGCCGTCGCCCATCCACGTCTGATTCGCTGTCCCCGTCCTCGCTGTCGTTAGGTGTCAGTAGCGCTGTTTGTCCTCGATAGTGTCAGTTAGGTGTTCGTCCTCGACAGTGTTAGTTAGATATCAAGTTTCAGTTAGGTTCAGTAGCGCTGTTTGTCCTCGATAGTGTCAGTTAGGTGTCAAGGTTCAGTTTCCTCAGAACATAGGATTCTAGAAGTAGTCGTTTTCTAGATGGACTGTGACGCGATCTGTGCGCGGAGGTCTGAGTCTTTAGGATCTCCGTGGGCTCGTTCCGAGATGTGGGATGACACGCCTCAGTAGGGAACATGGCGATAGCCACGGGTTGCTTTGATTCCAGGAGAATAAAAGGAAAGAAGAAACAAATTAGTCACTTGATTAGTTCATGTTCATGTTCAACTTATTAGTTCAGGTTCAACTGATTAGAATAAAAGGAAAGAAGAAACATGAACGCCTAATGTATATAGCCTAGTTGGAGAAATTCCTCCTTTCTAATGAATGAATTGCATATTTCAGTTAGGTTTCATTATCTTAATTCACAACATAGAGTCTTCCTGATATTCTGATTATAGTTTTATAAGAAATTACTGCTCCCATGTTTTATGTATGTATGCAGCTGCTAGTTTATGTATGTAGTCTAGTTCATGTTCAACTGATTAGTCACTTGATTCATGTTTATCCAGTGATCTCTTTCTAATGTATGTAGCTTAGTTGGAGAATTCCTCCTTTCCACTTTTCATGAACAACACACAAGAACACACACTCATTTATTCAGTTACTTGTACACTTGTAATTTACTTCCTATGATTCAGTTACTTGTACACTGTTTTTGCCAATATGTCTGTTTGTCTATTTAAGTAGTATGGCGCAGCGGGAGCTGAAGTACCACGGTGTGTTCAAGAAGTCGACGAGGATCCCCACTTGGGAGGCTAAGATCACCATCGATGGGATTATGTGCCACCTTGGGACATGGCAGTCCCCCGAGGAGGCGTCACGTGCCTACGACTGCATAGCAGTCCAACACAGAGGGGCTAGGGCGATCCTAAACTTCCTCGAGGATCGATCTAGGGCCATTCAGAATAGGCCCTTGGGTATGAGAGTCGCCACGAGGACGGAGGAGCAGGAGCACCGACTGGTCGAGAGACAGCTTGTTGACCCCTTGGTCCAGACACTCTACGCGGATCCTATAGTGATGTCGCAGTAGTACAAGGTCTTGGCGACCATTACGCGCCAGCAACCCATCCAGGAGGCGGGTCCCTCTAGGTCCGACTGCGCGAGCTCCTCCACCGCGCGCCCTTAGGGCCCATACTACGAGTTCAGCCCTGGCGACTTCACCGTCACACCCACGCTTTCTAATGACCTAGGTTCCTTAGGTTTATCGTCTGACGACGACGGCGACGTCTGATCTAGCTAGACTTTGTCATATATTTCTTTAGACTTATCCTGCTAGAATTTTTCATATATATCACTTATCCTGCTAGATGTGGATCAGCTACTTGTCATATATTACTTATCCTGCTACTTAATTACTTTATAACTATGTTTACTATGCGTCTTCTTTCTAGATAAATATATAGAATGGATCAAGTGTGCAACAATTGTGCACAATCATTAGGAAGGTGCCTGGACAAGAAGTTTCCCATAGTGCTCCCTGTCGGGTTTGAGGCTAGGACGGTATGTGCTCTTTAAGATACACAATATCATGGATGTCTTTATATAGAATAAAAATAAACCATGGGCTTTGTTGTATCGTTATTATTTTACTTAGTCAATCCCTTGCGCTTGGCGACGGGACTTCATGGACCATATCCATAGAAGCATGGATAAGGTTGTCATGTTTACTGTCACTTTGACGCATCATAATCATCCCGATAGGACGTATCACGTTAGGGTCACCAACAAGGAGGCCCGAACATATTTTAGTGGTCCTGGATGGAACAGACTCCTCATCTTGTACGACGACATGCAAGAGGGACGGGAGTTCAAGTTTTTTGCTCAGTCATACTTATGGTATCATCTATTTCACTTGCTTTCCTCCCGACTCTTCCGACGAGGGTGAAGATGAGTGAACTCTAGATAATGCTATATGAACCAATGTCCTAGCTATATTGAACATTTGGTGGATATTGCTATTGTTTCCTATGTTAATATGTATTTTGTTGTCATTATCCTGTATACTATGTATTCCTGTATTCATTTGTGTATTCTGTCTATTTATTTATTTTTTGCTCTGATACATAATAGTGTCGGCGAACAAATTGTATTACCCCTAGAGAAGAGATGTGCGCCAGTGTTAGGGGACATTATCCCTGCCGAATGGGGCTACTCGCTGGTGGTATGCTCAGTTATCGCCGGCGAATGGTGTAGTTTGCCGGTTGTAACGTATTACCGCCGGCGAGATGGTCACCGGCGAACTGGAACTCGCTGGTGGTAGATGATTTTGGTATGCCGGCGGTGAGCCTTTTTCTACTAGTGAAGAGTGTTCACGGTAAACACAAAACAAAATCTCATCTGGCTAGCATAATACAAAACATATGCATAATATATTGCTACTTTGTGGGGCCAATAGATTGAGCTACTACCATCTAGCCTCACGTCCCAACCCGATGGTAAAAGCAGAGGAGTCGAGCCACACGAACTAAACTAGCTATCGCAAAGGTCTTGCCCGAAAATGAAATTTCGGTCATCCAAAAAGTGAATAGAGAGGAAGAAAACAAAAAGTGGATGGAACCAAAGGAAGATGAAATGTGGATGGTGGAGTTGTAATAGATATGCCCCCAACTCAACTTGGGCATCAAACAATATATCAAGATGCAAATATAATTTATCAAGAAGCCACTACATTAATAAGAGGCAAATACAACAGGCAATTATGAGGACAAGAAGCAAATACAAGTGTTTTAGTTCATATTTGCTACCACACCGAATGTCCACTCCAACTCGACAGCTCTAACCTCTTCTTTATCTAGACGCGCGGCTCGTCTCCGTGTACGTCGTCGCTACCGCGTTGAACGTCCACTCCGACTAGATAGCCCTAACCGCTGCTTCATCTGGACGCGCGGCTTGTCTCTGTGTCCGTCGTCGCTACCGCGCCAAACGTCCACTCTGACTCGATAGAACTAACTATTTCTTCATCTGGACGCGCGGCTTATCTCCGTATCCGTCGTCGCTATCGCGTTGAACGTCCATCCGACTCGACAACACTAATCACTGCTTTATTTGGACACGTGGCTCGTCTCCGTATCCGTCGTCGCTACCGCGCCGAATGTCCACTCTGACTCGACGACACTAACCGCTGCTTCATATGGACTCGCGGATCGTCTCCATGTCCATCATCGCTACCGCGCCGAATGTCCATGCTGACTCGACAACCCTAAGCATTGCATCATCTGGACACGCGGCTCGTCTCCGTGTCCATCATCGCTACCGCGTCGAACATCCACTCTGATTCGACATCCCTAACCACTGATTCATCTGGACGCGCGGCTCATCTCCGTGACCGTCGTCGCTACGACACTAAACACCCACTCCAACTCGACAACCCTAACCGCTGTTTCATCTGGATACGTGGCTCGCCTCCGTATCCATCGTCGCTACCACGCCAAACATCCACTCTGACTCGACAACAATAGTTGTTCCTTCATCTCGACGTGCGGCTCATCTCCGTGTCCGTCGTCGCTACTGTGCCGAACGACCACTCTGACTCGACAACACTAACCGCTGCTTCATCTAGACACACGGCTCATCTATGTGCCGTTATTGCTACCGCGCTGAACGTCCACTCCGAATCGATAGCCCTAACCACTGCTTCATATAGATGCGCAACTTGTCTCCGTGTCTGTCGTCACTACCGCGCCGAACATCCTCCCCAAATCGACAACCCTAACCACTGATTCATCTCCACGCGTGGCTTGTCACCGTGTCTATCATCGCTAATGTGCCGAACGTCCACTCCGACTCGACAGCCTAACCGTTGCTTCATCTGAACGTCCGGCTCGTCTCCGTGTTCTTCGTCGCTATCACGCCAAACGTCCAATAAATATAATAAAGTAAGAGTGTTCATGGTAAACACAAGAAAAATCTCATCTGGCTAGCATTACACAAACCATATGAATAATATATTGCTACTTTATGGGGCCAATAGATTGAGCTACTACTAGCCAGCCTCACGTTCCAACCCGATGGTAAAAGCAGAGGAGTCGAGCCTCACGATCCAACTAAACTAGCTATCACAAAGGTCTTTCCCGAAAAGGAAATGCCGGTCATCCAAAAAGTGAATAGAGAGGGAGGAAACATACTAGATATCGCGCCTGTCATGGGCCGTCGGAAGGAACCGTGCCTCCGGTCACCCAGGAAAGAGCCGTTTCGGTATGGAAAATGATCTTGTTCCCCCCGACGATCGCGTCCTCCCGTCGTCCTGGTCGCAGTCGTTGGATCAGATGCGATCCAACCATCCCCCACACGCCATGTCTCCCCCTCGACCCCCCGGGTTTGCTGCACAGGGTCAGACCACGCCCACGCCTCTCGGTGTCGGTTACCGGAAGCAGAGAGGGGCGACCGAGGCAGAGACGAAGGCGACCGCGGAGTGAGGCCACTCGATGATGGCAAGTGCTTCTTCCAGGGACGGCGCCGCCCGCGCGCAGGTCTTCCGGTTCATCCTCTCGGTCTCCTCTCACCTCCTGTCTTCTTTCCTAGCCACACGCGCCGATTTGCTCCCCGATTCGCTAACCCTAGGTAGCCACCGTGTGCTGCATGGCGAAATTGATGGTGAAGACGATGAATAAGACCAGATAGCCATGTAGCAACTAATATGTACTAAACAAGCTACTGATTAACACAATTGTAGCAAAAATAAAAAGATACTGAAGCATATTGAGAAACATGAAAGCGACACAATTGACGGAAAGCATTGTAGCAACTACTTTAGAGTAGATAAGCTACTGGTTAACACATCTGTAGCAGAAATAAAATACCAATGACATATCTTCAGAAAAAATACAGAAAATAACACAAGACATCTAATCAGTGTAGCAACTAATATACAGATGGTGAGCTAAAATTTAAGACAATTGTAGCAGAATTCAAGCGCTATTGAAGCAAAATTCAAAAGTTGGCAGAAATCATGCTGCCTTCTCCCATGTCAGCAACATGCTTCTGAAGCAACTTCTTCTGCTACATAAACAAACACTACAGAAGCAAGTGTGATTGATCAAATCTGAAACCCTAGCAGCAAAACTATGGGTGAAGCTGGAGCTTACCGATGGATCTGGCTGGTCCTCCTCGGAGTCTTGATCGAAGAACACCCCGGGATTGTTGTACCGACCACACATCTGCTGCTACAACGGAGCTCCGGCGCAACCGCTCGCCGAATCGGATCCATGTCGCCTTCGTGCTGCAGGGTTCGAAGCAGAACTCGAGGCAACAATTGGCGGTGGATTGTTGTGGTGAGGATGTCCAGAGGTGGGATAAGGAATGGATGAGCGAAGGTGAGCCATAGGCGGCACCGGGATTTGCTGCAGGGGTCGCCGTGGCACCACCGACCGCCGAGGAAACCTTGGGGGATTAGGTTTCCTTTGCTCTGTTTTTGCTACAATCTAATCGTTTTCTGCTTCAGAAGCAAACACGGAAGGAGGAGGGTGGCGGGTGGCGAGCTGACGGCCGTGATTGATTCGATCGGATGGCTGCGGAGGACGATGAGAATTTCCCATCTCCGGAGGACGCGTAGCGCGCTCCTTTCGGTATCTATCTCTACTCACAATGATTAAGATCGATTAGCCACACCATTGGAGCAAACGACTTTTCAACCAAAGGTTGTCTAATTTATAATCTACTACTAGATAAGTAGATATGCTGACAATATGTCAAACCATACCCGATGTATAATCTGCCTTTAGTTCTGCCGGTACAAATCAAGGAGTACGTACTCTCTGCGCGGTCTCTAAGCTGCAAATAATCGTAGCAACTATCTCAAATGGACAGTCATTATCTTGGACACTCAACCTAGGTCATGTTTTTTTTTCCGAAATGGAGGAAAGATCACCCGGCCTCTCTATCCAAGAGACGCACACAACCTTTACCTTTTTATTAGATTATTCATAAGACCTTCCAAAAAAAGTTTTACAAAGAACCTAGCTCATTGTAGGTGGCAGCAAGGGTTCTTCAATATCCATTTAGGTAATCCTTTTTAGTACATGGTATCTTAATAATAGCAGATTTCATGTTGTTTTTGACCTATTGAAGAACGTAACAATTATGTGTCGTCAGTGAAGACCTCGCGTAATCATCCTCGGAGCTCAGATAGTCCTCTTGTAGTTGTTATTGTAGACATAGGATCTAGCCAACCAGAGGTAGAGCACGAGCTCGGTAGCGCTGATGCCGGCGAGGAGCCAGTAGAAGTAGTCAAGGTGGGCGCGGTTGAGGTTGTCCGCGAACCAGCTATCGCCACCGCCGCTACCCGTGACACGATCGATGAAGGAGATGAGGGTGCTACTGATGAACCCGCCGATGCCGGTGATGCTAAGGTACAGAGCCAGCCCCAGGCTACGCAGCTCACCGGGCATCTGGTCGTAGAAGAACTCCTGCATGCCGACCAGGGCGAACACATCAGCCACCCCCATCATCGTGTACTGTGGCACCAGCCACGCGCAGCTCATTGGCACCGTCGCCCCTGGCTCGTTCACCAGGCCGTGCTTGAACGCGATCTCCAGACGCTGTGCCTCCACCAGCGCCGCGAAGGACACCGCGGCGAGGGAGACGGCCATGCCAGTGCCCACACGCTGCAGCAGCGTCAATCCTGACGGGTTTCCCGTCGCGTGCCGCAGTGCAGGGACCAGTAAATGGTCGTAGATAGGCACGAAGGTCAGGACAGATGCCGCTCCGAGCGTCTGCAGGGCCGCCGGCGGTAGCTCCAGGCCGCCGAAGACGCGGCGGTCCATGGTGCGGCCTTGCTTGTTGAAGAGTGTCATGACTTGCGCGTACACCACGCCGTACGCCAGGCACGCTGCCCAGATCGGCACCAGCCGTAGCACTCCGCGTGCCATCTCGGATTGGGCAGCGGCGTCTTTGTCTTCCTCCTCGCGCTGGCGGTGTCTCTTCATGAAGGTCGAGCTCCTAGCCAGCGCGGCGAGGCTACGGAAGAGGCGTGCGAAGGGGATCTCGGCTCCGGGGGTGGGCGTGTAGAGGCGGTAGGTGGGGGTGCCGACGAGGAAGACGGCGAAGGTGCATAGCATGATAACGCAGAGTAAGCCGAATCCAACTCCCCACCCGACATTCTCCTGGATGTAGCTGACCCCAGCGATGGCGACGAGGATGCCGACGGACATCGAGAAGAACCACCAGTTGAAGAGGGAGCTGCGGGACGCGCGCTCCTTGGGGTGATCAGGGTCGAACTGGTCGGCAGCGAAGGCGAGGCCGCATGGCTTGTCTGCGCCCTGTGCGATGGCGATGAGGTAGAGCGACACATAGAAGAAGGCCACCTGCAGCGACGAAGGCTCGGGAGAGTGATTGATGCCGTCGGATGGCGATGATGGCTTGACCATGATCGTGGACGCTACGGTGATCATACCGTACCCCTACATGCACACGTGCAATTGGTCAAAGTTTGCAGAACACTACAATAAATCAGAAAAAATTGAAAATTGGTAACAACATGGATCATTGCAGAAACTGAGATAATTATTGGCTCTGCCTCAAAAACATGTCAAGATATTTTCTGGTAATTCTGAAATTCCATCTCATATATACATAGTTGTTGGTTATTAGAAACTCGGAAAACACTTAGCATTTGGACAACCCTACATTATATCCTACAACATGAGTCATTGGAAAAAATTATAATGTGCTGCAATATGGATCATTGGAAAACAATTATCTGTGTTTCGAAAATCCTACAACAGAGTTAAAATTTTGAATTCATAACAACATAGAACATTATTAATTTTCGGTGGGAGTTACAAATTTCTCCCTATAATTTGGCTCTGCACGTGCAGAATGACTTTTGCTTCGGTGTGCCTCCTCTCGCAGACTGAAAACATGAGGACGTCCGTCTAAATTTGACTATTTTAAGGCCTAGTTTGGCAACAAAGTTTTCACAAAACTGAAGTATGACAAGACTATAGTATTTACTTGCCTGGGCTAGCAATACTTCAGTTTTAGAAAAAGAGGCCTGGAGTTGTTTTTCCAATACTTCAAAAATAGCACATTCTGAGAGATAATGAAGCAGTATTAATACTACGGTATTTCATCATAGCCAAACACATCAAAGTATTTTAAACTATAGTATTTTGAGAAACTAAAGTATTACTGAAATACTTCAAAAATACTTTGCTCCAAACACAGCCTTAATCGTTTAAATAGATGTAATGTCATGTTGCTTTTTGTGGAATGATAAAATACCTAGACGTCTCGCCCCTGCACACGGTTACAACCGCTACTCTACACCTCTGGACGCAGACATTCTAATTAAATATAGTAATAATCTTACTATAACATTGCGGAAAACGACATCTTGCCTACGACCTTGGTCCACTGGTGGAAAGGACCACGCTGAATTAGTATGAGACAACAAGGAAAATGCTGAAGGACAAAATCTTGGAGCAGGTCGTCTTCCATCCTAGTAAGCAACGTGTTCCGCGTGCAATGGGCTACCTACCGAGTTGGCGCCGGAGTAGTAATCATCGTGGTAAAAGTTGAACGCCGGCTATGTACCGAGTTAATCATCATTCTTGGAGATCGACCCGTCACGAATAAACTGTGGGACAGCTCCAAGATTGAGTTAGTTACCAGGATGTAGAGGGTGTAGGCGAGGATGATGGAGCGGTACCGCCCTAGGAAAGAATCGGCGAGGAAGGCGCCCAGCAGCGGCATCAGGCTGGCCGTGCCCGACCACCTATTGACGGCGGCCGCCGCCGCCGCGTTAGACTGGCCCAGCGGGCCGGTGAGGTAGGTGATGAGGTTCCCAGAGACGCCGAAGAGGGCGAAGCTGCCGGAGACCTCCAGCACTGCAGCCAAGCCGGGACATCGTGGCGTGTGGTATGTATTAGAGATATGTAGAACTGTCTACGGTTGTTGCTCAGCAAATTGGGGAACGTACCGACGATGAAGAGGGCGGAACGCCAGCCGCCGGAGGTGCTGCGGCGGACCGGGCGGCCGCGGAAGTCGGAGACGCCGGCGAGCGGCACCTCCTCCTGGTCGTCCGCGTCCGTGCAGGCAAGCAAGGGGGCCTCAGCGTCCACCATTGGCGTCATATCTCCGTGCTCGCTCTCAGTATGTGATACCAGTTTCTTGACTGGTTCGAGGGAGGACAGCGCGCGCGTGGGGTTTCAAGATAGAAGCCTGCCCTGAATGGTGGGCACACACCCACCTCCAAATGAGGTGTGCTTCGGCTAATCTGGCCGTACTTATGTTTTCCATTTCTTAAGTTTGGGAGGAGAAGACCTGTGATCGATCACATATAGCCAATTGTCAAATATATTGTCAACACTAAATGGACAAAACGGGTGAATAGCTCCTGTGCGATATCGTCCGAGTGAATTGGAAGGAGAGCGGCGTAGTTCGTCAAAATAGCTAGCACGGCATTTCTTAGGTAGAAAAAGGCCTAAGGCCATATGGGCATGGCTGGACGGGAGCCAGACCGAGCTGGCTCGGGGCGAGCCAGATAAAAGCACGAGCTTTTCCGGCCGAGCCCGAGCCAGCTCGCAACAGTTGGCGAGCCTCATCATGGAGCTCGGCCCGAGCTTCCAAAAGCTCGGTGCAGCTTGGAGCAACTCGCGAGCCCGGCGGCGACGAGTCACTGACATGTGGGGCCCTTGTTCAATGACATCGGCAGTGCGGGACAGCGCGGCGGTTGGAGGCCACAACAGTAGTGTGACGCGACGAGGTGGTGCCTGCTAGGCAGCGACGGCGTCTAGGCAGCATCGCGACTAGCATGGCGCGAACAAGGCACATCAAGTCGCGGGTTCTTGGGGGCTAGGCAGCGGGACGTCCTGCGCCGGTGGTGGCGGCACAGACCTGGAGCAAGACACCATTCTGGAAGAAGCTCTAGTCGATCATCGATCAGTCAAATGGGCCCAAAATTCTAGCCCATCTTGATCTCCCTCTCTTAATACAATCCTTTCTCATTTTAGAAAAAAAAGCGGCGAGCCAACGAGTTGGACCGGGCAGAGCCTGGCTTTTCCCGAGCTCGCTGCAGTCTAGGATGGTAGGCTCGGCTCGGTCTAGACTCGGCAGCTGGCCGAGCCCATCTCGCTGCGAGCCCTAAAACTCGGGTCGTACGTCCAGGTATACATATGGGCCTTAAAACGGTCGTCAATGACACAGTTCAGTTAGTTCACATTTATGTTAAGACAAATTGGTCGCACTTATTAGCAGCTGTCGGACCGAGTCAAACCAACCGCTTCCGACTGAGCGCGCGTCACCTCCTGTAGCTCCCCTGGCGGCGGCGGAGCTCACCCATCCTTCTCGGCGGCGGCAACACAACATTCTCAGTGGCGGGTGCGCTTTCGTTCTACAACGAAGGTGGTGACTGGCATTTGAAACCCTAATTCCCCTCCCATCCTTCTCAAATTAGATCTGAACATACCGTTTGAACCCTAGATTGTGAAGTCCGGGTGTGCTGAGCGAGGGGAACGAGATGGAGCCGCGAGAGGGAACTCGTAATCGGTATTTCCTGCTCAGTTTGATTTGCCTCCTTGTTCGCTTCCGCTAGCTCACAATGGCTGCCAAAAATAGGGAGATGATGTTGTGTGGCACACCTTCGAATTTTGTATCAAATTCTTTCCCTCTAGGGTAGTGTTAGATAATGGCAGCATGTAGGTCATTGAGAGAGACACGATTGTTAAACGAGACGTAGAATTTGCAGACACTGATCCCCAAGACCTACAAAGCATGGAAGAGAAGGCAGTGAGGAATGTGGTGAACAAAATTGGAGAGCGTGTGGTTTGGGGGCCAGAGCAAGAAGTATCTTTGTTACAATTTTATGATTGGAAAGGTGAGTATGTTAGAATTGAGATAGGGAAAGAAATGGTTGATGAAATTGATCGGCAAGACGGCTAGACAAGCAAAAGTGCTATGTTTTTAGCACATATCATTGATCCGAAGTCGGATTCGAGGGTTGGATATGTACCCTCGAAGTTGGCTTCTCAGATGGTTGATGATGATTGGGCTGCACAAAGGCAGATAATGCCTATAGTTACTGAATTGTCGGTGTTGACAGGGGAGGCTAATGCATATGCACAAGATGCAGTTAATTGTGCTGGAAAGGTTGTATCTAGTGATTGTAATACAATTGAGATAAGTGTCAAGACTGATTTGGTCATTGAACTGATGTCTGACTTTCAAATGGAAAACCTTTTTGGCATTCTTGTAGATGACAAAGACAAGGAGAAGGAGATGGATGAAGCTGCAGATGATGGTATTAGACGTTCAAGGAATGATGCATATATAGATTTAGAGTTGATGCAGAATGCTGCAGTTGATATAGATGATGGACATGATGATGAGCTCATAAGTGTTTATGACAAAGAAAATCCAGTTATTAAAGTAGGGAGATTATTTCCAAGCATGGATACGTTTAGGATGTGTGTCATGACTTATGCAGTCAAACATGAATTTGAAACCAATACTTTGTGGACTGACAAAAAAGTTCTATGCAAGGTGCAAAGGTTTTGATGGTGGTGTCAAGCCATGCAAGTGGTATACATCTGCTAGACGCCAACCTGATGGAAGGACAATAAAGGTGAATCAAATTCCAAAAGCACCTACTTGTATTACAAGTTCAAAAAAAGTTTCAACCACAACATCACAACTTTGGGTTGCAGAAAAAATCACTCCTATTTTAGCCAAGACACCAAACACCACTACAAAGAAATTGAAAGCAGACTTAGAAAAGCAATACCCAATCAAGCTGAAATATACTACAGTGTGGAAGGCAAAGCAAAGGGCAATGAAAGAATTATATGATGATTGACAAATATCTTTAGAATGCTTTATAACTTCAAATCAGAAGTGGACAAGAGGTCACCTGGCAGTGTTGTGGAGATAGATATTGAGGTAATACCAAATGGGAAAGTCTTCTACTCTGAATTCTTAATGGCTTTAAAACCTTGCATTGATGGCTTCAAAGCAGGGTGTCATCCATATTTGAGCATAGACTCATCATTTTTGACTGGCAAGTGAAATGGTCAACCAGCAGCTTACAATGCTCTAGACGGACATAATTGGATGTTCCCTATAGTTGTTGGCATGTTTCAGTCTAAGACAGAGGCTTCATGGATATGGTTTATGATGCAGTTGAAAAGATGCATAGGGTCACTGTCACCTTTGGCAGTCCACACCGATGCATGTAAAGGGCTAGATAATGCAGTCAAGAATGTTTTACCCATGCTGAACAGAGGGAGTGCTTTGGTCATATGTGGATGAATGTGATAAAAAAACCCAGAGAAGATGAATTTGTATGTCCATGGCAAGCAGCAAGATCTTACACCCAACATACATATGCATATCATCTTGGTAAGATAAAGGCATCAAGCAGTCAGTTTTCCCCTTGGTTGAACACCTACCATTCTCTATTGTGGTACATGTCAGGATTTAACACTACCAACAAGTGTGATCATATCAAGAACAACTTGGCAGAAAATTTTAACAATAGGGCGAAGGAGGTAAAAGACTTGCCTGTCCATGATATAGTTGACCAAATCGGGATCATGATTATGCGGTTGTGGAAATTGAGAGCAAGGCTTGGTGAACTTCTGCAAGGAATGGGAAGCTGCCTTCTATAGTGTAGTAGGAAGTCAATAGGAGCAGAAATCTTGCACATTTGCATGTTGAGAAATTGTTGTACATCATGTTTATGATTATTTCTCATAACTAGGTCATATAACATGACTAGATGCACACAGCCTGCTTTATTTATTATTCAATGAAATCTTACAAAGAGAATACAAAGATCAATTGAAGCCACCTCTCTAAACCAACTTGATGAAGGGGGTGGCCATGTCAGAACACTCTAACCGCACACCAACGCACATCATCAACATACCGAAGGTCCCGAAGCCGTCCCACGGCGGGTCAGGAGCACAAACCGGCCTAGCCGATCGTAACGCACACCATCGTGCACACTAAATCTTCTGCTGCCGCCATCTTCCACCAACCCATCTTCAGAAGGATCAAAATAATTCCCTTATCAGGCCTGCCATCAATGCCACCAAGACGCCAAACAGCGCCACCACCCTGCACGCATCCATCAGATACAAGCGCGGTCGCCGCCGAGACCCGTTGTCACCATGCCGCCGAGTCCCGTCAACCGACGTAGCTAGAAACCCCTAAAAGACCAGTCGTGCGTAGCACCTACCGAACCAGGCATGACATAGCGTAGCACCTGGCGGCTAGGCATGACTTGACATCTCCGCCGAAGACTCCGTGCAAGATGAAGCCGCTCCTCCTCCTACCTCTGCCATCTAGCGCCGCTCCACAAACGATGCCCCCAAGAGGGATCGCGACACCGCAGCGTCGCCAGTGTTCGATCCGAAGATCTTAGGGTTTCCCCCGGAGCGGCACGAGTGGGTAGATGATAATTGTAGGACAATGCCCTCAACAAGGTTACGACGCGAGACCGCTGCCATCGCCCACCTTGACCGGAGTCGCAACCCGGTTTTCACCGGTAACCACGCCGCCCCAACTCGCTGCCGGGGCTAAGATGTGGTATGCACCACACCCAGCCACAAACTGGCCGACCATCTCGGAAGAAGACGACCGCCGCCACCATGCCCGGAGCTGCTGCCCAGGACGCCCTCAGTCATGCGAAAGTAGCCCAGGGAGTCCATCCACATCATCGACGGGCAATAGTAGTTGTGCAGATGCCATGGCTGATCTAGGTCCAATGGACCCAGATCTGATCCGGATCCACGCCACCCCTACCATCCCCGCCGCCGATCGTGGACGTCCTGGTCGCCGCCCCTGCACCACCGCTGTTGGGGATGGAGAGGAGGAGCTGCCGCCACCTCTACCAGCTGCCGGCCGGAGGGAAACCGCCGTCGCGCCCGCGGGCGTTTGCTCGGTGACGCCAGGGAGAGGGGGGCGCGAGGAGGACCTGGAGTTGGCGAGGAGGGTCACCCGGGGGCATGAGGAGGACCTGGAGTTGGCGAGGAGGGGCACCCCGAGGGCGGCGGCAGGGCCGCCTCGGGGGTGGGAGGGAGTCGGGGGGTGGGGGGGCTGTATAGGACTTGGTATTGGAGAAAGACCTAGTTCCAATACTTAATTGGGAATACTGGCAACGACAGCTCACAATGTTCCATAGCAAATTAAATCCAATCAAACTAGGAATAATTGGGCATAGAAGATGAACAACATCAAAGTATTTTTTTAGAAACACAGTACAATCAAAGACGCTCACAACACGTGTATGCACCCACCCCTATGAGCACCTCCGAGAGACTGAGCCGGCGGATCGGGTCTTGAGATTGACGAAGTCTCCACGGGCGCCTCGTTATCGAGGGAAACGTCGCCTCCCACTGAAAGAATATTTCGCCTTTTATGCAACACACAGTATCAAACCTGGGCTTTGAACTCTGGTGGGCTGGGATACAACAACCCTCCTAATCATCTAACCACATGTTGGTTTGCTATTTATTTTCACTCGTCAAGGAGTTTACAGCAAGCAAACAGTGATGCAGCACCTAACACGTGCTATTCCTCGAGAATTTCGATGTCTGAAAGATCAACTGACGTGAACTCCCCCTCCGTCGAGAAAATTCCGTCGGCGGTTTTAACAATCTTCTTCTGTGGAATCTGAGCGATCTTGATGAGGTCGTCGTCAGTGAGCTCCCAGTCGAAGATGTCAAGGTTTTGTTTGAGCCTCTCCTTGCTGAAGCTCTTGACGATGGGGCTCACTCCTTGCTCATAAATCCACCTTAGTGCTATCTGGAGGAGAAAAAGAAGAAAAATGGATCCTCAGTTACTATCACGCCTCATATGGGGGATAGCACTATGCTCTTGGATTATCTATCTATCTATGGGTGTACGTACCTGTGCAATGCTCTTTCCTCTAGCCTTGGCAATCTCCGCGAGCACCTCCGATTCCAGCACGGCGTTGCCCTCCGATCCGGACCATCTCTGTCCACCCAACGGCGAGTACGCCGCGACGTGGATGCCCTTCTCTGCGCAGTACGCCCTCAGCTTCCTCTGCTGCCACGCCGGGTTCATCTCCACCTGCAGATGGGTCACACCAAGAGTGAGTTTCAGTACTTCCAACAATACTGAGATGAGTGTTCTTGGATACTCTGGTAGTAGCTTGCCTGGTTCACTGCAGGTGGGACGGTGGCAGCTGCCAGGATCTTGTCTAGGTGCCCGGTGGTGAAGTTACTGACGCCGATGGCCTTGGCGAGCCCGAGGCGGTGGCACTCCTCCATCTCCCGCCACACGCCCTCGAAGTCGAACGGCACGGCGTCCTCTCGCTTCGCCGGGAACGCCGGTGGCCCGGGCTTCAGGCTGACCGGCAAGTGGATCAGGTACAGGTCCACGTACTCCACTTGTAGCTTCCTGCAGAATCATCAATCCATACGAACGATCAAGAAAATTGCTGCACAGAGTAATCCAATCAGCTGCACGAAGTAACATACTTACCGGAGGCTTTCACGGAGGGCCGGGAGCACGAGGTGCGGGTGGCACTGCGTGCACCAGAGCTTGGACGTGATGAACACCTCCTCCCGGGACGCCACCAGCCCGCGCCGCACCGCCTCCGCCACGGCCTCGCCCAGCGGCGGCTCCGACCCGTACAGGGCGGCCGTGTCGAAGTGGCGGAAGCCCACCTCCATGGCCGCAAGCACGGCGTCCCTCGTGGTCTCATGCGCCAGCGGGTACTTGGACGTTCCCATGCCGGCCAGGTTCCCATGCCGATGGCCGGCATGGGCCTGGCGTTGCCCGACGGCAGCGCCACCTCCGGCACCGCTGCTGCCGAGGCCATGTCAGTCTGACGAGGTCTGGTGTGCGTAATAGACTGAAGTTGTATTAGGGAGGGTCGCAAGTGCAGGACGAGCGACCGGCTTGTTTTACTGACCTTTTTTTTCCAAAAGGCGAGGCTGGTGGTTCCTGGAATGGTATCCTTGCGTGGACAGAGCCGTGGGCCACAGACCAGCCATAGCGTGGAACACGCCTAGTTCTCCGTCATAATTTCTTAATTCCGAGCCCCACATGTCTGTAATACTACATGTTTGTATGGTTGTGAGATTTGGTGACATTTGGTGTGCTTGTCTCAACAACCGCTTCCAACTCATTTGTCATATACCCTAGACAAATTCTTTTGTTTTTTTGGAGGGATCTTTCCTTTTTTGCTGAAGCTACCTGCAACACAAGTGGATGTGGACCAGTAAGAAAATGCCATTAGGTACAGCATTATTGGTCTAGAATCATCGAGCTAATAATACTACTAGTCCCACAACTTATCTAGGGAGGTGTTTGGTTTCCGGTCACAATGTGCCAAGCTAAAGTTTGGGCTGGTTGGTATGTGTTTGATTTTAGCCACACCTTTTTTAGATACCACAAGCTAATATATACAAATTAGTCTCGCAACTTGCAAAGCGTGAACATGTGCAAATTAGTCTTACAACTTACATAAACTTGAATTCACGGAGCTAACATGTGGCCTCCTTATTTTTGCAGAAAGACCCCTGTATATTTTTCTTTACGTACCGGTCTCACCTTTTAGTTTCAAAGAAATAATTAAAATTTTAGACGAGGGATAGGACTCAGACCTCACTATAACGTGAAACACGTAACAATAACTAACCTGTACCTTTATCAACGGCGGCATGCATGTACAGAGGCGTGCACCTAGTGCCACGACGATAACACGGACATGGAGTGGAGATTGAGAAGAACACAGAGCAAGTCCAGAATGGCACGCGAGCCTGTTCTCGGAGAAATCAACGTCGGCGAGAGCCGTGTGAGGTTGCGAGCTCGCCGGGGATGTCGCCTAGGAGATCATTGTAGTAGAGCTCGAGGAACTCGAGGTTGGCCGTTGGCGAGGCGGCCGGGCGATGGCGGGATGAAGTCGATAATTAAGTTGCCGTTGAGCTCGTGGTCGGTGAACGATGTCATGTAGTCGAGCCACGCCATAGGCGGGCCTAGCGTCCGGACAGCTGCCTAGACTTGCCGACGGTGCAAAGATTTTATTTTATAGATTTGTATAGGGATTACGTCTGAAAATTTCACATTTTAAACTCGTTAGTCCAGGCTTTCAGAAGTTTTTAGATCAGCCACTGCCACGCAGGAGCATTTGGAGACACCGAAGCCTCAAGCGTCTTTGTCGGTCGTCACACGTCGAAGTCGGGAATGCTCCGTTGAGGCGCCACAAGGTGAGGTCGATGCTCGTGACGTTGTTGCACCCGTCTCCCTTGTCACATATCACGCTCTTAACCTGCAACAGCCCACCACCGATACCGGTGAGAAGTCCGACTGAGGTACGCCGCCTCAGAATCCAACGCCGCGACTACCACACCTTTATTAGCATGGCCGCGAGCAGTACAACAACGACAAGGAGAGCAGACAATGAGCAGAGAGAGGTGGCTACCATGGCAGACTTTCACTAGCTACAATGGACCAACGAGATTATCAAACTATTAGAGCCAGTAACGCATGGCATCGGGCAACAGGGACACGAACTGCACCAACTAGCGGCCCGATGGGCTGGCATCCATGGATGATTGTCCTGTTAGAGATAGATTAGCTCATGCTTCTGGGTGGTTTTTGGGCTATCTTTTGTCTTGTGGTATTTGTGTTCTCATCCAATGGGCTACGAATTTGCGACTTGGATTTTTTGCATGAGATGTTTCGCTATTTTCTAAATAATACATTTATAAAAATTCAGGAAATAATACTCGAATTGAGAAATATCGGAAACTAGCGCACCTCGGTGTGGGCCAAGCCGACTGCACCTATCGTCACACGCAAGCCAACGGGTTTTTGACGAGTACCGGTATTTTTTTTAGGTCGGTAGATAATTCAGATATGGTAAAGTTTCTTTTTTCTACGGTAATTATACTGTCAGGACAAATGAGTTGGGAGCTGATCTGAGTGAGTTTAATTCGTGGAGATTGATCTGATGGCCCCTGCAGTATGGACCCTTAGTCAGTAGAACGACTGGTTGGTAGAGGGTTTAGGGCTTCCTGAAACATACACTGTTGGTGTGCATGCTTTATGGACAAAGTCAAGTGCAAACATTTCCTTTTGTTTGAGGCTGATAGATGGAACTCTAAGTGGTTGAACTGGTTAAAAGGTTGCGAAAGCAGGAGAGTTAACCCTATCACCTTAGTGCTTCCGGTGGCAAAGGAGGCGAGCTCGCCTAAAGGCGAGGGTGTGCACAATCATGGCCAGAGAAGTTAGGCACAAGCTAGAGGTGGTGGGAACAAATCAGAGTAAAGTAGTCATCAACGTTTACAAGAACAGATGGCCTCTCCCGCTTCAACGTCGGTATGAGATCTAGATCTGTTTTTGCTAGTATCTTCATGGTTAGATCTTAGTTTTTCATGTAGGGCAATATATTTTTTGCATGTGCGAACCCTAACATACAATGCTTCAGCAAACATAGAATGAGCTACTCATAATAGGTTAGGTAACACACAAAGGAAGAAATGTGTTTAACAAGTGTGGTGCAAGTTATACCTTGGATATGTTGATGACAACTTGCAACCGTGGGTGGATGGTAATGTTCAAGTTGCATGGTGTCAAAGAGTATGATTGATGGTGATACATAAGATTTTGTTAGTTTAGGGATATGCACACGAAAACACGAACACACAAAGGAAAAATGGTCAAAATATAATCGATCTCTAGTTCTCTACTGGCTATTATCTTCTTCCAAAATCTAAACCACAAGATCATTTATGTAGGCTTTCATTGTGTTGCATGCAAGGCCGCAAGATGTTCTCTTTTCAGTTTGAGGAAAATTACTTTACTGCATTTTTGTTTTTCCATTTGTTGCATGTACGTATTCTTTTTTGTTCTTTTGTTTTTGAGCATTCTTAGAATACCACTTGTGTATTGTTATATGAGTATATGAAAAACTATATTCCTTCTCACTTCTACTCTCAGATTTTGATTTGTCTAAAAGTAAAGCAAAGAAAATTAATTCTTCTTTGATGTGATCTTATCCTGTTAGAATTGTCTGAGTTGAAATTTATAGGAAGTTCTTCGTATCCGTGTAGTATTGTCTATCAACTCTCATATGTAGAGGTTATTGTGAAGAGGTGATATCAGTAGGGTTCATGCTTCTCGTTACCCCTTGACGAATCTTTTCTCTATATGTGAATATACACAGCAGTAGAGGTTTATCCTATGAGTCTTTTATAGAGTTCAAAGATGGATGAAGCTTTATGCATCTATGGAATAGTCACTATACGTTTTTTTTTGCGAATCACTATACATTCTTCAATCTTCACTATGAATTGTTTCTTTGTGCGCAAAGTGAAAAAAAATCCTACGTATGTATGTCACCTTCTAACCTTTCTTTAGAGATTATGTATGAGATGCGCCTAAACAACTCCTATCTTACAGACCATGTCCCCCTTATAGGTAAATCTGATGACTGATAATTCAATCGGCCAAAGATGCTTGAACCTAGATGGCCAGAGACTCCAGCTCAAGGGACATTTCACCATCATCTCCGCTCTGTAATTGTATATCATTGTCTTACCACATAAATTTAGATGGGAATATCATTCATAAAAATAAGCACTAACCATTTATAGGCACCTCTCAAATAAAAATGGCATAAATATATTGGTAACTAAGAATCAGATCCTAAAATGACTTTATTTTCTTGACAATTTTGAACTCTAGCTATTGTTTAGCCTCTATGTTTATTCACAACTGTTTTCTATAACCATGTTTTCCTACAATACCGAATCCTTGGTTGTTTCATGTTTTTTTTATCATTAAGTGTAATCATAGGTTGGCTTCCATGGTTCTCTTCTGCACTCTGCGTTATTGCCAATTGGGTTGTTTGGATAAATGAACCCCCAACCTTTTACTTTCTCCACTGATTGATGTAATATTGCATGAAGATGATACATTATTGTGTTGTACTAATCTTTTATGTGGGACAAATACGCAAGATGAACTTCATGATCCATACTATTTCATGATTTTTATTGAGATGGATTCACGTACGTGTATTAGTTAGGTTCATACCGGCGCCCTCTGCCCCTCCTCCCCTCCGCCTCTCCACCGCTGTCGCCGGCCCTGGCTGTTCTCTCGGCGGAGGAAGGATCTGTGGCGGCGTCCATGTAGAAGAGTTGTGGCGGATTCGATGGCTGCTAGGGAGGCGCCGGAGTTGGATACAGCGGGTACCCTCTCCGGACGGTGGTGTGCTCAGCGCGTGCAAGGCGGCGGGGAAGCCGTGGGTCTGGACCGAATACGGTTTTTTTCCTAGCACCCTCTACCGCCATTGTGGGATCGATTGTTTTGATCTCAACTTCAAGATCGCGGATTAAACTCGTGCATGTGTATACTCAACAGGTAAGGGCACGCACAATGATCTTATCTTAGTCTTATCTTAACAATGCCATGTATGATGATTGTTGAGTTGGAGGAAAGAGAAACAAAAAAAAATGCTTTGTCTTATCTTAGCTAAGAGATGATCTCTTAGCATTATATGTTTCAGCATATATTTAGGAATATCTGTAGTTAAAGATAAGACTAAAAAAAGACCCATTGTATATCTTGTTTTGTCATCATATCATGATTATGTGGTATGTATAAGATAAGACTATCTTATCAACCATTGTACATGCCCTAAGTCGACGCATCAATCTGTGACATCTTATAGTGACTGTTTGACACTGATCCTCCGTCGCTATAATTACATACTATCAAATGTAAATTGAATTAATCTTGTGTATTTCAGTTCAGGTCAACTGTCCTATAACAAGCTGATAATTGTCTTACAAAATCAACTCGAAGTCTAGGTATTTGAAATACATGTAAAGTTCGTATAGAAATTTATGCATATTACATTGCAGCCTCTTGTTCTTCTTCCTTATTGCAACTCAAGTTAAGTCTGACATATTGGGTGAATCAGACCATCAGCAAAAAAATAATTCGGTCACCTCATATCACCATTCTGTACCGTATGGGAAGTGCCATTGGAAGCGTGCCGTCTCAGGTCCTGTATCCGGATTAACTTTTGCCTTTCAGAGATAAAATATGGTTTCCTGTAATAAGTACATACTCCTGCAACGTATCTAAGCCGTTACTTTTGTGGTAATTATGTTAGCTAATCTAAGCCGTGCCGTACAGGAGTGCGTTATCTCTAAAGTCTAAACTTGTTCTATGCCGTACAGTGCTCTCCAGATAAACCTATATATCGGAGGCTAGACTGTGCGTTGATAAGCATTCACGACCAGCAAACATCAACCCGCACATACTTCGACCAGATATCACAAGCACCAGCCATGGCCAAGAACCAGCTCCTCCTCCTCGTCCTCGTGGTGGCTTCCTCCTTCGTGGCCTCTTCTGCCATCCGCACTAAGAGCACCTCCAGGGCAACTCCAACGGTATACGAGATGCTGGCGGACTACGACTTCCCGCCAGGCATCCTCCCGGAGGGCGTACAGAACTATACCCTCAACTCAGACGGCTCCTTCGACGTGTTCCTCCCCGGCGAGTGCGAGATCGACGTCTCCAGCTTCAAACTCCGGTACGAGAGCACCATACACGGGAGCATCAAGAACATGGTGATTGACGAGCTGCAAGGGGTGAGCGTGAACGTGGCCGTGACACGGGTAGGCATCACCGGAGTTGACCGTGACGGCGACGACCTCAAATTCGACGCGGGCGTGATATCCAAGTCGTTCCCGGTTGGCACCTTCGCCGTGAGCCCGTACTGCAGCAGCTGAGGCCCCGGCTGTCCGAGGTGAACGGGGGCAGGATAATCTGATGGGCGTGGCCTGGCTATTGATATGTGTGGTGTGGCGTGTGTGTTTACCTTGTGTGTATATGTGGCTTGTTGTATATATGTTGTTACTTCCGAAATTATCATTAATAAAATCGTAAATGTATGTATGTTACAATAGAGGGATGATTCAGTTCCCACAAATGATAACAGTAAATTTAGTTTGAGTTTTGACTCTGAATAAACAATTTAGTTAACTAACAGTAAATAAATAATAAAAATATATTTTAAAGAAATAAGAATATTTCATTTTGCATGTATTAAATAAAATAATAGAATACAAATAAGAAAGTAGTATTTTTTAATTTAATTCATATAAATATGGGATCAAGGAATTGTTATAATTATAAGTATATAACTGTAATACAAGGAAAAATTTAAATATTATTAATTGAAGCAGGTATTACAAAATTCTTTTACAATAAAAGAAAAAGAAAGGTAAACTATAAGGAAAGGTAATTATTAAATGATTACAATATAAAATAATTCTTTATTAGAAGACAGGGAGTAGTACATTGTTCTTTTTATAACAAAAGAATAAGAGTAAATTACATTAAAATAATTACACAAATAATAGAAAAGGAAATAGAAAAGAGAGTTCCTTATTACAGGAATACAACCATTACATTGTCTTTACAGAGATAATTGTCACCAAATCAAAAGAACTTTACTCAACAAATACTTATTCCAATATCCGTACAGAAGTCAAAATAAAAGAATACAGAGGTAATGAAATAAAACCCTAGACTAATATCTAACTATTCTTTCATACGGTGTCCTCAATTCCCACCCTGATTCCTGTAAAATACAAACAAAAGATAGAATAAGAGAAATGGGGTTAGTGTGTTAGTTTTACTCTCAGTAGAGAACAGTGAAATACACTGTTCCTAGTTACATCATTGAGTAATTAAAGGGGCCAATTTCACCAATATATAGTATCTGTTCTTTTAAACAAATAAGCTTCAGATCAACATCATCAGCACAAGAAAAGGGGGAAGATTCACCAGGCTATCAACTAGTAAACAGGTAATAGCAAAAGCCAAGTTACTTGAGCTGATCCACATGCACAACACACACACATACACAACTTAGTCAACTAACTGCATGGCTGTGCTGGCAAGCAGACAGCAGCAGTAAAAGCAACCATACAAAGCACCGGCCGAAGGAAAACACAGGGACTCATTTCTCCTTCTCAATCACAAACTCACAGCTTTTGAGCTTGCTGAAACCATAGCCAAATCCTCCAACAGTTTACCCAAATCAACCATCTAATCTCCACAGGATGGTAACATAAGGAGGAGGTGGAGCAGGTAGAAAGAAAGGTCAAGCACAACGTCCCAGGAGCAGCACAGATGGTGCAGAGTTAGATCAAGCAGCAAGCAAAACACAACTTCATCCACCAACAAGTAATCTGGTGAGTTCAAATAACATCACCACATGATCAGATGATCATAGAGTCATATGAGCATATGATTTGTGTTACTAAAGCTTCTCAGAAAAACACCCAAGTGAGGTGTAGATTCATCCCAGAAGCATTTAAATGAAAGCCAATGACAAATTCTTACAAACAAATCCAAGATCTCAGCCTGTGCATCATAGATCCTGGATATATACTCAAATCTCCACATTTATAAATAAACAGCAGTCTTAGACCTAGATTCAGGGCACATCTCCTATGGAGTAGCACCTCTGTAATATCAGGATCTATAAGATCAATATTTGACAGTGAGAGGATTAATCATTTTCTTAAAAGGATTCAAGAATCATTAGCTGATACCATGCATCAGAGCATATCTATGAGGGACAGCTAGAAACAACTTAATATTTCCTAGCCATGCCTCAGACCAGCATCATAGGCTAATAGATTATAGCCTATTAGGATAATAAAGCCAGCTGAAGCTTTTCAGTTATTTAACTAGCCAAACTTGGAGACAGGTAGGATTTAGGAAATAGAAGTATGAATATTTGTGTACCATTCTAAAGAAGGTGTCACAAGTATAACTTCTAAACCAAATAGATACTATACTTAAATTTCATCAGTAAACTGGTAGCTAGCTAGCTAATCATTTTCCTGGAATCAACACTCAGGAATCATACCCATGGTTGCATATTTACAATCAGAGAATCATAGGAGTATCATATTAACTCCAATCTGGAAGATCAACACAAATTAGAATATAAAGATCAAGTGAACAACTACTGATAGTACTGTAACACCCTCGACTCGGCCCTATGCAAGTTTTAGCGCATCCCGCCAAACCCGCATAGAAACGATTCAAGGACGCCCACCAGGCATTTTCGTGCGGGGTGAAAAACGAAGTAATAGCATTACACAATAGTCCACGATGGAACCCACAGAAACATATATATACAACAACGACTCCATGAGTAAAAAATATAGATATACAATACAAAGATCCAAATCACCTTGAAAACAGTACAACATCCGAGTACAAATAAGATGCAAATGGGGCTAAGAGCCCTGAAGAATAATTGGTGGCGTGCATAACCCTGCCCAGGCCAAGCTAGAAGGGTAACCCTGCTAACGACGTCGAACTTATACCTGTTAAACAAAAAGGGGTGCCGATAAAGGGCAAAGGAAAAAAGGGAGCGGTCAGTACTGAGACCAGTACACGGCGAGGCTAGAATTCAGCGGCTCTCGCCTACATAGGTATGGTGGACTGAAGCGGCAGCGCAGCATGCATAAAACAATCTATAGAGACTCGATTCAATTGTCGGCTATTAGAGAGGGATAAGAAAGACCTATTCGGATCCAACCTGATACTAACACCAAACATACTCATCCTGGCATTTCTCCCTCGAGACCAAACGAGGAAGTCAAACCGAAGAACTCACACAGTTGGTAGTTTTATTCATTCCATTATAGTTGCAGCACTTACTAGTCAGATATAGATAGCATGAGTCATCCCAAACCCAGCAGTTGTTGGCACTTTTATTTCATTCCATTGGAGTTGCGATACTTACTAGGCAGGTATAACATGACACGATACACCCCAGTTCCACCAGTTGTTGGCACTTTTATTATCCATTCCATTGTAGTGAAGTTGATTACTAGTCACATATTAAGTCAAATTTATAGCACTACTTTACTTATGCTTGTCTATGATCGAGATACTGTGCTCCAAGTCGTCCATAACCGCGGACACGGCTTTCAGAAAGATTTACCCTGTAGGGGTGCACAAATAGCAACACACACACGATCAATCTCGGAAAAACCAAATCAAAACCCAACGAGGCTTTCACGACAAAGCAATCACAAGATTCATAAAATATTTCAGGGAGCCACCCTACTAAGCTACCCGCAACGAAGTTGGCTGGCTCCGAGACGGACCCAGGGTTTGTGACAATGGCTGTAAATGACTGGGAACCCGAAAGTGTGACTGGGCTTGTCGATACCACGAAAACATTCCACGTTCCAAAACAGTACAGGTGCTCCACGCACAATCGTAAATAAAGCAGTAAAGCATGGCATAAGTACAGGATAGTAATAAAGCCCCAAACTACTTTGTGGCCCCAAGAAATAAGAAATGAATCAAGCTCTGGCTAAGTGTTGGGTCCGCAGCATAGAAAACAAAAAATTTCCTACGATGAGAACTATACGCCAAGATCTATCTACTAGGTACAAAGCAACGGGTGGATATACATCCAACGAGAACTTACCCTCGTAGACAACGAGCTTTGTTAACGAGTAGGAACTCGTGGTTGATGTAGTCGTACACTTGCCGATCTCAAGATCGTGAGGAAGTCCGAGCGCCGCAACTCAGCGGCGCATCCGCACTCGCACACACGTTCAAGCCACCGGACAACCTCCACCTCCTCGCTCCAGCGATCCAGCGGAAGCAGCAACTCCTTCTAGACGAAATGCCACCGGGAACATGTATCTCGCTAATCCGAGACCATGGGGGAATAATTCTAGAGGGGGAGAGAGATCCTTCACAAGGAGGTGTGAGGATGAAGGAGGGAATGGGTGGCCTTTTATAGGAGGAGGCGGGGTGCCTCCTCTCTCCATGGCCGGCGCATGGGGGGTGACCCCTCACCTCCCCCGTTCATGTGGTGGTAACCCCCCCCCCCCACATTAAAATGCCTCTTCACATTCCCTTTTAAAGTCTCCACTTTAAATGCATTAAGTTTCTCCAAATTTAATGATCTCTCATTAATTTATTCAGAATTTTGTTAATTACTTTAATTAACAAACATTCACATATAGCCCCTTGCAATATTTCAATATCACATGCAGAACCACTTTCTATAATTTCACCCGAAACAATTTCCAGTTTCTATTGAAACAATTCCTGCGCTTTGCAATTCTTTCGTCTGAAACATATGTGCTCCAAAATGGTGCCCGGTAACTCTTAAGTGTGCCACCCTACGGTTCGCGAATAATGCAGACATGATCGAGACCCTTCTCCGATCAATAATCAGCAGCGGGACCTGGAGATCCGTACTGACTCCTACACATTCAACGATGACTCCTGTGATCGTGAGAACCTTTAACACTTGTAACTAAGTCCCTTTGTCTCTCGATATATTACATGTCCGAGATTCGATCATCGGTATCTCCATACCTAGTTTGATCTCGTTACCGACATGCACTCTTTTCTCGTTCCCGTGATATAACATTCTAGTGATCACATCACTTGCTTGCAAGCTATCCCAATGTGATATCACCGAGAGGGCCCAGAGTATATCTATCCGTCATCTGGATTGACAAATTCCACTCTTGATCCATGAGCCTCAACATAACACCTTCGTAGCACTGAACCCATCTTTATAGTCACCCTGTTACGGTGTGACGTTTGATGTTATCAAGATACTCTTCCGGTGTTAGCAATTAACATGATCTCATGGTCTAAGGATAAAGATTACTTCGTATGATGTTATAGCAATATAAACCCAATGAATTGATCGTAGTGCTATACTTTGGATGAATGTTCATCACATCATTTCACAAATGATGTGACCTTGTTATTAACAACATCCAATGTCCATGATCAGGAAACCTTGATCATCCTGTTAATCAACAAGCTAGTCTATAAGAGAGGCATGACTAGGAACCCTTTTTGTTTATTAAACACACTTGTATTGATGTTTCCGGATCAATACATTTCTAGCATGTAAAATAAACATCTATCATGTATAAGGAATATATAATAACAACTTTATTATTGCCTCTCAGGGCATATTTCCTTCAGTCTCCCACTTGCACTAGAGACAATAATCTAGTTCACATAGTGATAAATCTAACACCCATGGAGTTCTGGTGTTGATCATGTTTTGCCCTAGGGAGTACTTTAGTCAACGGATCTGCTACATTCAGGTCCGTGTGCACTTTACAAATCTTTATATCTCCATCCTTGACATGCTCGCGGATGGAGTGAAACCGGCGCTTAATATGCTTGGAATTCTTGTGAGACCTTGGTTCCTTTGCGTTGGCTATGGCTCCATTGTTGTCACAATAGATCACCATCGGGTCCAACACACTGGGAACCACACCCAGTTCCGTAATGAACTCCTTCATCCAAACCGCTTCCTGCGCTGCTTCTGAAGCAGCAACATATTCCGCCTCCGTTGTTGATCCAGCTACCACAGGTTGTTTGGAGCTCCTCCAACTAACTGCTGCTCCGTTCAAGAGAAATACGTATCTGGATTGAGACTTAGAGTCATCCGGATCAGTGTCAAAGCTGGCATCGACATAACACTTAGCGACTAGCTCTTCTTCACCTCCGTATATAAGAAACATATCCTTACTTCTCAAGTACTTAAGGATATTCTTGACCGCTATCTAGTGTTCCGAACCTGGATCAGATTGGTACCTACTAGTCAAACTAATAGCATGTGCCACATCCGGTCTTGTACATAGCATGGCATACATTATGGAGCCTATGGCTGAGGCATAGGGGATCTTATCCATTATCTCTCTTTCTTCCGCCGTAGCCGGACTTTGAGTCTTACTCAATGTCTTGCCTTGCAACATAGGTAAGAACCCTTTCTTACTTTCGTCCATATTAAACTTCTGTAATATCTTATCAAGGTATGTACTCTGCGATAGCCCAATTAGGCGTCTTGATCTATCTCTATAGATTTTAATGCCCAATATATATGAAGCTTTACCAAGGTCTTTCATCGAAAATTTGCTGTTTAGATAACTTTTAACACTGTTTAAAAGATCTAAATCATTTCCAATCAATAATATGTCATCCACATATAATATCAGAAATGCCACATTGCTCCCACTCACTTTCTTGTAAATACAAGCCTCTCCATAAGTTTGGACAAATCCAAACTCTTTGATCACCTCATCAAAGCGGAGATTCCAACTTCGTGATGCTTGCTTCAGTCCATAGATGGATCGCTGAAGTTTGCACACCTTATTAGAATCCTTAGGATCGACAAAACCCTTAGGTTGTATCATATACAACTCTTCTTCAATCTTACCATTGAGGAACGCAGTTTTGACATCCATCTGCCATATTTCATAATCGAAATATGCAGCAATTGCTAACATAATCCTAACTGACTTAAGCATCGCTACGGGAGAGAATGTCTCATCGTAGTCAACTCCTTGAATTTGTCGAAACCCCTTTGCAACAAGTCGAGCCTTATAGATGGTCACATTACCATCAGCATCAGTTTTCCTTTTGAAAATCCATTTATTCTCCACGGCCTTTCGATCGTGAGGTAAGTCCACCAAGTTCCAAACTTGGTTCTCGTACATGGATTCCATCTCAGATTTCATGGCTTCTAGCCATTTGTTGGAATCCGGGCTCATCATCGCTTCTTCATACGTCGCAGGGTCATCCATTTCATCAACCATGAAATTCACAACAGGATTGCCGTATAGTTCAGGAGCTGCACGTGTCCTGCTTGACCTGCGAGGTTTGGTAGTGTCCTCTTTCGGAGTTTCATGATCATTATCATTAGCTCTCTCTTATCAGGTGAAGTAAACTCCAAAACAACTTTTGGTGCTGCGCCACTCTCCATTCCATGAAGAGAAGGTTCAATAACCTCTTCGAGTTCTACCTTCCGACTACTCACACCTTTCGTGAGAAACTCCTTCTCAAGAAAGGATCCATTCTTGGCAACAAAAACCTTGCCCTCGGATCTGTGATAGAAGGTATACCCAATTATTTCCTTAGGGTATCCTATGAAGACGCATTTTTCCGCTTTGGGTTCGAGTTTATCTGGTTGAAGTTTCTTCACATAAACATCGCATCCCCAAACTTTAAGAAATGACATCTTAGGTTTGTTTCCAAACCATAATTCATACGGTGTCTTTTCAACGGATTTAGATGGTGCCCTATTTAAAGTGAATGCAGCTGTTTCCAGTGCATAACCCCAAAATGACAGTGGCAAGTCAGTCAGAAACATCATAGATCGAACCATATCCAATAAGGTACGATTACGACGCTCTGACACACCATTACGTTGTGGTGTTCCGGCAGGCGTGAGTTGTGAAACTATTCCACACTCTTTCATGTGTGTGCTAAACTCGTAACTTAGATACTCTCCTCCACGGTCAGACCGTAGAAATTTGATCTTTCTATTACGATGATTTTCCACTTCATTCTTAAATTCCTTGAACTTTTCAAAAGTTTCAGACTTGTGTTTCATCAAATAGATATACCCATATCTACTCAAATCATCCGTGAAAGTAACAAAATAACGATATCCACCTCGCGCTAACACACTCATTGGTCCACACACATCAGTATGTATGATTTCCAATAAATCTGTCGCCCGTTCCATTGAACCGGAAAACGGCGTTCTAGTCATCTTGCCCATAAGGCATGGCTCACATGTATCAAATGATTCAAAATCAAGTGATTCCAAAAGTCCATCAGAATGGAGTTTCTTCATGCGTTTAACGCCAATATGACCTAGATGGCAGTGCCACATATATGTAGATATATCATTATCAAGTTTAATTCTTTTAGCATCAACATTATGAATATGCGTAATACCACTATCGAGATCCAATAGAAATAAACCATTCAACATAGGTGCATGACCATAAAAGATATTATTCATATAAATCGAACAACCATTGTTTTAAGATTTAAATGAATAACCACTTTGCATCAAACACGATCCGGATACAATGTTCATGCTCAGTGCAGGTACCAAATAACAATTATTTAGGTTTATAACTAATCCCGATGACATATGGAGAGGCAGCGTTCCGACGGCGATCACATCAACTCTTGATCCATTGCCGACCCGCATTGTGACCTCATCCCTTGATAGTTGTCGCTTGTTCCGCAACCCCTGAACCGAGTTACATATATTAGCAACCGATCCGGTATCAAATACCCAGGTGCTACTGCGAGTACTAGTCAAGTACACATCAATAACATGTATATCACATATACCTTTGTTTTCCTTGCCAGACTTCTTGTCCGCCAAATACTTGGGGCAGTTGCGCTTCCAATGGCCAGTCCCCTTGCAATAGTAGCACTCGGTGTCAGACTTAGGGCCAGCTCGGGGTTTCTTTTTAGGCGCGGCAATAGACTTGCCACCCTTCTTTCCCTTGTGCTTGCCTTTCTTGTCCTTCTTGAAACCGGTGGTCCTATTGATCATTAACACTTGATGTTCTTTCTTCATCTCCACTTCTGCAGTCTTAAGCATTGACAGAAGCTCGGGAAGAGACTTCTTCATGCCCTGCATATTATAGTTCATGACGAAGCTCTTGTAGCTTGGTGGCAGAGATTGGAGAACACGATGTATACCTAAGTCAATGGGAATCGTTATTCCCAAGGACACAAGCTTATCGGCGTACCCAGACATTTTGAGTACGTGCTCACTAACGGAGCTGTTTTCCTCCATCATGCAGCTAAAGAACTTTTCTGTAGCAGTATAACTCTCTACGGCAGCATGGGTATTGAAAATCATTTTCAATTCTCCCATGGTATCAAAGGCATTGCCATTTTCGAAATGCTTTCGAAGTTATGGCTCTAGCCCATACAGTATGCCACAATGAACTAAGTTGTGGTCCTCCTAACGAGTCACATAGACATTCTTTTCCTCGTCAGGGGCATCAGGAGCTGGTGGGGGGCCTAGCGGCACATCTAGCACATATTGCTTTTGTGCAGCAGTGAGGAGAATCCTCAAATTCATAGCCCAGTTTGTGAAGTTGCTACCATTCGCAGCAAAGTTTCTCTTTCTCCATGAACACATTGAAATTAAAAGTAGGTGGTGCCATCTACAACAGAATTTGTAAAGTATATTTAGACTAAGTTTATGATAGATTGAGTTCAACTAATCCAAATTACTAATGAACTCCCACTCAAAAACGATATCCCTCGTGTCCTTTTGGTGATTACATGAACCAAATCCACTACACCAAGTCCGATCATCACGTGAGTCGGTGTAGCTTCAAAGGCGAGCATCTATATGGGCATCATATCAACTATATGACTCATGCTTAACCTTTCGGTCCGTGTTCCGAGGCCATGTCTGTACATGCTAGGCTCGTCAAGTAAGAACCTTAGTATTTGCGTGTGTAAAACTGTCTTACACCCGTTGTATGAAAGCGTAGAGTTGAGAACACCCGATCATCACGTGATGCCTCAAAACACGATCCACAAAATGGTGCATACTTAAGTAAGAACACATTTTATCTTGATATCTAAATGAGGGATCATCTTATAATACTACCAAACGCGCCAAACTAGCAGTATAAGATGCTAACATCTAATGTGTAAAGTGAGATGATATGGTCCATGCATTTGATCTCTATCACTTGCATCATGGTATGATCTCTATCATTTCTTTGTGTGTAAGGCCAAGGTCTATGGAACTTACATGTTAAGTGAGTTGTAAGAGTATCTATCATACATCTACTTACAACAATACCATATCAAAACACTAGCCCAGCAACGATCTAAACTAGACGCCTCTAATTTATCAATTGCAAGTTTTACGTGGCTTAGGGCTTTCGGAGATAGAACCTGTCTAACGTACGAACATGAACCACAACAAGGATAACTAAGTTATTAGTAACTCGTTGTAAATCAGATATTGACTATAGTAGGAGAGACAGACACCCGCCAGCCACTTATGCAAAACAAGTTGCATGTTAGTCGTTGAACCGGTCTCATGTACGATGACATGTAAGGTTGGTCCGGGCCGCTTCATCCTACTATGCCACCAATATCCAAAATACATAGAAGATGCAATAACATGATCATCATCGCCCACATATCAACCATATGTGTGCTACCCGTGCTAAGCACCTACGCATAGATCAGGCTCTGATACCACTGTTGGGTCCGCAGCATAGAAAACAAAAAAATTCCTACGATGAGAACTATACGCCAAGATCTATCTACTAGGTACAAAGCAATGGGTGGACATACATCCAACGAGAACTTACCCTCGTATACAACGAGCTTTGTTAACGAGTAGGAACTCGTGGTTGATGTAGTCGTACACTTGCCGATCTCAAGATCGTGAGGAAGTCCGAGCGCCGCAACTCAGCGGCGCATCCGCACTCGCACACACGTTCAAGCCACCGGACAACCTCCACCTCCTCGCTCCAGCGATCCAGCGGAAGCAGCAACTCCTTCTAGACGAAATGCCACCGGGAACACGTATCTCGCTAATCCGAGACCATGGGGAATAATTCTAGAGGGGGAGAGAGATCCTTCACAAGGAGGTGTGAGGATGAAGGAGGGAATGGGTGGCCTTTTATAGGAGGAGGGGGTGCCTCCTCTCTCCATGGCCGGCGCATGGGGGGGTGACCCCTCACCTCTCCCGTTCATGTGGTGGTAACCCCCCCACACATTAAAATGCCTCTTCACATTCCCTTTTAAAGTCTCCACTTTAAATGCATTAAGTTTCTCCAAATTTAATGCTCTCTCATTTAATAAAACTCTTTTATTAAATTTATTCAGAATTTTGTTAATTACTTTAATTAACAAACATTCACATATAGCCCCTTGCAATATTTCAATATCACATGCAGAACCACTTTCTGCAATTTCACCCGAAACAATTTCCGGTTTCTATTGAAACAATTCCTGTGCTTTGCAATTCTTTCGTTTGAAACATATGTGCTCCAAAATGGTGTCCGGTAACTCTTAAGTGTGCCACCCTACGGTTCGCGAATAATGCAGACATGATCGAGACCCTTCTCCGATCAATAATCAGCAGCGGGACCTGGAGATCCGTACTGACTCCTACACATTCAACAATGACTCTTGTGATCGTGAGAACCTTTAACGCTTGTAACTAAATCCCTTTGTCTCTCGATATATTACATGTCCGAGATTCGATCATCGGTATCTCCATACCTAGTTTGATCTCGTTACCGACATGCACTCTTTTCTCGTTCCCGTGATATAACATTCTAGTGATCACATCACTTGCTTGCAAGCTATCCCAATGTGATATCACCGAGAGGGCCCAGAGTATATCTATCCGTCATCTGGATTGACAAATTCCACTCTTGATCCATGAGCCTCAACATAACACCTTCGTAGCACTGAACCCATCTTTATAGTCACCCTGTTACGGTGTGACGTTTGATGTTATCAAGATACTCTTCCGGTGTTAGCAATTAACATGATCTCATGGTCTAAGGATAAAGATTACTTCATATGATGTTATAGCAATATAAACACAATGAATTGATCGTAATGCTATACTTCGGATGAATGTTCATCACATCATTTCACAAATGCTGTGACCTTGTTATTAACAACATCCAATGTCCATGATCAGGAAACCTTGATCATCCTGTTAATCAACAAGCTAGTCTATAAGAGAGGCATGACTAGGAACCCTTTTTGTTTATTAAACACACTTGTATTGATGTTTCCGGATCAATACATTTCTAGCATGTAAAATAAACATCTATCATGTATAAGGAATATATAATAACAACTTTATTATTGCCTCTCAGGGCATATTTCCTTCACTAAGGGGATTCATGGTCCCACATGCGGATAGTGTGATAGTCAAGGAACAGATATCAAGTACTCGGGGCCTACGGGACACAAGTGGACATGGAAAACCAAATAGCATATATTGCCCACCGGTGCCTGTTTCATTAGTTATCCCAACAATTTAATAGTTGTATTTAAAGTCATGATCCTCTCCACCGTAAAGCATATGACAACATTCCAACAACTGTGTGGTACTTCATGACACGGGATCGCACCTGAGCAAGCGACTACGACTCGCAAGACCATCTATCTCCCAAACAACAGGTAATAGGAGGTGTCCAAGGCAATATAAAGGCTGCACGGAATATATCTGGTACGGAACACTAAAGCATCGCAACACGGATAACAATAGATCATTAGGAGGAAATAAAGACTATAAATGCAAAATAGGTAGAAAGGGGGAGAATGCTCGCCTGGAAAACATAGCCGAAGATACATTATCCTAAGAACTTGCCGATACTCGCATCCACTCAATAGCCTAATCCGTGAAGAAGCAAACACTAGAAGAAACACCGGATGCACTAATTAATACTACGGCAAAAGATCTGGCATGATGTATGTATGATGCATGCCATGGCAAGATGCAGTGCAATTAGGCAATATTAAGCGGAACCGGGGTCCCAATAATTAATTAGATGGTTCGTGTTGTTTAGTTACCCCTCAGTTTAAATGTTGTATTAACAAGGCAAAACATGGCATCGGTTTGCTACACAATTTAAATGGAGGCGTTAATAGACAGGAATAACCCGCATATGCGCTCCATATTTAATTATGAGTGAATCGGCATAATGCCCCTAAACCACCAAACATGTATGCAAGCATGAATAATTTAATATGCAACAAGTGTATAGATGGTATTTATAAAATAGGGTTCTCGGAAAGGGGATCACATTAGGGGACACGGCGATCTTGGTTCCGAAGGGGTTTGGGTTCGGTCTCGGCGGGATCGGTCTTCGCCTCCGGGAACAGTGTCCTGTCATCCGTGAAGGAGAGCATGAAGCCGATGCCGGGGTTCGGGCTTCGGATCTGGGATCGAGGCTCTTCGCCATGCGTGAAGAAGGTCTTGGGTTCCAGGAGGGATAAATCAACGTCTTCGAGTTTGGAACGAAGAGCTTCTAGTACGGCGGCATCGTCTTAGGGTTCCTATTGAAGTACTTGAGGGTTCCGAATTTAATGTCGATGAAGGACTTGGTCGGGTGTCGGAATATCGAGCGGATCCTTGGCCATCTTCACACGGGAATACACTTCCAGGTCACACCACCAATTCACGAGATTCGGGAGAAACCTTCACCAAACATAAGAGGAGGATGTGGCCATCTGCCACCAAGTGCGGCAGTAACCTGAAGCAAAACACATGATACAAAGGAATGTGCCAACAACTCCTGGCACGGTATGCACGCGTAGGACGAGGAGAACATGGCATCACCGACAGGGGCAGAGGACATGCGGCTCGCAACGGCACCATGGCGCGGTGGAGACGGCAACCGAGGGGGACGCGACCTGCGGTGGTGGAGGACGTGAGAGCGTGCTTGGTACGGCCGGACTCGAGGTGCGGACTGCTAGCTCGTGGTTGATGTAGAGCTCGTTGGGAACCCCAAGAGGAAGGTATGATGAGCACAGCAGCAAGTTTTCCCTCAGTTATGAGACCAAGGTTTAATCGAACCAATAGGAGCAAGGAAACACCCCAAAGGTGTTACTAGCTGAGCTTTGGCAGGGTGCACTACCGGTGCTAGTAGCAACGTGGATACCTGCACAACACAACCACAGAACTTCGTCCCCAACTTGCGATGAGGTTGTCAATCTCACCGTGTTTTGCGGAAAACAAGGGATTAAATGTATCGAATGGAAAGAAGTAGAAGTTTGCAGAAAGTAAACACAAAGCAGTAATAGATTGTAGATTCTATGTAAAGTAAAGGACCGGGATCCATAGTTCACTAGAGGTGGCTCTCCTTAGATAGATAACATGATGGGTGAACAAATTACAGCGGGGCAATTGACAAACACCGAGAAAGCAATACATGCATATACTAATCATCTTGACTCCTCTAAGACTTGATTGGGCATTACAACATAATACATAGACCGCCATCCAACTGCATCTATGACTAATAATCCACCTTCAGGTTATCATCTGAACCCCCTCTAGTATTAAGTTGCAAGCAACATATTATTGCTTTACGAACTGCGTGTAAAGTAAACAATACAATTGTTCTATGAACAAAGGATCGTTGTTTTCACCCAAGTAGCAACAGCACATCTAGTACCTTAGAGATTTCTGTCACTTCCCCAGATTACCAGAGGCATGAACCCACTATCGAGCATAAATACTAACTCTTGGAGTTGTTAGCATCTACTTGGCCAAGATAGCTACTAACAACGGAAAGCATGCAAGATCTCAAATAACAAAGACATGATAGAATCAATAATCAATCTGAAATAGCATCTCAATATCCATCGGATCCCCGCAAACACAACATGTATGGATTACAAATAGATGATCTTGATCATGAACGGAGCTCACAAGATCTAAACATGAAAGCACAAAGGAGGAGAAACCAGCCATCTAGCTACTACATGGATCTGTAGTCCAAGGATGAACTACTCACGCATCACACCGGAGGCTTGCATGGTGATGAAGAAGGCCTCCAGGGTGAATTCCCCTCTCGGGCAGGGTGCCGGGAAGAGCTTTAGATCCCTCCCGATCTAGGGATGGAGATGACAGCGGCTACATGCTCTTTCGTGGATTTTTGATCGGGTACTTAGGGTTTTCGTCCCGAGGGCAATATATAGGCGGAAGGAGGGGCCGAGGGGGTGCCGGGAGCCACCACACCACCCCCTGGCGCGGGCCAGGCCTGGCCGCATGGCCAAGTGGTGTGGCCGGCCCCTGGCCCCTCTCCGTCTCATATTCTGGCACTTGATCCCTTCCGGAAAAATAGGCACTTTGGCTTTTGTCTTGTCCAATTCCGAGAATATTCATTTTCTGACTTTCCTGGAACCAAAAACAGCAGAAAACAGGCAGCTGGCACTATGGTTCTTATTAATAGGTTAGTCCAAGAAATCATATGAAAAGTACTCCAAAGTTGGAACAAAACACAAGAAAGTGGATAAAACCAAGCATGGAACATCACAAATTATAGATACATTTGCAATGTATGAACATCCCCAAGCTTAACTCCTGCTCGTCCTCGAGTAGGTAAGTGATAAAAAGAAATAATTTTTGAGGTGACATGCACCATCAAAGTCTTGATCAAAGTATTTGTAAAACATTCAAGGCTGGGATCATAGTACTTCAATCATAACATGAAAGACAAAGTTCTAGCAATAAGCAAAGAAACTATGATGCAACATGAAAAGACACAAACAAAAGATTCATGAATAACAATGCTTTGCAAGACGTTTGTTTGTTTCACATAAAGAAAACATAGCATAAAAGTATTCAGCTTGTCCCTCAATAGAGTAGCAAATATAAATGCATAGGACACCTTCAAAGTTCATAAGAGTGACTAGATACAATAGTTTCAAACAAGCAATAACAAGTTATGCATTAATCAACTAGTCTTGGGACAATGCACATAGAACTAAGAATGGCCACTATGCTCTCAAAGTAGGTGCATAAGGATAGAAGGTGGAGACTCAATATAATGGTGGAAGAAAGTCCTTTTGTAAAAAGGAAGTAGGGATTCAAGTCTCATAAAGAGTTTCCAAAAATTATGATACTTAAAGCTTTCAGCTCTCATTGCCCCTATCATAAGCATCTTGAAGTGATTAAGGTTAAAGTGAACAAACTATGGTGTACATGCTTGACGAAGTATAAATCGGAAATCTCATGTCCCTTGTATACGAGGGCCGCTCCTCATGCTACTCGAGTTTAGTCACCGGTAAGTTCTTGTCATTGTAAGTACATGTGTATCATTGAGAACCGCCAACGGGGTACCCCTTGCCCAATGATACGGAAGAATCCCCATATCAAAATGACAAGGCAAGCAAACAACGAGCATCTCAGCATTCTTCTTATTTACCATGGGAATATGGTGCTTTTTTCTCTCTTTCCTCTTTTCATAGTATCTTTTTTTTCCTTTTCTCTTTTCTCAATATAGGACTCTTTTTTTATAAGAAGAATGCTTCATAGACAGCTCATTATGGTTACGCTGCAGGTTTCCACCATCTCAGCATGGATTAGACCAGCGGCCCAGGCGTTTCTCTAACACATATACATAACTCCATGGACTTACAAGCTCCCCTTTCATTTCACACCGACGACATCCATATACAAAAGAGCATGATATAAACTAGGTACAAGTACCAAGTGCAATGTTGAAAGCGTTCCCCATGGAAGCATGGTTCTGCTAATTCCCAACAAATAAGTGCAAGCATATACAACATAGACGACACAATGGTTCAAGTTTATTAAGGGCAAGTAAAGTAAAGTGTGCCATCAAGTTCGTGAGAGCTTTAATCACTAGTTTTCTCATAACAAGTAGAAGGTAAACAAAAGCATGAATATACTTGGAATAGCATAAGCTAGTAGGTAGGTATGGTGGACTCTTTGGAATAACTTGGTTTAGGGAGTTGGATGCATGAGTGGAACTCATACTTGGTGGTGGAGGCTAGCAAAAGACTGGGAGCGACAAACTAAGAGAGCAATAATGGCCATAATCATGCAGAGCGACAAAATATCATTGATCAAAGCATAAAGTGATACTACAAGTTGAAAACTAAAGGATCATAAAGGCTATGGTGACTTGTGATAGTCATAACACGGTGTGAGCATGTGCCAAGTCAACCCAAATAAAGCATCAAAGGAGAATACCACTATACTATGATTTAATATGCTAAAACAACGCATGATTCATCCAAGGAACATTAAGCAATCTCAATTTTTTATAACAAGTCATGCTACAGCAAAGAATACTAAGCATAAAGCCAAAACAATATCAAGCATGGCATGACAAAGCATAGGCCACAGTCAAAAACGAGCTCTTTTTACCACATAAGCATGAACTTTCCTACTCTTTTTCCAAACCAAACCAAACTAAATGCAAACCAAAGTGTGAAAGAGGGGGTCCAACCAACTTATTCAGAAAACTAAGAAAACCAAAGCAAACGAAAACCAAAACGAAAACGAAAAAGAAGACGCTCCAAGAAAAACACAACTGTGCATGAAACAATAAAAATGAAGTGTTTGGAAGAAACCTAGAATTTTTATTGATGAAGAAGGGGATGCCTTGGGCATCCCCAAGCTTTGACGCTTGTACTTCTTGGATATTTCTTGGGGTGACACGTGTGACATCCCCAAGCTTGAGCTTTAGTCCATCCTTCATCTCATTACTCATTCCTTCCATACACCTGAAATTTTTCCTTCATACAAAACTTCACACAATCTCATTAGCAACATTAGTGCACTTAAGATAAATAAGTCTCAAGATTCAGTTCTAACACCCAATAAACTTCCATTAGAACACTAGCTACTGTAGCACTTCCCTCAAAAAGCTCAATTCCCCAAAAGAACTCAAGAAGGAACCAACAAGAAGCAAATGCAGAAAATGGCAGAAATCTGTCAAAACAGACCAGCAGGTAAAGATGAATTTTTTCGAAGACCTTCTGTTGCTCAAATCAACAAATGCTGAACTAACGAAAGTTAGATAACAACCTGGGGCATAAGCACAAAAATTTACAGCTCAATCCGACGTACAGAGATCTCTAAGGAATTTTTACGGTGAAGCACAGAAATCTGTTTCGGGACAGCAACTTTCCCAATCATTACTTCACTCTCATTAGAGGTTACTCTTGGCACAAAAAGCAAATAAAAAGGATAAGGAGAGGTTATTACAGAGGTAATAACTTCTAAGACTCATCTAAAACTCTTGGGTTATCTCCAACAAGTACTTTTCTTTAACGCCTTTAAGTTAGACATAAGAAGCAAAGAAAAAATCAAGTGTTCTCAAATAAAGAAGCATTAAGATCAATACCAGAAATATTTTCAACAAGGCAAGGTATATCATCCAAGTAAGTTCTAGAGGATCCTCTCCCAATGCTCTTAGGTTCACTATTCTCATCAAAAGGGTTTGCAGGAACAATCCAATCAAGATTCTTTTCTACGACATCATGTATTGCTACTTGTTTGAAGGGTATTGGTATCTTAGGTTCCTCCCCATTAGGTTCGGTTTTGTTCATCTTTTCTCGTGTACCAACCACATCTACACATGAGCCTAGCATATTGAAATGTTCAAAAACTTTTCTAGCTTCTTTGGCAACATCATAGAACTCCTTAAACAAAGTTTCTAGAATAAAATCCCTCTTTTCAGGGTCTTCAATTTCTTTAAGCTTAAGAAACATTACTTGCATTAAGGGGTTGAGGTTAACAAACCTAGCTTCTAACATGTGAATTAAAGAAGCTGCAGCAATCTCATAGTTTGGAGCAAGTTCTACAAGGGATCTATCCTCAGTATCTTCATGCTTACTAACATGATTAAATAATTCTTCAATATTATCCTTCCCAATTATAGAACCACTACCAATTGGAAGGTCTTTCAGGGTGAAAGTAGGGATCAACATGGTGAGCTAAGGGAGAGGTGACTACTAAAGGAGACTTAATTTTTTTGTGTTTTTCAAATAAGAAAGCAAACAAGCAAAACTAATTTTTTTGTGTTTTTTGAAGAACAAAACAAGCAAACAAAGCAAAAAGAAACTATGCAAAACAAAAACAACAAAGTAAAGAGATTGGTTATGAGGGACTCCCCTTGTGAAGATGTCCTTGACTCCCCGGCAACAGCGCCAGAAAAATCTTTGCTGGCTCGTGGTTGATGTAGAGCTCGTTGGGAACCCCAAGAGGAAGGTATGATGAGCACAACAGCAAGTTTTCCCTCAGTTATGAGACCAAGGTTTAATTGAACTAGTAGGAGCAAGCAAACACCCCAAAGGTGTTACTAGCTGAGCTTTGGCAGGGCGCACTACCGGTGCTAGTAGCAACGTGGAGACCTGCACAACACAACCACAGAACTTCGTCCCCAACTTGCGATGAGGTTGTCAATATCACCGTGTTTTGCGGAAAACAAAGGATTAAACATATCGAATGGAAAGAAGTAAAAGTTTGCAGAAAGTAAACACAAAGCAGTAAAAGATTGTAGATTCTATGTAAAGTAAAGGACCGGGATCCATAGTTCACTAGAGGTGGATCTCCTTAGATAGATAACATGCTGGGTGAACAAATTACAGCGGGGCAATTGACAAACACCGAGAAAGCAATACATGCATATACTAATCATCTTGACTCCTCCAAGACTTGATTGGGCATTACAACATAATACATAGACCGCCATCCAACAGCATCTATGACTAATAATCCAACTTCAGGTTATCATCCGAACCCACTCTAGTATTAAGTTGCAAGCAACAGATTATTGCTTTACGAACTGCGTGTAAAGTAAACAATACAATTGTTCTATGAACAAATGATCGTTGTTTTCTCCCTAGTAGCAACAACACATCTAGTACCTTAGAGATTTCTGTCACTTCCCCAGATTACCAGAGGCATGAACCCACTATCGAGCATAAATACTAACTCTTGGAGTTGCTAGCATCTACTTGCCCAAGATATCTACTAACAACAGAAAGCATGCAAGATCTCAAATAACAAAGACATGATAGAATCAATAATCAATCTGAAATAGCATCTCAATATCCATCGGATACCCGCAAACACAACATGTATAAATAGATGATCTTGATCATGAACGGAGCTCACAAGATCTAAACGTGAAAGCACAAAGGAGGAGAAACCAACCATCTAGCTACTACATGGATCCGTAGTCCAAGGATGAACAACTCATGCATCACACCGGAGGCTTGCATGGTGATGAAGAAGGCCTCCAGGGTGAATTCCCCTCTCCGGCAGGGTGCCGGGAAGAGCTTCAGATCCCTCCCGATCTAGGGATGGAGATGACGGCGGCTATAGACTCTTTCATGGATTTTTGATCGGGTACTTAGGGTTTTCATCCTGAGGGCAATATATAGGCGGAAGGAGGGGCCGAGGGGGTGCCGGGAGCCACCACACCATCCCCTGGCGCGGGCCAGGCCTGGCCGTGCGGCCAGGTGGTGTGGCTGGACCCTGGCCCCTCTCCGTCTCGTATTCTGGCACTTGATCCCTTCCGAAAAAATAGGCACTTTGGCTTTTGTCCCGTCCAATTCCGAGAATATTCATTTTCTGACTTTCCTGGAACCAAAAACAGCAGAAAATAGGCAACTGGCACTGTGGCTCTTGTTAATAGGTTAGTCCAAGAAATCATATGAAAAGTACTCCAAAGTTGGAACAAAACACAAGAAAGTGGATAAAACCAAGCATGGAACATTAAAAATTATAGATACATTTGCAATGTATCACGGACCACGCGAAGCAGAGGCTAGGAAGCGGTGGACGGCTCGGGGCAGCGGGCCGTCGGCGCTCGTGGCCAAGGAAGAGATAGCGCCGAGGAAATGCGCAGGGTTGGGGCGGAGGAGCTTGCTGACAGCATGACTAGCGGTCTCGTGCGGAGCTTCAGGTGGCGAGCCTGGCCGCGGGGCTTGCTGTCGGAGGTGGGGAAGAGGACTACGACACGGGTCGCGCGGGGTCGCAGATGCGGCAAGGCGACGGATGCGGGGCTCGGTGGAGAGATCGAGCAGAGGGGTGGGCGCGGTCGCTGTCGGTGGACGAGGATGGCAACGCGGGCGCAGCGCTGCTCGCAGGGAAGGTGGCACGACGAGGAACCGCGCGGGGCGGTAGGCAGCTCGGGATCTGGCACAGGGCGTCCGCGGCGGTGAGGCAGAGAGAGAGGCCCGGCAGAGGGCGAGGCAGCCAGGGCACGACCGTCATGGCCATGCTGCCGCAGTGGCTCTACGACGAGCTTAGGCTCGAGCGGCGCAGTGGCGGTCGCCAGATCGAGGGCGCGGGGTTGGTGAGGTGGTGGGGTCACGACGCGGGCTAGGGCTAGGTAGGTGGCGACGGGCGGGGGAGACATCGAAGTGGAGCGTCTGTGGGGTGGGCCCTGTGTGCAGGCGTGTTTCCGTGTACCGCAGGGGTGGGTCAGGCCGACGCGCGTGTGTGCATGTGAGGCTGGTGGTGGCGGGGTGTAGCGTGTGTGTGGCGGCGGGGTGGAGGGATGTGGTGTGGCGGCGGGATGGGGTGTGGTAGATGGTGGTCTAGGTTAGGTTAGGGTCAGGGTTTTAGTTTGGAGGTGGCCGGCTGGGCTTTTGGGCCTGGTTGGTTGCCTCCCAAAAATAACATAAACTTTTATTTTATTTTTAAATAGACTTTTGTAAATAGTTTTTAGACAAATAAAAGGTCTGATAAAGACCGGGGTTTTACATTTGAAATACAGAGGGGTATCTAGAAAACAAAGATACGCTTTAGAGAAATAGTTTTTAACCAAACAAATGCATGATTACATGACGATGCTCAAATGCAATGTGGCATGATGACATGAGCATGCGGTCATGATGATGCACAAAACAAAAACAACACGCGATTTTCTAGTAGTGGTTTTACCGGGGTGCTACAATTCGACACCACTAACAATGGATCTCGCCCTCGAGATCTGCCTCATGGTACGGGGAAGAAGGCTGACAATCTAAATCTTCTCGCTTCGTGTAGATCCTCGCGACACCACTAACAAAGATCGTTGCTCCATCTTGAATTCGACGACACCACCAACAAGGGGTCGTTTCTCATGTTCGTCGAGAGAACTCTCCGGAGAACATAGAACGAAGGTAAAGGCATCAAAAGGTAAGGCCACCTCTAACTTCAGTGGAAGGAGTAATTGCAGATCCACCGATTCAATGTACAAGAGCGAATGTTAAGAGTAGTCAGATGGTGATCAGTCCATCACACACCCGAAGCATTACTCTGCACATGAATAGGAGAATTATGCAACCAACTCTCGGAATTTTAGACTAAAGATCTTCAAAAGCGGTGTCCTGAAAACAAAGGAGTGATGTAGGCTCTTCATCGGATCTAATGTAGAAGATGTCGTCACGTTGGAAAACACCGGAAGATACAAAAGAAAGATTTCACTAGATTTTGATCCACTGAATGGTACAACAGATGAAGGGTTACTCAGATAACACGAAGACCGGATGTGGAAACACCATTGCAAGAGGAAGGAACATAAACCCTGAAGGTACGACGGAAACCCAAACCACGAGAATTCCTATACTCGAAGAAAAGATGAGAGAGCAGATTTAAAACACGCAAAGGTAAGAGGAGAAGAGCATAGAGGTAAGGAGTAAAAGCAGACCTAATCAGATCTATCCAACCGATTTTGCAAAATAGCTTTGACACTCTACATCGGCCGTTAGCTAGGTTATCCTACAGGCTGGACCAGTGGGGTATCGCAACTTCTGAGCTCTGATACCACTTTGTAACACCCTCGAATCGGCCCTATGCAAGTTTTAGCGATTCCTGCCAAACCCGCATAGAAACGATTCAAGGATGCCCACCAGGCACTTTCGTGCGGGTGGAAAACGAAGTAATAGCATTACACAATAGTCCACGATGGAACCCATAGAAACATATATATACAACAACGACTCCATGAGTCAAAAATATAGATATATAATACAAAGATCCAAATCACCTTGAAAACGGTACAACATCCGAGTACGGATAAGATGCAAATGGAGCTAAGAGCCCTGAAGAATAACCAATGGCGTGCATAACCTTGCCCAGGCCAAGCTAGAAGGGTAACCCTGCTAACGACGTCGAACTTATACCTGTTAAACAAAAAGGGGTGCCGACAAAGGGCAAAGGAAAAAGGGAGCGGGCAGTATTGAGGCCAGTACACGGCGAGGCTAGAATTCAGCGGCTCTCTCCTACATAGGTATGGTGGACTAAAGCGGCAGCGCAGCATGCACTAAACAATCTATAGAGACTCGATTCAACTGTCGGCTATTAGAGAGGGATAAGAAAGACCTATTCGGATCCAACCTGATACTAACACCAAACATACTCATCCTGGCATTTCTCCCTCGAGACCAAACGAGGAAGTCAAACCGAGGAACTCACACAGTTGGCACTTTTATTCATTCCATTATAGTTGCAGCACTTACTAGTCAGATATAGATAACATGAGTCATCCCAAACCCAGCAGTTGTTGGCACTTTTATTTCATTCCATTGGAGTTGCGATACTTACTAGGCAGGTATAACATGACACGATACACCCCAATTCCACCAGTTGTTGGCACTTTTATTATCCATTCCATTGTAGTGAAGCTGATTACTAGTCACATATTAAGTCAAATTTATAGCACTACTTTAGTTATGCTTGTCTATGATCGAGATACTGTGCTCCAAGTCGTCCATAACCGCGGACACGGCTTTCAGAAAGATTTACCCTGCAGGGGTGCACAAATAGCAACACACACACGATCAACCTCAGAAAAACCAAATCAAAACCCAACGAGGCTTTCACGACAAAGCAATCACAAGATTCATAAAATATTTCAGGGGGCCACCCCACTAAGCTACCCGCAACGAAGTTGGCTGGCTCCGAGACGGACTCAGGGTTCGTGACAGTGGCTGTAAACGACTGGGAACCCGAAAGTGTGACTGGGCTTGTCGATACCACGAAAACATTCCATGTTCCAAAACAGTACAGGTGCTCCACGCACAATCGTAAATAAAGCAGTAAAGCATGGCATAAGTACAGGATAGTAATAAAGCCCCAAACTACTTTGTGGTCCCAAGAAATAAGAAATGAATCAAGCTCTGGCTAAGGGGATTCATGGTCCCACATGCGGATAGTGCGATAGTCCAGGAACAGCTATCAAGTACTCAGGGCCTACGGGACACAAGTGGACATGGAAAACCAAATAGCATATATTGCCCACCGGTGCCTCTTTCATTAGTTATCCCAACAATTTAATAGCTGTATTTAAAGTCATGATCCTCTCCAGCGTAAAGCATATGACAACATTCCAACAACTGTATGGTACTTCACGACACGGGATCGCACCTGAGCAAGCGACTACGACTCGCAAGACCATCTATCTCCCAAACAACAGGTAATAGGAGGTGTCCAAGGCAATATAAAGGCTGCACGGAATATATCTGGTACGGAACACTAAACCATCGCAACACGGATACCAATAGATCATTAGGAGGAAATAAAGACTATAAATGCAAAATAGGTAGAAAGGGAGAGAATGCTCGCCTGGGAAACATAGCCGAAGATACATTATCCGAAGAACTTGCCGATACTCGCATCCACTCAACGGCCTAATCCGTGAAGAAGCAAACACTAGAAGAAACACCGGATACACTATTTAATACTACGGTAAAAGATCCGGCATGATGTATGTATGATGCATGCCATGGCAAGATGCGGTGCAATTAGGCAATATTAAGCGGAACCGGGGTCCCAATAATTAATTAGATGGTTCATGTTGTTTAGTTACCCCGCAGTTTAAATGTTGTATTAACAAGGCAAAACATGGCATCGGTTTGCTACACAATTTAAATGGAGGCGTTAATAGACAGGAATAATCTGCATATGCGCTCCATATTTAATTATGAGTGAATCGGCATAATGCCCCTAAACCACCAAACATGTATGCAAGCATGAATAATTTAATATGCAACAAGTGTATAGATGGTATTTATAAAATACGGTTCTCGGAAAGGGGATCACATTAGGGGACGCGACAATCTTGGTTCCGAAGGGGTTCGGGTTCGGTCTCGGCGGGATCGGTCTTCGCCTCCGGGAACAGTGTTCTGTCGTCCGTGAAGGAGAGCATGAAGCCGATGTCGGGGTTCGGGCTTCGGATCCGGGATCGGGGCTCTTCGCCGTGCGTGAAGAAGGTCTTGGGTTCCAGGAGGGAGACCTCAACATCTTCGGGTTTGGAACGAAGAGCTTCTAGTACGGCGGCATCGTCTTAAGGTTCCTATTGAAGTACTTCAGGGTTCCGAATTTAATGTCGATGACGGACTTGGTCGGGTGTCGGAATATCGAGCGGATCCTTGGCCATCTTCACACGGGAATACACTTCTAGGTCACACCACCACTTCACGAGATTCGGGAGCAACCTTCACCAAACATAAGAGGAGGATGTGGCCATCTTCCACCAAGTGCAGCAGTAACCTGAAGCAAAACACATGATACAAAGGAATGTGCCAACAGCTCCTGGCACGGTACGCACACGTAGGACGAGGAGAACATGGCATCACCGACAGGGGCAGAGGACATGCGGCTCGTGACGGCACCATGGCGTGGTGGAGACGGCAACCGAGGGGGACGTGACCTGCGGTGGTGGAGGACGTGCGTGCGTGCTTGGTACGGCCGGACTCGAGGTGCGGACCACGCGGAGCAGAGGCTAGGAAGCGGTGGATGGCTCGGGGCAGCGGGGCATCGGCGCTCGCGGCCGAGGAAGAGATGGCGCCAAGGAAACATGCAGGGTTGGGGCGGAGGGGCTCACTGATGGCATGACTGATGGTCTCGTGCGGAGCTTCGGGTGGCGAGCATAGCCGCGGGGCTTGCTGCCGGAGGTAGGGAAGAGGACCACGACGCGGGTCGCGCGGGGTCACAGATGCGGCGAGGCGACGGACGCGGGGCTCAGTGGAGACATCGAGCAGAGGGGTGGGCGCGGTCGTTGTCGGTGGACGAGGATGGCAATGCGGGCGCAGCGCTGCTCGCAGGGAAGGTGGCACGACGAGGAACCGCGCGGGGCGGCAGGCGGCTCGGGATCTGGCGCAGGGCATCCACGGCGGTGAGGCAGAGAGAGAGGCCCAGCAGAGGGCAAGGTGGCCAGGGCACGGCCGTCGCGGCCATGCTGCCGCGGTGGCTCTGCGACGAGCACAGGCTCGAGCGGCGCAACGGCGGTCGCCGGATCGAAGCGAGGCGAGCGGAACTCCGCTTAGGAAGGACAAGGGCGCGAGGTTGGTGAGGTGGTGGGGTCACGACGCGGGCTGGGGCTAGGTAGGTGGCGACGGGCGGGGGAGACATGGAAGTGGAGCGTCGGTGGGGTGGGCCCTGTGTGCAGGCGTGTTTTCGTGTACCGCAGGGGTGGGTCAGGCCGACGCGCGTGTGTGCATGTGAGGCTGGCGGTGGCGGGGTGTAGCGTGTGTGTGGCGGCGGGGTGGATGGATGTGGTGTGGCGGTGGGATGGGGTGTGGTAGATGGTGGTCTAGGTTAGGTTAGGGTTAGGGTTTTAGTTTGGAGGTGGCCGGCTGGGCTTTTGGGCCTGGTTGGCTGCCTCGCAAAAATAACATAAACTTTTATTTTATTTTTAAATAGAGTTTTGTAAATAGTTTTTAGACAAATAAGAGGTCCGATAAAGACTGGGGTTTTACATTTGAAATACAGAGGGGTATCTAGAAAACAAAGATATGCTTTAGAGAAATAGTTTTTAAGCAAACAAATGCATGATGACATGACGATGCTCAAATGCAATGTGGCATGATGACATGAGCATGCGGTCATGATGATGCACAAAACAAAAACAACACGCGATTTTCTAGTTGTGGTTTTACCGGGGTGCTACAAGTACCACTGTCAGTACTCAAACCATGAAACCATAGTGAGATCCACATCACTGGCGTTAATAGGTAAACATCCAGAACAACTTTACAATCAGTCTAATAGAGTTATAATTATCAAACCAGAGGGGTGAACCCTAATCAGATTATGCAACCAATTAGGAATTGTTCGCTAGAAGCACACAGAGGCTGCCAAGCAAGGCAGAAGATAGAGAGCATAGAGAGAGGAGCAAAGTAACTTACTTAAGGTCCTCGCAAATTTAGAGAAGAGGAAGCAGAGACCGGAGAAGAGGCAGCACACGGCGGCACGGGGAGCACCCCAGAGGGGCGTTGTGACCCGCGCCGATCCGCAATCACGGCGACCACCGGATAGGGTGATACCCACCATCACCAAGGCACCAGCGTGGCGTCAATAGGGCATCGGAGCGCCAATTCACCGGCGAGCTCCTAACTTGAGATGCCGAGGAAAGGGCAAAAGCACCACCAGCAGAGAGCGCGAGCCATGAATCGAAGAGGGTAGGACGATGTAGCACCATCGGCAACGTCACCCTACATAGAGGCATCAACCGGGAAGGCCTGGGGCCGCAGGAATCGTAGCAGCGACGGCGTCGCTAGGGCGTCGCCAGGGAATCACCAAGGATAAGGTCGAGAGGGAGAGAGAGGAAATGACGGGGCCGATTGGGGCCGGTCCAATGACTCTGGGTTGGTTTGACCCAACCTAGTGGGCTGGATCGGGCTGTCTCAAACCAGTGGACCGAATCGGGCCAGGCCAGCCAGTGGACCAGGCCCATGTTTAATAAGAAGGTTTATTTAAAATATCTACCCACAAATATACCCCCGAACCTATTTTAACCCTAGAAAAATAAATAAAGTCCTAAAAACCAATAAAAATCATTTCTGAGTATTAAAATCATTATACTACCTTATAAACATTATTAACTTTAATTATTACAAATAAAACTTAAAGCAGATATTCTAAGATATTTAGTCCTTTGTGGAATTTTATAAAAATAAGAATAATACTTAAAAAGAAATAAAAATCATTTTTAAGATCAAAAATACATATAGTTTATTAGAATAATACTAATTATAATACGCCATAAGGTTTTAAAGTAATAAATTTTAAACTATTTTATAGAATACCATTTGATAAATTCATTAGTAACATTTCTTAAACAAGAAATAATTATAAACCTTAACTCTTATATATTCAAATACTAATTTCAAAACCATCACTTGGATTTATGCACAACTTAAAATATAAACTATTAACTGTATAACACTCTAATAAATCTTAAAACCAAGTAAACCAACATTTTTAATTAAGTTCTAAAACGTCAATAAAAATATAAGCTTCCTATTTTTTTAAACTCAACCAAGTTTAACATAGTTTTGCAACCTAGCACATTAATATTCTTATCTAAAATTGTTTTCCTTGATAAGTTAAATCAAATTCATAATCACCAAGCATATTGTAAACTTATCATGCACTTAAAGTGAATGATCTCACAGACTCAAACATGCTTATTATAAAGCTTAACGCTTTTAAATATTTTGAACACATCACACCCAGGTCTATTTATATTTATATTTTCAAGGTAACTTTATTTCCTAAAGATTATGTAGATAGTATATAAAGTTTGATTATGTTTTATAGTTAACTTTTGTCTGTTTCAATCAAATCATAAGGCATATCAAATTCATATAATCCGAGCCAATACAAACAACATCGATCACATATTATTAACCCCACAGATTGTTTAAACCTTGGCAAGGAAACTTTTTCCTCAAATGTTATTCGTTTTGCCACTTCAAACAACAATCTTATAAAATAAGATCTTTAACTCTTACCAATCTATCACACCAACATCCATTATAATTACTAGATAATAAATCATCGCAACCTCAAAGTGTTACTACACTTCACTAGCACACTCTGCATATTAAACATCTAAATTCTTAACTTAAGAAATAAAACATAAGAACTAATCAAATCTCAAAAAGGTATCACTATTAGATAAACTCACTCATGTATTGGGGACTTATCTCGGGATTTTACAAAATACATTATATTACTTATGCATCAGCATATTGCTTCTTTAAACATTAGTCCTTACCAGACCAATGATGCTATTTACAGAATTTGGATCTTCTAGTATCTCGAAGACCGTGACTACATAATCTTGCAATTACCAAAGGCAAGTTCATAACTTGCTCATGTCCTTTGAAGAGTCTTTATCAAAGATATTGCAAATTGTGTGTTATCATCTATGATTTGGAAACAGAATATGATATCTTCTCTAATAAATAAGATGTAGTATCATCCTAAGTGATGATAAAGATCAGCAATGGAACTTAGGGATTCCAATTGCGTTAGTCACATAGGTTTAACAACCCATGACATCAGTGATTCTAGCGCCGTATAATACGCGTTAACCATGAGATTTGGAATGGGACAGAGAAGTCAGCTATATCTTCTTCCTTTCATATGGAGGCAAGATGAACTTATCGTGACGTTGGGATTCCTGGTATGGATCCAACATATGGGTGGGCACCCTTAGGCCCCACGATTTTGGTGTCTAGATTATTTATGAGTGGCTGTCGGAGGTATAGTCGGGCCTTTTAGGGAGCTTACCAGGGGCATCACCACTTCATAGAGTCTTCGGGACCTCACCAGGGTTATAGCTTGCCCTAGTTGGAGGCTTAGTGGAGGTGTAGTCAGCCCCGGAGGATCGTGCAGACATATGGGATCGCGGAGAGGGTAGTGATTGGCTTGGATCACCTACTGGGCCCCACATCAAGGAATTGTGGACGGGAAAGATCGCCCGGTTGTGCAACAAGGAGTTGGTCTCTCATGGGTAAAGCAACGCACCTCTGCAGAGTGTAAGAATTTTGACATGTTACTCCCTGTTCCAGGAAGGAGCTACGAACGCAGCAGGAAAGGAACCCCATGAAGGTTCTGGTCAACCTGTGAAGGCTGTCGGACATAGTTTTCAGAATAAAAGCAACCTTTGAAAAAATGAGTTTACAAAAACCTGCATTGCCTACGACCTATGGTCTGTGGTTGTAGAGATAGTGCATTATACACTCCTTTTTAGTGAACTTGCTGACTACGCTCGTACTCAACCGTATCATCTTAACCCTTGCTAGATTCAAAGCCATTAAAGATAACGTCAACATCAATTACTGCTCAAGAAACCGTCATCGACAACTCAAGTTCTTCAATAGCGTCAAAAAGGTCAACGTACACATCAGAGAAAGTGAAGACAGAGTTCTTAAGTAGACATGAATAAATTCTCTAGCCATAAAAACCTACTTCTGTAGAGTAATTGCAATAACAGCAATAGCAAGCCAAATAGCTTATTAATTCTGGTTCTTCTTTGTAAGAGGTTCTTTCTCTCTCTTTAACCTAGCGTGTTCTCTAGATCTTTTGTAAAGAGTCGAGTTGTAATCTATAGTCATGTCTTGGACCTGCTGTGTTTCTGTTGTACCACTCTAAGGGATGTAATACTAGTGAACGGTGTTTCATTGGTGTTATGTCAATGATTATAGTGTACTACATCATGCAGTGGTATGCTGGGTCACCGCATCGATCAAGTGTTGATCGAGGTAGTCGGACTTAGTGAAGCTGGAGGGAATTAGTTATCACTACAACGAGAAGAGATTTAAACTGGCACTGGTATGACAGAATCTCCCCTGTAGTTTATCACCAATATCGCGAGGCAAAGGGACTCCGGTAGATTGTCACATTGAGGGCACTTGTGTGTACCAGGAGTTGGCAAGTCTTGCTAGAGGCCGCTATCGATTATCAGCTATAGTCGAAAAGTCACTGAGCTATGGCTCTAATTGAATGATTACTGAGTTTTGTCTGGATTACCGTAAGCCTGCAGGATCGCACAATTAAGAGATTGGAACTAGGCGGATAAGATCTAACTATCACAAGCTGGCAAGTTGGACTTGTTCAGACAGGGACATATGTCAATGGGTTGGACCTACTTTGACTAGGGTTAGGGTTTAGGACCGAGGCACACAAGTGTTGTGTGCCTTCATATACTCTCCTATATAAAGGAAGGTGGTGGCGGCGGACAAATTAATCCAGTGCTGCTTCCTAGGGTTTTGCTAGACTTGGAAACTCTCACCTTCCTATCCCGCAGCGGTAAGACCGAGGCTAGCACCTCACTTGTTGTTATTCCACCTTGTACGTGTGTGATATAGTAGAGGCACTGCACCTGCGGTGCTCGTTGGCTATGTTGAGAGGAGAAGTCGGAGGAGGAGCACTAGAGCCGGCAATGTCCAAGGAACAAGCAGTTCGCCGGAGCCGGACGAGACGAGGGGAACATGCGGCACCTCCATGACGCGCTTCTTTAGCTTCTACATCTACGCGTCGAAAGGTACGTGATATTGCCTTTGACCTTGGCCGGATCTTGGGGCGGCTCGCTGGAGTTCTAGCCAGAGCAAAAAAGTTTGTTTCTGGCCTGGCTCTACGCATTGCCCAACACTGTATTTACCAGATCCATTTGTTTTTACAAATCGTTGATACATTCAAATGTATCTATAATTTTTGATGTTCCATGCTTGGTTTTATCTACTTTCTTGTGTTTTGCCCAAACTTTGGAGTACTTTTCATATGATTTCTTGGACTAACCTATTAACAAGAGCCATAGTGCCAGTTGCCTGTTTTCTGCTATTTTTGGTTCCAGAAATTTAAAAAATGAATATTCTCGGAATTGGACAGGACAAAAGCCAATATGCCTATTTTTCCCGGAGACTCACGGAGCCAGAATACAAGACAGAGAGGGGCCACAGGGTGGCCACACCACCCCTAGGCACGGGTCCCCCTTGGCCATGCCAAGGCATGGTGTGGGCCCCCTGGCCGGCCACCGACCTTGCCTCTTTCGCCTATATATCTCCCCCGAGGCAAAAACCCTAAATAGTCAAGCCTCCAGCCACGAAAAGTTCCACAGCGCCGCCGCCACTGAAGGGGAGATTCAGGGGATAGAAAGTCTTTGTTCCGGCACCCTACCGGGACGGGGAAGTGCCCCCGGAGCCATCTCCATCGATCTCCATCACCATTGTTGATTCCCATGATGAGGAGGAAGTAGTTCTCTATCGAGGCTAAGAGTTCTACCGATAGCTATGTGTTCATCTCTCTCTATGCATGATCTTATTGAGATCATGAGCTTGTAATCTATAGATCTACCTTGCTACTCAAGTACTTTAATAGATCTCTGCTCTCCCCATGTGTGTCAAAGTGACAGCATGCACACCATGGTGGCACTTAGGCTAGAGATTACAAATACTTGTTATGAGTTATATTTGGATTTGGATGTCTTTATGAAATTGTGGTGTTTGTTGGAACCATCTAGTGCTCAAGGTGACAGTGTGGGGTTATCTAGATGGGAAAGATGAACTTTGAGGTGTGCTGTTATAGCCCTACCAACGATTAGAGTGTCCAACCGGAGAGTAGTTAAGAGTAGTATCATGAAGAGAAGATATTTATATGAGAGTGTTCACTAGTGAAAGTATGATCCCCAGGCCTTGTTTCTAAGCATTGAAACACCGTTTGCAATTAGATTTGTTACATGTTTGCTTACTTCCATCTTTATTTTAGTTTTCCTTTAGTCTTTTCCCACGTCAACCACACGCCATCAAGCTATTTTCTAGCGTTGTTACCACTTATAATTATCTATACCACTTGTATTTTACTATCTCTTCGCTGAACTAGTGCACCTATACACCTGACAAGTGTATTGGGTGTGTTGGGGACACAAGAGACTTATTGTATCTTGATTGCAGGGTTGCTTGAGAGGGGATACCTTTGACCACTTCCTCCCTGAGTTCGATAAACCTTGGGTAATCCACTTAAGGGAAAACTTGCTGCTGTTCTACAAACCTCTGCACTTGGAGGTCCAACAACTGTCTACAAGAATAGAAGTGCGTAGACATCAAGCTATTTTCTGGTGCCGTTGCCGGGAGGTAAGGTAAAAGGTACTCACATCCTCCGGTGTGAGTGCTCGAAGTTATTTCCTTTAGATTCTGCAATTTTGTCCTTTTGTTTCTTGTTTTTATTTTCACTAGTTAGGCTTAATGGAAAAGAACAAAAAAATTAGACAGCTTTATAGTATTTATCTTGAGTTAGGACATGAAGTGTTCGAAGAGAAAATTAAAAAACCTATGGAACTTTATTTGCATGCTAATAGCAATGTTGTTAGTATGAATTCTTTGGACACCATTATTGCTAATGCTATGGAAAAGTCTAAGCTTGGGGAAGCTAGTTTTTATGAAAATGATCTTTTTAGTTCCGCAGCTTTGGAAGATAGCTATTCTATTGCTTATGATGATACCAAACCTCCAATATATGATGATTACAATGATGAATATGATATTTCCAGTCCACCTACTATTGAGGAGAAAATTAGTTATGATTACAATATGCCTCCTATATTTGATGATTATGATGATGAGAATAATAATGATAGCTATTTTGTTGAATTTTCTCCCACTACAATTAATAAGAATGACTATGTTTATGCGGGGAGTATTAATTCTTTTATGCATGTGGCTCATGATAAGAATATTTTATGTGATAGTTATATTGTTAATTTTATTCATGATGCTACTGAAAGTTATTATGAGAGAGGGAAACATGGATTTATGCATCTCAATAATATTAAGTTTTCCCTCTTTATGTTAAAAGTCTTGAAGTTGCACTTGCTTTGCTTTCGTATGCTTGTTGCTTTGTGCTTTAATGACTTGTTTCTTTACAAGATTCCTATGCATAGGAAGTGGGTTAGACTTAAATGTGCTTTGAATTTGCTTCTTGATGCTCTCTTTTACTTCAATTCATATTTCTTATGTGAACATCTTCTCAAACTATCATGCCTAACTTAAAGGCGTTAAACAAAAGTATTTATTGGGAAATAACCCAAAAGTTTTAGATGAGTCTTGGAAGTTATTACTTCAGTAATAACCGCTCCTTATCCTTTTTATTTTCTTTTTGTGCCAAGAGTAACCTCTAATGAGGAAGAAGTAATGATTGAGAAAGTTGCTGTCCCGAAATAGATTTCTGTTCTTCACCATAAAAATTCGTGTAAAATATCTGTACGTCCCTTTAAGGCGTGAATTTTTGTGCATATGCCTCAGGTTGTTATCTAACTTTCGTTAGTTCAACACATTTCGATTTGAGCAACAGAAGGTCTTTGAAAAAATTCGTCTTTACCTGCTGGTCTGTTTTGACAGATTTCTGCCATTTTTTGCATTTGCTTCTTGTTGGTTCCTTTTTAAGTTCTTTTGGGGAATTGAGCTTTTTGAGGGAAGTGCTACAGTAGCTTGTGTTTTAATGGAAGTTTTATTGGTGTTGGAACTGAACCTAAAAGACTTATTATCTTGAGTGCACTAATGTTGCTAATAAAGATTGTGTGAAGTTTTGTATGAAGGAAAAATTTCAGGTGTATGGAAGGAATGAGTAATGAGATGAAGGATGGAAAGAAGCTCAAGCTTGGGGATGCCACCCATGTCACCCCAAGAAATATTCAAGAAGTACAAGCATCAAAGCTTGGGGATGCCCAAGGCATCCCCCTTCTTCATCAATAAAAATCCCAGGTTTCTTCCAAACGCTTCATTTTTATTGTTTCATGCACAGTTGTATTGTTCTTGGAGCGTCTTCTTTTTTGTTTTTGTTTTGGTTTTTCGTTTGCTCGGTTTGTTTAGTTTTCTGAATAAATTGGTTGGACCCCCTCTTTCATACATTGGTTTTCAAATAGTTTGGTTTGGTTTGGAAAAAGAGTAGGAAAAGTTCATGCTTAAGTGGTAAAGAGAGCTTGTTTTTGACTGTGGCCTATGCTTTGTAATGCCATGCTTGATATTGTTTGGCTTTATGCTTACTATTCTTTGCTGTAGCATGACATGTTATAAACAATTGAGATTGCTTAATGTGCCTTGGAGGAATCATGCGTTGTTTTAGCATATTAAAGCATAGTATTGTGGTATTCTCCTTTGATGTTTTATTTGGGTTGACTTGGCACATGCTCACACCATGTTATGACTATCCCAAGTCACTATAGCCTTGATGATCCTTTAGTTTTCAACTTTTAGTATCACTTTATGCTTTGATCAATGATGTTTTGTCGCTCTGCATGATTATGGCCATTATTGCTCTCTTAGTTTGTCGCTCCCAATCTTTTGCTAGCCTCCACAACCAAGTATGAGTTCCACTCATGCATCCAACTCCCTAAACCAAGTTATTCCACAGAGTCCACCATACCTACCTACTAGCATATGCTATTCCAAGTATATTCATGTTTTTATCTACCTTCCAAATTAAACTTGTTATGAGAAAACTAGTGATTAAAGCTCTCACGAACTTGATGGCACACTTTACTTTTCTTGCCCTTAATAAACTTGAACCATTGTGTCGTCTATGTTGTATATGCTTGCACTTATTTGTTGGGGATTAGCAGAACCATGTTGTCATGGGGAACACTTTCAACATTGCACTTGTACTTTGTACCTAGTTGATATCATGCTCTTTTGTCTAGGGATGTCGTCGGTGTGAAATAAAAAGGGAGCTTGTAAGTCCATGGAGTTATGTATATGTGTTAGAGAAACGCTTGGGCCGCTGGTCTAAACCATGCTGTCACGGTAGAAACCTACAGCGTAACCATAATGGGCTGTCTATGAAGCATTCTTCTTATAAAAAAAAGAGTCAGATATTGAGAAAAAGAAAAGAGAAAAAAAGAGATATATGAAAAGAGGAAAGAGAGAAAAAAGCACCATATTCCCATGGTAAATAAGAAGATTGCTGAGATGCTCGTTGTCTGCTTGCCTTGTCATTTTGATATGGGGATTCTTCTATATCATCGGGCAAGGGGTACCCCGTTGGCAGTTCTCTATGATACACATGTACTTACTATGACAAGAACTTACTGGTAACTAAACTTGAGTAGCATGAGGAGCGGCCCTCGTATTTAAGGGACATGAGATTTCTAACTTATACTTCGTCAAACATATACACCATAGTTTGTTCACTTTAACCTTAATCACTTCAAGATGCTTATGATAGGGGCAATGAGAGCTGAAAGCTATTAAGTACCATAATTTTTGGAAGCTCTTTATGAAACTTGAATCTCTGCTTCCTTCTATGAATGCCTTTCTTCCACCATTATATTGAGTCTCCACCTTCTACCTTTATGCACCTACTTTGAGAGCATAGTGGCCATTCTTAGTTCTATGTGCATTGTCCCAAGATTAGTTGATTGATGCATAGCTTTGATATTGCTTGTTTTAAACTATTTGTATCTAGTCACTCTTATGAACTTTGAAGGTGTCATATGCATTTATATTTGCTACTCTATGAGGGAGAAGCTGAATGCTACTATGCTATGTTTTCTTTATGTGAAACAAACAAACGTCTTGCAAAACATTGTTATTCATTAATCTTTTGTTTGCGCCTTTTCATGTTGCAACATAGTTTCTTTGTCTTATTGCTAGAACTTTGTCTTTCATGTTATGATTTAAATACTATGATCCCATCTTTGAATGTTTTACAAATACTTTGCTCAAGTTTATGATGGTGCATGTCACCTAAAAAATTATTCTTTGTTTTTATCACTTACCTACTCGAGGACGAGCAGGAGTTAAGCTTGGGGATGTTGATACATTGCAAATGTATCTATAATTTTTGATGTTCCATGCTTGGTTTTATCTACTTTCTTCTGTTTTGTCCACACTTTGGAGTACTTTTCATATGATTTCTTCGACTAACCTATTAACAAGAGCCATAGTGCCAGTTGCCTGTTTTCTGCTATTTTTGGTTCCAGAAAGTCAGAAAATGAATATTCTTGGAATTGGTTAGGACAAAATCCAATATGCCAATTTTTCCTGGAGACTCACGGAGCCAGAATAAGAGACGGAGAGGGGCCACAGGGTGGCCACACCACCCCTAGGCGCGGGTCCCCTTAGCCACGCCAGGGCATGGTGTGGGCCCCCTGGCCGGCCACCGACCTTGCCTCTTTCGCCTATATATCTCCCCCGAGGCAAAAACCCTAAATAGTCAAGCCTCCAGCCACGAAAAATTTCGCAGCACCGCCGCCACCGAAGGGGAGATCCGGGGGATAGAAAGTCTCTGTTCCGGCACCCTGCTGGGACGGGGAAGTGCCCCCGGAGCCATCTCCATCGATCTCCACCACCATCTCCATCACCGTTGCTGATTCCCATGATAAGGAGGGAGTAGTTCTCTCTCGAGGCTAAGGGTTCTACTGGTAGCTATGTGTTCATCTCTCTCTCTATACATGATCTTATTGAGATCATGAGCTTGTAATCTATAGATCTACCTTGCTACTCAAGTGCTTTAATAGATCTCTGCTCTCCCCATGTGTGTGAAAGTGACAGCGTGCACACCATGGTGGCACTTAGGCTAGAGATTACAAATACTTGTTATGAGTTATATTTGGATTTGGATGTCTTTATGAAATTGTGGTGTTTGTTGGAACCATCTAGTGCTCAAGGTGACTGTGTTGGGTTATCTAGATGGGAAATATGAACTATGAGGTGTGTTGTTATAGCCCTACCAACGATTAGAGTGTCCAACCGGAGAGTAGTTAAGAGTAGTATCATGAAGAGAAGATATTTATATGAGAGTGTTCACTAGTGAAAGTATGATCCCTAGGCCTTGTTTCTAAGCATTGAAACACCGTTTGCAATTGGATATGTTACATGTTTGATTGCTTCCATCTTTATTTCAGTTTGCCTTTAGTCTTTTCCCACTTCAACCACATGCCATCAAGCTATTTTCTAGCACCGTTACCACTTATAATTCTCTATACTACTTGTATTTCACGATCTCTTCGCCGAACTAGTGCACCTATACACCTGACAAGTGTATTGGGTGTGTTGGGGACACAAGAGACTTCTTGTATCTTGATTGCAGGGTTGCTTGAGAGGGGATACCTTTGACCACTTCCTCCTTGAGTTTGATAAACCTTGGGTAATCCACTTAAGGGAAAACTTCCTGCTATTCTACAAACCTCTGCACTTGGAGGCCCAACAACTGTCTACAAGAATAGAAGTGTGTAGACATCAATCGTTAATGTCTTCTAATTTGACATTCACTTCATTATCACATAATGTGTCGAAGTATTCGTTTGGCGATAGAGTGAGACTTTTTTCCTAGTGTTTACAATAACGGTTGTTTAGTCAAGTAGACTTCCACTATAGTCATGTATACCGGAAACACGCTCAGTTGAAGTCGAAATTCCTTAGACAAACTTACCATATTTGTCATTTCTGAAATAGTCACCTACTTCTATATAATGTAGATCCTTCGAGTCTCTAAAATCCAGGGATATGCTTAATTCTGGTTCAGTGATTTATTCATGAATCACTTTTAGAACATATTCTTCCAATTAAAAACATGGGTCACATTTTTGTCAAGTATACAACATGGTTGCATGGAAAAACTTATGACCAAGACATATGGATGAAAAAATCATCTCTACTCTTCCTTTTTAAACCACTATTATTTATACCCATTGAATCACCTAGTTTTACAAGTAAGAACCTCTTTCTTTGCTTGTTTTATTCTGGACTTCTTCAGAATCCAATCTAGGACATTCTGAACTTCCTTTAGAATCTAAACATGGAACATTTCGACTCTAATGTCCATTAAATGTATCAATCTATCTCTATAGATTTTAATGTTTAATACTTTGTTCAACTTCATTCATAGAATATTTACTAACTCCAATCACACCATTCTTCATATATATGTTAACACATATACAAGAATGTTGTCACGCTCCCACTCAAATATGCTACTCATATAAGAGACTAGTATACTCACTTAGCTCCAACTCAAATATGTAATCCACACATTCGATCAAGAAACTATTTAGCTCCCACTCAAAAACTTCACAAGTGCATGTCTTCTTGATATTTTGGCAATTCCAAAATCCTTTGATCTTCCATCAAATCGAGAATTTTTCACTACGAGACACTAGAATCCATGTGATTTGACAAAACCAGTTTGTTGTACTAACTATAACCCTTCTTCAATCTTGCTATTGTAGAACACACAATTTTTCTAATCATCTACCAATTATAAAATTGTAGTAATTTCTTAGTGTAAATCCTAACAGACTCAAGCATCGCTACATATTGTAGTCAATTGTTGAATTTGTCGAAACAATCTTTGTGAAAAATCGATCTTTATGTATTTTAAAGTTTCATTTCTTCCTTAAAACTTTTGCAGTTATTAGGAAGATCAAGTAACATCGTTACTTTGATAAGATCAGGTAACATATTACTTCTGTAATCTTAATGCAACTTACTTAAGGATTTCACGACTCTTAGTCATTTCTCATACTCAGGTCCATCATCGCTTCTTCGTAGTTCGTCGGTATGTCTTATTCCATTAACATGACTAGTGAATCAATAATATAATTCTGCAAGACGGGGAAATGTATTATTAAATCCTACTTCTTTTGTAAAAGTGCTTAATTGAAACATTATGATCATTATCATTAGTTTATCCTCTTCTTGTAGAGTTCTGTTTTAGAACACATTCCGTTGCGCTACTCGATACTCGGAGGTAAGGCCAAGTACCTTATTCGTTCTTTACTTTCTTTCATCAACTTCTTTATCGAGAAACTCTTTCTTGAAAACAATATACTGGAGAACAACAACTGTGTCTTTTAGTTATGGAAGATGTATTCATAGTTGTCTAAGAATATTCTTTAAAGATTATATTCATCACGACTTTGAATTATCAAAATCTCTAGAAACTCAAACATGCCATAACTCTTATAGTGTTGTTTCCACGAATCTGGATGATTCCCTATTTCAGTTGAGTGTTTGCTATTTCTTACTTATAACTCTAAATTATTACGATAACCTTGTAAGAGATAATTTTAGATCATATGCTTTTTCTTCGAGAAAACGCAAAGGCTCTTTGCGTTTTATTTCATTGAAAAGGTAGGGAGATTACACACATCCTAGGAGGTTTATGTTCGATTACATTGTATTACAGCAGAAATATATTCTAGTGTACATCCCATATTGTTGGTACAACATCCCTCAACCCTTTTGCTCCTGTCAGGATCCACACCGCGACCTCATCCTTATCTACGAGACTAGGACTAAGATGGAAGGTTGCACTCTGTCGAAGACGCGATCGTTGCGATGCTTCCAAATCATCCAAGGCACCAATAGGGTTGGTGAAGCGAGCCCCTTGTGCATGGCCTTTGGGGTGGTTTGCTTGGCTCTTGTCCACCAATAAAAGAGGGGGGACTCGAGGGCTGGTGGCGTGCAAGGCATGCGCATCCAAGCCAACATCTCATGTCAGACTTGGCGGGACAATGGGCACCTGATGATCAGGTGCAACATTGTCTCCGGCTCTTGGTCAAGGCGGCGACATCACGGCATGGGGGAACCGGCGGCGTGGGGACTGTGGCCGTGTGGCGTGCGAGCGGAAGACGAGTTAAGCAGCGGTGAAGACGAACGAGTGAGGAAGACGAGAAGAGCCACGTGGGGATTTAAGGTTCTTTTGGAAAATTTCCGAGGGTGTTTTTACAAAATGATCATTGCGACAAGTTTTCGGGCTTGAAGGAGTAGTTGTTTTGGTCCACCCCTACATAAGGGCATATTTAATGCAAGGAGCTTGTTTAGAGGCTTAGCAGAAAAAGAATCCGAAAATTAATCCCAGCATCCGTATAGGAGTCCAAAGCCCCAATGCATCCATTTAATTTCCAGGCAATTATTTTACTAACTGACCCGATTTGATTTTTCTGGCCAACTAGAAAAACTGGCAAGCGTCGATTGTCAGGATTGTTGGTGCTCACCGTCCGGGATCAGAATCCTAGCACTCCTAAATAAACGCCCCGATTGTACCTGCCCTAAAAGATCAGAAAGTGGAAAGCTAGATACCGACATATATACTGCGCCTTGCACATGAGGCCAAGCGCGTATCAGAATTCATTTCCCAGCATTATAGCAGATCGGATCGAATTGATTTCCCATTATAGCTGATCGAATCGCATCCACGCATGCCAAAAAATAAACGATTTGAAACAGATACGATCGCAAGCCACCACCCCTTTAAATTGTGACGCCGCTAGGAGGCCGGGCTTGAGTCTTTCGATCGATATCTCTCTGCAGTTCGAGCCCGCGCGATGGCTTCCTTTTCTCTATTCGCCGTGTTGCTGATCCTGCTCTTGGCCGCCGGAGCCAATGCAGGCGGCTCTACCCAACTAGCCAAGAGGTACGTATACTACATCTGTCCCGTACGTACTGGAATTAACTGCATGTTCTGTCCACTAATTTAATTGTATTTTATTTTGTTTGATCTGCAAGTCCAACAAAGAAACAAGCTTTTCTTCGGTTCAATCTCGATTGATTCAGGGATTGGCTGATACTAATGATTCTGGTCACATCTACGTATACCCCAACGTACGTATTTACAGAGATAGCATGTAGTACGTACTAGTATATGCCTTATTTAATCTGACGTAATTTCGTCCATGGTACGTATGTAGGCGGCATATCATCAGATGCGAGGGGGGGGGGGGGGGGGGAGTACTACGGAGTCAGCGTGACCATGGACGTGTACGACCTCGTGCTGGCCGACGACCAGTACAGTTTTGCTGGTGTTTTTATCTCCAACGGAGATGTCATCCAGGTCGGTTGGGAGGTAAGCTTCTAACCATCCTACCTATATATATTCTTTAGATGTACTGTATATATATGTGCAATGCAATCCACGTACACTAGCTTATCTTGTCATTGATTTGCTACAGGTCAGCCCACCAGCTTATGGTGATTCACGAGCTCATTTATCTGCTCTTTCGGTAAGTGATCGATCTTGATCAACCGAGCTGCCACCTTTTCCCTTATTCGTGTATGTACTAATATTTGCTGTTTTTTTATATGCAGACTGATGGGCACCAACATGCCTGCATCGACACCGAATGTCCTAATGCTTTCCAGCCAGAGCCTGGCGCGCCCATAGCTCCTGGTGACGTCATTCAGCCCGTCTCCCAGCCCAAGGGAGCCAAGCAAAACATCACGATCAAAGTCACTAAGGTAGTAGGTTCAAGGAGTACAGTATATATGATATATCTTAGCAGTAAAAATTCAGAGATATGCCCATTATAATTATGGCCTCGTGCATGGATTTACTTTACAGGATAGTCCATCCGGGGACTGGCTGGTGTATTACGGGTTTAACCAGCCTGACCCCGTGCTGATCGGTTGTTACCCCAAATCGTTATTCCCCAGCGGCTTGGCAGATCGAGCAACAAAGGTTAACATCGGCAGTTCCGTGATGGACAGCAATATGGCCATCATTCCTATGGGTAGCGGCTACCTCCCGACCAATGATAGCATAGCCATGGCTACTGCAGCGTCCTTCACCAACATCCAGATCATTGATCAGAACGGGAAAGCTTCGCTCTTGAACCACGACTTTCCTGGGTTTACAAGCAAACCAGATTCATACCGTGTTAGTCCTGTAATAGATGGGAAATGCTTCTACGGCGGGCCTAACTGAGTTTGCACAATAATGGTGTGAGATTGCGTTCGTGCTATATGAATACAACTAAAGAAAAGCAATCACTTGGTTACCAATAATTGTTATGTGTTTTGTTTTATATTTATAGTTATTATTGAACTGTGTTATGGTGCGTTCATATTATACTTTATAATCCAAGGTGGAAAAGTTGCATGACAAACTAGATATTGTCTAACAAACTAGAGAAATTCATGTAAAAATAAAACTAGAGAAATTAGATGTCTGCGATGGCAAGGTCATGTCCCTGTTTTATGAAGTCCGCTTGAAGATATGTTTGTGCTCCTGCTAGCTCTGTTGAACACGGTGGTGATGAGTACTCAACCTAGGATCACGACATTTTTTTTAGGGGAGGATCATGACATATTGACCGGCAGGATTTGCGGAACTCGGGCAGCATTGTGCCTTTTATTTATTTTTTCTGAAATTTCTACTTTTTGGTTTAAAAAATCATAAATTTATTTTCGGGATTCCTACATGTATATGACTCGAATACCCATAGCAAGTTTCGGTAAAATATCATTTTATTTTGTTCTATAAAAAATACGAAATTCTGACCGTATATAGGAGTAAAAAAGGCAAATTTTTATGAGAAGATGCCCATCATTGATTGTTATGTATTTTTTTATATTTATAGTTATTAAACTGTGTTTTTTTGAAAAAGAGTATATATTAATATCGCAGGGATATCAATTACACCCGGCCTCTGCAACAACGCATGCCCTAGCGGTCCTACGGATGCACACAGCCCAGAAAAAAGAAAAAAGAATTACAAAAAAGAAAAGTCTTGCTACAGAGAACTAATCTTCAAAGCAATGACACTGACACCATCCGAACAACACCGGTAGTCCTCCGCTCCAATAACAACGCCTTCAAAAAGGAAACAGTGCCTAAACGCCGTCGTTGCTCGATCCAAGATCATAGGTTTTCACCCTGGAGAAAGTCCTCGCTCACAAAACAATACCTTCAACAGGGTCATTGCCAGGCACAACCAGTTAAGGCTAGACCTTGGATTTTCACCCTGCAAGGTAAGACTGAGAACCCCATGTGTTGTCTTCTCGCACCAGCAGTCACTGCAACGAGTCCCAGATCACGCAGCCAGTTCTCCGTTGCCACAAGAACTAAGGGTCTGTTTGGTTCTAGGCCACACTTTGCCAAGCCAAAATTTGGCAACCACGCTTTAGTTGGCATGTGTTTGGTTTTTGCCACACTTTATTACCCTTATGACCCACTTGTCATAGAGTCATTCTTTTTGCCCAATTTTGTCAAAGTTTGGCTTCAAAAATTTTAGCCACACTTTTTATGGTTGCCACACTTTTATGGCTAGCCACACTTTGGCTTGGCAAAATATGGCTGGGAACCAAACAGGCTCTAAAACCACCATCACTACCCTCATATTTCCGCTTTCCTGACATTCTCCGCATCTGACTTCATCATGGCTCAAAGAATAGCACTTGGTGGGAACAAACAACAGAGATTCACAACACTCCCGCTGAAACCAAATGGCTAGAAAAACAAGGTGTGCACGACCGATACCTTCCGATCCAGCAATCTCCAGGCATGATACGCCCATGGGAGTTCGCCGGCGGAGCCTTCCGGAACCCGCCTCTCCAGACCAGATCAATGAGGGCAGACATCAAGCAGATCTTCGTCTTCTTGCGAAAGAAACCAAAGGACCACCTCCTTTATTAGATCCGACGCAGCGATCCCCACACCGTCGGTCGGTTCCCGGAGAACGGATCGAGCATGCAACTAGGGATAGAGAGCCGATCTAGGTCTTCCAACGGAATCCCATCATCAGCACCTCCTCCACCAGATCGCCACCCCCTCCACGCCGGTAGAGGCCGCCGCCTCCAGATCCAAGCTCACGAAGCCACCGTCGGTCGGAGCCACGAAGACGTCGATGGCGAGGGGGCCCCGTCCAGCGCCGACGTTCTCCTCCCTACCGCCATGCTGGGGCCGGGAGGCCAGATCCTGCCGCCCCCATCACCGGCACCGCGCACTTAGGCCGGCGGACCTCCGGGGGCGACAAGGAGGCAGAAGGATGGAGGGGGAGGAGGTGGCGGCGGGGTTAGGGTTTGCCCCCCTCGGTCGCCAGGAGGAGGCGACGCGAGGGGGAGGGGGAGGTGGACTAATCGTTGGATGGACCATTAATTAAGGTGGAAAAGTTGCATTACAAACAGGGCCGCTCCAATGGTTGGACATTGTACGTGACCTTTCCATGTACACTAAAAGATGTCCATCATGGTGGAGATGAAAAATTCAGCGCTATGTCCTTTTTTTCCCAGGGAAGTTCATCTAGAAAGCCGGTGGCTTCCTTTGCTTCATCGTGTAGGATAAGGTGAATGGGCGCACATGCACGGGCCCTGAGCATGCAGCTCGCGTGGCGGTGTGCTCACCTCCCCGTGTGACCAGCGTGCTCTAGCTCCGGCGGTAACCTTGGGTGAGATTGTGCAAGCGAGGTGCTCGACACAATGTCCAGAAGAAGAAGTCTGATGTGGGGGCTTTTCGCAAATATACATGTTGGCTGGTGCCACTCGTGGGCCCTACAGTCGACGTGGAAGTGGTCAAAGCGCCACGTAGACTGGCCAAAGTGGTGTTAGATTTGTGACAAGTAAATAACGAAGAACGAAAATAAAATCGCAGCGAGGAGGACACAGATTTAACGTGGAAAACCCTCTCCAACAAAGAGAGGGGAAAAACCACGGGCGCCAGCCAACGAAACTTCACTATAACGGGGAGTGTTTACACAACGCCGGGGATTTCACAGATGCAAATTATCCCAGCCGGCGGCTTACAAGAAGTATACATAGCGGTGGTAACCTAGGTCATCGGCCCAAGCCTCCGGCGACGGGCCTCGCTCCGCTCCGTCAGAAGTTGGCCTTTACTTTAGAGAATTTGGATCAACATATAACAAGTGGTTCGGAAAATAGGATCTCAGATGAATCACTTACGAAATATTTAGAACCTATATGTGTAATTTCAAAGATTTGATATCAAACCGAAGGTATCCGAAAAGAATTAGAATTCTCTTTCACGTTTCAGCAGCAGCTCTCTCGACTCTCGCTCTAAAAAAAAATCAGCAGCTCACTCGCCCTCCACATAAGATTATGATCGGAAAAAAATGTCGAGTAATGCTACATCTACGGACAAAACCTACAAAAAAATCTTACGGACATCCTACATGACACCAGGAAAGGGCAACACGATCAGTACGTGTCTGAAATTTCAGCAAGGAAAAAAAAATCCAGACCAACCATCCTCCTCCAAGTCAGCCCGTAGATTTAGTCCGTAGCAAGCTTTCCGTAACTCCAACATTTCAGAAAAATGTCGCCGTAGCAGCAGCTCTCTCGACTCTCGCTCTCAAAAGAAAACAAGTCAGCAGCTCTCTCGCCCTCCACGTAAGATTATGATCGGGAAAAAATGTCGCCGTAGCAAAAAAATATCGACGGAACGTCTGAAAATATATCCAAAAGGAAAATGTTGGGGGAATCTCAGTGCCGTCTCCTCAAATCCGATCGATGGATCCCTACTAGTCACCACAACACACCAGTCCATCACTACGCTTTCACTCGCATCTTTTCCTGGTTCTTGCGTGGGGAGAAGCCGAATCTCGTGTGTCTCTGAGTCTGAGGAGATCTCTGTCTGGCGAAATTTTGGGGATCTTGTTGTTCAAGCAGAGCAGGAGCGGAGTTCGGGGCATTGGCCGTCCAGTTTGAGATCTATCAGTGCGGAGCTTTCTGTTTCCTCTTCATGTCAACTGGTCTCTCTCTCTCTCTCTCTCTCTCTCTCTCTCTCTCTCTCTCTCTCTCTCTCTCTCTCTCTCTCTCTCTCTCTTCTCTCTCTCTCTCTCTCTCACTCACCCTTGCATTACAGCCTTGTTTTTGCATCTAGCTTGAGCTCCTTTTGAGCAGTTTTTCTGTGAAGTAAAACTTGCAGATGTTTTTCGCGAAAACTTAAAACTTGCAGTTGTTACTTGTCCATCCAGGTGCCGATCGCTAGATCCGTGCTTGTTTTGCTTGATTTGGACAAAGGAGTCTCCATTTTATATATTTTCTAGGGAGAAGACTCTCCACTCCACCGCTTGTTAGATTCTTGCAAAGATTTCTGTTGTCAAGTTGAATATACTACTGTGCTAAGCACTAGCGTCAACAGGAGGCCTTAACGTACTTGTTTAGCCACAGCACACATACTAGGGCTTGGAACCAAGCTTTGCTGGTCATAGATGTCACGTAGTATTCCTTCCGATCCTAATTAATGTTCTCAGATTTGTCTAATTTGGATGTATCTAGTCATGTTTTAGTGCTAGATACATCTGAATTTAGACACTGAGAACATTAATTAGAATCGGAGGGAGTAATAAACAGTTCCCCGTTTGTCCATGGTTGTATCAAGTATATACAACAAGAATGACTAATTAATTGATGGTCCACAGGCCCTAGGCAAGCTGTTGATTAGTCAAGTGGCAGTTTTATAATCTGTATTTGCCTTGACTGACACCATAGTCACCATTACATCTCCACATGGCAGTATATGTTTATTGATACAGACAGTGACCCCTGAGCGTGGTTAACTTAAGAGCCAAAATAAAATTATGTCACAAGATTCTTATGCCACAAGGTTCTGAACACAGTGCTGATTATTAATTGCAGGTCGTGTGCTGCAGTTGGTTACTTCAGACTTGCAACAAATCTAAGGATGACTTTACGAAGCATAGTTCGTGATTTCAGGGAGAGATTTGGAAACTTATCAAGGGGGAAGTCTCTTGCGTCTTCAGATCAGCTTCTGCAGGATAGTCTTGTGGTTACTCAGCAAAGTTGTTGGGCTAGCCTTCCTCCTGAATTACTCCGGGGTGTGTTGAAAAGGTTGAAGCAAGACGACGGCAATTGGCCATCTCGTAAGGATGTTGTTGCTTGCGCTTCCGTTTGTACAACTTGGAGGGATATGTGCAAGGGTATAGTGAGGAATCCAGAATTTTGTGGAAAGTTCATGCTTCCAGTATCTCTTAAGCAGGTAATGAGTGAGTTCAATCTGTATTTAGCTTGAGTTTCGTGAAATCCTGTTAGGTTGGCCCTCGGTGGTGAGGGTTGCATGCCATGTTAGTTTTCCAGTTACCATACCATTTTAGCCTCTTAATACTAAAACTTGGAATTGGTTTGTATTCTATATTAAATTTTGCCCCTGTATTTTCATTAAGTTATCTTGCTTTGCTGGTATAGATATGCTACTTTAACACTTGGGTCAATTTCTCGTGTACAGCCTGGACCTGGAGATGGATTAACCCAATGTTTCATAAAAAGGGACAAGTCAAAGCTAACTTATCATCTCTACCTGTCCCTTACCCCTGGTAGGTTAATTTAATTGCGAAGCTTTTACCACTGTGCTACTGGCAGCATTTTTAGCTAGCATATTATCTAATAGATATGCTCATGCCACACACAAATCAGAAATAAAGAAAAAAACAACATTTTTTCATGTGAAGATCACAACGATCCGTGCATATCTATTCAGTAAAAGCATTTAATGGATTGTCCCTGCTACTATCTGATTGCCGCTTTTCTTCTTTCCTGCAGCTTTAAAGTAGAAAACTGGCAAGTAAATAGTAGCTTTAAAGGTACTAAATATTAAATACTTTATAACAAACCCTTCAACAACCACACTGGAACTGTAGAAATGCGCTATTACGTTAGGAAATATTAGAGATTTAAATAGTACTCCCTCCGTTTTAAATATAAGATGCTTTAGCTTTTGTGAAACAAATGTATCTAAACATCTTTTAGTGTGTAGGTTCAGAGTGAACTTACACTCTAAAAGGGAGGGAGTAGCATTTTACAATGGGAAGAGCGAAATACACTGTACATTAAACCACCTTTTGACTGCACCTTGCAGATATGATTGACGATAAGGGGAAGTTCCTACTATCAGCTAAAAGGTGTCGACGAATGATCTACACTGACTATGCCATTTCTATGGATTCGAAAAATATTTCCCGATCAAGTAGTGGCTACATTGGAAGGTTGAGGTAAAGTCTCCTTGACAACAATCTTCATTTACCCCTATTGTCACTTGGATGACCTTGTCGCAGTTGTGCGCATACAATTCTAACACATGAGGGTACTGCAGGTCAAATTTCCTTGGCTCCAAATATATCATATATGATACGCAGCCACCATACAATGCTCGGACACTTTGCTTGCAGGAACGGAGGAGCAGGGGTTTCTTCTCTAGGAAAGTTTCCTCAAAAGTTAAGACAGGTAGCTACTCCATTGCTCAGGTTAAGTATGAGAAGAATGTGCTGGGCCTCCGTGGACCAAGGCAGATGCAATGCACTATGCATTCCATCCCAACATCAGCATTAGATCCCGGTGGCATTGTGCCTGGCGAACCTAAGGAGCTGCTCCCTCGGTTATTCGAGGAGTCCTTCCGCACCACCACAAGTTCCTTCTCCATTGCACATCATTCCATGGACTTTGGCGGTTGTCGCTCCTCTGAGTTTGGGCTGCAAGACGGCGATGCTAGGGACAAGGAGATGCCCCTGGTTCTTGGGAACAAAGCACCAAGGTGGCACACGGAGCTGCAGCGCTGGTGCCTCAACTTCCATGGGCGCGTCACGGTGGCCTCGGTCAAAAACTTCCAGCTGGTAGCTGCTGCCCCGGCGCCGCAAGCAACAGGAGCAGCTGTTTCTGAGCTGCCTTCACAGCCACGTCCTGTCAATCCGTCTTCATCATCCGACCACGACACCGTGATCCTGCAATTCGGTAAAGTCTCCAAGGATACCTTCACTATGGACTACCGATACCCGCTGTCGGCCTTCCAGGCTTTCGCCATCTGCTTGACCAGCTTCGACACAGAAATGGCTTGTGAATAGATCTCAGTAGAGAATAGCGCCAATCATTGAGACTTTGAGAGTGCCTCTTGAGATTCTGAACCTGAGCCTGGATATGTACCGTGTATATATGCATCAAGTGGATTCTGAACCTGAGCCTGACTGAGTTGTCTAGATCTGCTGAATCTGTCATCATATATATTTACTTATACCCAGATTGTCTAAGCTACCGACTGATGTGCTTTGCTACCTGTTCAGTGATATAACTTAACAAAAGAAGAAACCTATCACAACATCTTATTTATTCTTAAGGGACTGTCTAGGGCAGATTTTGTTAATTTGCATTCACCACTCACATAAACATTTGCTCTCTAGTGCGAGTGAATGTCAATGTATGTCGTAGAAAATGTTCGCCGGTTGATAATAATGAATAATTTGTTTACTGGAAATGACTGAGAAAGATAAAAAAAATCTGAGTCATCTAGTCTTGTCGAACCAATTTATTTATTGCCTTGTGCAGAAACATGTAAAATTCAAAAAGAGACTCAATTAAATTTTAAGAACTGGGGCTGAACGACATGAAACTGGAAAGAGAAATCATGTTTTCCTGTCACACAAGCAAGAGAAACAGGAGGCTGCACAGAGCTAACAACGGAGCCAGCTGAAACTTGGCATAAGGGATAATGCTGTGATATAACATGAAGCCCTTCTTCAGCACCCCTACCTCTAATCTGTCCATCACTAACCTGCAAATTATGGTCTGCACTCTGCAGAAAAATGTACTCCTATATGGTTCTTTGTTCAGTGTTCAACTTATGAGTGGAGGGACAGAAATTATTCCTGGCTTTCCGAATGTGTTTTAGAAGGTATATACATGAGGTGGGGATGAAGAATCAGATATGATGAGCTGAAGAAGCTGATGGCAGTAAAACTTTGTAAAGAAAGCTTCTTAGTTTCTCTTGCTTGGCCACAAGTTGTTGAGAATGTTACCTCAGCTCCTCTCAGTATTAAACTGTTTTAGAATAGTTATCACAGAACTGGCTTGATGTTTCGTACTCCCAAGAGACCTCAGATGTTAAATCTTGAAATAATGTGACATCGCACGAGAGCGAACATATGGTTCTCAGGCTCTATGGAGTGCAAAATTTTCAATGACTTCGAAGTTTACAAAAAATCTATTTTTTTGTTGAGAGGTATGTGGATATGATTTCTATGAATGTGAGGAATTTCATTGAAAAAAATGTTGTACTTTGTGCTACGCGAAATAACAAAAAACATGGCTCTAATTAGCCATTTTTTAATCATTTTCAGACTTCGTATTTGTCTTTTTTGTGTATGGTGGATAGAAAGACATAATTTAATGAAGCTTTATGCACACATGGTAAACATCCATATGTACCTGCACACTTTTTTGGAATGGAAAAGGAGATTTTTCAAATTTTTTTCAAAAAGCAGTCGATATGAAGCTCAGGTTCCATTTGTGGTTTCAGGATATTGCACCTGAGATTGAATAGAAAATAACTTGAACTGAGCAATTGTATCATGGTATGCACATTTCTTCCCAACAATAAAACATAACTTTATATTATTTCATCACAATGCTCTCCACAACATACAACCACAGCCGATCCACCCACTGACGAGGAACGACTCTGTCAAGATTGCGCTGATTTTGCATTCCTACGACCACTTGTCTCAAGCAACCACATTAACCACTGATTGATCCACAAACCAATGACGAATGACTACTATTTGACTACTGAGAATTTAAAACGACACTACCAACCGACGGTAATGGAGATACATCAACGACACTAAAATGCTTAGCATGCTACTAAGCAGCCAGAGACCTCACAAAAGCAAAACAAACTCCACGATAAAAGCTAAGTTGAGCATATCTATGATTTATAAGGCAGCAATGTCGTCAGAGCATGTGGATCCTAGTCCGTTGCTCCAACTTACTGGTTAGGATAGAAGGTCCAGACCTGCTGCTCCAGCTGCATTGGAAACCATAAGAACATGTGAGTTGCATGAAGTATACCAATGTTGTGAGAAGTTGAAAGGCCAAGATTCTAGTGACCGTCTTAGAGCAACATGGAGCTAAGATTTATAGAAGAGATAAACATAAAATAGTTATTAGTGAAAAAGATTTTCAACGTAGATTTCAAAGATTCAAGTTATTGCTTGAGACACCAAGTGGTGCTTTTAAGTACATATCACAATTTAGCACTGCAAACGACACATAGATTTACATACAAAGAAATGAAGATGTCACGTGCGTGCTTATTTATCTCACACATACATTAGTAGTAATATAAAATCGCATAGTCAACTAACTCCATTCATTCCATTAACATGCTTTCCGATTGTTGTTATGCAACAAACTAGATGAATCCATTCCATTAGCGTCTTATCTTTTGTCTAGTTTATGATTTCTCATATCAAGCAAACTCTAAAATAAAAATATTTTCTTTGAAGGTGTGGCTACTACGGTTTACTATAGTGTTATAAAGTCTGACATGAGCTTAGAAAAAATTAATACCTGAAGCATGGTCTGGAACTTGATGCACGTATCATAGAATTCTTTCCTCATAACATGAAATGCCTTTAGGCACCTGGCAAGGAAAATAGTATAGTAAGTTGGGAAACCCCTTTCCACTAGAAACTCATGAAGGAGATGTTAACAATGACTAAGAATTGCTCATGACCGCTACGATTTGACCCTATAAAAAATTGCACTGCAGGATTATCTTAACAAAGGAACATCACCTTTGTTTTGGAAATTAACGTTTAATGATAACATTACTTAGTAGATTGAAACAACGTCAATTTACTAGCTTATTTACTGAATGGTTGTGCAATATTCAGAGTGGATGTTAAAATGTATTTTCCTTTGTAAATATTTGAATGATATAATAAGTGTTGCATACTACCAGTACTACAAAGAAGACCCGGATTTTTAGTTCTGATTGTGATTTGAAAACATGCATATAATATTTTCCTACATTTAATATAACTGTTTTAAAGTATAACATTGACTAGAAAACTGTACTAGAACTGTAACATTCGTAAACCAACAAGCTTAGTAGAGTCAGCCAAATGTTTATGTCTGTAAAGACTGAATAGGTATAACAGTTTATCAAAGTGACAAACATGCAATTGCATCTATATACTCTGATAACATTAATAATAGGTGAATGTGTTATTGTAGATGAGTGGATCACATTAGGCCACATTCAGTATGAAGATTTTAGTAAGACAATGATATAAAATACAATAAAGTGATATAATTATAAAAATACTAACCCATCTCTACTCTTCTCCTCATAGAACTCTCTGAACTGAATACATATGTTATTCACTCTCTGAGCACCAATACTACAACATACAATAGTAGGAAATTAGGAAAGTATTCCAAATTGCGTTAATGAGTGAAAAGAGCATTGCAGTTCTTTCATTTCACTTCTTCATCCCATCCAAATACAAATATAAAAATATGTTATCAATATGAGTTAACTAGTCTATTAAATAAAAGTAATTAAGAACCTTGGGTAAGCAAAGACTTGTAGATACATTGGTTTACAAACTTCCAATCGATAAGAAACACATGGATACCATAAACATATTTAATTTATAAGCACAACAATATTAATTTATAAGCATAAAATTAGTTTATGTAATAATCTTTATTCCTGTAAATATGTAATGTTAAATCCTAGCCAATCTTCTAGGTGAAAATGCAAATGCCATGGTTTTTGAACCTCTACCATCCCAAGAAACTCCTGATACCATAAAATATTTGCTATTTTTATCCAAAACAAAAGGTGTAGCATGCTGAACTATCCTATGTAGTTCAAAACACCACAATGGATAAAGAGATGTCAACCCCTAAACAACTAATTGGAAGAACCACTTAACAGGGAATAATTTGGAGTGCTACTCCATGCGTCGTCAATTTGTGCGAAGAGGCTCATATTTGTTAAATCTAAAGCATAAACCGGTACAACAACAAAAGTGTTTATCCGATGTTAAAAATAAAAGAATAAACCATCCAATGTTTTATCGTATCTACAATGACAAAACACTTTGTAGTATCTAAGTAATGAAATAGTACGATGACGAATATTTTCTGATCTAAATAAGAAAACAACACAACATCCAAATGGATCTCATCCTCTCCCCAAATTAATCTAAAGATATCAACGATGTGTACGGGGTGGATCAAGTTTGTCATATGTACATGATAAATCACTACAAGGCACAAACAGATCTCATCCCTCACAATATTGATCAGAATCAACACTCATAATGGAACAATGCGAGTCTACACTCTGTAGTCATCCAATCAATGTGGTAAATGGGTCGCATTCATGAGATCTACTTATAAGAAACTATAAAGATCAAACGATGATAATTCTCCCCAAGATGGCCAGACTCCTTACAAAGAATCTAAAGCCATCCACTATATAGGGACATAATACCCAATTTGTGTCGTCGACAACAACCTTCACTCCTATAGTATTATAGAAACACATATGAACGTGATATGATGAAGGAAGAAAAGAGCCTCACCTTGCACTACTCCCCATGAGCTTAAACAAAATATCACCCACCTCCTTGAAGTCCACACATGGCCTCTCTCTTCACACACAAAAACGATTCCCCATGGAAACAATCAAACATATGATAACTCAGAAGTTGACAAGGGAGAGAGAGAGCATAATAAGCACACTCACAACATCTTGGCAAGCTCATCGATGTTTCGCCTGCCTTCGTTGCAGAAGATTGTTACGATCTCAGCAATGAAGCCAGGGGCATTCCTGGCCTGGAACATCTGCAATTGTTGAAATTGGTCGTCCAACAAACCCTAACCCACCAAATAAATGAAAGAAAACATATCAAATCCCCCAACAATATTACTCGTCCACACCTTTGGAGAGACTAAAGTTCCACAGAAATTGCAATAGAAATAGTGAAGTCCTCACTGTGGCGAACATGTTGGCCACAAGGGTGTTGAGCTGCATCTGGGCCTCCATAGCTACCGAAAGCGTGAATGACAAGGTCTTGCGACGAGGAAGATAAGCAAGGACAGGATAGATGAGAGTTATGCAAGAACGAGAGTTGTACTGGATGGTGATCGGGGTTGGGTGGGTGCATCATATATATAAGAGAATTGGATTTCTAGGTCCCCACCACCAGTATTGGAAGTGGACGGCTACCCTCTTTCCATCCTTTATTGCTCTCTTTTTGGTAATAAAGTCTTTTCTCATCTAAAAGTACCAAGTTTTGATTTATTTGGAAATTATAGTTTAGATAATTTAGCCCCTTGGTATATTTGGCTAGTTTGAATGTAGGCATAGTTTGATTGGGTTCCTTATCTCCCTCTCTAATTTTAGCATATACTTTTGTGTAATAACGACAAGTTATTTTAATTTTTTGGAATCATTAAGTCTTACCTAATGTGATTAATGGGACGTAGGAATAGTTTCATTCCATACCTTTTTATCCTCAAACTGTGTCGATTTTTTATGAGCATTAAAAGTTTGTACTTAATTTGGTTGGTGCTTAAACAACGTATGGAAATTTCTATTGGATATATTTGTGTTCTTTAAGAGCACTTAATTTCATTGATATGATACTATTATACTTCCATTGAATACCTCTTGTTTACTGATTACCTTCGATCTAGTTTGGCATGTAGTAATATCTCGATCTTCACCCCAAAATACCGAGTAATTACCATGTAACATCCAAACTTTTGTTGGAAATATGCCCTAGAGAAAAATAATAATATGGATTATTATCATATTTCACAAAGTTTATAATTAGGTTTTGTATCATGCTATAACTGTATTGAAAGGAAGCGTCGATACACGTGTGATATAATATAAACAACTAGAAGTTCCCGGTGAATCTCTAGTCAGTATTCATTGGTCAACAGATGATCAAGGTTTTCTGGTCATGTGACATTTATGCCAATTGACAATGAGTCACCTCATTGGGAGAATGATATGATGAGCATACCCAATCTAAGCATCGTACATGATCATGTCACAAATTTCAAGTTATGATGATTAGGAAACACAGTGTCTTATTCGTTAGACCATGCGACCATATTAATCACTATCTCCTGAGTTCACGCGGTGAAATGGTGATCATAAAGGTGTGTTCAGATACATCAAAGGGGCATGTAGAGGCCTATGTGTTAAAAGCAGGATTTGTCCATCCGTGTGACGGAAAGATACTCAAGGGCCCACTCAGAGAATCTATATCCATAAAGTTGCGCGGCGTGTGACTAGGTCATCAAGGTATCACTTGTCGAAACGAGTTAAGTAGCATTTGTCGGTAACGAGACTGAACACGACATATTGATGTCATTGATCAGATCTCCGACAATGCAAGTATCACAGAGGAAAAGGGAATATGGCATAACGTTGATGGTTCAACGACAAAGATTTCGTGGAATGCGCAATCTAGATCCCACTGATGATCATTGGTCCGAGAGGGGTCTCGACCATGTCTGGAGTATTTCCGAACCATAGGGTATCACGCTTAAGGATTTGATGAAGCTCGGAGATCATTTTGGTATCGTTGGAATCACCGAAGAAAAGCGAGGGAGAAAACCAGAAGGGTTCCGGGAAGGTCCGCAGGATATCCGGAGTGGGATGGAAGGGGTTCAATAGCCATGGGAGTTAAACAATATGTGAGTAAATGTTAAATATTGATTTAATCGTTTATTCATAATTATTTAAATAAAAAATGAATTGACATGGTTATTCAATACCTAATTGGGCCAAATTCCCTAGGGGAAGGGGCCCATGAGGGAAAATACCAAAGCGAGGAAAAGGAGGAGGGGCCGTATGGGCCCTAGGCCCTCCCCCTCTTTCCTCTCCCTTGTTTAGTCCCACATGGCTTAGCTAATAAGCTATGGGGTCATTTTCCTCCTATATATTGAGAGGTGTTTGGAGGAAATAGATACACCAATAAATAATAAAAGGTTTCCTCTCTTTGGGGATACTTCTAGTTGCCTCTCTCCCCTCTCTCTCTCCCATGACCGTGGTCCTAAGTCTGGATTGCGCCAACAGGAGACTTCTTCACCACGGAGCACCGTCGCACTGCGGGGTTCGGATCCAGAAGGTCTACTTCTGCAATCTCTGCTTGATCAGAGGAGTGGGAGTCATCGTCTTACACCGGACATGTGTAACTCCCTCAGAGGTTCTTCCCTTGCGGTGCTAGGAGTTGTTGGATCCGCATGAGCCGTTAGACTTCAGAATGACCCTAAGGTCAGTGTCGGTACGACTACATCAACCATGTTCTCCCGAACATTGACAAAACTCTTTGGACTTCAATTAGTAAATTCGCGAAAAGCCCCTCCCGTTACTGCATTACTAATAGATAAATCCTAGCATTAGGGTTCTCGGCGTAGGAAAAATTATTGTTTTCAGGCGCGCAACCCCTAAAGTGGTATCAAAGCTAGATCTATGCGTAGTATTGCTAGTACGGGTAGAACACATGAGTTGTAATGTGTGGGCGTTGATTCTATGATTGTTACCCTCCCACGTGTACTTGTGTATACTGTAGCACTGCTTGATCGAAGTGGCCCCAACTGACTTTACGCGTTCATTCATGAGACTGGTCCACGCTTGACATACATCTTGTACCGTATAAGTGGCTTTGGAGGTGTCCATTTCTGTCATAGTAGTTGGTATGCCATTTGCAACGGAGGACCCTGAAAGGCGTGTAGTATAGACACTCATTTAATAAACGTTGTGGTTGAAGTTTGTAGGTAAGAATGGTTCTTGCGCGAAAGCCCTAACAGCCACGTAAAACATGCAAAGATAAAGTAGAAGCATGTAACTTTGTTTTGCAGGGACATTGTGATATGGTCATAGTCAAGGCAAAGTAGTTTATTTTCTGTTTCGAAGTAATAGTAATGGGCACCGTGATGGTGGACTATGATCCAGAAGGTGTCGGTACCCTGGTGCCCATGGCACCGGAACCTGGCTCCAAGCCCAGAAGCGCAGGATGGAGATCATAGCGCGAAGGACCATATCGCATCACATTTACATTTGATGTTTATTTTTTGTGCATCTTTTGTGTGATAGTATTAGATACTCGACGGTAGCATAAATAAGATGATCCCTAAAATATAATACCATTAAAAGTGTTCTCCCTTAGTGTGCACCACCAAGAAAGTTCTCCGTTATGAGGCACGTCGGGTGTCAGACATATCTACGTTCGCATACAGTGGGTGTAAGCCATGTTGCATAGATATACACGTAAGGTTGAGTTGGCGAGCCTATCATGTACAAACATGGCCTCATGTAACACTCTCGAATTGGCCTTATGCAAGTTTTAGTGATTCCCGCCAAACCCGCATAAAAACGATTCAAAGATTCCCACCAGGCACTTGCGTGTAGGTAAAAAACAAAGTAATAACATTACACAATAGTCCATAATGGAACCCATAGAACATATATATGCAGCAATGACTCAAAGAGTCAAGAATACAGATATACAATACAAAGATCCAAATCACCTTGAAAACGATACAACATCCGAACACGGATAAGATGCAAATGGGGATAAGAATAACCAATGACGTCCATAACCCTGTCCAGGCCAAGCCGGAAGGGTAACCCTGCTAACGACGTCGAACTTATACCTGCTAAAACAAAAGGGGTGCCGACAAAGGGCAAAGGAAAAAAAGAGAGCGGTCAGTACTGAGGCCAGTACACGGCGAGGCTAGAATTCAACGGCTCTCACCTACATAGGTATGGTGGACTGAAGCGGCAGCGACGCAACACTAAACAACCTATAGAGACTCGATACAACTGTCGGCTATCAGAGAGAGATAAGAAAGACCTGTGCGGGACCAACCTAATACTAACACCAATCATACCCATCCTGGTCTTTCCCCCCTCGAGACCAAACGAGGAAGTAAAACCAAGGAACTCACACAGTTGACAGTTTTATTCATTCCATTAGAGTTGCAGTATTTACTAGTTAGATATAGATAGCATGAGTCATCCTGACAGCATAAGTAGTGGGTAGTTTTAGTTAACCGTTCTGTTGCAGTTGCAATACTTACTAGGCATGTATAATATGAAATGATGCACCCCAATACCACCAGTTGTTGGCACTTTTATTATCCATTCCATTATAGTGAAGATGATTACTAGTCACATATATTAAGTCAAATTCACAACACTACTTTAGTTATAGTTGTCTATGATCGAGATACTGTGCTCCAAGTCGTCCATAACCACGGGCACGGCTTTTAGAAAGATTTACCCTCCAGGGCTACACAAATAGTAACACACACACGATCAACCTCGGAAAAACCAAAAAAAACCAACGAGGCTTTCTAGACAAAGCAATCACACGATTCATAAAATATTTCAGGGGGCCACCCCCAATAAGCTACCCGTTACGAAGTCGGCCGGCTGCGCGACGGACACAAGGTGTGTGGCGACGGCTGTAAACGACTAGGAACCCGTAAGTGTGAGTAGGCTTGTCGATACAGCGGAAACGTGGCACGGTTGGTCCTAAACAGTACAGGTGCTCCACGCACAATCGTAAATAAAGCGATAAAACATGTCATAAGTACAGGATAGTAATAAAACCCCAAACTAGTTTGTGGCCCTAAGAAATAAGAAATGAAACAAGCTCTGGCTAAGGGGATTCATGGTCCCACATGCGGATAGTGCGATAGTCAAGGAACAGGTATCAAGTACTCGGGGCCTACGGGACACAAGTGAGCGGTTAAAAACCAAATATTATCTATTGCCCACCGGTGCCTCTGCATTAATTATATCTATTCCCAGCATTTTAACAGTTGTATTTAAAGTCATGATCATCTCCACCATTTAGCATGTGCCAACCTCCCAACAACGGTGGAACAACAACGACGTGAAGCAGCACTTGACCAAGCAACTACGACACGCAAGACCGACTATCTATCAAACAACAGGCACTAGGATGTGTCCAAGGCAATATAGAGGCCGCAGAGAATATAAATGGTGCACAGAAACTAAATCATCGCAACACGGATAGCAATAGATCAACAGGAGGAAGTAAAGATTATAAATGTAGAATAGGTAGAAAGGGGGAGATTTCTCACCTAGAAACACTGTCGAAGGTTCATCTGGAGATCGGGTCGACACTCGCATCAACTCATCGGCCTAATCCGTGAAGAACCAAAGCACTAGAAGAAACACCGGATGCACTATTTAATACTACGGCAGAAGATCGGGTATGATGCATGTATGATGTATGACATGGCAAAGGTGTGATGCAACTAGGCAATATTAAGAGAAACCGGGGTGCCGACAATTAATTATAAGGTTCATGTTGTTTAGATTCCCCGCAATTTAAATGTTGTCTTAACAAGGCAAACCATGGTATCGGTTCGCTACACAAATTTAAATGGAGGCAATATAAGACTAGAGTAGCCCGCATAATTATGAGGTGAATTGACTAAATACCCCCAAACAAATGAATATGTATGCGAGCATGAACAATTTAATACGCAACAAGATAGATGTCATATATTATAAAAATAGGGGTCTCAGAAAGGGGTTACACATCTCGGATTGAAGATCTTGGGGGGCTCGGAGGGTTCGGCGACCTTGGGGGTTCCGAGGGTTTGATGGGGTCGGTCTTCGAGGATTGGTCTTCGCATCCAGGAACGGGGCCTTGACAAACTTGGCGTCCGGGGTCTCGGCATCTTCGGATACCGGGTCGGAGAGCTTGACGCGCCAGGGTTCGCCTATGGATCTAGGAAGGTCTTGTCAGCGTACTTGGAGCATCGTTGAACAAAGTCTCGGCAACGTGTCGGACCTTGTTGATGGCAAAAACATGAACACGGTCATCGGTGGTTTTCGGGGCAGAATGCATCAACACACGGGAGGATGGGGATAGTCTAGTCGTTCTGTACCACCAGAAAAACGTCACGTGCACCTTCACTGTCTGTCAACATCAACCGGGGACGGCCCTAAGGACAAGCCCGACGGCGGACGGACATGGCGGCATCGGAACGAAGTAGGCGACCTCGGCTGGCTAGAGAGAGGCACGGAGGCGAGCACGGCCAGGCGGAAGGAAGGCTGAGGTGGAGCTCTAGGGCGGCACCATGGCCTAGGGTGGGGTTGGTGCGATGCAGAAGGCGACACGAGGAGGCAAGGAGAAGCAGGACCGCGGCAGGATGCGGCGGCCAGACTCGAGCGGCCAGAGGCATCGTTGCAGGGACCCCGGGCATGCTGGCCAGCGGCAGGGTCGCGGTGAGCTCGAGCAGCGGCGCCGGTGCTTGCGTGCGAGGTCCCGCGAGGTGGTGGGGATTCTAGGAGGCCGCAGATGGCGAGGTCGCACGGCGTCCTAGAGGCCACGAGGCTCCGGTGAGGACGGTCTCGAGCTGGTCGAGGGAGGCGAGCTCGGCGGCGACGGAGGTGCATCTGGTGATGAGGGGGATGCGAGGAGGACGAGGTGGGGTGACTCGGCAGCAGAAGAGGACGCCCGTGGTGGCAGCAGGCGTTGGCTGAGGCCGAGCAAGGAGAGGCGGCCAGCAGAGGAGGAGATGGTAGCGAGCGGCGGGGTGGTTGGGAGCGAGGCTAGCGGGGATTGGGTATCTCATCGAGGGAGAGAGAGGGATGGTGGTGGGGCCGGGCGCGTGATCGGGAGTGGGCACGCGGGGCGTGCGTTGCGTGTGGCTGCTGTGTAACGGGGCAAGAGACTTGTGCACTGCGTCGGTGTGAGGGAGACGTTGCGCGCGCGTGTATGCGAGGCTGGGGGCGGCGGCTGGGGCTAGGTAGAGCTAGGGTTAGGATTTAGGTTTGGTCCGGGTCGGGCCTGGGGTGGTAGGCTGGCTGGCTAGGCCTTTGGCCTGGTCGGCCGCCTCCCCAGCAAAACCTCTTTATTTTATTTATTTTATCTTTAGAAAGGCTTTTGTAAATAGTTTTTAGACAAATAAAAGATCTGGAAAAAACTAGGGTTTTATATTTGAAATAGAGAGGGGGTATTTAGAAAACAAAGATAGGCTTTTAGAAAATAGTTTTAGACAAACATATACATGATAACATGACGATGCTCAAATGCAATGTGGCATGATGACATGAGCATGCTATCAGGATGATGCACAAAAATAAAACAACACGCGATTTTCTAGTAGTGGTTTTCCCGGGGTGCTACAATTCGACACCACTAACAATGGATCTCGCCCTCGAGATCCGCCTCATGGTCCAGGGAAGAAGGCTGATGGTCGGAATCTTCTCGCTTCGTGTAGATCCTCGCGAGACCACTAACAAAGATCATTGCTCCATCTTGAAATCGGCGACACCACCAACAAGGGGTTGTTGCTCACGTTCGTTGAGAGAGCACTCCGGAGAAACAAAGATGGAGATAAAGGTCTCAAAAGGTAAGGTCACCTTTAACTTCCGTGGAAGGAGTAAAATCGCATTGATCCACCATTCAATGTACAAAAGTGAATGATAAGAGTAGTGGGATGGGGATCAGCCCATCGCGCACCCAAAGCATTACTCTGCACATGAATGGAGAATTATGCAACCAACTCTCGGAATTCAGACTGAAGATCTCGACAAATAATGTTCAGAAGCTTCGGAAAATAAAGGAGTGATGCAGGACTTTTATCGGAGCTAGGGTAGCTGATGATGATGTCGTCTTGGAAACACCAGGAGATACAAAGAAAGGTTTTAGTGGATTTTGGTCCACTGAAAGGTACATAGAGGGAAATTCTCACATAGCATGAAGACCGTATGTGGAAACACCATTGCAGAAGGAATCGAAACCCTGAAGGTACGACGGAAACCCAACCATGAGAATTCCTATACTCGAAGAAAAGATGAGAGGGAAGATTTAAAACATGCAAAGGTAAGAGGAGAAGAGCATAGAGGTAAGGAGTAAAAGCAGACCTAATCAGATCTATCCCCCGATTTTGCAAAATAGATTTGACACTCTACATCGGCCGTTAGCTAGGTTATCCTACAGACTGGACCAGTGGGGTATCGCAACTGCTGAGCTCTGATACCACTTTGTAACACCCTCAAATCGGCCCTATGCAAGTTTTAGCGATTCCTGCCAAACCCACATAGAAACGATTAAAAGATGCCCACTAGACACTTGCGTGCGGGTGGAAAACAAAGTAATAACATTACACAATAGTCCATGATGGAACCCACAGAACATATATATGCAGCAACAACTCAAAGAGTCAAGAATACAAATATACAATACAAAGATACAAATCACCTTGAAAACAATACAATATCCGCGCACGGATAAGATGCAAATGGGGCTAAGAGCCCTAAAGAATAACCAATGACGTCCATAACCCTGCCCAGGCCAAGCCGGAAGGGTAACACTGCTAACGACGTCAAACTTATACCTGCTAAAACAAAAGGGGTGCCGACAAAGAGCAAAGGAAAAAGAGAGCGGTCAGTACTGAGGCCAGTACACGGCGAGGCTAGAATTCGACGGCTCTCTCCTACATAGGTATGGTGGACTGAAGCGGCAGCGAAGCAGCACTAAACAACCTATAGAGACTCGATATAACTGTCAGCTATCAGAGAGATATAAGAAAGACCTGTGTGGGACCAACCTGATACTAACACCAATCATACCCATCCTGGTCTTTCCCCCCTCGAGACCAAACGAGGAAGTCAAACCAAGGAACTCACACAGTTGACAGTTTTATTCATTCCATTAGAGTTGCAGTATTTACTAGTCAGATATAGATAGCATGAGTCATCCTGATAGCATAAGTAGTGGGAAATTTTAGTTAACCGTTCCGTTGTAGTTGCAATACTTACTAGGCATGCATAATATGAAATGATGCACCCCAATACCACCACTTGTTGGCACTTTTATTATCCATTCCATTATAGTGATGATGATTACTTGTCACATATATCAAGTCAAATTCACAACACTACTTTAGTTATAGTTGTTTATGATCGAGATACTGTGCTTCAAGTCGTCCATAACCGTGGACACGGCTTTCAGAAAGATTTACCCTGCAAGGGTGCACAAATAGCAACACACGCACGATCAACCTCGGAAAAACCAAAAAAAAACAACGAGGCTTTCTCGACAAAGCAATCACAGGATTTATAAAATATTTCAGGGGGGCACCCTCAATAAGCTACCCGTTATGAAGTAGGCCGGCTCCGCGAAGGACCCAGGGTGTGTTGCAATGGCTGTAAACGACTGGGAACCCGAAAGTGTGAGTAGGCTTGTCGATACAGCGGAACCGTGGCATGGTTGGTCCTAAACAGTATAGATGCTCCACGCACAATCGTAAATAAAGCGGTAAAACATGGCATAAGTACAGGATAGTAATAAAACCCCAAACTAGTTTGTGGCCCCAAGAAATAAGAAATGAATCAAGCTCTGGCTAAGGGGATTCATGGTCCCACATGCGGATAGTGTGATAGTCAAGGAACATGTATCAAGTACTCGGGGCCTGATGACCCACAAGTATAGGGGGTGTATCGCAGTATTTTCGAGGGAAGTGAAACCCAATTTATTGATTCGACACAAGGGGAGCCAAAGAATACTTATCAGCCTTAACAACTGAGTTGTCAATTCAGCTGCACCTGGAAACAATCTTGCTCATAGCAGTTTATCAATAGCAACAGTTTTGTAGTAGGAATAGTAAAATAACAGTAGTAGCAAAGCAAAGACAGTAGTAACAAAAGAAGTAAACAGTGGGATTCGAGTGCGGTAGGCATAGGGATGGATGGACGGGCGTTGCATGGACAAGACAATTCACATAGCAATCAGAACATAGGGCAATTGCAGATAAATAAGATAAAGCACCCAAGTACTAGACAATCCTAGGCATGTGTCCCATATATAGTCATACGTGCTCGCAATGAGAACTTGCACAACATCTTTTGTCCTGCCAGCCCGTTTGCAGCGGGGCCTCTAGGGAACTACTGGCAATTAAGGTGCTCATTTTAATAGAGCACCGGAGCAAAGCATTAACACTCCGTGAATACATGTGATCCTCACATCAAAGCCTTTCCCTTCCGGCTACCCCGATTTCTGTCACTTCGGGACCATAGGTTCCGGACAACGACGTGTGTATACAACTTGTAGATAAGACCCAAAACAATACTATCACGATGAATCAATAATAAGTTTAGATCTGAAATCACGGCACTCGGGCCCTAGTGACAAGCATTAAGCACAACAAGTCGCAACAAAGTCATAAAGCACTAATAAAAGATACTAGGCACTATGCCCTAACAATCTGATGCCATTACATGAATGATCTCATCCAATCCCTACCATCCCCATAGCCTACAGCGGGGGATTACTCACTCATAGATGGGGGAAACATGGATGGTCGATGGAGAAGCGATGGTGATGATGATGGCGATGATCTCCTCCAATTCCCCGTCCCAGCAGGGTGCCAGAACGGAGTTTCTGGTGTTGTTTCGTGGAACCTGGTGGTGGCGGCGGAGCGGAACTCCTTCTGGAAAAACATCGAACCACCCGAAGCTTTTAGGTCAGAAGGCTTCTTATAGGCGAAGAGGGAGACCGAGGGGGTGCCTGGGGCCACCACACCATGCCCTGGCACGGCCAGGCCCAGCCCGCGCCTAGGGGTGGTGTGGCCAACCCCTGGCCCTCCTCCGTCTCGTATTCTGGCTCCGTGAGTCTTCTGGAAAAATAGGCACTTTGGCTTTTGTCCCGTCCAATTCCGAGAATATTCATTTTCTGACTTTCCTGGAACCAAAAACAGCAGAAAACAGGCAGCTGGCACTGTTGCTCTTGTTAATAGGTTAGTCCAAGAAATCATATGAAAAGTACTCCAAAGTGTGGACAAAACACAAGAAAGTGGATAAAACCAAGCATGGAGCATCAAAAATTATAGATACATTTGCAATGTATCAACATCCCCAAGCTTAACTCCTCCTCATCCTCGAGTAGGTAAAGAATAATTTTTGAGGTGACATGCACCATCAAAGACTTGATCAAAGAAAATTTAAAATATTCAAAGCTAGGATCATAGTACTTCAATCATAACATGAAAGACAAAGTTCTAGTAATAAGACGAAGAAACTATGATGCAACATGAAAAGGCACAAACAAAAGATTCATGAATAATAATGCTTTGCAAGACGTTTGTTTGTTTCACATAAAGAAAACATAGCATAGTGGCATTCAGCTTGTCCCTCATAGAGTAGCAAATATAAATGCATAGGACACCTTCAAACTTTACAAGAGTGACTAGATACAAATAGTTTAAAACAAGCAATATCAAGGTATGCATCAATAAACAAGTCTTGGGACAATGCACATAGAACTAAGAATGGCCACTATGCTCTCAAGAAAGTGCTCATAGAATGTGTGGAGACTCAACAAGGAAATGAAAAGGTTTTGAATAGTTTGAAAGGCTTCCAAACGCTGAAAGTATGGTACTCATTAGCTTTGAGCTCTCATTGCCCCTATCATAAGCATCTTTAATGTGGTTAAGGTGAAAGTGACGCAACTAAGAGGATATGCTTGACAAGTTATAAATTGAAGTCTCATGCCCCTTACTTACGAAGACCGATCCTCATGCTACTCAACTTTAGTCACAAGTAAGCTCTTGTTATTGTAAGTATATACGTATCATAGAGAACCGCCAATGGGGTACCCCTTGCACATGACACGGGAGCTATCCCATAATCAAAATAAAAGGCAAGCAGACAATGAGCATCTCGGCGATCTTTTTTATGTGCATAGATTGTTATTGAGGATGCTTCATAGAATGCTCATTATGGTTATGCTGCAAGTTTTCACCATGATTAGGCATGGCTTAGGCTAGCGGCCCAGGCGTTTTCCCTAACATACATACAAACTCCATGATCTTACAAGTTCCACTTTTATTTCACACCGCCGGGATCCATAAGCAAAAGAATGTGATATCAACTAGGTACAGAGTACCTATGAAGCGTTGAAAGCGGTCCCCATGATACATGGTTCTGCTAACTTCAAATCATAAAGCGCAAGCATATGCACAACAAAGAAGGACGCAATGGTTCAGGTTTATTAAGTGCAAGAAAATAAAGTGTGCCATCAAGTTCGTGAGAGCTTTACTAACTAACTTTCTCATAACAAGCAAACATTTTATTCGGAAGAAAACAAGGCATATTGAATATGCACGGAAGTAGCAAATGATGCTAATGGGTATGTATGGTGGACACTTTGGAAATATTTGGTTTAGGTAGTTGGAAACTTGAGTAAAACACGCAGTGGAAGTGAAGGCTAGCAGTAGTAAGGGAGCGACAAACGAGAGAGCAATAATGGCCATAATCATGCAGAGCGACAAAACATCATTGATCAAAGCATAAAGTGATACTACAAGTTGAAAACTAAAGGATCATAAAGTCTTGTGGTGACTTGGGATAGTCATAACATGGTGTGAGCATGTGCCAAGTCAACCCAAATAAAGCATCAAAGGAGAATACCACAATACTATGATTTAATATGCTAAAACAACGCATGATTCATCCAAGGCACATTAAGAAATCTCAGTTGTTTATAACAAGTCATGCTACAAAAAAGAATACTAAGCATAAAGCCAAAACAATATCGAGCATGGCATGACAAAGCATATGCCACAGTCAAAAACAAGCTCTCTTCACCACTCAAGCATGAGCTTTCCTACTCCTTTCCAAACCAAACTATTTGAAAACCAATTCTTGAATGAGGGGGACCAACCAATTTATTCAGAAAACTAAGCAAACCAAGCAAATGAAAACCAAAACAAAAAACGAAAAAGAAGACGCTCCAAGAACAACACAACTGTGCATGAAACAATAAAAATGAAGTGGTTGGAAGGAACCTGAGATTTTTATTGATGAAGAAAGGGGATGCCTTGGGCATCCCCAAGCTTTGACGCTTATACTTCTTGGATATTTCTTCGGGTGACACGTGTGACATCCCCAAGCTCGAGCTTTAGTCCATCCTTCATCTCATTACTCATTCCCTCCATACACCTGAAATTTTTCCTTCATACAAAACTTCACACAATCTTTATTAGCAACATTAGTGCACTCAAGATAATAAGTCTTAAGGTTCAGTATTAACACCAAATAAACTTCTATTGTAACACTAGCTACTGTAGCACTTCCCTCAAAAAGCTCAATTCCCCAAAAGAACTCAAAAAGGAACCAACAAGAAGCAAATGCAGAAAATGGCAGAAATCTGTCAAAACAGACCAGCAGGTAAACACGAATTTTTTCGAAGACCTTATGTTGCTCAAATAAAAAAGTGTTGAACTAACGAAAGTTAGATAACAACCTGGGTCAGAAGCACAAAAAATTACAGCTCAATCCGAAGTACAGAGATCTCTCAGGAATTTTTACGGTGAAGCATAAAAATCTGTTTTGGGACAGCAATTTTCCCAATCATTACTTCTCTCTCATTAGAGGTTACTCTTGGCACAAAAAGCAAATAAAAAGGATAATGATAGGTTATTACAGAGGTAATAACTTCCAAGACTCAACTAAAACTCTTGGGTTATCTCCCAACAAGTACTTTTCTTTAACGCCTTTAAGTTAGGCAAAAGCAAAAACTAAAATGGATAGAATAGAAGTAAGCGAAGATAATCATGGTGAAAACATTGATTTGTTCAATAAAATCCTTTTGTTAACAAGGTTGATCAGGTCTTGCTACCAAAACAATTTCATATGAGACAAAACTTTGTATTCCACTAATGATTATGTTACCTCAACCTTGATAGCAATGGTCCCAATCATAATAGTTTCAAATTTTTCTCTTCGTATGGGACAATATATTTCTCCAACTTGAATGCCCTCAACATGTTCAATTTAATTCAAACCATAAGTCCTTTCAATCTTCTTGAATAAATAGACAATGTGTTCATTGAAGGTCACCTTCCCTTGATTACAATTAATAACAGCTCCTGTAATATTTAAGAAAAGGTCTCCCAAGAATAATAGACATATTATCATCTTCAGGCATGAAAGTTTTAGAGGATGCTCTCATAAGAAATATGAGTTGAAGTAATAGAGAGCATCAAGAAGCAAATTCAAAACACATTTAAGTCTAACCCACTTCCTATGCATAGGAATAATGTATGCAAATAAATTCACAAAGAACAAAGTGGCAAGCATAGGAAGATAAAACAAGAGTAACTTCAAAACTTTCATCACATAGAGAGGTGTTTCTATACCATGAAAACTTCTACAACCATATTTTCCTCTCTCATAATAATTTTTAGTAGCCTCGTGAATAAACTCAACAATATAACTATCACATAAAGCATGCTCTTCATGATCTACAAGCACTAGAGCTTTATTATAAACACTATCAAGAGAAACCTCAGGAACATAACATTCATCCTCCTTTAGTAAGCATGGAGGACAATCAAATAATGTAAAGGATAAAGAGTTACTCTCATTAGAAGGCAAGCATGGGTAGCTAATCCATTCTTCCTCCTTTTGTTCATCACTCTCCTCCTCTTTTTCATCTAATGAGATTTCAGGTTCATCAATTTCTTCTTCCATAGGATCCTGCAAGGCATTAGTCTCTTACATTTGTGGAAAGCATCTATTAAAATATTCAAGAATATAGCCATTTTCATCCTTGTAATTATCAAAGCAAAATTTAAGTATACCATAAACCTCATACTTATAAGGTGAATCATCAATATTTTCAAGCAAACTAGCAAGTTCAAAGGCACCCTTCCAAGCAATAAATTCTTCAATTTGTTCCGCATCATAAAAGTCATAAATTCCTTTAGCATAGGAATATATGGTATCATTATCATTATACTCACATTGAAAAGGGAGGTGTTTATACCTCTTTCTGCAACGAGATTCATCACAACAATAAGTAACATTATAAGTAGAGCACACATTTCTAGCAATGGTATACAATCTATCAATTTGTTCCCATAAGTGTTTCCCTTTTTGTGACAAGCAGTGTTCCTTATAATAATATTTTTGATCTTCCGTGAACCCACCTTGCCAATAAGCTTCAGTTTCAAAGAAACCAACCACTGAGTTGTCAATTCAGCTACACCTGGAAACAATCTTGCTCACAGCAGTTTATCAGTAGCAACAATTTTGTAGTAGGAATAGTAAAGTAACAGTAGTAGCAAAGCAAAGATAGTAGTAACAAAAGAAGTAAACAGTGGGATTCGAGTGCGGTAGGCATAGGGATGGATGGACGGGCGTTGCATGGACACGACAATTCAATAGCAATCAGAACATAGGGCAATTGCAGATAAATAAGATAAAGCATCCAAGTACTAGACAATCCTAGGCATGTGTCCCATATATAGTCATACGTGCTCACAATGAGAACTTGCACAACATCTTTTGTCCTGCCAGCCCGTTTGAAGCAGGGCCTCTAGGGAACTACTGGCAATTAAGGTGCTCCTTTTAATAGAGCACCGGAGCAAAGCATTAACACTCCGTGAACACATGTGATCCTCACATCAAAGCCTTTCCCTTCCGGCTACCCCGATTTCTGTCACTTCGGGACCATAGGTTCCGGACAATGATGTGTGTATACAACTTGTAGATAAGACCCAAAACAATACTATCACGATGAATCAATAATAAGTTCAGATCTGAAATCATGGCACTCGGGCCCTAGTGGCAAGCATTAAGCACAACAAGTCACAACAAAGTCATAAAGCACTAATAAAAGATACTAGGCACTATGCCCTAACAATCTGATGCCATTACATGAACGATCTCATCCAATCCCTACCATCCCCATAGCCTACAGCCGGGGATTACTCACTCATAGATGGGGAAAACATGGATGGTCGATGGAGAAGCGATGGTGATGATGATGGCGATGATCTCCTCCAATTCCCCGTCCCGGCAGGGTGCCAGAACAGAGTTTCTGGTGCTGTTTCGTGGAATCTGGTGGTGGCGGCGGAGCGGAACTCCTTCTGGAAAAATGTCGAACCCCCCGAAGCTTTTAGGTCAGAAGGCTTCTTATAGGCGAAGAGGGAGACCGAGGGGGTGCTTGGGGCCACCACACCATCCCCTGGCGCGGCCAGGCCCAGCCCGCGCCTAGGGGTGGTGTGGCCAGCCCCTGGCCCTCCTCCATCTCGTATTCTGGCTCCGTGAGTCTTCTGGAAAAATAGGCATTTTGGCTTTTGTACCGTCCAATTCCGAGAATATTCATTTTCTGACTTTCCTAGAACCAAAAACAGCAGAAAACAGGCAGCTGGCAATGTGGCTCTTGTTAATAGGTTAGTCCAAAAAATCATATGAAAAGTACTCCAAAGTGTGGACAAAACACAATAAAGTGGATAAAACCAAGCATAGAGCATCAAAAATTATAGATACATTTGCAATGTATCAGGGCCTACGGAACACAAGTGAGCGGTTAAAAACCAAATATTATCTATTGCCCACCGGTGCCGCTGCATTAATTGTATCTATTCCCAGCATTTTAACAGTTGTATTTAAAGTCATGATCAACTCCACCATTAAGCATCTTCACCATTTAGCATGTGCCAACCTCTCAACAACGGTGGAACAACAACAACGTGAAGCAGCACTTGAGCAAGCAACTACGACACGCAAGGCCGACTATCTATCAAACAACAGACAATAGGATGTGTCCAAGGCAATATAGAGGCTGCAAGGAATATAAATGGTGCACGGAAACTAAAGCATCACAACACGGATAGCAATAGATCAACAGGAGGAAGTAAAGATTATAAATGTAGAATAGGTAGAAAGGGGGAGATTGCTCGCCTAGAAACACTGCCGAAGGTTCATCTGGAGATCAGGTCGACACTCGCATCAACTCATTGGCCTAATCCGCGAAGAACCAAAGCACTAGAAGAAACACCGGATGCACTATTTAATACTACGGCAGAATATCGGGCATGATGCATGTATGATGTATGACATGGCAAAGGTGCGATGCAACTAGGCAATATTAAGCGGAACCAGGGTCCCAACAATTAATTATAAGGTTCATGTTGTTTATATTCCCCGCAATTTAAATGTTGTCTTAACAAGGCAAACCATGGTATTTGTTCGCTACACAAAATTTAAATGGAGACAATATAAGACTAGAGTAGCCCGCATAATTATGAGGTGAATTGACTAAATACCCCCAAACAAATGAATATGTATGCGAGCATGAGCAATTTAATATGCAACAAGATAGATGTCATATATTATAAAAATAGGGGTCTTAGAAAGGGGTCACACATCTCGGATCGAAGATCATGGGGGGCTCGGAGGGTTCGGCGACCTTGGGGGTTCCGAGGGTTTGACGGGGTCGGTCTTCGAGGATTGGTCTTCGCATCCAGGAACGGGGCCTTGACGAACTTGGCGTCCGGGGTCTCGGCGTCTTCGGATACTGGGTCGGAGAGCTTGCGCGCTAGGGTTCGCCTAAGGATCTAGGAAGGTCTTGTCGGCGTACTTGGAGCATCGTTGAACAAAGTCTCAGCAACGTGTCGGACCTTGTCGATGGCAAAAACATGAACACGGTCATCGGTGGTTATCGGGGCAGAATGCATCAACACACGGGAGGATGGGGATAGTCTAGTCGTTCTGTACCACCAGAAAAACGTCATGTGCACCTTCACTGTCTGCCAACATCAACAAGGGACGGCCCCAAGGGCAAGCCCGATGGCGGACGGACATGGCGGCGTCGGAACGAAGTAGGCGACCTTGGCTGGCTGGAGAGAGGCACGGAGGCGAGCGCGGCCAGGCAGAAGGAAGGCTGAGGTGGCGCTTTGGGGCGGCACCATGGCCTGGGGCGGGGTTGGTGCGATGCAGAAGGCGGCGCGAGGAGGCGAGGAGAAGGAGGACCGTGGAAGGATGCGGCGGCCAGACTCGAGCGGCCAGAGGCGTCGTTGCAGGGACCCAGGCGCGCTGGCCGGCGGCGGGGTCGACGGTGAGCTCAGGCAGCGGCGCCTATGCTTGCGTGCGAGGTCCCGCGACGTGGTGGGGATTCTGGGCAGCCGCAGATGGCGAGGTCGCACGGCGTCCTAGAGGCCGCGGGGCTCCAGTGAGGGCAGTCTCGAGCTGGTCGAGGGAGGCGAGCTCAGCGGCGATGGAGGTGCATCTGATGACGAGGGGGATGCGAGGAGGACGAGGTAGGGCGACTCGGCAGCGGCAGAGGACGCCCGTGGCGGCGGCAGGCGCTGGCCGAGGCCGAGCAAGGAGAGGTGGACAGCAGAGGAGGAGATGGTGGCGAGCGGCGCCTGGCGGCGGCGGGGTGGTTGGGAGCGAGGTGAGCGGGGATTGGGTATCCCGTCGAGGGAGAGAGAGGGATGGTGGTAGGACTGGGCGCATGATCGGGAGTTGGCACGCGGGGCGTGCGTTGCGTGTGGCTGATGTGTAACGGGGTAGGAGACGTGTGCACTGCGTCGGTGTGAGGGAGAGGTTGCGCGCGCGTGTATGCGAGGCTGGGGGCGGCGGCTGGGGCTAGGTAGAGCTAGGGTTAGGATTTAGGTTTGGTCCGGTTCGGGCCTAGGGTGGTAGGCTGGCGAGGCCTTTGGCCTGGTCGGCCGCCTCCCCAGCAAAACCTCTTTATTTTATTTATTTTATCTTTAGAAAGGCTTTTGTAAATAGTTTTTAGTCAAATAAAAGATCTGGAAAAAACCAGAGTTTTATATTTGAAATAGAGAGGGGTATTTAGAAAACAAAGATAGGCTTTTAGAAAATAGTTTTAGACAAACATATACATGATGACATGATGATGCTCAAATACAATGTGACATGATGACATGAGCATGCTATCATGATGATGCACAAAAATAAAACAACACGCGATTTTCTAGTAGTGGTTTTCCCGGGGTGCTACACCTTAGAACATAGGATGATCGAAATATCAAGCACGAGTCTCGCATGAATGATGTGAAACTGTATCGCCAGCCGTGACGATCGGGAGCGGTGTAGTGAATGGGGATCGTGTAACGAGTAAAACCTTTTTGGGAATAAAGTTTCCGTATAAACACAATTTAAATTGAACTCACATAATTATAAACTTTGTTTAAAATCCTTTTACAATTGTAAGTGTAGAAATGGTTCTCCTCGATGCTTCTTTCCCGGTTGACGATTGGATAGATGCTGAAACTTCTCTGAGTGGCTTGTGCATCTGAATGACCTCCTTAGTGAGAACGACATGGTCGACTACATACGCTACACGATGGATTAGGATCAGCCATATTTTTATGAGACCCCACAGCAGTAGGAGGACCGCTAATATTGATTTAATCGTTTATTCATAATTATTTAAATAAAAGAAAAGGAATTAAAATGGTTGAATACCTAATTGGGCCAACTTCCCTAGGGGAAGGGCCCATGAGGGAAAAGACTAAAGGGAGGAAAGGGAGGAGGGGCCACATGGGCCCTAGGCACGCGCCGGTGGGGCCCATGGGGGACTTGGCCGCTGGCCAGCCCTCCCCTCTCTCCTCTTCCTTGTTTAGTCTCACATGGCTTAGCTAATAAGCTATGGGGTCCTTTTTTCCTATATATTGAGAGGTGTTTGGAGAAAATAGATACACCAATAAATAATAGGTTTTCTCTCTTTAGGGATACCTCCAGTTGTCTCTCTCTCCTTTCTCTCTCTCTCTCCCCCGTGACCGTGGTCACAAGTCTGGACTACACGAGCAGGAGACTTCTTCATCGCGGAGCACCGTCGCGCTGCGGGTTCGGGTCCAGAAGGTCTACTACCGTAATCTCTGCTGGATCAGAGGAGCGGGAGTTATCGTCTTACACCGGACGTGTGTAGCTCCCTCGGAGGTGCTGCACTTGTGGCGCTAGGAGTTATTGGAGCCACAGGAGCCGTCGGATTTCAGAATGACCCTAAGGTCGGCGTCGGTACGACTACATCAATCACGTTCTCCTGAACATTGACAAAACTTTTTGGTCTTCAACTGATAAGTTCGTGAAAGTCCCCTCTCATTACTGTATTATTAATAGATAGATCCTGATATTACGGTTCTCGGCATAGGAAAAAATATTCTTTTCGGGCGCGCAACCCCTACAATTTTACATTTCAGCATGCATTGCATCTCTGCATTTTTCTAATTTTTTAAAAAAGGTTTTGATTTGAAGAAACCAATTCAAAGGTTTGGAAAACTTTTCATATAGCCATATTAAGGCCGTTTGCATAAAAACTATTTTGTATTTTTGTTCTGGACATGAAAAGTGTGCCATAATGTCCTGATATTAATGTATGTACTTCTAAAAAAATTCTAAAAATTATTTGACTCGGTATGAAGTCTTAAATAAAATGACGAAAAAATTAGAAATAAAAATAAGTAAAATAAAAAGATAAAAAAGATGCATACCTAACTACAAAGTTCATGTCATTTTACATGTATAAGTTAACTACTTAATTATTTTAATATGGTAGTAAAAACAAAAAAATCCTTACTTAGACATCATTAAGACCTGTAAGGTTTGGTAAACATTGTTTAGCGCGGTTAAGCATGTTCGTTGTAGTTGTTTTCTGCAAAATGAGACTAGTGAGATAGATGCATCAATAAGACCCTGTAAGATTTGATAAACCTTGTTTAGCACGGTTAAGCATGTTCGTTGCAACATCTTTCTACAAAAGGAGACTAGTGAGATAGATGCATAAATAGGAATTTCTAGTGTGATCTTGTCTCACTCTTCACACAGCATACCTTATTCTTTGGATCAATCCAGTGCTTGACAAGATCTACCCACTAATCGTTAGTCATGTATTTCACATGAGATATTGTTGGAAGATTCTTAACAACCTTGTCATGGAAGTATTTCAGCTTTAGCTTATGGCATTGTTGGCACAAAGATTCAACAAATATGCTATGAAGAACTTTACATACCAACTAATTATCCTCATCAAACTTAAAGTTTGTCTATTGAACAAATGAGAAACATTGGTGTGTTATATAGCATCAAAGATAGAACCAACAACAAGTTAGAAGGCATGAGACAATGCAACAATGTAATTATTTACTAATCCCTCTGTCTCTTTTTAATCTACGTTTTAGATGTATCACGGATACCAAGGAGAAGCTTAGATGATCTAATTTGAGTACTAGATGGCCTAAAATGCCCCTGTTGTAGTCCCACTCGATAGCCCCACTGGCCGGAGAATCATGCAAATATTAATTATCAGTAGTCCCATGCAGTGGCTCACATCCCTCATCCTCTCGTCTCCATGCAAAGATTAATTAGCCGCCGCATGCACGGGCTCGGCCGCTCGCTGTGCTAGCTCACTCCCACGCGCTCCCATCTCTCCCGCACCAAAAATAGGAAATAAAGAGGAAGAGGAGTGGTTGGAATAATTAGCGATGGGGGAGATGAAAGTTGTTGCGGGAGGGAAAAACGGGCAAAAGGAGGCAAAGTAATCTAGAACACGGAATAAACTGGAAAATCCGTGAAAAACTATAACGCTGACTAAAAAGGGGCAGAGAGAGTATGTCTAGGACAAGCATGACTTACATGTAACGTATTCACTAAACCCTTGAAATGGTCAGGGTGTCAAGATTGTGTTTCAACATTGGGAAGATAGGAACATTATTCTTGACGAAAATGCATGTCTCTGATGCTAAATAAGAAGATTTTTCTGGATTCTTGGTCCTGCTATCACCTACTATATTTTTTATGAAATATATTGAACTAATTCTGGATATTTAGCTTCAAACTTTAATCCTATCACCGTGCCCCTCAGTTTTCTTGATCATGGTGCAACTACGAATGAAAATGTTTTCTTTTTTTTGCGGAAAAAGATCCGAATCTATTTCATGAGTTCATAAGAAGTACAAAGTATCCTAAACATAATAAAAATTACATCGAGGTCTTTAGACCACCTAACTACGAATGAAAATGTTACAGCAAGCTATCAAGGTATAAATAAGGGAGTATGCAACAATAATCCTTGGAGCACGTACCTTCTTTTGGTGCCTGACTGGTCCACAAAAAGTGGATATGTCTGGCAGGACTAAGGGTCGGTGGGATATCATCACTAGTTTGTTGGTGTTGTGCCCACAATGTTTTTCCAGTTGAGATGGAAACTAATTATAAGGAAAATTGTTCTTGGATATATGGATTGACAACTGGTGGCTCGGGAATGTGTGGGTTGGTATTTAGTAGGTCTCCTTCTGTTGGATCCGATTGTGGGAGGTCAACATGTATTACATCAATATCTTCTTCATTCTAGTTGTCATTGGCAGCTTGATTATTGTGTGATAAGTGAGACCTCATACTCCGGTCTCTACATTTATTTGTGATGTAGCGGGAGTAGCCTGAACCCCTTTTTATAATACTTTTTGCATTCGTACATCAGTTTGGTCGTCATTCTTCCCCTTACGGGTATGTGAACCCTTGTTATGTGAAGCTTCCGGTGCTTGGCACACATAAACGACACTTGAATCTACAAGAGTTCTATTATGATGAGACACAAATAGAAAATAAACATAGCAGGGCAAGGCAAGACATGCTAAATACATATCATGTGTGAAATAAACAAATGACATTACAACATATTTGTTTGAATTGGGATACAAAAATAAGAAGCTGCAACAAATATCTCAATTTCCTGGCCATTCTAGTGAACTAAAGACTATAAAAACGTGCCATGTGCATGCACGCAATGCACCAAAAAGGGATAAAATACCAAAGAAAAATGATTATATGCCCGTTCTCAACCAAAGGACTAAAAGTACGAGGAATTCAACTTCTTAAATCCCAAGTACTCGGGGACACCGGAGAAAAAAGATAAGAGAGATTTGTCATAGTTTGCACATGAACAAGGGGTCAAGTTGGGACCTGGCACAAGTATGGATATTTTTGTAAACAAAATTCTGTACTAAAACTTTCCTATATAGGAAATATCTAGTGAAGATGTCTATGCACACACTAGAGCAGGAAAAATAAAGGACTAGCTACTGGATTGGGAAAGACGATGGAATAAGGGAATATGCCGATGCACTCCATGACGAAAGACCATTAAGTCTGTTAATTTGGAAGAGTCGTTCAATCAAGCCATGGAAAATATCAAAATTATTTTTTCCAGAAAAATTACCACACTCAAAGATTGGCAGAAGGCAATACAAATTGTTATCCCTTAACAAAAGATAGGTCTTTGGACCTATTTGTATAACTTCTCCCCACATTCGTCATGTTGGCTATAAGTGGGGTTTTTGTTCAACGGAGAAAATAATTAGGTACTAAGGTACACATCAAGGCTCGTTGCTCAAGATTTCATCGAACAACCAGTTGCTGAATTTGAGGAAGCTTACTTCATGTCATGGATGGAATTATCTTTAGATAATTGATCTCAGTGGTGCTCAATATGGACGTGAAACAAAACTTATGGTTGTTATTCAATGCTTACGTTTATCGCAACTTGGATTCAAACATATACGTAAAGGTACCCCAACGTATCCATTTTTCAAACTAAGATAGATAAAAATAGAAGTTTATATAGTGTTCATCTTAAGAAGTCATTGTATGGACGTAATTGGTCCGGTACAATGTGGTATAATTGTTTAAGCAATTTCCTTCATTAGAAGGGCTACACGAGCAATGGAGATTTTCCATGTGTTTTTCTACGAAGACCCAAGGAAGGTTCTGTATTATCTCAGCATATGTGGATGATTTTAGAGTAACATAAAATTGTGATTTGTATCACATACCAACATAGTAGTGGTCGAACATTCCTCTTAGTAGCCCACCAAAATATGTCGTACATCGAGACAAAGGCAGCTAGCATTTTAGAGTTGGAGATAGATGCCAAAGAAATATTCATAAATTCTCCGAGATATAAATAAATATGCGTTAAATGCCGAGAAACTGATGTGTGGAATATTTGTTTTGTAATGAAATTATCTACAGTGCAAATTTGTAAAGAGTGTTCAGAAATATAATATAGTATATTTAATAGCAGACATATATTATGAGACATGGACAAAAGAAACATCACAGAAAGTGGTACTTTAAATTATAGTAATTTATTTGTTCAAAAGGATGCTAACTTGATTATATGTTGGATTTCTACATTATTCAAAATTACATATATGAGATATTTGTAGATCATAGTAATTCAAACTAAATAAGAGTACTAATTTGTAACTTCCACTAAAACAGGTTATACCATGTATAGTAATTGATTCTAAATAGCACAAATATGGAGCGAGTACACGCCACGCCTTTCAATATGAATATATGCATCGCATGTTGATGTTTTACTGCTGATATTCGACAAACTATCGTAGTATCTTTTATAGTTGGCACATTTGAACAACCTTCCTCTCCTACCATTTTATGGATCAACTTGGATTCAGAAAGTTGTGTCAAAGATGTGCCCAAGTGGCGTCATTGTGAGTAGAGGAGAGAAAAATATTCAAAAGATGTTAAGTTGTATTTAAATCAAATAGTATTAAGAAAATTGTTGGGGGTGTAACCCAGGTACCCCAGAGCTGATGAATAGGGGATTGCATAAAAAAGATACATGAAGACAAAAATAGAAAGGATAAAGGGAATAGAATAAAGAAAAGAGGAAGGAAATGGTTCCAGGCCGAATTATCCTAAATTCGGCCTACACAGTACTTTCCTAGGCCGGATTTTAGGCTCATAGCCCGGCTGGGCCGAAGCATCTCTCCCCCGGGTGGGCCGACATCAGCCAAAGTCGGCCCACCACGGGCCTCCTTTGCCCCGCCGACCCTCCTCGCCAGCTCCGGCCGACGCCACCAGTTCCCGCCAACGCCACCGGCTCTCTGCGTCGCCGCTTCGCCTGCCTCATCCCCCGGGTGGGCCGACTCGGCGGTCACCTCGGCCCACCCCGGGCCACCTCCTACCTCCGCCGGATCCCGCCAGGTGGGCTGCTCCGGACCACATCCCCTGGGCCGAGACGACAAGACCCCGGCTGGGTCGTCCCAGGCCGGATCAACTTCTACCCCGGCTGGGCCGCCCTAGGCCGGGTCAATTTCTACCCCGGCTGAGCCTGCTTCATCCCTCCACCTGGGCCGAATTACCTCATAGTCCGGCTAGGAGGAAAATAATCCGGATGGGGCACTGTTCACCGCCTAGGTGGGCCCCATCTTACCCCCGGGACGAGTTATTTTCCTCCTTGGCTGAATTTCACTTCCCCGGGCCGAATTACTTCGTCCCGGACGTCATTTCTCTTGTACCTGGACCCACCAGTGACCTCTACATCGACACGCTGCCAAGTTAAGTCAAGCCTACGTCAGGTGCCAGTCTTGGGACGCCCCTGGCTTAGACTGGCCCCTTCGGTCCAAGATGCTAAGGAATATGCTGGGCATCTTGGGAGATGCTAGGGAATATGCTAAGCATCTCCAAAGATGCTAAGGAATATGCCGAAGGGATAAGACCAATGACTCAACAAAGGACAAGCTGACTAGGCAAGCCCCACAAGACATCTCATAGGAGTACTTTAGATGGCATACCTTGTCCCCTGGGCTCCCCTTTACAAGGAGCACCAGGGGTAACGTTATAGGGGAGGCCCCCTGAAGGGCTCCTCTCCCTCTGCTCACTAGGAGCATGGTTCCTTCTTCCTCTGCTCTCTCCATGAGAGGCATAGGAGTACAGCTCAAGGAGCACATTTGTAGCCACAAGCATGGCAAGATATATGAGATTAGAGGCAGGAGTAGAGGTGTTATCTCACTAGGAGAGCCTCGAACCTGGGTATATCGTGTCTCTCTGAGTTCTTCCGTATGAGGTCTTCACTTCATCATCCCTCCCGGATTCCTCCATCGTCCATTCGGCCCCAACTTTAGCCTATACCAGGCATCTGCCGTGACACCACCACGACAGTTGGCGCCCACCGTGGGGCTGATAAGCGGCGCTGGTTGGGTTACCATCCGGACGGGAACATCTTCGTCAAGCTCTGTTTCATCATCGATCAAAGTTTTCTGCATCCTCTTCCTCAACATACAGAGAGCAGGGGAGTTGGCATACGAGCCTCCCTTGTTGAGGTGTCTCAACCTCTTCACCAACAGTACAGTAAGTCGTAGCTGACCATTTGGGAATGACTCTACTAGATAACTCAACCAACATACGCATGAGTTACCCTGGATGTCACTCGGGGACTATCACCTAGTTGTTCACCCCAGGGATGAGATAACTCAACCGGGGGACTAGCATGCATACCTTTCGAATCACCTAAGGGTAGAAAAAGTTGCTCGGGGACTCAGTGTCGCCGTGCATAGAACAATAACTCAGAAAAGACTTAAGATATGTCATGATCTCATATATGTCCACTTCTTTGTGTCTTCAAGTTATCTTGGACTAAAAAGTAGCTCACCAAGTCATTTGTAACTCGGATTTAACTCGACTCACCAAGTTGCATAGTAACTAGAGTTATACTTCATCTTGCCGGGTTGCCTTGTAACTCGGATTCGACTCAGTCAGCCGGATTACCTGGTAACTCAGATTTAACTCGTACTGTTGTTTTCAGCTTGCCAGGTCATCGGTAACTCGGATTGGTGTGTGCATCACCATGCCAGGTTACCAGATAACTCGGATTTTACTTCAATTTGCCTAACTACAGGTTTCCTAGTTACATGGTAACTCGGATTTTACTTCAATTTGCCTAACTACAGGTTTCTAGGTTACATGATAACCCGGATTTTACTTCGGTTTTCCTCGTTACATGGTAACTCGGATTTTACTTCAATTTGCCTAACTACAGGTTTCCTAGTTACATGATAACTCGGATTTTACTTCAGTTTGCTTAACTACAGGGGTAATTCGGATTCGTTTCAGTTTCCTAGTTACAGGGTAACTCGGATTTTAACCCAGCTTACCAGGTTATCTTATACCTCAAATCAGTCGGTCCCATATCTTGGATAGCATGTGCCAGCATATCATTCATTCATCATATCTCGGATCTATATCTCGAATCCATATCAATGGAAATATGCCACAAAATCATGAAGTCATATCATAACTCCAAAATCAAATCTCGGATCCATATCTCGGATCCAAATCTTTGGCGGTTTGCCAGCCAATCGTAAAGGCCATATCATATCTCAACAAGATAACTCGGATCTAAGACTCATGTCAGATTCGAGTCAAGCAAGTCAAACTCCCATCAGGTAACTCGGATTTGAGTCAAGTAAGTCGGACTTGAGTTAAGTAACTCGGATTCTGAGTCAAGTAACTCAAAACAGAGACTCATGTCAATTTTGAGACATATAACTCAGCAATTATAGTTTGGATGAAATAACTCGGATTACAATTCGTAAGGCCAGAGCCGAATCAGGGCAGAAGCCAAAAGACTTACCCAAAAGGGTTAAGGCCAGAGCCGAATCAGGCCAGAAGCCAAAAGACTTACCCAAAAGGGTTAAGGCGAGAGCCGAATCAGGCCAGAAGCCAAAAGACTTACCCAAAAGGGTTAAGGCTAGAGCCAAATCAGGCCAGAAGCCAAACGACTTACCCAAAAGGGTTAAGGCCAGAGCCAAATCAGGCCAGAAGCCAAAAGACTTACCCAAAAGGGTTAAGGCCAGAGCCGAATCAGGCCAGAAGCCAAAAGACTTACCCAAAAGGGTTAAGGCCAGAGCCGAATCAGGCCAGAAGCCAAAAGACTTACCCAAAAGGGTTAAGGCCAGAGCCGAATCAGGCCAGAAGCCAACAGACTTACCCAAAAGGGTTAAGGCTAGAGCCGAATCAGGCCAGAAGCCAAAAGACTTACCCCAAAAGGGTTAAGGCCAGAGCCGAATCAGGCCAAAAGCCAAAAGATTTACCCAAAAGGGTTAAGGCTAGATCCGAATCAGGCCAGAAGCCAAAAGACTTACCCAAAAGGGTTAAGGCCAGAGCCGAATCAGGCCAGAAGCCAAAAGACTTATCCAAATGGGATAAGACGAAAGTCAAAGCGGGTCAAAAACTACAAACTTACTCAAAAAGGATCATAAGAGAAATGCCCAAGAAGGCCACGTATTGATTTGAGTCGATTCTTGGCAAGGATATATATTTAAAAAATGGAGAAAAATGACAATATGTTGATAAGCAACTCTGGAAATACTATTTATGAAGCCTATGCGCGATTCTACGGACCCCCCATAGCCTCGGGGACTAATGTTGGGGGTGTAACCCCAAGTACCCCAGAGCTGATGAATAGGGGATTGCATAAAAAAGATACATGAAGACAAAAATAGAAAGGATAAAGGGAATAGAATAAAGAAAAGAGGAAGGAAATGGTTCCAGGCCGAATTATCCTAAATTCGGCCTACACAGTACTTCCCTAGGCCGGATTAGGCTCATAGCCCGGCTGGGCCGAAGCATCTCTCCCCCGGGTGGGCCGACATCAGCCAAAGTCGGCCCACCATGGGCCTCCTTTGCCCCGCCGACCCTCCTCGCCAGCTCTCGTCGACGCCACCAGTTCCCGCCAACGCCACCGGCTCTCTGCGTCGCCGCTTCGCCCGCCACATCCCCCGGGTGGGCCGACTCGGCGGTCACCTCGGCCCACCCCGGGCCACCTCCTACCTCCGCCGGATCTCGCCAGGTGGGCTGCTCCGGACCACATCCCCTGGGCCGAGACGAGAAGACCCCGGCTGGGCCGCCCCAGGCCGGATCAACTTCTACCCCGGCTGGGCCGCCCCAGGACGGATCAATTTCTACCCCGGCTGAGCCTGCTTCATCCCTCCACCTGGGCCGAATTACCTCATAGTCCGGCTAGGAGGAAAATAATCCGGATGGGGCACTGTTCACCGCCTAGGTGGGCCCCATCTTACCCCCGGGACGAGTTATTTTCCTCCTTGGCCGAATTTCACTTCCCCGGGCCGAATTACTTCGTCCCGGACGTCATTTATCTTGTACCTGGACCCACCAGTGACCTCTACATCGACACGCTGCCAAGTTAAGTCAAGCCTACATCAGGTGCCAGTCTTGGGACGCCCCTGGCTTAGACTGGCCCCTTTGGTCCAAGATGCTAAGGAATATGCTGGGCATCTTGGGAGATGCTAGGGAATATGCCAAGCATCTCCAAAGATGCTAAGGAATATGCCGAAGGGATAAGACCAATGACTCAACAAAGGACAAGCTGACTAGGCAAGCCCCACAAGACAGCTCATAGGAGTATTTTAGATGACATACCTTGTCCCGTGGGCTCCCCTTTATAAGGAGCGCCAGGGGTAACGTTATAGGGGAGGCCCCCTGAAGGGCTCCTCTCCCTCTGCTCACTAGGAGCATGGTTCCTTCTTCCTCTGCTCTCTCCATGAGAGGCATAGGAGTATAGCTCAAGGAGCACATTTGTAGCCACAAGCATGGCAAGATATATGAGATTAGAGGCAGGAGTAGATGTGTTATCTCAATAGGAGAGCCTCGAACCTGGGTATATCGTGTCTCTCTGAGTTCTTTCGTATGAGGTCTTCACTTCATCATCCCTCCCCGGATTCCTCCATCATCTATTCGGCCTCAACTTTAGCCTATACCAGGCATCTGCCGTGACACCACCACGACAAAAATGTCAACTATGCAGGGATACAATTGAAATCGTACATGGTGGTCACTACACAGGGGTAATACGCTGCTGTTTTTTTGCAATGAGATTACAAATTATCCTTCCAGTAACAACGGTGGAGCTGGAAAGAAATAGTTGGGTGGGCCAAACTAAAAATGAGCAGTTTTTTTTCAGAAGCTAAGAATTTTGAGGGTAATCTGAGTGGAAAATCATGCTATTAAACTGCTAACCATAAAATTGGGGTAAGAAGGATAATAACACGTGCTAGACTAGCAAAGATACAAGATCTTTTAAACAGTCTAGCAAAGCTTCGATGTTCTTTTGTTTCACTTGTAGTCATGATCTGCAAATACTTCGAAATTATTGTTCAAAGTTTTGTTTCACCTTGTCTAATTTTTTTGTTCCATTGTTACTCATGATTTGTGTTTCCCTGTTTAGAAATTATGTTCCACGTTTTTGTTCCGCTTGTATGTGTTCTTTTTCTTGGACACTAAAATTTGTTCCATTTGGTCCAATTTTTGCTTGAAGCCATGACTATTTGTTCCTCTTACCCTAAATTTGCGTTCTATGGTAGTCACGTGTGGTCCAAGTCGCTAAAATGATGTTCCTACTAGTGTACTCCGTTAGTAACCAGAGTGATTATTATTGGAAGTCCCGCCAAATAAAAGATTAGGTGAGAGGTACAGTAGTAACTAGTAGTGATAGTTATGATTCTAGTTGAATCTTTCGAGCTGATTTAGGACTTTCGGCCGCTATGCAATCCATCCTGTATTTTTAAACGCTTTTTTTTTTTGGGAGATCCTTTTATTCCTGACTGTGCATATTCGGCTGCTTTTTTAACCTCTCTGTAGCGCCGCGTCAGCAAGCCGTTCGACCAGACTGCGAGAGCAGCACAACCAGACTCGTAACATGCATGTCTATGTAGTTTTCCAATACCTCTTCGCCGATACAACGATGGAATGACCAGGTTAAATACCTTTTTTTAATGACCAGGTCAAATACCTTTTTTTTATTAGAGGTTAAATACCTTTTTTTTATTAGAGGTTAAATACCTGACACTCTGGTAAGTGGTAATCGTCGTCCAGTCGCCGGTAGCCTGGTCGATCAGCCAGCCGCAAATCACACGAAGCGACAAACTGCTAATGGGCCTAGTCACAAATGTTTTTTGTGCCAAAATCTGGGCAGCCCACAGCCAGGGTTGACCCCGTACTTTACTCCGCCAGTGAGGAAATTGTATTCGGCTCCCGAACACCAGTGCTCCTTTATTTAAAAAACATATTTATATATTTTTTGAAAATAATTTTGCCCACAGTCAGGGTTGTATCCCACAAGAATGCAAAGTCACAACACCAAATTCTTAGTGTTTTTGGCTATAGAAAAATGACAAAATCTAATAAAGTTTGGGAATTTGAAAAATGCATGTATAGATCCACTCATTTGTCATCTTTGTGTGGATCAAATTACAAATTATCTTAAATTGATATTTACACATTAGTGAGAAAAATCATTGGCTATATCCAGATTTCTTTTCCAAAAATATGTAGAGCTTACAAATATGATTTTTTATTTTTTAAAGTAGCAGGAGCACCAGTGCTGAGGGTGAGGAGCGAAAAAAGAAAATCTCCACTCATGGCAACGCGCAGTCATTAAGCTACTATTAACAAAGAGGAATTTCCCCCTACGCCTTGCGTCAAACTCACTTTAGATATTTTTAAAGAATCAAACTCACTTTATATTACTTGTGTATGCTTCGCACCCTACAACTATTTGGCATGTGTTGTACACACGGGCCAGCCGGTAAGAGTTGCACACCACGTACGTCGTCGCTTGGCTGCTTGGGCCGTCGAAGGTAGGCACCACAAACGGCGCCCCATTTTCTTGCCCCTGTGCGTACCAGTACGTCTCACCCCACCTGGTTCTTGTGCTGTCTCATCTGCGGCACTGCGCGGTTTCAGTTCCCTGTCGACGCCGTCAGCAGTCCGCTGCACGCCTGCGCGTACGGCTGCCGGCAGCACCGTCCGTCGTCTCGTACATGAGGAAATTGCAGGTTCCACCAGGTCGCGGCGTTGCGAATTTCACCAGGTCTACGGGCCTGTTTGGAACGCAGGATAGGAAAGATGTAGGAACAGGAAAATAGTAGGAATAGAAAAGGAATGTACCTGGAAAACTATGGATTGGAAAACATAGGAAATATTACTAGGTGAGCGTTTGGATGAGCTCAGGAAAAACACAGGAACTTTTTGGTACTTCCTCCAACCCAAATTAGTTGATTTCGTTTTATCTAGATTTGGACGTATCTAACACTAAAATAAATCTAGATACATTCGAATCTAGACAAATCTAAGTCGACTAATTTGAATCGGAGGGAGTATGAGTTCTGAAAATTTTGAAAAGAAAATTCATTTGCACAAAACACAATTTATCAAGGACCGGAGTTCGGAGGCCCTATTCATTTGCAAGCAGATACCTCGTGTTTTATAGTGTCGTCTTGGAAGGAGGAGGGTAGGCTGCTGCGGTGATGTACACGCAGACCTCCAACTTCAGCTAATTGTCTATAATGGCCGATGTATGAACTAGGCAACAACTCACGTGATGGCATTGTGTCACTCTTGGCACCGGAAAAATAAAAAGAGGTTGGAGCCATTGTTTCCTTTCCTGTACTTTTCCTGTGAAACGAGAGTCGAAGGAAACTTTCCTGTAAATTTCCTACGAGTGAATCCTGCTCAACAGTAGCTATTCCAGAGGATTCCCTATTCCTATGTTTTTCCTTTGAAAATCCTACGTTCCAAACGGCCCCTACGTCTTTTTTGCGGCATTTACCAGGTTTTCGTCTAATATGTTGCACATTGGTCTAAACGAGCCATTAGTCTTCCGTTGACATGCAATCTGACACTGGGCCCCACACAGTTGAATTATTTTGACATGATGTATCCGTATAAAGGACAGCTTTTCTTTTTGACAATTAGAGAAAATAATAGCGCTAGATTCAGTGGTCGGATGGACGCCGGAGAGTACAAGCGACACGGGCGCAATGGAGCCCTGCTCTTCCCTATTATGAGCTAGGGCGAAAGATTCTAGAACACGGACGTGTGACCTATGCGACGTCCTACTCCGTGTTCCAAGACGGTGGACGTCGCACGCGCCATGGGCCCGCCGTCATCGTCTGCGTGCATGACCGAGCGGTAAGAGGCGTTCTCGGCACGACAAGCGTCCGCACCCGCCGGGTGGCGGGACCCAATGATAGCCGACGTGGCGTCGTGAGCCCATGCCGATCGCGGTCTCTCGCGGCCATGGGCTCGTCCGGTGGCGACGTGGCGCACTAGGTCGATGCCAGCCGCAGTTTCTTGCGGACGTGGGACTCGTTCAGAACAGACTTGGCGAACAGATGACTTGGATGATTCGTGTTGCCCGTTTTGCCTTTTCTTTTGCTTTCTTCCACACTTTGTTTTGTACTCAGGTGGGTCTATGTCAGGTGAATATGTACACCTGTTTTAGTCCATGTGTGTTGTCCTGGTACTGGATGGATCGAATTCTTGTATAACTCGCTTTAGGTCGGCATCGCAGGAGGATGGGGAGGATAGATGAAGTACTCGCGACCCTCGTCGGGATCCATCATCAGCGGTTAGTTGCGGGCGATTTGCCAGCCGTCGCCACGACCCTCAGGCATGTGCTTCACGGGGAGGGTGATGGAACTGGGTGCAGTCGGTTCAGTTTTTTTTGAGAGACGGTGGGTTCAGTTCGGCTGCCACGACTGGTTGGACCGGACCGTTTGGAGTTTCGTGGCTGGTTAGACTTGGTTGTGTGGGGCCCAGTGTCAGATTGCCTGTCAACGGAAGACTAATGGCTCGTTTAGACCAATGTGCAACGTATTAGACGAAAACCTGGTGAATGCTGCAAACGAGACGTAGACCTGGTGAAATGCGCAACACCACGACCAAAACCTGGTGGAACCTGCAATTTCCTCCTCGTGCATACTCCGGACCCCAGCGGCACACACACGCCCCCACAACCGAACGCTCCTGCGATGATTAGCACGTACCAGTACTCCCTTCGTTTAAAAATATAAGACGTTTTTGCTTTGTGAATCGAATGTATCTAGACGTCTTTTAGTGTATATGCTCGTAGAGGTTCGAAGTAAACCTATACACTAAAAACGTTTAGATACATTCATTTTACAAAGCTAAAATGTCTTATATTTCCGAACGAAGAGAGTAGTACACATCGGGTGTGGACTCCACATCGTGCCGGCCAGCCAGTTGCCAGTGGTAGTGCCGTGCGATGCGAGTGGCCGATCGCGTGCGGTTTACCTTAGCCTAGTCACAGTGGGGAGAGTACTACTATCATATAGTAGATACTAGTATACGATACAGTCTCAACAATGCATAGTACTCCCTCTGTTTCACTTTACTTTGCACGGTGTTATAGTGCACGTAAAACGAGGTGGCCGATTTCTCTTTCATTTTTTACTTTTTTGCTCCTCGGTTTTTTTGGATGTGTAGCTCCGTGTCTACTCTATCCATTCCAAAAATCATAGAATTTTTTTGATGAAAAATAAGAGAGAAATGAGCCGTCTTATTTTGCGTGATAAACAAGTAACGGACAGAGTAATATGGAACAGAGGGAGTAGGAGTATCATATAGTTACCATAGTCCATAGTCTCAGTTTATTTTTATTTTTTTAATCTCAATGCAAAATTGTGTATAAGATTTATTTTAGATTAATTTTTCTAGTTTTACATGCTATGATACTGTATTTAGCTATGATACCAACACAACCTCTTTTAGTATCATTATTTGCAGTGACACATAACCATTTTACGTGTATGTAATGCATGATACTACCTATGATACGGGACTAGTCTAGACGAGATCACGGCTGCCGGGGCCGGTGACCGGTGAGTGGTCAACCTTAAACTCGACGCGATGGTTCAAGATTAATTGATGCTAGTCGTTGGTCGCTGCTGGTGCTAACAAAAGCTTAGTTAGCCTTGCCGCGCACTCATCCAAGCACGTACCGTAAGCTCAATTAACAATCCGACTGGCAACTATCTGGAGCGTGGAGTCGATCGCTTTTTGTGTTGCTGGCTGAGGCGTCAGGAGGTCTTTATTTGGTCTAGTTTATTGGGGTGGACATATTATTTGTTCTAAGCTAGTAAGCTCTTTTGCTCTGAGCATCACTAGTGGTTTATTGCATAATGCATGTTGTCTGGTCCGGCCTTTTTGTTGGCGTGAGAGTTCTCTCATCGTCTCACGTCATGTGGTGGTGGCCGCAATAATGGATCATGTCAATTTCATTCTTGTTCGACAAAATCTTATACTTCCACCATCCGGATATAGAAGACTCTTTTTTATCTGGATTTACATACATCTACACACACACACACACACACACATATATATATATATTTCCTCTGATCCAAATTAATTTATTCAAATTATCTAGATTCGTATGTATCTAGACATGTTTTAGTGCTAGATACATCCAAATCTAGACAAACTTGAGTCAATTAATTTGGGTCGGAGGGAGTATATATATACATGCACACTATTGTGGACACATGCCAAACTTGATAAATTTGACTCACGTATTTTCTAATCGAGAAAGTACAAAATGTCGGTCCTGCTCTGCTCCCAGGAGCCTAGAACCGCTGAAATCTGTAATTAGATAGTGTCCGGACAGCTCGTATCAAACCAGTGTCGCAATAAAAGAAAGCTTTCACGTGAACTAATCGTAACACGCTACAGTACTAACAAGGTGATGTACTGTACTTTATGTTGGTTCCAATGTAATCATTCGATAAGATACATCATACATGCATGTTGTCCGATCCTACTGTCCGATCGGTCGCCACAGACCCACTTGCTGAAAGCACAAGCCTAGCATGCGATGGATCGTGCGTGGGACGCAGCATTGCGTCGTGAGTGCATGCACGCACCAGGGCCTCGCGACACGCATGCGGTCACTCGCACCAATCGCTTTCGCTTTCGTCGCCAGAATCTTCCGTTGTTGCCGCAGTAAATTCTTGTTTCCCGGCCGGGCCACCATGGAGATTCCGAGCGAGCTCGACCTGACCAATGAGTGACCATCTACGCGATGGGCCTCCCCTGCTTATCCGTAGTCGACAGCAAGCCAAGCTAGCATCGGCTCATACTATTTCTTTTCTCTAATACATCCCGATTTACAATCCAACATGGTCAAGCTAAAAGTAATAACCAGTGGAGTACATCGCTGTAGGTATCTGTCGCTGTGTGGCCGTATATATATATACACGAGCAAGATTAATAATATGGCTGTAGTATATTTATGTCACGTCATCTGTAGCTAACATAAAAACACATCTATATTAGCTATTAGGTTGGCTATTAGATGAACTTTAATTAAAATTTATTTATTTAATGCATACATGTTATTAGACCTAGTCTGCATGCAAAGACTTTCTCTCTCGGTCTCTACTAGAGCCTTTGCTCTCTCTTTTTTTTTCTCTCTTCCACCTAAGATTTTGAATAACACGTCATCTCCTATAGTCTACTGACTAGGCTTATTGTATTTGCTCTACGTGAGATAAAGGTGCCGCTGATTAATGCTTGTTAATTACCTGCTTGTCCTAGTTGCGATCTAGCTTGCGATTGTGGTGTCTTTTCATGTCTCCTGGAGGTGGCAATTTGGCTCATAGATGCAAATACATCCATTATGGAAAAAAATTAAAATATCAAAAAATAAAAAACAATTATACATATACATTCGAATGCTGGTTCACAAGTTTTATACACGAATAGTCGCGTGATATTTTTGTATTTTTTATACACGACACATAAATGTTCTTTCATCTCGAAAACTTGTGAACCAACATAAAATATTTGAATGTATATATACAATTTTAATAAAAATTAACATTTTAAAATAAGGACACATTTGCACCTGCGAGCATAAGTGAATATCCGTGTCTCGTTTCTCTTCTCTCTTGGGGAACTGTATTTGCTCCACTCACACTCACACAACAGCGCGTGCATGCTACAACAGTTATGTTCAAACGGTTTCTCCTAGGGGCATCTCCACCCAGCTGACTCAAACCACCATATGTTGTCCAAATGCGTCCAAACCGGGACGGTGCCCAGCGGCGCGACCCAAACGAGAAACAACCTTCACCGGTCCGTGACGATACATTTCAAGCCTAAATTTGGCCTGACTTTGCATCGCCCGGACATCGCGCGAGTTCAGGTGTGCCGCTCACTTGTCCTCTGGCACACTCTCCAGTGGCTCAAAAGACCATTTATCCCAAATCGGCCTCCACCCATGTGCGCCAGGGAAGCCATCGGCAACATGTGCCGCTACCTTGCAATCCCCATAGTCGCTCTGTCACGGGACATTATTAGACATCCCTGAAGGAAGGCGTCATGCCGGCTTTGGTACTAGTTGGCACCACCGGTAGAGCTCGGGAATTGACGCCCCCAGTCCTCGTGTCCTCGCCGTCGAGTCGTGTCTTCGTTCGGTCGCCACCACAGCCTCTGACCACGCCGTCACTTGGGTTTTTTGCTGCTTCAGTTTTCTTACAGGAGCCGCCCAAGACAGGCCAATTTCGGCGGTATAGGGAATAACTGGTCGTCGAACACCGGCGCACACGACATGTTTAGCCATTTGCACAGTCGGGCCGATGGAAACTAGCTAGAGCTCGGTCAAGTTATTCTCCAAGCATATTGTGTACACATCGTCCGATGACGACTCTGACGATGGTACGAAGATCCCGATGGTAGCGGCCACCCTCATCCATGACCATGCCGACAGCATACAACCTATCTGACATGGCTCTGAAGGGTGATCCAACCTACGGAACCACTATACCCGGAGGACATACTCCGGTGTTGCTTTTGGGTATCAAGGAATTTGTTCTTCAACATTCACAATGTTGTGAGGGACTTTGAACCGTACTTCGAACGCAAGAACTATTGCACTCGTAAGATCGGCTTCACTTCTTACCAGAAATGTTCATGGCTATTCGCATGCTTGCATATGAAGTATCTGATGATCTTGTCGATGAGTACATGCGGATGAGCGAGACCACTTTCCTATAGTCGATATACAGGTGCCGCAAGGCGGTGACTGCGGGAAATACAAATGTTGGTGTCACTGCCCACATTTTATCCATAAGAAGGAGGTTTCCTGGGATGATGGAAAACATCGATTGCATGCACTAGGAGTGGAAGAACTGTTATTTTGCTTGGTGGGGGCAGTATCATGTCCATGCAGAAGGGGTACGCATTGATACTTGAGGTCGTGGCATCACAAGCATCTTTGGATTTTCCACCTCTTTATTTGACATGGGAGGTTCTAACAATGACATCAACATTCTTCAGTACTCCCATGTATTCTCGAGGCTTGCTGAAGGAAATGCTCTAGTGCCTCACTATGTGATCAAAGGCTATCCATATGAAAAAGTGTATTATCTAGCTTATGGATTCTATCCCGATTGGGCAAAACTTGTGAAGACAATACGCAAGGCTAGTGATGATAAATGTGTGAGGTTTATGAAGGAACAAGTGGCTTGTAGGAAGGATGTGAAGCGTGCATTTCATGTCTCCAGTCTTGGTGGGCTATTGTTTGGCACCCTGCTAGAACATGGAGCAATAAGACTACGAGGAAGGTGATGGCAGGTTGTGTGATCATGCATAACATGATCATTAAGAATGAGCATGATGATATACTCTATGATCAAGGATGGGCATTTGAGGGTCAACTAGTTGACTCGGCGCTAGGGCCATCATCCTTCGACAAGTTCGTCAATGTGCATCATGAGATCCATGATTGCAACACCCATAATCAACTTCAAGCATATTTGATTTAGCATATGTGGCCTCACATTTGGAGAAACTAGTCATGACCTCTAATTTTATTTATTTGTGAGCATCGTTTGATCATGAACTAGGTTTTCTTATGAATTATGTTGTTTATTTGGTTGTGGACTATCTAAATTAATTTTGTTGTGGATAAATAGTTTAATTTCATCGAAATGTGTAAAACAACTGCCAAACTGCTAGGACAGACCAAATGGGTCTTGCCTCTGCGGGAACCCCCACCGAAACCTCGAGAACCAGACATTGGTCATTTATCTGTCCATGGGCTGACCCAAACAGACCAAAACAAACACATTCCCTATCTGAAATGGATCGGACCGCTAGAGATGCCCTAAGGAATTGATGCGGTCAATTATTTTGCATGCTTTCACTAGCCGAGAGAAAGTAGGAATCAAATTGGATGTACATGTTCTGGCAATGTTGTTTTCTCTGCCGAAGGTTGCATGCCATGCGTTTGCACCACAAGGAAAAGCATTCCGCTGGTCTTTTTTTGAACGAGAAAGGTCCCAAAGGACCCGGAGTTTGCCATAAATCAATGGAGGATTATATTTACAAAATGGACCTCTAGAAAAAATAAATTACAACCCTTTTATTTTGTGAACAGCACCCTACAGAAACACACAAGAATGTGTTCAAGTCTGGAATCGTCGACGAACTTTCACCTCCAGACGCGGCCACCTACACCTCCACCGGGGACGAGACCACTTGGGGAAGCACCAGCGATTGTCGTTGGGTCGAGGTCGATGAAATTCCTCCAATGAAGGAGGTGAAGGGAATATGCCCAAGAGGCAATAATAAAATGGTTATTATCTCATTCCATGTTCATGATAAATATTTATTTCTCGTGCTAGAATTGTATTAATAGGAAACATTAATACATGTGTGTTTAATAAACAAACCATAGTTCCTAGGTATGCCCCTCATTCAACTAGCTGGTTCATTAACACATGATCAAGGTTTCCTGATCATGAACATTGGATGTTGTTAATAACAGGATCATACCTTTAAAAGAATGATATGATGAACATACACTCAAAGTAGATTTAGCAATACGATCTAGTCGTTAAGTTTACATTGCTAGATCAAACACATATGAAGTATTCCTAGTCCTTAGACCATCACATCATGTCAATCACTAACACCGGAAGAGTGCCTTGATAACATCAAATGTCACATCGTAACTGGGTGACTATAAATATGGGTTCAGGTATTCTGAAAATGTTATGTAGAGGCTCATGGATCAAGAGTGTGATTTATCCATCCTAATGAAGGAGAGATATACTCTAAGACCGCTCGGTGATATTACATCAACACCGTTTGCAAGCACGTGACTAGGTCACACGGATATTGTATCACAGAACACGTAAAGAGTACTTGTCGAGAACAAGATCAAACTAGAGTATGGTTGATACCTGTGATCAAATCTCAGATAAGTAAAGTATCGCGAGACAAAAGGAATTGGATACGACGCTGATGGTTCACATGATCACAAGAGTTATCATTGAATGTGCAGGAGTCAGTACGGATCTCCAGGTCCAGCTTCCGATTATTGATACGAGAAGTGTCTCTATATTGTCTATATTATTCACGAACCGTAGGGTGACACACTTAAGTTACTCCGACACTAAGTGGTAGATAAAACATATCCGAGAATAATTTTGTTAGAGCTAAAATTGTTTCGATGATCAGCGAAAGAGTTTCGGGTCAAACTGTTGAAAATGGTTTCAGCTATGACATCGAAACAATGGAAGGGGTTTTATAAAAATGTTTGTTATATAAAGTAATTAAAAAAAATCTAAATAAAGAAATAAAAAATGTTTTATTTAATAGAGAAATTCATTTAATTAAGTGGGAATTAAATGTATGTGAGTGGAGAGTCCATGTACATGAGCGATGGGAGAGGTGGGGGTACCTCCGTGGCTGGCGGCCAAGCCCCCTTGGGCTGCCCCTCCCCTATAAAAGGAGGTCTCCTCCTATTCATTTCCACCACCTTCTCGGGAAGGTTCTCTTCCCTCTATAGTATTTCCTCTATGGCCTCAGATTAGTAAGATACATGTTCTATTGGATTCTCGGAGTAAGATTTATCTACTCCTTTCGTTGCTCTGCAGGAGTAGAGGCATGAACGTTGTCGGGAGACGGATGTGTGACCGAGGATGGATACGCTGCTAGGTTGTGGCATTCTTCAACACAATCTTGAGATCAGCAAGTGATCTACTACATTACCAAGAAATTAGTTTTCGTAAAAGCTTTTGGTCTTCGAGGGTATGTTATTCCGGTTACCCTTATACTCGTTACTACCATCTATTAGATTAGATCTTGGTGCAATTGGCGTTCTTATCGTGATTTTTGTTGTTTTCTATGTTGTGAACCCTTCAGGAGGAAGAAGAGGCCCAAGCTATGAATCTTGAGCATAGCAGGGCCACCCTCGTGACCGAAGATAGAAGCGGCGCACACTCGCCATGGCTTGGGAACTATTACGACAACTGCAAACTCCACCGCCTCCCAGAACAAGCTGCAAGCACTAGCAGCCCCTCCACTCACTCCATCAGAGTTTTAGTTCCGCGACATTTGTAGAGTGATGCCAAGGAGATACCAACGGAGGATGATCTAGACAATCCAGTGGCCCTACTCCAAACTTGTGGAAATCAACGACACTTGTTATGGATCGAAAGGAGTATTAAAAGTTTATCTAGTCAAATGTTGACAAACATTCTTTAATATTGAGTAAATATAACTCAGTCAATTTAGAAATAGATAATTCTCGGAGAATCGATAGTGATCTAATGAAGATCATTTCATCCCTTTTGTATTAGCTCAAACATTTTATATTAGCTCGAAAAAGGCATGGCTCATCGTTATGATTTAAAATAGTTATTTCTCCGTCGCCATAGAAATAGCAAAATTGGTATTAATTCTCAAAGTTTAAGATACAAGTTGCGTATTGTTTCCAATTGTTAAATGTGTTAACTTCACAGGTATGAAGAATAAATTACAAAGACTAGCTCCACGTTGAATAATGTATTTGTACAAAAGAGGTTGTTCGTGTATTGATAATGCCGTTAAGCTGTTGATTTTTCAGTAAATTTATTGTAAACCTTGTTCATTGGTATTGGGAGGGTTATTTTATTTGCTTCCCCAGCTACTTCTGTACGGATAATTCTGCTCAGCACAGTCTAGCATCTTTTTTAGGAAACCACTGTTCCTTTTATTTTCTTGCGGCCAAGCAATTCAAGACAGAATCATCCCCGAGAGGACGCATTACACCGTGTTGTCTTCCTCCATGGGCCGGACAGAATTGCTCGATGCATTCTGAGGCCCGAGAGCCACTGGTGCAGGCCCTGCATTCATAACGTGTGGATATGATGGCAAAGGGGTCTGATCAAAGTTGGACTGATATGATCCACCTGAGGCATTAATACCTCTTCTCCTAGATGATGTAACCTTTGGTTTCAAATGATATGAGGTGTTAAGATGTCAACAAAAAAAATGCACATAGCCTACGAATTGACTAATTGGCCTTGTGCCACACAGGTATGTAAGTACTTTCCCTCATAAAAAAAGTTATGCCAGTTCTTCCCACAATAAAAAAAATGTTGAGCATTTCATCCTAGATATTTCCCATCCTTTGTTAGAACGGCCCAAGTCAATGGATCACAGTCCTTTCACTCTCTCGGAAGAGAAATGCTGCACACTGTTGTGCACTAACCTCTGAATCATATGCTACCTCTCCAAAGAAGCTACTCCCTATGGTTAAATATATACGTACGAATCTATATAAAGTTAAGACCATTCATATGGAACAGGGAGAGAGTATCGAAATCCTACGATAATACCACCGCTGAATCCTCCTTTTTTTTATTTAAATAAAGTACGTTTTTACCAGACTCAAACAACTTACATCAAGATGATACAAATTATAGAGTCCACACACGGCCTCTGCACAACTAGGATGCACATGGCCGAAAAGCAAAAAAGAAAAGAAAAAATAAAGACCTCGCTGAAGCAAGCATAGACTCGCAACAATAACAGCAACAATGTGGACGACACCTCGACTCTGAAAAAAGGTTCTCCAAAAACGATGCCTTAAAGAAAAAAATGGTGCACAAACCAGATCATCGTCCGGGATGACCAGCATGTTCCTATCCTGGGGTTTCACCCTGGAGGAGGTCCCAACTCCAAACAATGCCTTCAACAATGGATGAATCTGGAGCCACTATTGCTAGATACCACCACGAAGGTCATACTTCGGGTTTTCACCCCGGATACCGAGACACGGAACTCCAAGAGCACCGGCAACAAGGAAAAAGTTAGATAATCACCACCACCTTGCCGTTAAAGCTGCAAAAATCCGGTTACTAGGCACGCATACGTCTTCACCCCATCTCTCTTTGTCCATGTCACCATCATAATAATGTTGCAAACCTCACTCAATGAGCATGTAGGTCCTTTTATCCTCGATTCGCCTTTACAAGCCCACCACCAATGGTCCCATGGACGATCTCGGCGCAAATGGACCTTGTAGATGCCAATGGCCTCCGCTGGCTGCCTGCCCCGGTCGGTCATATGAGCCGTGTAGGCATTTTGACTAACGGCTATCATCTGAAGAACAATATAGAATGTAATCTGCCGTAGAGAGGAATACTGCAGGGTTTGAATATAATCGCTACAGGGGAATATATGAAATTCTCTGGCTGCTTTTGGAGCTCGTTTTGTGTGGGGAATAATGATTCGTGGCCTGATCACATCCGCCCGTCGCAGCCAGCCTTGCTCTCGCACGGAAGATGACATGTGCTGACAAGAATGGATGTACGCACTGAGTGACCAGACCCCGCGAGTCGGTTACAACAGCGTGCACTGCACGGTCCGAGTGCGCAGCGATCGAGCGTGCGCAGTGTACAGCGACGAGTGGTCCATCACACGCAGGTCTGCGATCGACGAGCCAAACGGAAATCTCGGTCGACGCCGACACGGCCAAGAACAGCCAGATGAAAAGCATACGTCGTCTGTTGGCCGGCCCCGCCCAGGCCGTCGGGTCCTAGGCAGGGCCAACACGCACCCTATTTTCGTGGTCTCGTGGGCAGAGACACTCCCCGCCACCGCGCCGGTACGTGGCTCTGGCGTCTAGTCTGCGGTGCGGTCCCGCGCGGTTTCAGTTTCCTGTAGACGCCGTCAGCACTCAGCAGGCCGCTGCATGTACGTACGGCATGCGCGTACGTCGGCCGGCCGGCACCACGCGCAGTCGTCTCATGTGCACGTACGTCCACCTGCTGCTGCACCGGTCATCGTTTACGCCGGACCTCCGGTCACCGGTCCCCGCGCGCGCGCTCCTGCAAACTTGCGCGCGCACAGGCTGCGATGATCAACACCATGTGTAAAGCGCCGGTGCGCAGCGTGTGGACTGCACATCATGCCGGCCAGCTGCCATGGTTGGGCCGTGCGGTTTACTCAAGAGAAGATCACGGGGAAGGTCAACCTTAAACTTAAACACGGCGTGACGGTTCATGAATCATCGTTGATGCTAGTCGCGGCTGGTGCGGCTAACTAGCATGGCAAGCGGCACCAGCATAACGACCTGTAAAACAAAATATAGGCAAAAAAGAGATCTCAAAAGTTAATAAAATTACAGAAGAATGAGTGAAATGGCAGTGCCGCGACCCGTCCGGCTTGACACCCTACGGCTAACGAAAGCTTCACATATAGCTAGCCTCGCCGCGCACTCGCCCGGTAGTGCGCTGATGATGCCGCGCAACTGTCCGGCAAACTATCTGGAGTCTGGACTCGCTTTCCGCGGGAAAACATTTCATTACTTTCTCGTCACGCTGAGGTGCCAGGACCGCTTTGGTCTTGTCTATTGTGACGGAGATATTTGTGCTAACTAAGCCGTCTTTTCCTTTGAATATCATTATTGTAGGTTGATGCAAGCATGGGGCCCTTTGGTGTGGCCTTTTTTTTTGTTGGCTTCACAGCTTTTTGGTGGCCGCAATAATGCGTTCGGTCAAGTCCTGTCTTCTTCAACAGATCTTATACAAAATGCTCCCTAAATCAATACAAAATGTTGGGCGGTTCTCTCTCTCCCCTAGCGGGTTGCGTTCATGAGCTGTGCAAGTGAAGTACAGATTCATGTTAAAACATCTTATATTTTAAAACGGACGGAGTACTAGTACTATTATTTCTTGGGGCCTTTGTAGGCGTGCTTTCAAACGACACTTGGCTAAGCCAACCCCGGAATCCTGTGACGAGCTAGTCTAAAACCTAAACACGACACCTACTCGCGAGCTGTGATCATGGGGTTTATAGACCCAAAAAGGAATTGCAGGTGGTCCTAGAACCGTTGGATCTTAATTTACATAGTAGTGTGTCCAACTCCTGGGCAGCTCAAACGAACCAATCGCAAACAAACTAAACAGAAAAGCTCACATAGATGAACTCACTCCAGTTAGAAACAGATGTTTAACAAAAAGGAGATCCCTTCCAAGGTACACTACTACTACCACTAATCAAGATCGACGCATGCCTAGGTTCGGTGTTGTTGCCAAGCTTTTGCACGATAGAATTTGCAGAGATCGACGCATCCGTAGGTACGTGTAGGTGTAGGCCTCCGCACTAGCGCATGCAGCCAGATCGATCGCTTTCTCTCGTGGCATGGCACGAATTTACTTTCCCAGCCCCGCGGACCACCTAGGAGATTCCGAGCTACGTCTGACCAATGGCGACCCGTATAATCCCCTGCGCTATCCGCGGTCGACAGCGAGCATTGGCTGGTGATTAGTTCTAATCCCACACCGAGGTTCTAGTGACAGACCCATGTGACGGTAGAAACCAGTTAATCGGACATCACTGTCAGCCTGTCGCTGTGTGACCATACGCGACATAAAGCTGCCGCTGCTTAATTAGTCGTAAGAAGTGGTAGTAGCTACTACATCCTTTCCACAATATAAGCCTTTTAATAAGTTGTTTTACCTTTCTCAAAAAAGATTGTGAAGTAGTTTATGCGCAAGTAATAATTAACTTAGTTCTCCTATATTGTTGCGATCTAGCGTGTGATAGATATCAAGGAATTTATTCTTCACAATTATCGATGTTATGAGGGACTCTGATCCGTACTTTGAATGCAAGAATGATTGCATCACTAAGACTGGCTTCACATGTTACCAGAAATGTTCCGTGGCTATTCGCATTCTTGCACATGGAGGTGATCTTGTTGATGAGTACATGCGCATGAGCGAGACCACTTGCCTAGAGTCAATGTACATTTTCTGTAAAACGGTAATTGCGTTGTTTCCTGATGTTTACCTAAGAGAGCCAAATATTGCTACCACTGCCCGCATTTTATCCATCAACGAGAAAAAGAGGTTTCCTGATATGTTGGAAAGCATAGATTGCATGCATTGGAATTGGAAGAACTATTTTTAGCAGGGGCAGTATCATCGCCATGTGAAAGGGTGCACAACGATACTTGAGACAGTGGCATCACAAAATCTTTGGATTTGACACTCTTTCTTCGACAGGGCTGGTTCTAATAATGACATCAACGTGCTCTAGAACTCCCATGTATTCTCGAGATTCTAACATTGATAAATGGTCATCCATATGACAAAGTGTATTATCTAGCTAATGGAATCTATCCTGATTGGCAACACTTGTGAAGACAATATGCGAGCCTAGTGATGAGAAATGTGCGAGGTTTACGAAGGAGCGAGAGTCTTGTAGGACGAATGTAGAGCGGGAATTTGGTGTGCTTCCAGTCTTGGTGGTCAATTGTTCGGCACCCTGCTAGAACATGGAGCAATGCAAATATGTGCGAGTTGATGACATCTTGTGTGATCATGCACAACATGATCATTGGGGATGAGCGTGATGATGTATTTTATGACCAAGGACGGGAATTTGAGAGTCACTAGATGACCTGATGCTCGGACCAACATCCTTCGACGAATTCCTCCATGTGCATCATGAGATCCATAATTGCAACACTCAAAGTCTACTTCGAGCGGATTTGATTTAGCATAGATATGCTCACATAGGAAGCAACTAGTCATCACCTCTAATTTTATTTATTGGTTAGCATTGTTTAGTTGTGAACTATGTTTGCTTGTGAATTATGTTGTTTATTTGTTTGTGGACTATTTAAAATAATTTGGTTGTGGATAAATAGTTTAAATTCATCAAAATGTGTACAAAAACTGGCCACACTAGCTAGGATTGACCAAATGTGTCTTGCCTCTGGGGCAGGCCCCACTGGAAGCTGGTCAAGGCCAGACAGTGGTCATTTTCCTGTCCACGAGCCAACCCAAATGGACCAAAACTAACATACTATCTATCTGAAATGGGTCGGCCCACTGGAAATTCCGTATGGAGTTGTTGCGGTCAATTATTTTGCATGCTTCCGCTGGCTGGAAATAAGAAAGAATCAAAGTGGTTGCAGCTACTTTGGCGATGTTGTTTTCGCTGGCCGTAAGGTTGCATGCCACGACGTTTGCACCATCAAGAAAATATTCCGCTTGTCTTTTATTTTTGAACAGGAAAGGTCCCAAAGGACCTGGAGTTTGCATTAAATCAGCTGAGGATTACATTTACAAAATGGGCCTCCAAACAAAACAAATTACAATAACTCTTTTCTTTTGCAAACAATATTCTAAACACGCAAGAACACGATCGAGTATGGAGATGTAGACGAGCTGAACTCCAGACGCAGCCACCTGCACCTCCATCGGGGACGAGACCACTTGAGGAAGCACCGGGGATTTCTTGTGTCGAGGTCGATGAAGGTCCTCCAATGAAGGAGGAAGAAGAGGCCCAAGCTATGAAGTTTGAGCATAGCAGGGCCACCCTCGTGACGGCAACACACACTCGTCGTCGCTTGGGAACTGCTACGGCAGATACGAACTCCACCATCTGCCAGAACAAGTTGCAAGCACTGACAACCCCTCTAGTCACTTTGTCTTCCTCCTCGCCACCGTGGCTGGCTAGGAGGAGCATAAGAGTTCCAGTTATGCGGCACTGCAGCATGTTGCCAAGGAGATACCAACACAGGATCACCAGATCTGGCTTAGACAACTCAGTGTCCTACTCCAAACTCGCGGAAATCAGCGACACTTATTATAGATTAAAGGGAGTATTAAAAGTTTATCTAGTCAACTGTTGACAAACATTCTTTAATATCGAGTTATAACTCGGTCAAATTAGAAATAGTTAATTCTCCTATATCATAGTCATCTGATGACGATCATTTCACCTTTTGTATTAGCTCGAAACTTTTGTATTAGCTCGAAAACGGCATGGCTCATCATTATGATTTATAAATAATTATTTCTACACCGCCATAGAAATAGCAAAATTTGTATTAACTAGGTGGGCGTGCGAGCTTCGCCTCGCCGCCTGTATCGTGTTAGATATCGCGAGCAAGCACGCGAGTTTTTGATCACGCTCTTATTTCTCTTTTATGTCCAGTTCTTTCAATACACTAATAGTGCGTACATGATTAATTGATGGAGTGTTGTTAGCCCTTAGGCCCAATCTTATTATTAGAATATAAATCGATATTTCCAGGTTAAAAATAAATAAATATTTATTTCCGTTTCTAAGCACATGTTTTCTCTAGCCAATAAATTAGCACATGAAGGATCGGTTATACAAAATTCAGAAATAATTATGCCCATCTGTAGTAAATGACAGCTCAACCCGGGGTGGATTCTGCACTCACCATATTCACAACAACGTCTACTCAGGACGTCTGCTTGTTGCTCACAAGTTGAAGGAGAAGATATAGCTGGGTTTGGAGGAGAGGAGCATATGAGAGGGGTGGACGACCTAAGGAGGAAGCGCCTTTTATCGTCTCTAGGCAAAGACGGGCGAGAAGGTTTAGACGGAGTGACCCACCCAGGCGCCTCCCTCTCTCACGCAGTGTTGCCCCTAGAGTCGACGCCCACGCCTCCTCTGCAGGCTCAACTCCATGCCAAAGACCCTTCCTAGAGATGCGTCTCCAAGCCCCTCGCCTAACCAGTGCCTCATGTAGCGTCTCATCACTGCCGGCTCGTCCTCCTACACGACACCTCCGTCTGGAGCAACGATTATGTGTGCCCCTCCTCACACATGGCCACACTATGGTCGAGATGAGGCCGACCATGTAGCCTAAAGGAGTTGCGGCTGAGCGGGCTTAGTGTGGTAGCAGTCAGAGAATCATAGACGACAACCGAAAACCCTATCCCGGAGCTCTCGAGGAAGATGAATAGAGAGGGTCAACTCCACAGAAAATCTCTTTAGAGCATGGGCTCCATGGAGCCCTTTTCGAATTTTTTTAAATTCATCAAATATTTTAAAAGAAAAAACTACGTGTAGCCAACAGTATGAAATACACGTCTGCAAAAAAATAATGGAAAGTACCTTATATTTTAGGCGCAACAAAAGAGACAAATATTTTTTTTTGGAAAAGGGGAGGCCTATTCAAAATTGCACTGGTATGAATTTATTTCTTTTTAAGAGACCAAAATACAAAGTATTTTCACAGAAAATTTTGTACGTGTGTATTATAATTCATTATATGTATCCTGATATTTTTACTGAAATTTTATAAATCTTTAAATTTGAATTTTTCAAAAAAAAATCCACATGGAGCCAGCTCGGGCCCACACTCCATAGACACATTATGTGCAAGTGTCCTTATTGCTCATGCATGTCACCAAGCTTAAGCTATAGTATAATTCTCAAAGTTTAAGATACAAGTTGTGTATTGTTTCCAATCGTTAGAATGTGTTAATAACTACACAGATATGAAGAATAAATTACAGAGACTACCTCCACATTTAATAATGTATTTGTACAAAAGATTTTGTTTGTGTATTGATAATGCCGTTAAGCCGTTGATTTTTCACTAAATCTATAAACCTTGTTCATTGGAATCGGTGGGGTTATTTTATTGGCTTCAACAGCTACTTGTGTACAAGGTCTTGTCGCTAGGTCCCCTCGCGTTAGGTTTTTTTCCTCGCGCCGACTCCATCGGCGATCGAAACCACGACTACCACCGCCTTCCCCTGCCTCTCTTTCTCCGCCGGCTGGCCTAGCTGACGTTGTCGCTGGTTGTCTAGGGGACGGGAGGGGTTTAGGGTTTCGTCTTTCAGCCGTGCGAGCCGCTGGGTTCTGCGCGTGTCATGGATCCGAACGCATCTAGCTCGAGTGATGCTGGGAAATCCGATCTGGAGTTGATGATGAAGAAGCTGGGACTTAGGGAGGATGATCTAGATGATGTTGTCTATGAAGATCAGGAGCCCCCGCCCATTGAAACTACTCGCTGTCTTGCCATAGCCAGGGTTCACACGGATCGCGAGTTTAGCGATTTCTGGTTTTACAGGAGTATGCGAACTACTTGGAATTTGGCACACGATGTTAAGTTCAGATCGCTGGAAGGTAATCGATACACCATGTAGTTTTCTTGTTTGGGAGATTAGGACAAAGTAATGGAGGGAGGTCCATGGACCTTTAGAGATCACCCTGTTTTACTAGCTGAATACGATGGCTTCACAAAGCCCTCTGAAGTAGAGCTGAATACCTTCAAAATTTGGATTCAAATCCATGACTTGCTAGATGGTTTTAAAACTTTTCTTGAGTCACTGGCCGGGAAGGTTGGGAAGGTGCTGAGCGTGGAACCTACCTCGGGAGATTTCTCTCGTAATTTTTACCGTGTTAGAATAAATTTGGATGTACGGAAGCCTCTCAAATTGGTTGTTTCAATTGTCAGAGGAGGGAAGAGACAGCTTTTTTTGGTCAAATATGAGCGTCTACCCAACTGGTGTGCCTTCTGTGGTATGGTGGGGCACCTGAGTACGGAGCACGGTGATGGTGTGTATCCACCGGAATCTCTTGTTTTTAAGGAGTTGAAAGCTGATTGGAGTATTAGAGGTCCTGGTCGTGGACGAGGACGTGGCAGAGGGTCAGGTCGTGGTTTTGGAAGGAGCTTCTCAGGAGGAAGTTCAGAACCGTATACTGCTGAAGATGAATTACCTGAGGAGCCTATTCCAATGGCTGTTGATCCAAATAAAATACGTACTGGAGAAATTGCTAATTCTGCCTCGCAGGTGACTGATCTTGTCAATCAATTCCAAGGGGCAAATCAGAATGTTTCGGTCCCTCCTAGCTCTCCTATCCAGAGGGAGCCGAAGCGAAACACGGCTGATCTGAATGGCGAGGAAACTGATAAGAGGATTGAAGGGAAGCTGAACTTGGCGGGCTCCGAATCAGAGCGCCGCCCGTCCCAATGAATCTATTCAGTTTGAACTGTCGAGGGGGGGGGGACCCTCGGACAGTTCGAGATATATCGACTATTGTTCAGTCGAATTCCCCCACGTTGTTGTTTTTGTGTGAAACTAGACAAAAAGCAGATAAGATGAAGAGTTATCGTCCTCGTTTTGGTCTGCGGGGTTTTGCTGGGATTGACAGTGATGGCCAAAGTGGCGACCTTGCCCTTTACTGGCTTGAGACGCTGCAAGTTACAGTAGAGGAGGTTACTGCAAGGCATATTGATGTACTTATTCGAGCTTCTGTTAATGATGTACAATGGAGACTGACATGTGTCTATGGTGAGCCGAGGACTGAGGATCGTCATCTAATGTGGGAAAGACTGGACGTTTTGAGGTCTCGCTTCGACCTACCCTGGCTTGTGGCCGGAGATTTTAACGAGTGTCTATGGGGCTTTGAACACTTCTCAGCCACCCCTCGTGCCGAGACACAGATGGCAGCTTTCAGAGATGTTTTAGAGACATGTCAGCTGGTTGATTTGGGTTTTTCGGGTGTGCCACACACATATGACAACAAGAGATCAGGTGCAGCAAATGTCAAAGTGAGATTGGATCGTGCCGTGGCCACAAACAATTGGCGGAATTTGTTTCCGTTTTATTCAGTCATGCACGTTGTGACCCCATGCTCTGATCATGTAGGCTTGTTAAATCAAAGGTGAGGTTGAAAACATTATACCGAACCAGAAAAGGAGTAGGCAGTTTGAAATCACGTGGGAACGAGAACATGCACTACCTGAGATAATTGAGAAGGCTTGGACCTCTGCCGGTGACATTGGTAACCTTGGTGATGTGGAGAAAGCCTTGGATGCAACTATGTCCAAGCTCCACGAGTGGAGTAAGGTGAAGTTTGGTAGTGTTACACTTGAGTTGCAAAAATCCAGAACACAGCTTGAGGAACTTATGCTTATGAACTCTGATAGAGCGGAAATCAGAAATGTGACTGAAAAAATGAATGAATTATTGTACCGGGAGGAGATGATGTGGATGCAACGCTCCCGCTTGAACTGGTTAAAAGAAGGGGATAGAAATACAAAAGATTTTCATAATAAAGCAGTTTGGAGGGCGCGGAAAAATAAAATCAGAAAACTGACGGATGATCTTGGTGTGGTACATGATGATATGGAGATGATGTATACTATGCCTAATGATTATTTTCAGAATCTATTCACTGTTGATACTACTCTCAATCCGCAACCTGTTGTTGATCTTTTTGAGAGATGTATTTCTGATGATGATAATTATCGACTGTGTCTGGATTTTATGGAGAAGGATATTTCTGATGCTTTGTTTCAAATTGGTCCACTAAAAGCCCTAGGCCCTGATGGTTTTCCTGCTATATTTTTTCAGCGTAATTGGGGAGTGTTGAAAGGAAAAATTGTCAGTGCGGTACAGGACTTTTTCAGAACAGGAGTTATGCCGGATGGGGTAAATGCTACTTCTATTGTTCTTATTCCTAAGGTGACTAATCCTAGTAAACTGTCTGAGTACCGACCGATAAGTCTATGTAACGTGGTCTATAAAGTGGTTTCAAAGTGCTTAGTGAATAGATTGCGACCTCTTTTGGATAATATTATTTCTCCATCGCAAAGTGCTTTTGTCCCTGGTCGGATGATTACCGATAACGCGCTGCTCGCCTTTGAGTGTATCCATCATATTAAGCAAGAGAAGGACCCTACAAAGAGCTTCTATGCTTATAAACTTGATCTATCAAAGGCATATGACCGGGTAGATTGGAATTTCTTGAGGCAAGTGATGCAAAAGCTGGGTTTCTCTCACCGTTTCGTCGATTGGATAATGACATGTGTGACTTCGGTGAGGTATTCTGTAAAATTCAACGGGACCCTCTTGGATTCATTTGCACCGTCGCGTGGGCTTCGGCAAGGTGATCCTCTTTCCCCGTTCTTGTTCCTTTTTGTAGCCGATGGTCTCTCGGCTCTCTTGAATAAAGGAATAGATACCAATGTGATATCTCCAATCAAAGTGTGTCATCAGGCTCCGGGAGTGTCTCACCTGCTATTTGCGGATGATACTTTATTGTTCTTTCAAGCAAAAAAAGAGCAAGCCGAAACTGTGAAACAAGTCATGTATGATTATGCTTCTACTACGGGCCAATTAATTAATCCTTCAAAATGCTCCTTTCTGATCGGAGAATCTTGTACTCAGGCTGTTAAGGAGGAGATCAGATCTGTTCTCAATGTTACTTCCTTGTCTTTTGATGAGAAGTGTCTGGGATTACCAACTCCTGACGGAAGGATGTCTAGAGGGAAACTTCAAAACCTGCAGGCCCAACTCACTAAACGACTTCTTATTTGGGGAGATGGCTTTCTTGCCCAGGCTGGCAGGGAAGTATTCATCAAATCAATTTCACAAGCATTGCCAACATATTTAATGAGTGTGTTTAAATTACCTTTCTCAGTTTGTGATGATCTAACAAAGTTGATTAGAGACTTGTATTTGGGTTCAAAAGAAGGGAAGAGGAAAACACATTGGCGAGCATGGGAAAAACTACATAGACCGAAGAGTCAGGGAGGTTTGGGCTTCCGTGATTATCGTGCTTTTAATCAGGCACTCTTAGCTCGCCAAGCATGGAGACTTATTGTTAAGCCAGATTCTCTGTGTGCCCGGGTTTTGAAAGCAAAGTATTATCCGAATGGCAGATTGGAGGATACTGTTTTTAGTGGGAATGCCTCATCTACTTGGCAGGCGATAGCCTATGGTCTAGAACTTCTAAAGAAAGGCCTAATCTGGAGGGTTGGCAACGGACAGTGCATCAAAATCTGGAGAGATCCTTGGATTCCCAGACCAACAACTTATAGGCCTTTCTCCAGTAAAGGAAGATGTCGGCCCCGTCTCGTTTCTGAGTTGATTAATTATCATGGTTCATGGAAAAGGGATTTACTGCAGCAGTATTTTGTACCATGGATGTTTTGGAAATCTTAAAAATTACACCAGCAGCCCGTCTTGGTAACGATCAGCTTGCATGGGCTCCCGTCAAAAATGGCATGTTTACAGTCCGTTCAGCTTATTTTCTGGCTATGGATGAAAAGTGGCGAGATTCAACGGAGTCGTCCAGCTCTGCGCCCGATGGGACAAGGAAAATCTGGGATCTTGTCTAGAAATCGGACGTTCCTTCCAAAGTGCAGCATTTTGCATGGCGGTTGGCCACTGACTCACTTCCTACGCGGAGGAATAAATTCATCCGCACACTAGAAACTAATGATCAATGCTCGGTTTGTGGCTCAGGAACGGAAGACAACTTCCATCCCTTTTTCAAATGCACACCAGCGGTTCAGCTTTGGAACTTTATGAGTGAGAAGTGGAGTCTTCCAAAGATTGATGATATTGTCAATACGGGTATAGAGTGGCTCTTAAATTTTCGAATAATCTGCCAAAATACAGCAGAGACAAGATTCTTATGATCTTATGGAGGGCCTGGTATGTACGTAATGAAATTGTGCACGGGAAAACTCCACCTCCCCTGGAAGTATCAAGACGCTTCTTGACCAGCTATATGGAGTCGTTGCTGCATATTAAAAATCATCCTGGTGAAGATGCTATCAAGGGCAAATTTATTCTTGATATTGAAGAGCAGAATTTCCACAAGCCTCAAGCACCTGTCATTCAGCATACGAGTCCTTGGACTTCTCCACCTGCAGGTTGGCTTAAGGTGAATACAGATGGGTCTTTCGGTTCTTTGGGAGATGCTAGTGCAGGTATTGTTGTCAGGGATGAAAACGGCGACATCATTCTGTCGTCATGTCGACAACTCTTCTCATGTTGTGATGCTTTAGATACAGAGCTCAAAGCAGTACGGGAGGGTTTATCGCTTGCTCTACAGTGGAGCTATAAACCTCTGATCATCGAGACTGATTGCATGGAGATTGTCAAGATTATAAACAATAAGGAGAAGGACCGCTCAGCTTATATGTCGATTATAGAGGAGATCAAGTCTTTAATGGGCTCACGTCAGATTTGCATTAATTATATTCCTAGATGCCAAAACAAAAGTAGTCATTTTATGTCAAATTTTGCTAGATTGAATGCTCGTACCGCAGTGTGGCTTGCCTCCGGTCCTGAGCGTCTGCATTATGTTTTCGCAAAAAAAAAACAGCTACTTGTGTACGGATAATTCTGCTCAGCACAGTCTAACATCATGTTTAGGAAACCAACACCCGCAACAAAAAAGAAAATTAGGAAACCACTGGCCCTCCTTTCTTTTTCTTGCGGCCAAGCAATTTAAAACAGAATCATCCCCGACAGGACGCATTACACCGTGTTGTCTTGCTCCATGGGCCGGGCAGAATTGCTCCATGCGTTCTGCGGCCCGAGAACCACTGGTGCAGACCCTGCCTTCATAACGTGTGGATAGGATGGCAAAGGGGTCTGATCAAACTTGGACTGATATAGTAATATGATCCACCTGAGGTATTAATACCTCTTCTCCTAGATGATGTAACCTTGGTTTCAAACGAATAAATAGGTTATAAGATGTCAAAAAGAGTACTACTCATAGCCTACAAATAGACTAATTGGCCTTGTGCCACACAGGTATGTAAGTACGTTTCCTCAAAAAGAAAGTTATGCCCAGTTTTTCCCACATAAAACAAAGTTGGACCGTGCTAATGAGCGGCGCCGCATATTCGTGCATCCGCGCGGCGGCTGCTACCCCCGTCCCGCTATCTGGGCCAGCACGCAAGCATTAGCGAAATGCGTCGACCTTATGCAGCTAGCCCCTACTACTCTGCAAGTCCGAGCGAGCATGCATGCAATATGCCAGCTAGTCCAATTCAACTGGCACGTTTTCTAGAAAATAGTCATCAAGTTTTTGAACTATCACCATATTGATTATGAATAAACTACATGTTTAAAAAGTTATTATCGCAGTTTCTTGGCACCTTTTTTTAAATTAATTATTATTTTCTTCAATATAGCTATCATATTTTTTTGATGTCATGTTTATCAAAAACAACCACCAAGTTTCTTGTAAACTTATCAATCAGGTCCTATAGTAATAGCTACCGGATTAATTACCAACAGCTACCAGGTTATTTAACAATAGCTACCATATTCTTCAAGCAACTACCAGGTTCTCCAATATATTTAGCAGATTAATTAGTAGTAATAGCTACCATATTATTTAGCGATAGCTACAAAATTATTTATCAATAGCTACCAGGTTATTTAACAATAGCTACTATATTCGAAACAACTACCAGGTTCCCTAATACAATTAGCAGAGTACTTAGTAACGGTTACCAAATTATATAGCAATAGCTTCTAGATTATTTATCAATACCTACCAAGTTAGTAATAACAACTACCAGGTTATTTTGGAGTAGCTACCGGGTTTCTCCAATACATTTAGAGTATTATTAACAACAACAAGTACCAAATTATTTAGTAATAGCTACTCGATTATTTATCAATAGCTACCATATCATTTAACAATAACTATCAGATTATTTTACGGTAGCTATCAAGTATTCTGAAAAATACAAATTTTCTAGCATTCTTGTAAAATTAAAAAATGTGTTAGATGTCGTCGGCTATGCAATCTATAGTCTCGACATTTTATAACAGAAATTTGTAGCTCACAGAAATTTTGTTCAATTTAGAGATTATGTACATAATCAAGCGATAAGGTGTGTGTGCTCTCACTAATGAGGTTCTAGGCGTACTGTAGCAGACGCTGTTCGATTCAGAAAAAAATCGTGGCAAAAAGTTTGTGTACAGTGGAGCATAGCAGTAGGCTAGGCAAGGGTACTGTAGCATGCACTAGCATAGTAGCAAGAGTACTGTGTAGCAGTCAGCCCACTAGAAAACGTGTCCTAAGAGCAAGTACAATAAGATAGGCTATAAGGATTTAAATAATATATCTATGCTGAGTTAGATGAGAGAGAAGAGGAGAGAGAAGATGTGCTGGATGTAGGATAAGAGTCAGCTGCAGCACATGCTTCTAGGCACTTCGTGAGAGTGTCAAGTGGGCCATATATTAAAAAAATACTACTCTTTTATAGCTAACTATTGTACATACTAACTATAAGCTAGCTATAGATGACATGGCAAGAACTTATAGCCAACAATTGACTCTACTATTGTTCTTGCTCTAAGCATCTTGAACCAGCGAGCTCATCACAGACTGGTCAAGTGGGGCCACTTGCTTTCAATCCATGTGTCGCATGCGTGGCAGGATAAAGCCGAGCGAGGCGAGACGCTTTTCGAATTTCCACGGGCCGCACGAAGAGGACGCAGGTGCGGCACCTGTCATTAGATTTTCCCAACAAAGTTTAACATTTCACCCTAGATATTTTCCCGTCTTGATTGGAACGGTCCGTGTCAAAGGATCAGTCCTTTAACTCTCTCGGAAGAGAAATGTTGTACACGGTTGTGCACTAACCTCTGAATCATATGCTACCTCTCCAAAGAAGCTACTCCCTACGGTTAAAACTAGATACATACGAATCTGTATAAAGTTGAGACCATTCATATGGAACGGAGAGAATACCTACGGCAATACTACCGCTGAATCCTCCTTTTTTATTTAGACAAAGTGCATGCGTTTTTATTGAGTAAATTACATATTGGTACCACAATTGGGGCTCAGTTAACAAGTCAGTGCCACTTTTGCAAAAATTTAGTAATTCGCACTAGTTTTAGGGCAGTGAACAACAGATGACACAAATCCTAGTCTAAACATGTTTTGACACCACACTTGACAGCCAGGGCCCACCATACACGCTGACGTGGCCGCTTGCCCATCAGGATCATCCGGTTCGACCGGTTCGCTCGCCTCTGCAGTATCGAGCGAGTTTACTCGTCCTTTCCAGACGAGAGCGGGCGACCGGCGGGCGATGGAGGAGGCGCCCAATCCCGGCGGCGGTGGGGCTCACGGTGGCGGGGCTGAGTGTGGCGGAGCTCTGGTCGGAGGGATCAGCGGTGTCCAGACGAGATCGGGCGACCGGCGGGCGATGGAGGAGGCGCCCAATCTCGTCAGCGGCGGGGCTCACGACGGCGGATCTCACGGCGGCGGAGCTGAGTGTGCCGGAGCTCTGGTCGGAGGGATCGGCCACAGAACTTCTGACGGTGGAGGTGGAGGCGTCGACGACCTAGACGAGCTCTGGCCCTCTCCACCATCATCAGCGGCGGCGTCGCTTGCTCAGGTCTAGGCGGATCCTCCACCGAGCTTTGAGTAAGTTCCAACAATGCTATGATTTGTATGTTGTAGTAATTTAGCATTTAGGGTTAGGGTAATCTGATTTAGGAAATTTCATTGCGTTTCAGAGGATCAGAGGAACGATTCGTCTTTGCAAGTAAAGGTTGGAGTGCAAGATCTGATAATCCTAATTATTGCAGTAATCCCTATGTGTGCACTCAAGAAAGCATCAATTTATGCAAGGGAAATGTAATAGATCTTGAGAAAAACTATGTTGCAGAAGATGAAGCAAATGAAGAAAATGATTCAGATTCATATAATAATGGCTCAGATTTCGACATGGGAGAAGCAGATTTTGAGGAGATGGAAGAAATGAGAAAGAAGGAAGAGAGATATGTTGCTGAGAAGCTTGAGGAGATGAGGAGGAAGAGAGAGGACCCGCTGCTGCATTGTGAGGGTGGTAGTGAGATTGAGGACTTATTTGTACCGGCAGTAGACAAGGAAACACAACCTGAACCAGTTCAGGTACAACCAGTTCAGGTACATGAGAAGAAAAAGAAGTTGCCTGTGAGGAGAGGACCCACATCGAGGTATCATTCTAGTGTGCAAACTGAGACAAAACCTGATTACAAGCCATCATCTGATGAAGATTCGGACCTTGGCTTCTTGAATGACAGCGACGATGATGGTTTTGAACCAATAACTATGGTGCTGCCTAAAGGAAGAAAAAGTAGGGCAAAGAAAATGCCAAAGAGGAAATGGTACGATGATAGAAGACAACAGCCACATGAGCAATTGTGCCTAAAGATGTGCTTCAGAAATGTGCAACAATTTAGGGATGCTTTGATTGAGTTGCACATAGCACAAAGCAGGAACTACATGTATCACAGAAACTCGGACAAAAGAATCATTGCACAATGCATTGAAAAGGATTGCCCTTTCTACATGGTTGGATCTGAGATAAAAGGTGAGAAGACATTTGTCCTTAGGAAGATGCAGTTGGGTCATACTTGTGGAACAACAACAGAGAGTTCAAGGGTTAGTGCTAGATGGTTAGCTAAAACATATGTAAATCTCTTTAGATCAGACCCTAGCACTAACATTCAGACACTGATAGACAATTGTAGGAAACAATATGGTGTCGAAGTACCCTCTATGATGGCCTATAGGGCAAAGAACATTGCTCTCGATGTTGTGCTAGGTGATCATAGAGAGCAATATTTCAGGCTGAGAGATTATGCTCAAACTGTCATTGATACTAACCCTGGCAGTAGGATAATTGTGCAAACTGTCACTCCAACACCAACCATTGAAAATCCACACCCCGGCCCTCATTTCCATGGTTTGTTTTATTGTCTTAATGGACCTGGAGAAGGTTTTCTTAAAGGCTGCAGACCGTTCATAGGTAATTGTGCATTTATGTACATTGTGCAATATCTCTTTGTGAGCATTGTTTAACTTGATGAAATTTGCAGGTTTAGATGGTTGTTTCATTAAGCTAGCTACTGGAGCTCAAATACTTGCAGCCACCGGCAGAGACGGCAACAATAATATGTATCCACTTGCATTTGTTGTTGTGGGCAAGGAGGACACAGCTAATTGGTGTTGGTTTCTAACTCAGCTGAAATATGCACTTGGTGGAGAAGAAGGGAAGTTTGGCAGATATACCATCATGTCTGACAGGCAGAAGGTGAGTGAAATACTTTATGCACTTAATTTTGAGTACTTCCTTCAACTTAATATTATATGCACTCAATAATATAGTCATTTCCATTGAATGTACCTTGACCTAAAATGAAATGCAAAAAACAGGGACTTCTGAAAGCAGTAAATCAAGTTTTTCCTAACTGTCCACAAAGATATTGTCTTCGACATATCTATGCAAATTTTCAAACTGCTGGGTTTAGGGGTGAAGATCTTAAAAAATGCATGGATGCTGTCAGTTATGCTTTCACTAAAAACTTATTTGACGTTGCAATGGAAAAATAGAGATTAGAGAGTGAGGAATCTTGGAAGTGGTTGTCAGCAATTCCTGTGGAAACATGGGCTAGACATGCATTTGACACCAATTGCAAGACAGATTTGGTTGTAAACAACCTTAGTGAGGTATTTAACAGATACATCCTAGATGTGAGAAAGAAACCAATAAAAACAATGATTGATGGGATTAGGACCAAGTTAATGCCTAGATTTCATGTGAAACGAGAAGGCGCAGCTGCTGGTGGTTGGGAGATCACTCCAACAATTTTAGAGAAGCTAGAGATGGAGAAGAAATACTCGAGATACTGCACACCAAAAATAGCAGGCAATGGCTTGTGGGAAGTAACTAACAAGAAAGGCGATAAAACTCATGTTGTTAACTTTGAGGCCAGATCTTGTGGATCTAGGAAACGGGATGTGACAGGGATTCCCTGCAACCATGCGTGTGCTGCTATAATCAAAGCTAAGCAAAAACCAGAGGCATATGTTAGCCATTTCTTCAAAAAAATCGATGTACTTGCAAGCATACAATCCTATGATCTATCCTGTTCCTGGGCAACATGCTTGGACTAAAACCAATACTCCCGACATAGTACCACTAGTATTTAGCATTAACAGAGGCAGAAAACAAGAGAAGAGAAGAAAGGGGAAATTCGAAGTGCCAAAGCCGAAAGACACTTCTAGGATGGGAACAATTACATGCTCCAATTGCAAGCTTCAGGGCCACAAATACACTAGCTGCACAAAAGAGTTGAGGCCAGATCTGCAGATGAGGAAAAACAAACATGTGGTATGTGCATCTGACTTGTCTTCTATTCCATTTACTATAATTTCTTTCCTGACTTGTATTTTATTCTATTTAACATCATTTCTTTTCTAACTTGTCTTGCATAAACAGCCACAACCTCCACCTATTGCAAGACAAGGTCCACATGCAACTGCGACACCACGACCTCCACATGCTGCACCACCCAATGCAAGGTTTGCTTCACCTGCAGCTGCTACACCACTACCTTCACGAGTTGCACCACCAGCTGCAAGACAAGTTCCACCAACAAGGACTACCTATGTTGCCCCAAGATCAAATGATCTAGCTCCAAGACAAGCTCCACCGGGGTGCTCTGCATATTTTGCCCCAAGATCAAATTATCCAGCTGGTGAACGTTCATAAAAAAAACTAGGACCTGGGGTTATTTCAATTGTGGTTACAGGGCAGAAGAAGGATCTGGACAAGCAGATGGTCCCTCTAATACCTGAAAATGCATATGAAATGTGATGAGATATTTTGGTGATGTAGTTGTGTGTAATAGACATGATACTTAGCCTTACCACAAACTACTTGTTCTTTTGGGGGTCTTTTGATGTATCAGGTCCAAACTTGCTAGTTTCCATGTAATGCAAGTGTACCTGATGCTGCTGATCATGAAATTGATCATGCGTAGATGATCATGACCATTTAAGTGTGGATGGTCATGTTTTAATCCAGTGATGTGCCCATGACTATGTCAGTTTAGTTGATGATGGTTGAATCCAGTGATGTTCTCACTGTTATTTGTCTATTCTATCTCCAATTAAGTGTACTTGCTCACTGTTATTTGTCTATTTTTTGTCTCCAATTAAGTGTACTTGCTCTATTTACACACCGACACAGTCAGAGAAAAGAGAGGAGATGGGGACAGGACAGAACCGGGTGAACCGGTCTAGTGTGGTGTCAAAACATGTTCAGACTAAGATTTGTGTCATCTGTTGTTCATTGCCCCAAAACTGGTAATTGCAAAAGTGGCACTGACTTGTTAACTGAGCCCCAATTGTGGTACCAATATGTAATTTACTCGTTTTTATTAGACTCAAAAAAACTTGCATCAAGATGATACAAATTATAGAGTACTCCACAGTTAGGATGCACATGGTCGAAAAGCAAAAAAGAAAAGAAAAACCAAATACCTCGCTGAAGCAAGCAGAGACTCGCAACAACAACAACAACAACAATGTGGACGACAGCTCGACTCCGAGAAAGGTTCGCCAAAAAGATGCCTTAAAGAAGGAAACAGTGCACAAACCAGATCATCGTCCGGGCTGACCAGCATGTTCCGATTCTAGGGTTTCACCCTGGAGGAGGTCCCAACTCCAAACAATGCCTTCAACAATGGATGAATCTGGAGCCACTATTGCTAGATACCACCACGAAGGTCATACTTCGGGTTTTCACCTTGGATACCGAGACACGGAACTCCAACAACACCGGCAACAAGGAAAAAGTTAGATAATCACCACCACCTTGCAAGGACCGCTGCTAAAGCTGCAAAAATCCGATAACTAGGCACACATATGTCTTCACCCCATCTCTCTTTGTACATGTAACCATCATAATAATGTTGCGGACCTCACTCAATGATCATGTAGATCCTTTGATCCCGGATTCACCTTTACAAACCCACCTCCAATCGTCACATGGACAATCTCGGCGCAAGTGGACCTTGTAGATGCCAATGGTCTTCGGTCGACTGCATGTCCTAGTCATATGAACCGCGTAGGCATTTTGACTAACGGCTATCCCAAGAACAATATAGAATGTAATCTTCCGTCACTACAGGAACGACACGCTACACCGAGGGAAAAAAGCCGTCGGCGTAGGCCAAAATGCCCTCGGCATATGCTACGCCGACGGCTGCCCTCGGCAAAGATCTCCCTCGGCGGAGGCATTTTTGCCCGTCGGCGTAGCTCTAGCCGTCGGCGTATGCTACGCCGACGGCCTTGCCCTCGGCATAGCCCCGGCATAATAACGGCAGGTTGTAAAAAAACCAAAAAAATAATTTAATTTTTTTGAATCATTAATGTCTCACCTAGAACATTTTTAACACTAATTCCATTTAATCTTTGATCAAATTGTAGTCTTTAACAAACTTTCCGCTCGGTCACCCATCCTAGCACTATTCTAGCTCCAGCACGCTTAACTTCTCAGTTCCTTCTGAATCAATTTCCGCAAAGCAATTTGTACCTAGTTGTCAATACTATGATATCAATCCTATTAACTCTTATATCATTATGTCTCATGTTTTTATTTTTTGAAACTACAAACACTTATTTAAGTAAACAACAATGAATAAGTAAAAATATTACTGATTCAAATAAAAATACTATTGAATTCAAATAAAAATATAATAATTTTACTTTTTTTGTATTTTTCTATTTAATATGGAATAATTAATATCTTTAAATCGACGGGTTTCGGAATTTGATAAATAATATGTCTAAATTGATCAAAAAATGAAAGGAATCTAAATATGATATCCATATCAACTAATCACAGACTCCCTTTTTGAATTAGCTATTTGGTGGTTGCTTCAGAAAATCCCCCTTTTTTATGCTCGGAAAATGAAAAATGGTTTTTTGGTGCGACGAAAAGTAAAACTTGCATTGGATCTTTGATAAAGTATCATATTGTGAACCTAAAAATGATTTTTGTAAAAAAACATGAGCATCAGATCATGTACCTGTAGTTCATATGTGACCCACTTCTTACCGATTCGACAGGAATTTATCTTTTTCAGCAGGGAAGGACGGAAAGGTTTTGGATCTCCCTATTGAGACATTGTACATATAAGGTGGTCTAATATTTTTGTAAAATGTGGTGGTAGCATTTTGAATTAGCTATTTGGTGGTTCTTCACAAACCGTCTGTTTTTTATGCTCAGAAAATGAAAAATGGCTTTTTGGTGTGACGAAAAGGAAAACTTCCTCCCGCAACATTGTTCGCCATCCCATGATGTACATATATGTACAATATGGGCACATTATCACAAACTATGCCTTGGTTCTAGGCATAATATTGGTCATTTGACCCAAAAGCCAAGAAACCTCGAATGAGATAGGTCATTTTATGAAGGTTTTTTCAGACATAATTAATATACCAGGTTGTAGGGGTTCCGCGTATGAAAACAATAAAATTTTACCTTACGCCCCTGAACCCCCGAAGCTGCCAGGACCTATCTATTAGTAATACAGTAACGGAAGGGGCTTTTCGCGAACTTACCCTTGAAGACCGAAAAGCGTTGTTAATGCTCAGGAGAGCGTGGTTGATGTAGACGAGCCGAAGCCGACCTCAAGTTCGTGATGAAGTCCTCGCGTTCCTTGGCTCCAACGACTTGAGTGCCTCAAGTGCGACACCTCGCGGGGAGTTACACACGTCCGGTGCCTGACGATGACTCCTGCTTCCCTAATCCAGCAGCAGTTGCGGAAGTAGAGCTCCCGGATCCGAATCCTGCAGCGCGACGGCGCTCCGCGGTGAAGATGTCTCTCGCTCGCGCAGTCTAGACTTAGAACCACGGTCACGAGAGAGAGAGGGAGAGAGAGAAAATATCAATTGGAGGTCCTTTCAAAAGTTGGGAGACCTTTATTGATTATTGGTGTATTTATCTTGGCCAAATACCCCACTATATATAGGGGAGGAGGGAGTACACCCTTCCTCAAAGTCTCGGGGTGGGACTAAAGGAGAGGAGGGGGAGGGGTGGCACTGCCGGCCACCCCCATGGGCCCCGCACGGGAAGGGGGGCTAGCCCACCAGGGCGCCAGCCACCCCCTTGGCCCCTTCTCCCTCTCTCCTTTCCCGTAATGGGCCCCCTCCCTCCGGAATTGGCCCATTAAGCCTTTGACCATTAAAATTGATTTTCTCTTTATTTAAATAATTATTAATAAATGATTAAATCAACATTTAACATTTATTCACACATTATTCAAACTCCGTGGCTATGGAACACCTTCCACCTCCACTCCGGACATCCTCCGGACTTACCAAAACCCTTCCGGTTTTCTCCCTACTCTTCTTCGGTGATTCCATCGATCCTATAAACACTCTGTAAGCATCATCAAGCCCTTAAGCGTGATACCCCATGGTCCGGGAACACTCTGGACATGGTCGGGACACTCCCGCACCAATGATCTACAGAGGGACCTGGATGGCCATGTGACCCCTGTGCGTTCCACGAAGATCATTCGCCGTTTGAACCAGGACAATTGTGTCTTATTCCCTTTGTCACTCGATACTTGCGTTGCCCGAGATCTGATCAATGACATCACCATGTCGTGTTCAATCTCGTTACTGAAACAACACTACTTAACTCGTTCTGACAAATGATATCCCCGTGATCAAATCACACATTGTGCAGCTATTGGATATAACTTCTCCGAGTGGGCCCTTGAGTATCTTCCCGTCACATGGACGGACAAATCCCGCTCTTGACATATATTGCCTCAACGGTTTAATGAGGTAAAGGGACAAATCCTGCAAGGTTTGTGAAGCAACCACCAAATAGCTAATTCAAAATACTACCACCACATTTTACAAAAATACTAGACCACCTTATATGTACAATGTCTCAATAGGGGGATCCAAAACATTTCCGTCCATCCCTGATAAAAAAGATAAATTCCTGCCGAATCGGTTGGAAGTGGGTCACATATGAACTACAGGTACATGATCCGATGCATGTTTTTTTACAAAAATCATTTTTAGGTTCACAATATGCTATTTTATCAAAGATCCAATGCAAGTTTTCCTTTTTGTCGCACCAAAAAACCATTTTTCATTTTCCAAGCGCAAAAAAGGGGGATTTTCTGAAGCAACCACCAAATAGCTAATTCAAAAATGGGGGGTTTGTGATAAACTAATATGGATATCATATTTAGATTCCTTTCATTTTTCTTATCAATTTAGACATATTATTTATCAAATTCCGATTTACGGATTTAAAGATATTAATTATTCTATATTAAATAGAAAAATAAAAAAAGTAAAATTATTATATTTTTATTTGAATTCAATAGTATTTTTATTTAAATCGGTAATATTTTTACTTATTCATTGTTGTTTACTTAAATAATTGTTTGTAGCTTTAAAAAATAAAAACATGTGACATAATAATATAAGAGTTAATAGGATTGATATCATAGTATTGACAACTAGGTACAATTTGCTTCGTGAAAACTGATTCAGAAGGAACTGAGAAGTTAACCGTGCTGGAGGTGGAGTAGTGTTAGATGGGTGACCGAGTAGGAAGTTTGTTAAAGACTGCAATTTAATCAAAGATTAACTGTAATTATTATTAAAAATATTTCAGGTGAGATATTAACGATTCAAACAATTCAAAGATTTTAAAAAGTTGAGAAAAATTCAAAAAAAAATTGATTTTTTTAGATTTTTTTACAACCTGGCGTTATTATGCCGACGGGGCTATGCCGAGAGCAAAGCCGTCGGCTAGAGCTACGCCGACGGACAAAAGTGCCTCCGCTGAGGGAGAGCTTTGCCGAGGTGGCTACGCCGAGGGCAGCCGTCGGCGTAGCATACGTCGATGGCATTTTGCTCTACGCCGAGGGCAGCCGTCGGCGTAGCATACGTCGATGGCATTTTGCCCTACGCCGACCGCTTTTTGCCCTCGGCGTAGCGTGCCGTTCCTATAGTGATAAATCAATATAAAATAATTCGGTTATCTCTCTCTCCTAGCGGTTGCGTTCATGAGCTGTGCTAAGTGAAGTATTTTTTGGGGCCTTTGTACGCGTGCTTTGGTAGGGCAGTCGGCTAAACCCACCCCCCGAATATTCTGATGAGGTAGGGTACCACACCTATTTGCAAGCTGTGATGATGGTGTTAAAAAACAGGTGGTCCTAGAACCGTTGGATCTTAATTTAGACAGTGTGTCCTACTCTTGGGCAGCTCAAACGAGCCGATCGCATACAAACTAAACAAAAAGCGCCGCATCGATGAACCAATTAATCAATGGCAGCCCACTCCAATTAGAAACAGATGTTTGACAAAAAGGAGGTCGCAAGATGGAGTTCGGTACTGCGGCCAAGCTTTTGCACAATAGAATTTGGAGAGATCCACGCATTCGTACGTACGTGTAGGCCTCCGCGCTCACGCGGCCAGATCGATCGCTTTGGCATGAATCAGTTACTTTTGCCTCGGGGCCACCTAGGAGATTCTGAGCTACCTCTGGGCGGCCAACGGCGACCGTGTAATCCCCCTGCGCTTATCCGTGGTCGACACCGAGCATTGACCGGTGATTACAGTTCTAAATCCGAGGTTCTAGTGACAGACCCATGTGACTGTACAAGCCAGTTAATCGGGCATCACGGTCAGGCGGGCCTGTCGCTGTGTGGCCATACGCGAGGTAAAGCTGCCGCGCACTGGTTAATTAGTCATCGTTTCAAAATAAAAGACGTTTCATAATACTCTCTCTCCGTTCCAAAATAAGTGATGTGGTTTTGTCTAGATTCGGATGTATCTAGACACGTTTTAGTATATAGGTACATGCGAATCTAGACAAACTCAAGTCACTTATTTTGGAACGGAGGGAGTATAAGATATTTTAGCTTTGTGAAAAAGAGTGTATGTAGATCCCTTTTAGTGTGTATATTCGGAACGAACCTATATACTCGTCCGTCTCAAAATAAGTGACGTGAATTTATGTAGATTCGAATGTATCAAATCACTTAAGGGAGTATTAAAAATGGTACACTCTTTTTCATAAGCCAAAAGTAATAATTGACTTAGTTCTCCTATATATTGTTGCGATCTAGCGTGCGGTTTGCGGCGTCCTCATCTAATTTGTTTTCTTCAGCTTTGTCTCTTTGCTGACCGTGGCATGCACTTCGTCTGTTGCGACTCACACAACAGGCGTGCCAAGGGTGGTTAAGCTCTAACGGTTTCCTTTCTCGAAAGAGTTGTTAGACCAACTCCAACAGATCCTGCAAACTCACAAACTGAAAACTCGCCGTCCTCTCAATGGTCTAACGTCTAAACCGGATATGGACCGAACTGTCTCACGACGTTCTAAACCCAAGATATTGAACTCGCATTTTGCAGACCAGAATTCGCCCGCACAATTAGGAACGGTAAACTAAAGGAAATCCCTTTTGTCTTATGGGTGCATTTGCATCCATTATGAGAAAACATATTTCGAAAAGCCTACTTTTTTTTATTTTCTTTTGACGTCATCAGAGAGGCGAGGAGAGGCGAGGTTGTGTTCGCTTGCGGCCAGCGCTGCCACCGTGCCACACGGCGCGTGCTGCACGGCGAGCCACAGAGTGGCAAAGGTATTCCGGCGGTCGTCGTGTCCGGCCGGACTGCCGGCGGTGCGTACATCTTTCCGAACCTTTGAGCGATGTGTGCGTGCCGGAAAGTAAAGAGCCTGTGCAGCTGGTGACGATGCGTGCGTGACAGGAATTCAGAAGCTGGTGACGTTGTTCCGACGTGCTGAGCGGAGCAACGGAATTCACAAGGCAACGGGCACCTCTGTGACGGCGATCACGCACGGAATGAATTGACCTGACTCGTGCTTCCGTTCCGTGCGTCGTGTCGTGTCGTGTCTTGTCGGGTCCAGTGGCTCGACCTCTCTTTCTGCTGAATCGCACTTTCTAGCCGTCGTCAAAAGCCTGTCCGGATATATATCCCACTGATGTGTGTCTTTTTTCATGGAAAAAAACGGAGCTTAAATTGCAACAAACTGAGAAAATAAAACGGAGCTTAAATTGCAACGGACTTAATTCTTTTTCCACGAAAATCTGAGGCAAAAGCCCTCCTACGTCACTATCGGAAGGTGAAGCCCCACGATCACGATTATTAGGTGCATGGGGAATTGGAACCCCGAGGTGACCCAGCGGACAACTGACACCACGTACGGCTGGCATGTCCAAGTTGCTCCGACTGCGTGTCTGCACTCCATACGATCCATGTCACTCACCCCAGCCCTGAGCAAGTTGCTTGCAAAGGGGGAAAGAGGCCGGCCGGGAGCTAGCTCCGTTATTTTCCCCACAACGATCGACCGGCACGATCGGGTTACACATCGTACCGCACGGTCCACATGCACAAACAAAGTGTCTTCCATCGTGCCAAGTGCGCAAAGCTTTCGTAGAACAATTGTCCTTCGATGCACCATCCGTTCTACAATTATAAGATGTTTTAGTTTTCTGAAACACATGTATCTATATGCTTTTTTGTGTGTAGACTTACTAATTTTGATCCAAACATACACATTAAAAGAAGTCTACATACGTGCGTTTTCAAGAAAAAGGTAAAATATCTTACTATAATTTAGAACCGAGGGAAGCACTTGTGGAAACATGTTCAAATTTCAGCACACACACGTTTCCATTCATGTATTCCACGGCATGGACATGGTTTTTGCTTTAACAAAAGAAAAGAATATATGATGTCTGGATCGCCGAAGTACTTTAGCCCTATACGCTATATGTCCATCTCATCGCAAAAGAAATGTAGAATCTATGACTAGAAACTTTGAATGAATAGATCGAAAAAGGTAGATGCAAGATTTGATGCTCCACTTTGGTAATTTGAGTGGTGGGTATTGGTTCTTTTCCGGGAGGTTTGGGATCGATATGTAGTCACCGGGGCACAATATTATTCCTATTCTACTACTTTTCTTTGTAGTCTTAAGTCTTTGCTAGTTCAACTTGAATCTCATATTTAATTTATCGTACCACAAAATGGTCCACATGCACAAAGTGGGCCTCATTAAGCCAAGTACACAAAACATGGATGGTGTATAATGCAATTTCATTTTTCATCAACACGCCTTTCGTTCAAATCAGATATGTAGTACTTCTCTACAAAATACTAGTGTGCTATGCTTATACTAGTGTGTCATGGCGGAGCGTGACCAACATTGTACAAGGAGTAAAAGAGAATAAATGTGAGCTGAGGAGGTAAAACTAAAATATTTTATCAAATCTATGGTAAAAAATTGCTAAATATATAGTAGTTGTATAAAAAACTTTGGTAAATGAGCTATATTATAACTAAGCTCTGAGTGCTAGTGTTCTATATTCTGCAAGATGAACATGTTATGTATTCAAATTTCACATACCCTAATGAGAAACATCTCGAAAACGTAACTCTATGAATACGACAACTAATAACAATATTGGACAACTAATGTTATTGCCCTATTTTTGCGTTAGTTAAAAAACTTTGCTAACCGAAACAAAAACAGTAGTTGTCTGAATCGCCGAAGTATGTTCTGTATAAATGGCTTCTAGCAAGTAGTTTAACCCTATTAGATATGTCCATTTCATCACAAAATAAATGTGGAATCTATGAATATAAGCTTTGAAGAGATAAGTGAAAAGGGATAATGAAAGATCAGATGCTCTGCTTTGATAGAATGAGTGGTGGGTATTGGTTCATTTGCACGAGGTTTGGGTTCGATATGCGGTCATCAACGGGCACAATATTCATATTCTACTAGTATTACTTTTACTTTGTAGTCTTTGCAAGTTCACTTGAATATCATATTTTATTTGGTTGGCTCTAAACCACAACGGTGTCCATTATGTATGCGTAGGTATGACAATATAAAAGAATCTCACGGGGCAGTGACAACTGTGCTAGAAGATTCATGTCCAAGTGAGCTTTCTTATTAAAAAAAATGCCCAAGCAAGCATTGTGCCTGACTACCCTGGACAATACTCGACCTTCTTCCTTCCACATAGAAACCTCATGAAAAATGAGGACATGAGCAAGTGCAATCCCTTTATCGCTATAAGTGTGTATGATGTTCCCCGAAAAGAAATCTTGTATCCACCTTGTTTTGGCTCACATGCACATTTTTCTTCTTCACTTCATTTCAAATAATTTTAACATTAGCTTTCTTGCTTCACAAACACGTTAAAAAACTTTGCTAACCGAAACAAAAACAGTAGTTATCTGAATCGCCGAAGTATGTTCTGTATAAATGGCTTCTAGCAAGTAGTTTAACCCTATTAGATATGTCCATTTCATCACAAAATAAATGTGGAATCTATGAATATAAGCTTTGAAGAGATAAGTGAAAAGGGATAATGAAAGATCAGATGCTCTGCTTTGATATAATGAGTGGTGGGTATTGGTTCATTTGCACAAGGTTTGGGTTCGATATGCGGTCATCAACGGGCACAATATTCATATTCTACTAGTATTACTTTTACTTTGTAGTCTTTGCAAGTTCACTTGAATATCATATTTTATTTGGTTGGCTCTAAACCACAACGGTGTTCATTATGTATGCGTAGGTATGACAATATAAAAGAATCTCACGGGACAGTGACAACTGTGCTAGAAGATTCATGTCCAAGTGAGCTTCCTTATTAAAAAAATGCCCAAGCAAGCATTGTGCCTGACTACCCTGGACAATACTCGACCTTCTTCTTTCCACATAGAAACCTCATGAAAAATGAGGACATGAGCAAGTGCAATCCCTTTATCGCTATAAGTGTGCATGATGTTCCCCGAAAAGAAATCTTGTATCCAGCCTTGTTTTGGCTCACATGCACATTTTTCTTCTTCACTTCATTTCAAATAATTTTAACATTAGCTTTCTTGCTTCACAAACACGTTAAAAAACTTTGCTAACCGAAACAAAAACAGTAGTTGTCTGAATCGCCGAAGTATGTTCTGTATAAATGGCTTCTAGCAAGTAGTTTAACCCTATTAGATATGTCCATTTCATCACAAAATAAATGTGGAATCTATGAATATAAGCTTTGAAGAGATAAGTGAAAAAGGATAATGAAAGATCAGATGCTCTGCTTTGATAGAATGAGTGGTGGGTATTGGTTCATTTGCACGAGGTTTGGGTTCGATATGCGGTCATCAACGGGCACAATATTTATATTCTACTAGTATTACTTTTACTTTGTAGTCTTTGCAAGTTCACTTGAATATCATATTTTATTTGGTTGGCTCTAAACCACAACGGTGTTCATTATGTATGCGTAGGTATGACAATATAAAAGAATCTCATGGGGCAGTGACAACTGTGCTAGAAGATTCATGTCCAAGTGAGCTTCCTTATTAAAAAAATGCCCAAGCAAGCATTGTGTCTGACTACCCTGGACAATACTCGACCTTCTTCTTTCCACATAGAAACCTCATGAAAAAAATGAGGACATGAGCAAGTGCAATCCCTTTATCGATATAAGTGTGTATGATGTTCCCCGAAAAGAAATCTTGTATCCAGCCTTGTTTTGGCTCACATGCACATTTTTCTTCTTCACTTCATTTCAAATAATTTTAACATTAGCTTTCTTGCTTCACAAACACTGATTTTCAAGTTTTCAATCTAAATAGTTAGATACATAGCAGAGGTCAAACATATCGATGCTTGATTTAAGACATGCTCAAAACTTCACTTTATGACCTACCTAATCGGCCATTTGTTTTCCTTTGAAATCAACACAAAGAGAATCTTCGCCCTAGCATACGGTCTCTGTTATAAAATGCATGCGCAATGTCCAATCATATAGAATGAGATAGAAACCATATGTGAGGCCTCTCAACCTGTATTATTAAAATTTGATATTTCAGATGCCTCAACTTGTGCATTTACAATCTGCAAGGACATGTATTCCTCAACAACCCTTTGACGATACGTGCGAACAACATGTATGAGTGTTGTAGTTGTCTACTTGACCTAGAAAAATAGTATATGTCCATTTGAAAAACCTTTACTTTCTAGTCTTTGTAGGTTCACTTGAATACCATACTCCCTCCGTCTCAAAATAGATGTCTTAGATTTATTAAACCTTGACGGTGAGCATTATGTGTGCATAGGTATGACAATATAATGGAATCTCACGGGGTAGTGACGAGAGTGCTACAACGTTCATTTCCAAGCGAGCTTCCTTGCCAAAAAATATATTCAAGCAAGCATTATTCCTGAATACCTGGGACAATACTCGGCCTTTTTCTTTGCACGTCGAAACCCACATGAAAAATGACGACATGCGCAATTGCAATCCATTTGTTGCTATAAGTTCGTGTTGGGGTTCCGCGTATGAAAATAATAAATTTTACTCTACGCCCCTGAACCCCTGAAGCTGCCAGGACCTATCTATTAGTAATACAGTAACGGGAGGGGCTTTTCGCGAACTTACCCTTGAAGACCGAAAAGCGTTGTCAACGCTCAGGAGAGCGTGGTTGATGTAGACGAGCCGAAGCCGACCTCAAGGTCGTGATGAAGTCCTTGCGCTCCTTCTGGCTCCAACGACTTGAGTGCCTCAAGTGCGACACCTCGCGGGGAGTTACACACGTCCGGTGCCTGAAGATGACTCCCGCTTCCCCGATCCAGCAGCAGTTGCGGAAGTAGAGCTCCCGGATCCGAATCCCGCAGTGCGACGGTGCTCCGCGGTAAAGATGTCTCTCGCTCGCGCAGTCCAGACTTGGGACCACGGTCACGAGAGAGAGAGGGAGAGAGAGAAAATATCAATTGGAGGTCCTCCCAAAAGTGGGGAGACCTTTATTGATTATTCGTGTATTTTTCTAGGCCAAATACCCCACTTTATATAGGGGGAGGGGAGGTACTACCTCCCTCAAAGTCCCGGGGTGGGACTAAATGAGAGGAGGGGGTGGGGTGGCCGCCGGCCAGCCCCTAGTGGGCCCCGCGGGGGGGCTAGGCCCAGCCGGCAAGCCCCTTGGCCCCTCTCCCTCTACCCTTTCCCCTAATGGGCCCTCTCCCTCCGGAATTGGCCCATTAAGACTTTTTGACCTTTTAATTGATTTTTCTCTTTATTAACTAATTCTGAATAAATGATTAAATCAATATTTAACATTCATTCACATATTATTCAACCTCTCTGGCTATGGAACACCTTCCACCTCCACTCCGGACATCCTCCGGACTCACCGAAACCCTTCTGGTTTTCCCCCTTCTTCTCTTCGGTGATTCTACCGATCCTATAAACACTCTCTAAGCATCATCAAGCCCTTAAGCGTGATACCCCACGGTTCGGGAACACTCCATACATGGTCGGGACACTCCCGCACCAATGATCGACAGAGGGGCCTGGATGGCCATGTGACCCCTGTGCGTTCCACGAAGATCTTTTGTTGTTTGAACTGGGACAGTCGTGTCTCATTCCCTTTGTCACTCGATACTTGCATTGCCCGAGATCTGATCAATGACATCACCATGTCGTGTTCAATCTCGTTACTGAACAATGCTACTTGACTCGTTCCGACAAGTGATATCCTTGTGATCCAATCACACGATGCGCAGCTATTGGATATAACTTCTCCGAGTGGGACCTTGAGTATCTTCCTGTCACATGGACGGACAAATCCTGCTCTTGACATATATTGCCTCTACGGTTTCCTCCGAGTACCTGAACACACCTTTATAACCACCGTTTTACCAGATGGTGTTTGATGTTATCTAAGCACTCTCGGGAGACAGTGATTGATATAGCCTCATGGTCTAAGGAACAGTCTACGAGGATCCATTTCTAATCATCGTAACTTGAACTTCATGACATGATCGGGTCACGATGTTTAGGTTGGGTATTGGTTCATCATCTCATTCTCAGAATAAGATGACCTTATTTCCAACTGGCATAAATGCCACATGATTAGGAAACATGATCATCTGTTGACCAATGAACCAGTGACTAGAGTTTCACTGGGAACCCCTGGTTGTTTGTATATCACACGTGTATTGATGTTTCCACTGAACACAGTTGTAGCATGATATAAAACTTACTCATAAACTATATGAAATATGATAATAGTCCTTACTATTATTTGTCTCTAGGGCATATTTCCAACAGTCTCCCACTTGCACTAGAGTACAAATACACTAGCTGCATTTTGTTCTTAATCATTTGCACCATATATCCAGTACCCTGAACATGCTTGCTCATGGAAGAGGTTGAGCCTTGGGTCTGTACTTTATAGTCCCAAATCCTTTGCAACTTACTAATGTCACCTTGATTGACATTAATACTTTATCATCACATGATAGCATCTATGTGTATGTATCGTCGCTATGACAGCAGAACGAGGCCTGATTCTAGGAGCCTACAGTGACGTTAGATCAACCTCGAGGGCTTTCTCATGGGCACTGTGCCCTAGGACAGATCATTCTATGTTAAAAGCGAACTAGCCCCGCCATAACATTATACAACACTTTAGATGGTACCCTTATCTATTATTATAAATGTATTCATCGAAACACCAGTGCACTCTGTGCAACTTTCGATGTTATGTTCATCTCGCTTCCTACTTGACTTTAATTGGCATCTACAAGAGTTTCCAACATATTCCCTTATAACATAACTCTTTATGCTTTAAGATATGTTATCCTTTATGGATTTGGAAAATATGTCCATGGTTCTCTATTAGACATTGCGGACAAAACTTAGCTCAAACGTTCTGTGATTCGAACTTAATCACTTTCACACGTTCCTTATTTGGATCACATATTATGCCAATTTACCATCATGGTTTCTAAGATAAAACCTATGTCTCAACATAGTGGATGACGATCATCCTTTTCTTTCTTTCAACCGTTGATGTTAAACTTAATGCTATTCCTAATTTAGTTATTAAGGACTACTTCCTTAATTAACTTCTATTCTGAAACCCTTTTCATAATCCCTTAAGGACTACTACATAATATCATAATACAACTATTATCAACTTCTACATCTTATGAATCATTATTCGTAAGTATTTGCGCCTTTCATTCTTAACACATTTAAGAATTACTCTTATAAGCTCCCACTCAAAATATGTTCCCACATATTTGAAGTTGATTCTCGTATTGCTCCCACTTAAAAATATGTCAATCACATATTGTTTCAGGAAGACTTTCATAGCTCCCACTAAATTTTATGCAAATTGCATATCTACTTACTATTTTGAATAACTTCAAAATCCTTTGATCATAAATCAAACTTGGAGATTTACTATGATATACTAGTACTTTACTAGTTTTAAATCCACTAGACATTTAGCACACATGAATCAAATTCATTTGAATTTGTCCAATACTTGACAAATTGTGCATTAGTCATTTACCCCCCTTTTCCACTATGGCTTTGCAGTCATTTGGGAAAATTCAAGTAACCCCTTTTACTTGTGAGATTCGGAAACGAATTGCTTTCTAATCTCAAGGGAATTTTCCTTTTAGGATTTCTCATAATTCTAGTTTACCATTATTTCCTTTGTAGTTCGTGAAGGAAATATGCCCTGAGAGGCAATAATAAAGTTGTTATTATGTATTCCTTGTATATGATAGATGTTTATTTTACATGCTATAATTGTATTGATAGGAAACATCAATACATGTGTGTTTAATAAACAAAAAGGGTTCCTAGTCATGCCTCTCTTATAGACTAGCTTGTTGATTAACAGGATGATCAAGGTTTCCTGATCATGGACATTGGATGTTGTTAGTAACAAGGTCACACCATTGGTGGAATGATGTGATGAACATTCATCTGAAGTATAGCATTACGATCAAGTCATTGTGTTTATATTGCTATAACATCATGCGAAGTAATCTTTATCCTTAGACCATGAGATCATGTTAATTGCTAACACCGGAAGAGTATCTTGATAACATCAAACGTCACACCGTAACAGGGTGACTATAAAGATGGGTTCAGTGCTACGAAGGTGTTATGTTGAGGCTCATGGATCAAGAGTGGAATTTGTCAATCCAGATGACGGATAGATATACTCTGGGCCCTCTCGGTGATATCACATTAGGATAGCTTGCAAGCAAGTGATGTGATCACTAGAATGTTATATCACGGGAACGAGAAAAGAGTGCATGTCGGTAACGAGATCAAACTAGGTATGGAGATACCGATGATCGAATCTCGGACATGTAATATATCGAGAGACAAAGGGATTTAGTTACAAGCATTAAAGGTTCTCACGATCACAGGAGTCATCGTTGAATGTGTAGGAGTCAGTATGGATCTCCAGGTCCCGCTGCTGATTATTGATCGGAGAAGGGTCTCGATCATGTCTGCATTATTTGCGAACCGTAGGGTGGCACACTTAAGAGTTACCCGACACCATTTTGGAGCACATATGTTTCAGATGAAAGAATTGCAAAGCGCGGGAATTGTTTCAATAGAAACCGGAAATTGTTTCGGGTGAAATTGCAGAAGGTGGTTCTGCATGTGATATTGAAATATTGCAAGGGGCTATATGTGAATGTTTGTTAATTAAAGTAATTAACAAAATTCTGAATAAATTTAATAAAAGGGTTTTATTAAATGAGAGAGCATTAAATTTGGAGAAACTTAATGCATTTAAAGTGGAGACTTTAAAAGGGAATGTGAAGAGGCATTTTAATGTGGAGGAGTTACCACCACATGAATGGGGGAGGTGAGGGGTCACACCCCCCCATGCGCCGGACATGGAGAGAGGGGGCACCCCCTCCTCCTATAAAAGGCCACCCATTCCCTCCTTCTTCCTCACACCTCCTTGTGAAGGATCTCTCTCCCTCTCTAGAATTATTCCCCCATGGTCTCGGATTAGCGAGATACATGTTCCCGGTGGCATTTCATCTGGAAGGAGTTGCTGCGTCCGCTGGATCGCTGGAGCGAGGAGGTGGAGGTTGTCCGGTGGCTTGAACGTGTGTGCGAGTGCGGATGCGCTGCTGAGTTGCGGCGCTCAGACTTCCTCACGATCTTGAGATCGGCAAGTGTACGACTACATCAACCACGATTTCCTACTCGTTAACAAAGCTCGTTGTCTACGAGGGTAAGTTCTCTATGGATGTATGTCCACCCGTATGCTTTGTACCTAGTAGATAGATCTTGGCGTGTAGTTCACAGCGTAGGAAATTTTTTGTTTTCTATGCTGCGGACCCAACAGTTCGTAGGTATGTCATATTCCAAAAATCATGACAAGTGATTCACAAATGTCTCCATACAAGATATGGATTTACATTTTGAATCCTACTTCATGTAGTGAAAAACGATAGTGGAGAGAAAAACACAATGATCAAAATCATTGGTTCTTTCCTTCTGTGAAGAGAACCGTTCAGGAACATTGTCCGTTGCGCTTCTCAACACTCTGATGCAGGGTTTTGAATCCTCATCGTGTTCTACACTAATTTGCATTTGCTTCATAATTGAGAAACATCACTAGAAGTGAGCTTTCTCAAGAATGCACCAAAATCCAAGCAATATGAATCTTGCTTTCCTTTTGGTCTCAGCTATGGATTTCGTATTCAAAGTTTCCAATGAATACACTACAAGGACTTATTCGCTATTGTTTTGGTTATATCGAATAACCCCAAAACTTTTACGAATTCTAATGGTTTACCAATTCTAATTGAGTGCTAACTATTTCTAACTAATGGTCTCTACATCTATACTACAACGATTTATTTGGTGCCTTCTATTCAACCCCTTTGATATCTAATATCACATTGTGATGCTTTGCATTTTGACGTTTCAAAACACTTTGCATTTCACAATTACTTTTATGCCATTCTTATAAAGTTGAATTTCATTGCTATTGATCAAATCATAGCAATTTGATTCTCTTTTACATTTATACCCTTTGTTGATGAAACACTTTGATCAAATCAAATAGTTTCATATTCATGTTTCCTTTGGTAAACTACTTTACACATTTAAACAATCAATTAATGATAACTACCATTTTCGTTAAAACACAATACATCGAATATGTATCTTCTTTTAACAATTCTTTAAACACTTTGTATTCAAGTAATACACGGTATTCAAGTTATTTTGCCGAAATTAGGCATGATTTATATGTGAAAAGAAATCGAATGACTTTCACATATTATCACATAACTTTGAATTCAAGCAATGGTTTCATTCATTAATGAAATATCTTTAAGTTGGGTATTTTAAACAAGACATTTTAATGTTTTATAAATGTTCATACATTATCAATTAGTTTCAAATAATAAGGACGATTCACAAGTAATCAAACAAGATATGAACACGAATAGAAATCATTCATAAAAGCAGAACAACTGTTTGTTACAAATTCATATGAATAACCGTCTCACAAAGTGTGAGACACACTAAAGAAGTTCACAATCTCTTGATTACAATAATCATCCTAAAACACAAACTAAATGATAAATGTCGAGGGAGAGTGTCGTTGGCCATCATCATCATGCTCGCCATCAACACGCAACGTCACCTCCTCTCCAGCAAGCACCTCTCATGCAGAAGGACCTGTTTTCATGCAGAAGGACCTGGCCAGCCCCCTTGGCCCCTCTCCCTCTCTCCTTTCCCCTAATGGGCCCTCTCCCTCCGGAACTGGCCTTTTTGACCTTTTAATTGATTTTTCTCTTTATTAAATAATTATGAATAAATGATTAAATCAATATTTAACATTCATTCACATATTATTCAACCTCTGTGGCTATGGAACACCTTCCACCTCCACTCTGGACATCCTCCAGACTCACCGAAACCCTTCCGGTTTTCTCCCTTCTTCTCTTCGGTGATTGTACTGATCCTATAAAAACTCTCTAAGCATCATCAAGCCCTTAAGAGTGATACCCCATGGTTCGGGAACACTCCAGACATGGTCGGGACACTCCCGCACCAATGATCGACAGAGGGACATGGATGGCCATATGACCCATGTGCGTTCCACGAAGATCTTTTGTCGTTTGAACCGGGACAGTCGTGTATCATTCCCTTTGTCACTCGATACTTGCATTGCCCGAGATCTGATCAATGACATCACCATGTCATGTTCAATCTCGTTACTGAACAATGCTACTTGACTCGTTCCGACAAGTGATATCCTCGTGATCCAATCACGCACTGCGTAGCTATTGGATATAACTTCTCCGAGTGGGCCCTTGAGTATCTTCCTGTCACATGGACGGACAAATCCCGCTCTTGACATATATTGCCTCTATAGTTTCCTCCGAGTACCTGAACACACCTTTATAACCACCATTTTACCAGATGGTGTTTGATGCTATCTAAGCACTCTCAAGAGACAGTGATTGATATAGCCTCACAGTCTAAGGAACAGTCTACGAGGATCCATTTTTAATCATCATAACTTGAACTTCGTGACATGATTGGGTCACGATGTTTAGGTTGTGTATTGGTTCATCATCTCATTCTCAGAATGAGATGACCTCATTTCCAACTGGCATAAATGCCACATGATCAGGAAACATGATCATCCGTTGACCAATGAACCAGTGACTAGAGTTTTACTGGGAACCTGTGGTTGTTTGTATATCACATGTGTATTGATGTTTCCACTCAACATAGTTATAGTATGATATAAAACTTAATCATAAACTATATGAAATATGATAATAGTCCTTACTACTATTTGTCTCTAGGGCATATTTCCAACAGTTCGTATGACGTTCCCCACAAAGAAATCATGTATTTGGCTTTGTTTTGGCTCACATGCACCTTTTCCGTCTTCACTTTATTTCAAATAATTCTAATACTAGCTTTGTTTCTTCACGAACACTGATTTTCTCCAGCAAATGTTTTTCTTTACATTTTAGCCACTAACACAACCTTTCAAGTATACCTCATTGATGACCCACAAGTATAGGGGGTGTATCGCAGTATTTTCGAGGGAAGTGAAACCCAATTTATTGATTCGACACAAGGGGAGCCAAAGAATATTTATAATCCTTAACAACTGAGTTGTCAATTCAGCTGCACCTGGAAACAATCTTGGTCACAGCAGTTTATCAGTAGCAACAGTTTTGTAGTAGGAATAGTAAAGTAGCGGCAGTAGCAAAGTAAAGACAGTAGTAACAAAAGCAGTAAACAGTGGGATTCGAGTGCAGTAGGCATAGGGATGGATGGACGGGCGTTGCATGGACAAGGCAATTCACATAACAATCAGAACATAGGGCAATTATAGATAAATAAGATAAAGCATCCAAGTACTAGACAATCCTAGGCATGTGTTCCATATATAGTCATACGTGCTCGCAATGAGAACTTGCACAACATCTTTTGTCCTGCCAGTCCGTTTGCAGCGGGGCCTCTAGGGAACTACTGGCAATTAAGGTGCTCATTTTAATAGAGCACCGGAGCAAAGCATTAACACTCTGTGAACACATTTGATCCTCACATCAAAGCCATTGCCTTCAGGTTATCCCGATTTCTGTCACTTCGGGGCCATAGGTTCCGGACAACAGCGTGTGTGTATACAACTTGCAGATAAGACCAAAAACAATACTATCATAATGAATCAATAACATGTTCAGATCTGAAATCATGGCACTCTGGTCCTAGTGACAAGCATTAAGCACAACAAGTTGCAACAAAGTCGTAAAGCACTAATAAAAGATACTAGGCACCATGCCCTAACAATCTGATGCCATTACATGAATGATCTCATCCAATCCCTACCATCCCCATAGCCTACAGCGGGGGATTACTCACTCATAGATGGGGGAAACATGGATGGTCGATGGAGATGATGGTGGAGATAGATGGAGATGGCTCCGGGGGCACTTCCCCGTCCCGGTAGGGTGCCGGAAATGAGACTTTCTGTCCCCCGAATCTCCCCTTCAGTGGTGGCGGCGCTGCGGAACTTTTTCTAGAAAAACGTCGAACCCCCCTCGGTCTTTAGGTCAGAAGGCTTCTTATAGGCGAAGAGGGAGACCGAGGGGGTGCCTGGGGCCACCACACCTTGCCCTGGCGCGGCCAGGCCCAACCCGCGCCTAGGGGGGTGTGGCCAGCCCATGGCCCTCCTCTGTCTCGTATTCTGGCTCCTGGAGTCTTCTGGAAAAATAGGCACTTTGGCTTTTGTCCCGTCCAATTTCGAGAATATTCATTTTCTGACTTTCCTGGAACCAAAAACAGCAGAAAACAGGCAGCTGGCACTGTGGCTCTTGTTAATAGGTTAGTCCAAGAAATCATATAAAAAGTACTCCAAAGTGTGGACAAAACACAAGAAAGTGGATAAAACCAAGCATGGAGCATCAAAAATTATAGATACATTTGCAATGTATCACTCATCACCACTAGTTTTCATTGCATTATTTGTATAATCCAGATCAAGATTGTAATATCATTTCAAAAGTAGTTCTCGAGAGAGTATTGTCATCTCAAATAGTTAGAGCTATAACAACAGTCAAACATATCAATGTTTGCTTTAAGACATGTCCAAAACCTCACCTTTTCGTGTATCGTATGGAGTATTTGTTTTCCTTTAAATCAACACGAAGGGAATCTTGGCCCTAGCATAGGATTTCCGTTGCAAAATGCATGCACTGTGTCCAGTCTTATAGAATGTGATAGAAATCATGTGAGAACATTTTTAAAAGAACACAACTATATGAGATCGACTATAAGCATCGCAGCCTATAAGATTTGGGTGATGTCTAGTAAACTCATGAAGAGACCAGGAAGTATGACACATATGCTCCAACCCGCGGGGTAGATTACTAGAAGTGAGGTACTGGTTATGATTTTGAGCGAAATCTATTTACACCAAACTTGCAATTCAAGGTTCTTCCATTGTTCAAGTTACTGCTAGAAGTAGCTCAAGACTTTAGGCATAAGTTTAAGTTAACGGTCTTTGATGAAACACTGCTATATAAACAAGTAGCGAGAACTGAATTTTTTTAAATAGGCATTTGAGATCTGGTGGAGGATTGTTAGAAATAAATGGGCTAAACCCTGTTGGCCCATGTAGATTTTAGTTTTTTTCTAAATTTGAAAGCCAATGTGTGTGGAACATCATATGTGATTTGGCCTAAGTTGGTGCTAGCTCACACATGTGTGGCAAGAAGAGTGTGAGCTAATATTTAGGCCCATATAAAAAGTTGAAAGAGAGTTACACCATCTTATAAAGTGGAATTTCTCACCATTTTGTAAGCGAGTGGGAAGATAAGTGCTACACACGCTTCCTGCGACGATGGCGTCGCTCGTCCGTTCATCTTGCCACGACGCGCGAGTCGTTGTTTGCGAATGAGTCTCGAGCCGAGGTTCACGCACGCTGTCAGCCTGTCGCTGTGTGGCCATACGCGAGGGAAAGCTGCCGCTGGTTAATTACTCGTACGTATCATTAGCTATAGTTTATGCGATATTAATAACTAACTTAATTCTCTTCTAGCGTGCGATTTGCAGTGTCCTCACCTGACCTTTTCTCTTGAGCATTGTCTCTTTGCTGTCCGTGGCATCTCTTTGAGTGGTCCGATCCATCCGCAGGTCGTATGCAGAGCAAACCGCACCCATCCTATTTTCGTGCCTGGAGACCATTCCCCCGGAAATGCTAAACCTACGGAAACATGGTTACCGAATATACCTACAGAGTGATTTGGAAGCAATCAATTGGTTCAAACTTTTCCACCTCCCTGATTTTTGGTCTGTGATTAGTCCACACGTCTCCACGTAATTCCGCAAGATAACAACCTGTCCGTACTGCACCGGTACGTACGTCTCTTCTGTCTCGTCTGCGGTCCTGCACGGTTTCAGTTTCCTGTAGACGCGTCAGTAGGCCAATGCGTACCTAGATCCTTCTGCAACGGCCATGCATCGTTCTCGCCGGACTCCGGTCCCCGGTGGCACCCGCGCGCCCCTACGGACTCGAGCACGGATGATTAGTACTCCTCCGTTTACAAATACAAGACGTTTTAGCTAAACCTATACATTAAATTGTGTCTAGATATATTCGATTCACAAAATTAAAATATTTTATAATTCTGAACGAAGCGAGTAGTACAAACAGTATCTAAATACATACAAATCTAGATAAATCTAAATCACTTATTTTGAGACGGAGAGAGTAGTACACAGTGAACCCCCGGTGCGCGGCTGTACATCATGTCGACCGGCCACCGAGACGCACGCCGGCCAGCTGCCACGCCGGTCTACTTTAGAGTTAGAGGGGGGAGATCACGGCGGCCAGGTTGGGTGAGTGGTCAACCTTAAACACGACGTGACGGTTGGGTTCATGATTGATGCCACCGCTTGCTGCGCCTTAACAAAAGTTTACATAGTGAAGATGGAGCGTCACGGCGCACTCATGCATGCAAGCACGGTAATGCAATGATGGTGCCGCGCAACTGACAAATCCGGGCGGCAACTATCTGGAGCCTGCGAGGAGCGCTTTGGCCTTGTTGTTTATTGGGGCGGAGATATTCGTGTTACTTTTCGATAGGAGTACTACACTCTTTTTCATTAGGTTGATGCGAGCATGGGGCCCTCCGATGTGGCCTCATGCGGTGCTGGATGGGTTTGGTCAAGTCCTGTCTTTTTCATCAGATCTTATACTAGTAGTACAAATTGCTCTCTAAATCGATACAAAAATGTTGGGTTGTCTCTCTCCTAGCGGTTGCATCATGAGCTGTACAAGTGAAGTACCCTCCAACCAATATTAGTTGACTCAAATTTGTCTAGATTCGGATGTATCTAGACATGTTTTAGTACTAGATACATCCGAATCTAGATAAATCCAAGTCAACTAATATGGGTCGAAGGGAGTAGTATATTTTAACTTGCATTTTAATACTTGCCGATTATTGATTAATTGTGTCGCTGCAGGGTGAGTATATTCTGATGAAGAAACTAATTATCTCCGCATGAGTTTCCTATGGGAAATAAATCCTATACGACCCAGGTCGTACGAACCCCGTCGGTGGACCACATCTGTCGCTGTACACGTTGCAAACCAATCTTAAAGCAACTTGTCCTCTTCTCCTAATTCCCAAATTGCGATCTCCCTGCTCTCCTCCGCCGTGTATGACACACACCCTCGGCGCCCAGTTGTTCGGCCGCACCCGACATACAGCCCGACGACCATGTACAGCTGCGTGGGTTTCACCGGCTAATCCCTTTTAATTCTTGTACGTCTAAGATGGCTTGGTATAGTAGTACTACGTACTAGAATTCGGTACTGCAAGTTGGTACTGAACTACTGCCTCTGTTTTATAGTACCCCTCCGTCTTAAAAAAGATGTCTTAAGTTTGTTTGAATTTAGATGTATCTATATACTAAATAGTGTCTAGCTACATTCAAGTTTAGATAAACTTGAGACATCTTTTTTAGGACGGAGGGAGTATAAGACTTTTTAGAAAGTTGTTTTAGCTTGCTAAAAAATGTTATATCGTGGAATCGGAGGTAGTATTTCTTGGAGGCATTTGCTGGCCAATGGTGATTTTTTTCCATACGCCGGGTTTCATTACCACAGGATAACAGAGTTCAAAGAAAAGAAAAAAGAAGAAAAAATATGGCAAAAGCAAAAACTAATTTTTTCGTAAGAGTATATTTGTAAGGATGTCGCAGATTTGCCTAAAAGTGAATGTATCTAGACACTATTTACTATATAGATAAATCTAAATTTAGATAATGTGCGATATCCTTTTTTAGGACGGAGGGAGTACTAGAATTCGGTACCGCAAGTTGGTATTGTACTATTTCTTGGGACATTGCTTTCATATGGCATATGGTTAAGAGCATATCCGAAGCGCTAAAATAGCGCGGCGTGGAAACAATCGCCAATTTAGCGCGCGCCCGAGCTTTGCTCACTCCAACAGACGCGCGAAAATAGCGGGCGCGTGAAAAGTTTTGTCGTGCACGCCATTTTGCACAATCATGAGCGCTATATTTACCGCTCGCGCGCATGGCAAAGTCACAGAGCGCGTGCAAACCAACTGTCCGGAAACTTCCCCCTCTTCTGCGCGCGACATGCCCGCTCTATCGCTTCGCCTCCGCGCGCCACGACACCACCGACGCCGAGATGCCGTCGCTCCGCTAAGGGTACTCCTCCGGCTACGTCGGCGTCTAAGCGCGCCCGACGGGGAACTTCTACGCGGAGGTCCGTTCCGGCAAGACGCGCATCGGGCTCGGAACATTCGATACAGCGCACGAGGTCGCGCGCGCGTACTAAGCAGCGACGTGGCGCCTCGGTCGGCCTCTCTGATCGATGAACTTCAATGACGTCTACACGCGCGAGTAGGCGGAGATGCGCGCCGCGCCTCATCACTGAGGAGGAGCGCTGCCACCATCGCGCCCAGCAGCGTCGTCTTCTGATTGTCGAGGAGGACGAGCGTCGCCGCCTAGTGTGGACGCAGCGCTTCCCGGAGGACGTCCAAGCCGAGGTCTCCTTCTACGCCGAACAGGCGCAGAGGACGTACAGAGGAAAGGAGGCAGAACCGCCACGCGAGGAGGGCCACTAAGCATCCTCAGACACCTGGACAATCCCACGATCCGGAGGACAACCTGCGTTGGGACGACCTTTGGTCATCGACGCCGGTTTTGGACTCAACGGAGGACGAGTCCGATTACAATTGGGGGGACTCTGGTTAGTTTCATTATCGCGATTAAGCATGTTTTAGTATAAATTAGTAGTACTAGTTTTTATTATCGTGTTTAATTTCATCGTCGTTGAACTCTTGTTTGCTTGTATATATAATCGTAATTTCTAGTATATGTTCTTTGTTTTTGATTTTTTTTGTTGATTTTATTGTATGTGTTTGATCTTTTTTTTTGAGATGGGTGTGTTAAAATGTGTTTGTGCTACCGCGCTATAATCGTGGAGCGCAGTTTTGCCGCGCGTAAATTTGCATCGTCCGGTGGAGCGTCGCACGTCCGCACGCGCTCTACACACTAAAACGGCGCTGGAAACAATTTTTAGCGTGTGATATTTTAGCGTTTTCATTGGAGATGTTTTAAACCCACACCTGAATCTTGTGACGTGCTGAGTAGAGCTAAATACTACCCCTACTCGCAAGCTGTGATCCTGGGGTTTAGTACCCCAAAATAAAATGGATGGTGGGCCCGGAACCGTTGGATGTTTCCTACCTCCAATTAGAAACAGATCTATGTTTGCTACCTCTGGGCGGCCAACGGCGACCCGTGTAATCCCCCTGCATTGGCTTATCCGTGGTCGACACCGAGCATTGGCTGGTGATTAGTTCTAATCCCAGACCGAGATAGTTTCTCGGTGACAGACCAACCCATGTGACGGTAGAAACCAGGCGCTTAATCGGACATCACTGTCAGCCTGTCGCTGTGTGGCCAGGCCATAGGCGAGGTAAAGCTGCCGCTGCTTAGTTAGGCGTACGTAGGAGTAGCTGATAATCATTAACTTTAATTCTCCTACGTAGGATTAGTAGTAGCGATCTAGCGTGCGATTTGCGGCGTCCTCACCTGACTTGTTGTCTTGAGGTTTGTCTCTTTGCTGTCCGTGGCATCATGCACTGCATCTGTCCCGGCTCACACAACAGGCGTGCGTGCCAAGGGTGGTTAAGTTCTAGTAACTGTTTTCCTTTCTCTAAAGATATGTCTAATAACAGGAGATACTTCCACTGGCCGGGAAGAAAGAAGGATTCGGAGGGGCGATTCCCCTCTCTTTTTGACAGCGTCAGATGGAGGAGGCGATGCTTTGGCGAGGAGGTTGTTATCGGTCGCGCCCAAGGCTGCCACGGGCCACGGCGCATGCTGCGCGGCGAGTCGCACCACGAAAGTACCGGTAGGTACTAATGTCTGCCTTGCCTCCTTTTCATGTGGGAAACAGAGCTTATTTTGTAGACTGAGAAAATAATTCAGTACAACAGACTTACTTTTTTCCACGAAAATTTCAGGCAAAGGCAATACTACTACCCCACGTCACTGTCAGAAACAGTGCGGTGATGCCTCACGAATAGGTAGGTGCATGGGGAATTGGAACCCCGAGGTGACCCAGCGGACGAACTGGCACGGAGACACCACGTACAGCTGGCCTGTCCAAATTGGGTCGACCGCGTGTATGCACTCCATACGATCGAGCCAACTCACACTACACCACGGTGGATTAGGATTATTAGGGGCACAAAAATGTGCCTTAAAAAAATAGCAAAAGTGGGTTAAAAGATCTTTGAAGGTATTAACAAAAATGCCACCTTCGAATGCCGCAATTACGATTTAGTGATGGCGTTCTGTATATCCTAGACACTATCACTCTGCCGTCCAAATTTTTCTTAAAGGCACCGCCCTCCCTGCATCTCTTTTCATTACGCACCACACCCCTTCTCGCTCGTCCCCTCGAAATCACCGCCGCCGCCCGCGTCGTACCAGTCCAGCCCTGCCGCCGGCCCAACCCCGCACCGGTCCAACCCAGCCCCACTTCCACCGACACGCGCCTCCCCCGAAATCGCCGCCGCCCCGCACCACCGCCGTCGGCCTAGGTCCGCACCGGTCCGCGTCGCGGCAGATCCATCGGCCCCGCGGCGACCCCGTCCTCTCCGCCGCCGACTCGCGCCTCCCCCGACCTCGTGCCGCCGCAGGTAGACTCCCGTCCCCTCTTAGTCAGTGTATTTAGTTTAGTGATTTTAGGTCATTGTGGATGTATAGCAAATTTAGGTGATTTTACTGTAGGGGTACAAAATCTAGATGATTTTAGATGTATAGCAAATTTAGATAATTGTTGGGAGACAAAATCTAGATGGATTTAGGTTGATTTTGGTTTTCTACTTCCATATGATCGATGATTAAAATGGGTAGGATGCGATCTCGGGGATGGTGTGAGCAAGCCTTGTGAGATGCACAAATAAATAATTTTTATCAATCCTACTTAGCTCGCTTATGCCATCCCTAAAATTATTTTGCGTCCAAAGTATGAGGTCCTACTTTTAGTGCAGTTGTGACATCTTGCATTTATAAGATCATTTGCTTGCCTTTATGTTTAAGTTTCCTAATATATTTAAACATAGCTATGGATACTTAAACATATTTAATATATTAGATGAACATACAGCAAATGTATCACTGCATTAACTGTGGCCATGAAAGTAGTCAGGATAAGAAGTTTATCATATTGCTTCCCGAAGACTTTGAGACTATGGCAGTATGTTTAGCTTAATTTTGATTTCCAGCCTTGCATGCATTTTGATCGGAACTAATTAACTATTGTTTTTATATAATTTTTTGCAGACCATTCCTTGTCACACCATGTGAACAGACGTGTCAATCACCAGGGACAATTTGAGGTCACCTTGGTAGAAAAGACAATTCCTGACAAAACCTACAACATTCTAGTCGTCAAAGAGATAAACCAAACTTACTTTACATGACCACTTTAGAGAAAATTGGTAGAAAGGTAGAACTAGTTATCTTTTTCTCGTACGAGATCCCTGACTCAGAGTCTTCTGACTTTGAAGATCATTCTCTTAGGTAGAACTAGTCCGTGCCCTTAGTAAGAATATGCTAGATAGTCTTCTAAGTTAGTTGTTGTATCGTTGTGTCATGAATGATATTCAGTATTAATTGTTGTATCCTGTTATTTGATATTGTTGCTATAATCAAGGTTTTCAATTTTTTTTTAAATTTACGAATTACAGTTGATGGCGTTCAGGCAGGCTCGAACACCACTACGGGTTAACTTATTAGTGAGGTTCAGTTCGCACGCCACTAGTACCTAACTTAGTACTGGCGTTCATCCCGCACGCCACCACTACGACCTACTAGTGGCGCGAGGTTAGATGTGTGTGACGTCATGAACCCCTTTTTCGAACACCGCCAGTAGACCTTTTCCTACTAGTGGTACAACGACGAGTGTAGTGGTCCATCATCGAGCAACGAGCCAAACGGAAATCCCGATCGACACCGACAATATAGCCAGAAGAAAACGCACCCTATTATTCGTGTGTAGAGATCCACTCCCCACCAAAACCCCCACTACTGCGCCGGTACGTACATATCGCCTACCGGCTAGTACCAGACTCTGCTGTCCCGTCTGCGGACCTGCGCGGTTTCAGTTTCCTGTAGACGGCGTCAGCAGGCCGCTGCACGTACCGGTACAGCCTGCGCGTACGTTGGCCGGCAGCACCGGCCATCGTCTCATATGCACGTACGTACTAGTAAGTACGTCCACCTGCACCAGTCATCGTTTGCGCCGGACTCCGGTCCCCGCGCACGCTCCTGCAAATTTGCGCAAGCACAGGCTGCGATGATAAGGGCACGGAAGACTCTGCAAATTTTGTTCGTCGAGGCACTGTTATTTTGGGATCGTGGTCCGGCCTATCCAGTCAGCCGCGCGCAGTAGTGCGATCTAAACGGACAAAATTGGACAGGTCAGTTCAAAAAAAAGAGAGGAAAGAACGCTCATTGCTCTCCGCGCGGACCGATTAGGACACGGACCTTTTGGGTCTGGCCATTGGAGATGACCTGACAGCATGTACGTCGGTGCGCAGCGCGTGGACTTGCACATCATGCCGGCCAGCCGCCGTGGTGCCGTGCGGTTTACTCTAGAGAAGATCACTGTGGGGGATCAACCTTAATTAAACACGACGTGAGGGTTCACGAATCATGATTGTAAGCTAACAAAAGCTTACACAGCGAGCACTCACGCCTCGCCCGGTAGACGGTACTGGTGCGCTGACGATGCCGCGCAACTATCTGGAGCCTGGAACTCGCTTTCCGCGGGAGCGCTTTTGGTCTTGTTTATTGTGACGGAGATACTTGTGCTGCTGCTAAGCCGTCTGTTCCTTTGATTGTCATTACTACTGAAGGTTGATGCAAGCATGGATGGGAAAGTAAATTTACACTGGATTTTGCCAAATAAACTTAAAAGTGCGATTTGGTGGGATCTCACTTGACTTATTTCCTTGAGTTTTTTCTCTTTGCTGTCCGTGGCGGCATGCACTGCAAAATCTCTCTGAGTGGTCCATCCGCAGGCCTTGGACGAGGCAAACCGAAATCTCGATCGACGCCGACGCGGCCAGGAATAGCCAGAAAGAAAAGCATCGTCAGTCGTAGGTAGAGCCAAACCGCACCCTATTTTCGTGTCTAGAGACAACTCCCCCGTACACAGCAAAAAAAAAAAAAAAAAAAAAGACAACTCCCCCGTACTGCGCGGGTACGTACGTATCGCCCTACCCTGCCTGCCTCGTGCCTCGGCTGTCTCGTCTGAGGCCCCTGCGCGGTTTCAGTTTCCTGTAGACGCCGTCGTGCGCGGTTTAACAAAAGTTTACACAGTGAGCCTCGCCGCGCACTCACTAGCAGGAGTAGTAAGCTTTTGTTAAGCAATAATGATGATGCCGCGCAACTATCTGGAGTCTGCAAGGAGCGCTTTGGCTGTGTTTAATGGGTCCTTTTTGTTGGCTTCACAGCTCTCGCTGTCATGCGGTGGTGGCCGCAATAATGTGTTGGGTCAAGTGCTGTCTTTTTCAACACATCTTATACTAGTACTACTACTTCTCCTACAAAATGCTCTCTGAATCAATACAAAAGTATGTTGGGTTCTCTCTCCTGGCGGTTGTGTCCTTGACTCCTTGAGCTGTGCAAGCCAAGTACCGATCGACAGCATGTAGTAGTACACAGTGAACCGCTGGTGCGCATCGCGTGGGCTGCACATCCTGCCTGCCAACGACAACGAGACGCACGCCGGCCAGCTGCCACGGCGGTCTACTTCAGAGTTAGAGGGGGGGAGATCACGGCGGCGGGGTTGGGTGAGTGGAAAACCTTAAACACGACATGACGGTTGGGTTCATGTCTTCATAATTGATGCCACCGCTTCTGCTGCTGCGGCTTAACAAAAGTTTACATGTACTGAAGCTGAAGCCTCGCCGCGCACCCACGGCTCGCGCGGCAGTGCAATGATGATGTCGCGCAACTACCCGGCAACTATCTGCGAGGAGCGCTCTGGGTTTGTTTAGTGTGAGTGTGGTGGTGGTGATATTTGTGCTAAGCACTTTTGGTTAGTTGCGTCATGCATGGGTCCGGTGTGGCCTTTTTGTTGGCGTCAGAGTTCTGGCTCCCGCGTCATGCACTGGTGGCCGCAATAATGGGTTCGGGCAAGTCCTGTCTTTTTCAACACATCTTGGCTAGTATACAAAATGCTGCTGCTTCTTTAAATCAAATATACTCCAAAATGTTGGGTTCTCTCTCCTAGCGGTTACGTTCATGAGCTGTGCAAGTGAAGTACCGATCGTACTGCCACTAGTACTATATTTTAACTGGAGCTTCTATATTTGCCGATGATTGATTATGTCGCTGCAGTGTGTATGTTTTACATAACTTATTATCGCAGAGCCATCGCAAACCTATGTACCTTCCCTACACACGTGTCGAACATCAACACCCTGAAAATCTCAGAGCATCGCTTTGACATCTTCAACCAAAGGCCCGTGGATAGACCTATCTAGCTCCACTTTCTTCAGTTTTCCCAATGCACTCAAGCAATCAGACTCCAGAATCAACTTCTGAACCCCCCATCTCCTTAGCCACCGCGCTGCGCGATTACAGGCCAAAAGTTCTGCACGCTCAGGTTCCGAAATTGCAGGGAGAAAATGACGAGACCCAGTAATGAATCTTCCACGATGGTCACAAAGAATAGCGCCACCGCCTCCGCAGTTTTCCACCTGCCGAAGAGCTCCGTCCACATTTCCCTTCACCTAGCCCTCCGGGGGTGGGAGTCGGTGCTCCACCACCAGATTAGGCGTAGGCTGACATTGCCTTGCAGATACAGCCATCCATTCCTCCACAAGAAAGATGAATTTCCTTGCAGTACTGATACATTGTAAATGTATCTATAATTTTTAATGCTCCATGCTTGTTTTTATCTACTTTCTTGTGTTTTGTTCCAACGTTGGAGTATTTTTCATATGATTTCTTGGACTAACCTATAAACAAGAGCCACAGTGCCAGCTGCCTGTTTTCTGCTGTTTTTGGTTTCAGGAAAGTCAGAAAATAAATATTCTCGGAATTGGACGGGACAAAGCCTAAGTGCCTATTTTTTCAGAAGACTCACGGAGCCAGAATACGAGACGGAGGAGGGCCAGGGGCTGGCCACACCCCTCCCAGGCGCGGGCTGGGCCTGGCCGCGCCAGGGCCTGGTGTGGTGGCCCCAGGCACCCCCTCGGTCTCCCTCTTCGCCTATAAGAAGCCTTCTGACCTAAAAACTTCATGGGGTTCGACGTTTTTCCACGAAAAGTTCCGCTGCGCCGCCGCCACCGAAGGGGAGATTCGGGGGACATAAAGTCTCTGTTCCGGCACCCTGCCGGGACGGGGAAGTGCCCCCGGAGCCATCTCCATCGATCTCCACCATCATCTTCATCGACCATCCATGTTTCCTCCATCTATGAGTGAGTAATCCCCCGTTGTAGGCTATGGGGATGGTACGGATTGGATGAGATCGTTCATGTAATGGCATCAGATTGTTAGGGCATAGTGCCTAGTATCTCTATTAGTGCTTTATGACTTTGTTGCAACCTTGTTGTGCTTAATGCTTGTCACTAGGGCCCGAGTGCCATGATTTCAGATCTGAACATGTTATTGATTCATTATGATAGTATTGTTCTTGGTCTTATCTACAAGTTGTATACACACGTTGTTGTCCGGAACCTATGGTCCCGAAGTGACAAAAATCGGGGTAGCCGGAAGGAAAAGGCTTTGATGTGAGGATCACGTGTGTTCACGGAGTGTTAATGCTTTGCTCCGGTGCTCTATTAAAAGGAGCACCTTAATTGCCAGTAGTTCCCTAGAGGCCCCGCTGCAAACGGGCTGACAGGACAAAAGATGTTGTGCAAGTTCTCATTGCGAGCACGTATGACTATATATGGAACACATGCCTACGATTGTCTAGTATTTGGATGCTTTATCTTATTTATCTGTAATTGCCCTATGTTCTGATTGCTATGTGAATTGTCTTGTCCATGCAACGCCCGTCCATCCATCCCTATGTCTACCGCACTCGAATCCCACTGTTTACTGCTTTTGTTACTACTGTCTTTGCTTTGCTACTGCTGTTACTTTACTATTCCTACTATAAAATTGTTGCTACTGATAAACTGCTGTGAGCAAGATTGTTTCCAGGTGCAGCTGAATTGACAACTCAGTTGTTAAGGCTGGTAAGTATTCTTTGGCTCCCCTTGTGTCGAATCAATAAATTGGGTTTCACTTCCCTCGAAAATACTGGGATACACCCCCTATACTTGTGGGTCATCAAGTACATCCGGGGTCTTCTGTCTGAGCCGCCTCCCTTGCATCATTGTGTGCAAGCCAAATTTGGTAGATTGCCATCATTGCTACAACAAGCTCTTTCTCCTCCAACTTACTCACCCACTTCAACTACCAATTTGACAGATGCTTCTATACATGCACGCCCCTGGGAGGTTTTGGAGTTGCATACTGGTCAGCTGGCACAGAGCCTCCCAGGTCGATAACGCATGCAAGCATGACCAAAATCAATGCAAGAGAGTTTCATCTCTATCATAGATAACACAAGTAACATCCTCCTTTACCTTCCTTCTCTTCGGCTTGTATCCCACTGCTGACTCGTTTTTGACAAGTCGCCACAGGTGAACCTTGACTTTGTTTGGCACATTAGAACTCCCTCTGTTAAGAAATATAAGACATTTTAGCTTTGTGAAATGAGTTTAAAGTTCGATCAGACACGAAATCTGGTATAGTCGGCCGAGTTCCCTTTTCCTTTTTTGTTGAGTTTCGGCTCTCCTCCTTTCCTTGTCTCATCCTTCCAACCCCTGACATTTAGCCCAAGTTACAAGGAGAGATTCGTTAAAAATTATCCACCAATACGTTTATTTGCTAATATATTGGCTGGTCATAGTTTAGTCAAGAATTTAAGTGGGTTTTCTTGGATTATGCTATTTCCTAGGAAACTTTTATGATACTAAACCTCATGCCTTATCAAACATCTTATCACATTTTAAAGTTGGTTTATTCAGTAGCAGTGAAACCCCAATCGTATTAGTGGGTGCTCATCCTACCACCTGAGAGCCGAACGGAAAGCTTTGTTTTCCTAACTTAAGCTATGCATATGTAGACGCTTTTTAGTGTATAGGTTCACTCCGAACCTATACACTAAAAGACATCTATATACATTCGATTCACAAAGCTAAAACATCTTACAAGGATAATCACCTCTTGTGGTCATATGTTGTCACCAACGAACTTGCACCACCAGCCCTTCCTACCACAGTTGGAAGGCCCGAATATTTTTTAGAGAGGGCTTCCTTTTTTTACAAAATGGAGGGTGTACCGCCGGCCTCTACATTAAAAAGACGCATACAACCTTCTTTATTAATTTATTCAACAAAGGATAGACAAAGAGCATACATTAAAAAACCCGAAGCCACCACACAAGACCTACGGACCCGACAGGGGCTGAAAAACATGTCAATAAGGCCTTATGCCCGGAAAACAACGAAATCCCTCCATCAGCTAGGAACTGGGAAATATCGCATACCCTGAGACACCCACTAGGCGAAACGAGAGTGCTCATCCAATTTAGCAGGCTCTTAATGGGCACCTCATGTGCATGCTAAAGAAACCGTCACCACCCCCGGACCACTGAGAAATTTTCATGGTTAAGATCTGCATAACCTTCGCCGATCCTACCGACGCCGCCACCAGGCGCCGCTGCCCTGCGCGAGACCATCCACGCGCGTCTACCACCGAGGCCCCACTGCGGCAAGCCGTCGACGCAGTAGAAGAAGCAACGCTCCACCAGGAGAATCCACCAAGCATCTCGTGTTCCAAAATGATTCCCTCAAGAGAATGAGGGACACTGAAATGATGCCATCGTCCGATCCGGGAGACCCAGATCTAGGATTTCCCCCGGAACATCTGTGCGGGAGGCAGAAGAATCACATCAATGACACCTTCAACAAGTTAACGACGCCCGTAGACGCCGCCATCATCATTCCTGAATAAATCGGAGCCCGGCTCTCACCGACCATCATCAACGCCTCCAGATCCCCGCGTGCAGTAGCAGGACTGCCCGTGATCCGGCGGGATCCACACTGCACGTTGACACCTAGATGTGCCCAACCTGGTGACCACGAGTCGCCATGCCGCTGTAGCTCCGGGCTACGCCAAGAGAAGCCTTGATGGCCCAAAATATATCGAGCTCGTTGGGAAACCCCAAGAGGAAGGTATGATGAGCACAGCAGCAAGTTTTCCCTCAGTTATGAAACCAAGGTTATCGAACCAGTAGGAGCAAGAAAACACCTCCAAGGTGTTGTTTCCAACTTGAAATCTTGCACAACACAACCACAGAACTTTGCCCCCAACTTACAGTGAGGTTGTCAATCTCACCGTTTTTGCTGATAGTAATTGCTTGCATAAAGTAAATAGAAAACAGTAAATAGATTGTAGATTGATAGTAAAAGAAAGGACGGGGTCCATAGTTCACTAGTGGTGATTCTCCTTAAGATAGATGACATGTTGGGTGAATAAATTACAGCAGGGCAATTGACAAACATCGATAAAGCATACATGCATATCCTAATCATCTTGACTCCTATGAGATTTGATTGGGCATTATAACATTATACATAGACCGTAATCCAACTGCATCTATGACTAATAATCCACCTTCAGGTTATCATCCGAACCCACTCCAGTATTAAGTTGCAAGCAACAGATAATTACATTAAGTATTGAGTGTAAAGTAAACAATACGATTGTTCTATGAACAAATGATTGTTGTTTTCTTCCTAGTAGCAATATCACATCTAGTACCTTAGAGATTTCTGTCACTTCCCAGATTACTAGAGACATGAACCCACTATCGAGCATAAATACTCCCTGTTGGAGTTGCTAGCATCTACTCGACCAAGATAGCTACTAACAACGGAGAGCATGTAAGATCACAAATAGCAAAGACATGATAGAATCAATAATTAATCTGAAATAGCATTTCAATATCCATCGGATCCTCGCAAACACAACATGTAGGATTACAAATAGATGATCTTGATCATGAACTGAGCTCACAAGATCTAGACATGGTAGCACAAAGGAGAAGAACCAACCATCTAGCTACTACATGGACCCGTACTACAGGGATGAACTACTCACGCATCACACCGGAGGCAATCATGGTGATGAAGAAGGCCTCCAGGGTGAATTCTCCCCTCCAGTAGGGTGCCGGGAAGAGCTTCAGACCCCTCCCGATCTAGGGATAGAGATGACGGCGGCTACAGACTCTTTCGTAGAATTTTGATTGGGTTCTTAGGGTTTCTGTATCGGAGGCGATATATAGGCGAAAGGGGAGGCCGAGGTGGTGCCCTAGGCGACCAAACCACCCCTGGCGTGGGCCAGGCCTGGTCGCGCGGCTAGGTGGTGTGGCCGGCCTCTGGCCCCTCTCCGTCTCGTCTTCTGGCTCCATGCCCCCCTCGGTGAAATATTGACTTTGGCTTTTGTCCCGTCCAATTCCGAGAATATTCATTTTCTGACTTTCCTGGAACCAAAAAACAGCAGAGAACAGGCAGCTGACACTGTTGCATCTTGTTAATAGGTTAGTCCAAGAAAGTGTATAAAAATACTCCAAAATATGGACAAAACATAAGAAAGCAGATATAAAACAAGCATGAAACATCAAAAATTATAGATACGTTAGCAACGTATCAAGCCTCGCTGATGTGTGCCACACGCGCATCACGTCCTCCACGAGGCAACATCCCACGCTGCCGTCCCACACGCGTGGAGACGACATATCCTCCCCCACCACTGGGAATGAGAAGGCTTCTCCTGTCATAGCCCTAGCAGGGCGACGAGGGAGGGAGGGGGGGAGGGGTTGTAGGCGACGGGTAGGTTTCCCCTCCCGTCGCCACAAGGTGGACGAGAGGAGGGCTTCATATGAAATACCAATACTCCTTTTCATCACAAGCTGCGGTGTGTATGGTCGGATGAAGAAACGAATTATTTCCCCATGAGTTTTGAAGGAATATATTAGTACTTCATCTATCCGAAACAGGATGTTGCAGATTTGTCTAAATTCGCACAGCTTACTGTATATACACATGTGAATGTCACGAACAATTGGACTACTAGAATTCAGCACTGCAAGTTTGGTAGCACTATAGAATTACTAGAAAGTATTTTTCAACACGAATCCAACGATACTAATTATTTACTACTCCCTCTATCCCAGTTTAGGATGCTTATACTTGCAACTCGCATACCAAGGAGCTGCATGCAGAGCCGTGGGGAGAAACTGGCAGACTGAAATGCCCCCTCGCATGCAGCGCCGTACAACCTCCTTTCATTAAAGCGCATGCATGCATGCATTGGTCAAAGTTTGGAAATTAATTGTTTACTAAACAGGGGTAAAAGGGTCCATTTAGCTCTAGTTTTGGCTCTGCTACACAATGCGCATCCTAATTCAGGAATTCTGAGAAAAAGTTATACACGTCTTAAATTGGGAGAGAGGGAGTATAATATAATGAGGATATTGTTCCTCAAATTTAAGGAAGGGAGGTAGTAGTACTATTTCTCGGGGCCTATGTACGCGTGCTTTCATAGGGTACTTGGCTAAGGCCTTTTTCAATGGGTGTTTCTTAGCACGTTATCATAGGCAAATTGCTTATATGGCACTATAGTTAATGAAGAGAGAAGGTGAGGTTGTATCTTAGCTTAGCTACAAGCCTTGCACGGTATCATAGGCAAAATACATGGTTAGCCCAATCACATGCATGCATGTACCCAAAATTATTAAATATAGATACAACTATTAAGATACAATCCATTGTACTAGTTGTTTCTTAAGATACACCACTACCTAGGATAACGAGCTAAGAGACCCCCCATTGTGAAAGGCCTAAACCCATCCCCGAATCTTTGGACGTGCTAGCTAGGCTAGACCTAAACACCACACCTAGTCTCAAGCTGTGATCATGGGGTTTAGCAGTTCAAACAAAATTGCAGGTGGTCCTAGAACAGTTGGATCTTAATTTAGATAGGCTGTCCTGGGCAGCTCAAACGAACGAACCAATGGCAACAAACAAACTAAACAAAAAGCTCGCATCGATGAACCAACCAATGACAGGCAACTCCAATTAGAAACAGATGTTGGACAAAAAGGAGGTCCCTTCCAAGGTACGGAGTAATAATCAAGATTGACGTACGCATGCCTTGGTTCGGTACTGCTGCCAAGACCAAGCATTTCGACAATAGAATTTGCAGAGATCAACGCATTCGAACGTACCACGTGTAGCCGTGTAGGCCTCCGCGCTAGCTCACGCGACTAGATCATCGCTTTCTCTCGGGCGAGCGGGCGGGCCACCTATCTAGGGGAGATTCGGAGCTACCTCTTGGCCAATGGCGATCCGTCTAATCCCCCCTGCATTGGCTTATCCGTGGTCGACAGCGAGCATTGGCTGGTGATTACTACTTCTAATCCCAGACCGAGGTTCTAGCTAGTGACAGACCCATGTGACGGTCGAAACCTGTTGATTGGACATCAATGTCAGGCCTGTCGCTGTGTGGCCATACGCGAGGTAAAGCTGCCGCTGCTTAATTAGTCGTAAGTAGAAGTGGCTAGTTTATGCGCTATCAATAATTAACTTAACGCAATTGTTGCGATCTAGCGTGCGATTTGCGGCGTCCTCACCCGACTTGTTTTCTTGAGCTTTGTCTCTTTGCTGTCCAGGTCATGCACTGCATCTGTTCCGACTCACACAACAGGCGTGCGTGCGTGCCAAGGGTGGTGGTTAAGCTCTAACGGTTTCCTTTTTCTCCGAAGAATTGTTAAGAGGAGATGATGCTTCCACTGGCCGGGAGAAAAGAAGGAATCGGATCGAGGAGGCTACTTTGTCGAGTCGAGGAGGTGGTTTTCGCTCGCGACCAAGGCTGCGCGCGCGGCGAGCCACACCCACACAGTGGCCAAAGTATTCCGCCGGCCGTCGTGTCCTGCCGGACCGCCGGACAGTGTGCGCGCGTGCATCTTTCAAAACTTTGAGCGATGTGTGCGTGCCAGAAAGTAGAGATCCTTTGCAGCTGGTGACGATGTTGGGTACGTACGTGGGTGTCCCAACGGGCGTGACAGGCCGTGTCGAATGTTCCATGGACGAGCTGAACGGAGCAACGGAGTTCAGGAGGCAACGGGCACCTCTCTGTCGGAGAACACGCACGGATAAAAATGAACTGACGCACGCGTGTCGTGTCGGGGTCGCACTACCTCTCTTTCTAGCCGTCGTCAAAAGCCAGCCCGGATATGATCACACACATGTCCGGTGCACGTGTATGGGAGTACCGGTACTACTAGTGTCCCTCTCTTTTTTCGTGAGAGAAACAGAGCTTAATTTGCAACGAGCTGCAAAAATATTACGTCACTGTCGGAAGGAAACAGTGCGGTGGTGCCCCCACAATAAGTAGTGCATGGGGAATTGGAGCCCCGAGGTGACCCAGCGGACAACTCACACCGCGACACCACCTACATACGGCTGGCCTGTCCAAGTTGCTTCGACGACCGCGTGTCTGCACTCCATACGATCGATGATCCGTGTCACTCACCCGCGAGCAAGTTGCTTGCAAAGGGGGAAAGAGGCCGGCCGGGAGTACATCGTACCACACGGTCCACGTGCACAAACAAAGTGTCTCTCATCAAGCCAAAGTGCGCAGAGCTTTGGTCGTGTAATGGTATCATTACATTTTGCAGCATGCATTTTGTTCGTAGCACTACAATCCTTCTACTGTGAAAATTTGAAAATACTACTACTATAAGAATCTCTAACAGATCCCTCAAATTCGGGTTTGCGGTTTGGCGCTGTTGGATCTGAATCTGTTCTGCCTGGCCGCCCGACTGCAAAAGCATAGAAATACAGATTAAGCAGAACCACGCCACTAACGCACGAATTCAGAATAAACAGGCATAGTTTTCATCCGACCGCAACAGGAGCGGCCATAGCTGAACCCAACCGTCGTGAATCCTAGGCACGTGTCTTGACTTCCGATCGACCGACAAGCCTAATTTAATATTAATTTGATTAAAAAAATAGTGTCAGTAGTCTTGAAATACACTGTTTGCGCAGGCTTTGAATAATTCTTGATCCGCCACTGGCAGCAACAGCTTCAGCGGTAGTAGCAGCTCTTCCCCCTCGCATGATCTCTACCCTCCTCATCTCCCACCACTCTAGCTTGACATGATCCATTGTGTTTTGATTCACCATCATCACCGCGTTCTCCTCAGCCAAGATGGTTGCTTTTGTTTTTTGCTTCATGTAGATGGATCCTACATTCCTGAACTCTGCATTGCGCTCCGTTGCCACCTCAACCGCCTCTTATCTTCTTGATTCTTCTCGGCCCATTGTGTTTTCGCTTGCAAATGTTGAGCTACAAAAGTTTGTTTGAATTTCATCAATCTCACTCAATCTCTCTTGCTACACCTTCCTCTTCAACCCAGCCTTCACTTTCTTGGTTTCACCCGGTCTTCCTCTCTTGTTGAGTGCCTCATCATCTTCGTCATAATCATCATCAATGAAGTGGTGGCTCCTTTTTTTGGCAGAGGAACCTCTTGATCAAGCAACGCCCACTTGGGACTATGCTCGAGCAACTTCCAACAATGGAAGTGAGTGAAGAACTTCTTTGATGCTTCCATATGCTTGTATCTCTTGTAGTAGGCGATCCTAAATTCAACAAGCAAAATAATATGACCAACAAATCAACCAACCAAGGCATGCGACATAGTACGATCAAGATGGCAGTAATTATAGTGAAGGCAAACTCACATAGTCATCAACGTTCACACCACTTGGAGGTGCATTCCTCACTTGCTCAATACAAGCAGACCTACGGCTGCAAGGAGCCTTGATCACATCATACCGGCCTTGTAGAGATCACATTGTTCTTGTTGACTTTGGGGAAATGATCCGATGGTATTTATCTTTGATTCTTTGCCGATAATTTTTTCGGTTTAGATCATTCCTAGTCACTGCATCTATTGACACCATCTACCATGCCTTCACAAGTGCAATGCCTTCCTCTTTGGTGTACTTGGTTTGTTTATTAAAAACACATGTATTAACGTTTCCTATTAATACAATTCTAGCATGAGAAATAAATATTTATCATAAATATGAAATAAGATAATAATCATTTTATTATTACCTCTCGGGCATATTTCCCTTAGGGACCAATTGGGCCACCGCGACCACGAGAGATGCCCTCAGAGTCCATTGGAGCGAGGGCAGGCGAGGGAGCGGCGGCCGCCCAGGGGGGAGGAGATCGACGGTGGCGGCGGCGCGAGGGAGAGAACAGAGGATGCTGAAATGTCCGACATGGCAAGAGCTACGCAGTAATGTGGGAAACCGGAAATCTAGCCCACGGTCACGCATATATGCTTGTTTCCGATGGAGGTATGTTGTATCCCATAAAAAATCCGAGTTGATGGAATTTGCGCCATATGTGCGTCGCACGTTTCCTCCACCGAACCGCAAAATGACAGTTATTTTGCGGGTCAGGACGTTATGCGAGATCGGCTAGAGATGCTCTAGTGCAATTTAAAATATATATTGCGCGTCTGAAACAAAAATATATGATGTCTGAATCACCTAAGTACGTTCTGGTGTAAATAATAGCTCCGACAAGTACGTTAGCCTTATATGCTATACGTCTATCTCATCACAAAAGAAACCTCTAGAATCTATGAATAGGAACTTTGATTTAATAAATCAAAAAGGGCAGACGAAAGATTTGATGCTCAACTTTGGTAAATTGAGTGGTGGGTATTGGTTCTTTTCCAGCATGTTTGGGATCGATATGTAGTCACCACAGCACAATATTCTTCATGTTCTAATACTTTTATTTCTAGTCTGTGCTAGTTTAACTTGAATCTCATATTTAATTTATCATACCACAAAACGGTCCACATGCACAAAGTGTCTTTCGTCAAGCCAAGTGCACAAAACATTAGTGTTGTATAATGCAATCTCATTTTCAATATGCCTGAACCGTAGTACTTCTCTGCAAAATACTGAGTGTGCTATGCTTATACTAGTGTGCAGTGGCGGAGCGTGAGTAACATTATAGAATGAGCCAAAAAGATTAAATGGGAGCTGAGTGGGTCAAACAAAAATACTTGGTCAAATTTTATGTTTTTTTTGAATGGTCAAATTTTATGTAAAAAGGTGCTAAATACATAGTAGTAGTATGAAAAAAATCTTTGGCAAATGTGATATATTCTAACTAAGCTCCACCACTGCTAGTGTTCTATATTCTAAAATATATATTCTATGGCAAATGTTATGTATTCAAATTTCACATAAACTAATGGTGATGTCCCGAAAACATAACTCAATGAATATGACGTTAACTACTGTCAATATGCTACAACTAATGTCATTGCCCTAATTTTGATTTAATACAAAAATCTTGGCCAATCGAAACAAAAACATTTGCTGTCTAAATCGCTGAAGTATGTTATGTATAAATGGCTTCCGACAAGTAGCCTCACAACTAGTATTCATTGTAATATTTTATAACCCGAATCAAGACTGTAATATTATTTTGAAAGTACTTCTCTAGAGAAATATATGCATATGATTTCAACTTTCCAATAGAGCTATAACAACTGTCAAACGTATAAATGTTTGATTTTAAGACATGCCAAAACTTCACTTTTTTTTTCTTGTACCGGGTCGAGCATTTTGTTTTCCTTTGAAATCAACACAAAGCGAATCCTCGCCGTGGCACACGATTTTCCGTTGCAAAATGCATACCCAAGTGTCCAGCCCTATAGAATGTGATATAAATCATGTGAGGTCCCTGAACCTGTATCTTTCAATTTTGACACTTACTGTATTTTAGATGCCTCAATTTGCGCATTTACAATCTGCAAGAACACTCATACCTCAACAACTATTTGACAATACATGCCACGAAAATATACATGAGTGTCGTAGCTGTCTAGTTGACCTAGAAAATAATATAATACGAAAAAAAATACTATAGTACTACTCTACACGACATATTCGTAGTTGACCAAGTTTTGTCAATGCTGATTCTAAGACGTGTCGGTCCGAGCGTGGCCGGGGCAGGCCCAAAATTCCTACTCGCTCATTATGAAACGAATCAAGACGCAGCTAACCTAGAAACATCACATGGTACAGTTAAGTGCAAATTGGCCGCGCTTTTACAACGGCTGAGGATTAGTCAAGGACCATTACGTACGATCGGTGTGAGATTTGCCGCGTCCATGTAGCAGGATGTCTCCAACCGCCAGCACCCACCAATTACAAGACGAAACGTGTGAGACGCCCATTGGGTACCCGCTGCCTTCACCGAAAGCAAAAGCCAGGGGCTTCGCACGTGCGCCTGCCCCGCCTAGGGACGGAGCCCGTCTCATGACACTGACGGACGGGATATCACTGTGGGTCCGTTTGTCAGCGGTCTTCTCAGCTGAAATTTGTTCCGGTGTCGCGTCGTGTCGCCGATCTATCAAGCGACAGTCCAAAATTGATCAGTTCAGTTTTCCTCACATCTAAGTCAGACTGTACATAATTCTGATTTTCTTCATCTGAGGACTTATATACACCAAACCCGTTCATTTTCTCTCTATAAATCATTACCATCCGCACAAGTTCAAATACGTGTCGGGTGAAAACTCGTGAAAAATTACATTATCCACACCAGGGAAGCTTTTCTCCTGAATTATTGTCCATCATTCGCGGTTGGCTTTCTAAGGTTTGTGGATTAAGATATACTTTTAAGGTCCACAAATCAACACTTTACGAGACAATTATTCCTAGATTGAGTCATATGTTGGTTAGTGCTTCGCCTTTTCATATTGGAATCGTAAAGATTGTGGACAAAGTCACACAGGTTAGCTTGTGTTTCTCAGTGGTTGATAAATGCTACCGTAACAAGCAGGGCTTTCCACACAGTTTTTCTTTGTATCTTGGATTGCAACCATTAGTAACACAACTCTTACAAGAAATATCAGCAAATTAAAGCTTGCAATCTCAAAGAATTATGACTTGTTGGCACTGTTGCATACATTTTTGTTCATCTAGAGCAAGATTTTACTCCTTTGGAAGCACAAGAAACTGTTCTAAACGCATCCCGCCTCTCTAATGTATACACAACTTCATAGAGTTTTCTACAAAAGGGTTTCTACAGAGGCTCCATAAAAGGGTTTCTACAGAGGCTCTACAAAAGGGTTTCTTCATGGAGGGAGAAAGATTTAGGCTGCCCGCCTTCGGTGGCATGCCATCAAATTTACATTATGCTACATCGGTCATATTGAAGTCCATGGAGCCTAGCTTCATAGTGTTTCATCACATTGCCCACAGTGACAAAGGAACAAAAATACTACTCCAAAAAAAAAAAAACTCCTCCGCCTAGAAAATGATCTTGTAGATTTGTCTGAGATTCGCCTAGAAAATGATCTTGTAGATTTATTGAGTGTGGAAGTGTCGCTATGGCACTGTTTTCAATTAGAGAGATAAAAGTGTTTTTTGGTCTAATGTTCTCTCACACAAGAATTACTTGAGAAGACCCAAGCCGGGACCACCTGCAACGCATCGTCGCCAAAAATCTCCACGAAAAGGACCTGGTACGCGCACCAAATTCACATCTCTCCACAGTACTCGCACAGTGCCGTTCGTGATTCCGCAAAGATGATTCGGAGATTCCTCCTCCTCGTCGGGTCCCACTCGCCGATGCGGCCCATCCAGCCCGGTTCCAAACCCATCGCCGTCCGATCAGCATTCCCCGACGCGCCCTCGCCGTCCGTCCGTCGACGGCCAGGATCCCCGCATCGCCCCGCCCGAAACGTTTCGTAGGTCGACACTTTGCCCGCCAAATGGCAGGACCGGTAAATTGTTGGCGAACACCCGGGGCAGAACGGGTAGCGCCGATAAAACAAAGCGAGGGCATGGGCGTGATAGGCTAGCGCCAGTAGCCTAGCCCCGTTTAAGAACAAGGACTCGCACCCAAAAAACCACTGCGCGATTCGTCCGTCCGGATCAAGCGGCGCCCGTGGGAGGGGAAAAGCGATTCTACCCTGTTGGTCTGCGGCGTCTCCTCTCGGCTGGCGGCGTAGGGTTCGATCGCGGCGGGGTTGGTGAGCGGGTGGTGGCGGAGTTGGAGTTCGAATTGGATTTTGCTGGATTTTCGGGGGACTCCGGCGAAAGGTGGGGCGGCCCGGTGGAATTTCTGAAGTCTTCGAGGTGGACGCGGTGGTTGCGCCCGCGGTGCCGTTTTCGTGGAAGGGCGGCGAGGCTCTCCCACTGCCATTGCGTCAGGAGGCTGCGAGGTCGCTGCGGCGGGGAGGATTCCTGGAGAACGCCGCCGGAGTAAGGTGAGTCGCCGGGGTCCGATTCCATGGGTGCTAGTCTTGATTGGGGGCGATTTCGGCGCGGTTGGTTAGCTGCTGTTGCTGTACGGGTGGTTGGGGTGGCCTGGTCGTGGTGCGCTGGGGGGTGGGGCCTTCGTGGCCGTCGCCCTCCGCCTCCACCAGATCCTCCTCGGGAGTCGGGAATGCCAAGCCTCCCTGCTGCGCGCGCGGCTCCCGACGCGTAGCTCCCCATCGCGAGCTGCTTTGTTTCGTCAGCTCTCTGATTTCTCACGGGGCTCGATTTCTGCAGGTCGATCCGAATTGTGCGGCCGGGGGATTTGGGGGCGCGGTTTATGGCCGTGGATTAGATCGGGGAATTTCAGCTGGCTCCCGGTGCTGCGATGGCCGCTGATTCCAGCATGAGGTTCCACCACCAGGGGATCACCGCCGCCGCATACAACAATCACCACCACCACCACATGCTCTCCTTCCAATCCAGCAGCAGCGACATCAGCATGAGCGGTGGTGCCGGGATGGGATTCGCGACGCCGAGGACTATGAGTGGGACCAGCAGCAGCGCCGGCATGTACCTCTCCCCGAACAGCAACAGCAACAACGGTGTGTTCGGCAACGCGTCGGTGGTTGGGCCCTCGTCGAGGAGCTCCTCCGGGGACGGGTTCCGTGGCGGCAGCACGACTGCGTCCAAGTATAAGTTCGTCACCGGCTCGCCTTCTGAATGGAGTGACCGTGAGCAGAGTATACTCAAGGAAGGGCTTGCCAGGTAAACTCGATCCCCCTCCTCTCGCTGAATTACTGTTCCTTGCTTCTACTGTGTCTCTGGTGTTGCTTGTGCTCACGGAGCTTGCCAATTGGGTTATGCGGCAAGCTTCTTTTCCACCCCATGTGACGTGCTTAAGTTAATGGAGCATCAATCAACAAGTCTAAAGTAGGATTTGTGCAACTGAACCTTTTACCTTTTCAGGTTTTAGCACTGCCGAGCGCATCTCCTATAGCATCGCTTTCGTCATTATTTGGCGAACTGTAGGACTGCACTCGGTTTCTTTCATCCATATGCACTTAATAGCCACACTTTAAGTACTCTATGACCTGATTTTGCATTGCAAACAAGCGCACAAAATTCTAGCAGATTGATTCGCGTCAATGGAATCTGAGAAAGAAAGAAAGAAAGAAAGAAAGAAAGAAAGAAAAGAGAATCATGTCAAATGTCACCATCTGGCTTAGGCACCATGTCAATTAAACAAGCCACCTCCTTTCTGTTGCTAATTCTTTCTTCCATGGTAATGGTAGATATGCTCGAGAACCTAATATCATGAGGTACATCAAGATAGCAGCTATGCTGCCCAACAGGACCATCAGGGATGTTGCATTGCGGTGTTGGTGGGCTTCAGTTAAGTTTCTTCCAAGTTTCTAAGTATCTCTTCTCTGTACTTATTCGATTCCAATGTTAATGTATGTTCTTTACTGGTTTGGGAATGTCATCTTGATGAACTAAAGTTCTAATTAGATGGGCACTGAAATTTAAACAACTGGTGACTTCACCACAATCTCCTTCCTTTTCAGACAGGAGCTTTAAGCTTTTGTTATTTTATTTTTCCTTTTTTTCTGTACTACTACAGTACTACTACTGCCTCATTTTAATTTTATAAATCCCTACCTAGTTCTGATTTCCTGATATTTTGTACCTTGTAAGTATGTCTCATAAGAATAGGCAACTTGACGGATATATTACTTCTAAATGTTATACTACTAGATTGCCAGTTACCAACATGTGGATGAACTATATAAGGGGTTTAATAAACTAATCGTGTCTTGTCCTGGACAAAAAATTATGTGTCTCTCTGAGAAGAGCTGTGTTCGTGCAATTCCAACCTAGATATAAGTATCGTGATGCTTGGCATTTTGCTGCATGTACTGTTTCGTTCTGCTACGTATTAGTATAACACTACATGCATATAAACAACTATGTTTTGCTGACATGCGCTTATTGTAACAGGGCAAAGATAGAAGGAAGAAACCAGATGGTTTTTTTACAGGAAAAAAGATAAGAGACATGAAGGTATTTTTCTATTTACTGTTACATCATTTATAGCACAGTCTGCTGGTTGGGGCAGCTTTTGCGCTGTGGTGTATTTTAGTACTTCTTTTTCTAGTACCAGTCGGTTGTTTCTAATGAAGTTTTTTGACAGCCAATGCAGGACAAAATGGCTGCATCTGCCCCGATGGCTAATTTTCACATGGCACCTGCGAACAACTTGATCCCTTTCTCAATATCGATGCAAAGTCCAAACCAGCAGTGCCAAGTTCCAAAAGAAGGTCAGCCCCCACCTCTAACCTCTATTTATTTTCTTGTTTTTGTTTGGTATTTCCTAGTATTATCTTCACTCTGTCTGATAACGTTAAGGTTTTGATTCACTGTTTGGTCCAGAATTTTCACATTTTAGGTTTTGAATGGTGTCAACTATTAGAAAGGTATCCCTATTAAAAACTTAGCTAGCCTCAGTGTATCTTTTCATTACCTACCTGATTCAAACGTCACCTTTGGAGAATTAACATAAATAACGCTGATGGTTGACAATTCTCTTCAGATACTCTTATGGTCTGAGTGGAATTGAAGATTTCTTACAATTCAAAACACTCTTGGTTTGTTTAAGTTGATGTTTTGCTTGTTACCTTTGTAGTTAGTGCAAGCATCATCTGGAAGTAATATTGTGATGCCTTCTTTTGGTGTGTTTCCTAGATCCCAATGTAAAATTTTAAAAAAAGCAGCACAAACTCAAGCTAGTAGCAATATTTTCGGGGTAAACATTTTTAACATATGATTGTGGATCACTTAGCACACATTCTAGAACATGTTGGATATGTAACTCTCCTAAGGTTGCCAAGATCATATACTCATGTTAAACTATAGGAATGGAAGGTTCTTACTATGTCCTTGTATGAGGCAAAGATTCCATTACATTCCACACTCCTGTTTACATTTATTGTCATTGTTTTTCACTTCATTTAACTTCAGTACAACCCTTCACGGAGATATGTAAGAGATCATCTTCACCTTTAATGTTGTTGTGTGCAACTACCTTGTGTTGATCTTTTTCATCTGACAAGTCTTATCCGTATCCATTCTGAAGCATCAATAGCCACATGATTTCCTTAATTCTTCTAAAAATCACCCATTATCATCCTTTTTGAAGCAGCTGCTACCCTGGACAGTGTAACCCAGCAGCTACTGGAGCAAAATAATCAGTTACTTAACCAGATTGCTTCAAATATTGAAACGTTCAAGGTATGTTTGTTGATATGCCTTCCATTTTTGGGTCTTAAACTTCATCTTGTAATAGTACCCGAAGTGTCAATCAAGGAGCACACGGTGCCTGCCCAATGTCTGAATTTCATTGTGGCTGTTTGTTTTACATATTAAATTTCTCATGATCATTTGTTCACAAGTCCTTCCACCAAAAAATGGGCATCCAATTAATGGTATAGTAGTAGTGCCCTACCACTTGAATTTTCGAAAAAACTGAATCCAAGATTTATGTAAGTATATCTGAGACATCCTTTATGCCTGATACAGTGGTGCATTTCATATTTAAATTGCATGCTTCAGCAACATATGCTATTTGAAGTGCCCTTCGTTCTGGGTGCACTGTCTGTACTCTGTTGCCACTAAGTTTCCTTTCTGTTCTTTGATAACTTTAGTCTTCAGTGATTCTTGATCAAGAGAAATGATAGGGCTGTGCTTGTGCCTCGAAAAGCCTAGGATGGGAAAAATGCCATCTGCATTGAGTACTAATAGAGGAGTTCATGTGAAAAATGCCATCTGCCATTGAGTACTAATACAGGCTAGCATTTAATTCTGTTGGAACTTGTCGCTCTCATGGCCAACTTTCACAACTTTAAAAAACGTGATGAGCATGACAGGTGCACATTCTGCAATTATTTCATGCCTGAAGTTCTGAGTTTCTTGCAGGCGGAGGAGAACACGGGTCTCTTTCTTTGGACGAATAACAACATCAGAACAATTTTAACCAGGTAAAGCTCCATGATATGTGCAATTTTACATATCATGTCTTCTATTAATCTGAATGTATCATATTGCTGATGACTCAAGTAGCTGATATAGTGCAATAAGTAGTGGTAGCCTAAGGTACTCTTAAGTTTAGAAAACTTTATTTGTTGCTCTCCTGAGATCTATCTTTTACTGATAAATTATCTTGTGTAATGTTCTACAGCAGAACATGATGACCATTTCAATTACTAGTAGTTTGTAAAAATTGTAACAAGCTTCTGCTTACATTATTTCTTAATATTGTTTTGCAGAATGAGCGAGACACCTGGCATCATGGGTCAGATGCCTCCTCTGCCAGTGTTTGTACACGAAGACAAGCTCAATACACTTCTCCAAGTTGACAGAATGGTAAGAATATACAGCCTAGCAGTAGTAATATGCACAACACTTTATAACGTGTGCTGCGATGCTATAAGTATTTATTCACTTGAAGTGGTAGAAACAATGTCTCAACTGTGCAAACATTGTTTTTATACTGAAGGTCCAATCTTATGGGGCAGCACATCCCTCTCATATGAAGCAAGAACCTCGAAGCTAATGTGTGGCAAACAACGAGACCAGAACGACCTTCTTTCCCTCAGTTCCATAGCTGTGCCGTGAGGAATTCTTTAAAGCTGTTATACTGACCGAGCGACGGGAATAGTTGCTGTGCTTTGTACGAGATTACTTCCTACCCTTCCTGTTGAAGCTTGCTGAAGCTCAGGAAAGCGTATTTGGAGCGGATTCTGCAGTTGTGCAGGCTATGCGAGCGGATTGCTGCTGTTCCTCCAGCGGCCAACCACACAGATACCTGATTCGGGACTATAAAGTGACTGTAAATATTGGATGGCCGGAGGCATTCCCTGTTTTATTTTCTTCCCCAATTGGTCGTGAATACATTTTCGAAAAGGGCAGTATTTGAATTATTTCCAGTTTGCACTCTGTACAGTATGGAGCCATGCCATGATAACACATTGTGCCGTGTTGGTAAAACCAGCGAACGGTGTTCCACTGGGTGTCCTAGTTTGCATTAGTGCCCTTTAGTTTAGGCTTTCTAGCTAGGGTCATTGCCTGTTTTCTTCAACGAAAAGAAATGAAAAAAGAAAATCTAGGAATTATGTGTCTGAATCTGAGCTATTGACAAGAGTTATACAGTACAAGTTATGTCAAATAATTCTGAGAGGTGTTTTGGCTCCTGAGATCCAGTGATCTATTTTTAAAAAATAGTGTTTTGAAGTACCGAATTCCAAAAACAAATTATGTGAACACATACGCATGTTATCTACATATCTGTAGAGTTTTACTAGTTAATATGTTGTATTGTAGGCTACATAAAAATCACAAAATTGAGGCTTTGAAACGGCAAAAAAGAATTTTATTTGTCCTTCAACATTTGTCTTTTTAGTGATCTCATATGAAAGTAAATTTCGATGCAAATTTAGTTGTACATACTATTAAGTTTTTCTTTTTAAAAAATTTGGAGACATTTTTTAATCTTTTTTAAAAGAGCGAGATCACTGGAGCTCGGGAGTTGCAGATGATTTTCCTATAATTCTTAGATGTTATCTTTGATCCATTGCAGCAGCTTCATAAAATGCATACACAGGTTGCTCCACAATTTTTTTAGCAACGATACACCTCACGTCCTCACTCCAATGCTAGCTTGAGGATATACCAATGATAATACCTTCGGATAGTGTCTTTTTACTCCAGGTTCAAAGGAGCTTCTCCGGCTACTGCAATTTTTATTTTCATCCAAAGGAAAATTGTACTCACAAAAGCTAGTTCTACTACTCCTATATTGATTATCTGAGTGAAATTAGTGAAATTGCCTAGCACTTGCATAAATCAACTGAAGCCACTTAACTCAACAGGAAATGTTGGTTGAAGCACAAAAATGTTGCCCTAAGCAGAAATATAAAGGTTGTCAGCAGTCCTATCCCAGTGATTCGTCAGCACCATATACTCCCTCTGTCCACGAATAAGTGTACTTCTAGCTTTTTCTATAAGTCAAACTTTTTAAATTTTGACCAACCTTTTAGACAAATATACCAACATGTATTACAAAAAATCGTATATTATGAAAGGATATTTAAAAACAGATCTAGTGGTACTAAGTTAGTATCATAAATATCACTACGTTTCCCTATAAAATGAGTCAAAGATTATTAAATTTGATAAGACAAACTGTAGAAGTACACTTATTTACGGACAGAGGGAGTATTCCAAAGGCCACGTACATAATAAAAGAGAAACTGATACTGCACATTACAGATCGATTAAGGAGTACAAAAGAAGAGTAGAATTCAACTTATAAAAAAAGACGGAAAACTGTACACTCAAGAGAAAAGGCAAAAAAATATAGCAACCCATCATTCAAGTATCTGGACAAGATGCCAGCAAATGGACATCACCCTAGAACCCTAGCACCACCCAGTGAAACCATCCAAGCAGAGCACACCAATAATCCACATCTATATGCGAGGTGGTTGGCACAAAAATCTGCGACAAAAGCTCTTATGTGCCGTCAGACAATGCAACTAATGGTTACCCTCAGACGACAATCCGTGGCGGAAAGGCAAGTAACTGCCAAATACATATCTTTACAAGAAAGAAGAAGATTCAACTGGCAGGTTGATCACTGGTTGCCTTCTCCCTAATATTCGGCAGGTGGGACTTCGACAGTTGGTGGTAACTTATTTGCAGCAGGGCCCTCTGTTCGTGGTTTTTCAACTGACAGTTCTTCAACAGTCGGCAAGTTCCTCACAACAGGACTACTGACACCTGAGTCTGCAAGGCTAGTGCCGGGTTGGGCACTGTTGCCATCAGTAGGAGTCTCTTTGCCAGAATTAGGCACCATGTCATTTTCCTCATGTTGCCGTGACCCATTGAGAGCATTACAGTGAGGACAGTAATATGTAATGAATGCAAAGTCCTCTTTCCTTGCAAGACCTGCAAGGTTGCAATTGGTTTACTATAGAGAACATGACCAACATGATCTACAGGTAGAAACAGTTATAAGTTACCTACCATTATGCATATGGCAGTTTCCACATATTAGCGCAAAGCACTGTGTTGGATCTTCCCCTACAAGCAGAGCAGCCACCCGTGCAAGCCATCCTCCATCATTCCCAGCATGGCCTCTAAAGTGCTCGACAGTCCTCCGATCTGAAGTAGTGGGGCTTACGTTACCATCATATATACTTGTGCTGTCGGATGGGTCAGAGGCATGTATCTGTCCAGAGCCATGGGCTGAGTGGGCTAGTTTCCTTTGCCTCAGACCAGAAGTTTGTCCGGGCTGATCATTACTTTTATTTCCATCCAGGTTCAATTCATCTCCCAAAAAGATTCTCAAGCCAGAATCCGCACCCAGCTTAGATGCCAAAACACTTGCTGCAGCAGCCTTTGCAGCAGGGTCGAGATCATACCTCTGTATTGCCAAAATGAAGCATGGGTAACAAGTTAAACATGTACTGTTTTCAGGCGAGAAAAAAGGAATATAACAAAAGGTTTCTTTCATACACTAACTCCTGACCAATACACCGCTACATGTACAAATAGCACAATTGGTCAGTGATGTAATGGTGAAAAGATAGAGCCGCTCACCTGTATAAGCTGCTGGGTAGTGTAGTAATTTGTTCTCTCCTTCAACTCATCAATTTTGGCCTGCCTTTCAGCACGAAGCTTTTCAAGAGTATGTTGATCTCTATTATCAACTGCAAGACAGAGCAATGAACATCACAGTTCAAGCATTAAAGGTTAACCATACTAGCTAAAGCAATTGTCAGGTAAATGATCATGGTACTTCACTTAAGCTGTTTTAGAAAGTATTTTATTAAGCCACAATTTAATATATGCAACGAGAGTGTTGAAATGATTTTTTGTCCCAACATGAAAAACTAAGTGATGTATGTAAGTCGTATTCTATATACTACTGTTATTAACTTCAGTCACCATAGAAATGATAACTACTCCCTCCGTCTCAAAATATATGTCTCGGATTTATCAAAATTGAAATGAATCTAGACACTATTAGGATATAGATTCATCCAAATTTTGATAAGCTTGTGACATTTATTTCGAGACGGAGGGAGTAGAACCCAATGTCATCTTCATATCTGCAACAAACAACAAAACGAACACACATAGAACAGGGGATGCCGAGGCAATTTACTTACGCCACTTTGTAATGCTTGTAATAGCTGAATAGATGATAGCAGCTAAAGCAGGAACCAAGAACATGGGCAGCACCCGAGCTGCCCTCATCTGCCAGCTGATGTCTGGAGATCTCGTGGTCATAATCGCATATCCAACAGCCGCAATCTGTGCAAGAGGAAGATTATAACCCTGTAATCCACACAATAAGCCCTAACAGCACGAACTAATTGTCCCCTCTGGAAGCTGTAAACTGGAGCACGCAACGTACCGACCTAATGGGAAATACAGCACAATTACCACAGCATGCTACGCCTCTGACTGAAAGGATGACCTGATCACAAATTCAGAACATGCTACGTCTATGAGATGCTCACAAATTCACAGCGCCTGCGTCTCTGAATTGTACAGCCAGCGCGCTATGAACACGAGATTTACACAAAATTGCACAGCCAACCCTGACCGGCGATTAATCTGTTCACTAATACCAACATCCAAACATTTGCTGCGATGGGAGAGAAACAGAGGGAGATCGGGAGGGGGGAGGGGGAGGAGGACCTCGAGCGCGGAGGCGAGGACGAGGACGTTGTGGGCGTTCTGGCGGGAGGCGCGGGCTCGGCGGTGGACTCGGGAGCGCAGGGCCTCCTCCTCCTTGGCGAGCGCCTTCAGCAGCTTCTCGACGTCCTCGCGGCCCCCGAAGATGCCCTTCCAGACACGCGCCACGAGCCCGCGCTGCCTCCGCTTCTGCGCGGCCAGCGTCTCAGGCGGCGACCGCGGCATCGCATCCCCGTCGGCCATGCCGGTCCGGATCGGGATAGGATCGATTAGGACGACGCAGACGCAGACGCAGACGCCGATGCTGAGTCGCCGCCGCGAGGAAGGCAGGACGAAGGGGAAGGCGACGCGACGCCGGAGAGAAAATTCGCCACAAAAAAAGGCCTCGTGTCGTGTCGTGTCCGTGGCGAGGCGAGGTCGGTGCGTACGTGTCGCCTCTTTCCCTTTTTCGACAGTGGTCGTGTGGTTAGGCCAATATTCGTTTTGTTAGGTGGACACGGTTCATGCCTAAGAATATTGGTCGTGTTGCCCACAAAATTCAAATTCGAATTCAAATGCAGTCTCCATGAATCCAGCAGCCTCCATGATTGGTTTTCAAATGGACTTGAGCTACACTCAATCTCGTTTATTCTTGTGGTCATGTCGATGTCTTAATATTGCGTTTGTGCTGATCTGGTCGTCTACAACTTTCTTCGTGCATAAGGGCTTGTTTTATTATACTGTTTTCTAGGGGATTAGCAGGATAATCTCCACCGGGATTGGGTGGATCCACTCCCGCCATCAAATCCCTCGAAATTTCTTTCTTCCCTTTCAATTCCTGTCTTGAAAAACGTGGTTGGGGCGAGCTGGGTCCTGGGTATATGCCTCCGTGAGTCACGATCCATCGAGGGTAGAGATTCGAAACGCGAGGGGAGGGTCGTGTTTCGATCTCAGGCCTTTCCTAGTGTTTCTGCAGGGATATTTGGGGCTTAGCCTGTCTAAACCCGGGCTGCAAAACAGGATAATGAAAATTCTCGGGGATCTCAGGGTGGCCCGGGAAATAATCTGAAAAACCTACCAATATCGGCCTGCAAAACAAGGCCCAAGCGTGTGAAATCGACTTACCAAACTTAATTCCTTCGTGCATAAGCATCTGAAACGCCCACGGTCCTTTGGAATATTGTTTTTGTTAACATTTCTTGAAAAGACCATTTTAATCCAAAAACTCCGTATGTTACATTGAAAATCACATCAAGACACCATAGGTCCATGTTTTAGACATCTCCACCGGATCGATCCAAACGATCACGACATGTTTGATTGTGTTCAAAAGTACACGCGGATCAGAAAAACCCACTCCAGAGGCTTGACCCGAAAGGTCACATGCGTATGGGGTGACCCGACCCGTTCTTGTCCCAAATCTGGTCAAGGAATGCATCTGACTCGACGTGTCACAGACCGACCGTGCCCCCAACATATGCATCGGGCCCATCCAGTACCGAGCCACTGCTCTGTAGCACCCCAATAAAACCACTATTAGAAAATCGCTTGCTATTTCTATTTTATGCATCATAATGACCGCATGCTCATGTCATCATGCCACATTGCATTTGAACATCGTCATCATCATGCATCTATTTGTCTAAAATTATTTTCTAAAAGCCTATCTTTGTTTTCTAAATATCCCGGTGTTATTCAAATTAAAACCCGGTCCCGTCCGGATATTTTTGTTTGTCTAAAAACTTATTGTAAAAGCCTTTTCAAATTAAAATAAATAAAACCATTTTTGTACCGGGAAAGACCGCCACCGGCCAGGCCCAAAGGGCCTGGCTCGTAGCAGCCTACCATCCCAGCTAATCCTGACCCTAGGTCTAACAAGACCTAACCAGCTAAACCCTAACCCTAACCCGACACCCACACCCACCACTGCCCCGCCGCCACAACACACATGCTGGCTCGCACCGCGCGCGCAGCCCGCTCGTCACGCTCGCCCCCCGCGTGGTATGCATGCAAGCCAGGGCACCACACTAGTACGCCACGCTACTGCGGCACACGGTACGCATGCGAGCTTCGCGACCCACCCCGCGCCCCACTCACGATCGATCCCCCGATCCCGCAAACCCCGGCCCTACCTCGACCCACCCCGATGCTCCCCACCTACCGCATCTTCCTCTCTCCACCCCGTCGCTCTCTGCCTCCCTTTGCACGCTGCCGCCCTCCTCTCAGGCCCTGCTTGGTGCCGCCACCGGCCGCGCGTGGTCGCGCGTCCCCAGCCACCGCAACACCGCCTTCCTTCCTGGCATGCCACCATCCATGTCGTCCTCCCCGCGTCGCGAGCGCTGCGCCCGGACGTCCTTGTTCTGCCATCGCCCCAGAGCTCCCTTCGTTATCATCGCTGTCTGCGGGCCTTGACGAGGCCACCTCCCTCGCCGGCCCTGAGCACCCCGTCGCCGACCCGCGTCCCCTGTTCCAGCCCGACTCGACCTCGCCCTTCGCCACCGGCATGCCCTCCCTCGAGTCCCTGCTTCCGCACCTCCTTGCCGCCAGGAGCAGCCGCCCTCCTCTCCATAGGGATCCCCGCCACCTCAAGGATGCAAGCACGCTGTCTCTCTGCCTCGTCACCGACCCTACGCCCCGTGAACCTCTGCCGTGCATGGGCCCGCCTCCGTTCTCGTCTCCGGCGCCCTCTCCTCCGTCGGCCGCGTCTCCACCACGGACGGCCTCTCGCGTGCGTCGCCCCTATGAGCTCCTTCCTGCGAGAGCGCCGCCCCTTCCGCTGTTTTCCCGGTCGCAAGGTGTTCGGGTTAATGCCCGAACGGGACATGGCCTTCCTCGCGTTGTGCTTTTGGTCTCTTCTGTTCGGTGTGTGCTTGATACCGTGCGTTGTGTTGTGGCCCGGTAAAGACTGCAGCAAGCCTCTTGAAGCCGACAAGACCGTCACCAAGATCTCCTGAAGTACACATGTCCTCGAGATGGCATCGAGAACTACCAACAACTACAAACCCGCCATTGGTAGCAAGTCTGAATCGAGAGCGATGAAGCCGATCCGAAGACCCCGTACCCGAAGGCCTTTGTCGCGAAACGCCAAGTTTTCCTTCCCGGGACGCCGTGACCTTCTTCACGGATCCGAAGACCGATCTTGTCGACCACAAGACCGATCCCGCCGAGACCGAACCTGAACCGCATCGAACCAAGATCACCAAACGCCAATGTGTGTCCCTGATCTGATCCCCTATTTTATAAATGCCATCTATATAAATTGTTGCATATTAAATTGTTCAGACTTGCATGCCTATTGTGGGTGTTTGGGGCTATTTCGATGATTCACCTAAATTAAATATGGAGACCATATGCGGGCTATTTTAGTCTTATAATGGTTCCATTTAAATTTGAGTAGCGAACCCGTGCCATGTTTTGCCTTGTTCATACAACATTTAAATTGTGGGGTATCTAAACAACATGAACCTATTAATTAATTGTCGGGACCCCGGTTTCGCTTAATATTGCCTAGTTGCATCGCACCTTTGCCATGTCATACATGCATCATGCCTGATCTTCTACCGTAGTATTAAATAGTGCATCCGGTGTTTCTTTTAGTGTTTGCTTCTTCACGGATTATGCCGTTGAGTGGATGTGAGTATCGACAAGTTCTTTGGATAATGTATCTTTGGCAGTGTTTCCCAGGCGAGCATTCTCCCCCTTTCTACCTATTTTGCATTTATAGTCTTTATTTCCTCGTGTTGATCTATTGTTATCCGTGTCGCGATGCTTTAGTGTTCCGTACCAAATATATTCCGTGCAGCCTTTATATTACCTTGGACACCTCCTATTACCTGTTCTTTGATAGATAGATGGTCTTGCGAGTCGTAATCTCTTGCTCAGGTGTGATCCCGTGTCGTGAAGTACCACACAGTTGTTGGAATGTTGTCATATGCTTTACGGTGGAGAGGATTATGACTTTAAATACAACTATTAAATTGCTGGGATAACTAATGAAAGAGGCACCGGTGGGCAATATATGCAAAATTTGGTTTTTCATGTGCACTTGTGTCCCGTAGGCCCCGAGTACTTGATACCTGTTCCTTAATCATTCGCACTATCCACATCCGGGAGACCCTATGGATCCCACTTAGCCAGAGCTTGATTCATTTCTTATTTCTTGGGGCCACAAACTAGTTTGGGGCTTTATTACTATCCTGTACTTATGCCATGCTTTACTGCTTTATTTACGATTGTGCGTGGAGCACCTGTATTGTTTAGGAATTGCGGAGTGTTTTCGCGGTATCGACAAGCCCAATCACACTTTCGGGTTTCCAGTCGTTTACAACCTTTGGCGCAAACCTTGGGTCCATCTTGGAGTCGGCCAACTTTGTTGCGGGTAGCTTAAAGGGGTGGCCCTGATATATTGCAAATGTATCTATAATTTTTGATGTTCCATGCTTGGTTTTATCTACTTTCTTATGTTTTGTCCACACTTTGGAGTACTTTTCATATGATTTCTTGGACTAACCTATTAACAAGAGCCACAGTGCCAGTTGCTTGTTTTCTGTTGTTTTTGGTTCCAGGAAAGTCAGAAAATCAATATTCTCGGAATTGGACCGGACAAAAGCCAAAGTTGATATTTTCCCGGAAGACTCACGGAGCCAGAAGGAGAGTCGGAAAGGGGCCACAGGGTGGCCACACCACCCCATGGCGCGGGTCCCCCCAGGCCACACCAGGGCATGGTGTGGGCCCCTTGGCCGCCCACCGACCTTGCCCTCTGGCCTATAAGAAGCCTCCCGAGGCATAAACCCTAAATCATCAATCAGAAATCCACGAAAAGTTCCGTAGCGCCGCCGCCAATGAAGGGGAGATTCGGGGGACATAAAGTCTCTGTTCCGGCACCCTGCCGGGACGGGGAAGTGCCCCCGAAGCCATCTCCATCGATCTCCACCACCATCTCCATCACCATTGCTGATTCCCATGATGATGAGGGAGTAGTCCTCTCTCGAGGCTAAGGGTTCTACCGGTAGCTATGTGTTCATCCCTCTCTTTATGCATGATCATATTGTGATCATGAGCTCTGTAATCAAGTAGATCTACCTTGCTACTCAAGTGCTTTAATAGATCTCTGCTCTCCCCATGTGTGTGAAAGTGACAGCATGCACACCATGGTGGCACTTAGGCTAGAGATTACAAATACTTGTTATGAGTTATATTTGGAGTTGGATGTCTTTATGAAATTGTGGTGTTTGTTGGACCGATCTAGTGCTCAAGGTGATAGTGTGGGGTTTTCTAGATGGGGAAGGCTTACTTTGAGGTGTGATGTTATAGCTCTACCATCGATTAGAGTGTCCAACCGGAGAGTAGTTCAGTGTAGTATCATAAAGAAGAATATATTTATATGAGAGTGTTCACTAGTGAAAGTATGATCCCTAGGCCTTGTTCTAAGCATTGATACACCGTTTGTTATTAGATCTGTTACATGTTTGCTTGCTTCCATCTTTATTTCAGTTTGCCTTTAGTCTCTTGCACGCCATCAAGTTATTTTCTAGCACCGTTGTCTTTTATCTATACCGCTTGTATTTCACTATCTCTTCGCCGAACTAGTGCACCTATACACCTGACAAGTGTATTAGGTGTGTTAGGGACACAAGAGACTTCTTGTATCTTGATTACAGGATTGCTTGAGAGAGAATACCTTTGACCACTTCCTCCCTGAGTTCGATAAACCTTGGGTGATCCACTTAAGGGAAAACTTGTTGTTGTTCTACAAACCTCTGCACTTGGAGGCCCAACAACTGTCTACAAGAATAGAAGTGCGTAGACATCAAGCTATTTTCTGGCACCGTTGCCGGGGAGGTAAGGTAAAAGGTATTCACACCAGAGGATTAAAGAAGAAGAACCTCCCACGGCAAACGCCTATTTTCTGGCGCTGTTGCTGGGGAGGTAAGGTAAAAGGTACTCACATCCTCCGGTGTGAGTGCTCGAAGTTATTTCCTTTAGATTCTGCAATTTTGGCTTTTTGTTTCTTGTTTTCACTAGTTAGGCTTAATGGAAAACAACAACAAAATTAGAGAGCTTTATAGTATTTATCTTGAGTTAGGACATGAAGTGTTTGAAGAGAAAATTAAAAAACCTATGGAACTTTATTTGCATGCTAATAGCAATGTTATTAGTATGAATTATTTGAACACCATTATTGCTAATGCTATGGAAAAGTCTAAGCTTGGGGAAGCTGGTTTTGATGAAAAATGATCTTTTTAGTCCCTCAAGCATGGAGGAGAAAGTTTACTTTGATGATACTATGCCTCCAATATATGATGATTACAATGATGAATATGATATTTTCAGTCCACCTACTATTGAGGAGAAAATTAATTATGATTACAATATGCCTCCTATATTTGATGATTATGGTGATGAGAATAATAATGATAGCTATTTTGTTGAATTTGCTCCCACTACAATTAATAAGAATGACTATGCTTATGTGGAGAGTATTAATTCTTTTATGGATGTGGCTCATGATAAGAATGTTTTATGTGATAGTTAGATTGTTAATTTTATTCACGATGCTACTGAAAGTTATTATGAGAGAGGGAAACATGGTTTTATGTATCTCAACAATATTAAATTTCCCCTCTTTATATTGAAAGTCTTGAAGTTGCACTTGTTTTGCTTTACTATGCTTGTTGCTTTGTGCTTTCATGACTTGTTTCTTTACAAGATTCCTATGCATAGGAAGTGGGTTAGACTTAAATGTGCTTTGAATTTGCTTCTTGATGCTCTCTTTTACTTCCATTCATATTTCTTATGTGAGCATCTTCTCAAACTATCATGCCTAACTTAAAGGCGTTAAAGAAAAGTACTTATTGGGAGATAACCGAAAAGTTTTAGATGAGTCTTGGAAGTTATTACTTCTGTAATAACCTCTCCTTATCCTTTTTATTTGCTTTTTGTGCCAAGAGTAACCTCTAATGAGAGAGAAGTAATGTTTGGGAAAGTTGCTGTCCCGAAACAGATTTCTGTGCTTCACCGTAAAAATTCGTTTAAAATCTCTGTACGTCCTTTTGAGGCGTGAATTTTTGTGCTTTTGCCCCAGGTTATTATCTAACATTTTTTAGTTCAACACTTTTTGATTTGAGCAACAGAAGGTCTTCTAAAAAAATTGTCTTTACTTGCTGGTCTGTTTTGACAGATTTCTGCCATTTTCTACATTTGCTTCTTGTTGGTTCCTTCTTGAGTTCTTTTGGGGAATTGAGCTTTTTGAGGGAAGTGCTACAGTAGCTAGTGTTCTTGATTTTAGTTTGCTTGGTTTGCTTAGTTTTCTGAATAAATTGGTTGTACCCCTCTTTCATGCATTGGTATTCAAATAGTTTGGTTTGGATTGAAAAAGAGTAGGAAAGTTCATGCTTAAGTGGTAAAGAGAGCTTGTTTTTCACTGTGGCCTATGCTTTTTCATGCCATGCTTGATGTTGTTTTGGCTTTATGCTTAGTATTCTTTGTTGTAGCATGACTTGTTATAAACAATTGAGATTGCTTAATGTGCCTTGGATGAATCATGCGTTGTTTTAGTATATTAAAGCATAGTATTGTGGTATTCTCCTTTGATGCTTTATTTGGGTTGACTTGGCGCATGCTCACACCATGTTATGACTATCTCAAGTCACCATAGCCTTTATGATCCTTTAGTTTTCAACTTGTAGTATCACTTTATGCTTTGATCAATGATGTTTTGTCGCTCTGCATGATTATGGCCATTATTGCTCTCTTAGTTTGTCGCTCCCAGTCTTTTGCTAGCCTCCACAACCAAGTATTAGTTCCACTCATGCATCCAACTCCCTAAACCAAGTTATTCCAAAGAGTCCACCATACCTACCTACTAGCTTATGCTATTCCAAGTATATTCATGCTTTTGTTTACCTTCTGAATTAAACTTGTTATGAGAAAACTAGTGATTAAAGCTCTCACGAACTTGATGGCACACTTTACTTTTCTTGCCCTTAATAAACTTGAACCATTGTGTCGTCTATGTTGCATATGATTGCACTTATTTGTTGGGAATTAGCAGAACCATGTTGTCATTGGGAACGCTTTCAACATTGCACTTGGTACTTGTACCTAGTTGATATCATGCTCTTTTGTCTATGGATGTCATCGGTGTGAAATGAAAGGGGAGCTTGTAAGTCCATGGAGTTATGTATATGTGTTAGAGAAACGCCTGGGCCGCTGGTCTAATCCATGCTGACATGGTGGAAACCTGCAGCGTAACCATATTGAGCTATCGATGAAGCATTCTTCTTATAAAAAAAGAGTCCTATATTGAGAAAAAAGAGAGAAAGAAAAAAAAGATTATGAAAAGAGGAAAGAGAGAAAAAAGCACCATATTCCCATGGTAAATAAGAAGATTGCTGAGATGCTCGTTGTCTGCTTGCCTTGTCATTTTGATATGGGGATTCTTCCGTATCATCGGGCAAGGGGTACCCCGTTGGCGGTTCTTTATGATACACATGTACTTACGATGACAAGAACTTACCGGTGACTAAACTTGAGTAGCATGAGGAGCGACCCTCGTATTCAAGGGACATGAGATTTCTAACTTATACTTCGTCAAGCATGTACACCATAGTTTGTTCACTTTAACCTTAATCACTTCAAGATGCTTATGATAGGGGCAATGAGAGCTGAAAGCTATAAGTACCATAATTTTTGGAAGCTCTTTATGAGACTTGAATCCCTACTTCCTTTTATAAAAAGTCCTTTCTTCCACCATTATATTGAGTCTCCAAGACTTGTTGATTGATGCATAGCTTTGATATTACTTGTTTTACACTATTTGTATCTAGTCACTCTTATAAACTTTGAAGGTGTCCTATGCATTTATATTTGTTACTGTATGAGGGACAAGCTGAATGCCACTATGCTATGTTTTCTTTATGTGAAACAAACAAACGTCTTGCAAAGCATTGTTATTCATGAATCTTTTGTTTGTGCCTTTTCATGTTGCAACATAGTTTCTTTGTCTTATTGCTAGAACTTTGTCTTTCATGTTATGATTGAAGTACTATGATCCTAGCTTTGAATGTTTTTACAAATACTCTGATCAAGTCTTTGATGGTGCATGTCACCTCAAAAATTATTCTTTATTTTTATCACTTACCTACTCGAGGACGAGTAGGAGTTAAGCTTGGGGATGTTGATACATTGCAAATGTATCTATAATTTTTGATGTACCATGCTTGGTTTTATCTACTTTCTTATGTTTTGTCCACACTTTGGAGTACTTTTCATATGATTTCTTGGACTAACCTATTAACAAGAGCCACAGTGCCAGTTGCCTGTTTTTGGTTCTAGGAAAGTCAGAAAATCAATATTCTCGGAATTAGACCGAACAAAAGCCAAAGTTGATATTTTCCCAGAAGACTCACGGAGCCATAAGGAGAGTCAGAGAGGGGCCACAGGGTGGCCACACCACCCCATGGCGCGGGTCCCCCTAGGCCGTGCCAGGGCATGGTGTGGGCCCCCTGGCCGCCTACCGACCTTGCCCTCTGGTCTATAAGAAGCCTCTCGAGGCATAAACCCTAAATCATCAATCAGAAATCCACGAAAAGTTCCACAGCGCCGTCATCACCGAAGGGGAGATTCGGGGACAGAAAGTCTCTGTTTCGGCACCCTGCCAGGACGGGGAAGTGCCCCCGGAGCCATCTCCATCGATCTCCACCACCATCTCCATCACCATTGCTGATTCCCATGATGAGGAGGGACTAGTTCTCTCTCGAGTCTAAGGTGAAGGGAATATGCCCGAGAGGCAATAATAAAGTGGTTATTATCTTATTCCATGTTTATGATAAATGTTTATTTTACATGCTAGAATTGTATTGATCGGAAACATCAATACATGTGTGTTTAATGAACAAAAAGGGTTCCTAGTTATGCCTCTCTTATAGACTAGCTTGTTGATTAACAAGATGATCAAGGTTTCCTGATCATGGACATTGGATGTTGTTAATAACAAGGTCACACCATTGGTGGAATGATGTGATGAACATTCATCCGAAGTATAGCATTACGATCACAGTCATTATGTTTATATTGCTATAATATCATACGAAGTAATCTTTATCCTTAGACCATGAGATCATGTTAATTGCTAACACCGGAAGAGTATCTTGATAACATCAAACGTCACACCGTAACAGGGTGACTATAAAGGTGGGTTCAGTGCTACGAAGGTGTTATGTTGAGGCTCATGGATCAAGAGTGGGATTTGTCCATCCCGATGACGGATAGATATACTCTGGGCCCTCTCGGTGATATCACATTGAAATAGCTTGCAAGCAAGTGATGTGATCACTAGAATGTTATATCACGGGAACGGGAAAAGAGTGCATGTCGGTAACGAGATCAAACTAGGTATGGAGATACCGATGATCGAATCTCGGACATGTAATATATCGCGGGACAAAGGGATTTAGTTACTAGCGTTAAAGGTTCTCACGATCACAGAAGTCATCGTTGAATGTGTAGGAGTTAGTATGGATCTCCAGGTCCCGCTGCTGATTATTGATCGGAGAGGGGTCTCGATCATGTCTGCATTATTCGCGAACCGTAGGGTGACACACTTAAGGGATACCGACACCATTTGGAGCAAATATGTTTCAGATAAATATTTAAGAAAGCGCTGGAATTATTTCAATAGACACCGAAACTGTTTTGGGTGAAAATGCTGAAATTGGTTCTGCATGTAATATTGAAATGTTGCAGGGGGTTTTATGTGAATGTTTGTTAATTAAAGTAATTAACAAAATTCTGAATAAAAATAATAAAAGAGTTTTATTAAATGAGAGAGCATTAAATTTGGAGAAATTTAATGCATTTAAAGTGGAGACTTTAAAAGAGAATGTGAAGGGGCATTTTAATGTGGAGGGGTTACCACCACATGAATGGAGGAGGTGAAGGGTCACCCCCTCCATGCGCCGGCCATGAAGGAGGGGCACCCCCCTCCTCCTATAAAAGGCCACCCCCTCCTCACTTCTCACTCACACCTCCTTGTGAAGGATCTCTCTCCCCCTCTAGTATTATTCCCCCATGGTCTCGGATTAGCGAGATACATGTTCCCGGTGGCTTTATCTGGAAAGGAGTTGCTGCTTCCGCTGCTTTGCTGGAGCGAGGGATGGAGGTTGTAGGGGTACTAGACGTGTGTGCGATCACGGATGCACCGCTGCTTTGTGGTGCTGGAATTGGTGGTGCTAGAGCTGGATCTGATGGACGTGCTGGAGCCGAACCTGCTGGACTTCATCACGATCTTGAGATCGGCAAGTGTACAACTACATCAACCACGAGTTCCTACTCGTTAACAAAGCTCGTTGTCTACGAGGGTAAGTTCTCGTTGAATATATGTCCACCCGTTGCTTTGTACCTAGTAGATAGATCTTGGCGTGTAGTTCACACCGTAGGAATTTTTTTGTTTTCTATGCTGCGGACCCAACAGTGGTATCAGAGCCTGATCTATGCGTAGGTGCTTAGGACGGGTAGTACACATATGTTGATATGTGGGCGATGATGATCATGTTATTGCATCTTCTATGTATTTTGGATATTGGTGGCATAGTGGGATGAAGCGGCCCGGACCAACCTTACATGTCATCGTACATGAGACCGGTTCCACGACTGACATGCAACTTGTTTTGTATAAGTGGTTGGCGGGTGTTTGTCTCTCCTACTATAGTCAATATCTGATTTACAACGAGTTGCTAATAACTTCGTTATCCTCGTTGTGGTTCATGTTCGTAGGTAAGAACGGTTCTATCACCGAAAGCCCTAAGCCATGTAAAACTTGCAATTGATAAATTAGAGGCGTCTGGTTTAGATCGTTGCTGGGCTAGTGTATTGATATGGTATTGTTGTAAGTAGATGTATGATAGATACTCTTACAACACACTCAACGTGTAAGTTCCATAGACATTGGCCTTACACACAAAGGAATGATAGAGATCATACCACGATGCAAGTGATAGAGATCAAATGCATGGACCATATCATCTCACTTTACACATTAGATGTTAGCATCTTATACTGCTAGTTTGGCGCTTTCTGTAGCATTGTAAGATGATCCCTCTTTTAGATATCAAGATGAAAATGTGTTCTTCCTTAAGTATGCACCGTTTTGTGGATCGTATTTCGAGACATCACATGATGATCGGGTGTACTTGACTCTACGCTTTCATACAAACGGGTGTAAGACAGTTTTACACATGCGAGTACTAAGGTTCTTACTTGGCGAGCCTAGCATGTACAGACATGGCCTCGAAACACGGACCGAAAGGTTAAGAATGAGTCATATAGTTGATATGATGCCCATATAGATGCTCGCCTTTGAAGCTACATCAACTCACGTGATGATCGGACTTGGTGTAGTGGATTTGGTTCATGTAATCACCAAAAAGGCACGAGGGATGTCGTTTTTGAGTGGGAGTTTATTTCTAATTTGGATTAGTCGAACCAAATTTGTCATAAATTAAATCAAAGTGAATTTGCATAGTTTGTTGTAGTCATTAGCATTCGTTTTCTACCTTATGTTTAGTTTTTATTTGAGATAATAGAACTATAGAATTCTGGATATTTACTTTACGAACTGGTATCGTATTGTTTCGAATGTCAATTTAAAGTTTATAAGTCCTATTGCAAACTTTCAACAAACTCTATTTACTCCATGAAGTTTAATAAGTAGTATTAAATCAAGAGTAAGAATTCCAATGTTAGTATCTAAAGTATCATGTTTGCCTCCATGATTATTGATATTCAAAAAGTTGTTTTAATATCAAGATTATATTGGAGCTGAAAGTTGTTTCAGAAACCATCATGTGTGAAAGATATTGTGATATCTGAAACAATGTTTTTTGGTTGCATTATGATAGAGTATAATTTAGCAAAATACATGTTCTCATATTGTATGAGAATTTGTGAAGGATGGAGATGCTAGGCATCCGAATCTACCAAAAAGGTTTTGGGAACTGATATTATACTCGCGATTCTTCCTTATAGGCTATAGTAGCTTGATCATGAAAGTTGTCATGATAAGGATGAATAGAAGATGTAAGTAAAATGTTTACTACACTAATAGATTACTAAAGAATGGATTTTTGAAAGAACACCAAACATTTGATGATGGTGATCCACTTCAAAGTGCAAGTCCAAAGGTATTAGTATTTGACTATATATGCTTTGTACCATGTGTCATGTTGATGACAACACTATTGATGTTGATAGATTCTTTTAAAAGAAAAGGAATTGCTGAAAGAGAATCTATAAAATATTTGGCAGAAAATAAAAGGTTGGAGATGTCCAACTTAGGTATATAGAAGATATACATGTTATGGCTATATTCCTTGCTTGTTAAACAATGTGGTTCTTAGGTATTGGATACCGGTATTGGATACCGAATTGGTTGGTATGAAGTGTCATACAGGACAACGCAATTCATGAACTACAATGGCCTAAGTAACCAGCAAGAGAATGAGTGATGATGTTCATCGAAAACAAATAAAGTGTTATTGTGTTTTTCGTTGTCATCAAACCAAGCCTTCAAGATTTGTTTAAATAATTGTTATATTTTTCCTATATCATGAGAACAATGGCTGTTCAAATAAATACCGTATTCCATAAAGGATGGATGAACTTTTACAAGTCTAGTTGGAGAAATCACATCCATAAACACTATTGCTAAAATGTCGCAAGACAAATGATTGAAAGATCACTTATGAAGTGACATCGCTGTTTAAATTATATTTGAAAGAAAACATGAAGAAACTCCATGTTGATGGATTTTTGGAGTCTTTGATTTTGATCAATTGACGCATGTGAGACTTTCCTTGAGATAATTGAAACTCCGTCCATAGGACAGAGAGGAACGGATGACTAGCTTATTGGAAATTTTGCATGCTGATGTGCATAGTCCATTATGTGTAGCCATATGCGATGGATCTTTTTGCTTCATATGCTTTCTCCGAAAATTTGAGTGAATATATCTGTATATTTACTTAATAAGGAAGAAGTATGAAACATTTGAAAATTGTTCAAAGACTTTCAAGATGAAGTGGAAAATCATTGTAACAAGAAAATAAAGAGTTTATGATTCGATCATAAAGGAAGATATTTGAGTTACATGTTTAGCAAAAACACCTAAGACTTGAGGAATTGTTCCATGATTTGTGTTTCTCGATAAACCATAGGAGTATGGCATATTCGAGAGATAAAATCAAACCATGTTTGACATGGTAAGATCAAGGGTGTCATTTATAAAACTGCCATTATGTTTTAAGGATTGAAGCTTTAGAGACTACCGCTTTTACACTGGAAAGAGCACCATCGTGATCCATTGAAATGACACCATATGAGTTATGGTTTGGGATAAAACCCGAATTGTCTTTTCTTAAATTTTGGTATGCTATGCATAAGTAAAATGTTTACAACCAAAGTCGGATAAGCACGTCTTTGTAGGTTATCCCAAAGAATTTGTTGGGAATTTATCCATAACATCGAGGACAAAACGTCAAGTTTCTTGAGAAGGAATTTTTCGTGAAAAGTTAAGTGGGAGGATAATAGAACTTTGATAAGGTTGTTGAACCTTAGCTATATGTGCTAAGTAGCGCAGCGCCGGAAAGTGTCCTGGTGGCGGCCACAATGCTCATGGCTCTCGTGATTACAAAAGGTGTGATCTCGGAGATTAGAGTTCCTATAGAACCGTGTGGGTCGGTAAGAATCAAATAGTAAGATTTGATAAGCAAGTCGTTATTGTTTTGACAATGATGAACCGACTACATGCAAAGAAGCGATGATGGGCCCTGACTCCATAAAATGACTAGAAGTCATAGAATCCATGATAGTATCCATACACGAGAAAACAAGTTTCTGAACTTGGAAGACCCTCCGGAAAGGCGTGAAGCCTATCGGTCGTGTTTGGATCTATAAAGAAATAAGACATGGATGTTTAACATCTATGAAATAGTCGACATGTCAGAAATAAGTTTACGACAATGTTCAAGGAGTTGACTATGACAAGATTTGATCTTTCATAGCGATATATAGTCTTGACGGATTAATGTAGCAACCACTACATATAATTTGGTATATGGTAGTTGAATAAACAAAACAAGGTTCTTCTAATAGAACGGTAACCTAGGACATGTACATGACATGGTCCGAAGGGTTTTGTTAATTCAAAGGGTGCTAAAAGGGCATGTAAACTTCAATAGTTGAAGTAAGCATAGCGGAGTTGGAATCTTCACCATGATGAAACTGTTAAAAGAGTTTAGATTCATCGGAGATGATGAAGATGCTTGCATTTGCAAGAAATTAAGTGGGAGCGCTGAGACATATTTCTAATACATTATGTAGAGGACATATTGTTGATTGGAAATGATGTATCTTGTATTGACACAAGTTAAGAATTTCATTAAAATAAGATTTCGATGAAAGACTTGGGCAAACCCGGAATATTAGGCATCAATATCTATATGGATAGATTAAGGCGCTAATATGGTTGTGCCAGACATACATATATGAGATAATGAAAGGGTTCAATATGGAAACAACAAGAAAGGTTCTTGCTGCATGGAAAGGATTGTATCAAAATTCAAGTGTTTCAACACTCGGTGAGTAAAATCACATGAAGATTTTGATCGATTATACCATGATATGTATATATCCAGAATGTCCTATGCTCTAAATGTTATGAGAATATACCAGAATGATTCATAAGATGATCATTGGACAATAGTAAAGATATTCTTATGAGCTTTGGAAGAACTAATAATATATAATGTATAAGTGACAAATAGTTAAAGGTAGTTCATTGTAAAGTGTTACATTGATACTAGTTTTGTCACAAGATACAAATTAAATTTATATCAATTTGGACTATGGTTGGCACAATGTAATGGAAAGGATGTTCCATGATGGATTTGGATGAGTTCCAAAGTTGAGACATTGTGACGGATACTACAACAAAAGGCTAAGTATATGACTGCTATAGTAGCAGCAAAGGAGGGCATTTGTGTTAAGTAGTTTGTTATCAAACTAGGTGTGGTTCAAAGTGGGCTAATACTATGAAGATATATTGTGTGACAATAATATCAACATATTCTGAGCAGAACAAACTAAAGGTCTCACCAAAGGACCAAATCTATACAATGCCATCTCATTTGAGAATGAGTGATGCATAGAGACGCAGAGACATGCAAATACACACGGACCTGAAACTGTCAGATCCAGAGATTATGTTAACCACTAGCAATAGCGTATATGCAACACCAGAAAGCCATAGGTGTTCAATACGCAAAGTTTTTCAAACTAGATTATTGACTCTAGTGCAAGTGGGAGACTGAAGGGAATATGCCCGAGAGGCAATAATAAAGTGGTTATTATCTTATTCCATGTTTATGATAAATGTTTATTTTACATGCTAGAATTGTATTGATCGGAAACATCAATACATGTGTGTTTAATGAACAAAAAGGGTTCCTAGTTATGCCTCTCTTATAGACTAGCTTGTTGATTAACAAGATGATCAAGGTTTCCTGATCATGGACATTAGATGTTGTTAATAACAAGGTCACACCATTGGTGGAATGATGTGATGAACATTCATCCGAAGTATAGCATTACGATCAAAGTCATTATGTTTATATTGCTATAATATCATACGAAGTAATCTTTATCCTTAGACCATGAGATCATGTTAATTGCTAACACCGGAAGAGTATCTTGATAACATCAAACGTCACACCGTAACAGGGTGACAATAAAGGTGGGTTCAGTGCTACGAAGGTGTTATGTTGAGGCTCATGGATCAAGAGTGGGATTTGTCCATGCCGATGATGGATAGATATACTTTGGGCCCTCTCGGTGATATCACATTGAAATAGCTTGCAAGCAAGTGATGTGATCACTAGAATGTTATATCACGGGAACGGGAAAAGAGTGCATGTCGGTAACGAGATCAAACTAGGTATGGAGATACCGATGATCGAATCTCGGACATGTAATATATCGCGGGACAAAGGGATTTAGTTACTAGCGTTAAAGGTTCTCACGATCACAGAAGTCATCGTTGAATGTGTAGGAGTTAGTATGGATCTCCAGGTCCCGCTGCTGATTATTGATCGGAGAGGGGTCTCGATCATGTCTGCGTTATTCGCGAACCGTAGGGTGACACACTTAAGGGATACCGACACCATTTGGATCAAATATGTTTCAGATAAAGATTTAAGAAAGCGCTGGAATTATTTCAATAGACACCGAAACTGTTTTGGGTGAAAATGCTGAAATTGGTTCTGCATGTAATATTGAAATGTTGCAGGGGGTTTTATGTGAATGTTTGTTAATTAAAGTAATTAACAAAATTCTGAATAAAAATAATAAAAGAGTTTTATTAAATGAGAGAGCATTAAATTTGGAGAAATTTAATGCATTTAAAGTGGAGACTTTAAAAGAGAATGTGAAGGGGCATTTTAATGTGGAGGGGTTACCACCACATGAATGGAGGAGGTGAAGGGTCACCCCCTCCATGCGCCGGCCATGAAGGAGGGGCACCCCCCTCCTCCTATAAAAGGCCACCCCCTCCTCACTTCTCACTCACACCTCCTTGTAAAGGATCTCTCTCCCCCTCTAGTATTATTCCCCCATGGTCTCGGATTAGCGAGATACATGTTCCCGGTGGCTTTATCTGGAAAGGAGTTGCTGCTTCCGCTGCTTTGCTGGAGCAAGGGACGGAGGTTGTCGGGGTACCGGACGTGTGTGCGATCACGGATGCACCGCTGCTTTGCGGTGCTGGACTTGGTGGTGCTGGAGCTAGGTCTGATGGACGTGCTGGAGCCGGACCTGCTGGACTTCATCATGATCTTGAGATCGGCAAGTGTACGACTACATCAACCATGAGTTCCTACTCGTTAACAAAGCCCATTGTCTACGAGGGTAAGTTCTCGTTGGATGTATGTCCACCCGTTGCTTTGTACCTAGTAGATAGATCTTGGCATGTCGTTCACACCATAGGAATTTTTTTATTTTCTATGCTAGGGACCCAACGTAAGGGTTCTACCAGTAGCTATGTGTTCATACCTCTCTCTATGCATGATCATATTGTGATCATGAGCTTTGTAATCAAGTAGATCTACCTTGCTACTCAAGTGCTTTAATCGATCTCTGCTCTCCCCATGTGTGTGAAAGTGACAGCGTGCACACCATGGTGGCACTTAGGCTAGAGATTACAAATACTTGTTATGAGTTATATTTGGAGTTTGATGTCTTTATGAAATTGTGGTGTTTGTTGGAATGATCTAGTGCTCAAGGTGACAGTGTGGGGTTTTCTAGATGGGTAAGGCTTACTTTGAGGTGTGCTGTTATAGCCCTACCATCGATTAGAGTGTCCAACCGAAGAGTAGTTCAGCGTAGTATCATAAAGAAGAATATATTTATATGAGAGTGTTCACTAGTGAAAGTATGATCCCTAGGCCTTGTTCTAAGCATTGATACACCATTTGCTATTAGATCAGTTACATGTTTGCTTGCTTCCATCTTTATTTCAGTTTGCCTTTAGTCTCTTGCACGCCATCAAGTTATTTTCTAGCACCGTTGTCTTTTATCTATACCGCTTGTATTTCACTATGTCTTCGCCGAACTAGTGCACCTATACACCTGACAAGTGTATTAGGTGTGTTGGGGACACAAGAGAATTCTTGTATCTTGATTGCAGGATTGATTGAGAGGGAATACCTTTGACCACTTCCTCCTTGAGTTCGATAAACCTTGGGTGATCCACTTAAGGGAAAACTTGCTGCTGTTCTACAAACCTCTGCACTTGGAGGCCCAACAACTGTCTACAAGAATAGAAGTGCATCGACATTAGGCCCCCTGAAATAATTTATGAATCCTGTGATTGCTGTGTCGTGAAAGCCTCGTTGGATTTCGATTTGGTTTTTCCGAGGTTGATCGTGTGTGTGTTGCTATTTGTGCACCCCTGCAGGGTAAATCTTTCTGAAAGTCGTGTCCGCGGTTATGGACGACTTGGAGCACAATATCTTGATCATAGACAAGCATAACTAAAGTAGTGCTATAAATTTGACTTAATATGTGACTAGTAATCAACTTCACTACAATGGAATGGATAATAAAAGTGCCAACAACTTGTGGAACTAGGGTGTATCGTGTCATGTTATACCTGCCTAGTAAGTATCGCAACTCCAATGCAATGAAATAAAAGTGCCAACAACTGCTGGGTTTGGGATGTCACATGCTAATTGTATCTGACTAGTAAGTACTGCAACTATAACTGAATGGTTAACTAAAACTGCCCACTACTTATGCTATCCGGATGACTCATGCTATCTATATCTGACTAGTAAGTGCTTCAACTATAATGGAATGAATAAAACTGGCAACTGTGTGAGTTCCTCAGTTTGACTTCCTCGTTTGGTCTCGAGGAGGAAATGCCAGGATGGGTATGATTGGTGTTAGTATCATGTTGGTCCCGAATAGGTCTCTCTTATTCCTCTCTAATAGCCGACAGCTGCATCGAGTCTCTATAGGTTGTTTATGCATGCTGCGATGCCGCTTCAATCCACCATACCTATGTAGGCGAGAGCCGCTGAATTCTAGCCTCGCCATGTACTGGCCTCAGTACCGACCGCTCCCTTTTTCCTTCGCCCTTTGTCGACACCCCTTTTGTTTAATAGGTATAAGTTCGACGCTGTTAGCAGGGTTACCCTTCCGGCTTGGCCTGGGCAGGGTTATGGACATCATTGGTTATTCTTCAGGGCTCTTAGCCCCATTTGCATCTTATCCGTACTCGGATGTTGTATCGTTTTCGAGGTGATTTGGATCTTTGTACTGTATATATGTATTCTTGACTCATGGAGTCGTTGTTGTATATATATGTTCTGTGGAACCCATCGTGGACTATTGTGTAATGATATTACTTCGTTTTCCACCCGCACGCAAGTGCCTGGTGGGCATCTTTGAATCGTTTCTATGCGGGTTTGGCGGGAATCGATGAAACTTGCATAGGGACGATTTGAGGGTGTTACAAAGTGGTATCAGAGCCCAGCAGTTGCGATACCCCACTGGTCCAGCCTGTAGGATAACCTAGCTAACAGACCAACTAGAGTATCAAAACTATTTTGCAAAAATCGGTTGGATAGATCTGATTATGTCTACTTTTACTCCTTACCCCTATGATATTCTCCTCTTACCTTTGCGTGTTTTGAATCTACTCTTATCTTCTCTTCAAGTTCAGGATTTCTCGTGGTTGGGTTTCCGTTGTACCTTCAGGGTTTCGATTCCTTTCTCTTGCAATGGTGTTTCCACATCCAGTCTTCGTGTTATCTGAGTAACCCTTCATCTGTTGTACCTTTCAATGGATCAAAATCCATGGAAATCTTTCTTTTGTATCTTCCGGTGTTTTCCCAATGCGACAACGTCTTCTGCGTCAGATCCGATGAAGATCCTGCATCACTCCTTGGTTTTCTGAAGTTTTTCGAACATCGCTCGTCAAGATCTTCAGTCTAAATTCCGAGAATTGGTTGCATGATTTTTTTCTACTATATGTGCAGAGTAATAGTTTGGGTGCGTCCTAGATTGGCCCCCATGCCGACTACTCATTCTAATTGCTCTTGTACATTGTAGTGGATTAGGTGTACCTTTTCTCTCCTTTTATCGAAGATAGAGGTGGCTTTATCTTTTGATACCTTTACCTTCGTCCTTTGTTCTCTGGAGTGTTCCCTCGACGAACGTGAGCAATGACCCCTTGTTGGTGGTGTCGCCGATTTCAAGACGGAGAAGGAATCTTTGTTAGTGGTGTCGCGAGGATCTACACGAAGCGAGAAGAATCCGATCATCAGCCTTCTCCCCGGTACCATGAGGCGGATCTCGAGGGCGAGATCCATTGTTAGTGGTGTCGAATTGTAGCACCCCGATAAAACCACTACTAGAAAATCTCTTGCTATTTCTATTTTGTGCATCATAATGACCGCATGCTCATGTCATCATGCCACATTGTATTTGAGCATTGTCATCATCATGCATCTATTTGCCTAATTTTTTTCTAAAAGCCTATCTTTGTTTTCTAAATATCCCCGGCGTTATTCAAATTAAAACCCGGTACCGTCCGGATATTTTTGTTTGTCTAAAAACTTATTGTAAAAGCCTTTTCAAATTAAAATAAATAAAATTATTTTTGTACCGGGAAACACCGACACCGGCCAGGCCCAAAGGGCCCAGCTAGTAGCAGCCTACCATCCCGGCTAATCCTGGCCCTAGATCTAACAAGACCTAACGAGCTAAACCCTAACCCGACACCCACACCCACACCCACCACTGCCCCGCCGCCTACCTGATCTCCGCTTCATTATCACATAAATGCCTGCTGAAACAAAGGATTTTGGAGTGGAAGAGCTCAAGTATCATATTATCATGGTGGTTACCATTGCGCTATAAAGCCACTGCGCGCGCAACCCACTCGTCATGCTCGCCCCCCCGCGTGGTACGCACGCAAGCCAGCGCACCACACTAGTACGCCACGCTACTGCGGTACGCATGCGAGCTTCGCGACCCACCCCGAGCCCCACTCACGATCGATCCCCCAATCCCACAAACCCCGGCCCCACCTCGACCCACCCCGATGCTCCCCACCTACCGTATCTTCCTCTCTCCACCCCGTCGCTCTCTGCCTCCCTCTGCGCGCCGCCGCCCTCCTCTCGGGCCCTGCTTGGTGCCGCCACCGGCTGCGCGTGGTCGCGTGTCCCCAGCCACCGCAATGTCGCCTTCCTTACTGGCATGCTACCATCCATGTCGCCCTCCCCGCGTCGTGAGCGCTGCACCCGGACGTCCTCATTCTGCCGCCGCCCTAGAGCTCCCTTCGCTACGGTCGCTGTTTGCGGGCCTTGACGAGGCCACCTCCCTTGTCGGCCCTGAGCACACCGTCGCCGACCCGCGTCCCCTGTGCCGGCCCGGCTCAACCTCGCCCTTCGCTACCGGCATGCCCTCCCTCAAGTCCCTGCTTCCGCGCCTCCTTGCCGCCAGGAGCAGCCGCCCTCCTCTCCACAGGGATCCCCGCCGCCACAAGGATGCAAGCGTGCCATCTCTCTGGGTCGTCACCGACCCTACGCCACGCGAACCTCTGCCGTGTGTGGGCCCGCCTCCGTTCTCGTCTTCGGTGCCCTCTCCTTCGACGACCACGTCTCCACCACGGACGGCCTCTCGCGCGCGTCGCCCTATGAGCTCCTTCATGCGAGAGCGCTGCCCCTTCCGATGTTTTCCTGGTCGCAAGGTGTTCGGGTTAATGCCTGAACGGGACATGGCCTTCTTCACATTGTACTTTTGTTCTCCTCTGTTTGGTGTGTGCTTGATACCGTGCATTGTGTTGTGGCCCGGTAAAGACTGCAGCAAGCCTCTCGAAGCCGACAAGACCGTCACCAAGATCTCGTGAAGTACACGTGTCCTTGAGATGGCATCGATAACTACCAACAACTACAAGCCCGCCATTGGTAGCTGATAAATTGCAAAGGTATCTATAATTTTTGATGTTCCATGCTTAGTTTTATCCACTTTCTTGTGTTTTGTTCCAACTTTGGAGTACTTTTATTATGATTTCTTGGACTAACCTATTAACAAGAGCCACAATGTCTGCTACCTGTTTTCTGTTGTTTTTGGTTCCAGAAAAGTCAGAAAATGAATATTCTCGGAATTGGACGGGACAAAAGCCAAAGTGCCTATTTTTCCGGAAGGGATCAAGTGCCAGAATACGAGACGGAGAAGGGTTGGGGCCCGGCCACACCAACTGGCCGCGCGGCCAGGCCTGGCCCGCGCCAGGGGGTGGTCTGGCCACCCCCAGCACCCCCTCGGCCTCTCCTTCCGCCTATAAGTTGCCCTCAGAATGAAAACCCTAAGTACCTGATCAAAAATCCATGAAAGAGTCTATAGCCGCCGTCATCTCCATCCCTAGATCAAGGGGGATCTGAAGCTCTTCCCGGCACCCTGCCAGAGAGGGGAATTCACCCTGGAGGCCTTCTTCATCACCATGCAAGCCTCCGGTGTGATGCGTGAGTAGTTCATCCTTGGACTACGGATCCATGTAGTAGCTAGATGGTTGGTTTCTCCTCCTTTGTGCTTTCATGTTTAGATCTTGTGAGCTCCGTTCATGATCAAGATCATCTATTTGTTATTCATACATGTTGTGTTTGCGGGGATCCGATGGATATTGAGATGCTATTTCAGATTGATTATTGATTCTATCATGTCTTTGTTATTTGAGATCTTGCATGCTTTCCGTTGTTAGTAGCTATCTTGGCCAAGTAGATGCTAGCAACTCCAAGAGTTAGTATTTATGCTCGATAGTGGGTTCATGCCTCTGGTAATCTGGGGAAGTGACAGAAATCTCTAAGGTACTAGATGTGCTGTTGCTACTAGGGAGAAAACAACAATCCTTTGTTCATAGAACAATCGTATTGTTTACCTTACACGCAGTTCGTAAAGCAATAATCTGTTGCTTGCAACTTAATACTGGAGGGGGTTCGGATGATAACCTGAAGGTGGATTATTAGTCATAGATGCAGTTGGATGACGGTCTATGTATTATGTTGTATTGCCCAATCAAGTCTCAAAGGAGTCAAGATGATTAGTATATGCATGTATTGCTTTCTCGGTGTTTGTCAATTGCCCCGCTGTAATTTGTTCACCCAGCATGTTATCTATCTAAGGAGAGCCACCTCTAGTGAACTATGGATCTCGGTCCTTTTTCTTTACATACAATCTATAAACTGTTTCTGCTTTGTGTTTACTTTCTGCAAACTTTTACTTCTTTCCATTCAATACATTTAATCCTTTGTTTTTCACAAAACACGGTGAGATTGACAACCTCATCGCAAGTTGGGGACAAAGTTCTATGGTTGTGTTGTGCAGGTCTCCACGTTGCTACTAGCACCGGTAGTGCGCCCTGCCAAACCTCAGCTAGTAACACCTTTGGGGTGTTTCCTTGCTCCTACTGGTTCGATTAAAGCTTGGTTTCATAACTGAGGGAAACTTGTTGCTGTGCTCATCATACCTTCCTCTTGGGGTTCCTAACGAGCTCTACATCAACACCGCCATCAAGCATTTTTCTGGGCGCCGTGCATTGAGCCATCAGTAGCAAGTCCGAATCGAGAGCGACGAAGCCGATCCGAAGACCCCGTACCCGAAGGCCTTTGTCGCGGAACGCCAAGTTTTCGTTCCCGGGACGCCATGACCTTCTTCACGGATCCAAAGACCGATCTCGTCGACCACAAGACCGATCCCGCCGAGACCGAACCTGAACCGCATCGAACCAAGATCGCCAAACGCCAATGTGTCTCCCTGATCTGAGCCCCTATTTTATAAATGCCATCTATATAAATTGTTGCATATTAAATTGTTCAGACTTGCATGCATATTGTGGGTGTTTGGGGCTATTTCGATGATCCACCTAAATTAAATATGAAGACCATATGCGGGCTATTTTAGTCTTATAATGGTTCCATTTAAATTTTAGTAGCGAACCTGTGCCATATTTTGCCTTGTTCATACAACATTTAAATTGTGGGGTATCTAAACAACATGAACCAATTAATTAATTGTCGGGACCCCGGTTCCACTTAATATTGCCTAGTTGCATCACACCTTTGCCATGTCATACATGCATCATGCCTGATCTTCTACCGTAGTATTAAATAGTGCATCCGGTGTTTCTTTTAGTGTTTGCTTCTTTACGGATTAGGACGTTGAGTGGATGCGAGTATCGACAAGTTCTTCGGATAATGTATCTTCGGAAGTGTTTCCCAGGCGAGCATTCTCCCCCTTTCTACCTATTTTGCATTTATAGTTTTTATTTCCTCCTGTTGATCTATTGCTATCCGTGTCGTGATGCTTTAGTGTTCCGTACCAGATATATTCCGTGCAGCCTTTATATTGCTGGGATAACTAATGAAAAAGGCACTGGTGGGCAATATATGCATAATTTGGTTTTTCATGTCCACTTGTGTCCCGTAGGCCTCGAGTACTTGATACCTGTTCCTTGATTATTCGCACTATCCACATCCAGGAGACCCTATGGATCCCCCTTAGCCAGAGCTTGATTCATTTCTTATTTCTTGGGGCCACAAACTAGTTTGGGGCTTTATGACTATCCTGTACTTATGCCATGCTTTACTGCTTTATTTACGATTGTGCGTGGAGCACCTGTACTGTTTAGGAATTGCGGAGTGTTTTCGCGGTATCGACAAGCCCAGTCACACTTTCGGGTTTCCAGTCGTTTACAGCCATTGGTGCAAACCTTGGGTCCGTCTCGGAGTTGGCCAACTTCGTTGCGGGTAGCTTAATGGGGTGCCCCTTGAAATAATTTATGAATCCTGTGATTGCTTTGTCGTGAAAGCCTCGTTGGATTTTGATTTGGTTTTTCCGAGGTTGATCGTGTGTGTGTTGCTATTTGTGCACCCCTGCAGGGTAAATATTTCCGAAAGCCGTGTCCGCAGTTATGGACGACTTGGAGTACAGTATCTCGATCATAGATAAGCACAACTAGAGTAGTACTATAAATTTGACTTAATATGTGACTAGTAATCAGCTTCACTACAATGGAATGGATAATAAAAGTTCCAACAACTGGTGGAACTGGGGTGTATCATGTCATGTTATACCTGCCTAGTAAGTATCGCAACTCCAATGCAATGAAATAAAAGTGTCGACAACTGCTAGGTTTGGGATGTCACATGCTAATTGTATCTGACTAGTAAGTACTGCAACTACAACTGAATGGTTAACTAAAACTGCCCACTACTTATGCTATCCCGATGACTCATGCTATCTATATCTGACTAGTAAGTGCTTCAACTATAATGGAATGAATAAAACTGCCAACTGTGTGAGTTCCTCGGTTTGACTTCCTCGTTTGGTCTCGAGGGGGGAAATGCCAGGATGGGTATGATTGGTGTTAGTATCATGTTGGTCCCGAATAGGTCTCTCTTATCCCTCTCTAATAGCCGACAGTTGCTTCGAGTCTCTATAGGTTGTTTATGCATGCTGCGCTACCGCTTCAGTCCACCATACCTATGTAGGCGAGAGCCGCCGAATTCCAGCCTCGCCCTATACTGGCCTCAGTACTGACCGCTCCCTTTTTCCTTCGCCCTTTGTCGGCACCCCTTTTGTTTAACAAGTATAAGTTTGACGTCGTTAGCAGGGTTACCCTTCCGGCTTGGCCTAGGCAGGGTTATGGACGTCATTGGTTATTCTTCAGGGCTCTTAGCCTCATTTGCATCTTATCCGTACTCGGATGTTGTATCGTTTTCGAGGTGATTTGGATCTTTGTACTGTATATATGTATTCTTGACTCATGGAGTCGTTATTGTATATATATGTTCTGTGGGTCCCATCGTGGACTATTGTGTAATGATATCACTTTGTTTTCCACTCGCATGTAAGTGCCTGGTGGGCATCTTTGAATCGTTTCTATGTGGGTTTGGCGGGAATCGCTGAAAGTTGCATAGGGCCGATTTGAGGGTGTTACATGCTCCGTCTTCCACCCTAGCCAACAATGTCGTGCAGCAGTTAGCGACCATTCATGCTGGGCAGTCTGACGGGTAGTCAGCACCGCTGAACCGATACGACGGCTACCTGACAACCACGTCAGCATAGATGGCCACGTGCAGTACCCAGGGGCTTCTTATCCAGGTCGTGGACACGGCCAATGCCCCACACCCCACCATTGCCTTTTCCTCACCTACGTGCTCCCTACTTCCCCCCACATCCCCAACCATGCTGTCCTGGTGGAAGAAGACGACGAAGCACAACCACGAGGTTGCCTCTTCCTATGACTAGCAGCGTCGTTGATCACCGATGTGGCATCCGCATCCACGTGTCCCCCGTGTGCCACTGCCGCCAAAACAACATGCACTTGACTTCATCGCACTTGTGGCGGGTGTACGTGCCGCACACGCCCTCCTGCCGCAGCGTGCGACCTTGTGGACCCCGCGACCGCCACTACGTCCTGGTGGAAGAGTGTCACTAGAAGTGGGCAAATCGTGCTCCATGCGAGCACATGGACGTCAGCCTACCTAGCGTCTGGCACCATAACATGGTGTGGGTGCCAGTGCCACCCTCATGCATGTAAAATGCATCCATTAACTTTGTAGTTTATTGTGTTAAAATTTATATTATTTTACAACTTTATTATATTTATTGGGACTAATCTACCAATAATTTCAAAACAACATAATTTTTTGGTTTATACTTTGTTGTGTAGGAATTGCACTGACATGGAAGGAGATTGCTCATTATGATCAAATTCGGAGTTCCGTGAAATATGTCACTTCAGAACAGTTTTCGGAGAGTTCCCCGCAAGTCCCTGAAGATGACGTCGAACGGAAAAAATTAAAACATGAAAGTTGTTGGAAAATTTCTGCTAATGTTTGATAGAATAAAATTCACGCCAAACGGACTCTGGACGCATCCTAAGGATCTCGATTACTACGGGGTACAGAAGCAGTTTCGGGATTTCGAAAGTTTGTGACGTGATGACTCAAACTCTTTCCATACATGGGGTATTCGGCCAAGCCACGACTTGATGGACTCATAATAGACCTAGGAGAGTCCTAGGAAGGTTCAAGAGGTGCCCTAGAGCCCTTGGATCAAAGGGGCATCCATCCGATGGGCTATATTGCTTCTCTACCTCTATATATTGAGAGGAAACCCTACTTGTTGAGGTATCTATCCAATGTGACAAAAATCCTCCCTCTTGGCCTCCACCAAGGAGGGGGAGGATACCCTCCATACTAGCACCACCTCCAAGGAAGAAGGGGTCCAAGGGACCACTGCCCATAGGAGGGCGCCGACGGCTCCGTTTTGTCGGCATTGCCTCCTCTCCTCGTGTGGCCACCTCTCCTCCTTGGGGATGCACATCTCATTCACCATCTATATCATCTTTCTATCATCCTCTGCTGTAATCTCTTGGAAAACATGATGTGTGATCCAATCTGTTGCTTTTCCAAGATCTATTATATCTTTATGACTCTGTTTGAGTAGATTTGTTTATGACAACTGTGAAATAGTTCGTTGTTGGTTGCATACAAGTATAGGTTATCTTATGTGATTATCTAATGTACTAATATATGGGTGCACACATATGTTGGGGGATGCATAAGTTTGTCACTGTTGTTGCATGTTGATAGGAGGAGTGACGATCGGAGATTGTCAGAAACCGTGTCCCAAGTCTTAAATATACATGCTATGTTAATTCATGGTTAATGAACAGGGGATAAGTTATGGGGACCTTAAAACTTACAACGATGATTGGCCTTTATGTATTAATAACTCATTTGCTTGCTCTTAACTGGTCTTGGGATCAATCACTAGTGGTGTACTTGCTGAGTAATTTGGCAACACCTATTCGTGGCAACCAAAAGAATAAAATAACTATCTAGGTACTTCACTAATTGTGACAACCAAAAGAATGAAATAACTATTTGCGTAAACACTTGCTCCCTTGAGTTACTTTTTTCACTTTTACTTGCTTTCAGTTTACTTGATGTACTTTTACTTGCTTTTACTTTACTTGTAAGAGTTTACTTTCAGCACTTTACAGTTGTCTAGTTAGAAGTAAAAGTACCTTACACACTCTAGTTCATTGCTTTGCATAGAAGGCTATATAAGTAGGTTATAGGGCTTTGAAGAATAGATAGTTTACCTTCAGTTTCTTGTGGGTTCGACACTCAAATACTTACCGAATTTTACTACATTGGCTCCCTGCTATTGGGGATTATCACGCTCGTACCACCAGAAAGGGATGCAGCCGCCGTCGTACCTTCGTCACGACCCCGCGTGCCGCCACAAAGCCTTTTGGGTCGCCTTCCTAGAGTGGGAGCGTAAGGCGCGGCGACGGTCGTTGTTCATGGATGACTTCCAATCGGGGGTGGACAACCATATGCCAGAGATGGACGATGATGACGGCATAAACTAGGATCCCTCGAAGAAGAACCGCAACGACCCACACATGGCTGAGGTCAAGCATGATGAGCTTCAGGCACACGGCCGAGACGGGGGTGGGGTGGGCCTAGGCGGGGCACGACCGAGACGGGGTGCAGGATGGCGCAGGGGCGGCCGACGCACAACAGCTTCCCCCTTGCCTCAACTGCGGAGGTGGAGGCAACCCACCATGGCCGGCGGGAGTGGCCGCCTGTCCCTTCACTATTAAAAATCTGCTCATACATGTCTCTTCATTTTTGTCACTGAATCGTCACAGTTGTCTATCTATGACGGTCCTATGACAAAAATGAATTCGCCAAAAGCTGGCCATCGCAGATGAATTATTACGACGATTTGGGTAACGTCGTAAGATGCATCACCCAAACTATGACGATTTCATATACTTCCTTCGATCCAAAATAAGTGTCGAAAACTTAGACGTTCTTGAGCCAAATTGTAAGATTTGAGCCTCTCAAACAACTTACATCTCTTATAGTGGTCGCTCCCAGGCGCGGAGAGAGTCGTGAGGAGCAAGGCTAGAGCGGCGGGCTCGCGGCCGTGCTGGCTCGCGGCGTGGTGTGGGCGAGCCGTAGTCCTGGTGGCGGGTAGCGGGAGGTTGCCGGTGGCTGGCTGGAGGTCTCTCACGGATAGGGGAGGGCGCCAGCGGCCGGCAGGAGCAGGATTTGGATGCGGATGCGGATAAGAAGACGAGGAAAAAGATTAGGAAAAAAGTATGAAAAAATGAAAATGGTTCGACGAAAAATACGCCCTATGTAGTACAATACAAGTCGGATTTACGATATCTATCCTTTCCGGCTGTGTTTCAGTATTCTCCCGGAACGTGAAACGAGCTGAAAAGCCAGCAATCGTGTCCGGTTTTACAGTTTGCTTGCAGATGGAATATTACCGTGCCTCCGGCGTGTGGGAATATAGGCGCTTATGTAGCGATTATATTCCGATGCTACAGCGCTCTTCTTTTTCTTTACGGAAAATTACATTCCATTGTTCGCCAGAAAGTTGGGGGGGGGGGGGGGGGGGGGGGGTGGATCGAACGATCGACTCACCAGCCAATAGTCGCGTTGACTCGAAAGCGTGATCTGATTCGTGTCCTCGCAAATAATTTGGGTAGTTTTGGGCGGCCTTTGATTTGTCAACTGTTTGTGCCGCGGAAATGTATCTATCGCCAATGTAGTATCTGGCTTGTCTCAATATTCTCTTCACCTTGCAGGTGGATAATAAAACAACGATACTAGCTCCAGATTGTTTCTTCAGTAACACTTGCCGTAAGATTCAGATTCCTTTTTATTCCGTGAGCTAGCCTGTGATTCAGAGGTTTGTGTTGTTGAGAAATTGAGCAATTTTTCAAGAAATTTAACCATAGTAAAAGACAGATAAAACACAGGCAGAATAATAGAAAAAGACCATAAGATGATATACATCACGGTAGAGGAACCGCCGGTGTTCCCGTTAGCGTTGGCACCGTCGTCAGCCATGTTGTCGAGGAAAATGTTGTTGATATCGGAAAAAAAGTCGTCATTTGAGAAGACGTCGGTGCAGTCGCTATCCGTGAAGGAGTCTGTGATGAAGCCAGTAGTCGTGCTGGTAGCGCTCCTCAAAAACCTTATCGCCCTTCTCCCGTACAGGACTCGAAACAGCGGGGTCTCAGAGGCCTACTGTCCCAGCTCGCGGTGCACGCCGTAAGACAGGATGGGGAAGATCTAAGCAGCGCAATACTCTGGAACTGGAGGCGCAAGGTGTATACGTTGGTGTGTCTGAGGAGAGGAGCGACCTCTCACTCTTATAGACACGGGTAGGTAGGCGAACAGTCGGCGTCGGGAGAAAAAACGAACAGGCATCGACCGAAGCCGAACAACCTCCACTAAGCTCGAATTAAATCTCCACTGAGTTCGTATTAAATCGAATTAAATTTCCACTGAGTTCGTATTAAAAATACACCCACGTAGACTGTTCAAATATTATCCATTTATGCGTGGCAAAAAGAACGAGAAGCTCTCAGCTCGAGGCATTCCCGCAACCCGCAACCCGCGGCGCACGCGCGTCGTGACGAGACGAGGCGTGGCAAGGCGGGCGGCGGCGGAGGAGGAGCGCGCATGAATATGTCTTTTCTTATCAAGCTCGTACAAGTGGTGAAAGAGCTCTCCTTATAATCTGGTCCAACTTCCACTCAACTAGCAATGTGAGACTAAACTCTCGTCCCACCTCTTTGCCTTACATGAATGGGCCAAATAGGCCTCTAGGATTTCAGGAATTGTTGAATAGTATAAATGGGCTGGGCCTTTATTAGGAAAAAATTCCAACATGTGTGCAGGTGTGCATTTAGTGGCGGCGCCAGAAATTGGCTGGCGGGTATTCATTTTACAAAAAAAAGGGTCTCAATGCACAATATGCACTATGAAAATTTATAGCATTAGCCCAAAATAGTATAACATTGGCCACCATTCATAAATCATAAGGGATAAGACGATAATTTCATAAGAACAACAAAGTACCAAACTAGATTACCGGTACTAAATTTTTTTCTCACACAAACATGTGTATTGAATTGAATACAGGTAATCGCCGCCGGTGCATGCAGTGTGCAGAAATTCGTTTGAAAAGAGGAAAATGAATGTCATACATTGACATTGGCCGTTCTAACAAAGACTGTGTAAAACTATGGGCTGAAATTATTAATTATTTTTTCTTTGGGGTGTACTTACACGTAACTATGGGCCTCGGCGTGATGTGATCAAGGGAATTCGGGATGCCAATAATAAAGCATTAAATGAAAGGTATCTTGGTATGCCAACAGATGTTGGGTCTTCTAGATATGGCACTTTCAGGTTGTTAAGGGACCGGGTGTGGAGTAAAGTGAAGGAATTGTTGGAGAAGATCCTAACAGCGGGAGGAAAAGAGGTGCTTATCAAGTCAGTTGCCCAGGCAATTCCTGTCTATTCAATGGTGTGTTTCAGGTTACCCCGTGGTTTATGCGAGCACATTAATATGCTTATTCGTCAATTCTGGTGGGGTAGTAGAGAAGGGAAGAGGAAACCATGTTGGGTCTCTTGAGAAGTGATGACTACACCAAAACATCTAGGCGGCTTAGGCTTTAGACTTAGAACTCTTTAACCTATATCTGCTTGCACGATAGTCCTGGAGAATGCTGCAGGAGCCAGAGTCTTTGAGTGCCCGTATACTCAAAGCTGTATACTTCCCCAATTCCTCTATCCTAGAGGCTGATCTAGGATCTCACCCTTCGCAGATCTAGCGCTCTATTCTCAATGGGAGAAATATTATGATACAAGGGCTCATCGAACGAATTGGTGATGGCCGATCAACTCATATATGGACTGATAATGGCTTCCTAGGGAGACGATGATGAAACCGATCCCAACTGACAGGGAGAATCCGCCTCAAATGGTCTCTGATCTGATTGATGAAACATCAGCAACGTGGAAGGTTAGCCTCGTACGATCCTGGTTCCACCATGTGGACGCTGAAACTATTCTTGGTATACCTTTATGCACGATACGCTAGGAGGACTTCTGGGCTTGGAATTTTGACCAGAAAGGGGTCTTTTCAGTTCGTTCTGCTTATAGAATGCTGATCAACACTAAGATAAATCGAGAGAACTACTATGAGGGGAACACTAGCTCGTCCAATGATGAGCGGGAGTCGAAGGGATGGAGCTCCTTATGGAAAACCTCTGTTCCCTCCAAAATTTGAGTCTTCCTGTGGCGGCTGGCTCGACAGCCCTTGCCGTCAGCAGATGTTCTTGAGCGTCGAAATATGGCCAGGACAAGCTCATGTTCACTCTGTGGTGCAACTGATTCCTGGAGGCACTCCTTGATCGATTGTAACAAGCTAATAGCATGTGGGCTTTAAGGGATGAGCTCCTTGTGGAGCACATGATTCTATGTGGGGAGTCGAACACCAAACACTGGTTATTTCATATGATGGAGACAACGCCGCATGACCAATTCACCAGATTAACAGTTACTCTATAGGCAATTTGGACAGCTCGAAGGAAAGCGATTCACGAGGAAATTTACTAGAGTCCCCTCTCAACCTATGGTTTTGTTAACGCTTTTCTAACTGAGCTGCAACATATTGCCAGACCATCCGAGCAGGCATCAGCCAATCCTCCAACGCGAGTTGTACCGAGATGGATCTCCTCGCCCTCGGATGCGCCTAAAATTAATGTTGATGCAGCTGTTTCGAAAACTGGAGGCAAAGGAGTTGCAGCTGCTTTATGCCGTGATAGCAATGGATTATACCTTGGATCGTCAGCGGTGGTGTTCTCGGGCATTACTGACCCTGCTGTTCTGGAGTCGCTTGCATGCGGTGAAGCCACAATGCTTGCCGAAGATCTTGGCCTGTCTCGCATATTTGTGGCATCAGATTGCAAGCAGGTCGTCGAATACATCAAGGACGGGAGTCAGGAAAAATATGGAGCAATTGTGACTGAAATCAAGTTACGAGCAGCAAACTTTTATGAGTGCAAGATCACTTTCCAAGGAAGAGCTACAAACTTTAAAACACACAACTTGGTTAGATACGCTATCTCTTTAGAGGCTGGCCGCCATCTATGGTTGGGCAGGGCATATTCTGTAAACATCCCTGTAAAATTGTTACCGGTTAATAAAATCTAGCAGGTTGTTCTTAAAAAAAACGTAACTTTGTCGCACAAGGCAAACAAGTTCGATTTATGGGCCATGTGTACTTGCTTCAGTGCCATCCACACGTTACGAATTCATGGCTTGATCCACTGGCTCTCGGCCCGTAGAACCATTTCTTGTAACGAATGGATGAGGCTTTCTATTCTGCCGGCCCATGGACTGATTCATCAAGCCGAGTGACGGCGAGGACGGTAGTGGCTGCACGTGCAGGTCTGCAGGTATTGGCTAGCTATATACGCAGTTCTGTTTCATATACACACGTATACGTGTAGTGTAGGAGGCCAGAATTTTGATCGTTAGCATGAATTCTTCTCGATCACTTAGTCCTTCTCGCATGATGCATAGAAGCGACGCGGTAGATTAGCGCACTAGTAGAAAAAGAGCCTTCGTCCACCTTTTCGGTTGTGGTTGAACCCGAGATTAATGCTCACATTAGTCCCGGTTCCAACGGAACAACCTTTAGTTCCAGGTCAAACGGGACAGTTACCAACCGGGATTAAAGGGGTTGCGGCAGCTGCGATCGGTGCCAACCCCTTTAGTCACCAACCGGGACTAAAGGGGTGACCTTTTAGTCCCAGTTTGTATTACCAACCGGGACTAAAGAAAAACGGGCAAAAAAATTTCTAGTTTTAAAATCATGCTAAAATATTATAATTTTTTTTAAAAAAATATTTCAAACTGAGTTATATTAAATGATTTAGTTGTTACAAAATTAACAAATATAAATTTCGACATAATTTGCAAAAAAATGTTATAAATTTTTTAAATAGTCATAACTTTTGCATACGATATCAGAAAAATACGTGCGGTCTATCAAAACGCGCATAAAAAAATTTCCTCTTCAATTTCGACTGCCTTAGGCCGTTTTGTATTCTTTTAGATTCTTAAAATTTGAAAAGAAAAGAATTTTATTTTTCAAAAAATTGTATAAAAAAATTAATAATTTTTTATGTCATATTTGAATTTCTCACATTTTTCTGATAATAATAGATATATTATTTATCAAATTTCGATTTACAGTTTTGAAGATATTATTTATGTCATATTAAATGAATAAATGAATAAAATATTAATTTCGAATTTTTCATTGGAATAAAATATTATTATTACTTATTTATTGTTGTTTACTTAAATAGTTATTCGTAATTTCGAAAAATAAAGACGGTTGACATATTAATATGAGCTAATATGATTGATATACTAGTCTTGACAACAAGGTATAAGGGTCCTTTGCGCGAGGTGAGAGAGATGGAATGGGGAAGTTAAGCGTGCTGGGGGTAGAGTAGTGCTACGATGGGTGACCGACCGGAAAGTTTGGCCATAAGTGTAATTTCACCTAATATTAAGTATAGTTAATATGAAAAATGAGAGATTAGCGAGTGAGATAATTGAAATGTAAAAAAAAAATCAGAAAAAATAAAAAAAATTAGATTTTTTTTGAAAAAAAACTTTTAGTCCCGGTTCGTATTTCGTATTACAAACCGGGACTAAAGGTCCAGCGCACTCGACGCTGCCCTGTGAGGGCCTTTAGTCCCGGTTTGTAGCCGAACCGGGACTAAAGGGGAGGCCTTTAGTCCCGCCTCTCTACTCCCGGTTCTAAAACCGGCCCGGTTCTAAAACCGGGACTAAAGCCCCTTACGGGCCAGGACTAAAGGCCCGTTCTCCACTAGTGGCGTGTCTGGGTAACCTAAACCTGCATTTAAACACAGGTCACACTGTGTGATATTGGCATGAATGAATATGGTTAGTACTATTTATATTGGCACGACATACGCTAAGAGAGATCCATCCCTATAAAGAATGCAATGAAAAGTATCCCACATACATGATTATATATATGATATACATCTCATGGGACATGTGCATGTTTGGTGTTACGATGAAATATTTTTAATGTTTTTCGTCAATAAATGAACTACAAATACAACTCATCTACCCCGCACCATTGGTGAAAAAGAAAACTATATTCTGCGTTATTAGGAAATACAGATATCCTAACTTTTGCAATGATAGGGCCCCTCCTCCTTCTCCATCCCATCATCTCCGTCGAAGGATGTAGCCTAGCGAACGAAGGTCGCTTTGTCGATGACAAAGGCCAGGTCTCTCCTATGATGCGCTTCTTGTCAACCTCGGCGGTGGCATGGTTGACGTGTGGTGGATCACGCTGGTGGCTAGGCACGATTTGAGCCCGAGCGGACCTAAACATGCCACGAACTCTATCACATGTAGGAACATGTAGCAACAAACCAATCTAATCATTGACGATGAGTTTTCGAGGTCCTACTGAAATCTGTACAAGCTAGTTTTCCATTTAAATTCCATCCATTTTTTTTTCATTTTAGAAACTACTAGGAAAACTCATATACACTAGATAGTAACACATCACGTTGAAGGCAAGAAAATTAATTAAATCATGTGTGTGCAAGCATAGAGTAATCAACATCACTTCTCTTCTTTACAAAAAAAGAGTAATCAACATCATTTTATGTTTATTGGTGATTACTATTAGCAATGATATTTCAATACTAGTAATGGAGACTCCATATGTTGTTAACTTACTACTAAACAGAAAGTAACTTCTAAGTCATGTTTAGACATGAAAATATAATAAAGAATCATGCCAATAGTTCACTTCACTTTATACTCTAGAAGTTTCAACGAATATAGTTACCTAGCCATTTACGTGAAACTGATAATAAATACGAGTATATTTGCTAGGTCGTCGGCTTTATAGCTTGTCAATATGAACATGTATACACTACATAGTTTATGCGTTAGTTCACACATATTTCAAACAGAACATTTGGTATGAAATGCAGTTCAAAATTAGTAAAAAGCAAATTAACTATACAATATGCATTACAACTATATAATAAAGAAAATTACAACTAACATCGCAATGTCTACATTCTTAACTATGAAAAAAATAAAAGAAAGTTATACATGTCAATATAATGTCATACAGAAAGAATTTGTAAAAAGAATAAAAGTTTAGTACAAATTGTATTTGTTTTAGTACATATCTATACCTAATAATAAAAGACAGAATATTTATTGTCGACCAACACTTTTTTGGACGATTTTACCCGCCCACCAAATCACATATTACCACCAATACCACCGGTAAGTAAAATAATTGTCCGCTCTATCGCTACAAAAATTGCCGATCCTTAGTTTCCTCGTTATCGCTACGTAAGCGGGATCGCTTACCAATTAGGATCTATTTTTTAACACCTGGTATTGTGGCGGTGTTCTGTTTGTTTTCTTCAACAACTTAATCAACTGCATGTACGTTGTATGATCTCTTAAAGCTATTATATGAAGCATTCTTTCTTTGCGAGGAATCCAGACATCAATTAATCTACATATATATACATATACATGGTTAGGCTATCAGTGGTATCACAAGAAGTAATCAGTGTTGAATATCTTGAAGGAGTACATGTTAGTTTAAGATATTATTACTCTGTCCAGTTTTAGGTGAGCATGCATGGATTCAGATTCACACCCGATTGAATTTATATCATGTTACGGTTTTGAGCATTAAAGTTTCATAAATTTATTAGGACCAAATAGTTTATATTTTACATTCCCAACTGCAACACAAAATATCCGATACATGTCTTTTTCAGTTTATGATTAGATGCATATTGATTTTCTATCCCGTTATAACGCACGGGTCTATCTCCTAGTAGAGTTAATGGTTTTAATTGACCCGCCTTCCATATTTTGTTAATGTGAATCCTCATCTGTGTATTTTTACCGGTATTTCAGACTCTTTTATTTACAATATTTTCAAGCAAATAATTTCTATTCCTTTTTAACATCTCATTGACATGTGATCCATATTTGATATACATTTTTGGGCTCCAAATTATCACAAATTATTTGACCAATTCTTCCAAGAAGTAAAGCTTCTATATTACGTGTAGGTGTACGTGTTTCCGATGGTTAATCAATATTATCAATCAGAGCAACGGTCATATGCATACCAACCAGCCGACATGAACACACGTTATAAAAAATAGTGGGCTGTACCAATAAAATGGAGATAACTATAGGAAGTGCCGAGGTATATTTGTCGACCGGTCCGGCTCGAGAAACTTTTTTTTTAGAAATGGGCGCTTTATTATTATCCATAAAGTTTACACCCGGCCTCTGCATAGCTAGGATGCACACAACCGATCAACCAAAGAGAAAATAACCAGAACAAAAGTATCAACATTACAAGAATGATAAAAAACGACGGCACACGTCAATCTATGGTAGGTCTATCCGCAGGTCACGCTGTCATCCATGTCGGGAGAAAATATCCCTCGCTGTGGCCTCCAATCGCGTACACCCCGCCACAAACAAGTCGCGAAACTCCATACGCTGGAGAGTAGTCCATGATAGGAGGATTGCCATGACTCGATAGATCACCTGAAGAGAAGAAGACACAATGTTATTAAAAAGCTTGTCATTTCTACATAGCCAAAGCGACCAAATAATGGCAAGCGCTCCCACCCTAAATAAAGTCCCATATTTATCGTGTATCCTGTGCAACCAATTACCAAATATATTGGTAACCGAACGTGGAGGAGATAAACCAGAGGCTACATGGATGATTGACCATATAGTACGAGCAAATTTGCATTGGAAGAATAAATGCCGAATTGTCTCATTATGATGAAAAAAACACATTGTGTACTTGTTTGCCAATTCCTCTTAACAAGATTATCCTTTGTAAGAATGACCCCTTTACGAAGGTACCAAGCGAACATCTTCGTTTTAAGTGGTATTTTCATGTTCCAAATTTTAGAATTATCAACCACAGGAATATCAAGTTGGATCAATGCTCTATATAACGAGTCAACAGAAAATTTACCACTCTCCAGTAATTTCTATTTGAACTCATCCATCCCCTCAAACAACTATATCGTGGATAATTGTAATAGAAGATTGTTCCATGATACGAGTCTAGGACCTAAGAGACTTTGTCTGAAAGACACATTAGGAATATTCGCAGTTTGGGACTCATTCAACGAGAAGGAATTCTCTGGCGGTGCCCCAAACAAAGATTTATAATAACTAGTAATATACGATTTAAGTTGCTCCTGCCCCTCAATCATACCTTCATCCTGGATAAGAGAGTGAATAAGTTTCTTCTTATGCTTGCCATTAGCCACAACATGGAAGTATCTTGTGTTCGCATCTCCTTCCAGAATGAATCTCGCTTTAGAGCGTTGGTACCATTTGAGTTCCTCCTCGCGGAGTAGTCTGGCAATTTCTGCATTTGATTTGTTTTTAAGCTCAATCTCTTGTGCAGATAAAAGCCTGACTTCCGCAGAAGCCTCCAAATCATTAATAATAGATGATATGCGTATTTTCTCTTTTTAAAGGATTCCAGCAGTATGTCGAGCCCAACCACGAAGGAATTTGCGTAAGGCACGCATTTTGTTGTTCCATCGTTGTATAGGCGTTTGACCACTAACAGGTTTCTCCCAAATAGCCTTCACCAAGTCCTAGAACCCATCACGTTCCATCCATCCAAGTTCAAATTTAGAACTATGTTTGGATTTTCGTGGTGGTGTTCCAACAGACAATAAAATAGGAACATGATCTGATAAAGCCTCAATACATTCGAGGGCACGAACAGTTACCATAGGGAATTTATCTTCCCATTCGGTATCTATAAGCACCCTATTCAGTTTTTTATATGTAGGCTCAGGAAGACTATTAACCCAATTGAACTGTCTTCCGATCATTGTAACCTCTCGTAAAGTCTAAGCTTTCTATGACAGCATTGAACATGAAGGGTCAATGATCATCGAAACGGACCCGACTTTTCTCATGAGGGAATCTGAGTAAGTTGAAGTCTCCGCCTATAAGAATAGGGTACGGATTGTCCTTAGTTAGATTTACCAACTCACGTAAAAAGTCCGCCTTAAAAACCTCATGGGCAGCCCCGTATACGGTGACTAGAGACCATAGAAAGTCATCAGCCTTATTACGGATATGGAGTTTAATAAAAAAAATCTCCAAGCGAACTGGCTAGGACTTCCATAGTCTCATTTCTGACGTCCAACAGGATTCCCCCGGATCGACCCCGCGGCGGTCGCGATACCCACGTAAAATCCACTCCACCAGAAAGGCGATTGAGTTGAGCTTATGAGAAATCGCGTCTACCAGTCTCAGAAATACCCAAGAAATCCAAATTATGATCTCTCACACAATCGACAAAGAACAAATATTTAGCCAAGTCACGAAGACCTCTGCTATTTGAGAACATGCAATTCATTGAGAAACAATAGGGGATTTGGATACCCGAGACCTCTTACGAGATTTGTGACCCTTCGATTTTTGACCAGAAGCTGTAAGTTCAAATAATGAACCCAACTCAGTCTCATCGAAGCCCACCTCTGATACTTCACCAACTAAGTGAGAAAGGAGTTGACTATCTACTGTGGCATGCAACTCCTCCTCCTCGATCGGTGAGGAATCAGAAACAAAAAGAGTCTTAGGAGTAACCGTTAAACGGTCAACCTCCATCCGTCTCAACACAAAAGTAGATAAAGAAACATCCTTAAAATATCTACCCATACTAACTCCAACATTAGCCATTTTTTAGCGATAGACGAATTGGAGAAAGATAGGAAGGACTTTGACGAATTCAACATCCCTTGCGAGTCGAGGTTCTTCTCAGCCTTCCTCCGCATGGCCTTGACCAATGAGTCCTCATCAGTAGCCGAAGCCCAGAGGCGTCGACACCATGCCTAGCACTCCTCCGCGCTGCATGGCCCGGCTGCCCCGCCTGGGCGGCCAGACCACACCCAACGTCCGCCAGCCCACCAGACGCATCGCCAGGTAGCAGCCCTGTGTGGGACGACGAAGACCCTGGCCCCCCACTCAGCCCGAGGCCACCTGCCTGGATCGAAGAGGGGCCAGGCTGCGTGTCCTTGACTGCAGTCATCGAGGTCGAAGAAGCAGCATGGTCGACCAACCCCTCCTGGGCTAGTCTCCATGTCGAAGACCCTGGCTCGCCACACAACCCAAGGACGCATGCCTGGATCAACGAGGAACCGACCCGGGGTAGAGACGGCGAGGTCGGAGTAGCACCGCGGTCGACCAGCCCCTCCTGGGCTAGTCCCCGCGCCGAAGACCCATGGACCATCTCCTAAAGCACCGGCTCCAGCATAGGTCCTTCCCGACGAGGAATAGATTGACCCAACACATTAGGTCTACAGCGAGCAGGGGACATCGACCGCGTAGGAGTCCGAGCCCCAGCAGCTGCCACCCCTCAAAGCAGCTTGCAGCTAGGAAGGAGAGACCCGAGGCGAAAACACTGCAGGTGCGGCACCACGAAGAGGAGAGCCCATCGGAAGAGACTCAAGAATTTCCTTTCCACGTGGCGTAAAAGGGATTAAAAGGTGTGACCGCGATCAAAGGTGCAGAACCCTGAGTAAATAGCTGAGCCCTCTGGATGGAAAACGGTGGCACCGCCGTCCCCTGACCAGGCTGGGCCGAAGAAGAGCCATCCCCAACATCCAGTAAACCACCGGTCAAATCAGACATGTCCATAGCATCATCAGGGCCCTTCCCATTTATATCATCATCATGGTCCTCGTCCCTCTTCCGCCACAGGAAAGGAACAAACTCCGGCTCTGGAACATAACTTGCAGGCTCCATCCGAAAATGAAGCTCGAAGGCCTTAAGCTTGACCACAACATCTGACTTAATGTAATGTCCCAAAGCATCACTCAGCTGCGAGAAAACCGAGGTGTCAGTCATAGCAACCAGGATCCGAACGACTCCACGCCGTCTCAAGCTGAACAAGTCAACATCCTGAGTGATCCCCATGAGCCCACCAACAACCCACATACCCCAGAATGAGCGCAAATAATGAGGAACCCCCTCAACATGTAGCCAAACCTGCTTGAGCTCAAACTTATGTGGCACCTCCATCGTACGAAAAACCGAGAAAGCCAGCTGAGAGTTGCCTTGAGGCACATACACCTGAATCCCATCCACCATGTCCAGATCCTCAAACGATGGGAAGATCACTAGGAAAGCTGCCTCTCCATGAGGCAAGGCCTCCCACTTCCACGTATCACGAACGGACATCTCCTGGCAATCTGTCGCTGGACAACATCTGCCGTCACCATCTGTCCAGACACACTCACCAGAGCTATGGGAGACTGAGAGTTCCCTAGATGATCGCGAACAACATTATCAGGAACCTAAGAAAACCAAGTCCTCTCATTGCCAATACCGGCCATGTAGGGAGTGGGACGCGACTGCTTGAGAACAGGGCATCTCAAGGTGGGATGAGAAGAATTATCACAAATATAACAATAGTGAACCACCATGCAGTCCTTAGTCGCATGAGAATTAACTACGCACTTCCAGCATCGAACAGCCTTCAGGTTCTTCTTACCCACAGTAGCAGAACCCGGTGCAATAGGAACGACCTCCGAGGTGGCAACCACTGGCAAAGCAGTATCAACAGTCCCTGATACATTGCAAATGTATCTATAATTTTTGATGTTCCATGCTTGGTTTTATCTACTTTCTTGTGTTTTGTTCCAACTTTGGAGTACTTTTCATATGATTTCTTGGACTAACCTATTAACAAGATGCCACAGTGCCAGTTGCCTGTTTTCTACTGTTTTTGGTTCCAGGAAGTCAGAAAATGAATATTCTCGAAATTGGACGGGACAAAAGCCAAAGTTACTATTTTCCCGGAAGACTCATGGAGCCAGAAGGAGAGTCGGAGAGGGGCCACAGGGTGGCCACACCACCCCATGGCGCAGATCCACCTAGGCCGCGCCAGGGCATGGTGTGGGCCTCCTGGATGACCACCGACCTTGCCTCCTTCGCCTATAAGAGCCTCCCGATACCAAAACCCTAGATCGTCAATCAGAAATCCACGAAAAGTTCCGCAGCGCCGCCGCCACTGAAGGGGAGATTCGGGGGACAAAAATTCTCTGTTCCGGCACCCTTGTTGGGGATATACTTTCCGGGTATCCTCACAGTTCCTCACTGACCAGGGTGGCCCACTTCGGGTTAGAGCTTTGCTTCACGGGCGGCCCAGTCAGGGAGAAAGACGGAGTCCAATCCGGTTATGAAAAGGCCTAGAAGACTTACCGACTTAGGCCCATAATGTTATTTGTAGTTCAAGATGTACTCTGTAACCGACTCTTAGTCGTAGCCGGATAGATCTCTTCTGTAAACCCTAGGCCGGATATCTATATAAGCCGTCCTAGGGAGAGCCTTTAGGGCACACCTCAATAGTCTACAATCTCAACTCGCATAGGCGAAAACCCTTGTAACCCATATTCCGGCTCTGCCGTATTACTGGATTGCTAGCAGGAGTAGGGTCCGTCCAAAGCCGGCGGATTCGAACCTGGGTAAACTTGTGTGCTCACCATCCCGGAATACCGTACGTCTCACACCCCTCTCTTCCGCACGCCTCGAGGACCCCCTCATGGCGTACTTGTCATAAATCCGACGACAGTTGGCGCCCACCGTGGGGCAAGTGAGCTTCGGATTTGCGTTCCGGGCGGAATCTGCAAGAACCGGAATCAGCGAGACCATCGTCGTCGGTCGCATCCTCTACGCCAGCGACGTCCCTCTCATCGTTCTCGACGAGACATGGATTCTGGCTAGGCAGGCCGTGACCGCCTACACAATCATGTATTTTGGCGAGATCGATGTTTACATCAGTTTCGCTGAACCTTCCCCACCCACCCCAGCGGTGATGATAGAGGCAAAAGAATCTTCTGGGTCCCCTTTGTCCGCGGAGGTGGCAGAGTTCCGGATCTCAGATATCCCTAATCCCACCTAGCCCGCACCAGTTGCGGAGATAGTGGAGAAATCCGAGCCTGAAGAAGACCTAGCGGCCCAAGTCGAATCGGGAGTGGATCTCCCTGGAGGAGCCGGATCCCAAATCGACCCACCCGTGGAAGTCGAAATTCAGCAGGAGCTAGTCAATGACACTGATTTCGGCTCTGATGACGCCAGGATAGACATGCCTTTCCTCAGGTACACATTGCGACGTATGATACTGCAAGATGCAAGCACAGATGCAATCCTCGAGACCATCAAAAGTTTGACATGGTTGACCGCGAAAGCCGCAGGTACCTCAGGAAGCACGCATCGCACTTTGTCGGATATGTAGGATCCGGATCCAGCTCTGCCGATGCTGGAGAAAACACCGACTCTGTGCTGGAGGCAATTGGAACAAACACCGACGTACCCGCGTCCTCGGATGAATCGATGACGTCAGCGGATTTCTGAAAGTTCTCCGCGGAATATGAAGAGGAGTATAACTCCAAAGCTGCAAAGGAAGGAGAAGCCATGGATGAAGGATCCGGGGAACACTCTCCCAAAGCGCAGGATGACATGGACGTCGGAGAAAATCCCGAGGTCCAGATGTCCGAAAGTACCGATCAGAGCTTGACTCCGGGAAACGGACCCAAAGCCATCTTTGCTATCGGCGCTGCCAAGAAAGCAAAGAAGAGGAACAAGAAGAACAAGACCCTGGCAAAAGACCCTCTGACAAAGGAGGTGATTGCCGAGGAATATGAAGAAGACTCGGATGGAGCACTTATCCCAGAAGAGCCGAAAAAAGAAGAATCGATGGATGGACACGTGATCACCGAAGGTGCACGTAAACTCATCGATGCTGCACTAACCACACCTGTCCCTACAGCTGCAGAACTTACTGCGGAAGAACTAGACGAAAGGGCCCAAGCCCTAGAAGCGCGTCGTCAACAACTCCTGGATGAAGCCAAAAACATCGAGGGGGAAAGAAACGCATGGCAACTAAGGATTACATGTCTCGGTTGCACCAGAAGACCCAGAAACATTACACAGGTGACGGTAAGTTTCCGGAAGTGAATAGGGTCCTCTTTGAAGGAGATCCAGGGATGCCTCGTCTCGACAGCAAAGGAGACCCGGTGTACCCAACACCGGTACAGAACACTGTCGTAGCACGAGATATCCTGTCAAATAACCCATGCCTAGAACAGGTTCGATTGGGCATCAAGCTACTCACCAAGGGTCTGGAGCAACAGATGGCTGCGAAATTCGGAAGTGGAAAACTGGTCTCAAAATCTGAACAATGTCACACAGACTCAGCCTAGAATGATATAAGGCCCCAGCGTGTTCCGGAACAGCGTCACCGTTCCGACCGACAGGAAGATAACCACTCCAGAACCGGATCGTCAGGACAGCATCACAGAACCGCACGTGACTGGAGCAGCGTCGCTCCAGCGGCCGAGTAAGAGGCCATTGCTGCACTGTATGCGAGAAACCCTCCCTCTAGCGGGGCACAACTCCATAACCAAATTGGAGGCTCCCGTAATGACAACAAGCTACCACAAGAACAATAGTTATCAATAACAAAACACAATATCTAGATATTAACGAGAATACTAGATCGGGGATTTCTCCAAATGAATGGAGAGGAGTGTTGGGGATATACTTTCCGGGTATCCTCACAGTTCCTCACTGACCAGGGTGGCCCACTTCGGGTTAGAGCTTTGCTTCACGGGCGGCCCAGTCAGGGAGAAAGACGGAGTCCAATCCGGTTATGGGAAGGCCTAGAAGACTTACCGACTTAGGCCCATAATGTTACTTGTAGTTCAAGATGTACTCTGTAACCGACTCTTAGTCGTAGCCGGATAGATCTCTTCTGTAAACCCTAGGCCGGATATCTATATAAGCCGTCCTAGGGAGAGCCTTTAGGGCACACCTCAATAGTCTACAATCTCAACTCGCACAGGCGAAAACCCTTGTAACCCATATTCCGGCTCTGCCGTATTACTGGATTGCTAGCAGGAGTAGGGTCCGTCCAAAGCCGGCGGATTCGAACCTGGGTAAACTTGTGTGCTCACCATCCCGGAATACCGTACGTCTCACACCCCTCTCTTCCGCACGCCTCGAGGACCCCCTCATGGCGTACTTGTCATAAATCCGACGACAGTTGGCGCCCACCATGGGGCAAGTGAGCTTCGGATTTGTGTTCCGGGCGGAATCTGCAAGAACCGGAATCAGCGAGGGAGGCTGTGACTGCCTACACAATCATGTCTTTTGGCGAGATCGATGTTTACATTGGTTTCGCTGAACCTGCCCCACCCACCCCAGCAGTGATGATAGAGGCAGAAGAATCTTCTGGGTCCCCTTTGTTCGCGGAGGCGGTAGAATTCCGGATCTCAGAAAACCCTAATCCCACCCAGCCCGCACCAATTGCGGAGAAAGTGGAGAAATCTGAGCCTGAAGAAGACCTAGCGGTCCAAGTTGAATCTAGAGTGGATCTTCCTGGAGAAGCCGGATCCCAGATCGACCCACCCGTGGAAGTCAAAGTTCAGGAGGAGCTAGTCAACGACACTGATTCCGGCTCTGATGACGCCAGGACAGACAGGCCTTTCCTGAGGTATACACTGAGATGTATGATACTGCAAGGCGAAAGCGCATATGCAATCCTCGAGACCATCAAAAGTTTCGACATGGCTGATCGTGAAAGCCGCAGGTACCTCAGGAAGCACGCGTCATACTTCATCGGGTACATGGGATCCGGATCCGACTCTGCCAATGCTGGAGAAAACACCGACTCTGTGCTGGAGGCAATTGGAACAAACGCCGACATACCCGCATCCTCGGATGAATCAATGACGTCAGCAGATTTCCGAAAGTTCTCCGCGGAATATGAAGAGGAGTATAACTCCAAAGCTGTAGAAGAAGGATAAGCCATGGATGAAGGATCCGGGGAACACTCTCCCAAAGCGCATGATGACATGGACGTCGGAGATAATCCCGAAGTCCAGATATCCGAAAGTACCGATCAGAGCTTGACTCCGGGAAATGGACCCAAAGCCGTCTTTGCTACTGGCGCTGCCAAGAAGGCAAAGAAGAAGAACAAGAAGAACAAGACTCCGGCAAAAGACCCTCTGACAGAGGAGGTGATTGACGAGGAATATGAAGAAGACTCGGATGGAGCACTTATCCCAGACGAGCCGAAAAAAGAAGAATCGGTGGATGGACACGTGATCACCGAAGGTGCACGTAAATTCATCGATGCTGCATTAACCACACCTATCCCTACAGCTGCAGAACTTACTGCCGAAGAGCTGGACGAAAGGGCCCAAGCCCTAGAAGCGCGTCGTCAACAACTCCTCGATGAAGCCAAAAACATCGAGGTGGAGAAGAAACACATGGCAACTAAGGACTACATGTCTCGGTTGCATCAGAAGACACGGAAGCGTCACACCAATGACGACCAATTCCCACATGTCCGTGTCGTCCTTTTCAGAGATGAGATGGGTAAGCCACTAAAAGATAGCAAAGGAGATTGGGTATACCCAACCCCAGTACAGAATACCGTGGCGACCCGAGAAATTTTATCGGCTAATCCAGGACCGGAGGAGATCCGGTTGGGTATCAAACTACTCAACAAGGGACTGGAGCAGCAAAAGGTCGCCCTGTCCGGAAGTCAAAAACTGGTATCGGATTCCGACCAATGTTGCACTGATCCGACATGGGCTGACGTAAGACCCCATCATGTCCGGGAGCAGTATCATCGCCCCGAACGCCGGGAAGACAATTATTCAAGAACCGGATCGTCAGGACAGCTTTACAGAACTACACGTAACTAGAGCAACGTCGCTCCAGTGGCCGAAAAAGAGGCCATTGCTGCACTGAATCCGAGGAACCCTCCCCGGCGAGAGTCTAACGATCGAAGGGGAGAAGATAAATAGAAACGTCGGGAGGAGGATCGTCAAAAAATGCCACCTCCTAGACATGCAAGCCGTCTGGCTAAGCTTCACCGTGGTAGGAACGACGGACGAAGGAACGACGGAAACAATGCTGGGACAAGCCGGCAGGGGGCTCGTCGTAGTCAATACCCTCCCCGGAATCGGAATAATGACGTTCCGGACGGAGGCCGGCGATCAGCCGGAAACAATTCAGCTGCCCCACCCTCTCCACCAAGCAGTCATCACAACGGCTCCCAAGGGGGACAAGGAGGACGACGCGGCGGAGGAGGTGGCGGAAGAAGCCGAAGTCCGGCTCCAAGGCTCCAAGGCATCACAGCCACAGCCGGCATTCGGGATGATCACTATCCCCGAACGACGCAAGGCACAGGATCAATTCCAACATAGAGGCGCAGCGCTATGAAAACGATGATATCTACGTGGGCCCAAAGTGCTTCGGACCACGTATCAGAGCTACAAAATTCCCAGAAGGATTTGCTATCTCAAGGCATATCCAAGCCTACGATGGCATTGCTCGTCCAGATACTTGGCTACAAGATTTTTTCCAAGCTTGTTGCATCGCCAAAGGCGAAAACAGCCTGGCCGCAACCCGATATCTCCCACTTATGTTGCGGAAGACGGCGTGATCATGGCTCAATGAACTTCCGGAGAACACCATCCATAACTAGTATGACATGCCAAGTGCGTTCTTTCAGAATTTCGAAGGCACATATCGGAGGCCCTGTATGGTTGGAGACCTACAGCGTTGCACCTAGAAAGACGGAGAAACTTGCCGGGATTACCTCGGACGATGGATCGACACCAAAAACTCCTATGAAGGAGTAAACGATCAAACCGCGATTGAAGCTTTCATCGCATGGCTCCCAATTGGTCTACTACGTCACCGCTTGAAGTGTGACAAGGTCACTGATTTGGGAGAGATGATAGAAACAGCGAGCAAGTACACAGTTGTTGACGACGATGCAGAGGGATTACTCAATGTCCTAGCTATGCCTCAGTCGGCAAGACAACCAAAGCAACAAGCTCAGAAGCGCAAAAATACCTCGGAAGAGAAACCTAGCACGGAAACAGCGGTGGTTACTACTGTTTCCGGGTCTGGAGGACGAGGAGGGCGCGGCGGAGGCCACGGGCGTGGCCGTGGGACTTCAAGGGTCCAAGGTAGAGGATAACAACAACCAGGCAAAACCTACTCTTGGGCCGACATTGCCAATAACCCATGTGTGCATCACCTAGACGCCAATGGGGGCTCGTCTCACACCAACGCTGAATGTCGTTTCAATGACGATATCAAAAGAGATGACACCGCGGGCTACAAAGCTAAGCGGAAGAAGGGAAAGAAAAATCCCGAAAAAGACAAAGAGACCAAGGAAGATTCCGACATGGAGGAAGCCGATGCTTCAAATCCCAAGCCGGAAGGGAAGGAGACTTTTCCCACCAAAAAGGGCACTTATGTCACTTTCCTCGGATCTCAACCAGCAAAGGTCAAGAAAGCAGTTCTACACGAGCTCAACGCAACAGTTCCGGCTGTCCCTCAATATCTGGACTGGTCGGAAGTGGCAATCACATTTGACCGCGCTGATCATCCGCCTAAGTTGCACAGGCGAGGAAAATACGCCTTAATCGTCAACCCGCTTATTGACGGTTATGGTTTCTCCAAGACCCTCATGGACGGTGGTAGCGGCATCAATATTCTCTATGTCGAAACGCTACGCCGGATGAAGATCTCGGAAACCCAGCTGACGAGGGTTTAACTCGTCAATGCCCATTGTTATGGACTTGGGTTTTGGAGAAGGAGGGAGCGCTGGAGACATCTATCGACTAGCAAACAAGCACACAGGGGACAAAGGATTTACCCAGGTTCAGGCCTCGTAAAGGTCCCTACTCCTGCTTGTCTGCTCGTGGAATTATTGAGGGAGTCGAAAGTTACAATGGTGCGCAGATGCAATCTGGCAAGGGTTGTGGAAACTAGGTTTGCGTGTGTCCTCCTCGCCGCCCCCTCCTAGCCCTTATATAGATAGGCTAGGTCTCGGGTAGCAGGTCGAGTCGGTTACCAGTTAGGGTTTTCCCCTTCAAACTTTCTATCTTTAGCTTCTTCGTGTCCTTCAAGCAATCGAGAGTCCATAGGTTACTCGAGTCCTTTCATATGGGCCTTGGTGACACCGTAGGCCTGTACATATTCGGACTGTATATACCAAGCTCGAGTACCTGTAGAGTATACCCATGCACCAACTGAACCATAGCTCTGTGATCTTTCACGGAGTTGTCCTAGGAAGGCAAGCTAATTCCCTGGGAGAGATTACTTTGGATGTCACCTTTGGAACTCCAAAGAATTATCGTACGGAGGCACTTTCCTTCGAAGTGGTCCCATTCAAGAGCGCATACCACGCTATATTCGGACGTCTGGCTTACTGGGCTTTTATGGCTCGTCCGTGTTACATTTACAATATGATGAAAATTCCAGGTCCCAACAGCGTGATCACCATCAGGGGAGACCCGAAGAAAGCGCGAGAGTGCGAGGATGGAAATGCTGCCTTTGCTGAAGCCGTGCTGCACGCCCAAGAGTACCAGGAGATCAAGAAGAGCATAGATCCATCCGAGATGCCCGCAACGAAGAAGGAGGTGACAAAGCCAAATCCGGAGTTCTAGGCATCAGAAGAGACGAAGAAAGCGCCGTTGAAGGATGATGACCCCTCCAAGGTGACCCAGATAGGCGTAGGCCTAGGTAGCGCATAGGAAAGTGCGCTCGTCAAGTTCCTCCAAGCAAATCAAGATATCTTCGCATGGCAGCCATCTGACATGACCGGAGTACCTAGGGAACTTGCCGAGCACTCTCTAAATGTAAACCCGAATGCTAAACCCGTCAAACATTCCCTATGACGGTTTGGCGATGAAAAGCGTAAGGCAATAGCTAAGGAACTAGCACGACTCGAGTTAGCCGGATTCATAGAAGAGGTCATCCACACTGAGTGGTCGGCCAATCCTGTAATGGTCCCTAAAAGGACACCACTGATTTAAGGATGTGTGTTGATTATACTTCCTTGAACAAGGCTTGTCCAAAAGATCCGTTCGCTCTGCCTAGAATTGATCAAGTTATCGATTCTACGGCAGGCTCGGAACTCCTCTGTTTTCTCGACGCATATTCTGGTTATCACCAAACCCGGATGAAGGAATCTGACAAAGTCAAGACTTCATTCATAACCCCCTTCGAAACCTTCTGTTTCGTTACGATGCCTTTTGGGCTGAAGAACTCAGGAGCTGCGTACCAGCGCACGATGCAGCGTTGCCTCCATGACCAACTCAGACGCAATGTACATGCATACGTGGATGATATCGTGGTAATGTCCAAAAAGAAGGAAACACTGATTTCTGACTTGGAGGAAACATTTGCCAATCTACGAAAATACAACATCATGCTTAACCTGAAGAAATGCTTCTTTGGAATACCAGCCGGAAAATTGTTAGGTTTCATCGTGTCTCAAAGAGACATAGAGGTCAACCGGGACAAAATCAAGGCTATACTCAATATTTCCAGGCCAACTTGCCTGAAGGACGTACAAAGATTAACTGGTTGCATCGCTGCGGTCAGTCGATTTGTAAGCCAGCTTGCTGAAAGAGCCGCACCATTATACAAACTCCTGAAAAATACCAAGGATTTTGTTTGGACTGACGAAGCTGAAGCTGTACTACAAGATCTGAAGAAAGTACTCTCATCTGCTCCTATCCTTGCAGCGCCGGAACCTAAAGAACCGACGTTGCTCTATCTTGCTGCGACAAATAAGGTCGTTAGTATTGTCATGGTGGTGGAGAGACCAGAGGAAAATCAGGAACACTTGGTGCAGCGTCCGACTTACTTTGCCAGTGAGGTCCTGACAGAGTCAAAACAGTGGTATCCGCACTATCAAAAGTTGGCTTACGGTGTTTTTCTAGCATCGCGTAAGTTACGACACTACTTTCAGGAGCATCCAATTACCGTGGTGAGCACAACTCCCATGAGAGATATAATCAACAACAGTGACGCCACAAGACGCGTCGCCAAATGGGGCATAGAGCTTTCGGCTTTCGATATTGAGTATAAACCTCGGACAACAATCAAATCCCATAACCTTGCTGACTTTGTCGCTGATTGGACAAAGACGAAGGAGAACATGATCCTCCCTGAGTCGGAATACTGGACCCTCTTTTTCGATGGGTCTAAGGCTCGAGGGGGCTCGGGGGCTGGCGTGGTGCTCAAATCACCCCAAGGAGATAAACTCTTATACGTGTTGCAGATCCACTTCACAGCGACAAACAATATTGCCGAGTATGAAGCACTACTGCATGGAATCCGGATTGCTAAGGACATCGGCATCTGACGTTTGATGTGTTACGGAGATTCGGATCTTGTTGCTCAGCAAGTGTTGGATATTTGTAATGCAAATAAACACATGGCAGCATATAAAGCTGTCGTGGATGATCTATCTAAATCGTTCGAAGGGTTTGAAGTTCAACACATCCCTCGAGCAGAAAATGAGGAAGCAGACGCACTATCTCGGATAGGTTCTGCGCGGAAAGAGGTCCCGGATGGCGCTTTTTTAGAACACCTCAAAGTTCCCTCAATAAAGGGAGTAGATGAGGAATATCCGACCAAATCCGACTCACCTTTGATAGCAATTCTGGCTGTAATTCCCAGCTGGACTCAACCCTACCTCAATTATTTGGTAGATGGCAAATTACCCGAAGACGAGGTGCTGAGCTGGCAGATTATCCGACGAGCAAAAGCCTATATTATTGTTAAAGGTGAGCTCCATAAACGGAGTGTTTCTGGGGTTTTTGAGCGCTGTGTATCTCCGGAAGAAGGAGTGGAAATCTTAAGAGAAATCCATGAAGGTGAGTGTGGTCACCACGCTGCAGCCAAATCTTTAGTGGCAAAAGCTTTTAGACACGGATTTTTCTGGCTTACAGCTCAGGCAGATGCCGAACGATTAGTCAAGACGTGCAAAGGCTGCCAAAAGTACGCCAAGCAAGCTCATGTTCCGGCTGATCAGCTGCGAACAATACCTATAACATGGCCCTTTGCGGTCTGGGGGCTTGATATGGTAGGACCATTTAAACGAGCTCCAAGTGGATTTACTCACCTCTTAGTGATGGTGGATAAATTCACAAAATGGATTGAGGCTAAACTTGTCACTAGTTGCGATGGAGCAACAGCCAAAAGATTTGTCGAGGATGTTATAATCCGGTATGGTTATCCGCATAGCATTATCACGGACAACGGGAGTAACTTCTCTATGGGAGAATTGGCTGAATTCTGCAACAAGCAAAATATCCGGCTTGACATTGTGTCAGTCGCACATCTACAGGCGAACGGACAAGTCGAAAGAGCAAATGGTTTAATCCTACAAGGCCTAAAACCGAGACTTGAAGCACCACTACGACGTGCTGCGGGGGCTTGGGCAGAGGAGTTACCCTCTGTAATATGGAGTTTACGAACGACTCCGAATAGGTCAACCGGATACACACCTTTCTTCTTGGTCTATGGCGCAGAAGCAGTTCTTCCTAATGATTTGATTCACACTTCTCCTAGAGTGGCCGCGTATATTGAAGAGGATGCTGAGGTTTCTTGACAAAACGATCTCGACTTAGTCGAAGAAGTTCGTGTCGTTGCTGAAATGAGATCTACAGCCTATTAGCAGAAGTTACGCAAGTATCATAGCCAGAGAGTCCGAAATAGATCTTTCAATAAAGGTGATTTGGTTCTTCGGCTTGTGCAACAAAGAAAGCACAAACTTTCCCCAGTATGGGAAGGGCCCTTTTTAGTTAGTCGAGTATTGCACAATGGATCGTACTACTTAACTGACATGAGGCCAGTCAAAGAAAGACCTGCTACTAAAAAGAGAAAGAGAGCTGGATGCAGTACAAATCCGGATGAGTTAGACAGACCATGGAATATTGCTCAGCTACGTCCCTTTTATTTTTAGTTTATCCTTCTTTGTAAACATATATATGTACATGTTCTGTGAGAAATAAAAGTTTTGGTTGCCTCAATATTTTCTGAGAAGTTTTACCATCTTATTTCTGAATGATCATGTCATAGTCGAAAATCCTAGAATGCTTGAAAGTACTATATGCTCATGTTCATTCTGGTTCAGATTTTCGATTTTAAAACTGCTACCCTCGGGTATAACTCTAAAAATTTCTAGTCCTTACTTTGGTTATTTCTCTGATTGCTGGATACGGACATTTTCCGCGTAGTGAATTGTTGGTACTAGAAGCCGGCTTTGTTTCCGAGTTTAAACTGGTTTAGTAATTGAGCTCCGTTGCTCGGCAAAGTTTCCGACAGAAGGTTTAGCCGGCTCACAAAAGGGACGAGGCGGAAAGCCAGATAAACGATAAGTGTGGACAAAAAAGTACAAGTGCTTGTGTAAACATTTCAGGCACGCAAAAAGTTTAAAAGCCAAAAGTGCTGAATAGATCAAAAGCTTAGCACTAGCAAAATTAAAGTACTGCATATTTACAGACGCATCATGTTTTTTTAGAATAATACAAAAATTTCTGATCTATGATGCAGGAGGAGATGAAGGAGCTGCTGGCTCGCTGGTTACGCCGCCTTGGTATCGTTCCAAGATGTCCGCATCCGAGGTGATGCGTTCATCATTAGAAACTTCTGTGGATTCTTCTGGAGGAGGAGGCGGAGTATCCACGCGGGTGAAGAAAGGGGTCTCGTAGCTGGTCAGGTCAGCCACGTGACACCCATATCCGGCGCAGGAGTGCATGATGGCTTGAAGGTCCTGCTCCTGGCCGTCCTCATCTACTTTGCAGTACCCTCTGGTCACTTGCCATATCTCCATGTTTCCATGGTGGCTCATGACCATGGTGAGAGCGTTCTGCGTCGCATCCCGTGCGTAGGACATGTTCCAATCCTGAACAAGTTGCGGCATCTCCTTTGGCTTGTCCCACACCTGAAAATCCGACATGTTGTGAATGTCCGGAATCTTGAGAGCTTCGCCAATGTCCTCAAGGGATTGGCGGAAGTCATGAAGCAGGTCACCGACTTGGGTAAGTCGGTAAGTGCGGGGCTCGGTGGAGGAAGAGTTTGTCAAGTTCAAAGGACCTATACACAAAACAAGTTAAGAAAATCCGACATTGATAGAAGTCGAAGAAAAAGACAAGTCAGGCAGATGGAACGTACCGAAAATGACGTCGTCAATTTTGGTCTTCTCCTCCCGGAGACTCTGGAGTTCAGCCCGGAGTGCCTGGGAAAGGTCCCTCTCTCCGCTAAGCTCATTCTTGAGGTCCGAGATTGTTTTATCTTGAGCAGCGATCTTGCGATCACGCTCTTCAGTAGCCATGGAGGAGGATTCAAGGACTTGAGCTATGCTCTTTTCATGATTTACCTTGAGCTGGTCCAGCTCTTAGCGAAGCTCCTTGTTCTCCACCACCAAGGTCTTGAGGTTCTCGACCTCTTCAATCATGGCGCGGGATTGTTTTACCAGCGCTATAAGTCAAAAAGAACAACAGTTCAGGAAAAATCGACATTAAAATAACAAAGACAAGGTTTGAGTCTTGAAATGTTTACCTTCGGCCTCATCCTTGGCAACTTTCAGCTCAGCATTTTTAAGACGAAGAGCTTTGATCTCTCTCCGCTTATCACAAACATTCTTCAGTAAATCCTGGTTATAGGAACATACTTTCTGTAAGTCAGAATACCCAAAGTCAGAAAGCTACTTAAGACTCGGGCTAATATTTTTTGCTAATATCAGCACGCGCCTTGGGGGCTACACTAGTTTGTTCTTTGGCATCCTAATGAAGCATAAACCCAGATTATATATCCTACTTCATGCTTGGGGGCTAGAGGATATGATATAAAATAAAGGAAAATCAGGAGTTGGAAGTTTGACTTACATATTGTTCGATAGCGAGTTTATCCAAACCCGCGTTCACTTCAGCGGCCACCTTCTCGGCGAGAGTCAAAGGAATCACTGGGGCTGTTGGGAGCTCACCAGTCCTAATCCTCTCGTCGCGAAGGCGCACCTGGGCGAGAAGGTCGGAGAACTTGACGTCCTCTGCTTCTTGCGCTTCTTCTTCGGCGGATAAAGTACTTTTCTCCAAGCATTGCTTGGCGAGCCGCTGGATTTCTTCAGCAGATTTCCGAGACATGCCAAACTTGGCAAGTCCCGGATTGCTGATAAGGTTTTCGGCGAAGGTTTCTGCCGAGGGATCATTACCCAAAGAGGGTGCACCCTTATCTAGATCTGACTCACCCATGGTGACGTTAGTTTGTGATTCAAGGATTGTAGGCTCCGTCGAAGGAGCCGGATCTCCTGCGACGACCGGAGAAGGAATGGTCACCGGTGTTGCAGAAGGTTGAGGGGCAGAAGTCGGAGGAGCTACGGCGGGGGAAGCTATGGTGAGCTTCGTCTGTCGCAGGGGCTTCGAAGAAGTTCCCTTCCCCTTGCCCTTGATGAGCGGTTTTGCTCTGAGAATATAGTAAAGTCGGAAACATTACATCTCAGAAAGAAATTTGAGTAAAGTACAAAGGCGGACGTTGTGATTGAAAGTTACCTCTTCATGACGGGCACCTCCTTTGTGCCAACAACCACTGTCGGAGCTTTACGCTTCTTGAGCGCAAGGTCCGGCAATGGGACCACCTCTGTCTCCTGAGAAAACTCAGGAGGATATCCTTCGAGCGGAGCAAGTTCCGACTCGAGGAGGTCGGCAAGCTGAAAATAAGAAAACATATCAGTATTGCAGTATAACTCGAAGATTGAAACACATAAAAGGAGTACTGATGGAAGCTTACCAGCACTACGGGGTTTTCCACCGTATGCATATCCAGAGAAACCTACGGGATCCTCCTCTCGATCCGCTCCCTGATCAGCCACTTGTTTTGGCTTATGTAGCCCTGAGTGGTGTAGGATTTGGGGCTGATGCGGAGGGAGTCTTTCTTGGATGACGTGATGGAGTGCATCAGTCGATCCCCGTGGTACTGAAGGGGCTGGATCCGGCGTGAGACCCAGCATTGGACTAAGTCGGATCCCTTTAGTCCCTTGTGTTTGATCAAGTATTCGATCCGCCTCTTAGCGAGGGTCAAATCGTCGGTGAGAGCCGGAGCGGCCTCGTCCCAAGACAGTTGGGCTGTGGCAGCTCCGTCGATGAAAGCCGGCAAAGTAGTGGCTTTGCCGGGAGCCGAAATAACCCTATAATAGAAAAACGTGGCTGGCCATTGTTTGACCGAGTCACTAGCTAAAATTTTGGGATACGCGCGCTCGCGTCTAAGCGAAAAACTAATAGTGCCGATGATGTAAGGAACACCGGTGGTAATGGAGTTTCTCCGGACATGAAAATAGTACCGGAAAAGAGTCAAACTCGGCCTAATGCCGAGAAAGCCCTCACACAACAAAGTGTACGCGCTCATCTCTAAGAGAGAGAGTTGGGAGGAAGATGATGGAGTTGAACTCCGTAATGATCAATCACCTCGGAGAAGAACTCCAAGGGAGGAAACGACAAACCTCTATCGAGGAGGGTGCCGAAGTGGACCCGCTCGCTGTCGCGCGGGTTGGGGACGGTTTCCTCGAAGCCGTTCCACCAGTCGCCGGCGGCGAGGAGCCCTTCCTTCTCCATGTTCTTGAGACCCTCGTAGTTGAGCGCACAGGGAATCCAGAGGCCGCGAAAGCTCTCTTTCTCCGCCACCGCTTCTGACGCCGCCGCCGCCGCTGCTGCCAAGCCGGAAGAGGAAGATGAAGCCATTTCTCTAGCGGGCAGTAGACCTAGAATGGGCGGCGCTGGGAGTTCTTTGGGGGAGGAACGGGGGAGCTCTGTGTGCGCAGGGAGATTGGAAGGAGAGGAAAAGGCAAAGGACTGGTGAAAGAAGAAGGAGAAAATCCTAACCTCTTATATCCACCTATCTGCGCCAAGATTCATGCAAATTCTACAGTGTAACCGCCACGCGTCGTGGAAGGAACGGGGAAGGACCCCGCGCGATGATTACGTCGCCTCGATCTCCGCACACGCATTGAAACGGCGCCTCGGTTCCGCAAACTGCGGACCCACCAACGGTCGTGCTGACGGAATGCTTGTCAGATGACGTGACTTGACCATGACTTCTGTCAGATGGCGTTAGAGACCAAGTTCCGGCTTAGTTTAAAATCAAGCTGGAAAATCCGAGTAACCTGTTGATAGGTCCGACTTACTTTTAAGACCCGGATTGTATTTTTTGTGAAGTTTCAGGAACCCTTCAAGATTCTGCAAGCCGAAGATCAAGCTAGACGATGATGAATCCGACTTTTGATCTCGGAGGCCTCCGGGGGCTGCTGTTGGGGATATACTTTCCGGGTATCCTTACAGTTCCTCACTGACCAGGGTGGCCCACTTCGGGTTAGAGCTTTGCTTCACGGGCGGCCCAATCAGGGAGAAGACGGAGTCCAATCCGGCTACGGGAAGGCCCAGAAGACTTACCGACTTAGGCCCATAATGTTACTTGTAGTTCAAGATGTACTCTGTAACCGACTCTTAGTCGTAGCCGGATAGATCTCTCTTGTAAACCCTAGGCCGGATATCTATATAAGCCGTCCTAGGGAGAGCCTTTAGGGCACACCTCAATAGTCTACAATCTCAACTCGCACAGGCAAAAACCCTTGTAACCCATATTCCGGCTCTGCCATATTACTGGATTGCTAGCAGGAGTAGGGTCCGTCCAAAGCCGGCAGATTCGAACCTGGGTAAACTTGTGTGCTCACCATCCCGGAATACCGTACGCCTCACACCCCTCTCTTCCGCACGCCTCGAGGACCCCCTCATGGCGTACTTGTCATCAATCCGACAACAACCCTACCAAGACGGGGAAGTGCCCCCGGAGCCATCTCCATTGATCTCCACCACCATCTCCATCACCATTGCTGATTCCCATGATAAGGAGGGAGTAGTTCTCTCTCGAGGCTAAGGGTTCTACCGGTAGGTATGTGTTCATCTCTCTCTCTCTATGTGTGATCATATTGTGATCATGAGCTTGTAATCTATAGATCTACCTTGCTACTCAAGTGCTTAATAGATCTATGCTCTCCCCATGTGTGTCAAAGTGACAGCGTGCACACCATGGTGGCACTTAGGCTAGAGATTACAAATACTTGTTATGAGTTATATTTGGAGTTGGATGTCTTTATGAAATTGTGGTGTTTGTTGGACTCATCTAGTACTCAAGGTGACAGTGTGGGGTTTTCTAGATGGGAAAGACTTACTTTGAGGTGTGCTGTTATAGCCCTACCATCGATTAGAGTGTCCAACCGGGGAGTAGTTAAGAGTAGTATCATGAAGAAGAATATATTTATATGAGAGTGTTCACTAGTGAAAGTATGATCCATAGGCCTTGTTTCTAAGCACTGAAACACCGTTTGCTACTAGATCTGTTATATGTTTGCTTGCTTCCATCTTTATTTCAGTTTTGCTTTAGTCTCTTCCACGCCATCAAGATATTTGTTGGCACCATTGTCTTATATCCATACCACTTGTATTTCACTATCTCTTCGCCGAACTAGTGTACCTATACACCTAACAAGTGTATTGGGTGTGTTGGGGACACAAGAGAATTCTTGTATCTTGATTGCAGGGTTGCTTGAGAGGGGATACCTTTGACTACTTCCTCCCTGAGTTCGATAAACCTTGGGTGATCCACTTAAGGGAAAACTTGCTGCTGTTCTACAAACCTCTGCACTTGGAGGCCCAACAACTGTCTACAAGAATAGAAGTGCATAGACATCAAGCTATTTTCTGACGCCGTTGCCAGGGAGGTAAGGTAAAAGGTATTCACACTAGAGGATTAAAGAAGAAGAACCTCCCACGGCAACTGCCTATTTTCTGGCGCCGTTGCCGGGGAGGTAAGGTAAAAGGTACTCACATCCTCCGGTGTGAGTGCTCGGAGTTATTTCCTTTATATTCTGCAATTTTGTCTTTTTGTTTCTTGTTTTCACTAGTTAGGCTTAATGGAAAACAACAACAAAAATTAGAGAGCTTTTTATTATTTTTCCTAAGTTAGAACTCGAATTGTCTGAAAAGAAAATTAAAAACCCATGGAACTTTCTTTGCATGCTAATAGCAATGTTATTAGTATGAATCTTTTGAACACCTTTGTTACTAATGCTATGGAAACGTCTAAGCTTGGGGAAGTTAGGTTTTGTGAAAATGATCTTTTTAGTTCCCCAGCTTTTAAGAAGAAAATTTGCTCTGATGATACTTTATCTCCCATATGTGGTAATTCTAATGATACTTGTGATATTTTAAATCCACATACTGAAAGCATCCCTTTTAAAATACCTATAAAAATTGTTGAACGTGTTATGAATAACTCTTATTTTGGAGATGGAACTGTCCATCCTGGTGATCATTTACTCTTTATACATGAATTATGCGGGTTGTTCAAGTGTGCAGGTATTTTAATGAACTAAGTTAAGAGGAAGCTATTCTCTTTATCACTTAAGGGCAAAGCAAGGGAGTGGTATGAGCTACTAGATGATCCTCATCATTTGGATTGGAAGGAACTTGAATCTCTCTTTTACTCTAAATTTTATCCTCCTCATGAAATTCATAAAGATAGGAATTATATTTATAATTTTCATCCTCATGATGGAGAAAGTATTGCCCAAGTATGGGGGAGATTGAAGTCACTAATGCTCAAATGTCCCATTCATGAGCTCCCCGGGAATATTGTTATTAATAATTTCTATGCAAGGCTTTCAGAACATTACAAGGACTATCTAGATACTTGTTTAGAGGGATCCTTCACAAGTAAGTTGTCAAAGCTAAGTGGGATCTTCTTGAAACAATTCAAAGCAATACCGAAGATTGGGATGACAACAAAGGTAAAGAACCGGGTATAAACTATGAGTATGATTGCATTAAGTCTTTCGCTGAAACTGCTGATTTTCAAGAGCTTAGTGCTAAATATGGTCTTGATCCTCAAATTCTTATTGATTGTTTTAAAACCTTTGCTTCTCATATTAATGCTCCTAAAGAAAAGTGGGACATGTATCATGAGCCTTTTAAAGACACTTGCATGGAAAATGAAATTGTTATTAATGATAACAATAAACATGCTCAAACCTCTGAAAGTACTATTTCTTATAAGCATGTTAATTTTTGTGGAATACATAGACCTTGTGAGAGTAATCAAGTTGAAGAATAATATTGTATCACCCATAGGAATGAAAAAAATAGAATGTGGTATAGGGCTCTAAATGATCTTGGTAAAAAAGTTTGTGCCCTCTATCCTTTTATTTGTGAACTTTGCTTTGAAGTGGGTCATTTCAATTTTTAATGCTCAGGCCATAATAATATCCCTTCTAATCCAATGAGTACTGCAAGTTTGTATTGTGATGACATGATCACTCCTAATCAGCATGATGAGCTTACTTTATTTTTGGGGTGTGAAGAATTATCAAGAAAAACTTCTTTGTTAGATATGGGTGCTTTTGATATGAATAGTGTCCTGCATGGTTGTCATCTTTATTGTGTTGATAATTGTCACACAAATACTTACATACAAAATATTGTAGAAGAAGAGATTTTACTAAAATATGTCAGGACTAATATGTGTTTTGATCTTATTAATGAAAAGAAGGAATCCTCCAAAGTTTCTTCTATTTTCTCTAACAATAAACCAGGGTATATGGAGAAGATTCCTTTCAAGCCTCTCCCGCCTAAAGAGAAGAAGAAAAAGAAGAAGAGGAGTAAAAGGAGAGAGGAAACGGTATTTTCCCCTAAGCATGTTGCTCCTATTATAGTTTTTAATGAGTCTGAACTCGACGATGTTCCTATGCCTGTTACCTATAGTAGTGATCACGATTGGGAAAAGCACACTTCTTTTGATATTGACAATCTCTTTGGTACCAATTCTGAAAATTATGATATTAATGATTGTTGTACTATTAGTGTTATCCATGATCCTTCCAATGATGATATGTTTACAAATGAACACACTTTGGAAGATAATTGTTCTATTGCTTATGATGACACTACACCTCCAATAGATGATGATTGCAATGATGAATATGATATTTTCAGTCCACCTACTATTGAGGAGGAAAGTAATTATGATTACAATATGCCTCCTATATTTGATGATTATGGTGATGAGAATAATAATGATAGCTATTTTGTTGAATTTGCTCCCACTACAATTAATAAGAATGACTATGTTTATGTGGGGAGTATTAATTCTTTTATGCATGTGGCTCATGATAAGAATATTTCATGTGATAGTTATATTGTTAATTTTATTCATGATGCTACTGAAAGTTATTATGAGCGAGGGAAACATGGTTTTATGTATCTCAATAATATTAAGTTTCGCCTCTTTATGTTGAAAATTCTGAAGTTGCACTTGTTTTGATTTCCTATGCTTGTTGCTTTGTGCTTTCATGACTTATTTCTTTACAAGATTCCTATGCATAGGAAGTGGGTTAGACTTAAATGTGCTTTGAATTTGCTCCTTGATGCTCTCTTTTACTTCAATTCATATTTCTTATGTGAGCATCTTCTCAAACTATCAAGCCTAACTTAAAGGTGTTAAAGAAAAGTACTTATTGGGAGATAACCCAAAAGTTTTTGATGAGTCTTGGAAGTTATTACCTCTGTAATAACCTCTCCTTGTCCTTTTTATTTGCTTTTTGTGCCAAGAGTAACCACTAATAGGAGAGAAGTAATGATTGGGAAAGTTGTTGTCCCGGAACAGATTTATGTGCTTCACCGTAAAAATTCGTCTAAAATCTCTGAACATCTTTTTGACGCGTGAAGTTTTGTGCTTATGCCCCAGGTTGTTATCTAACTTGCTTTAGTTCAACACTTTTTGATTTGAGCAACAGAAGGTCTTCGAAAAAATCGTCTTTACCTGCTGGTCTGTTTTGACAGATTTCTGCCATTTTCTGCATTTGCTTCTTATTGGTTCCTTCTTGAGTTCTTTTGGGGAATTGAGCTTTTTGAGGGAAGTGCTACAGTAGCTAGTGTTCTAATGGAAGTTTATTTGGTGTTAGAACTGAACCTTCAGACATTTTATCTTGAGTGCACTAATGTTGCTAATAAAGATTGTGTGAAGTTTTGTATGAAGGAAAAAATTTCAGGTGTATGGAAGGAATGAGTAATGAGATGAAGGATGGACTAAACCTCAAGCTTGGGGATGCCACGCGTGTCACCCCAAGAAATATCCAATAAGTAAAAGCGTCAAAGCTTGGGGATGCCCAAGGCATCCCCCTTCTTCATCAATAAAAATCCCAGGTTTCTTCCAAACGCTTCATTTTTATTGTTTCATGCACAGTTGTGTTGTTCTTGGAGCGTCTTCTTTTTTGTTTTCATTTTGGTTTTTAGTTTGCTTGGTTTGCTTAGTTTTTTGAATAAATTGGTTGGACCCCCTCTTTCATACATTGGTTTGCAAATAGTTTGGTTTGGTTTGGAAAAGAGTAGGAAAGTTCATGCTTATGTGGTAAAAAGAGCTCGTTTTTTACTCTGGCCTATGCTTTGTCATGCCATGCTTGATATTGTTTTGGCTTTATGCTTAGTATTCTTTGCTGTAGCATGACTTGTTATAAACAATTGAGATTTCTTAATGTGCATTGGATGAATCATGCGTTGTTTTAGCATATTAAAGCATAGTATAGTGGTAATCTCCTTTGATGCTTTATTTGGGTTGACTTGGCGCATGCTCACACCATGTTATGACTATCTCAAGTCACCATAGCCTTTATGATACTTTAGTTTTCAACTTGTAGTATCACTTTATGCTTTGATCAATGATGTTTTGCCGCTCTACATGATTATGGCCATTATTGCTCTCTTAGTTTGTCGCTCCCAGTCTTTTGCTAGCCTCCCCAACCAAGTATGAGTTCCACTCATGCATCCAACTCCCTAAACCAAGTTATTCCAAAGAGTCCACCATACCTACCTACTAGCTTATGCTATTCCAAGTATATCCATGCTTTTGTTTACCTTCCAAATTAAACTTGTTATGAGAAAACTAGTGATTAAAGCTCTCACGAACTTGATGACACACTTTACTTTTTTGCATCTAATAAACTTGAACCATTGGGTCCTTATTTGTTGCGTATATGCTTGCGCTTTATAAGTTTAAATTAGCAGAACCATGTTCCATGGGCAACGCTTTCAACATTGCACTTGTACTTTGTACCCCGTTGATATCATGTTCTTTTGCTTACGGATCCCGGCGGTGTGAAATAAAAGTGGAACTTGTAAGATCATGGAGTTTGTATGTGTGTTAGATAAACGCCTGGGCCGCTAGCCTAAGCCATGCCTAATCATGGTGGAAACTTGCAGCATCACCATAATGAGCACTCTATGAAGCATCCTCAATAAAAACCTATGCAAATAGCAAATAAAAAGATCACTGAGATGCTCATTGTCTGCTTGCCTTGTCATTTTGATTATGGGATAGCTCCCGTATCATGTGCAAGGGGTACCTCGTTGGCGGTTCTTAATGATACACATGTACTTACAATGACAAGAGCTTACTCGTGACTGAAGTTGAGTAGCATGAGGATCAGTCTTCGTAAGTAAGGGGCATGAGATTTCGGTTTATAACTTGTCAAGCATATCCTCTTAGTTGTGTCACTTTAACCTTAATCACCTTCAAGATGCTTATGATAGGGGCAATGAGAGCTAGAAGCTATAAGTACCATAATTTTTGGAAGGTCTTTATGAGACTTGAATCCCTACTTCCTTTTACAAAGGCCTTTCTTCCACCATTACATTGAGTTTCCACCTTCTATCTTTATGCACCTACTTTGAGAGCATAGTGGCTATTCTTAGTTCTATGTGCATTGTCCCAAGACTAGTTGATTGATGCATAACTTGTTATTGCTTGTTTTGAACTATTGTATCTAGTCACTGTTATGAAATTTGAATGTGTCCTATGCATTTATATTTGCTACTCTTTGAGGGACAAGCTGAATACTATTATGCTATGTTTTCTTTATGTGAAACAAACAAACGTCTTGAAAAGCATTGTTATTCATGAATCTTTTGTTTGTGCCTTTTCATGTTGCATCATAGTCTCTTTGCTTATTGCTAGAACTTTATCTTTCATGTTATGATTGAAGTACTATGATCCCAGCTTTGAATGTTTTACAAATACTTTGATCAAGTCTTTGATGGTGCATGTCACCTCAAAAATTATTCTTTCTTTTTATCACTTACCTACTCGAGGACGAGCATGAGTTAAGCTTGGGGATGTTGATACATTGCAAATGTATCTATAATTTTTGATGTTCCATGCTTGGTTTTATCCACTTTCTTGTGTTTTGTTCCAACTTTGGAGTACTTTTCATATGATTTCTTGGACTAACCTATTAACAAGAGCCATAGTGCCAGCTGCCTATTTTCTGCTATTTTTGGTTCCAGAAAAGTCAGAAAATGAATATTCTCGGAATTGGACGGGACAAAAGCCAAAGTGCCTATTTTTCCGGAAGTCATCAAGTGCCAGAATATGCGACGGAGAGGGGCCAGGGGGGCACCACACCACCTGGCCACGCGGCCCAGCCTGGCCCGTGCCAGGGGGTGGTGTGGCCGCTCCCGGCACCCGCTCGGCCTCCCCGTCCGACTATAAGATGCCCTCGGGATGAAAACCCTAAGGACCCAATCAAAAATCCACGAAAGAGTCTGTAGCCGACGTCATCTCCATCCCTAGATCGGGAGGGATCTGAAGCTCTACCCGGCACCCTTCCAGAGAGGGGAATTCACCCTGGAGGCCTTCTTCATCACCATGCAAGCCTCCGGTGTGATACGTGAGTAGTTCATCCTTGGACAACGGATCCATGTAGTAGCTAGATGGCTGGTTCTCCTCTTTTGTGATTTCATGTCTAGATCTTGTGAGCTCCATTCATGATCAAGATCATCTATTTGTAATTCTGCATGTTGTGTTTGCGGGGATCCGATGGATATTGAGATGCTATTTCAGATTGATTATTGATTCTATCATGTCTTTGTTATTTGTGATCTTACATGCTTTCCGTTATTAGTAGCTATCTTGGCCAAGTAGATGCTAGCAACTCCAAGAGTTAGTATTTATGCTCGATAGTGGGTGCATGCCTCTGGTAATCTGGGGAAGTGACAGAAATATCTAAGGTACTAGATGTGCTGTTGCTACTAGGAAGAAAACAACAATCCTTTGTTCATAGAACAATCGTATTGTTTACTTTACACGCAGTTCATAAAGCAATAATCTGTTGCTTGCAACTTAATACTGGAGGGGGTTTGGATGATAACCTGAAGGTGGATTATTAGTCATAGATGCAGTTGGATGGCGGTCTATGTATAATGTTGTAATGCCCAATCAAGTCTCAAAGGAGTCAAGATGATTAGTATATGCATGTATTGCTTTCTCGATGTTTGTCAATTGCCCCGCTGTAATTTGTTCACCCAGCATGTTATCTATCTTAAAGGAGAGCCACCTCTAGTAAACTATGGATCACGGTCTTTTTCTTTACATACAGTCTATAAACTGTTTACTGCTTTGTGTTTACTTTCTGCAAACTTTTACTTCCTTCCATTCGATACATTTAATCCTTTGTTTTCCGCCAAACACGGTGAGATTGACAACCTCATCGCAAGTTGGGGACAAAGTTCTGTGGTTGTGTTGTGCAGGTCTCCACGTTGCTACTAGCACCGGTAGTGCGCCCTGCCAAAGCTCAGCTAGTAACACCTTTGGGGTGTTTCCTTGCATCTACTGGATTGATAACCTTGGTTTCGTACTGAGGGAAAACTTGTTGCTGTGCTCATCATACCTTCTTCTTGGGGTTCTCCAACGAGATCGATATATTTTGGGCCATCAGCTCGCTAGGTAAAAGAAATAAAGGGCCAAAAGTAAAATGGACCATGAAAATACCAAGGCCCAAAATAAGATGGACACTAAAAAGGCCACTGGCCAGAAAGTAAAATGGTCGACGTGCTAAACTTGGCCCATGTAGCCGTAAAAAATTGCCTAAAAACAAGTTAATGGACTAAATTATTGGGCTCGACCTATATAACCAACGAGAGTGGACGAGGCTGAATTTGTGTTACGACGATTTTGTTTCGTCACAATTTTATGCCATGTCGAATCGCTAATGTGTCATAAGCCACTTTAGCCATGATGATATTGGATCGTCATAACAATTATGACGATCTAATATCATCAAAGATGATTATGAAGATTTCACCGAAATCGTAGTTATAGTTTACTAGCGACAGCTAGCGTTCGACGATCTCATTTTTATCATAAGATCTCATACATTGATTAATGTGACGATTCTATGACGAAAATAGAGGGTCATAGATAGGAGGATTTCTTTTAGTGCTGGAGGTTGAACAGTGCCATCGTTCGCTAACCGGAAATTACCGAAGTAGACTAGCTTGGTGGGAGTGGTTTCCCTTCGACCAATGGCGGCGGCAACGAACTAGTAGCCATCATGGATGAACTCCCAGGAGTAGCTTCGAGCTTCCCATGAAGCAGATTGATCGCACCACAAAGGCCAGCCTGCAGGGCCCTCCTCTAGATCACCAAGGGCGAAGGGAGGACTTTATACCTTGGTTGTGTGCACCGAATCAGCAGGATGAAGGCCCTTCATTTCTGGAGGTACCAGTAGACCCCGTCCAGGTTAGAAGATCCAGCAACCACCTCCCGGCATAGCGCCAAAGTCCGACAGTCTGCCAAACCAACCTATATCTACTACACCTAAACCTACTATAAACATCGGAGAGCCGGTCCCCTCTCCCGCCCCAGTGTTGGCGGCAGAGCCGCCGGAGGAGATTGGGGAGGGGTCGGAGAGCTCAAGGCGATTCTCAAAGCGCGGTGGAAGGAAGAGAGAATGAAGGAAAGAAATAAGACCCCAACCGTTTTTCTTGGGATGTGTCATGTGTTCCCCATGTGCGTGTGAGGAACCGAGTGATTCGTGCGTGCCTTGCCTTTCTACCAGAGCTCTTTCACTTGGGTTTATCTATGTGGTTGTCTTCATTTTTGAACACCCTGTATCATCAAACAGGTTGTATCTACTTGGATTGGGCTCATCTTATTTATCTGCAACGTCTTCAACTTGTGAAAAGTAAAGTAAAATTTGTAGTAACATATCCCCCCTCTAGGATATTGATCTCGATCCTTTTGCAATGACGCCTTTGCGCGACTAGGTTTGTATGCATGCTAATATTAGTCCAGGATGCTAACAAAAATTCACTCGAATTTCTTTCAAATCAGCAACTTCCATGGTCCTATGTAGAGTTCCTTTTATTATATTTGTGAAATCATTTTACATTTAATATTCTACGGGAGGATATGTCCAATGTATATATATATATACCACGTGTGTTTCACGTGATTTAGGCAGTATCTATCATACATGAGACTATATATGGGTAGTATGAAGTATATAAGAATATTTGAGCAGCATATATATTATTTTCTTGGTAGTATGTAATTTTTATTCACATACTCCTTTTGTACGTACAAATATGCCGTTATTTTACATATATACTGAAAACTATGGGTGCATTTGCAATTTTTTCATCTAAATTGTTTGGAAGTATCTTAGATATAGTATATGAATATACTCAAACAGATAAAGTATTACAAATACCTCCGTAAGGCAGTATATGAGACGTGGGTGTAGTTACACCCGGAAGTAAGAAGGATTTTTCCTATATATATATATATATATATATATATATATATATATATATATACTACACCCGGGTGTAGTTACACCCACACGTGTTTCACACTATATAGGCAGTATCTACCATACCGGAAGGTATGTACGCGTAGTATGAAGTATATAAGAATATTTGGGCAGTATATATACTATTTTTTTGGTAGTATGTAATTCGTATTCACTCCTTTTATACATATAAATATGACAGTATTTTATATATATAGTGCAAACTATGGGTGCACTTGCAATTTTTTCACTTAGATATACTATATGAACATACTCAAATAATAAAGTATTACAAATACTTCCGTAAGGTAGTATATGAGACGTGAATGTAGTTACACCGGGAGTAAGAAGGATTTTTCATATATATATATATATATATATATATATATGAAAAAATTGGCTACGATCCGCTGCTCCATGATACAGCTTAAGATACCCCATTAGGACCAGCCTCAAGTGCCCATGTCGATTCTTGTGACATCTTAGCTCTGATGCCATATTAAATATCCTAATTAATGGAAAGACCCGGCCATTTGAACATTTTCGACCGAGCAGTTGACATTGCCGTTGGCTTTGATCGTAAACAAGCAACGAGCTGCGTCGCATGGCAAGCACTACGCAGGAGGAACAGAGCTGGCATCCGAGTTGTAAAACTGTTTACTTGTGAGTTGGCTGATGATCGACCGCCGGAATTTGAAACAATTCTCTCAGGTGTGTGTTGTGTGACTGCTGGCAGTCCGGCTAACTAATGCTGGTTTATAAATTTCACTCCGTCCCGTTGACGTTGTCTTCCTGCATCGATCTTACTAGTTGTTATCCCTAGATAATCCGGATACGGATCCCGATCTGGATCGCGCTAAACAAAACGCGGTAGCTGTGATTGGGGATTCTTGGCGATCATGATGATATGGGCGGGAGAGTAACGCGACATGTCTGCCCGGGACCCTACCCGAGCTGAGTGGAGTCGAGGGAAACTGCCTAAGAGCATCTCCAGCAGCTGCTCTAAAATTTGACGCTCTAAAATCCCTTTGCAGCGCGCTGTATTTGGATAGAGCGTCCAACACCGGTGTGACCTCCACCGGGCTCTAAATTGCAGTGCGCGGGAAGCGGCGAAAAACAGCCCTTCACCAGGAGCTGTAAAATAGAGCGCCAAAAACACTTCTTTTCACATATGTGCAGCAAAAGAAGATCAAACAAGACCAAAGAAAATAAACACAAAATTTCAGATAAGAACACTTGCGCTGGTAGGTTGAATTCAATTGCAATTAGCAGCACCAAATCGTCTAACTCGTTGGTCAAATTAGATGAGAATCAACCACAATCGACACATGCGCGCAAACATGGCTAGCGTCAGACATGCTCCAGAATCGATTAGCACCACCACAATCGACATGCACGCAGACATGGCCAGGAATCGATCGAGGTGAGCACGGCCTTGGAGTCAGGAGTCGATCGACGGCCAGCCGTGTACCTCCTCGTCAACGGGCGGCCGTGGAGCCAGGCGGCGATTGGCGCGGGCGGCGGAGGAACTCGTCATCAATGGGGGCTAGCTTCTGATTCGACTATGCGGGCGACTAGGTCGGGGAGGGGAGTGCCAAGTCGGGGAGGAGGGCGGCTAGGTTGGGGCGCGGGTGGAGGGGGCGCGCCGGGGAAGCGGCCGGGCTGCGGAGTCCAGGCAGGCGCGGCGGCCTCGTCCAGGTCGGGGCAGTGGGCGGCTAGGTCCGGCCAGATCGAGGCAGAGGGCGGCGGAGTACCATCGGCCAAATCCAGGTAGGGGACGGCAGGCGGCCAGGCAGGGGTAGCCTCCGCGAGTCGGAAGTTTCACCGGCAGTTGGTCTCGTGCGAGTCGTCCAGCCTTTTCAGCGCGCGCTAGCTGAAGCACTAAATTTGCCGTTTTGGATACAGCTTTTCGCCTCACGCTGGATAATTTTTTGAGTGTGCGCTAGTTTAGAGTCTCTGCTGGAGCACCATTTTTTTTTCTCTCTCGCGCTATTTTGACGATTTTTATAGTGTATCACCGATTTGCAGCAGCTGTTGGAGATGCTCTAACGGTCTCATCGCGTCTCGTGGGAGGAACCCTGTGTAGTTGTAAACAGGTTACTGATTCTAGCTGCAGATCGTGTTGCTGGCTGTGGCAGTAGTATCTTGCTATGCATGCACCTGCTGGCGCATACGCGCGTCCTCCAAACCAACCGATACGTGTTGTACGACGGCCGTACTGTGCATGTCTCGCTAGTAGAAAACGGATTTTTGGTCTAGGGATATTATTTACGGTTTTGCTATAAACTGGGACTAATGCTCCGGTCCCAACGCCTAGATCTAGCCCCAGGGGGTGGCAGGCACTAGATCCGGTTCGAATAGGACCTTTAGTCCCGGTTCGTGTAACAAACTGGGACTAAAGGATTTCAGGCAGGCTGGGTCGGACGCCAGACCCTTTAGTCCCGGTTTGTTATACGAACCGGGACTAAAGGTGGAGCTTTAGTCCTGGTTCTAGACACGAACAGGGATTAAAGACCTGACTATATCTTCTTCTCCCACCTGCCCGAGCCACCATTTCAAGCTGGTGGCTCCTCTCTCTCTTTCTTGCTTCAAGCTCGAGTTTATGCCCAATTTTCTTTTCAAGATTTGTCTATATTTTGTGGTGTCCCATCTATCCAAAGGTTCTAAAAGATGAGCAACTTCATCCTTTGAACTCTTATTGCTATATTAGCTCATTTCATGCTCTATCTTGTAGATGGATGTGTGAATTTAGTTGGTAGTAATTTTTGCAATGATAACATGAGATCGATGTTTAGATTCTATCTATCTTGTATTAATATAAGGAACTCTAAGGTAAATATCACAATATGTGGATTCTATCTATATATATCTTGTTTTAGCACATAGTCTCGAAATTTGATTTTAGAAGCACACACATGCGTGAGTTCATCATTCTAACTAGCTGGGCAAAAATATCCTTCTTCGTCTACCTACGATCAACAAACTGAAAAAATTGTAACAAAAATAGGATTAATTCATAAAATCTTGATAAGAAGACATCACAATACATCTTCGAGAAGCTCCTCTATGGCGAGCTCATCCTAAGACATCTTTGAGAGAAGCTTCGCCGTAGTGGTGTCTCTCTCGCACTATCTTGGAGTTAATAACTTCTCTAGCTATAGATTAATATGCCGGGTAACTAAAACAATTCACATACTAGGGAGTGACAAATTTGTTCACGGGAAGCCTCTGGTCAGTTCGTAGAGGCTTCGGGATATGCCAATAAAAATGCGACGATTTCATGAATGGTACATGAAAGCATCAAAAGAAAAGCGATATTGACTCATACTGAAAGTTCGAAAATCGTATTACTTCGTTGAAGACGAGGTCGCTATTGAATTTACAGAATTGTTTCAGTTATTCAATCTAAAGGAACTCGACAAATCTATCCTCAGTTGCTATTGTCTCTAAGTGATTACTTAATTTATGTAATTAAGTCTCTATCTCAGCTTGTTCAATTTATTGTCGGTAAGTATACTCACTATATTCTTTTGTACGCTATATATAATGATGCAGAATGAATATTCTCGAATGTAAAAGAAAGGCTATCAATGGATTTGGATTCATTGACCCACATCGAGTTAATGGAGCTATGCTAAAAGATAAGCCACTGGAGACCGAGCAAAACTTGCTCCGGTTTCTCACGAACCAGCATTTCTGTAATGAAATACTATTTTTTACCACGACGGCAAGTGAGTTCTTGTACACATTAACTTTTGCTTACTCGATGTTCAGTGTAAATTATAAGTTACTGACGTATGTAAACCTTGCGTAGGTACCACTGGATTCTTCTAAGCATTTCAGTTAACTTGGAAAGAGTTCACATCATGGACTCACTAAACAAAGATATTGAAGACTACCGCGGCATTATCGATATGCTCCAGAGGTAATTTCAACCATTATCGCTCTATATCGGTTTTTTTCGTTCATTTTCTGGAATATCAAGTACTCCCTCCGATCCAAATTAATTGACTCGAATTTGTCTAGATTCGGATGTATCTAGACATATTTAATACTAGATACATCCAAATCTAGATAAATCTAAGTCAATTAATTTGGACCGGAGGGAGTAGTTATTAACTCATATATTCATTTTCTTTGTCGGTAGGGTTTGAACACGGTTCAAGAACAAAGTCCACGGTCAATGGCGTGAGGAGCTATTTTTTAAATCGGTCTCGATAAGTAGTACGAGCTAAGTCCACGCATCTATTTAATTCAAGTTTATGTGCATTTATTATGCTAGAGTTATTATTTGATTGAATTCTATTCTTGTAAAGTGCGCTAGACAGCCACGGGGGACTAATCTATGTGGATTCTACATGTACGAGTTCATTCGCATCACTACTGAGAAGCCCTTGAAAAATGTTCGAGTAAATAAACAATATATTCACCCTTTATTTTTATTACAAAAAGTTGTGTTGAGTCTAATTCATGCGATCAACTTTTTTATAGTTGGACGCGATGCGGAACAAGCTCCTACCAGAGGACCGCCTAATAGCAATCCAAGAGAAATTTGTTGTATTTTTCGTCGACGAGGTCATAGACCTACGTGGAGAATACTCTCTAGATAAACCATCAAGCATCCATGTAATGATCTTCATGTAATCAAATAGACAGGCTCTAGACCCGGTTGGGACTCCATGTATGCTTGTAAGAGAAATTATATTATATATTGCATCAATGTGTACGAGTACTGTGTAGTAGCGTTCTGTATGTATACAAAAACTTGTTTCTAATGAAAACATAGAATGAAAAATAATTAAACATAAAACACAAAATGAAAAGAAAAACACAAAACTCGAAAACCCCATCTCCTGCCACGGCAGCCATATGACCCAAAAAGCTGCCGCGGCAGGGAACCTTTAGTCCCGGTTCATGTTCGAACCGGGACTAAATGTCCTCCAGCCTAGCGCGGCTCACGGGGCCACGTGCTGGATATCTAGTCCCGGTTCGTAACATAACCGAGACTAAAGGCAGGACTTTTAGTTCCGCTTTGAATTCCGGGACTAAAGGTCCTTACGAACCGGGACTAATAGCCTGGTTTCGTCTACCTGCGTCGCTTACGTGAAGCCACCTCCAAAGATCACAGCCGATCCGCGCGAGCAGTAATCAGCTGCAGCAGCTAATCGACACGTCGTGCAGGTTTGAGCTCGTGCAACCGGGTACACTCGCCAAACGAGGCCACCACGCGCCGGATAGGTACGATTTCCCGACCCGTCACCAAAGCGCTTTCTTCTTTATTTTTAGGTTCGGGAAAGGAAACCTCCCCGTGTCATGCTTGTTGCTACGATAGGATACTCCATGTCCGTGATCCGTTCCATGGCAACCCCTCGCACCTCACGCAGGCGGTTTGAGCTCGTGCCACGGGATCCTCTCGCCAAACGAGGCCACCATAAACAGAACGCCGGATGCGATACGATTTCCCGTCACCAAAGCGCTTTCCTCCGTGCTTTTAACTGATTCGGGTAAAGAAAGGCTCCCGTGTCATGCTTGTTGCCGGGATATAGAATACTACTACATTTCCGTGATCCGTTCACGTCTTTCTCCGAGGAGGATCTCCTCCCTCGGACGCAACTTGCAGGGATCCTCATCGATCCCACGGCCTCGACGCAACTTGCAGGGATCCTCATCGATCCATGGCCCGTCGTATCGTATCCACTTTTGTCTGCAGTGGAGAGAAAAACAATGTGGTTCGCGGCTTCCGAAACCGGCTAGGCAGTGCCTTTCGCGTCGGCTGTAGATTTGCCTTTGGGAGAAAGCAAGTTGTTCGTCTTGCTCTTCGAGCCAAGTTGCAGCTAGCTTCATAGTGGGTCTGACTAATGAGATCTTCTGTGTCCAGATAAAGTTATAGCTGGGTGCTCAGACTGACTCGAGCGCACGCCGATCAATTTGTTCACACGACTGTCGTCGACAGACTGCTCAACGGTCCAACCAGCCCAAGATACGCTCCTGTCTGTCCCAGGCAGGAATACAGCCAACCGTCTTCGTGCCGTCAGGACCAGGCCAGCCAGCCAACCCACGCACGCAGAGACGATCTTTTCCCTGGCGTGTACCACTAGCAGCACCACTGATCATCAAGTGGGGATCAAGCAAAGAGATACGGATGTCTCGGAAGCTGCGCACGAGCTCGTGTCAGTCCCGTCACATGTGACCAAGACGCGCACAGTAGTGGATTACACTGATTAGTCCCGCTCTAAGAGCAAGGGCTATAGTAGAGCCAGCTGTTGGCTATAAGCCATGTCCATGTCATCTAGAGTCAATCTAATAATTAACATGTATAATAGTTAAGGATCAAAATATACTATTTTATTAATGTATGACCCACTTTTCACTCTCACATAGTGCCTACGAGTACGTGCTGCAGCTGGCTCTTAACTAAGCACCCACTTCTCTTCTCTCTCCTCTTCTCTCTCATCCAACTAAGCACAAATATACTATTTTAAGTCCTATAGTCTGCTGACTAGACTTTATTGTACTTGCTCTAATTAATCAAGCTGATGCTGGATTATTTTAAGCTCGGTTCAGATTTGTTATTTAACCTCTTGACTAAAGGCAGCACACCTGACTGACGCGAAGAAACACAAAGGGCCCGTTTGGTAGGCTGCAGCTAATTTTCGGCCCAGACCGGCAGTGCATGCCGTGGCACTGTCAGTTGTGAACGAGCGCTGAGCTAGCTTTTACAGCCCGCTTGGTAGCCTATGTCGCATCCTTTTGTGTTGAGATTGCAGCCCGTTTGATTACCTGTTTTTTCTAGCAGATGCAAAAAAAGGTGTTTGATGCGCAGCCTGGTTCCTTCTCTTAGCACACACATGCTGATACACTCACCACATTCAAATATGGTGATCTTACCACAACACATCAACCCAACACACATTCATGGAACAGATCACACAAGAACATGGCATAGAAACTAGACTAGCAAGGTTAGTTCATGTCAGGGGTACACGCCCCTGACCCAAACGACACCCAGAAGACAGTGGTTCGACATTGCATCCAGCAGACAAACTGCACTAGTACTATATATACAATCAACAGCAGATAGGACGATCGGAGCTTATCGCAGGTGATTAACTCCTCCGTGTTGTTGAAAGCCCTGAAGAGAGTCACCTTGAAGCCCTTCTGCTTGTTGATGTACTTGAAGGCGAGGACGTCCCCAACCTAGAGCTTGATCTTCAACACAAACTAACTCCAGCCCTTCATGAAGTACATCTGTCGCTCGAACATCTGCAGATGCACACCGTACTCACAAAAGAAGGAGGTCTTCAGGGGGAGAGTGCAGACATGCTACCTTATCTGCAACTGCTTCAGCATAACCGCCTTCATGCTTTCCGGGAGCTAGAGTGCAGTCAGGTCCCTGGCCTTCATCTGGACGTAGAAGCAATGAGGGAGGTCCTTATTTATGCGGTGACCAAGGCGAGGCTTGTGGCCGACATGTTCCTTCTTCTTCCTTGGCTACACTTCCGCCAACAAGCTGTTGAGGGTTGGTCTAGCCGTTGAGGTAGGGAGGTCTCGGATGAAGTCCTTGTACCCAGGCATAGGAGGAACTATGTTCCTGCATAAGGTGTCCCAGTCCTGCTTGGGTACCTTGCTGATCAGAAAACAGTAGCAAATGCATTGTGCAAATCAAACAGATCAATGACAGTTGTACAGAGATTGGTATATTGCAATTGCTTCATCTACACATGCATAATAGTGCTGTCAAGCACGACAAACAAAAAAGGCAATGTCATTTATCTACACATGCTTAATGGTGATGTCAAGCATCTACACAAGCAAAAAAGGTAATGACATTTATATACACATGCTTAATGGTGATGTCAAGCATCTACACAAGCAAAAAAGGCAATGACATTCATCTGCACATGCATAATGGTGCTGCCAAGCATCTACACAAGCAAAAATGGCAGTGACATTCATCTACACATGCATAATGGTGCTGCTAAGCATGTAAACAAGCAAAAATGGCAATGACATTCATCTACACATGCTTAATGCTTAATGCTGATGCAAAGCATCTGCACAAGCAAAATGGCAGTGACATTCATTTACACATGCATAATGGTGCTGACAAGCAAGTAGACAAGCAAAAAACGGTAGTGACATTCATCTACACATGCATAATGGTGTTGCCAAACATACCAATTTCTATAGTGAAAACAAGAACAGATGGGGAAAAGAAACCCTTACCTACGGTGGAGCAGTGGACGGCCTAATCGCCGGAGGTGTTGGTGAAGCAGCGACAGATTTGTCCGTAGCGATAGCTGCTGGAGTGGTCATGCTGGGTGCGTCCTGCCCAGAGGGGGCACCACCCGCTACTGCCGTGGCTAATCCTTGCAAAAATGCCGAGGGATAGGTAGGAAACCCAACCGGGATCGGACCAAACCCCAGCGGGAATGACATGTCCTGGCTCGACGGCATGGCCATGAAGGCGGACGGCCCGTTCATGTCGCAGCTCCACCCCGGCGCCCCTTCCGTCATGGCCACCTCCCTCAATGAGATGGCGGAGGGGTCGGTGCTGAAGCATCTCGGGACAGTGAAAAACCCCGATGCAATCCCGATGGATCGCATCGCCCAACTGCCGCAGCCCTAACCAGCGCCTCGCGCGGCACCCTAGAAAGTGCTGAGGGCCGCCGTAGAGAGGGGACTATGGCGGGGTCAGCTAGAGCCGCCGCGCTCCTAAATCCCCGCCTCGTACTTGGCCATGGCGTGCTGGACGGCATGCTCGACGACACGGCCCACCTGCTTGCGGGGTGTGCGCTTGACGTGGGGCACTGCCTTCCCAGCGGGTAGGCTGGCCAAAGGAGGCGGCCATCGGTCTCTCCGACGGGACGAGACGTGGCTGCTCTGAGTAGGCGGTTACAGGAAGCGAGGCAGAGTGGGGAGGGAGTTATTCGCGTCTCCCGTGCTTCCCCATGCATGCAACCGTTGGGCGGCGACAACCCATTTTGCACCCATCCAAGGCTCGCTCTATTGGGTCCGCAGCATAGAAAACAAAAAAAATTCTACGGTGTGAACTACACGCCAAGATCTATCTACTAGGTACAAACCAAACGGGTGGACATACATCCATAGAGAACTTATCCTCGAAGACAACGAGCTTTGTTAACGAGTAGGAACTCGTGGTTGATGTAGTCGTACACTTGCCGATCTCAAGATCGTGAGGAAGTCCGAGCGCCGCAACTCAGCAGCGCATCCGCACTCGCACACACGTTCAAGCCACCGGACAACCTCCACCTCCTCGCTCCAGCGATCCAGCGGAAGCAGCAACTCCTTCCAGACGAAATGCCACCGGGAACATATATCTCGCTAATCCGAGACCATGGGGGGAATAATTCTAGAGGGGGAGAGAGATCCTTCACAAGGAGGTGTGTGGATGAAGGAGGGAATGGGTGGCCTTTTATAGGAGGGGGTTCCCCCTCTCTCCATGGCCGGCGCATGGGGGGTGACCCCTCACCTCCCCCATTCATGTGGTGGTAACTACTCCACATTAAAATGCCTCTTCACATTCCCTTTTAAAGTCTCCACTTTAAATGCATTAAGTTTCTCCAAATTTAATGCTCTCTCATTTAATAAAACTCTTTTATTAAATTTATTCAGAATTTTGTTAATTACTTTAATTAACAAACATTGACATATAGCCCCTTGCAATATTTCAATATCACATGCAGAACCACCTTCTGCAATTTCACCCGAAACAATTTCCGATTTTTATTGAAACAATTCCTGCGCTTTGCAATTCTTTCGTCTGAAACATATGTGCTCCAAAATGGTGTCCGGTAACTCTTAAGTGTGCCACCCTACGGTTCGCAAATAATGCAGACATGATCGAGACCCTTCTCCAATAAATAATCAGCAGCGGGACCTGGAGATCCGTACTGACTCCTACACATTCAACGATGACTCCTGTGATCGTGAGAACCTTTAACGCTTGTAACTAAATCTCTTTGTCTCTCGATATATTACATGTCCGAGATTCGATCATCGGTATCTCCATACCTAGTTTGATCTCATTACCGACATGCACTCTTTTCTCGTTCCCGTGATATAACATTCTAGTGATCACATCACTTGCTTGCAAGCTATCCTAATGTGATATCACTGAGAGGGCCCAGAGTATATCTATCCGTCATATGGATTGACAAATTCCACTCTTGATCCATGAGCCTCAACATAACACCTTCGTAGCACTGAACCCATCTTTATAGTCACCCTGTTACGGTGTGACGTTTGATGTTATCAAGATACTCTTCCGGTGTTAGCAATTAACATGATCTCATGGTCTAAGGATAAAGATTACTTCGTATGATGTTATAGCAATATAAACACAATGACTTGATCGTAATGCTATACTTCAGATGAATGTTCATCACATCATTCCACTAATGGTGTGACCTTGTTATTAACAACATCCAATGTCCATGATCAGGAAACCTTGATCATCTTGTTAATCAACAAGCTAGTCTATAAGAGAGGCATGACTAGGAACCCTTTTTGTTTATTAAACACACATGTATTGATGTTTCCTATCAATACAATTATAGCATGTAAAATAAACATCTATCATATACAAGGAATACATAATAACAACTTTATTATTGCCTCTCAGGGCATATTTCCTTCAGTCTCCCACTTGCACTAGAGACAATAATCTAGTTCACATAGTGATAAATCTAACACCCATGGAGTTCTGGTGTTGATCATGTTTTGCCATAGGGAGTACTTTAGTCAACGGATCTGCTACATTCAGGTCCGTGTGCACTTTAAAAATCTTTATATCTCCATCCTTGACATGTTCGTGGATGGAGTGAAACCGGCGCTTAATATGCTTGGAATTCTTGTGAGACCTTGGTTCCTTGGCGTTGGCTATGGCTCCATTGTTGTCACAATAGATCACCATCGGGTCCAACGCACTGGGAACCACACCCAGTTCCGTAATGAACTCTTTCGTCCAAACCGCTTCCTGCGCCGCTTCTGAAGCAGCAACATATTCCGCCTCCGTTGTTGATCTAGACACCACAGGTTGTTTGGAGCTCCTCCAACTAACTGCTGCTCCGTTCAAGAGAAATACGTATCCGGATTGAGACTTAGAGTCATCCGGATCAGTGTCAAAGCTAGCATCGACATAACACTTAGCGACTAGCTCTTCTTCACCTCCGTATATAAGAAACACATCCTTAGTTCTTCTCAAGTACTTAAGGATATTCTTGACCGCTATCTAGTGTTCCGAACCTGGATCAGATTGGTATCTACTAGTCAAACTAATAGCATGTGCCACATCCGGTCTTGTACATAGCATGGCATACATTATAGAGCCTATGGCTGAGGCATAGGGGATCCTATCCATTATCTCTCTTTCTTCCGCCGTAGCCGGACTTTGAGTCTTACTCAATGTCTTGCCTTGCAACATAGGTAAGAACCCCTTCTTACTTCCGTCCATATTAAACTTCTTTAATATCTTATCAAGGTATGTACTCTGCGATAGCCCAATTAGGCGTCTTGATCTAGCTCTATAGATTTTAATGCCTAATATATATGAAGCTTCACCAAGGTCCTTCATCGAAAATTTGCTGTTTAGATAACTTTTAACACTGTTTAAAAGATCTAAATCATTTCCAATCAATAATATGTCATCCACATATAATATCAGAAATGCCACATTGCTCCCACTCACTTTCTTGTAAATACAAGCCTCTCCATAAGTTTGGACAAATCCAAACTCTTTGATCACCTCATCAAAGCGGAGATTCCAACTTCGTGATGCTTGCTTCAGTCCATAGATGGATCGCTGAAGTTTGCACACCTTATTAGCATCCTTAGGATCGACAAAACCCTTAGGTTGTATCATATACAACTCTTCTTCAATCTTACCATTGAGGAACGTAGTTTTGACATCCATCTGCCATATTTCATAATCGAAATATACAGCAATTGCTAACATAATCCTAATCGACTTAAGCATCGCTACGGGAGAGAATGTTTCATCATAGTCAACTCCTTGAATTTGTCGAAACCCCTTTGCGACAAATCGAGCCTTATAGATGGTCACATTACCATCAGCATCATTTTTCCTTTTGAAAATCCATTTATTCTCAATGGACTTTCGGTCATGAGGTAAGTCCACCAAGTTCCAAACTTGGTTCTCGTACATGGATTCCATCTCGGATTTCATGGCTTCTAGCCATTTGTTGGAATCCGAGCTCATCATCGCTTCTTCATATGTCGCAGGGTCATCCATTTCATCAATCATGAAATTCATAACAGGATTGTCATACAGTTCAGGAGCTGCACGTGTCCTGCTTGACCTGCGAGGTTCGGTAGTGTCCTCTTTCGGAGTTTCATGATCAATATCATTAGCTCTCTCTTCATTAGGTGAAGTCAACTCCGAAACAACTTCTGGAGCTGCGCTACTCGCCATTTCATGAAGAGAAGGTTCAATAACCTCTTCGAGTTCTACCTTCCGACTACTCACACCTTTCGCGAGAAACTCCTTCTCAAGAAAGGATCCATTCTTGGCAACAAAGATCTTGCCCTCGGATCTATGAAAGAAGGTATACCCAATCGTTTCCTTAGGGTATCCTATGAAGACGCATTTTTCCGCTTTGGGTTCGAGTTTATGCGGTTGAAGTTTCTTCACATAAACATCGCATCCCCAAACTTTAAGAAATGACAGCTTAGGTTTGTTTCCAAACCATAATTCATACGGTGTCTTTTCACCGGATTTAGATGGTGCCCTATTTAAAGTGAATGTAGCGGTTTCCAGTGCATAACCCTAAAATGACAGTGGCAAGTCAGTCAGAGACATCATAGATCGAACCATATCCAATAAAGTACGATTACGACGTTCTGACACACCATTACGTTGTGGTGTTCCGGCAGGCGTGAGTTGTGAAACTATTCCACAGTCTTTCATATGTGTGCTAAACTCGTAACTAAGATACTCTCCTCCACGGTCGGACCGCAGAAATTTGATCTTTCTGTTACGATGATTTTCCACTTCATTCTGAAATTCTTTGAACTTTTCAAAAGTTTCAGACTTGTGTTTCATCAAATAGATATACCCATATCTACTCAAATCATCCGTGAAAGTAACAAAATAACGATATCCACCTCGCGCCGACATACTCATTGGTCCACACACATCAGTATGTATGATTTCCAATAGATCTGTCACCCGTTCCATTGAACCGGAAAACGGCGTTCTAGTCATCTTGCCCATAAGGCATGGCTCACATGTATCAAATGATTCAAAATCAAGTGATTCCAAAAGTCCATCAGAATGGAGTTTCTTCATGCGTTTAACGCCAATATGACCTAGACGGCAGTGCCACATATATGTAGATATATCATTATCAAGTTTAATCCTTTTAGCATCAACATTATGAATATGCGTAATACTGCTATCGAGATCCAACAGAAATAAACCATTCAACATAGGTGCATGACCATAAAAGATATTATTCATATAAATCGAACAACCATTGTTTTCAGACTTAAATGAATAACCACTTTGCATCAAACACGATCCGGATACAATGTTCATGCCCAGTGCAGGCACCAAATAACAATTATTTAGGTTTATAACTAATCTTGATGGCATATGGAGAGGCAGCGTTCCGACGGCGATCACATCAACTCTTGATCCATTGCCGACCCGCATCGAGACCTCATCCCTTGCTAGTTGTCGCTTGTTCTATAGTCCCTGAACCGAGTTACATATATTAGCAACCGATCCCGTATCAAATACCCAGGTGCTACTGCGAGTACTAGTGAAGTACACATCAATAACATGTATATCACATATACCTTTGTTTGCCTTGCCGGACTTCTTGTCCGCCAAATACTTGGGGCAGTTGCGCTTCCAATGGCCAGTCCCCTTGCAATAGTAGCACTCGGTGTCAGACTTAGGGCCAGCTCGGGGTTTCTTTTCAGGCGTGGCAACAGACTTGCCACCCTTCTTTCCCTTGTGCTTTCCTTTCTTGTCCTTCTTGAAACCGGTGGTCCTATTGATCATCAACACCTGATGTTCTTTCCTAATCTCCACTTCTGCAGTCTTAAGCATTGACAGAAGCTCGGGAAGAGACTTCTTCATGCCCTGCATATTATAGTTCATCACGAAGCTCTTGTAGCTAGGTGGCAGAGATTGGAGAACACGATGTATGCCTAAGTCAATGGGAATCGTTATTCCCAAGGACACAAGCTTATCGGCGTACCCAGACATTTTGAGTACGTGCTCACTAACGGAGCTGTTTTCCTTCATCATGCAGCTAAAGAACTTTTCTATAGCATTATAACTCTCTACGGCAGCATGGGTATCTAAAATCATTTTCAATTCTCCCATGGTATCAAAGGCATTGCCATTTTCGAAACGCTTTCGAAGTTCTGGCTCTAGCCCATACAGTATGCCGCAATGAACTAAGTTGTGGTCCTCCTGGCGAGTTATATAGACATTCTTTTCCTCGTCAGGGGCATCAGGAGCTGGTGGGGGGCCTAGCGGCGCATCTAGCATATATTGCTTTTGTGCAGCAGTGAGGAGAATCCTCAAATTCATAGCCCAGTTGGTGAAGTTGCTACCATTCGCAGCAAGTTTTTCTTTCTCCATGAACACATTGAAATTAAAAGCAGGTGGTGCCATCTACAACAGAATTTGTAAAGTATATTTAGACTAAGTTTATGATAGATTGAGTTCAACTAATCCAAATTACTAATTAACTCCCACTCAAAAACGACATCCCTCGTGTCCTTTTGGTGATTACATGAACCAAATCCACTACACCAAGTCCGATCATCACGTGAGTCGGTGTAGCTTCAAAGGCGAGCATCTATATGGGCATCATATCAACTATATGACTCATGCTTAATCTTTCGGTCCGTGTTCCGAGGCCATGTCTTTACATTCTAGGCTCATCAAGTAAGAACCTTAGTATTCGTGTGTGTAAAACTGTCTTACACCGGTTGTATGAAAGCGTAGAGTTGAAAACACCCGATCATCACGTGATGTCTCAAAACACGATCCACAAAACGGTGCATACTTAAGAAAGAACACATTTTATCTTGATATCTAAATGAGGGATCATCTTATAATGCTACCAAATGCGCCAAACTAGCAATATAAGATGCTAACATCTAATGTGTGAAGTGAGGTGATGGTCCATGCATTTGATCTCTATCATTTGCATCGTGGTATGATCTCTATCATTCCTTTGTGTGTAAGGCCAAGGTCTATGGAACTTACACGTTAAGTGAGTTGTAAGAGTATCTATTATACATCTACTTACAACAATACCATATCAAAACACTAGCCCAGCAACGATCTAAACTAGACGCCTCTAATTTATCAATTGCAAGTTTTACGTGGCTTAGGGCTTTCGGAGATAGAACCTGTCTAACCTACGAACATGAACCACAACGAGGATAACTAAGTTATTAGCAACTCGTTGTAAATCAGATATTGACTATAGTAGGAGAGACAGACACCCGCCAGCCACTTATGCAAAACAAGTTGCATGTCAGTCGTGGAACCGGTCTCATGTACGATGACATGTAAGGTTGGTCCGGGCCGCTTCATCTCACTATGCCACCAATATCCACAGTACATAGAAGATGCAATAACATGATCATCATCGCCCACATATAAACATATGTGTACTACCCGTGCAAAGCACCTACGCATAGATCAGGCTCTGATACCACTGTTGGGTCCGCATCATAGAAAACAAAAAAATTCCTACGGTGTGAACTACATGCCAAGATCTATCTACTAGGTACAAAGCAAACGGGTGGACATACATCCATAGAGAACTTACCCTCGAAGACAACGAGCTTTGTTAACGAGTAGGAACTCGTGGTTGATGTAGTCGTACACTTGCCGATCTCAAGATCGTGAGGAAGTTCGAGCGCCGCAACTCAGCAGCGCATCCGCACTCGCACACACGTTCAATCCACCGGACAACCTCCACCTCCTCGCTCCAGCGATCCAGCGGAAGCAGCAACTCCTTCCAGACAAAATGCCACCGGGAACATGTATCTCGCTAATCCGAGACCATGGGGGAATAATTCTAGAGGGGGAGAGAGATCCTTCACAAGGAGGTGTGTGGATGAAGGAGGGAATGGGTGGCCTTTTATAGGAGGAGGGGGGGTGCCCCCTCTCTCTCCATGGCCGGCGCATGGGGGGGTGACCCCTCACCTTCCCCATTCATGTGGTGGTAACTCCTCCACATTAAAATGCCTCTTCACATTCCCTTTTAAAGTCTCCACTTTAAATGCATTAAGTTTCTCCAAATTTAATGCTCTCTCATTTAATAAAACTCTTTTATTAAATTTATTCAGAATTTTGTTAATTACTTTAATTAACAAACATTCACATATAGCCCCTTGCAATATTTCAATATCACATGCAGAACCACCTTCTGCAATTTCACCCGAAACAATTTCCGGTTTTTATTAAAACAATTCCTGCGCTTTGCAATTCTTTCGTCTGAAACATATGTGCTCCAAAATGGTGTCCGGTAACTCTTAAGTGTGCCACCCTACGGTTCGCGAATAATGCAGACATGATCGAGACCCTTCTCCGATCAATAATCAGCAGCGGGACCTGGAGATCCGTACTGACTCCTACACATTCAACGATGACTCCTGTGATCGTGAGAACCTTTAATGCTTGTAACTAAATCCCTTTGTCTCTCGATATATTACATGTCCGAGATTCGATCATCGGTATCTCCATACCTAGTTTGATCTCGTTACCGACATGCACACTTTTCTTGTTCCCGTGATATAACATTCTAGTGATCAAATCACTTGCTTGCAAGTTATCCTAATGTGATATCACCGAGAGGGCCCAGAGTATATCTATCCGTCATCTGGATTGACAAATTCCACTATTGATCCATGAGCCTCAACATAACACCTTCGTAGCACTGAACTCATCTTTATAGTCACCCTGTTACGGTGTGACGTCTGATGTTATCAAGATACTCTTCCGGTGTTAGCAATTAACATGATCTCATGGTCTAAGGATAAAGATTACTTCGTATGATGTTATAACAATATAAACACAATGACTTGATCGTAATGCTATACTTCGGATGAATGTTCATCACATCATTCCACCAATAGTGTGACCTTGTTATTAACAACATCCAATGTCCATGATCAGGAAACCTTGATCATCTTGTTAATCAACAAGCTAGTCTATAAGAGAGGCATGACTAGGAACCCTTTTTGTTTATTAAACACACATGTATTGATGTTTCCTATCAATACAATTATAGCATGTAAAATAAACATCTATCATATACAAGGAATACATAATAACAACTTTATTATTGCCTCTCAGGGCATATTTCCTTCAGGCTCCACGGAAACGGCCGATTCGGTCGTTGTCCCTAGGCTTGGCTCTAGGCTGCTTTAGTACTTGTGCTGGACACAACGAGGGGGTAGCCCAGGTAACCAAACAAGTCGTTTTCTGTGCCAGCGGGCCTGTCTGGACGTGATGCAGCCTGGTCAATGCAGGTTTACTTGCAGATGCTACGATAGTGAGATAAACCAACGCAACGCATGGTGGTTTTGCTCGAGATTTTCTACGTGACAGGTTAGAAGTTCCTGCGCTAGAATCCGCTGGAATATGTGGGTCGTTGAGATCTGCTCGAGGCGCTCCCTCCCGAGCATCTTTGGCGGCGCCCCTACCCCCAAACCTAGGTGGCGCACCCATCCCCTGCCCCGCCCGCCCTGCTACCGCCTCCTCCTCGTCGAAGACGACGGCAGGGATGGAGAGGTGCCTCTGCTGTTTTTCCTCGGGATTGGAGGAGCACCGGCGGAAGCGCAGGGCGGCGCGGCTGTTCGGGCCGGGGCCTGAGGCCCTACGGCGGGGCGGTAGTGAGGAGGTGGCGGTGCGCCCTCTGCACGTCTTCAGCGAGCATGGCAGCGAGCTAGGTCGTCGGGCCAAGATCTGGGCTGCGAGGCCAATCTAGCCAGATGGGTCTAGCCACGGCCGAGGCGGAGGGATCTGGCGGTTCCTCAAATCGCCGGTACCTACAGCCTTGCGCTTGGACTGCCTCTTTCCTTTCTTGTCACTCCAGCATGGAGGTGTCCGGCGGCGTGGGGGCTTGCTAGTCTCGCGAATAATGGCGGCGGTCCTAGGATTCCTTATATCGCCAAGATGTTGATCTATTGGTGCTTGTCCCCATTGATCTGGCGGAAGTGGCGTGTTTCGGAAGGCTCTGCCGGCGAACTCCCATGGACGAATAATGCCTGGAGTTTGTTGGATTGAAGGGATTCGGTCGTGCGTACCCGTGTTTTACTCTAACCGTTTGGGCTCAGAGGGAGCACTTCAAAGCTCTCTTGGCTATTAATATCATGGGACATGTTCTCGTTCATTGTGCTGAGGGAGAATGTTGTGGAGACCGAGATCTGAGGACTGACAATGGTGGCTCGAGTCCGGATGGTGATGAGGAATTGGATTGGTGACTCGTGACTTGGTGCAGTGGCATGCAAGTGGGGGCGACTTCACAGGAGAATTTCACAGTCCTACCTTTCAGGATGAAAACCCAAGGTCTGGCCTTAATTGGTTGTGCCTGGCAATGGCCTTGCTGAAGTTATTCTTTTGAGAGCAGACTTTTTTCATGGTGAAAACCTAAGATCTATGATCGGGCGATGACGGTGTTTGTGCACTGTTCCCTTCTTAGAGGCGTCGTTTTTTGAGAAGCTGGACTTCTCATGTTGTCTTGGTGGTGATAGTACCGTTATTTCAACGAATGGGTCATTATAGCGGGATTTTTCTTTTTTGGCTGTATGCATCCGTATGACAGGTAGGGCAATGCGTTGTTGCAGAACCTGGATGTAATTGGTATCCTCTGATATTAATATATGCTCCTTTCTAAAAATAACGTGGACGGTTGCCGCGAGCTGAGAAGGCGTCCGGATTTATAAAATGGGGAAGACGATGACCATTTCTACGGAAATATAATGTCGGTGACCATGAGAAGAATGGAAGAAAAACTATACTGAATGGATGATGACACCACGATATGGGATTTTGTGAAGATATCTTAAGGGATCTCATTCGGTGCTCCACCCCTGAACTCGTTGACGGGGAAGATTAAGACATATCCCCATCATAATTAAGGGTATGATGGTCTTTATTTAATTTGGAAGCAAAATGGTAGCCATTAACACTGCGTATGGTATGTAGATCATATATGGATATTTATGTATCTGTTCACTTTGTCTGAGTGTATTGTATATTTGACCAATGACAACTTCCTACTCTGATTCTTTGAAAATATTAGGCCATGAATGGAGCTTGCCGCTGCCTTGTCAACCACCGCCAGCGTCAAACATCCTTCGATGATATGCTCGTAATAACATGGTTGGGAAGATCAACCGTAGGTGAAGCACATCGTAGCTGACGTGGTCGGCGGTCAAGGTTTGTTGAAACACTATCAATGGCGACGACGCAATTCTACGGTTCGATCTGCAACTCTCGTACCGAGTAACGCGTAGGGAATATGGGCTGTTTAAAATCTAGGATTTCATGGATCTAGTATCCTTGCACAACGTAGGCAACTATCCCAATAGACATAGGCGTACTGTTTAGTCCGCAAAAAATAATAGTAGGCGGGGACGAAATTAGCCTTTTCAAATTTTCAAGGGGGGAGTACCGGAGCACGGCTCGCTGGTCAATCGCGCAGAGCCGATATCACATCATTTTTCTTTGATATTTTTGTTGAAGCATTTGAATTCTGTTTTTGCTGACAAAGCGCCTGAATTTAATATCATTTCAGGACTCGTATTTCTCGAGGATATATATTTGGTGGAACACATGCAAACATAGTAAAATTCACATCATTTTACATTCCCTGGGGTTTGACCTTCCCATGATTACAATAGTAAGCATAAGGCATGCATGCACATGTTCTCAACGTAGTGTTGAATCCACCTGAACTTCTAAGGATTTTTTGCCTACAAAGTATCAGTAAAGAGTCATGCCAATAGTTAAGTTCGTCTCATACTCTAGATGTTTCAACAATATAGCTACATATAGTCAAATACGAGAATCTAGTATTAAAACATTTTCTAGGTTTGTAGGCTTTTTAGATCCTTAACATAAATTCATATACACTATGGTTTACCCAATTTATAAACATAATTCAGGAAAGAACATTTGCTATAGCTACGGCTCAAAATTTAGTATAGCACAAGTTGATTTGAACATATATGTTACAACAACATAATAAAGAATTTCTATTAACAGTTAGCAACATTGTTATGTTGTTAACTATGCCAAAAATGTAACAGAACATTTTACATGTTAATATAATGGCATGTGAAAAAACTAAAAATATGAAAGTTTAGTACAAATTGTATTTAATTTAGTTCGTCTTATCAGTAGTATAATGGGAATGTCTTTTTTTTCATAGTATACAAAGTATCTCTACTACTTATAAAGTCATGAACACAAATTTTGCTATGCGTACCCCTCAAACATTACACGGACGGACTCAGATCGCAAGATCAGACCCACTAGAGCTCATCTAACGGCTGGACCAAAGCTAATCAGATCCCGTGTGGATTTAGCAATTTAAAATAACGGACGCAACACTTATCTCTCATACCTTGGAGCAAATACGGAAACTCGTGCGGTTCAAACAATTTAAAACTGATCGATTAGCGAAACAAAAACAAGGAAACTGATCAACACTCGCCATCACTGCGATCTTGTGCTACGCCCTCGCCAGGATCCTGGTCGACACCCTCGTTGTGGCGTTCCTGGACGACACCCTCGCCGTCGCCCACGTCGCTCCGAGAACCTGGACGACGCCCTCGCCGTTATCCTGGAGGCTTTTTAGACCGTTAACATAAATTCATATAAACTATGGTTTTTACAATGTTTTAACATAATTCAGGAAAGAACTTTTGTTATCGCTACGGTTTAAAATTTAGTATAGCACAAATTTATTTGAACATATACATTACAAAAACATAATAAATGAGCATTATCAACAGTAACTATGCCAAAAATGCAATAGAATTTATTACATTTTAATATAATGTCATGTGAAAAACCTCAAAGGTATAGTAGTTTACTACAAATTGTATTTAATTTAGTTCGTATTATCAGCAGTATAATGTGGATGTTGCTCTTCTATTAGTATAAAAAGTATTAAAACACAAAAAGTTAAGCTAAATTGTAAATGGTCGTTCTTCTCATAGGGTAGGGAATAAATAATGGATTAATTGATTATTGCACTCATTTGGTCCATTTCCAGAGAAATTGTGTACCCTCCTAAGCTTGATCATTGTAATCATTTGGTCCATTTTGAAAAAGAAAAGCACGTGCACGACTTTTATGGTAAATTTAATGATCCTCTTTATGTTCTAAAATCATCCAAGTTTTATATTTCGAATGGCTACATTGCTAAATTTGTTTTAGTGCAACCTACTACTATAGAATAGGACTCTTTATTTCCAAATAATTCCCAAGTTGCAAGAACCTATTGTTGATATTCATTGGTGCACTTCTATTTTTTATGATTTATTCACATACAAAATGCCAGCGCGTAAAAAGAAAGTCAGACTTTGTTTTTTTGGTTTCATGATTTGTATTGCTTTCTTCCGTGGTTCAGTTTGAAGATTATTTTATTTGTCTTGAGCAAACATTGGGATCCTGGTGGTTATTAGATGAGTTTTTTCTCTTGTTTTTAAATAAAGTGTCAACTTCTTCCCTTTTGGATATTCATTGATGTCAATACATATGTGGAGCTGCAGTTTTCTGCATGTTGGTGTTTACTGTCCGATTTATTGAAACATCATCGAAGCTCGTTAAATCAACAAAAAATAAGGTTGTGGACATATTTTACTCCTCTACACACAAGACAATTGAAATAATTTTCTGACTTTTTAAGTAGCTGAATAAATTATGTTTCCTATAGCTGTTTTTCTACACATCTTCTTTCTTTTCTTGCAAGAGTGGCATTTTTTAGCTTAAATTTGATCCTTTATGGATCTTATGAAATCGGTTAAGGGTAATGACTTCAAACAAGGCCAATTAGACACTTAAGAAACTCTCTGGATTTTCGAAACCAAATTTATTTTGGAGTCTTGATAGTCGCTTGGATATAACTTTTTATCACTAACGCCATCCTGCAGGGAAAGAATATGAGAGTTTTTGTGGGAAAGTTTTTTCAAAGAGAATGAAGGAACACCAGATTGAGAATCATCCCTATACAGAGGCTTGAGAAAAAACGAGTGATGTATTGCAATCTGGTGTAGTTAGTTTACCTCCAAGCCTAATTATAAGTTGTGCACCATGTTACTCTAAATATGCATGCAATTTTGACCCGCTCATGGTACCCTATTGCAACACTTAACAAATGTTGTTATCTTTTGGGAGGATGTGACATGTTGATTGTTTTCCTCATCCAGCCCACAAGGACCTAAGCAAAGTTTGTTGGCTCCAATTTTTTTAAATTATCATGGTCATGAAATTACACATTTAATTTTAGCCTCGTTGATATCATGCATTAGATTGTCACAATGGTCCATTTTTGTCATCCATAGTGATCATCTAATGGCAACGATTGTCCAGTTAATGGACCATAGTGACCAGGATGATCTAGTCGAGATATCACGTGATCTAATCATGTTAGTTGTCTCTGTCTACTATGGTGTATCCTTTTATATCCAGAGTAGTTCCATCCAATACGCTTTGTTGATACGAGATTACTTTCGCCTAAATCTGAATCATGCTTTAATATCCCATACAATAGTCTTTTGTTGGATAGATGTGGCATCCAGTCATATTTTTTATATATAGGAGACATCAAATAAGCCTGCATACAGTTAGTAGGCATCTTGAATCATTCTTATATTTTGTGTATATAAGAAATGAAAGATACTCGTCACATCTTGTATACAATATGCCTTATTAATGGGGGATTTGGCCTGGTTGTTTCCATGGTACATTATATTAGTGGAAGTAGTATGTCTTCAAGTTTTACCTTTGTTTGAATAATGTTATGCTTCTATTATGTAGTATAACACATAATGCATCTTTACCAGGTTTCACCTTCCAACTCAAAGAACATCCACCAACAGTGAACGCATGTCCTGTGAGGGACCTTCTCTTATCCAAGTCGGCAGTAAAATCTGAATACACATAGCTCTCAAGTCCCTCCACTCGGTCCATGCCTCCGGCGACGGGTCTTGCTCCGTTCATCAGAAGTTAGTCTCCTTTATGAATTTAGATCACAACATAACCGAGTCTACCACATAGTACAAGTTTACCAAGTGTTTTATTTTATTTTATTTTGAGTAAATTCCAGTTCTTACCCCCTAGTTTAACTTTTGTGACCGTAGTTACCCAATTTAGCAATAATTCTTAACGCTTACCCCATTTAGCAATAGTTGTGCCATTTTTTACCCCTTTTAGTTTTCAGCCAGTTGTGTATCCCAATAACCAGGTCGACGTAGCATGCCGCAATGCAAGTTTTGATCTTGCCGCATACTCTTCAAGTGCTCACGATCTGTACAATGTTGGCTAGCTGATCGGTTCTGTTGACAAGCTAGCTAGATTTGGAGAACAACAACGAGAAGCGACAACTTGTTAGTATGATCGCCCTGCATAGCGCGCGGACCAGTACTCCCCAACGGAACCAAGCCGTCCGACGTTGTGCCCTGGTTCATGTACTATAAGGGAGCCACAACTGCCTAACGCAGTCCAACAGATTGAGATAGCTATCGGCCTATCGCATCGTGCATATTGAGTTGCTCCTTGGGAGATGGATCGATTGAGGTGTATCGTCATACTCCAACCTTGCCCATGCCATTGTCACCATATACATTGTTAATTGAACATAATGGAGAATGAAAGTCATGCCCGCTAGCTAGCTTTGGACGCACAATGCGATGACTACACAACCTTGCTGCCTGTGCACGCGAACTATTTTTTTAGGGATGTGCACGCGAACTATTGATCCACCGTCAAATGGATATGGCTCCTTGCCGCTGGTTCCAGATGAAGAAAGGCCGCTACGTTCCCACACAAACGTCTCACGGATCAGAGCTGATAAAACAGCATCACGGAATGGGGTAAAAATTGGCACAACTTTCATTAAATGGGGTAAACGGAATGAATTATTGCTAAACAGGGTAATTACCGGAAAAAATGTTGAACTTGGGGGTAAAAACATGGAATTTACTCTTTTATTTTAGTTGGATTATCTAGGTTCAAAATAAAATGCACAATAAGTAAAATGTCTTCGTCACAGAAGTAATAAAAAAGTAAACATTTATGCTCGCGTTTTGTTTGAAGGTTCTATCTCTTGTTAACTATGCTTTAAGATTGTGAACATAAAAAATAGATGTATTACGACTTACTTGATATATTCCTCTGTTCAGGAATTCGATTGGTTGTTTTCAAAATACTTTGGACCATAATAGCATGTGTGAACTCTATACTGAGTTTCCTAAGTTTCAAACAATGATAGCACATGGTGATATGTTAATTGGAAGCTTGCCTCCATCCACAGACCACGGACATGGAAGACTAGCAAAGGATGAGGTGCCAATGCGTACAGGAACGAAGTGAGCGTTATAGGGGTCGATGTTGGCACAATGCCTCTATTATATCAACTTTCGGGATTTAGTTTAGAACTTGAAAAAAATATATCAGGAGCTTGCTTGTTATGAAATGGTTACTCCTCTTAGTCTGAAAATAATGGTTATTCCGTTTACATGGATATATATTTTATGGACAGGCTAGCGTTATACACACATTCATGTCGGGGTCGCCGACCATATCGCCCGTCGAGCGCCCCGGGGCCTTCTCTTTTGTTTTCCTTTTTGTATATTTGAGAAATTTTTGATCCACCTTTTTTTTATGACAACCTATTTCAGTACGTGGTCGCCATTGGCTTTTATATTAAACAAACATAAACAAGATCTCCGACATGGCAAGCACTACACACGGGAGGAACAGAGCTGACAACAGAGTTTTAAAACGGCATACTATCTGACTTATCGACCGCCCGAATTCAAAATAATTCTTACAGGTGCATGTTGCGCGCGGACTACTGCAGTACTTCTGATGGTAGTTTATACTACTTGCCCGATCAATTCTCTCCCATCAACATTGCGTACACGTGTCGATCATATTGTTAGAGCATCTCCACTAGCGTTTTCATGAGACCACTTTTTAGCGACTTTTCGTTTGGATGGACGAATTTTGCCCCACTCGCATTCCTAGGACATCAATTTCGTTTGGATTTGGGCGTTTTTTTCATCCGACTTTTCCAGGACGAACCCAGCGCGCCGGGAATCGCTTGAGAACGCGGGATGTAAATTTTGCATGCAGCAGGCCCACTGCCAGCCACTCCCTCTCTCCTACTCTTCTCCTTCACCCACCGGTCTTTCTCTCCCCTCCTTTTACCCACCAACCGGTATGTGGGGGACGGCGAGCTCGGACATGCGGGCCTGGGAACATCCAACGAGTGGAGATGCTCTTTAACGCTTAATCTTGATATGGATCCCGTTTAGAGAAGAACAGTATATATATCATAGCTGTGAAGTGGCGATTTTCCCCTGATGTTAATGATCTGCGGTAGAGAATAACGTGACATGCCTGCCGCTTCGTGCACTGTCTCTGATGTGGACGGTGGGGAGACTGCCAGCCGGCCTCGTCTCGTCGGAAAACCAATACATAGAATTGTAGACAGGCTACTGGTGCTGGCCTCCAGCTACGTAGATATGGAGTGGGATCGGTGTCGCGTCCATGGCATTGAGCTGTTCCGGCCAATGAACCATAGGTTTGGTGCCGCCGTGCCCCCTATCTCCTCGATTCGATCGGCAGGGTGCCAACGCACAGGCCGACATCGCGTCGGCGTCATGCCGGGACGCGCCCGTGCAGGCCGTACGAGCTAGTGTATGACGTAATAACCGGGACCTGAACGTTGCCCTTGCCGCACGCGCATCTTCCAAACCAAACAGATACGCCATGTACGATGGTCGTACTACCTACCTGCCACCTGCGTAGTCCCAAGCTCCCGTGAAGCCACCTCCACAGAATCACATGTGTTATAGTACTACAGATCTTCTTCTGTATCGTCAGCGAGCTGGGATACCCTACTTCCTCCCCTGTCCCCGATAGAGATCGAACATCTGAGGCTGAGCTGAGGATTTCTCCGTACGGGGAGCGGTGACCGCTTTAGGATAGATTCTTGCTGGTTTTCCATGCAGGCGAGCGTGCCATGGGATACGATTCGGTTCACTTCGCCAAAGCGCTTTTCTTTCTTTTGTGCTCTTTGCTGATTCGGGAAAGGAAAAATGCTCGGGTGTCACGTTACCGTGATCGAATACTCTATGTCCATGATCCGCTCGCGGACGCCGCGCAACGTGCAAGGATCCTCATCGATCCACCAACGTATTCCCTTGCATGCCTTCAGCTTGTAGGGTGGCATCGGCAGAAAAAGAATGTGGTTCGCGACTTCCAAGACCGGTAAGGGCAATAGCTTTTGTGTTGTCTTTGTAGAAAACGGATTGTCCGTCTTGCTGTTCGATGCAAGGTAACGGGGGCATCTTCGTGGGGCCGACCAAACTAGTCCAAACGCGTCCAAACCTATTAGCACGGATCGATCCATCCATGCACCAAATTTGGTCACGGTTGGGTCGGACCGGACAGCGCGCTTGTCCTCCCGCGTTCTCTCTTCAGGTTGGCGGTCACTCCCACTAGTTGCACACATACCACTCCACTCTTCTCTCCAAAAACCCTCTCCCAATTTTTCACTAGCGGAAGCGGAGGCCATGGATCCCGCCGCCACGGCCAATAGAGCGCCCTCCGACGGTTCCACCGCCAAGAAGCGCGGCCGGCCGAATAAGCCGGTCAAGGATATGATGGCGGAGGAGCGGAAAATTGAGTCGGACAAGCGCTGGCCAGCGGGGAGCCGCGAAAGCTCATATCATCGCTGCTAAGCTCGAGCGCCGGGAGGAGAACGAGCGCATCCTCGCCGCGCACTATAGGGTCAACACGGATGAGCTTGTAGTGAATGTCACCAATCACGTCGTCATCATGATGAAGCGGGAGGCACTGACCACCGCTTTTGGTGGCACCGTCGTTCTTCCCGGTCTAACCATGGCCGTTGCATCCTCTACCAGCTCGATCACTTCCACCCCGAGCGGCGAGCCACCAGGCTACTGAATCTGGCATCCAGCTACGTAGATATATATGGACTGGATGAGTGTCACGTCCACGGCATTAAGTTGTTCCCGCCAATGATCCATAGGTTTGGTGCCGCCGTGGGACCTCGATCGGCAGGGTGCCACCGCACAGGCCGACATCGGGTCGGCGTCACGCTGGGCTGTGCGCGTGCAGGCCATACGAGCTACAGTGTGTGAGGTAACCTGAACTATGCCTCTCTTGCCGTTGCAGCATGCGCGCATCTTCCGAACCCAAACGATGTGCCATGTACGAAGGTCGTACCACGAGCTTTGACATATTCTCGCGACACTCATGGAGCTGGGGCATGAAATTAGCTCAACAAACTTCTAAATACGTTTTGACAGGGAAAAGGCGGAACCAGACGTGAAATGGTAACGGCGGGAATCTCGTATTAGCATTGATGGGACATACATAGAGGCGGGGATCTTGTATTAGCCAACTTCATTAAGCCTCTTTAGTAGATACCGTATATCCGCTAGCCCGCACAATTTTGATCCTTTCCAGATACTACAAACGGGCAGATACCGCAAACGGCTAGATAACGCAATTTTTTTTTTGCAGTTTCCCGCATCGAGACCCATCAATCCCGCATATATTCGGTGCGGAGGGTATCCCCACTTTCGCGCGCGTAGAAACCCTGCCGCCACTGCACGCCGCCGTAGATTTCGGCCACCTTTAGCGCCGGCCGTCAAATCGCCGCCGCCCATCACCTCCCACCCACTTCTCCTAGCCATGGCCGACCAATCGTGCCGGAATTTGGCCGGCCGGGGCGGTGGTTCGCCGTGGAGCGGAGGAAGCTTGTAACATCCCAAAACTTTAATCCAAGCTTATCAAGATGTAAATCATCAAAATTAGGGTTAACAAAAACTTTTCCATTTCAAAATATGAAAGCATTCATCTGTATGTGCATTTGAATTAGGAGTTGATTTGAATTGCCATGGTTCTATGATCCATTGATTGTAAAATGATTCTTAGGTGAAATAAACATCATCTAAATCATTCCCAAACTTTTCCCAAAGAAAAACAACTCAAAATGAATAAATAAAGTGAATAGTCATTTTGGCCAAATTAACTATCATGCCTACTTTGACTATTCTTAGTACTCAAAACTTAACATAAATATTTGTGGATCTTTGCACCCCTTGCTAGTACACATAATGAGATACCAAGGCCCACTTTGTGATCTGCTAAAAACATTCAAATATTATTTTTAAATGACAGCTTAAAATTGAATCTATTTCATATGGAAAGATCCCACTATTTCAAAAACCACTCAAACAAGCTCAATTTTCAAAACTCAAGCACCCACAGAGTCTCAAGCTTAGTACTAGCACACCCACCAAAAATCTTTTCAAAATTCAAAAGTAAAGTTCATGCGGCCATTTCATCAAACACCTTGTGGACAGATTTCAAACAAAACCAAATTCACTATTTTGAATAGTGTTCTGGCCAAACTTTTCTCCCATTTGACCCTCATTTGCTCCCATTGTCCCCTCTTGATCAAACCAGGACCTAACTAACCCATCCCCTACCCCCTAGCAACATGGCCATGCCAAGCCGAGCCCCACCTCGCCGGCCAACTTGGTCACCGCCCCAGCAGACCACCTCCCCCTCTCTCGCCATGTCTAGCAGCTAGCCAGCACCTCACCGCCGCCCACTGTCCCCTCCCCGAGCCAGGCCAAGCAGTGGACCACCGAGAAAACCCCGTTGCGACTGCGCCATGCCGAGCACGCGGCAGCGCGCCGCGCCCGACACGTGTGCACAAGCCTCCGCTCGACCACAGCCCGCGCCCACCGCGTCGCCACAACCCAGGGAGTACTCCAGCCACCGCTCGCCGTCGAAGCCGCCGCCTCTGCCGCTCAGAGCGCCAGCTCCGCCCGACCGCATACCACCGCCCCTAAGCCTGCATTAAAGTCCTAGAGCACCGCCAGGAGACCGCGCGTCGATTGCCGCCCGCAGCCATGCCGCTAGCAGCCCGTAGCCATGTCGCCACCGTCACCTGGCCATGCCGCGCTGTCCCGCCGTCGAGCCTATAAAAGGAGGGCACCCCCAGCCATTTGCAGCACACCACTCAACTCCCCTCACCTCACTGATCGTCCCACACCTCTAGCCGGAGCACGGGGACCAGCAGTTCGTCAGAATTGCACCGGAGCAGGCCGCCTTTGGAGGAGAAGGGCGCCGCTGATTGCGACCATCCTCGGAGCTGCCTCGACCGTCCCTGAGCTCGCCGTCGACCACCAGTCCGTTTGCCCGCCTCGCCGTCGTCGCTGGAGCCCTGGTACGCCCCCTATGCACCCCCACCGAGCCGCTAGGGTTAGAGCTCGCCGGTGACAAGTCCGTCGTTGACGACGATCCCCAGCCGTTGATCCCCACTCTAATCCAACGCTCCACATTGCCCTGTACCGCTTCGCGCGTTATGAGCCGCTGACCGGTGGACCCCCCTGTCAGCTGAGCCTCGCGCTGCGGAGTGACACTGGGCCGGCCCGTTAGTGTTTCCCGCGCAACCCAGTTAGTTTGAATTAGGATTTTTCTTTTTAGTTTAAACTTAGTTATGTCCCCTAGTTTGAAAATCAATTTAGAGAGATTTACAAATCCAAATGAAGTGATTCTAATTTTGTTGGAAAGCTACTGAAAAGATCTATCCAAGCCCGTTGGATTTAATTCAATTAGAGTTATAGATCTCTCCTAGTAAAAATAATAAAACAGAAGCGATTGCACCTTGCAAGATTTTTATAAAATCAACCAAGATAGATTTTGAGTTGATTCCAACTCTCAAAAATCACATTTCATCATACCTATCTGAATATGCAATAATATTAAGGTTTACATGCAGTGACTTTGGACTAGTACCAAAATAATGCTATATAGGCATTTCTAGTCACTTTAAATCATTAAGTAATGAACTTAAACCAAAGTAATTATGATCTAACCCTTCAATTACATTCCTACATGTTAGAATATGTGGTGATGACATGTGTCCACATGATCCCATATTTTAAGTGATGAATATTAAATCTTAGTTAAATTTTTCAATGAGTAGAAATTACTTTTCTAAAATAAAAGAAATGAAACTAGTTAATAAAACTTGTGATGCTTGTGATGATAATAGATCATCCAATGTGTGTCTTAGAATGCTAATTAGACTAGTTAAGTATTGTTTGGTGATTGTGTACTCCGTATGTATTTATAGACGATAGTACCGACCAAGTCTACGAGGAGGAGGAGTTCTACCAAGAAGAAGAAGAAGAAGAAAACTTCAACCACTACACCAACCAAGGCAAGCTACTATTGGCAAGCTAACACTTGCAAGTATAATGCTTAGCAAGCTAGGATTAAACTAGATGGTTTAGCAAAGATGCTTTAGGCATGCTTGAGTTATACTACCTTGACTAGTATTTCACCCAAGTCTTATTTTCAAGCTTTACTTCCTTTACTTTACCCAAAGTTCATTACTTGTTTTGAAGGTAGCATAAAGAGTATAAAACTTGGCCTATATAGAATCCTTTAGATGTCATTCTATGGCATGAGATTGATCCCATCATTTTCCACCTTAGTGAACACACTTAACTTAGTAGTTTAGAGTAGATAAAAACTTGAGTCACTTTAGATGGGAACAATTGGTGAAAATGAATTATGAAAACCTTGGAATAATGAGTCATTCTATTGAAATGTTTTGACATGTGTTGAGAAATACAAATGGTTTATGATGATGAAAATGTTGAGGCATAAGCCATAACCCTTTTATAAAACTGATGGTTGGATTCGGATGGGATACCATTCCAAATTTACCGTACAACCACACTACCTGAATTGGGTAAGGCTTAGCTAGAAATTTATATGCATTAGTATTCGTTCCCTCGCGGGAGAGGTTTGAGCTGAGGCTACCTCTCAATGTTGTCCACCTATGCAGTGCCCAAGATGACTGATGGTCATGGTTGGGAGGCCATGCTCATAGGAGAGGTGCTTATACTAGGGTGTGTAAAGGAAAGGTTATTTTTGATTATCTGCATACTAAGTATGATGATTCAGGGCTATCCTTGACAGATGTATCGAATCTTGTGGTAAAAGTGTACCACCTCTGCAGAGGGTCAAACTATTCGAATAGCCGCGTCCGCGGTTATGGACAATTGGAATGGCCATACTGTTTCGTTGTCAGATATTTTCAAAATGACTTATGAAATGAATGATGAATCTTGACTTGACCACAACAGGGTTGTGTTTATGACAATAGCTTCCCAACTTAAGTGATTCTAGAACTTTATTTTATCTTTCTTTGCTTTAGAACTCAGCTTAGGTTTCAAACTTAACGGTATAGCTAAACTTAGAGTTAGCACTTTAACTTAGAATTATACTACTTGTTAGTGGTAGTTTGCGAGTACTTAAAGAGTACTCATGGCTTTTGTCCCTGGCTATTCTCATGGCCAGACTATGAAGGAGACTATCAAGATGATGGCCCACAGGACGGCTATGATAACTAGGACTATCTGCCTTCGTCAGCATTGCATGTGCCCCTGAAGATGGACCCCACCGCTACGCTTATCTTTTATTTCCGCTGCTTGTTGTATTAAGACTGGATCATGAGATCCTTATTTGTGTAAGACCTTATGTATGGTTTGTAATGGATGATGTACTGTGATATCCAATCCGTTATGTCTCGCAAAAATGGTAATCCTGGGATTGCGAGGTATGGCATAACGGGCATCTGGGATTAAAAATCTGGGTGTTGACAAAGCTCTAGCGCCCGAGCTACCGCACCACCACCGAGCGAGGAGGAGGTGCGCTGGCGCCGGTCCGAGCAGGCGCGTGCGGCGCCCTCGCACGACCTCCCGGCGTGGGCCGGGTTCGGGTTTGCGCCCACCACGCACGATGCGGAGGTGGGAAGCTCTCGGGCTGCCGTAAGCACTGGCCCGCGCCTCCGCGCGCCTCGCCGGTGGTGCGCGCGACGCCTCCCGCTCCCGCTTCCGCGCAGGCTCGGTGGGGCCACATCTCCGACGAGAATTGCGCTGGCTCGAGGGAGGACTACGGGGTCCACGAGGCGAAGTTCAACTCGCTCGGGATCCTCGTCTCCGACGTCTACGAGCGCGCGAAGCGCCGCCGCGACGAGCGTGAGCACGAGCTCCGCCGTGTCTGCTGCCGCTCCGCATGCGAGCACCAGGTCTGGTTGGGCGTATTCGTCATCGACTACTCCGACGATAGCACCGACTCCTACGACGAGTAGGCGAGCGACGCCGACGCCGTAGACGCTCTGGTGAGTAGGTATCGCCAGCAGCTGTTAGGGTTAGATTGGATGTAGGACGCGGCATCCAATTTTTTGTTGTAATATGTTGATCTGAGATGATCAAAACCTCCCATGTATGTATGATTTGGCACCAACGTGATAATTTTTAAAAATACAATTTCAGCTAGTGTATCTATTCCGTGGCGGAAATTTTCATATCGCAAAAATGGTTTGCAGTTCACCGCAAACCACATTTGCCGTACGCCGGTTTGCAGAGATGCTCTTAAGTACGAAGGGTTATAAGCAGTGATGCTCCGGCGCTAAAGAGCAACCACCTGTGTACCCCCAAGCTCCCTTGAAGCTACCTTCAGAATCACATGCTATACAGATCTTCTGTATTCTGGCGAGCTGTGACACTCTACTCCCTCCCCCGTTTCCCATAGATATCCAATAGCTGAGCTGGGGATGATTTCGCCGGTTCTCGTATCGTACAGGGAGTGGTGACCGCTTTAGGATAGATTTTTGCTCGATTTCCATGCCGACGAGCGTGCCACGGGATGCTCTCACAAATCAAGGCCAGAAACAGCATAAGACCACCACACCGTGGTGTAAAAACGGTTCTTAGATGAGTTGGAATCGGTTCCATACAGTGTAGAGCATCCATCAGCATCGGTTCAATTGCGATTCCACGTCCATGGTTCGCTTCTTGCATGCATTTGTGGGTCCTTGTGACAGATATATGAGGGAGAAGTCTGGAGAGAGAAGAAAAGGGACCTGAAATAGTGGGAGCAGGTAGGATCCACAAGTCGATTCTATACACTACAGCATACACGCATTGGTTCAAAGAATTTTGCCTTTTAGCTTGGAACCGGCGAGTCGGCGACACATTGTGGCTGGTCTAAGAGCATCTCTAGCACCCCGTCATGTACCGCAACATAACCGTCCGATTGCGTTACAAGGCGGGAAAGTGATCATTTCAGATAACCGTAAACCGTACCGCATCCGAAATTTTTATACGGTTTCCCGCAAATCGACACTTCTGTGCCGCATATATACCGTACCGAGGGCTACTGATACGGTTCACCGCATCCTGACGCGTCTGTTGGCGGGAGGGAAGTTTCCCCATCCCCGCTTCCCGCTCAGCCGCCATCGTCGCCGAGCTGCCGCCGCTCTCCTCCGTCCCATCACTCTTTCTCCCGTCGCCGCAGCCATGGCCAGACCCAATCTAAACTACTACAAGGCCTCGATGTTCGCCCACCACGGCATCCTCACACCGTCTCGCGCGATGATTCCGGCAGGCTTCGAGCTCAGCCACTTCAGGGTGCCGGTGGCGCCGGTTCCGCGCGGCGCCGAGTTGAGTCGCTGGATCGAAGACCGTCGCCTCGAACTGCCGGAGTGGAAGAGAGCAATGCCCCGATACGCGGCTGCGAGATCCTATTGGCATAGGTTATTCAAGCTGGAGCGTAGGGCGGCGCTTGCCATCTTCCTCGAACATCGGCGCGACGTCCACCCCGGCGACAGCAACCCCGAAGGCAGGGCGCAATTCTGGGCGGTTCCTGGACGCACCATCAGCACCGCCATCAACGATGCGCTCCTAGAAGAGTTCCTAAGGGAGAAGAACCGTGCCGGAATCATCGAGATTTCCGATAGCGGCAGCGACAAGGAGGAGGCGGAGGACATGGGTGCGGAGGAGGCGGGGGACGGTGGTGCGGCGGAGGCGGAGGACGGTGGCGCGGAAGATACCAGCGGAAGCAAGATCGTCGATTGGGATTTTCATTTAATCGTTCGCTATGTCGCTTAATTACTTCGATTGAAAAGCTCGTCGTTGCATTTTGTCGCCTCAATTACTAATCCATGGTGTTCTATTTTGAGTTCATACACTGAATTGTGTGCTTTGTAGTACAATTTGTTTTGCGGTACACGTGACATGCGGAACAGATGCTGCACAACTAAACCACAAAATGAAATATTTTGTTTTGCTGTACAACATGCGGCATCTAATTCGTCTTGTCATTTTTCGTACCACATAGTCCAAATGAGATTTACCACATCAGCATTTTGCGGTAGGACCGGATGTGGTATCTGCTAGATATGCTCTGAGCAGCTGTGGAATACGATTCCACTTCACCAAAGCGCTTTTTTCTGTGCTCTTTGCTGATTTGGGCAAGAGAAAAGTCTCGGGTTGCCGCGATAGAATACTCGGTGTCCGTGATCCGTAGGCAGAAAAAGAATGTGTTTACGACTTCCACGACCTGTAAGACAGTGGCTTTCGTGTTGTCCGTCAATTGCCTTTGTATAAAACGGATTGTCCGTCTTGCTGTTCGAGGCAAGGAACAGCAAGTTGCAACTAGCTTTTGCAAAGGCCTGAGGAGGAGGTCTTCGGTCTCCAGGAAAAGAGAATGACATGGAGACTCTGGCTAGAAAGTGGTGCTCATTTGTTCACACAACTCTGTCGCGCTCGACCAGGCGGTCGTGTCCAAACACTATGTTCACATCACCGAGTATCTATTTGTTGATAGATACAGCAGCCATGAGTAAGATAAAGAAAAGAAAAACTACTACTCCTACATTTATTACAGTTGTTTGAGTTGAGACGATCGACCCAAGACAGAGAACCAAGTTAACAATAGGGAAGTCTTACGAATCTCTCTGACGACAATGCTCAACAACCTTGTCAGCATACTGCTCCACCCACGAGCGGTCCAACCTGTAGAAGATACGCTCTTATCCGTCTATGTTTACGGTAGCGTGCCATCAGGCCGGACCAGGCCCGCCAACCAACGCCCAGACGATCTTCTCCCTGGCGTGTAGTAGCAGTAGCAGCAGTGATCATCAAATGGGGGATCAAGCAAAGAGATACGGATGTCTCGGAAGCTGCGTGCAACGTGCGCCATTCCATTTCCCTCATCTCATCTCGCATGCGCGCACAGCAACAAAATGCCCTTCCTGTATGTGTTTTCCAAGCTGCACGAGCTCGTGTCAGTCAGTCCCATCTCCCATGTGACCAAGATGCGCATATAATAGTGGACTTCACTGATGCATTCTTTTTTTCCCGATGAAGCATTTGAATTTAATACTCCCTTCAGTCATATTACTGGTCTCAATTTTTCTAAATTCGTATGTATCTACTACAGCAAAATCACAACAGCGACGAAGACTCCATTCATGTAGTGTTTTGAGCTTCCCCCTCTTTGTGATGCAATGTTCCTTCCCTCTTTGCACAGCTGGGCGCTTCTTTTGAGTCTGGTCTTGGCAGGCAATCTTATGGTAGTTTCTCCTTCGGTCAGATCAGATATAAGTGCGTTTGGAGGAAACCTTGGTAGATGTTTAGGTCAATCTTTTGCTTGTGTTTTACTTTTCTGTTGTAAGAACTGAAACCTGGTGGTCCGTGTTGTTTCTTTTTGTTATGAAAGGGAACAGGCGAGTAAATTCCTTTTGATCTAAAAAAAATAGTACATGTATTTATGTCTATATAAAGTTAAGACCATTAATATGAATCCGATGGACTATTATTTCATAACTCATATTTCTCGAGCATTTTAATTATGTGAATGCATGCAAACATAGTAAAATTCACATCAGTTTACATTCCCTGGTGTCAAGGTACTAGGCTGCTAGATCGAAGAGTTCCCAACCCTCCCGAATCGCACAAGCGGGCGAACCCGGAGGGAAAACCCTATCTACAAACCACCACCCCCCTGGCCGCCGCTGCCGACGGAGCCGGCGGTGGTGACGGCACCCGGTCGTCGAAGGCGACAGGAAGGAGAGAGCGCGCCCTAATGGATCTGCTCCGCCCGGAGGAGGATGTCACCGGGGCGGCGCGCGACGGTGGAGTGGGCAGTGACGCCCGGCGAGCTGGAGGCAACATGCGGCGGAGCAGCCTGGAGCGAGGCAAGAGGCCATGGAGGCGGCGACATGAGTTCTCAGAAGCGTCCATGCGGAGGCGGCGATGAGGAACTTGGCATCGCACTAACATGGAGGAGGCCTGACACTGTAGCGAGGTCCCGGTGCTTAGTATTGCTGGTGGCAGCCTACTACAGAGGTTGTGGCCTACCACATAGGAGCGGCAATGGTGGCAGCGCGATCCAGATCTGGGCCCATATGGGCCTGATCTAGGTCTAAGGGTTGTGGCGTTGCCCTGCTGTTTGGAGGGACAACGGTAGCGCATCGGCTCCTCGTCAGGGCTGGAGGGGGGAAAGGAGGGGGCTATAGGGAGTAAGGTTGTTCTCAGGTGTGCAGGTCGCAGAGGAACCACGACACTCCGGCGATGACAATGAGGTACTACGGTGGCGGGGGGGAGGGGTGATCAAGGACAGTTGCTCCATTCCGATGAGCTACGAGGGAGGTGTGGGGTGAACACGGACGAAAGTCTTGCCCGTCTCCGGTCGGTGTCGGCGACGATGGCGACCGTGGGTGTCGTTTCCCTCCTTGGAGTCATCGTCGAGGTGTGTCGGCACGCCACTCGTTATATTTCGGTTTGGTAGTTTCTCGAGGGTGAAAGCCTAAGTCCATAGTTGGGCCGGCGAAATGGCGGTGTCCTTAACGTCATACCTCTGTTGGGAGCTTCGCTTTTGCGGGACAACTTGGAGGTCCTTCGAGCTCCTCCGGTGTTCACCACTGCCCAAGGTCGAGCTTCAAGGACGCTATGCACGCCATGGCCGGTGAGTCCAAGATGATGCCTTCTTGGGACCGAACAAGTTCCGCCATTTATGGTGTGTCGACAAGGAGAGTCCTTCTGGAGTGTTTGTTCTTTGGAGGCTTTTGGCGCCGGTGGAGAGGCGGCTTCATTGTTTATCTGGACAGGCTCTCTTGTTTATTTTTTTGTGTTTGTGGTGGTGGTCTGCGGACTTGCTAGAGTGGAGTGTGTGCTACACTCGTTTCTCTCACAGTAAGGGGTAATTTTCTTGTACTCAAAATTCTGCCTTCTATAAAGATAGCCACGCCTTTGGTGTGGTCTTGAAAAAAAACATTCCCTAGTGTCTGATCTTCCCATGGTTATATACTAACAATAAGGCATGCATGCACGTGTTGTCAAACTTAGCGTTGAATCCACCTTAGCTTCTAAGGAATGTTTACCTACAAACATATTCACTAAAAAAATCATCCGAACATTTTTTTCCGAAATGGGAGAAGATCACTCCGACCTCTACATCCAAAAGATGCACACAACCTTCTGATTAGATTATTCTCAAACCTTACAAGAGAGATTATAAAGATCAATCCAATTCCACATAAACAAGCGACATGTCCATGTTCCTACAGCACTGATGAAAGGGGTATCCATGAACATGACCAATATCCCTAGCATCTCACCAACGCATGATATCTAAAAATCGAAGGCCTCGACAAGTCACCCAATAGCGAGAAAGTGGCACAACCGGTCCGACAAAACCCTCAGTGCGCGTACCAGCTTACACGCTTCAGAAAGTCCTCGCCGCCACCGCCTTCCGCATACCCATCTTCAGGAGAGATCGAAGCAATGATCTTGTGAGGTCTACCGTCAACGTCACCATGACACCAAACAACACCTCCACCCTGCACACGTCCAACACGCACGTGCGGCCAACATCGAGACCCCTCGGCATGATGTCACTGAGTGCCGCCATCTAACGCAGCTAGAAACCACCGGGATATCCATCGTGCGTAGCACCTACCGAACCAGGCATGGTTGAGCGTAGCACCTTGGCGGTTAGGCATGACTTGACATCTCCACCGGCGTCTCCGTGCTAGAAGAAGCCGCTCTGCCTCATGCCTCTAACGTTCAGCGCTGCTCCCCAAATGATGTTCCCAAGAGAGAAAGCAACACTGCAGCGCCACCACTTCGATGCACCGCTATCGTCCGATACGGAAGACCGGATCTTAGGATTTCCCCTGAAGCAGCACGAGCACAAAAGAAGTAAGATGCTATAAAGATGCCTTCAACAAGGTAACGACGCCGCGGCATCACCATCGTTCGCCAAAGGCCCGGTTTTGACTGGCACCCATGCCTCGCATGTCGCCACCGGTGCCAGATCTAGGATCAAGAGATCGACCACATCTAGCCTAGCCGACCACATCAAGCGGAGTACATAGCCGCCACTACCATACCTGGGGTCAGATCCCAGTTCCTCGTGCTGCGGAAACGATCCTGGAGTTGCCTTCTCTTGCCGCCATGTCGCGGTGCAGCAGGATGAAAGAACATCTGAGCCCGACGGCCCAGATCTCGACTCCCCCATCGCCCCAGCCATCTCCCCCGGCAAGAATAAGGAGAGCTCCAACCGCCGTCACCCCACAACGATGCCATCTAGATGATTGGAGAGGTGGTCACCGTCCGGCCGAGGAGAGGTCGCCGCCGCCGCGCCTTTGGGCTTTGCCCGTCGGCGAACCCGGCGGCGGCGGAAGGGAGAGGGGATATGGAGGAGGGGTTAGAGGAGCGGCGGTGCGGCCCGACGGCGGTCGCACAGAAGCGACGGGAGTCACGTATTTGAACCTGATTGTGTTGTTTGGTGGAACCTGTGACTTGCTCTGTGATCTTCGATCATCCCGATAGTTAAGTTTGTACTTGTTTCAACAATAGAGCTACATTGTCACATACGAGAATCTACTATTAACATATTTTCTAGGTTTGTAGGCGTTTTATATCCTTAACAAAAATTCATATAAATTATGGTTTATTCAATTTGTAAACATAATTCAGGAAAGAACATTTATTATAGCTACGCCTTAAATTTTAGTATAGCACAAGTTGATTTGAACATATATGTTACAACAACGTAATAAAGAATTACTATTAACAGTTAGCAACATTGTTATGTTGTTAACTATTCCAAAAAATGTAATTTTTTTTACATGTTAACATAATGGAATGTGAAAAAACAAAAAAATATGAAAGTTTAGTATAAATTGTATTTAATTTAGTTCATCTTATCGGCAGTATAATATGAATTTTGTTTTTCGCATAGAATAAAAAGTATAAAAGTATTAAAATATTAAGAAACTAAGCTAAAATATAAATTGTTTTTATTTTCATAGTTCATGGAGGCAGAGTCATATAAGTTAGTTAAGCATTCTAATTTTCAAAGTTTATGTGGCGTCGTGTAGAACAAATAAAAAATATATTAATTGATCGTTGCAGTCTTTTCATCTATTCCTGAAAATACTATGTACCCTACTAAGTTTTATTATTGTAGTCATTTGGTCCATTCCACATACTGTTGTAAGAGGAAAGCATATTAATATTGTGTACACTCCTAAGCTTAATCATTGCAGTCTTTCGATTATTGATTATTCTGCACACCGTTGTTTACTGTCCGATTTATTGAAACATCATGGAAGCTCCTAAAATCACGAAAAATCAGGTTAAGAAAATCTTTTAGTCCTCTGCACACAAAAAAAGTGGCATGACTTTCTAACATTTTTAAGTGGGCGAATAAATTATGTTTTTCTAGAGCTGTTTTTCTAGACAAATTCTTTCTTTGGTTGCAAGAGTGACACATTTGACCTTAAATTTGCTTCTTTATGGGTCTTATGAATTTTTGTGAATGTTAGAAACTTAAAAAACTCTCTAGACATTGAACCCAAATTTATTTTGGAGCCGATAGAGGCTCAGAAATGATCTTTTTTACCAATAACATCACCCCGCCAGAACCGCCTTTCCCGGGCCCACCTCGCCGCCAAAATAGCCTTCCAGTGATGGATTCTCCGGCTTACGTGATAGATCCGGTTGTCAATTCGCTCCACCGCCAGCCAAGGAAGAGTTGGGGCTGGAGCAGTTCCATGGTGACCGATGAGCCGCCATGCGACGGGAGGTCCCATCGCCGCTGAAGGCCACATGGGCTTTTCTAGGCAGCGAGCGAACCGGTGGCGGGGAAGGAGGAGGCGGGGGAATGGGGCGCCGCTAGCCGGGGTTGCCGACCGTGTCGCCCCCGTCGAGTGACACGGGTCCTTCGGGTTTGATTTGCTTCTTGCATATTTGAGAATTTTTTGTCCGACCTTTTCTCCGTATGGTGACATATTTCAATACATTGTGACATATTTCAATACATTATTCGCCTTGGCTTTTATTAAACATAAGCAAACAAGATCTACAGCATGGCAAGCATTACACACAGGAGGACCAGAGCTGGCAGCACAGTTTTAAAACGGCATACTATCTGACTTATGGACCACCCGAATTCAAAATAATTCTTTCAGGTGTGTTGCGCGCGGACTACTGCAATACTTCAGATTGTGCTGATGTTTTTTTTTTGAGAAGAGTATATATCAATATCATGGGGATACCAATTACACCCAACCTCTGCAACAACTCATGTCCTAGCGATCTTACGGATGCACACAGCCTAGAAAAAAGAAAAAAGAATTACAAAAAAGAAGTCCCAATACAAAAAACTATTTCCCAAAGAAACGACACTGACACCACCAGAACAACACCAGTAGTCCTCCACTCAAATAACAACGCCTTCAAGAAGGAAACAGTACACACACGCTATCGTTGCCCAATCAAAGATCATAGGTTTTCACCCTGGAGAAAGGGGAGAAAGTCCTCGGTCGCAAAACAATGCCTTCAACAAAGCCATTGTCAGGCACAACCAGTTAAGGCCAGACCTTGGATTTTCACCCTGCAAGGTAAGATTGGGAACTCCTCGTCTGTTGTCTTCTCCCACAAATAGCCACTGCTACGAGTCACAGATCACGTAGCCAGTTCGCACAAAGACTCAAATCAGCATCGCCGCCCTCATATTTCCACTTTCCTGACATTCTCCGCATCTGACTTTACCATGGCTCGTAGAATGATACTTGGTGGAACGACACAGCAGAGCTTCGCAACGCTCCCACTAAAACCAAACGGCCAGAAACAAGATACGCACGACCAAATACCTTCTGATCCAGCAATCTCCAGGCATGATACGCCTATGGGAGTTCGCCGGTGGAGCCTTCCGGAACTCGCCTCTCCAGTCCAGATCAACGAGGGCAGACATCAAGCAGGTCTTCGTCTTCGCGCGAAAGAAACCCTAGGACCACCTCCTTTATTAATGCTGACGCAGCGATCCCCACACCGCCGGCCGGTTCCCGGTGAACGGATCGACCGTGCCGACCTTCGGCGCCGATGAGCACGTAGGTTGAGCACCGCCGCTATGGGCGCGCCGCCGCCTCCAGCCTGCAGCACCGCGTCCGCCGCTTCCTCTAGAACACCTCACAGCCACACGCCGGCGAGCACCATGCGTAGCAGGTACCGTCGCCACACCGCCTTGACCACCACCTGCGAAGCCCTGGAGTGAACCCCGCGCGAGAGGATCGGACGGGGCACGCCCATCCCGCCCGCCACTTTCAGCGGCCGGCAAAGAAGAACGGTGGCAGCGCCTCTAGGGTTTGAGTGGTACGCTCCGGAGCCGCCCTCGCGCGAGAAGCCCGGGTTTGGATGTAGTTTATACTTTCCCTTTTTCTCCCGCCGCGTTGACATTGCATACATGCATCGATCGCATTGTTATCGCTTAATCTTGATTTGATATGACGATAACAATACCCCTTGGGAAAATAGCAATACATCATAGCTGTGATGTGGCGACTCTCCGTGATGCTAACGATGGTTTGCAAGCGAAAATAAGGCGACGTGCCTGCTGCTGCGTTCACTGTCTCTAATGTGGACGGTAGGGAGACTGCCAGCCAGCCTTGTCTCGTCGGAACACCAATATGTAGAGTTGTAGACGAGCTACTGATTCTGGCCTCCAGAGCTACGTAGATATATGGTCTGGATGAGTGTCGCGTCCACGGCATTGAGCTGTTCCGGCCAATGATGCATAGGTTTGGTGCCGCCGTGCCACCTACTCGATCGGCAGGGTGCCAACGCACAGGCCGAGCCCGTGTAGGCCGTACGAGCTAGAGTGTGTCTGTGACGTAGCCTGAACTATGCCTGGCGCTGTTGGCAGTTGTCGTTGCCGCATGCGCGCATGTTCCAAACCCAACAGGTACCGATCTGCGTACCCTGAACCCACCTGCAGAATCACATGTGGCGCGGCGATCTTCTTCTGTGTCAGGCGAGCTGATATATAGGAAACCCTGCTCCCTTCCCTGTTCCCGATAGAGATCCAACATCTGAGCTGTGGATGATATCGCCCGTTCGCGGGGAGGGGTGGCCCGTGGCCGCTTTGGGAGAGATTCTCGGTGGCTTTCCACGCAGGTGAGCGTGCCGCGGGGGGATACTCTCGCCAATCGAGGCCAGAAACAGCAGCAGCTGCAGCTGCCGGGATACGATACGATTCCACTTCACCGAATCGCTCTGCTTTTCTGCTCTTTGCTGATTCGGGCAAGGGAAAAGTCTTAACGAATGTGGTTCACGACTTCGAATACTGGTAAGGCAGTACTAGTAGGTAGCTTTTTGTAGTCTTGCTGCTCTTCGAGGCGTGGTACAGCAAGTCGCAATTAGCTTTTCACATGCCCGATAGGACGAGATCTTTGGTCTCCGGGCAAAGAAAATGGCAGTGATGCTTGGATGCTCACACTGACACGCCCGATCGATTTGTTCACACAACTGTCTGTGTGCTCGTGCAGACGGTCGTGTCCAAACACTGTATTCACATCATCCAGTATCTATTTTCCGATAGATACAGCAGCCATCACGAGTAAGAGCCAAAAAAAAAAAATAAGTATATTACATTTACGGTTGTTTGAGTTGAGACGATCGACCCAATGTTGCGGAGAAGAGACAAAGAGTTGCAAGTCTTACCAATCTACCAGACAAGGCTGGACGCCCTTGTCGACATACTGCTGCAGCCTCCGGCGGTTCAGGTTGCAGATCCGTACCATGTTTACAGTAGCGTGCCATCAGGACCTGGCCCGCAAACCAACGCCAAGACGATCTTCTCCCTGGCGTGTAGTAGCACTGATCATCAAATGGGGATCAAGCAAAGAGATTTGGGTGTCTCGGAAGCTGCGTGCAACGTGCGCCTCCACCGTTTCCATCTCCCTCGTCTAGCGTGCGCGCACAGCAATGCCCATTTGCATTATTCATGTACGTGTTTTCCAAGCTGCACGAGCTCGTGTCAGTCAGTCCCATCTCCCATGTGACCAGGATGCGCACAATGGTGAACTTCACTGATTAGTCACGTCCAATTATGCTGCTTGATTAGTTTATGCTTGGTCCTGATTTCTTGTTTAACCTTTGACTCAACGCAGCACACCTGACTGGTGTGAAGAAACACGGAAGGTCGTCAATGCAGGTTTACGTCAAGATGCTGAGGTACACCAACACACATGGGTTTTGGGCTCGAGCTTTTCTACGGGACCGGTGAGAAGTTTCTGCGGGAGAATCCAGTGAGATAGAGATACTACCACCGGCTGACTGGCTGGGAACGAGTCCGGATTTTGCAAATTGGGAAGATGTTGAACATTTCCATGTAAAGATATTCTTGCCGACGAAAATAATAATATGGGAAACCTGATGGCAGCACGATATGGGATTTTCCTTGCTGGTCAATCGCACGGAGCGGATATCACTCCTTCTTATTTGACCTTTTTGTTGAAGAATTTGCATATTTTTTGGTCGATAAAGCATTTAAATATAATATAATTTCATGACTCACATTTCTCGAGCATACATTTATTACGTGAACGCATGCAAACATACTCTGTATGTCCCGGTTTAAAGGGCCTACGCGTATATCTAAGTCGTTTATTTTACCAATAAAATATAAATTATTTAAAATAATATTATACCATTAGAAACTATAACATCTAAATTTTCTAATGATATAATATTTTTAAATCATTAATATTTTATTGATCAAATTAACAACCTAGATATACGCGTAGGCCCTTTAAACCGGGACATAGGGAGTATAGTGAAAATCCACATCATTTTACATTCCCCGGTTATTGATCTTCCCATGGTTACATACTAAGCATATCGCATGCATGCACAAGTTGTTAACTTAGTATTGAATCCACCTTAACTTCTAAGCAATGCTTGCCTACAAAAATATCACTAAATAATCATGCCAATACTTAAGTTCGTACTCTAGATGTTTCAACAATATATAGCTACATAGTCATATACGAGAATCTACTATTAACATATTTTTCAGGTTTGTAGGCGTTTTTATCATTAACATAAGCTCATATAAACTATGGTATATGCAATTTTAAAACATAATTCAGGATTTTTTTTTGATACAACTACGGTTTATTATTTAGTTTAGCACCGGTTTATTTGAACATATACATCACAACAACATAATAAAGAATTACAGCTAACAGTTAGCAACATTGCTATGTTGTCAACTATGCCAAAATTATTACATGTTCATATAGTAGCATGTAAAAAAAATTAAAACTATAAAAGTTTAGTATAAATTGTATTTAATTTAGTTAGTCTTATAATCATTTTAATAAAAAATTCATTCTTCCCATATTACAAAAATATAAAATTATGAAAACACAATGATAGTAATACAAACTGTAAATTCTAGTTATTCTCATAGTGCGAAGATGCGGTGTTCTCTAGGTCAGCTGTATGAATTCTAATATTAAAAATTTCTTTCGCATCGTGTAGAAGGAATAGAGAATGGATTAATTGATCAATATAGTCATCTGGTTTATTTACAAAAACATTGTGTACCATCCTAAGATCGGAATCATTTTTCTCCTTATGATTTTGAGTTCGCGTCATGGGAGTTCCAATTGTCTCTGCATATCTGGGGTTTTCTCCCATTTCCTATATGCGAAATGATCCAACCTTTTGTTTTATAAATTTGATCGATTGTCTTGTACTTGGTAGGATGATGTCGGCTAGTGATATAAAATAATAAGAGACTCTTTTATTTGCAAATTTTTAAAAACATGAGAATACGAAAAACACAAACTTAGAGGTCATGTCTTTTTATATCTTCTAAAAATATAAAACAAGATGAATTTGCATAAAGAACATTTCACATCACAAGAGAAAACAAAAGAATTTGCAAACGCGCCTCCATTCGGCCAAGGGAGTCGACAACGTCATTAATCTAGACGAGCTACCCATCTGGACAGGGCGCCCAATCGGTAACAAGAAGGCCAAGGGAGTCGACAACGTCATTAATCTAAACGAGCTGCCCATCTGGACAGGGCGCCCAATCGGTAACAAGAAGGCCAAGGTAGTCATGGCTCAAGTGGCATCATCCGACATGGTGCACGTGTCGATTGACAAGTGCCTCGTCGATGTCTCAACGAACTTGCTCATCCAGGGGGAGAATAGGGATGAAAGGTGGAAGTTCTTGTTGTCCAAGAAAGACAAAAAGATTGTCATCGAGAAGGAGAGGGTTAAGACCGAGAAGGAGAGGGTCCTCGTGAACAAAAGGAAGGAGGATTTCCTCATCTTAACTGCTGACACGTCGAGGATGGACCCCCAGGCGCTAGCGCCGCACATATACTACCGCGACATGATCCTACAAATAATTGCCAAAGCGTCGGAGGCAGCAGCGTCGGCAAAAGCGGCATCGGCATCTGGATCAGGATCGGCAGCGGATCGGCGACGGGCTAGCACGACCCGCACGAGCATGGGGATACCGTCGATCTAGAGGCAGAGCCGCATACGACGACGATCGTCAGTATTTTCTTTTATTTCATTCGCACATCGGTTGCGTTATTTTGGCCAACGATCGATCACGTTCAAGAGGTGACAGGGAACTTTGAACCGTTAACATTTCAACTTTATAGTTATTTTGAGTAAATATATCGTGAATTTACTATTTAGTGCTGGTTTGTGGCACGTGACTGGGAACATGCATGGCCCAGACGTGTCCCAAACGTGGCACGGTTCGGGCGGCGTCCCCCAGACGACATATCCAGTATTTTTGCCTACGACTGGAGATGTTCGGACGGAGCCGACGCGGGTGCTGTGTTGCAAGCCGAGCAGTGGTGAAATATAGAATACAGGGCCGCGAGCTGAGAGCAGGGTAGAGGACGTGAAGCTACTGATTGTAGTGCTGGCTACAACTAAAAGTCGTTCGAAATCGAGGAGAGCGGCACCTCGATTGGCAGGGTGCCACCGCACAGGCCGACATCGCGTCGGCGTCACGCGGGGCCGTGCCTGTGTACTATGGCGCTGCCGTGTACGACCCACCTGCATGCGTACCCGCTAGCTCCTGTGAAGCCACCTCCACAATCACATGTTATACAGATCTTCTTCAGTATCAGGCGAGCTGGGATACCCTACTCCCTCCCCCGTCCCCGATAGAGATCCAACAGCTGCTGAGCTTGGGAGAGCGCGGTGACTAGGCGCTTTAGGATAGATTCTTGCTCGCTTTCCATGCAGGTGAGCGTGCCACGGGATACTCTCGCCAATCGAGACATGTTTTAGTGCTACATACATGCGAATATAGACAAATTCAAGTCAACTAATATGAGTCGGAGGAAATAACTTGGTTGCCGATCGATTTTGTTCACACAACCGTCTGCGTGCTCGTCTCCAAACAGTATGTTCACGGGTTCTGCTCCGGTGCTCCAAACAGTATGCTGAGGACAAGAGAGGAACAGTACCAAGTTAACAATGGGCAAGTCTCGCACTCCCTCTGTTTCAAAATATAAGATGTTTTAAGTTTGTAAATAAAATTTATCTAGACTTTTTTTAGTAGTAGGTTCATTTCAAACTTGAGTGAACCTATACACTAAAAAAGTCTAGCTACACTTTATTAACAAAGCTAAAATATCTTATATTTTGAAACAGAGGGAATACTATCAATCTCATATCTCTGCAAATGACAAGGCTGGACTCGCTTGACGAAGATACGCTCCTATCCGTCCCATGTTCAGAGTACTACCTCCGTTCGCAATTACCTCACGTTCTGGGTTTAGTCAAAATCAAACTTTGCAAAGTTTAATCAACAATATAAAAAAAATCAACATCCATGATTCCAAATGCATATAATATAAAAATATGATTTACGACAATTCTAATACAATAATTTTTATATTATTAATTTTGATATTTTTTCCTAAATATATGATGCGAGTTAATTGTGAATGCAGGAAGTAGCGTTCTGGTCGCCGTCTGCGTGCATGCCACCAGGACAAGGCACGCCAACCAACACATTCATAGAGAAGAGCTTCCCCCGGCACCTAGTAGTACTTCTTCCATTCACAATTATCTCGTATCCTAGGTTTAGTCAAAGTTAAATTTTATAAATTTTGATCATATATTTAAAGAAAAAATATCAGCATTAACAATATAAAAACTATGTATTAGAATTGTTGTAAACTATATTTTTATATTATATGCGTTGGAAATTATGGATGTTAACGTTTTTTCCTTATATTATTGATCAAACTTTGTAAAGTTTAACTTTAACTAAATGCAGAACGCGAGATAATTGTGAATGGAGAGAGTATCAGTGATCATCAAATGGGGATAAGCAAAGAGATTTGGGTGTCTCGGAAGCTGCGTGCAACGTGCGCCTCCACCGTTCCATCTCCCTCATCACGTGCGCGCACAGCAATACCCATTTGCACAATTCCTCCCTTCTCCAAGCTCGTGTCCATGTGAGCAAGATGCGCACAATAGTGGACTACGCTGATTAGTCACGCCCAATCATGCTGCTGGATTAGTTTATGCGCACAATAGTGATCCTGATTTCTTGTTTAACCTTTGACTGAACGCCCACCACCTGACTGGCGTGAAGAAATACAGAAGCTCAGGTCAATGCAGGTTTACGCCCAGATGCTGAGATACGCCAGCGCGCGGTGGTTGGGCTCCAGCTTTTTCTACGGACCGGTGAGAAATTTCTACGCCAGAATCCGCTGAGGTATGTACTCCCTCCGTTTTAAAATATAAGATGTTTTAGCTTTGTATATAAAGTGTATCTAGACCTCTTTTAATGTGTAGGTTCGTTTCAAATCTAGATAAACCTACATCCTACACACTAAAAATGGTCTCGATACACTTTATTCATAAAGCTAAAACATCTTATATTTTTAAACGGAGGCGTGGCTGACGCGAGCACGGCAGCGACAGTGCAAGATACTTCTACTACCGGCTGGCTGAGAACGCGTCTGTACTCTGTATTTTGCAGATGGGGAAGACTATGAACATTTCCACGTAATTACTCAAAAAAAAGTCCACATAAAAATGTTCTTGGCGACGAAAAGAAGAAAATGGGAAAACTGTAAGGATCGGCTGACGACAGCACGATATGGGATTCTCCGCTGATATCTTAAAGGATCTCCTAGCTGGTCAATCGCGTGGAGCGGATATCACATTCTTTTTCTTTGACCTTTTTGCTGATGCATTTGATTTTTTTTCTTTGGTCGATGTAGCACCTGAATGTAATATTATTTCACGACTCATATTTCTCTAGCATATATATTAATCATGTGAACGCATGCAAACATAAAATAATCCACATCATTTTTACATTCTCTGGTGTCTCATGGTTACATACTAAGCATAAGGCATGTGCAAGCACACGTTGTCAACTTAGCGTTGAATCCACGTTAACTAACTAAGGAATGTTTGCCTACAAACATATCAGTAAAAAATCATGCCAATAGTTGAGTTTGTACACTAGATGTTTCAACAATATAGCTACATAGTCACATACGAGAATCTACTATTAACGTATCTTTTTAGCCTTATAGGCTTTTCACATTCTTAACATGAATTCATATAAACTATGGTTTATGCAATTTTTAAACATACTTTAGGAAAGAACATTTCTATAGCCACGGCTTAAAATTTAGTATAGCACAAGTTGATTTAAACGTATAGTATGTTACAACAACACAATAAAGAATTACTATTAGCAGTTAGCAACATTGTTTTGTTGTTAACTATGCCAAAAATGTAATAGAATTTTTTTACATGTTTATATAATGGCATGTGAAAAAACTAAAAAAAATGAAAGTTTAGTATAAATTGTATTTAATTTAGTTCATCTTATCAGCAGGTAATTAAAAACTGAATCTCACCAGAGGTATAAACCCTAGGACATTCATCTAGCAATATGTATCTAGAAGTATATATGACAGAACTGGATAAAGTAGAACATGATTTACAGAAAACAATTCCATGTTTATTGGAGACGGATGGAGGAGGGAGCTCGGCGTTGATGGTGTCCTCGTTGGTAGTGTAGGAATGGAATGGTACTAGTCACCTATGGGATAGAAGGAGGCTGGGGATCTCTGGACTGCTTGGGTGAGGGACGACAGAGCGGCCGATGTCGTCAGTTGCATCATCGGCGCAGCTGATGCCCACAAGTATAGGTGAGATTACTTGGAAGTTCTTTCTTGAAACAATAAGGAGATGGTAGCATATAGATCTCCATAGTTTTGTAAGTAGAAGCTTACTAAAATACTTGATGTATCAAAGGCATCTTGGCTCTTGTTTTTGAAATGTCAAAACATTTAAGAATATGTAAAAATAAGCCAAGACCTACCTTTTGTTAAATAGCTTTTGTCAACTGGTGGTGAAGTAAGGAGTATAACATACCCTACACATTCAGGTGCATAAGTACAAACATACAAAAAACAATGCATTTCAAGAAAAAGTTTTTATTCCCCCTGATTTTTATATTCTGGACAGCTAAGCAAGCTTAGTGAAATTGGGATGTTACACATACCAAGAAGAAATATATTGTTTCTTTACCCTTTTACTTCTATCTTTCTGGGTGAAACTTGCCCCTTTGGGCTAAGGATGCTGTGCTGAAACCTTTTAAGTAAAGATGAGATGTTGCCTCTCGGTGAAATTTGCCCCTAATCATTTATTTGCTCAGCGAGGATATGCAACAGTCCAATTCATTGTTAAAATCTGAGAGCAAAACTACTATCCAATAACCATTTCCTTTCTTTTGTTTTACTTTTAATCTATTTTCTTGTAGTTAGGAAATAGTATAGATTTTCCTCAGAAGAATCTGGGCTATAAGACTTAGTTAGGAAATAGTATAGATTTTTTTTACTATCTTGTAATTTCCTTTTAATCTTTTGTAAATAATAATTTAATATTTATATGATTTAATAAAGTATTTCCTTTCTTTACTTGTATTTATTCATTTGCATAGTAATTCCTTAGTTCTTTGTATTATTCATAGCTTTTAATTATGGACTGAGAAAAGAATAAGAACTTCTACTTGTTTGCATTCATTTATATTACTTTAATGTCTTCAATTTCTTTTAATTATACACTTATGGTATAAGATAATAATACTTCACATTAATACTTAAATGTCTTTTTGAAAACAATAAACTTCTAAATGTTTTTGGTTTGAATCATTTCAAAATTAGATTCAAATTTTAAATGTCAGTTTAAATTATTACCCCAAAACAATTCAAAATTCCTAGAGATCATGTCAAAATTTATAACGATCACCAGGATGAGTTAAACCCTAACTCAACATAGTAAAAGAAACTCTGATCTCTCCAGGATTTTAGTGGTGTGAAATACTTTTGTCGCGAGTTCGGTTTGTGAACTTCTTTCAACTTTGGGTCAATTTTGTCCAAATAGCCGATGGCATGAAGCTAGGAACTATACGTGTTGGCGACAAGTTGATCGAAATCGAGGAGAGCGGCACCTTGATTGGTAGGGTGCCATTGCATAGGCCGACATCGTGGGACCATGCCCATGTAGGCCGCACGAGCTAGTGTATGATGTAACCTAAACTATGGCTGAGAGCATCTCCACCGAGCCGACCCATAAAGGCGACCCAAAACGAACATTTTTGTCCGTTTGGATCGGGCCGCCAGGGGATTTAGGTTATGGTCTGGCCTGTCCGGCCAACCGCGCCCAGTGATCCGACCCATCTTGTCCGTCTCCCCCACTGTCACCGATTGACGCCCTCGACGATGGGACGTTAATGGCGATGTGAATTCCGATATCAACACTGGTGACTTCCTGCGCGGCCGGCGTTTCCTGCCATCGTTGCGTTTCGTTTCCCACTCGCGTCTTCCCGCCCGTGGCTAGAAAACTTCCCACGCCTGGCCGGCCATTTCCCGCCTTCACCTCAGTCTATAAAAGACGGTCGTCGGCACGGTGGAGACAACAAGCCCAACTCTATCAGCGATGTCTCACCACAAGATCGCTAACTAGACCAGGATTAGGGAAATGTATCGCAACCTCTACCCGCAGCTCTCCGCCGACGCTATTGAGCTTCAGGCCACATTGATGGCCCAGCGCATGGCCGAGGTGGAGGTCGACGCCTTTGAGGGAGAAGGCCATGTGGCCGAGGAGGCGCTGGAGCAGGTGGTGGAGGCGGCTTCAAAGGTGGCTGCCCAATTGGTGGTGCGCGAGATTCACCACTTCACCGTCAAGGAGGTGGTAGCCAGGGAGGCCGCATCAGCGGCCCTCCGCGAGATCATCCAGGAGGCAACCATGACCACGCTAGAGGCAGTGCCTAGGGTAGTCGCCGTACGTGAGCTTCGCCACGCCGTCGCCGTGCACAGGGCGGCGGAAATGGCGCTCCGCAAGCACGCCGCCGACGCGGCGGAGGAGGAGGAGCGTGTGGCCAATGCCGTCGAGGTGGCGACCACGTGGGCTCTCGTCGACGGGGACGAGGTCGAGGAGGACGACGAGGAGGAGGCAGAGGAGGAGGAGGAGGAGGAGGAGGCGGGAGAGGATGAGGAGACGACGTCGAGCGTCGTCCCCCTGTAGATCGCGCAGGCGCTGGGCGTCGGCCCCAACGGGGCTCCAGCGAGGGTGACCCTAGTGGAGAGGTCGCAGCGTAGATAGACAGATCGCGCCCGCCGGTAGGAGTAGGAGGCGGCAGCGAGGGTGGCGAAGGAGCTCGTTAGGGGAGAGGCGCTGGAGGCAGCTCGGGCCGACCAATAGGCGAGGGACCACTAGGTGGCCGAGGTAGAGAGAGCCCTGGCCAAACGGGAGGCGGACTGCCAGAAGGCGGCGCATCGTGGCCGAGCGTGCGACCGTTACCACGAACGCCTCCAGCAGCACGCCATCTAGGCGGCGATCGATGGGGCAGCGGCAACGACAACGGTGGCCGCGGCAACGGCGACGAGCTCTAGCAGTACTAGTAGACTTTTTTATTTTGTTCAAATGTGTCTTTTTGTAATGGGCACTTATAAATGGGCCCGAGCGGCCGACTGGCGGACACCCTCGCGATCCAGCGCTGTTTGCGCCGACCCATCCATTGGCCAAATTTAGTACACGAATGGGTCGAAACAGGAGCGTCAGTCTGGATAGGTCATATCGCTGGAGAGGCTGCGCACGTTCCGCCCATCGGTACGGACGCCTTCGGACGGATTGGGTCGTGACGGTGGAGATGCCCTGACACTCTCGTCGTTGCCGCATGCCCTCATCTTCCAAACCTACCTGCGTACCTGCGTGACGACGGACTACCTACCTCCGTACCCCCAAGCTCCCGTGAAGCCACCTCCAGAATCACATGCTATACAGATCTTCTGTATTCAGGCGAGCTGTGACACTACTCCCTCCCCCGTTCCCGATAGATATCCAACAGGTGAGCTTGGGATGATTTCAGCTAGGGTGTCGAGTGGAATCCTCTCTAAATCCCACTTCTAGTTTACTTATTAAAATTAGTGTAAATTTTGAGCAAAATTTTGAACTAGATTTTAACAGATAAACTAGAAGTGGGATCCTGGCCCTAATTTCAGCGTTCTCGTATCGTACAGGGAGCGGTGACCGCTTTAGGATAGATTCTTGCTGGCTTTCCACGCAGACGAGCGTGCCACGGGATACTCTCGCCAATCGAGGCCAGAAACAGCAACAGCAGCTGCGGGGATACGATACGATTCCACTTCACCAAAGCGCTTTCTTTTGTGCTCTTTGCTGATTCGGGCAAGGAAAGCTGGGGTGTCATGAACAGCGATAAAATACTCTGTCCGTGATCCGCTCAGGTCTACGTGCTCTTTTTCAGAGGATCCTCACACACGGCCGCCGCGCAACTTGCAGTGATCCTCCCATCCTCAACGTATCACCTTGCCTTCAGACTGTAGGATGGCATAGGTAGAAAAAGAATGTGGTTCACCACTTCCAAGACTGGTAAGATAGTGGCTTTTCGCGTTGTCTGTCAGTTGCCTTTGTATAAAACGGATTGTCCTTCTTGCTGTTCGAGGCAAGGTACAGCAAGTTGCAACTAGCTTTTGCAAAGGCCTGAGGAGGAGATCTTCGGTCTCCAGGAAAAGAAAATGGCACGGAGACCGGCAAGAAAGTGGTGCTCACACTAACACGCCCGATCGATTTGTTCACACAACTGTCTGCGCGCTCGACCAGGCGGTCGTATCCAAACACTACGTTCACATCACCGAGTATCTGTTTGTTGATAGATACAGCAGCCATGAGTACGAGCAGGAAAAAAAAATTACATTTACAGTTTTTTTTAATAGTTACCGAGGGGAGAATCCTCACCTGAATTTTATATTATCAGCAGTCCCAACATGGTCGTACTTCCTCGATTTCAAAATATAACATGTTTTTGTGAAAAGTATAATTATATTTTTTAGTGTATAGGTTCACTCCATATCTACATGAACCTACACACTAAAAAGGGTCTAGAGACACTCCTCCAAGGTGAGTTGTTTCACTCTCACTAAGTGAGTGAGAAGAGAACTAGTCCACGTGCACTCCTCCTCCTCTGCCGTCTGACTCGTCTCGCCTGCACGCGCATCGTGTTTCGTGAATCGAGTTCGAGTTAGAAACTCGTTTTGTAGAAGACTAAATTTTGCTTGGTGCACCAGCTGTTGGGTACGTGTCAACATTCGTGTGCATGTTTGACGCGTGTCCTTGTCTTCCACCACGTGGCGACAATATCGGCTCACCTCCCAGGCTATAGAGCGAGAGACAGACAGATCTAGATGCATCCTGTTTTTTCTCTGTCTCTCTTACCTTGTTCCTCTTGTTGCGCTGCTCTCTAGGCTTCCCCATCCCGGTGGGGTTGTTCGTCTGCGGTACCAAAGTTCGCAGGCCAGCGCATGGTGGTACTTAAGTTGCCCGAAATTACCGTTTTTTGAAAAGTTAGGCCGCCAACTACTGAGAGGGGCCATTTCGAGGCAAACTCATCTCACCCCTGCCAAATTCAAACATTCCGTTAAACTGCCCCGTGAAGTAGACGGTCGGGACCCTCATGTCAGTCATCTGTCTGTGACGCGGGCGCCAACGCGGCAACCTCTTAGGCAAATCGAGAAGCTAAGTGGATTGGATGCGTTGACCAATTTCACAAATCCATTCTCAGCTTTCCCCTAGCACCGGCGGCGTCGGAATCCACCCTCCAGGCAGGACGATCCCTTCGGACATTTGACTTTTGGCGCCAAGTTGCTGCGCCCAGTCGCTGATCCCGAGCTCCAATGGCGCAATGTCGTAGCCGCCGTTGCGAGGCTCTAGCCCGCCTCCACCGCCGACGAGCCGAGCAGCTCGGAGGATGGCAGATCCTACTATCAAGAAAAAAAAAGTTCTGTCTACAAGCGCGTGAGCTACCGTTCTCTTTGCTATTTGCACTAATTACAACTGTTAGCTGGCTACTGAACCTCAAATTGTTTGTTAGCCCAACGCTGACAAACATATTTTGTCCACAGTTTTTTGTCAAATGGGATCTCCGTGAACCCTCTTATCTGGTTACGGTAGTCCTCTATAGGTATGACTCTAAGGGCAAGAGGTATGGACACCATTGTTTCATGATGGAAGAAGCGCCTGCGCAGATCTGCACTATATCGGGTATGGTTGCTGCTCTGCGTAATCATGTTGAATTATGGTCGAAGCAGACTTCAAAGTTCAGCTTCATGGATGAACGTGGCATCATGGTTCCTATAACATGTGATAGTCAGCTAATTGGATTGATGAAAAGGTATGCTTCGGCTGCCATGTTTGAGCTAAAATGTGATATACTGGATGTGGAAGCTGCTGCAACTGGGAGTCGCCCTTCTATTCTTGGACACGGTGATTGCTCGAACCCAATTAGCTCCTGGTAAGCAAAGGTCTCTTGTGGTTCGCATGTTTGTGTTGAATTGTAATTTTTGTTTTATTTACTCTGTAGATATTGGGCAGTTATGGAACAGTCTTGTTTCTTTGACGGGAAGCGCTGCAAGATTAGAAACATGGCTACTGAATCAGTCATTTTGCTCCCCAAAGAAATTAAAAATGAGTGGAAAGATGTCATTTTGCTGCCCGAAGAAATTAAAAACGAGTGAAAAGATGATACTGGACACGATTCTGGTGTCCATTGTCCTGACGATGCAGAGTACGTGAAGCTAAGAAAATTGGCACCGAGGAAGAGGAAGAAGGCGGAAAATGAAGAAGCCAGTGGACGTAAAGGCTTGGCACCCAGGCTGCGGAAGAAGGCTGCTGGCAATGAAGATGCATAGTAATGTGTTGAACTTGAACCTATATATGTAATTCTGTTAAATTATGATCTCTCTGTGTGTGGCACGTTACTGGACGAAACAATCTATTCACGTTCTCTGAGTAAAATGTACCGCGACTTACGGTTTGAAAACGCCCGAGTCAATAGTTGAATCCGAAATTGTGATTGTACCACTGCTATCTGAAAACAAGGATCCACCGGTTCCGCGATTGCTGAGGGGCAGGAGGTCTCCAAATACGACGAAATGTAAGTGGCACAGAAATAAATTATTTAAGCTGCCACACTTCATGAAGCAGCAACTTATTTCAGATGCTGCACAACGACGTGACAACATAAACAACAATGTTCTCACCGATAATGCCTAGATGAGGAGGAAATCGATACCACTTTCTAGCCTAATCTTGAGCCCGTCTATCTCACCGCCTCTCTGCTCTTGCATCCCCTGCATCTGGCGAAACTCCCAGATCTTCAGTAACCGGATATATGTGCTTCCACTTTATAAATTGTGGTTGTGCCATTTGCATGCGGCACAATCCACGTAGATTACGTTTAAACAAACCACCAATATCAGAATACACTAGTAGAAAAAGTATCTTTGGTGCACGGTCACGTTTCCAATCCGGGACAGAGATCTAAATCGAGGCAGAAATTGATCTAAATCACAAATTCTTTCACAAATTAATCGAGACAGAGATCTAAATCGAGGCATTTCATTACTTCAACCACAAATTCTTCTAAACAAAGGTGCGATTTCACATCCTACATTAATTCAACCACTAGTCAAAAATTTCACTTCCGCTGCCACTGTCCTCCGAGCCGCCGGCTTCCTCGTCGCTGTCAGACGGAACCTCCACGATGTCCGCATTGTTCGCGAGACGGAGCACCTCTTCGCGTCGAGCGGCGGCGATGACGGTGTACTTGGTTCGTCTAGGGACGGACCAGAACCTCTCCCACCCTTCTCGGTTGCGGAGATCCCGGTGCACCACATGCCACGAACCGGGAGCAATGCTTATAGATGAACCGGGACCAATGCCCAGGCGGCATGAACCGGGACCGGTGTCTGGCATTGGTCTCGATTGTGGAACCGAACCGGGACCAATGAAATTTGGGTGCTGGACCAAAAACGCTTTTTCTACCAGTGGCCGCGGCTAAGGTGGTGGCCGCGGCAACAGCGGCCGGGGCAACGACGGCGAGTAGCCGTAGAGACGGTCTCCTCCAGCAGCAGCAGTCCCTCTTTTTTAATTTTTGAATGTGCCTTTTTGTAATAGGCAGGGCCAAATCTAATGAAAAACTAGTTTAATTGCTAATTCTTCACTTTCATATGGGCCCGTGCGGCCGACGAGCGGACACACGCCGCAGCGCGCGCAGTCCGAGCCGACCCAGTGGTCATGCAAATTAGATACACGGATAGTTCGAGCTATACGCGTTGGGACGGATGGATCGTGCGCTGCGGCGCTGTGCCGCGCGGACGGGTTTAGACACGCCGAGACGGATTGGATCGATCCGGTGAAGATGCCCTTGCTACCTGCCTACCCCAAGCTCCCGCCACCAGAATCACATGTCGCGCAATCTTCTTCTGTATCAGTAGGATACCCGATAGAGATCGAAGAAGTGAGCGGTGACCGCTTTAGGAGTGATTCTTCGTGGCTTTCCATGCAGGTGAGCGTGCCACGGGATACTCTCGCCAATCGAGGGGAAAAACAGCTGCCGGGATACGATACGATTCCACTTCACCAAAGCGCTTTCCTTTCTACTCTTTGCTGATTCGGGAAAGGAAAAAAAGGCTCGGGTGTCGTGTATGTCCGTGATCCGCTCAGGCCTATACACGGCCGCTACGCAACTTGCAGTCTCATCGATCCGAACATATCCACTTGCCTTCAGACCGTAGGGTGGCATAGGTAGAAAAAGAATGTGGTTCGCCACTTCCAAGACTGGGAAGGGAATAGCTTTTTGCGCTCAGTTGCCTTTGTACTAAACGAATTGTCCGTCTTGCTCTTCGATGCAAGGTACAACAAGTTGGAACTATCTTTTGCTACACAGGCCGGAGGAGATCTACGGTCTCCAGGCAAACAAAGTGATGCTCACGCTGACAAACACGACAAGCCCACAACCGTCTGCGTGCTCGGCCGATCGGTTTGTTCCCACAACCGTCTGCGTGCTCGGCCAGACGTTCGTGTCCAAACACTACGTTCACATCACTGAGTATCATATTTTTTTGAACGGGATAGGTCCCCAAGGACCTAGAGTGCTACGTTAAATCCAACCGGTGGTACAGATTACAAGAATGATCCTTAGAAAAAAGAAAATTACAACCAGCTCCTGTAAACAAGCATTAGGTACTTTTCTAAAAAAGCGATCAGGTCCCTACGCCTCACCGCACAGCTTCAGGGATCCGTGCTGACGTTGACCACCGTCTTCTTCACCGGGGACAAAACCACTTAGGAAGAGGAGGGCGCTAAGTGTCGTCATCACACCATCAAGAGAGGGCCTCCATTCACGGAGGTTGCACAGACGCTTCCATTGCGTCTGAGGATGCCAATGTTGGGCATCGAAGACCAGTGGCCTACCCATGATCACTGTAGTATAGCTCGAAGACGAAGCAGCCAGATCCCGCGGACGTGCAACTCGGATCTCCAGAGCGCGACCCCACCATCCTCTCCCCTCGTCGCCATGGCCTACCTGAGAAGAGGGTAGCAACAACTCCAGTGAGAGGAGAACACAGAGACCCCATGCCTTATTCATGGAGCTGCCGGAGGCGATCTGCAATGCCACATGAGGTTCCGACCGGAGGAGCACCGCGACAAGAGAAAACACCACCAGCTTAGCTTAGATCTGGCCAGCGAGATCCAGGGACGAACTCCCGGCATGACGCCAAACAAAGGCACAAGGCCAACACCTACACCTACAACTACTACAGATCCTAGCTACTACGGCGCCCCTCTTTGTCCAGCTCCGTCCGGCTATTCTGGCAGAGTGGACATCGGAGCGACTCTCAAGGCTGGGCGAAATGAGAGAGGGAGCTGGGGGAGAATGGGGCTAATCAGTATCAGTTAGTTGTTAGATACAACAGCCATGAGTACGAGTAGGAGAAAAAAGAAGATCACATTAACGATCATCTTAGCTGAGAGGATCGACCCAATGTTGACCACAAGATACGAAGAATACAAGTTCACAATACATAAGTGTTAGAGCATCTCCACTCGGGGAGCCTAAAGCCCCCCCCCAAGGGCTATGGGGGGTGCCGACGCTCAAAATCGCGCCCAACTCGTCCCCCAAATCTTTTTTGCGGCGACGTGGCACATTTAGTTATACGGTGCCCCAGGCCGAACCCTACACACAGGAGGCGCCAGATGGAGCTCAAAATGATGTGAGCCAGCTCTGGCAGTGGGAGAAAGCTTTGTTCCCGCCCTTTCTGCCACTTCCTGTTCCGTCTTCTTGCCCTTTTCCCGGCTATATGAAGGTGCCCCTCCCTCGCTCGCTCCCCCACCCGTCGCCGCCGCCGCCGCACAATAGAGGCCCAAACTCAATTTCTACGAGGGCATGATGTTCGCCCACTATGACACCCTCATGCCGCCACGCGCGAGGCTTCCGGCCGACTTCAATCTCAACTACGACGGTGTGCTCGTGGCGCCGAGTTGGCGATGCAGATAGAGGAGCGCTGTTGTGAGCTACCGGAGCGGAAGAGGGCGATGGCCCGGTACGCGCCCACGAGCGCATACTGGCCAAAGAGGTTCAAGAAGGAGCAGGTGAAGGAGCTCGCGCTGTGTCGAGCTCACCGACGATAGCTCCACCCGGATCTGCGCAACCCCGAAGGGAGGGAGCGCTTCTTGGCAGTGCGTGGATGTACGGTCTACACCGCTATCGACGAGGCACGCCGTCAAGCCGAGGCGGCACGCCGTGAAGAATTTATGAGGAGGATCGAGGCCGCCGGGATCGTCGACCTCAATTCCGACACGGGGGAAGAGGATGGCGACACTGCGGACAGCGCCGATGACGTAGACGCGATATCGGTGGTGAAAGCGGCATAGTTGATTAGGATGGCGCGGAGTTGGCGATGCAGAATCGCCCTTCGTTTTTATCTATGTATGTGAATAGTTGAAATAAATTGAATATATAAACTATTGGTAGGGAGCGTGACTGGAAAAACTTTCCCCTTAAACTAAGAAAATAGCCGGCGCTTCCCCATATGGGCTAAAAATTGCTGCCGCCGGAGCTAGGGTTGAAAAGGATAAGAAAAAATTTCGTCCATTTCCGAAAAAAATGGAAATGCAGAAGTAAAAAGGAAACGGAAACGGCATCTTGCTAAAAAAGAATGGAAACAGAATATTCGAAAAGGAAACGAGGGAGTTATTTCCGGCAAAAACAAAAATGGTAATAAAATTCTGAATAAACAAATACGGAAAGTTTCCGGAAATATAACTAGCCAGGTCCATATATGAAATAGTACTTTGCGTAAGTGATTTTTCTTTCTCTTGGGCCATAGAATATATGCACGGTCTACATAATACATACACCCGACCTAGTCTACATACTAATCAAGTGAGTGTCTTAGCGTTTATGTGAAAATATTTATGTGAATTATGTGCTTGTCGACGTGTTGAAATACATGTGTTACTTTATGTTCCTTTCTCGAAGTTGTGAGTTATTATTTGTGTGTAATATATTTTTTGGTGTACAAGACCATGATATTCCGACAAATATCCGGTTTCGTATCATATCCGTCTTGTTTTGTTCCATATTCGTTTCCGATGATTTTCGATTGCGTGTTTGTTTTCGGAGTTTTTCGTTTCATTTCCGATTTTGGCAACATAACAGAAAACGAAAATGATAATATTCTGTTTTTAACCCTAGTGGAGCGTATATAGAGAGACGGAGTGGAGATGCTCTTGCCAATCTCATACTACTATCTCTGCAAATGACAAGCCTGGACCCGCTTGTCGACATACTGCTCCAGCGGCAGCCTCCAGCGGTCCAACCTGCAGAGAAGATACGCTCCTACAGTAGCATGCCATCTGGACCAGGCCCGCCAACCAACACCAAGACGATCTTCTCCCTGGCGTGTAGTAGCAGTAGCAGCAGTGATCATCAAATGGGGATCAAGCAAAGAGATTTGGGTGTCTTGGGAGCTGCGTGCAACGTGCGCCTCCGCCGTTCCCTCATCTCGCATGCGCCCACAGAAATGCCCCCATTTGCATTATTCCTGTGTTTTTCAAGCTCGTGTCAGTCAGTCCCATCTCGCATGTGAGTAAGATGCGCATAATAGTGGACTTCACTGATTAGTATCATTTCTCTGGTTTTCTCCAATTATATGCTGCTTTATAAGTTTATGCTTGGTCCTGATTTCTTGTTTAACCTTTTACTAAACGCAGCATACTTGACCGGTGTGTGTTACGGATATAAATATATAAGCTAGCAATTTCCATCAGTTCGGACGTTACGTTCATATGGCTAAACGCAGCATACTTGACTGGTGTGTGTTACGAATATAAATATATAAGCTAGCAATTTCCATCAGTTCAAACACGTTACGTTCATATGGCTAGTGCATTAATTCAATATGATAACAGAGCAAGAGGTTTCAAGTTTAAGACACTCATCATGTAGTTAAAAAAAAGATTTTACGGCGTGCACCGAACCCACGATAAGAACTAAAATAGCCTAGACTTGAGAAGTGTTATGAATATAAATATATAGACTAGATTTATATTCATAACACCCCTCAAGTCTAGGAATATGAATATAAATATATAGACTAGCCAACGATACGTCTCTTAGGACGTATCATTGGAAAGATATATAGACTAGCCCTTTCCATCAGTCAGGTCAACGCAGGTTTCACGTCCATATGCAGATACTACCGGTCAGTCATGCGCGCGGATATCAGATTCTTTTTCTTTGACCTTTTTGTTGAAGCATTTTTTTGGTTGATGAAGCCCCTAAATTTAATATTATTTCACAGGTCATATTTTTCGAGCATATTAATTATATTGAACATATGCAAACATACTAAAATTCACATAATCTTAGAGCATCTCTATTTGCTTGTCTAAATTTGGTAGTCTACATCTTCACATAGATAATGGTGTAAAACGATTCCTTTTTACACGACTTTAGTTTTCTAGTGGATAGTCTAAATTTGATAGTCTATATGTCCATCTGCACACAAATAGTCAATATACACAGCAAATCAGTATAACAAATGCTCTGTTGGCGCGGGAGCGAGCCCGCAAGCGACCAACTTTGCTTTAGACATGGTGGCTTGGTTGTCCAAATATGAACAATGAGTAGCTAGTTTGGAGGATGTCTAAATTTTAGATCACCGGATACACAAGCTACTGGAGGCATTTTTAGTCCATGGTGGTCTATATTTGGCTTAGACTACCGGATACACTAGCAACTAGAGATGCTCTTACAATCCCTGGTGTCGGTGTCTGATCTTCCCATGGTTACATATAAGCATGAGGAATGCATGCACGTGTTGTTAACTTAGTGTTGAATCCACCTTAACTAGTAAAGAATGTTTGCCTACAAACATATCAGTAAAAATTCATGCTAATAGTTAAGTTTGTACTCTAGATGTTTCAACAATATAGCTACATAGTCATGTACGAGAATCTACTATTAACATATTTTTCTAGGTTTGTAGGCTTTTTATATCATTAACATAAATTCATATAAATATGGTTTATGCAATATTTAAAACATAATTCAAGAAACAACTTTTGTTATAACTATTGTTTAGGCTATAACTATCATTAACAACTTTTGTTATACCAGAATCTACTATCAACATATTTTTTTTAGGTTTGTTGACTTTTATATCGTTAACATACATTCATATAAACTATGGTTTATGCAATTTTAAAACATAATTCAGGAAAAACCTTTTGTTATAACTACGTTTTATAATTTAATTTAGCACATGTTTATTTGAACATATACATTTCAGCAACATAATAAAGAATTACCGCTAAGAATTAGCAAGATTGGTATGTTGTTAACTATGCCAAGATTATAATAATAAAATTATAAGTTAATAGAGTAGCATGCGAAAAGACTTAAAAATATAAATTTTTAGTGCAAATTTTATTTTATTTTATTCGTCTTATAACCAGTTTAATGAAAATGTCTTTCTTCTCATACTATAAAAAGTATAAAATTATATAAACAAAAAGAGAGGAATCTAAATTATAAATGGTCATTTTACTCACTATGCCAAGAGATGGTGTTGTCTGGATCAGCAGTACAGATTCTAAGGGCCAGTTTGCAACATGGGAATGCAAAATATAGGAAAAGTAAAACGTATGGGAATAGAGTGGAACACAAAGTGTAAGTCTACAAGCTTGTGAAAGAAAGGATTGGAGCATTCGGTGTGTTCGGAACAAAGGAAACTTTTGCTTTGGTTAGAGGCTGTGGATTACTAATGAAGCATTACACACAGGAGGAGCAGAGCTGACAAAAGTTTTAAAAGGCATACTATGTTGATTTATGGACCACCCGAATTCAAAACAATTCTTCCATGTCTGTTCTGCGTGCCAACTACTGCAATACTACAGATTGTGCTGATGTAGTTTATACTTTCCCGATTCCTTCCCGCCGCATTGACATTGTATACCTGTATCGATCGCATTGTTATCGCTTAATATTGATATGACATAACAATACTCCTTGGGAAAATAGCAATACAGCATACTAGTTGTGATGTGGCGATTCTACGTGATGCTAATGATGGTCTGCACTCTGCAAGCGAGAATAACGCGTGCACTGTCTCTGATGTGGACGGTGGGGAGACTGCCAACCAGCCTCATCCCGTCAGAAAACCAATATGTAGGGTTGTAGATAGGCTACTGATTTTGGCCTTCAGCTACCACTAGTACAAACGCGTGACTGAGAAACGTCAATTTCCCATGGGCCTCAGCCGGTTTCTCATTCCAGCTCAAGCGCATAGCTTCTAAGAGCACACCACCCGAGCCGGTTTTTATTTGCGGCTCTAAGATACGAGACCTCAGGTGGTGCAAAAAGAAAAATGCCTCTAATATGTACGAGATCGAGACGTCCTGTAGCGCTTGCAAGAACTCCTAAACATCAGTCGGCCTATACTAGGGACCATCTCTAATAGTCAAGCGACCTGAGTCGGATTCTAACAAAGACCGTCTCCAGAACTAGTGTGCCTCGAAGCGGCTTTTAAAGTGACCGTCTCTAGTGTGTGTAAACCATTTTAAATAATAACATGTTAATTCAAACTCGATCATAGCTGACATAATATATAATCATGATTCAACAGACAGGTAGACACATTAACTAAAGAACTTAAGCAGCTCGATCACGACAACATTAGCCAGATAGTTGGGGAAATCCGTACAAATTTAGCCGTTACATGCTATGGCAGTACATATATACAAAATGTAGTCCATAAATCAATCAGCTAGCATAATTAGTACTCTCTAACAAACCAGGATTCCAGTTATAATCGGCCTCCCGTTGGAAGTTGTTGAACCAAAATATGTACCTCTCCATTATCTTTTTCATCAAAGCAAAAAAGGACAATGCTATCCTGCTTTAGGTTGAAACTTCTCACAACCTTCTCCCATCCAGTCGTCAAGATTGCATTTGACCTAGCTCCCATCTTCACCCTAACCATCTTTAGCTTTTTTTTCTTCATTTGTCAACCATGGACATCAATAGGTTCATCACAGGGTATCTTGTTGATAACATAATCAAGAATATACATCTTACCAGCTTCACTTCTTTTTCATGACAGATGAATAGGACAGCCTGTAGATATAGTACTTGATTTTTTGTGGAAATTCGGGTTCACACCAGTCTAAGAGGAAGTCTACATGAACTTCTTTCAGATACATGTCGTTTCCAAAAAGGCTATGCTTATCAAAATCAGTGTACCCTTGTGTTGAGGCCCTGATGCAATAACACATAAAAATTTCAATGCGGTGGAATATTAATGTCTACCATCTAAACGCATACAAAATAGATGTCTGCAATTTTGATGTTCTTTTGATACCTATAAACTGAATCCTCTCAGTTGACTCTTCATATGTTGACTGGAACTCAAAACCACCAAAGTTAATGCGGAAACTGTCATCGCTAGAGAGCGTGACTGCATCATCACTGCAGGTTCCCATCTATTAAATAGATACGTATAGAGAGCATCTTAATACAATCAAGATGCAAGCAGACTAATGAAGTGACAATTAAAATAGACCAATCAAGTGATAGTTAAATCTCTATTGCTACAAGTGACAATTAAATATCTATTGCTGGAAGTGACAATTGCAGATTTTGAGATTTATACAAGGGGAAAGAAGTTTTTTGAGAGCTGTCCTGGATAAGGACGAACGCCAGTGACACGGCGAGATACATATCTCGCTAGATCTGGAGATCCACGAGAAGACCAAGCCACCGATCTAAAGTATCAGCAAGCACACGTTGCCATCAACTTAGAGACGTCGTCGTGAAGGTCGGTGCCGATGTGCGAGAAGATTTGAGGCAGATTTATTCACCTCTGCGTCGCTCCCACCACCACAATGACACACCACAGCAAAAAGACCCTAACCCTAACTATAGAACGGAGGAACGAGGTCCCCCTCCCTCCTGCCGTTGGAGCAGCATGGAGGGAGAGGGGACTCATGCTATCGCTGGTGGAGATTGGGGGATTTTTGTCGACACTGCCTCTCGTACGGGAGGAGGAGGAGGATTGGCAGGAAGGTCAAAATGCCAAGGGGAAAAGTGTTGTGACATATGCAGGTTGGCTAGGGGAGGCTCTCCCGATGGTGTCGTCGGGCCTTTGCAGCTCGGTAACCCTGAACCTTAAATCCGAGAAGCAAAATGGCAAATTCCATGGAAAAATTTCTAAATTGAAACTGCTGATTTAGGGTTTGGGGGGGTTGGTTTTCATGCATATTGATGCATCCATGAACTTTGCACTTTATTACTTGATATTTCAGCATATTTGCATCGTAAATGAGGTATATTCATATTTTATAATGATATTTGGGAAATAATTCACACTTCCCATATTATTTTGGAATTAACCCTGCCGAGGCAAAAAAAACCTATTTCAATGTTTTTGACTTTCAAGTACCCAAACGATGTCCAATTAACCTGAAACTTCATGGGACCCATTATTTATCATAACAAAGAACATTGGGCCAACAATCCGCGAGAAAAGAAGAACGAGGAGGTAACAAGCCAAGCACACGCGGCCAGGAGGGCTGGCCACGACTGGTGTGCTCGCTTTCCCCTCGAGTCTCCGATGCCACAATTATTTCTCCCAGATGAAGGTTCTGACCTAAAATCACGCATAAAAAAGGTCTCTCGATGATTCTCGGAAAGGAGCACCGCAGAAGACAAAAACACGAAACGGAGAGGCAGGAGGCAGACTGGAGGGGGAAAACTCCGCCGGGGCACTGCCGGTGTGAGCTCCACCTCCTCCAACGAGTCTAGCACCTTCACCATGATGAAGGGGGAGTAGTCCACCCCTGTACTATGGGTTTGTGGCAGTAGCTATTGTATCTCTATTATGGTCTTGATTGTATTAGAACCGTATGAGCTGCATAACATGATTACGGTCATATTTGTATTACCTATATGGTGGATCTTTATATAGTTGATATTTGAGATTGCAATTGTTCAGCATTGGAAGTATATGAATACATGCATATCATGTACCCCCTTCTTGTTTACTTTTTTTTATCAAACTTGTGTATGGGAGCGTGTGGGGGGAACATGTGCATTAGTTGGAGTAACGAGGGTGATCTTGCGCATAGGACAATAAAACTTGCGAATCACTTGGTTATTTACATTACTTAGTTGCATCAGTAGGGATAAAGAAAATACCATGCTTAGACTAGATCAGGTATGTTCTTATTTATCTTCATGTCATAGAACTTAATGCTATACTCTGAAATTGTTCTTAATACTAGATTGCTTGGAGACCCCCTTCCTAGTGGAGTATAAGTGAATTATTAGAAATAACATATCTATGTTAAGATATGATACCCATATCAATTGATATCCATACTTTAACATGTTCTACCAATATTATGTCAACTAGAGTGTCCCGTGTCCACCATAACTAAAAGAGAGAGTGCATAAACGAAACCATGAATCCCGGTCCATTTTAAACCATAAGAAAACACTATCCCACACATCTACATCACTTTTTATTTTCAGTACTACTTAAATCCGAAAATGCAAAAACATTTCTCATACTTGCAAACACCAACCAAAATCCAAAAACATCATATTCCACTGTATTTACCACCATTGCATATTTACTTTACTATTACATTGCATTTTACTTTTACTATATTTATTTCAGATTTTCTTAGATACACCTTGTGCTTGACAACCAATTCGTGAGGTTGCGGGCACAAAACAATCTACACCTATTTTTTAGGTTGCTTGACGAAGAATAAAGAGGATCATTCTCTTACACACAGCTCCCTGAGAGTTCAATATTTAAACCCTTGAGTTTCCCTCATGGGGAAGACTTCCATTTACTACATCACTCTCCACATAGAGTCTCAACCATTAAGGTGCAGTGAGAAGCTTCCACGACAACTGTTAGGAAGTTTTTTGGCGCTCGCATCAAGGATGTTTTCTGGCGCCGTTGCCGGGGAGCTAGTAAAAGGATAACTCACAAGAAAGTTCAACTTCATCACCAACTTGTGTAAACACCTAAGTTTGGGGAGGTTGCACATACGTGAGTATCATCTTGTTCTTTTAGATCTTCAAAGTAGTTTTCGTTTAGTTTTGTTATTGTCTTTACTTGCATCTTTACATTTTAGTTTCTTTTAGCGTTCGGTTTTGCATTTAGTTTTTATTTTTTAGTTTTTGTCTTTACTTTTGTATTTCAGTTTGTCTTTTAGTTTTTAGTTTTGCATTTCATTTGTTAGTTGTTAGTTTAGTAGTATTAGTTTTAGTATCATTTTACTTCCAGTTTTTATTCAAAAACATAAAACACATAAAAATTAGTATCACTTTACTACTTGCATAATGTGAGAAAGAATTAAATTTTGTGACTACATAAATACACCAAATGATCAATTTATTGCTAAGGCCATTACCACACCTAAGATTACAGCGGAGAGCTTTGAAGTTAGTTCTAGTTTGCTAAACTTTATAGCTAGGGAACAATTTGGAGGTAGTGCAAATGAGGATGCCTCTATGCATATTCATGACTTTTGTGAAATATGTGGCATGCAAAAATTTAAAAATGTTGAAAATGATATCCTCAAACTAAAATTGTTTCCATTCTCACTTAGAGGAAAATCTAAAGCATGGTTACTATCACTACCCACCGCTAGTATAAATTCTTGGGATGATTTAAAAGATGCATTCATAAAAAAAATATTATCCTCCTCTTAAATTTGTGCAAAATAGGAATAACATCTTATCATTTAGGCAAAATGAAAATGAGCATGTAGCTATGGCTTGGGAGAGAATTAAGATAATGCTTATGACTTGTCATCACATGGAGTCAATGAATGGACCATCTTGCATTCATTCTATAATGGTTTGAACTATATGTCTAGAAACATACTAGATTCTATTGCTGAAGGGACCATCTTGCATTCATTCTATAATGGCTTGAACTATATGTCTTGAAACATACTAGATTCTGCTGTTGAAGGTGCTTTTATGAGTAAAACTATTGTAGAAGCAAAAGCCATATTAGAAAGTATATTTTAAAATTATACTCAATGGCATACTGAAAGAGCACCTATTCCTTCCAAGAAAGTAAATTCCATAGAAGAGATAGACACTTTATCTAATAACATGGATGCCATTCTTGCTTACATGTCTAAACAAAATGTTGAGAATGTTCCTTTGCAAGACTTAGTTGGTAATAATGCTGAAAGTGTGGATGTGAACTTTGTTAGGAATTTTGGTAGTGGTAGTTATGGCAATAATAATTACAACTCTTATAATAAACCTCCATATGTTCCAAACAATTATGGTAATCGTCCTTTCATTCCCTATCCAAATGCTAATGAAAATAAGTGGAAACCCACTAATATGCCACCAAGCAATGGTAATCAACAAGAAACTAATAGGAACCTTGCTGAACAAGTATCTAGACATAGCACGATCATAGAGGAATTAAATAAGTCCGTTGCCTCCATAAATTGTGACATTAAAGGCTTACAAGCTCAAGCTGCAAATTTACATAAAGCTTTTTCAAAGCTAGGTGATAATCAAGCCACTTTATTAAGCATGTCAGCGGGAAAACCACAAGCACCACCCGTTGTTGGCATGAACTCCATTGTTATTACTGAAAATACTCCTCTCACTTTGGAGGAGACACTTGATGAATTAATGAACTATCCAGAATTTTTATTGCCACTTATGTCATGACTTGATTGTTTTAAAGAAGAATCTAATGAAGTAAAAGAAGATGAACCACCTATGGTTAAAAATGAGAAAAAGGTAGAAGAAGTAAAGATGCTTAGTGAGTTTAAGGATCCATTACTTGATTTAGATAAATGTAGCTTACACGAACTCATTGATGTGCTACAAAAATTTGCTAGTGATCCTTCCATAAATTCTCACCAAGCGGGGTTTTGGTTCTTATATAGCTAACCATGTGCTTAAAGAAAATATTGCTAGGTACAATCAAGATGCTATGATACCACCTAAGCTTGGGGGTGTATGGATACCCAAGGTAGTAATTACTATTGGAAAAAAAAACACCATGCTATACTTGATCTAGGTTCTAGTGTTTCCGTTTTATCTAAAGATCTATATGAATTGCTAGAGTTGCAAAATACAAAAAATACTCCATGTACTTACTACTTGCTGATGATACCATTAAACATGCAATAGGAAAAGTAGTAATGTAATGGTAGATATTCAAATGACTTCTGTTCCCTTTGATTTTATTATCATGTACATGGGGAGTAAAACCTCTAGTCCAATTATTTTGGAAAGACCTTTCCTTCGTACTACAGGTGCTATTATTAATTCAAAGGAAGGTAATGTAAAGTTTCAGTTTCCATATAAGAAGTGTATGGAACACTTTCCAAGGAAGTGGGACACTCCAAAATTCAAGCTCCCTCATGAGCTTCACCCCTCTTGAAATTCAAGTAAGCAAGCCTAGCTATATGGCTTTAAAGAAAACGCTTTGTGGGAGGCAAGCCGAATGTTTTTATTTTAATTTTATTTGTGTCATCTTGCTGTTGCAAGAGACTTTTTTTTGTTTTTGTTCTGTAGTTCTCAATAAAGTACCAAGTTTTATCCATTTTGGATTGAAAAAGTTGAACATATATATGGAGTTGCAAATTCCTTCACGAGTCTCTGTACCGTATGATTTTTCATATTTTTTCTGTAACCCCGATTGAGCTAATATTGGAACTGTAGTTACAACTTTTCATCTTCTGTACGCTCATATAATTTTGTGATTTTAGGACATGTCTAAGTAGGGTAATTAATTATATTTTGCTGCTGCTAAAATTCTGGACAGATTCTGTCCCATTTTGTTTTCTGCATTCTTTGAGCTTTTAAGTTGAATATTTTTTATTGATTTGACTTCACGAGAAAGCATAAAACATTATATACCTACTGGAAATTTCATATATACATTTTTACGAATTGTTTGCAGCAACCAATGTGTCTTTTGTACCCAGTAATATCACCCCACAGAAAAGAGATGGGAGAAAATTTTATGTTGATGTTTTTCACAAGGATTAGAGGAGCTGCACCAAGAGCACTCCAAGGATGCTGAAAACCATAATCTTGGGGATGCCCAAGGCACCCCACTGGACCAACCACACTCTCGGTTTGCACAAGTCTACTTTCTATTTTTCGAGCAACACATTACTATCGCATAAACTTGGAGCATCTTTTATTTGTTTTAGTTTGTTTTGTTTTATTTCTATTTGAGTAAGACCACCATTTTTATATATACTATGGGAGATCTACTGGAGGTTTGGTTTAAGTAAGGTTAGATGCTATTAAAAATTTGGGATTGGGATCTTGAAGTTGATATTAAAAAGATCACACATAGTTGCATGGTTCATATGCTTTGAATGGGTATCAATTTGCAAATGCATTGTGTAGAGTTATGTTTTATTCATGGTTTGGTGCTTGCTATTAGTTTACATTGTTTGACATGGACTCATTAGAACTATGGACTCTCATGCATGCATGTAGACGGTCAATTTTCTCCCTCTTGCTAGCCCAAAAATAAAACCAACAAGTTAAAACTTGTTATCCAACTCCTTTGAACCAAGTTTCCAGAGTGTCCACCATACTACCTATTAGCATGATTTATATTCCTAGTATTTTTCTCATGTTTTATTTATTTATCTAGCTTCCAAATTAAGATGATTATGGTTATGTTTTCTATGATAAAATTGGTTAGTAAAGTTCTCACAAACTTGATGGCACACTTTTATTTCTTGCACATAATAAACCTGAACCATTGTGACTATCTTATGAAGATGTGTGCTTGACAAATTATGAGTTGGGAGTTATCGTAACCATGCTTTCATGGGGAACGTTTTGAACATTGCACTTATTCACATTTAGTTGATATCATGTTCTTTTGTTATGGATGCATATCATTGTAAAATAAGTTAGAAACTTTGTGAGCTCATGGAGTTTGTATATGTGTGAGAGAAACACCTGGGCCTCTAACCCAAACCATGCATCATTCATGGTATAAATTTACAACATCCAATAGTGGGCATTCTATGAAGCATCTTAAATAAAAAGCCATGCCAATAGTAAATAAAAAGAATTGCTGAGATGCTCATTGTCTGTTTGTCTTGTCATTTTGGTATGGGAAACCTCCCATACCATGGGGCAAGAGGTACCCCGTTTGGCATTCTCGATGATACATGTATGCTTACAATGAAAAAAACTTGCTTCGGGTCCTAAGTTGAGTAGCATGTGGTGTAGGTACTTGTATTCAAGGGGCATGATGCATTCAACTTATACGTTGTCAAGCATATAACTCATACTTGCCATCACACTAACCTTAACCACCCAAGATTCTTATGATAGGGGCAATGATGGCTCAAAGCTAATGAATACCATAGTTCAAACATGATCATAAGAGGAAGAGTTTGGAAGCTATATGAAACTTATTCATGATTAATCTCTGCTTATTATCTATCTTTCCAAAGTGTCCACTTTTATATTCAGAATTGAGAAGAAAACTCTATGACCGCTACAGGATGTTTTTACTTTATGTTTTCTTTTGCATTTTGCATTCATTTGGTCCATAACTCTTTCTTCTATGTTACACTTTGTGAATTCCTATTGATCATCCTTTCATGGTATATGAGATATCACTTCATTATCTATCTTGCATATTGCTATTCCTTTAAAAAATGAATCATTTGACTTTGTATAGCAATAGTAATCAGTTTTGATATACAAAATACTATTAAAGTACAAAGTCCAGGTTAGTTTTATCACCTTGATACTCGAGGATGAGTATAGGTTAAGCTTGGGGATGTGGATGCATGTAAAATGCATCCATGAACTTGCACTTTATTACTTGATATTCTAGCATATTTGCATCATATATGGGGTACATTCATATTTTATAATGATATTTGATAATAATTCACACTTCCCATATTATTTTGGAATTAACCCTGTCGAGGCAGAAAACCCCTATTTCAATGTTTTTGACTTTCAGGTACCCAAACGATGTCCAATTGACCTGAAACTTCACGGAACACAGTATTTATTAGAACGAAGAACATTGGGCCAAAGATCCATGAGAAAAGAAGACCGAGGAGGAAACAAGCCCAGCACACGCGGCCAGGGGGCTGGTCGCGGCTGGTGTGCTCGTTTGCACCTCGAGTCTCCGATGTCGTCGTTTTTTTCTCATAGCCGAAGGTTTTGACCTAAAACCACGTATAAAAAGGGTCTCCCGATGATTCTCGGAAAGGAGCGCCGCAGAAGATAGAAACACGAAATAGAGAGGCAGGAGGCAGAAGATTGGAGGGGGAAACTCCGGGGGGCGCTACCGGTGTGATCTCCACCTCCTCCAATGACTCCAGCACCTTCACCATGATAAAGGGGGATTATTCCACCCCTGAACTATGGGTTTGTGGAAGTAGCTATTGTATCCCTCTCTCACGATCTCGATTGTATTAGAACCGTATGAGCTGTATAACATGATTACGGTCATATTTATATTACCTATGTGGTGGATCTTTGTATAGTTGATATTTGTAATTGCAATTGTTCAGTATTGGAAGTATATGAATATATGCATATCATGTACCCCATTCTTGTTTACTTGTTTTGATCAAACTTGTATATGGGAGCGTGTGTGGGGGAACGTGTGCATTAGTTGGAGCAACGAGGGTGATCTTGCGGGTAGGAAAGTAAAACTTGCGAATAACTTGGGTGTTTACCTTACTTAGTTGCCTCACTAGGGATAAAGAAAATACCATGCTTAGACTAGAGCAAGTATGTTCTTATTTTAACTTCATGTCATAGAACTTAATGCTATACTCTGAAATTGTTCTTAATACTAGATTGCTTAGAGACCCCCCCTTTCTAGTGGAGTATAAGTGAATTGTTAGAAATAACATAACTATGTTAGGACGTGATGCCCATATGAATTGCTATCCATACTTTAACATGTTGCACCAATATTATGTCAACTAGAGTGTTCTGTGTCTACCATAACTCAAAGAGAGAGTGCATAAGCGAAACCCTGAATCCTGATCCATTTTAAACCATAAGAAAACACTATCCAACACATCTACATCATTTTTTATTTTCAGTACTAATTAAATCCGAAAATACAAAAACATTTCTCATACTTACAAACACCAACCAAAACCCAAAAACATCATATTCCATTGCATTTACTACCATTGCATATTTACTTTATTATTGCATTGCATTTTACTTTTATTGTATTTTATTTCAGTTTTTCTTACATACACCTTGTACTTGACAACCACTTGGTGAGGTTGAGGGCATAAAACAATCTATAACTATTTTGTAGGTTGCATGATGAAGAACAAAGAGGATCATTCTCTTACACATAGCTCCCCGAGAGTTCGATATTTAAACCCTCGAGTTTCCCTCGTGGGGAAGACTTCCGTTTACTACATCACTCTCCACTTAGAGTCTCAACCGTTAAGGTGTAGCGAGAAGCTTCCACGAGAACTGTCAGGAAGTTTTCTAGCGCTTGCATCACATACCTACACGGACGATGAAGGGATCCTCGGAGGCGAGGGAGAGCGTCCTCAGTGTAGGGGACCGGAGGCGGCGGTGGTGGAGAGGCAAGGGACCGGAGGCGACGGTGGTGGAGGCGGCGGTGGTGAATAGTGGTCTGGGCGGGCGGGGAAGAACAAAAGTGGCACAGATCTGAAATATTTGTTCAAATATTTTCAGATATTTGGCACCAAGTACTAGCCTCGGACGGTGCAAGTGTAAAAAGTCTCTAAGAACGTCCGTTCTCCGAATATTTCACATTTTGCCACCAAGTACTTTATGACTAGTAATTAGAAAAGAGCTAATATTTGGAACTCCGGATATATTCGGAACTTCGGCATTTGATTATCCTAAATTTGAGAATTATTCATAATTTAAATCAAAGAAAGGTGTGTATACATGCTTGCTAGATTGAAATTGAGTCCCCTAAGACTAAATGAGGTTAATAAATTGAAGAAAATAATTGGCATAGTACAAATCTTAGATCTTTACCCTAAAAGGCATGACGACTAGTGTTCATTCGCTTTGTTGCATAGAAATAAGGTGCAAGTGTTTTGAATTTTACTAATTCAAATGTTTAATCATGAAGTCGGATCATTTAGTTACTTAATTATGAAAATTTCACCAATATAACCTTTTTCATATATTCTTTGAAGGAAATCTCGTTGAGTAAATATTTGGATATCCGGATATATTCAGAACTCCGAATTTTGTTAATCCTAAATTTTGAGAGAAATAAGGTGCAACTATTTTGAATTTGACTAATTCAAATGAGGTTCATACCATGTTGCGGAGCAATAAGGTGCAACTGTTTTGAATTTGACTAATTCAAATGTTTAATGCCGATATGAGATCATTTAGTTACTTCAATACGAATTTTCCACCAATTTAAAATCTTGTTGATGTATTCCTTGACAATTGTAATATAATCGAGCACTAGAAATATTTGGTAGTGTGCATGAGCATGATCAGTAATATAATTGAACATTAGAAATTTTAAAGAACTCCATATAAAGGAGTAGCTTAATATACAAGGTTCATGAGAGACACCACGGATATATTGTCTTACATGCAACCAGGTAATAATAAACTTTTAAAAAATAAAAGCAGGAGTTGCAGAAGGAGGCCGGGACATGGAGATGCCTAGCAGGGGCAGAAGCAGGAGGATGGGACAGCCTACTGGAGGGGATACAGGCCAATCCTGACATATTGCTTGAGGAATTTGCCGAAGGCTGAGTACCATGCCAATGTCTTTGGCTGATGACTTCGGCCTCGGCTTTTGCCAACGCCCACCGTGTACTGGATCATGCTGCTGAGGTCCTTGTCGATGGCTTTACCACAGAATGGGCAAAACAATTTCCCCCTATGGTAAAAATGGATTTGCCCACACCGTAGCCGCCTCAGCATGTAGCGGCTCTTGTTATCCCTAGAGTACTTGCTATCGTCCACTTCATCGGAATCCTCCTGTTGATTTCTAAGAACATAACTTAGAACTCATACATATGATTGAATTGTATTACAACACATATCAAATAGAATGCATCTCGGCAATATATAGTTTGATCAGTTCATATTCATCTCACCAAAATGACAATTAATTGGATTAGAGTATATGTAGAGTAAATATGGGGTGTCATAAGTTTCTTCAGGGATGGCTGATACGTCGAAAACGTATCTACTTTCCCGAACACTTTTGCTATTGTTTTTCCTCTAAACTTGTGTGATTTGGATACAACTAACACAGACTGATGCTGTTTTCAGCAGAATTACCTTGGTGTCTAGTTTTTGTGCAGAAAATCAACTATCAGGAAAAATCCCGGAAAATATGCCAAAAATCCTATTTCACCAGAAGACTCACGGAGCCAGAATACGAGACGGAGTGGGGCTGGGCCCTGGCCACACCACCTGGTCGCGCCAGGGGGTGGTCTGGCCGCCCCAGACACCCCCTCGGTCTCCCTCTTCGCCTATAAGTTGCCTTCTGACCTAAAAACTCAGGGGGGCGATGTTTTTCCAGAAAGAGTTCCGCTCCGTCGCCACCACCAGATTCCGATATTCGGAACCAGAAACTCCGTTCTGGCACCCTGCCGGGACGGGGAATTGGAGGAGATCATCGCCATCATCATCACCATCGCTTCTCCATCGACCATCCATGTTTCCCCCATCTATGAGTGAGTAATCCCCTGCTGTAGGCTATAGGGATGGTAGGGATTGGATGAGATCGTTCATGTAATGGCATCCGATTGTTAGGGCATTGTGCCTAGTATCTTCTATTAGTGCTTTTTGACTTTGTTGCGACTTGTTATGCTTAATTCTTGTCACTATGGCCCGAGTGCCATGATTTCATATCTGAACATGTTATTGATTCATTATGATAGTATTGTTTATGGTCTTACCTGCAAGTTGTATACACACGTTGTTGTCCGGAACCAATGGCCCCGAAGTGACAAAAATCGGGATAACCGGAGGGAATGACTTTGATGTGAGGATCACATGTGTTCATGAAGTGTTAATGCTTTGCTCCGGTGCTCTATTAAAAGGAGCACCTTAATTGCCAGTAGTTCCCTTGAGGCCCCGCTGCAAACGGGCTGGCAGGACAAAAAAATGGTGTGCAAGTTCTCATTGCGAGCACGTATGACTATATATGGAACACATGCCTAGGATTATTTAGTACTTGGATGCTTTATCTTATTTATCTACAAATGCCCTATGTTTTGATTGCTATATGAATTGTCTTGTCCATACAACGCCCGTCCATCCATCCCTATGCCTACCCCGCTCTAATCCTACTGTTTACTGCAATTGTTATTACTGTCTTTACTTTTACTACAACTGTTACTTTACTGTTCCTACTACAAAACCGTTGCTACTGATAAACTGATGTGAGCAAGATTGTTTCTAGGTGCAGCTGAATTGACAACTCAGTTGTTAAGGCTTATAAATATTCTTTGGCTCCCGTTGTGTCGAATCAATAAATTGGTTTTCACTTCCCTCGAAAATACTGCGATACACCCCCTATACTTGTGGGTCATCAAGACTATTTTCTGGCGCTGTTGCCGGGGAGCATAGCTTTATTTATCAAGTCCACTTGAAATCACTATTGTTCGCTGCCATTCATCCATCATGGGTAATTCTCGTGATGGCAAGGTTCCTATTTTACCATCCACTACAAGGAGAGGTACGGTTCTAAACACCTCTGTTGCTCTTGATTCACCGTCTGTTATGAGGAAGTTCCTTACACCACCACACACACATGCTACACACACTGCTACTACTGCTGAATTTGAAACTTCTAATACTTATGATGCTGCTTCTACTGTGCTTGATAAGAGTGGTTCATTAGGTCCTTTCCTATATGCTACGATTGTTAGAACTATAGCTGGAAATACTGAAACTCCTAATGAAGACACTACTACACCTGTTAGTTCACCTGAGTCTAGAGAGAGATATGATATTGAAGACGGTTATATTGAGATGACCGATGAATTTATTAAAGAATGTCAAAAGACCCATGATAGGAGTGCTGCTAAGAGTCTCCTTGAGAGGCATACTATTAAACCCAAATTGTCTCCTAATACTAAGTTTGCTGCATCCCCCATAAACATTAAAGATAAAGATTATGATTTCTCTCTTGATCTATCTTACATAGCTATTGTTGAGAAAGAACCTTTTTGTGGGACTAAGAATGAAAGTGCGGTAGCACATATGACTAAGCTTTCTACCATGAGTGGCATGTTTTCTGATGATATTAAGATGCGCACCTACTTTGTTGCTAAGATTTTCCCCTTTTCACTGAAAGGAGAAGCTAAAACTTGGTTTAATAATTTACCTCCTGGATCTATTGATAGCCCTGATTGCTTGATTAGTACTTTCCTGCAGAATTTTTTTCCTCCTAGTGCTAGACATGCTATTTTGCAGGAACTTTTTGATTTTAAATAGGGAGAAAAGGAGATATTCCCTGAATCATGGTCAAGATTTTGTGCTTTGATTCATGCACAGGCTGGATGTCCATTACCTAAGAATGAGCTTCTTGATATATTTTATAATGGACTGACTGAAGAATCTAGGACATACCTAAATAGTTTTGCTGATTGTGTTTTCAGGAATAGGACTCCCAAGGAAGATGGGGAATTAATGGCTAAAATAAGCAAGAATTATGAAGACTGGACTCCTTCTGAACCAGCTATACCTGAAACAATTATACCTGAACCAGCTATACCTGCACCTATACCAACATCTAAGAAGAGGGGAGTTATTGAACTAAATGATGAAGTGATGAAGGAAGATAAGAAATGGCTTAAGGAGAAGGGAATTAAAGCTGCAGATGTCAAGAATTTACCTCCTATAGAAGAATTATGTAAGCCAATTTCCCATTCACCCACTATTGAGGTACACTCTCTCCAACACTTTGATGAAGGTGATATCCCTTACTCTAAACCTCCTGATCAATGCTTAGAAGAATTCGATATTTTTATTGTTAAGCAAGATAATTTTAATAAAAGGGTGCAAAATCATCTCATGGAAAACTCTAGAGCTATTGTTGAGTTGAACGATATTGTGGAAAGAACCTCAACAAGCTGAAAATAATGGTACTACTCGTAAGAAAAGAAAAAAGAAACATAAAACTATTATAGAATCCTCTAAACCTGCCAAAGATCCTAATAGTATATTGATATGTCCATTTTGCATCACTATTTTATATCATAATTTACTATTATTCATTGATATATTTCATATTAAGAGATGATACTTATGTTATTTCATCTGTTTTTGCATGGTTGATGACTTTTGACTGCTACAGTCAGGATTCTGATGGAAAAGGTGTTGTTTGGAGGCAAAATGCACGAAGATTAGAAAATCCGGGAAAATATACGGAAAATCCTATTTTTCCAGAAGACGAAGAAAGCCAGAAGGAGGAGTGGAGATGGGCCATAAGGGGCCCACACCACCCCCCGGCGTAGGCCACCCTAGGCCGCGCCACCAGGTGGTGTGGCCGCTCTGGCCCACCTCTGGCTCTCCCCTCTAGCGTATATAATCTTCCCGAAACCCTAAGACACGGGGAGCGACCACAGAAAGATTCTGCCGCCTCTGCGGGGCGGAAAACACCGAGAGAGAAATATCTCTCCGGCAGACGGATTTCTGCCGAGGGAATTCCTTCCCAGAAAGATCTCTCAAGCTAGACTTCATCGGGATCAATATCATCATCACCACCACCACCATCATCACCATCAGCACCCTCATCACCATCTCCATATTGCTGTAACAATTGGGTTGAATCTTGCATAGTTCTTAGGGGAAACTTTCCCGGTGTTGATTACTATTTGTAGTTGATGCTATTGAGTGGAACCATTGAATTATTGTTTATGTTCAGATTTTTATACATCATTATTACATCTTTGATCATGATCCATATGATGTCTTGTGAGTAGTTCGTTTTGTTCTTGAGGACATGGGAGAAGTCATGTTGTTAGTAGTGGAATTGTGTTGAGAAAGATTCAATAGTTTGATATTTAAGTTGTGGTGTACTTCTTCTAGTGGTGTCATGTGAACGTCGACTACATGACACTTCACCTATATGGGCCTAGGGGAATGCATTGTGTATTTGGATACTAATCGTAGGGGTTGCCGGAGTGACAGAAACCTGAACCCCCGTTAGGAAACCATTGCACAAGGGACGTAAGGGTCTTAGAGTTTAAAGTTGTGGTTAGGTTTCTACCTTAATTACTTTTTTGTACTTACGGATGTTTGCAAGGGGTAAAATCACAAGTATGTATTAGTCCTAGGAAGGTTGGTACATTAGCACAGGTTCACCCACACAACACTTTGCAAGCTAAAGAAGATTAATCAACTATATGAAGCGAAAGCACTTGACAGTCTTCCCATGTGTCCTCGAGAACGTTTGGTCATCTTAAGTAATACAACCGGCTTGTCCTTTGCTGCATAAAGGATTGGGCCACTTGCTGCATTTATTCCTACGGTCTTTTATTTACTCGTACTTTATTTACTTGCTTTATCGAAAACCCCTAAAAATCCGTTTGCTAAGTATTTGCAGAGAATTCATGATCCATACCACTAGCCAGCACCTTCTGCTCCTCGTTGGGTTCGACACTCTTACTTATCGAAAATACTGCGATACACCCCCTATACTTGTGGGTCATCAAGACTATTTTCTGGCGCCGTTGCCAGGGAGTGAAGCGCTATTGGAGAGTGGAACTGGTAAAGGAAACTTCTACTGTGAGTATTGTTTACTTCTGTTAGTTGCTTTATTTTCATTATGGATAATACGCTGAGTTTCTTATTTGGTAATGCTACTACCACTGCTAAGGTAGTAGATGAACCACCACCTGCTGAGAATGATGCTTTCAAAATACCTACAAGAATTATTGATCGTGTTATGGATAACTACTATGTTGGGGATGGAACTGTCCATCCCGGTGATCATTTACTCTTTATACACGAATTATGATGGTTGTTCAAGTGTGCAGGTATTACTACAGATCAAGTTAAGAAGAAGTTATTCTAATTATCAATAAAAGGAAGAGCTGAGGAATGGTATAAGCTGCTGAAGAATGGTCAAGCTCTTGAATGGGAGGAAATAGTACCTCTCTTTTATTCAAAGTTTTATCCTCCTAGTGAGATTCATAAAGATCGGAATCAAATATACAACTTTTGGCCTCTTGATGGAGAGAGTACAGCTCAAGCTTGGGGGAGATTAAAGTTACTAATGCTCAAATGTCCCATTCATGAGCTCCCCAACAATATTATTATTAATAACTTTTATGCATGGCTTCCTCTTCATGATAAGGATTTATTGGATGCTTCTTGTGCTGGATCATTCACTCGCATGGAAGAAGAAGCTAAATGGGATCTTCTGGACCGTATTCAAGACAATGCTGAAGCTTGGGAGAATGACAAAGGAAGAAAGTCAGGTATAAATTATGATTATGAAAGCATTGAATCTTTTATGGGAACTGATGACTTTCAAAATATTAAAAATGCTTATGGTCTAGATTCTCAAGATATTGCAACTTATTTTAAGGCTTTTGGTTCCTACATTGAAGTGCCTAAAAAGAAGTGGAATAAGTATCATGAACCTTATAAAGATATTGCTAAGAGTGTTCCTGCAAGAAATACTGAAGTTTATACTGCTAATCATGTTTTACTTGAACTTTACATTGAGAAAATGCCTTTCCCAGTTAAGATAAAGGAACACTCTATGATAACTAGTATGTTTAATTAAAGTACACATAAAGTTGTTGAACCTGATAAACAAATGGTTGATGATCCCATAATAGCAAATGTGAAAGACTTTGTTACTAAATATGAAGAAAAGGGACACACTATCCTTTGTAAGGATACTCTAATGTTGTTTCACAAAGTAGTGTTATGAGAGCGAGTATTCCTGTGTTTTCTGTTAGAATAAGTGATCAGTGTTACGATAGTCCTTGTGATAGTTATATTGTTAAGTTTATGCATGATACTGAAAGTTACTATGAGAGAGGGAAAAGTGTTCTTATGCATCTCAATAATATCAAGTTTCGTCGTTTTATGCTTAAAGTTTTTATGTTGCACTCCTTTTGCCTTCCTATGCTAGTAGCCTCTGGTTTCAACAACCTATTTGTTTACAAAATTCCCTTGCATAGGAAGTGGGTTAGACTTAAATGTGTGTATTTTTTCTTCTTAATGCTCTCTTTCACCTCAATTCATATTCTTATGTGAGCATCATCAAAATTATCATGCCCATCTTAATGGCTATAAAGAAAGAGCTTTTTGGGAGACAACCCAGTTTATTTTTGCTTTCAGTTTGTTTTTGTTTCTTTGAATCTTGGAAGTTATTACTTCAGTAATAACCTCTCCTTATCCATTTTTGTTTGGTTTTTGTGTCAAGATCAACCTCTAATGAGAGAGAAGTAATATTTGGGGAAGTTGTTGTCCCGAAACAGATTTTTGTGCTTCACCATAAAAATTCATGAGAGATCTCTGTATGTCGGATTGAGCTGTAATTTTTTGTGCTTCTGACCCAGGTTGTTATTTAACTTTCGTTCGTTTTGCACTTTTTGATTTGAGCAACAGAAGATTTTCGAAAATATTGATCTTTACCTGCTGGTCTGTTTTGACAGATTTTGCCACTCTTGCATTTGCTTCTTTATTCGATTTCCTTTTTGAATTCTTTTTGGGTTTTCGGAAGGAGTTGCTACAGTAGCTTATGTTTTGATGGTTTTCAGTTGAAGTTGAACTCAAAAGGTTTTTTCACTTCACTTATACTAACGTTGCTAATGAGAACTGTGTGAAGTTTTGTGTGAAAGAAATTTCCAGGTAGTGGAGGTAATGGTGTAGTAAGGAAGTGAAATGTTTCTTGACTCGAGTAATAAGTGTATGAAGATGAAGATATTGATGTTATTCAAGTGGTGACTCCAGAAGAACCCACTAAATACCAAATTCAGAGACCTGCAGAGTCCGTTTTCAAATAGGTAACAGTTCTGGTAAGAAAAGTTCCGCAAAAGATCTATCCAGTTATATTTTTGCAGTTTTTAGTCAATAAGGAAAGTTACAAAGAGAAAGAGGGACGGAAACGGAGCCAGGGTGGCTCACACCACCCTGTGGCGCGGGCCCACCCCTGGCCACGCCATCAGGTGGTGTGGCCACTCCGGACTCCGCCTCCGGACCGTTTTCTCCCGGTACCTTCCTTTTGTTCTGAAACTTCGTAATATATAATCCCCCGGATCTCCCAAGGTTCGTATATCGTGTTTTTGTCATATTTTTGTTTCGATCTATTTCTGCCAGGAGCTATCTTTGAAAGCTTTGAAGCACAATGGTGTCTGCCAAGGATAAAGGAATGGAGCCTATGGAGGAGGAGCTCCAAGACCCCGGGAAGGAGGAGGAGATCAAGAGTGAAGATCAAGAGGAGGCAAAGCACACCGGCACTACCGTTGAAAGCATTGGAGTGGTGGCGAACCCTGCCAGGATCAGAAGGACTGCACGAATGTCAACTGGAGGGAAGCCTCCGCGTCACTGTTTGGCACCACGGACACCTTCTCCAAGCACCAAGAGTCCTTTCCATACCTTTATCCATAACCATGCAGGAAAAGAAGACTCCAAGAGGGAAGAGCGGAAAAAGAATCACAAGAGATGGAATCCACAATCTCACATGATCATGCACCGCATCAAGCACAACCCAGAGTTGATTCGTACTCTCACCTTCGAGATTGAGGACTTGGGGAAAGTGATCAAAGAGCTCATTGAGAGGATTCCACCACCAAAGGAGTAATTCATCATCAGGTTTGGCATCCCCTTAGTTTGTTCCAAAATTGGGGGAGTGTCGCGGTATCACATCACTATCTTCTATCTTTTTACCTTTTTAGTAGAGTCATATCATGAATAGAGAAGTTATTGTGTAGGATGGTTTGCATTATGGAAGTGTCCCCTCTCTCGTTAGATATGTATCCCTTGGCGTGAGTTGCCGTTATGGATTATTAATGAGAAGTTCTATCATTTACTCTTTTGCATAGCTTATATTAGTTTTCAATTCGTGGTTATATGATTGATCTTGTTCTTAGTATTGGTATCACTTTGGGATCATTGAGTGAATTTAGTTGGTTTTGGCAAACTTGGCTCGGTCAGTAGCAACACTATTTTTGAGAGTTGAATGAAAAGATAAAAGTACTCTAAAGAAATATAATTTCATCATCTTTCTTTCTTGATTTGCTCATAAGTCTAGTATTCTCTAGTTAAGATCTTTTGTGCTTCCAAGGAAGATTGCATGGTTGTTTTTATCACTTGTATGTTTGTTTGTTTCCTTCAACTCTTATACTTGCTACCCAACCTTGCTAGCCAAAAACCTGTACTGAGAGGGAATTCTTCTCGTGCATCCACCTCCTTTAAACCAAACCCATGCCATTTGTGTCCACCATACCTACCTATTAGCGTTATTGCTATTCCAAGTAAATTCTTGTTTTTATCTACCTTCCAAATTAAACTTGTTATGTGAAAATTAGTGATTAAAGCTCTCACGAACTTGATGGCACACTTTACTTTCTTGCATTTAATAAACTTGAACCATTGTGCCCATCTATGTTGCGTATATGCTTGCGCTTTGTAAGTTGTGAATTAGCAGAATCATGTTGTCATGGGGAATGCTTTCAACATTGCACTGGTACTTTGTACCTAGTTGATATCATGTTCTTTTGTTTATGGATGTCGTCGGTGTGAAATGAAAGGAGAGCTTGTAAGTCCATGGAGTTATGCATGTGTGTTAGAGAAACGCCCGGGCCGCTGGTCTAATCCATGCTGACATGGTGGAAACCTGCAGCGTAACCATAACGAGCATCTATGAAGCATTCTTCTTATAAAAAAAAGAGTCCGATATTGAGAAAAAAGAGAAAAAGAAAAAAGAGATTATGAAAAGAGGAAAGTGAGAAAAAAGCACCATATTCCCATGGTAAATAAGAAGATTGATGAGATGTTTGTTGTCTTCTTGCCTTGTCATTTTGATATGGGGATTCTTCCGTATCATCGGGCAAGGGGTACCCCGTTGGCGGTTCTCTATGATACACATGTGCTTACAATGACAAGAACTTACCGGTAACTAAACTTGAGTAGCATGAGGAGCGGCCCTCGTATTCAAGGGACATGAGATTCTCAATTTACAACTTGTCAATGCATATCCTCATATTTGATCACTTTAACCTTAATCACCTAAAGATGCCTATGATAGGGGCAATGAGAGCTGAAAGCTAATAAGTATCATAATTTTTGGGAGCTCTTTATGAAACTTGCAATCCCTGCTTCCCTCTGCGAAGGTCCTTTCTTTTACCTTTTAGTTGAGTCAGTAAACCTATTCCCTTCTATCTCAGCAAGTATTTTGAGTTGTTGTGTTTCATTCATTCATATGATGATTTATACAGTCATGTTTCTTATGTTCCTTGTTTTGCACATTGCTCTTATCTTGGTGATTACTACTTTGAAAGCTATCATTGAAAAACCAGTTATTTGTGAACTCCAGCAAATTATCAACTATTCTTCGACCAAGAGCTAAGATTGCCATTACCAATTATGATTTACTTTATGTATCTTTATTATGTTTCCTTTACTTATTGCAAGTAAGTTATATAATAGTCAGTTGTCTTCTATTATGATCTATGTATTTATGAATGTGATGCTTCTTGTCCGTATTCTTTTTATCGACTCTTCACTCCATAAACCCGAGGCCATGTTTATTGAGCTTAGTTTCGCTTGGAGACAAGCGAAGTCTAAGCTTGGGGGAGTTGATACGTCCATTTTGCATCACTGTTCTATGTCATAATTTACTGTTATTCATTGATATATTTCTTATTAAGAGATGATACTTATGTTATTTCATCTGCTTTTGCATGGTTGATGACTTTTGGAGCATGGACCGCTGCAGTCAGGATTCTGATGGAAAAGGTGCTGTTTGGAGGCAAAATGCGCGAAGATCAGAAAATCCGAGAAAATATACGGGAAATCCTATTTTTCCAGAAGACGAAGGAAGCCAGAAGGAGGAGTGGAGATGGGCCACAGGGGGCCCACACCACCCCCTGGCACGGGCCACCCTAGGCTGCACCACCAGGTGGTGTGGCCGCCCTGGCCCACCTCTGGCTCTCCCCTCTGGCGTATATAATCCTCCCGAAACCCTAAGACTCGGGGAGCAACCACAGAAAGATTCCGCCGCCTCTGCGGGGCGGAAAACACCGAGAGAGAAAGATCTCTCCGGCAGACAGATTTCTGCCGAGGGAATTCCTTCCCAGAGAGGGGAGATCGTCGCCATCAACACCACCATCAAGCTGGAGTTCATCGGGATCATCATCATCATAACCACCATCATCACCATCAGCACCCTTTTCATCACCATCTCCATATTGCTGTAACAATTGGGTTGAATCTCTCATAGTTCTTAGGGGAAACTTTCCCGATGTTGATTACTCTTTGTAGTTGATGCTATTGAGTGGAACCATTGAATTATTGTTTATGTTCAAATTGTTATACATCATTATTCCATCTCTGATCATGATCCATATGATGTCTTGTGGGTAGTTCGTTTTGTTCTTGAGGACATGGGAGAAGTCATGTTATTAGTAGTGGAATTGTGTTGAGAAAGATTCAATAGTATGATATTTAAGTTGTGGTGTACTTCTTCTAGTGGTGTCATGTGAACGTCGACTACATGACACTTCACCTATATGGGCCTAGGGGAATGCATTGTGTATTTGGCTACTAATCGTAGGGGTTGCCGGAGTGACAGAAACCTGAACCCCCGTTAGGAAACCATTGCACAAGGGATGTAAGGGTCTTAGAGTTTAAAGCTGTGGTTAGGTTTCTACCTTAATTACTTTCTTGTACTTACGGATGTTTGCAAGGGGTATAATCACAAGAATGTATTAGTCCTAGGAAGGTCGGTACATTAGCACAGGTTCACCCACACAACACTTAGCAAGCTAAAGAAGATTAATCAACTATATGAAGCAAAAGCACTTGACAGTCTTCCCATGTGTCCTCGAGAACATTTGGTCATCTTAAGTAATACAACCAGCTTGTCCTTTGCTGCATAAAGGATTGGGCCACTTGCTGCATTTATTCCTATTGTCTTTTATTTACTCATACTTTATTTACTTGCTTTATCAAAAAACCCTAAAAATATGTTTTCTAAGTATTTGCAGAGAATTCCTGATCCATACAACTAGCCAGCACCTTCTGCTCCTCATTTGGTTCGACACTCTTACTTATCGAAAATACTGCGATACACTCCCTATACTTGTGGGTCATCATATATCTGTATCTGATGCTGAAACTAAAAGTGGTAATGAATAAAATGATGTTCCTGATAAAGAAAAAGTTGAAGAAGAACCTGAAAAGCACACTAATAATACTAAATACACTAAAGAAGATTTTGTTGCTAAGAAACATGGTAGTGAAAGAGAGCCTTGGGTCCAAAAACCTATGCCTTTCCCTGATAAGAAACACAAGTCGAAGGAGGATGAACACTATAACAAGTTTTGTGAGTGGAAAAACCTTTATTCTTGCAAATTCCTTTGACTGGTGCTATTAAATTGCCTCCTTATTCAAAGTATATGAAGTATATTATCTCGAATAAAAGGAAGATCCCTAATGAATAAATTTCTACTTTGCTTGCTAATTATTCCTTTAATGGTAAGGTTCCAAAGAAACTTGGAAACCCAGGGATTCCAACTATTCCTTGCTTTATTAAGAATAGTTATGTTAGAACTGCTTTGTGTGATTTGGGAGCAGGAGATAGTGTTATGCCTTTTTCTCTATATAAGAGACTTCAACTGGAAAAACTAATACCAACTGATATATCTTTGCAAATGGCTGATAAATCTACCACTATTCCTGTTGGTATATGTGAGAATGTACCTGTTCAAGTGGCTCATAATTGCTTGATATTAACTAGTTTTGTTGTGCTTGAAATGCCTGAACATGATAATATGTCTATTATTCTTGGGAGACCTTTTCTTAATACTGCAGGAGCTGTTATTAATTGTAATCAAGGAAAGGTGACCTTCAATGTTAATGACAAGGAACATACTGTCTATTTCCCCAAGAAGATTGATAGGACTTATGGTTTGAATTCAATTGAACATGTTGATGGCATTCAAGTTGGAGAAATACATTGTCCCATACCAAGATTAAAATTTGAAACTATTATGATTGGGACCATTGCTATGAAGGTTGAGGTAACATAATCATTACTGAAATACAAAGTTTTGTTTCATATAAAATTGTTTTGGTAACAAGACCTGATCAACCTTGTTAACAAAATGATTTCATTGAACAAAACAATGTTTTCACCATGATTATCTCCGCTTACTTCTATTCCATCCATTTTAGTTTTTGCTTTCGTTTAGTTTTCTTTTTTGCTGTTAGTTGCTTGCATGTTAGAGTGTCTTAGAAGTTAGAACTTCTGAAGTTTGAGCCTTGTTTTGTCATTGCATCATTCCAAAAACCTTTTTCTGTCAGAAAATCATTCATCTATACCTGAAAATTGCTCAAAAATAAAGTGTCTCGAAAAATTTCAGAAAATTCATATTAAATTTTTATGTGAAAGAAGGGGTAGAGGAGTGCCTGGAAGGTACCAGGGGGGCCCACCAGGCAGGCACACCACCTGGTGGCACGGCCAGCCTAGGGGCGCGCATGGCCATGGTGTGGGCCACCCCTGGCCCTCCACTCACTCTCTCACTTCCCACTTTCTTCTCTCTCCCGAGAAAACATCAGTTCTTTGCTCAAAATCGCGTTCTTGCTGTTCTTGCCCTCGATTTTTCGATCTCCTTGCTCAGCCCATCTTTGCTGCTGAAATTTGGAGCATTTGTTCTCCGGTATGTAACTCCTCCGCTTGTCCAAGTAGATTTGTGTTTAGTGGTTTATATCTTGAGTATTTTGCTGCTGTAGGTGACAGGTTATGAGATCTTGTAAGCTTGTTCAATGCTTAGAGATATAGTTTTGATGCATGTTTAGGCCTCTACAAGTCCCTATGAGTAGTGTTCTCCATTATATATTCACTTTGCAACCACTTGTGTAATGGATGTTTAAATTTCAGAATAGAAGATGAATGAGCATCAACTCAACCAACATGAACTGAGGGTGCCTGAGGTTATGAAGGTTCACCGAGAGTAGGAATTTTTTCCTTCCATCTATCCATGCTACGAATTCATGAGGGCTGCAGGAATTTCCTAGGACTTCCATACTTTGGTTGCTAATGCAGGATTGGAGCACTTTTTGGAAGATGAACCTTGTCAATTTGTGAAACTAACTATGTCTGTGGTGTAGGACTTTCGATTTAGTCACTTTTTGCCTAACCCCATGGTCCACTACAAAATTTACAATTTAGCTGTCGACCTTCCTCTTGATGACTTTTGTGTAGCTATTAAGGTACCTCAGTGGGGATCATGTGGAAGGATTAAAGAGTGTCCTGCACCACTCATGGACTTGTATGCAGAGATTTGCCAAGGGAGCAGCTTCTCAAAGGAGAGTGGGAAAATCGGTAACATTCATCTCCCATCTATTCGCTACTTTGCTTACTTTATCGCCAAGTGTGTTCTCGCTAGGAAAACTGCTAATAAACTATCCTCGTATGATCTAGCATTCATCTCAGCTGCTTTAAAACGAGATATAACTTATAACTTGGGTGCCTTGATAGCTTTCCGTCTTGCTGCTTACCGCGAGAAAGTGGAATTTGTGGAGGCCTCATTGCTTCTCGTTTATTAGCATTGCATGGTTTAGTACCACATCATCTAGACCTACAGTTTCCCATAGAAAGGCTTGATCTTAATTCCATGATACAGCATAATTTTGTTTCTTCTTGGGCTAATTTGAGTGAGTTGTCTTATGAAATAACCTATCTCAAGGCTGGTTGGAGAAACAGTAAGTCAGAGCGATTTGTTCTTCTGCCTGCACCTGTTTTGTTTAACCTTGATACCAGGGTAGGATGGTCACTCACTGAGGAAGAGCTTGATTCGTACTTGGGAGAGCTCTCCCAACAGGAGCATGATACTAGAAGGGAGGTTACAGATGATTCGGTCCAGCCCTCATATGAGGGGGAGTCTTTGATACATTGCAAATGTATCTATAATTTTTGATGTTCCATGCTTGGTTTCATCCACTTTCTTGTGTTTTGTTCCAACTTTGGAGTACTTTTCATATGATTTCTTGGACTAACCTATTAACAAGAGCCACAGTGCCAGCTGCCTGTTTTCTGTTGTTTTTGGTTCCAGGAAAGTCAGAAAATGAATATTCTCGGAATTGGACGGGACAAAAGCCAAAGTGCCTATTTTTCTAGAAGTCATCAAGTGCCAGAATACGAGACGGAGAGGGGCCAGAGGGCGGCCACACCACCTGGCCGCGCGGCCAGGCCTGGCCCGCGCCAGGGGGTGGTGTGGCCAGCCCAGGCACCCCCTCGGCCTCCCCTTCAGCCTATAAGATGCCCTCGGGACGAAAACCCTAAGTGCCCTATCAAAAATCCACGAAAGAGTCTATAGCCGCTGTCATCTCCATCCCTAGATCGGGAGGGATCTGAAGCTCTTCCTGGCACCCTGCCGGAGAGGGGAATTCACCCTGGAGGCCTTCTTCATCACCATGCAAGCCTCCGGTGTGATGCGTGAGTAGTTCATCCTTGGACTACGGATCCATGTAGTAGCTAGATGGCTGCTTCTCCTCCCTTGTGCTTTCATGTCTAGATCTTGTGAGCTCCGTTCATGATCAAGATCATCTATTTGTAATTCTACATGTTGTGTTTGTGGGGATCCGATGGATATTGAGATGCTATTTCAGATTGATTATTGATTCTATCATGTCTTTGTTATTTGTGATCTTGCATGCTTTCCGTTGTTAGTAGCTATCTTGGCCAAGTAGATGCTAGCAACTCCAAGAGTTAGTATTTATGCTCGATAGTGGGTTCGTGCCTCTGGTAATCTGGGGAAGTGACAGAAATCTCTAAGGTACTAGATGTGTTGTTGCTACTAGGGAGAAAACAACAATCCTTTGTTCATAGAACAATCATATTGTTTACTTTACACGCAGTTCGTAAAGCAATAATCGGTTGCTTGCAACTTAATACTGGAGGGGGGTCGGATGATAACCTGAAGGTGGATTATTAGTCATAGATGCAGTTGGATGGCGGTCTATGTATAATGTTATAATGCCCAATCAAATCTCAAAGGAGTCAAGATGATTAGTATATGCATGTATTGCTTTCTCGGTGTTTGTCAATTGCCCCGCTATTATTTGTTCACCCAGCATGTTATCTATCTAAGGAGAGCCACCTCTAGTGAACTATGGATCCCTGTCGTCTTTTCTTTACATACAATCTAAACTGTTTATTTCTTTGTGTTTACTTTCTGCAAACTTTTACTTCTTTCCATTCGATACGTTTAATCCTTTGTTTTCCGCAAAACACGGTGATATTGACAACCTCATCGCAAGTTGGGGACAAAGTTCTGTGGTTGTGTTGTGCAGGTCTCCATGTTGCTACTAGCACCGGTAGTACGCCCTGCCAAAGCTCAGCTAGTAACACCTTTGGGGTGTTTCCTTGCTCCTACTGGTTCGATTAAACCTTGGTTTCATAATTGAAGGAAACTTGGTGTTGTGCTCATCATACCTTCCTCTTGGGGTTCCCAACGAGCTCTACATCAATACCGCCATCAAGCATTTTTCTGGGCGCCGTGCATTGAGCCATTAGTCTTCATACCAGCAGCCTACCTATGATTGGGGAGCTTCTTCTTCTTCCCAAGGGCCTAACCACGATCATTCTTACAATGACCCGCCTACTTGGAACCCTTACTCGCATTTGGATTGATACCCACTTAGGCCAAAAGCCTAAGCTTGGGGGAAGGGTTCAGCAGTCCTCAGTGGAATTTGGTTTCATGTTATTATTCAAGCCACACAAGTGAAGGGCAATAATGAGGATTAATGAAAACTTGAGGTGTGGTAAGAGGCTGGTAACAAACTCTATTTGTTTTCATTTTTGTACGTATACTCATAATTGTGGACATGCTTAGTCTGTTCATGTAGGGTGTATGTTATTTATGGATTCTTAGTAGTTCCTGCTTTTGTATGATCAGCTCCAGCTCGCTTATAATTTGTAGCATGTCATATGAATGTTCGCTTGCATTGCTCTATTCATAACTTGGTATGATATTGTGGTACCCTCCTCTGAGTGTTTCACTTGAATTGACTTGGCACATGCTCATGCATGCATATGACTGAAACATAATCAGTTAAGCCTCGATGAATTATTTTGCCTCAGGGGTCTTGAATCACTTTCATACCATGTTTAGTCATGTTTTGTTGCAAGCATGATTATGACAGTTACTGCTCTCTTGTTTGTCGCTCCCTTACTATTGCTAGCCTTCACCTGCACTGAGTATAAGCTTTACTCGTGTTTCCAACTCCCTAAAAACCAAATATTGCCAAAAGTGTCCACCATACCTACCTATTAGCATCATTTGCTATTCCGCGCATGCTTAGTATGCCTGGTTTTCTTCCGAATAAAATGTTTGGTTGTATGAGAAAGTTAGTTAGTAAAGCTCTCACGAACTTGATGGCACACTTTACTTTCTTGCACTTAATAATCTTGAACCATTGCGTCCATATTTGTTGCGTATATGCTTGCGCTTTATAAGTTGAAGTTAGCAGAACCATGTATCATGGGGAACGCTTTCAACATTTCACGGGTACTTTGTACCCCGTTGATATCATGATTCTTTGGCTTATGGATCCCGGCGGTGTGAAATAAAAGGGGAACTTGTAAGATCATGGAGTTTGTATATGTGTTAGAGAAACGCCTGGGCCGCTAGCCTAAGCCATGCCTAATCATGGTGGAAACTTGCAGCATAACCATAATGAGCATTCTATGAAGTATCCTCAATAAAAACCTATGCAAATAGCAAATAAAAAGATCGCTAATATGCTCATTGTCTGCTTGCCTTGTCATTTTGATTATGGGATAGCTCCTGTATCATGTGCAAGGGGTACCCCGTTGGCGGTTCTCTATGATACATATATACTTACAATGATAAGAGCTTACTTGTGACAAAAGTTGAGTAGCATGAGCTTCGGTCTTCATAAGTAAGGGGCATGAGATTTCAGCTTATAACTTGTCAAGCATATACTCTTAGTTGTGTCACTTTAACCTTAACCATTTAAAGATGCTTATGATAGGGGCAATGAGAGCTCAAAGCTAACGAGTACCATACTTTCAGCATTTGGAAGCCTTTCTAACTCTTCAAAAAAAATTCATTTCCTTGTTGAGTCACCACCCATTCTATGAGCACTTTCTTGAGAGCATAGTTGTCATTCTTAGTGTAATGTGCTTGTCTCAAAACTGGATTAATTGTGTTATGATTTTGATGCTTGTATCTTTGATATCTTTACTTCTAGTCTTCACTTGAACTTCAGAGGTGACTTGGCATTTATGTTTGCTCTACAATCAAAGGCAAGCGAGATACCACTATATCATACCTTTTTATGAGCATTACAATGTTGCTTATGTTTTGTTTCTTGCTACTTATTATTTTTGAGTTGGGATCTCTTCATAGCTTGCAATGACTATTAAGTAAACTTAGTTGCATACTCCTTATTATGAATTGCCTGAGTAGTTGATCATATGCTGAGAATATATACATCTTATGAAGCAAATGTGTTCATGAAACTTTCTTTTATCGCACTCAGTTTTCAACTGAATTGCTTGAGGACAAGCAATAAGCTAAGCTTGGGGGAGTTGATACGTCCAAAACGTATCTACTTTCCTGAACACTTTTGCTATTGTTTTTCCTCTGAACTTGTGTGATTTGGATACAACTAACACGGACTAACGCTGTTTTCAGCAGAATTACCTTGGTGTCTAGTTTTTGTGCAGAAAATCAACTATTAGGAAAATTCCTTTCCCGGAAAATATGCCAAAAATCCTATTTCACCAGAAGACTCACGGAGCCAGAATACGAGACGGAGTGGGGCTGGGCCTTGGCCACACCACCTGGCCACACGGGCTAGGTCCGGCCGCCCCAGGGGGTGGTCTGGCCGCCCCAGACACCCCCTCGGTCTCCCTCTTCACCTATAAGTTGCCTTCTGACCTAAAAACTCAAGGGGGTTCGACGTTTTTCTAGAAAGAGTTCCGCTCCACCGCCACCACCAGATTCCGCGATTCGGAACCAGAAACTCCATTCTGGCACCCTGCCGGGACGGAGAATTAGAGGAGATCATCGCCATCATCATCACCATCGCTTCTCCATCGACCATACATGTTTCCCCCATCTGTGAGTGAGTAATCCCCCGCTGTAGGCTATGGGGATGGTAGGGATTGGATGAGATCGTTCATGTAATGGCATCAGATTGTTAGGTCATGGTGCCTAGTATCTTCTATTAGTGCCTTTTGACTTTGTTGCGACTTGTTATGCTTAATGCTTGTCACTAGGGCCCGAGTGCCATGATTTCAGATCTGAACATGTTATTGATTCATTATGATAGTATTGTTTATGGTCTTACCTGCAAGTTGTATACACACATTGTTGTCCGGAACCAATGGCCCCAAAGTGATAGAAATCGGGATAACTGGAGGGAATGGCTTTGATGTCAGGATCACATGTGTTCACGGAGTGTTAATGCTTTGCTCCGGTGCTCTCTTAAAAGGAGCATCTTAATTGCCAGTAGTTCCCTTGAGGCCCTGCTGCAAACGGGATGGCAGGACAAAAGATGTTGTGCAAGTTCTCATTGCGAGCACGTATGACTATATATGGAACACATGCCTAGGATTATTTAGTACTTGGATGCTTTATCTTATTTATCTGCAAATGCCATATGTTCTGATTGCTATATGAATTGTTTTGTCCATGCAACGCCCGTCCATCCATCCCTATGCCTACCGCTTTAATCCTACTGTTTACTGCAATTGTTATTACTGTCTTTACTTTTACTACTGCTGTTACTTTACTGTTCCTACTACAAAACCGTTGGTACTGATAAACTGTTGTGAGCAAGATTGTTTCCAGGTGCAGCTGAATTGACAACTCAGTTGTCAAGGCTTATAAATATTCTTTGACTCTCCTTGTGTTGAATCAATAAATTGGGTTTCACTTCCCTCGAAAATACCGCGATACACCCTCTATACTTGTGGGTCATTGATACGCCCATAACGTATCTATAATTTTTGATGGTTTTATGCTAATAATATGCTTTTGACACTCCTTTTTGTATACAGTTTATGATTTATTTGGACTAACCTACTAATTGTTGCAAAAGTGCACAATGTTTTTGTTTTACACTTTGATGTGTAGGAATTACCAAGAATACAAGTGGAAACCTTGTTGGAGTCAAATTGGGATTTTTCCAGAAATCTGTCTCAAAACTCTTTTTGAAGATGGTAACGTTTCGGGTCGAAGACGGCATCAAACAGAAAACTCTTCAACTACAAACTTGTTGGAAAGTTCGCGGCAAACGTTCTGGACATAAAATTTAGCTGATTCTGAGCCCAGACGGGCCATTTAGGCCCGATTTACTGCAGCCCTAGATGGGGTGACGGGAATCCGAGAAGCTATATAAAGGGAGGAAACCTAATTCGCCCACGGCATCTCCACCCACGAATTTGCAGCCACCAAAGCCACGTTTTTTGCCTCCCCAATGGATCCCATCTCCATGGGGGAGGGCTCCCAAGAAGCCATGAAGGAAGGGGGCTAAGGGGCGGTGCTCCCCCATGATACCGGCGGCGGGGATGGAGTCCCCCGCGCCACCGCGGGTGCCACCGCCGCCATCTTCACCATCTTCACCACCATCTCCATCACCTAATCCTCCTAGTATGCAGTGGTTCATCCTTCCACACACCTCTGTACCGTCCTATGTAAATATGGTGTTTGATGCTATAAGTTATAATCCTATGGTCTATGTCATGTTTGCGTAGTTTCTTTGTTTTTAGATTGAATGGTTAAACGTCTTTGGTTCATTAGAGTTGTATGTTGATATGGTACGGTCCTTTGGTGTCCATTATATTTGTGCGCGAATGGATTAAACATCATAGGGTTTGTAGTATGTGTAAGAAGAAGGGGGGAAGTTCTGCCGGAGTGACAGAAACCTGAGGACGCGAACCGAAATGTTGCACGTATGGGAGTAAGAGGACCATTAAACTTAAGGCTATGGTTGGAGAAACCTTAATGCATTTATTAGGCTAACAATCCAATCATATAGTACATGTAATTCCAAGTAGTGAAGCGCATGTATATTTAGCCTCTCCCACATAGAAAACTGCATCGAAGACAATGAATCCAATCTATTCGCTATTTAAACTTGAACAAAGCCACCACAATTACCACCACTATTCCACACTCATGGTTCTGTTAGTTTAGTGTATTTTATTGCTGCAGCAATTAGCTTTACTTTCTTGTTATTTATTAGCATGCAAAGCTATCTCTATTACTCGTATTGTTGCTCTAGTTTTATTTCGTAGATAATGCAAACGTTTAGTGTGCGTAGAGTTGTATCAATGGTTGATAGAACTTGAGAGAATATTTATCCTACCTTTAGCTCCTCTTTGGGTTCGACACTCTTACTTATTGAAAAGGCTACACACGATCCCCTATACTTGTGGGTTATCAGTCATCAATGGCGTAAGCGAACCAAGTACCAATTGCAGAACATATTGTTCTTGTACATTGCCCCGGGTTCGCTAACTCATCCCTGAAAAAATTTAACATCAATATGTCTGCCTCTCTTTTGGGGCAAATTTGAATCATTGGCCACAATAAAAATGAAATTATAATCCTACGAAACAATATTCAGGAATATAAATATTTAGGTATAAAAACAATCCTAAATATTGTAATTATAAACAACAAAAACCAGACAATCTTCACGTACATGTAGAAATAACCTATGATTACGACCATGCATATACATATGCATCATATGAATCATTCAAAGATCATAAATATAGTTCCATATGGGAATAAATTAAGAACCTCATAATTATTTTCAGAGATGGAGTTGGCGAACCAAAGTACCAACAACACAAACTATATTTTTTGTGTGCATTATTGCCTACGTTCACCAACCCATTCCTAAAAAATGACACCAACAAAGGTGTCACCACTGCACTCTTTTGGGGAAAACTTTCAGTCATCGGCCTCAATGAGAAACTGAAATGTAATTCTTATACACTATGAATAATGCAATAACAATTCAAAGATCATAGTTCTATGAATGTATAATAAATCTGGGGGCCTCATAAGTTTCTTCAAGTATGGCGTTAGTGAACCAAGTACCAATTGCAAAACCTATTGCTCTTGTACATTGCCCCGGGTTCTCTAACTCATCCCTGGAAAATCTGACACCAATGTGTCTGCCTCTCTTTTGGGGAAAATTTGAATCATTAGCCACAATAAGAAATTGAAATGTAACAAAAACAATCCTAAATATTGCAATTATACATAACAAAAAACCAAACAATCTTTAGGTACATGTAGAAACAACTTATGATCAAAACCATGCATATACATATGCATCATACAAATCATTCAAAGATCAGAAAAAATTCAAAGATCATATATATAGTCACATATGAGAATAAATCAAGGGCCTCATAATTTTTTCCAGAGATGGAGTTAGAGAACCAAAGTACCAACAACACAACCTATATTGTTTGTGTACATTGCTACCTTAGGTTCACCAACCCATCCTAAAAAACGACATCATCATATGTGTCCCCCTGGCACTCTTTTGGGGTAAATTTCAATCATCGGCCTCAATGAGAAATAGTTCAAAGATCATAGTTCATATATGTAGAATAAATCTGGGCCTCATAATTTTTTTAGAGATGGAGTTAGCGAACCAAGTACCAATTGCACAACTTATAATGTTGTACTTTGCCTCGGGTTCACTAACCATCCCTAAAAAAATGACACCATCATATGTGTCTCCCCTTACACTCTTTTGGGGAAAAATTGAATCATTGGCCTCAGTAAGGAATAAAAATGTAATGTTATATGCATGTTTTGTATCAAAATCAACACTCAGCTAGCAAACCCTAAAACCCCTAAATCAAATGCTACAGATCGATTAAATTTACAACACAAGAAAAACTGTATGAACAACAACAAGTTAAGAAAATGTAAATTTACTAGATGGCAAATGAGCAGATCTAATGAAATCTTGAAAACAATCGACCGTTCAAACCATATATTCCCTACTTCAAGAGAAAATGAATCTATAGACGATTGAGCAAATCCTACATAGGAATAGTGAAATCTGCGGCTGCGACTAGAGAAGCTAGCAAAATAGTACCTCGAACTCCTAATCAGAGACCTCCTCCTCGAACTCGTCCTTCTCCGTGATTGCGTCGAGGATTTCATGGTGGAGGATGAGGTTGTTCAGGTAGGGCACCGGATTGCCTCCGCCTGTCGACCACCTGCTGCTCGATGGCGACAACGACTGGCTGGACGGAGCTCGATGCCTCGACAATGCGGCAACGAGCGGCATGTGTGCCTTGAGAAGCCGCCTCTGCCTGCTCGGCGACGACCGAGCCATCTGTTGTTGCGCCTCCAACTGGTTTCACCTCTAGCTCGTCTCCACGCGTACGCTTCATGGCTCCACTAGGGAGGGCAGTGGTGCAAGTGAAGGAGCTTCGGCGCGCACGGAAGGTGCAGATTGGGGTTTTGTGACTAGACAGATTGGAGAAAATGACATGAGCTCGTGGAAGAGGAAGGTCGAGCCGTTTATATACGTGGGACCGGTGATAGTCCTCGAGTGGACACGTGGGTGTGGACTCGTGTGGGTGGGGGCTAGCACGATCTCCACTTTCTAACTTTATTAACAACACACGCATGCTAACCCTAAAAAACACGCGTATGCTACCCCAGGAACGTGCATGATGCCAATTTTTGAGACGAGCGACATAATGGTCCGCTTCAGTAGACACCTAGAGGTGATTAACATTTCTAACCGGCTGCGATTGAGTGTGTTGGGTTCGCAGCATAGAAAACAAAAACATTCCAACGATGGGAACTACTAAGCACTAAGATCTATCTACTAGATACAAGCTACGGATGGATATACATCCATAGAGAACATACCCTTGTAGACCAACAAAGTGTAACAAGGTTGAACTCGCGGATGATGTAGTCGAATGCTTGGCGATATCAGGATCGAGAAGAAGTCCAGCGTCGCAACTCAGCAGCACATCCGAGATCGCACACATGTTCAGGCCATCGAACAACCTCCACCTCCTCGCTCTAGCGATTCAGCAGAAGCAGCAATTCCTTCCAGACGAAATGCCACCAGGAACATGTATCTCGCTAATCCGAGACCATGGGGGAATAATTCTAGAGGGGGAGAGAAATCCTTCACGAGGAGGTGTACTTTGAGAGGGAGGGGAGGGGGCCTTTTATAGAGAGAGGGGGCAGCCCTCTCCCATGGTCGGCACCAAAGGGAGGTGCCCCCACCTCTACCTTCATTCATGTGGTGAAGCTCCACTCACATAAATTTTGCCTCCACACGAATTCCCATTGAATGCATCAAATTTCCACCAAATTTAATGCAACTCTCATTTAATAAAATTGTTTTATTTATTTTATTCACAATTTTGTTAATTACTTTAATTAACAAACATTCACATAAAATCCCCTGCAATATTTCAATATCACATGCAGAACCAATTTCAGCAATTTCACCTGAAACAATTCCGGTGTCCATTGAAATAATTCCAGCGCTTTGCAAATCTTTCGTATGGAACATATTTGCTCCAAATGGTGTTGGTATCCCTTAAGAGTGTCATCCTATGGTTTGTGAATAATGCAGACATGATCGAGACCCTTCTCTGATCAATAATCAACATCGAGACCTGGAGATCCATACTGACTCCCACATATTCAACGATGACTCTTGTCATCGTGAGAATCTTTAACGCTACTAACTAAATCCCTTTGTCTTGCGATATATTACATGTCTGACATTCAATCATTGGTATCTCCATACCTAGTTTTATATCATTATCGACATGCACTCTTTTCTCATTCCCATGATATAGCATTCTAGTGATCACATCACTTGTTTGCAAGCTATCTTAATGTGATATCACCGAGAGGGCCTAGAGTATATCTATCTATCATCATGATGGAAAAATCCCACTCTTGATCCATGAGCCTCTACACAACACCTTCATAGAACTGAACCCATCTTTATAGTCACCCTTTCACGGTGTGACGTTTGATGTTATCAAGATAGTCTTCTAGTGTTAGTGATTGACATGATATCATGGTCTAAGGACTAGGATTACTTCATATGATGTTATAGCAATATAAACACAATGACGTTGATCATAATGCTATACTTGGGATGAATGTTCATCACATCATTCCATCAATGTTGGGACCTCATTATTAACAACATCCAATGTCCATGATCAGGAAACATTGATCATCTTATTAATCAACGAGCTAGTTTATAAGAGAGGCATAACTAGGAAGTTTCTATTTGTTTATTAAGCACACATGTATTAACGTTTCCAATCAAAATAATTATAACATGCAAAATAAACATCTATCATATAGTTGGAATACATATAATAACAACTTTATTATTTCCTCTCAGGGCATATTCCCTTCAGTCTCCCACTCGCACTACAGACAATAACCTAGTTACATAGTGATAAATCTAACACCCATGGAGTTTTGGTGTTGATTATGTTTTTCCCTTGGGAGAACTTTAGTCAACAGATCTGCTACATTGAGATCCATGTGTACTTTACAAATCTTTATATCTCCATCCTTGACATGCTCAGGGATGGAGTGGAACCGGCGCTTAATATGCTTGGAATTCTTGTGAGACCTTGGTTCCTTGGTGTTGGCTATGGCTCCATTGTTGTCACAATAGATCACCATTGGGTCCAACGCACTAGGAACCACACCTAGTTCAGTTATGAACTCCTTCATCCAAACCGCTTCCTGCGCTGCTTCCGAAGCAGCAATATATTCCACCTTCATTATTGATCTTGTCACCACAGGTTGTTTGGAGCTCCTACAACTAACTGCTGCTCCGTTCATGAGAAATACGTATCCGGATTGAGACTTAGAGTCACCCAGATCGGTGTCAAAGCTAGCATCGAGATAACAATTAGCGACCAACTCTTCTTCACATTCGTATACAAGAAACATTTCCTTAGTTCTTCTTAAGTATTTAAGGATATTCTTGACCGCTATCCAGTGTTCTGTACTTGGATCAGATTGGTACCTACTAGTCAAACTAATAACATGTGCCACATCCGGTCTTGTATATAGCATGGTGTATATTATAGATCCTATGGTAGAAGCATAGGGGATCTTATCCATTATCTCTCTTTCTTCCGCCGTAGCCGGACTTTGAGTCTCACTCAATGTCTTCCCTTGCAACATAGGTAAGAACCCCTTCTTACTTTCGTCCATTTTAAACTTCTTTAAAATATTATCAAGGTATGTACTTTGTGATAGCCTAATTAGGCGCCTTGGTCTATCTCTATAGATCTTAATGCCTAATATATATATGATGCTTCACCAAGGTCCTTCATAAAAAAATTGTTGTTTAGATAACTTTTAACACTGTTTAAAAGATCTATATCATTTCCAATCACTAATATGTCATCCACATATAATATCAGAAATGCCACATTGCTCCTACTCACTTTCTTGTAAATACAAGCCTCTCCATAAGTTTGGACAAATCCAAACTCTTTGATCACCTCATCAAAGCGGAGATTCCAACTCTGGGATGCTTGCTTCAGTCCATAGATGGATCGTTGAAGTTTGCATACCTTGTCAGCATCCTTAGGATCGAAAAAACCTTTGGTTGTATCATATACAACTCTTATTCAATATTACCATTGAGGAATGCAGTTTTGGCATCCATCTACCATATCTCGTAATCGAAATATGCAGCAATTGCTAATATAATCCTAATTGACTTTAGAATCGCTATGGAGAGAATGTCTCATCGTAGTAAACTCCTTGAATTTGTCGAAACCCCTTTGCGACAAGTCGAGCTTTATAGATGGTCACATTACCAACAACATCAGTTTTTTTGAAAATCCATTTATTCTCAATGGCCTTTCGGTCGTGAGGTAAGTCCAGCAAGGTCCAAAGCTGGTTTTTGTACATGGATCCCATCTCAGATTTCATGGCTTCTAGCCATTTGTTGGAATCCGGGCTCATCATCGCTTCTTCATACGTTGCAGGGTCATCTATTTCATCAAACATGAAATTCATAATAGGATTTCCGTACAGTTCAGGAGCTACACGTGTCATGCTTGACCTGCGAGGTTCGGTAGTGTCCTCTTTCAGAGTTTCATGATCATTATCATTAGTTCCCTCTTCATTCGGTGAAGTTAACTCCGAAAAAATTTCATGCACTGTGACACTTGCCGTTTCATGAAGAGAAGGTTCAATAACCTCTTCGAGTTCTACCTTCCGACTACACACACCTTTCATGAGAAACTCTTTCTCTAGAAAGGATTCATTCTTGGCAACGAAAACCTTGCCCTCGGATCTGTGATAGAAGGAATACCAAATTGTTTCTTTAGGGTATCCTATGAAGACACATTTTTCCGCTTTGGATTCGAGTTTATCAGGCTAAAGTTTCTTCACATAAACATCGCATCCCCAAACTTTAAGAAATGACAGCTTAGGCTTGTTTCCAAACCACAATTCATACAATGTCTTTTCAACGGATTTAGATGGTGCCCGATTTAAAGTGAATGCAGCGGTTTCTAGTGCATAACCCCAAAATGACAGTAGCAAGTCATTCCGAGACATCATAGATCGAACCATATCCAATAAAGTATGATTACGATGTTTCGACACACCATTACGCTGTGGTGTTCCGGCAAGTGCGAGTTGTGAAACTATTCCATACTCTCTCATATGTGTGCTAAACTCGTAACTTAGATACTCACCTCCACGGTCAGACCGCAGAAATTTGATCTTTCTATTACGATGATTTTCCACTTCACTCTGAAATTCCTTGAACTTTTCAAAGGTTTTAGACTTTTGTTTCATCAAATAGATATACCCGTATCAACTCAAATCATACGTGAAAGTAAAAAAATAATGATATCCACCTCGCGCCGACACACTCATTGGACCACATACATCTGCATGTATGATTTCCAATAAATCTACCGCTCGCTCCATTGTACCGGAGAACGGGGTTCTAGCCATCTTGCCCATAAGGCATGGCTCACATGTATCAAATGATTCAAAATCAAGTGATTCCAAAAGTCCATCAGAATGGAGTTTTTCATGCGTTTTACGCCAATATTATTATCAAGTTTAATCATTTTAGCATCAACATTATGAATATGTGTATCACTACCATCGAGATTCAACAGAAATAAACCATTCATCACAGGTGTGTGACCATAAAAGATATTATCCATATAAATCGAACAACCATTGTTTTCAGATTTAAACGAATAACCGCTTCATAATAAACACGATCTGGATACAATGTTCATGCTTAGCGCAGGCACCAAATAACAATTATTTAGATTTATCACTAATCCCGACGGCATATGGAGAGGCAGCGTTTCGACGGTGATCACATCAACTCTTGATCCATTGCCGACATGCATCGTGACCTCATCCCTTGCTAGTTGTCGCTTGTTCCCTAGCCCCTGATTCGAGTTACATATGTTAGCAACTGAACCAGTATCAAATACCCAGGTGCTACTTCGAGTACTAGTCAAGTACACATCAATAACATGTATATCACATATACCTTTTTTTGCCTTTCCGGCCTTCTTGTCCGCCAAATACTTGGGGAAGTTGTGCTTCCAATGGCCAGTCCCCTTGCAATAATAGCACTCAGTATCCGACTTAGGGCCAGCTCGGGATTTCTTTTCAGACGGAGCAACAGATTTTCCGCCCTTCTTTCCCTTCTGTTTACCCTTCTTGTCCTTGTTGAAACCAGTGGTCTTATTGATCATCAACACTTGATGTTCTTTCTCGATCTCCACTTCTGCAGTCTTAAGCATTGACAAAAGCTTGAGGAGAGACTTCTTCATGCCCTGCATATTATAGTTCATCACGAAGCTTTTGTAGCTAGGTGGCAAACATTGGAGAACACGATGTATGCCTAAGTCAATGGGAATCATTATTGCCAAAGACACAAGCTTATCGGCGTACCCAGACATTTTGAGTACGTGCTCACTAATGGAGCTATTATCTTCCATCATGAAGCTAAAGAAATTTTTAGAAGCGGCATAACTCTCTACGGCAGCATGGGTATCAAAAATCATTTCCAATTCACCCATGGTATCAAAGGCATTGTCATTCTCAAAACGCTTTCAGAGTTCCGGCTCTAGCCCATACAGTATGCTGCAATAAACTAAGTTGTGGTCCTCCTGACGAGTCCAAAAGATATTCTTTTCCTTGTCAGGGGCATCGGGAGATGGTGGGGGGCCTAGTGGCGCTTCTAGAACATATTGCTTTTGTGCAGCAGTGAGGAGAATCCTCAAATTCATGGCCCAGTTGGTAAAGTTGCTACCATTTGTCGCAAGTTTCTCTTTCTCCATGAACACATTGAAATTAAAAGCAGGTGGTGCCATCTACAACAGAATTTAGACTAAGTTTATGATTGATCGAGTTCAACTAAACAAATTATGAATGAACTCCCACTCAAAAACAACATCCCTCATGTCTTTTTGGTGATTACATAAACCAAATCCACTACACCAAGTCCGATCATCACGTGAGTCGGTGTAGCCTCAAAGGCGAGCATCTATATGGGCATCATATCAACTATATGACTCAAGCTTAACCTTTTGGTCTGTGTTCCGAGGCCATGTTTGTACATGTTAGGTTCGCCAAGTAAGAACCTTAGTACTCGCGTGTGTAAAACTGCCATACACCCGTTGTATGAAAGTGTAGAGTCAAAAACACCCGATCATCACATGATGTCTTGAAACAACGATCCATAAAATAGTGTATACTTAAGTGAGAACACATTTTATCTTGATATCTAAATGAGGAATCATCTTATAATGTTAATAAAGTGCAAACAAGCAATATAAGATGCAAACATCATATGCATAAAGTGAATGATATGGTTCTTGCACTTTGATCACTATCATGTGCATCGTGGTATGATTTTTATCATTCCTTTGTGTATAAGGCCAAGGTCTATGGAACTTACACGTTGGGTATGTTATAAGAGTATCAACCATACTTCAACTTACAACATTTCCATATCATGACACCAGCCCAGCAACAATCTAAACTAGATGCTTCTAATTTATCAATTGCATGGTTTTACATGGCTTAGGGCTTTCGAAGATAGAACCGGTCTTACCTACGAACATGAAACCACAACGATGATAACCAAATTATTAGCAACTCGTTGCAAATCAGATATTGACTATAGTAGGAGAGACAGACGCCCGCTAGCCACTTATGCAAAACTAGTTGCATGTCAAGCGTGGAACTGGTCTCATGTGCAAGGACATGTAAAGTTAGTACGGGCCGCTTCATCCCACTATGCCACCAATATCCAAAATACATATAAGAAGCAATAACATGATCATCATCGCCCACATAATCATATGTGTACTACCCGTGCAAATCATCTACGTGTAGATCAGGCTCTGATACCACTGTTGGGTTCGCAACATAGAAAACAAAAAATTCCTATGATGGGAACTACTAAGCACCAAGATCTATCTACTAGATACAAGCTACGGGTAGATATACATCCATAGAGAACATACCCTTGTAGACCGACAAAGTGTAACGAGGTTGAACTTGTGGATAATATAGTCGAACGCTTGCCGATCTCACAATCGAGAAGAAGTCCAGTGACGCAACTCAACAGCGCATCCGTGATCGCACACATGTTCAGGCAACCGAAAAACCTCCACCTCCTCGCTCCAGTGATGCAGTGGAACCAGCAACTCCTTCCAGACGAAATGCCATCGGGTACATGTATATCGCTAATCTGAGACCATGGGGGAATAATTCTAGAGGGGGAGAGAGATCTTTCACGAGGAGGTGTACTTTGAGAGGGAGGAGAGGGGGCCTTTTATAGGGAGAGGGGGGCATCCCTCTCCCATGGTCGACGCCAAGGGGAGGTGCCCCCACCTCTTCCTTCATTCATGTGGTGAAGCTCCACTCACATAAATTTTGGCTCCACTCAAATTCCCACTTACATGCATTAAATTAGCACCAAATTTAATGCAACTCTCATTCAATAAAACTCTTTTATATATTTTATTCAGAATTTTGTTAATTACTTTAATTAACAAATATTCACATAAACCCCCTGCAATATTTCAATATCACATGCAGAACCAATTTCACCCGAAACATTTTCGGCGTCCATTGAAATAATTCCAGTGCTTTGTAAATCTTTCGTCTGGAACATATTTGCTTCAGATGGTGTTGGTATCCCTTAAGTGTGTCACCCTACGGTTCGTGAATAATGCAAACATGATCGAGACCCTTCTATGATCAATAATCAGGAGCGAGACCTGGAGATCCAACGGTGACTCTTGTGATCGTGAGAATCTTTAACGCTAGTAACTAAATCTCTTTGTCTCACGATATATTACATGTCCGAGATTCGATCATTGGTATCTCCATACCTAATTTTATCTTGTTACTGACATGCACTCTTTTCTTGTTCCCGTGATATAATATTCTAGTGATCACATCACTTGCTTGCAAACTATCTTAATGTGATATCACCGAGAGGGCCCAGAGTATAACTATCCGTCATCTTGATCCATGAGCTTCTACATAACAACTTAGTAGCACTGAACCCACCTTTATAGTCACCCTTTCATGGTGTGACATTTGATGTTATCAAGATACTCTTCCATTGTTAGTGATTGACATGATCTCATTCTAAGGACTAGGATTACTTCGTATGATGTTATAGCAATATGAACATAATGACTTTGATCATAATGCTATATTTTGGATGAATATTCATCATATCATTCCATCAATGTTGTGACCTCGTTATTAACAACATCCTATGTCCATGATCAGGAAACCTTAATCATCTTGTTAATCAACGAGCTAGTTTATAAGAGAGGCATAACTAGAAACTTTCTATTTGTTTATTAAGCACACATGTATTAAAATTTCTAATCAATACAATTATAGCATGCAAAATAAACATTTATCATATACTTGGAATACATATAATAACAAATTTATTATTGCCTCTCGGGACATATTCCATTCAGAGTGATCTAGAGAGACGGCCAACAATTTTCGTCGTCTCATGTTCAATTTAGAGGTGGTTTCCTTATAGACCGGCTGAGGGGGACTCGTACTAGAGATAGTGCAGATTAACAACCGTGTGAGGTTATAGTTAAAGGCGGTCAAAAAATTACGACCGCCTGAGGTTGATGAACACAACCGGTGGTTTGTTTTTGGGGTAAACCCGCTCTAGGCACAGTCTCTAAGTAACGAGTTTGTACTAGTGTACGTAGATATATACTTCCTCCGTCCAGAAATAACTAACTTGAGTTTGTCTAGATACAAATATATCTATATACTAAAACATGGCTAGATACATTTAAATTTAGATAAAGCTAATTCAGTTGTTTTTGGACGAAGGGAGTATCAGGCAAGCTGGGATACACTATTCCCACCATTCCCGATAGAGATCCAGTAGCTGAGGATGAGCTGGGGATTTCGCCGTCCTCGGTGGCATTTTCAGAGCAACCCTAGATGACACCGTAAAATAATGACTCTTAAAGCGTGTATACAGACCACCTAAAACTGCTTTTACGGGCTAAAAATAGTCTGAAAAGAATAGACACGACAAAACTGACTCGTAAAGGCACAAGGCAACTTCAACGCCCGCCGCTGCTCGAGCCCATCCCCCAGGCCGCGCTGCTGTCGTCGCCTCCTAGTCGACTGCCGCCACTCGCGCAAATCCCCCACGCCGTCAGCGGCGGAGGCAAGATTGTAGCTTAGAGGGGGCCAAACTTGATAATTTTCAATTAGGAGGGGGGGCAACTCATCTAATTTCTCTAAAAAATCTGTCTAATCTAGCCTTAAGCAAGAATTTCCTTCATGTTGCACAATGCCATAGGAGGACAGGCCCCTGCTGGTCCCCTAGCTCCGCCACTGCGCGCCGCGCTTCTTCTCGCCACTGCTTGGCCGCTTGCGCCTGCTGCCCCGCGCCTCAGGGGGCAACTCCTCGAGCGCTCCCCTCCAGCCACGACTACGCCCTCCACGGTTGCTACTCCGTCGGTGGTCCTGCAGTGGCCGCAGCTCTACATGGTTGAATTATGGCCGGAATCGGTTGGATTCGACGGAGGTCTAGCAGCGGAAGCACGGTTCCGAGATGAAACTTCTCTGTCGCCAAATGCAGCGTGGCTTTACCGGCACCCTCGGTTCGGCCGCGGAACCTGGACATATGAAGGTCTGGGGTGCGAATTCTCGGTCCAGAAAAGTTTTCAAGCCGGGCCCGTTTTACGCATCTGTTCAAGTATGTTTTTATTTTGGCTCAAAACCTAAAACGAGCAGTTATTTGTGAGATCGAGATGGTTTGCTAGAGTTGCTCTTAGAAGAGATTCTTGCTGGCTTTCCATGCAGCTGAGTGTGCCACGAGATACTATCGCCAATCGAGGGCAAAAAAACAGCATCAGCAGCTGCAGCCGGGATACGATACGATTCCACTTCACAAAATCACTTTTCTTTTGTGCTCTTTGCTGATTCGGGCAAGAAAAACGGCTCCGGGGTCCGTGTCCGTGTCCGTGTCCGTGATCCCGCTCACGTCTATGTACTACTACCTCCGTCCTAACGTTTAAGGCATATAATTTTTTTCAAAAGTCAAACCAACTAAAGTTTGACCAAGTTTTTAGAAAAAAGTATTAATATTTACACTACGTAATACATACCCTTGCATACATCATGAAACATATTTTCACATGGTATCTATATAATATAATACTTTTTTATAGTTTTTTTTAAAAGTTTAATCAAACTTTACATGACTTGACCTTTCAAAAAAATTATATACCTTAAACCTTAGACGGAGTGAGTACTTGATATTTTTCTGAGGATCCTCAGACTCACACACGGCCGCCGCGCGACTTGCAGGGATCCTCATCGGTCCACGAACGTATCCACGCCTTCAGTTTGTAGAGTGGTGGCATAGGCAGAAAAAGAATGTGTTCACGCCTTCCAAGACCGGTAAGGGCAGTAGCTTTCGCGTTGTCTGTCAGTTGCCTTTGTAGGTCTTGCTGTTCGAGGCATGGTACAGCTAGTTGCAACTAGCTTTTGCAAAGGCCCTCCGGTCCAAAGTGGTGCTCACACTGACACGCCCGATTAATTTGTTCGCGCAACTGTCTGCGTGCTCGACCAGGCGGTCGTCTCCAAACACTACTTTCACATCACCGAGTATCTATTCGTTGATAGATACAGCAGCCAGGAGTACTAGCAGGGAAAAAAATACTCCCTCCGGTTCATATTATTATTCTCAACTTTATCTAGATTTGGATATATCTAGTTAAGTATTTACACTAGATGTATTCGTATATAGACAAAGTTGAGAACAATAATATGGACCGGAGAAAGTATTACATTTACACTAGATGTATTCGTATATAGACAAAGTTGAGAACAATAATATGGACCGGAGGGAGTATTACATTTACAGTTTTTTTAATGGTCACTAAGGGGAGAGTCCTCACCTGAATTTTATGCTGCTTCTAAGCTTCGGTGGTCTTGGCTAGAATGGAAAGACTCCAAAAATATCTGGAATGTGATGTGCAATCCTTGCAATGAAGCGGATATGGATATTTTCTGTGCCTCTACTTCCATCACGGTGGCAAATGGCCGGAAGACACCATTTTGGTATGCGCCTTGGTTAAGTGGGAGAAAGAGGGGGGGGGGAGGGGGGATTACAGGGTAGCATCATCCCGTGTCTCTCAAGCATTTCAACCATTCATCAGCGTCAGTGTGAGCCTTGGCTTGAATTTGTGACGACTCCTAGGCTTCGGTGGCCTTGGCTTGAATGGAAAGGCTCCTAAAATATTTGGAATGGGATGGGAAATCCTTGAAATGAAGGGGATATGGACATTTTCTATGCCTCTACTTCCATCACGATGGGCAATGGCCGGAAGACACCGTTTTGGTATGCCCCTTGGATAAGCGGGCGAAAGCCTATTGACATTGTTCCCCTTATTTTTGCGGCTTCTAAAAGGAAGAATTGGTGCGTCTCCCAAGCTATGTGTCAGGGGGCTTGGGTCGGTAAAGTGGAGTTGGATCAAAAATAATAATCTTTGAACCACCTATCACAATTTGTGGAGCTTTGGGGTCTCCCCAACCAAACCCATCTTGTGGAAGGGGTTGATGATGATATTTCTTGGAAGTTAACGGCCAATGGGGAGTACTCGGCTAAGTCCACATATGAAGTACAATATTTTGGATCCATCTCTTCTAGCATGTACAAGACGGTTTAGAATGCTTAGGCTCCACCAAAGGTTAAATTCTTTGTCTGGCATGCAAATCAAAATAGAATTTAAACAGCGGATAGATTGGAAAAAAGAGGTTGGCAAAATTGTTGGTTATGCCCGCTATGCAGGCAAAGTATGGAGACATCTGCCCACCTCTTCATCAATTGTAGATACACTATTCAGCTTTGGACATCTGTCAAGGATTGGTTGGAAATTATCAATATTCATCCACGGCGATGGCAAGGGACGGACCTCTCAATCAAATTGGAATATGATGGCGGAAAGACCGATCCCAGACCGGAAAGCTTTGGCCTCGCTTACCTTGCTTACTTCTTGGGAAATTTGGAACGAACGCAATGTACGGGTTTTTCACAACAAGCACACACCTCCTTTTGTTGTTTTAGATAAGATTAAGAAGATGATCGCTTGTGGGCCCTCGCGAGTGCTAAGCGTTTGGGTGATGATACCGGGAGAGTAGGATTCGTAATATTGTTTCATTTTCGTACTTGTCGAACTCCTTCTTAATTAATAGATTGGAGGTTGCCCCTGTTTCGGAAAAAATCATCAGCGTCATGCTCGCATCTCTATCGGAAACCACATTTACAATTGTTCGAGTTCAAAGGATTGATCAACCCAACACTGAGGACAAGAGACAAAGAGTACCAAGTTAACAATAGGCAAGTCGGTCTAGAGTAAAATGGAGGAATCTTGGGCTCTCTCGGCCTCTCTCGTGTCGCTCCTCCAGGCGACTGAGAGGGGCAAACCCTAGCCGCTGCCACCATCCTCCCTCCCCACCTCACCCCTCCTCATCGCCCCCAGAGGTGCTATCGGTCGAATGCCGTGGCGCCGGTGAAGGGGGCGGCGAGGATATGGCCCTTGGCTGCGGCCGCTGGTTCTTGGCATGACCACATAGTAGGTAGTCACCATGTTGGGCTGGCCAGGGCTGAGGCTACTGGCTGGCTGCGCTTTCCGTCCCTGACGCGCCATCCCTTCGCCAACGACCCCGATGGCCGCTCCTCCATTCGTGGTGGCGGGTGGCTCTTGGGATCTGGCGACTTGGCGACGACATCCTTCGGTGCTGGAGGTGTGGTTGGTGGTGCTCTCCGCACGGTCCTCGGACGCCGGAGCGGCGACTTTGGATGGTGGCAACGATGTCGTCTTCCTTGCGTCGAGCGGTGACTGGGAGTGCTAGCCCGCATCCCTGGCCGTGTGGGCGGCAGGGTGGCGGCGAGCATTGGTGCGGCGTGCGGGGTTTTCCGTCGACCCCCGATGCCTGATCTAGGGAGATCTCCATCTCTGACCGGTGAAACTCTGGCCCTCTAGTGTGATCTGCGATTTTGTTGGCTGTATGGTGGTGGGGTTTTCGGGACCGGGGGAAGCCCTTGGCCAGTGGTGGCCACGATGTCGTCGATGCCCCTGGTGCCGGTTCCCTCCTTGGAGGCTTCGTTGAGGTTCCCCTTCCCCCACCCACCCACCTTCCCTGGGTGAAAACCCTATCTCTTGAGTGGGCGGTGGCGGTGGCGGTGGCTCTTGAAGGCACTTTCTGGGGTGGTTGGCGAGTTTCTGGCTGTTGGTGATGTTTCTTGGTGATGCTTCTTGTGTGGCAACACGCCTGGTTTTGGAGATTGATGGGCAAGCTCCTATCCGGTGGTTGTTGTTGTTCTTTGTGTACCGGTCTTCTTGTTGAGCCTGCATTATGCAGCTTGTGTGTTCTCGGTTATGCTCCCTCGGGTTGGCATTGGCCGTGGTGAGATATCTGGCGCGGCAGCAGGCCTTGGTCTCTTCTATGAACATTGGTTCGATTTTGCTCTTGCTCTGGAGTGTTCCTGGGGGAACCTCTCTGATTGCCGATGGTGCGGCGCCCTTCGATCCTGGGTGGGAGGGATGGGTCCCTCTTCGAAGTCAGAGACCGCGAGCTGGTCTCCATGTGTTCGTCTGGAAGCGATGCAAGCAGTCCTTCCGTTGTTGATGCCTCCCACTTCCCCCGCTCCTCTTGGTGGCGACATTCTGGAAGACGATGGTCCTGGCGTCTAAACTCTGAAGGGAAGCTTTCTTTTTTATCCTTTGTTTAATTTTTCGATGTGTGTCCTGTTAGCTGTGTATGCGTTGTAAGGACTCTGTATCAGCCGGTTTCGTGCCTTTTTTAATCCTAAAGTTGGGCTAAGACCTTAAGTTTAAAACAAGAGTGAATTTCACTTTTTACCCCCTACTAGTTATGCATTTGTGACACTAATTACCCCCTTGAGTGAAAAAATGTCTAGATTACCCCTTTAGAAGTTTTGAACCCTCATTTTTTGATATGTGTCTATTGGGCAAGGTGTAAGATGTTGACCGGAGTTTAAATGTGTCATTAAAAATATGGATACAAAAAGTATGAACATGATCGTGGATCATGCTCTCCAACATTTACACATTTTACCGAGTCACCTCGGCGTAACATGCTAGCTCTATGTAACAAAAACAAGCAACGTGCTAAATTGTGATAAAAAAAGTATGTTCTAAGCCTCTTAAATGAGACATTTTAGTTTTAGTTCCACTAAATAGGGTAATTACTGTCACAAATGCACAACTAGAAGGTAGAAAGTGGAATTGACTCTTAAAACAATAGGCAAGTCTTTACCGGTCTCATATCTCTACAAATGACAAGCCTGGACGTGCCTGCCGACATACCACTCCAAGGCCAAGGGACCAACCTGTCAAAGATCCTCCCCTATCCGTCTCGCCGTCTGCGTGCTATCAGGACCAGGCACGCCAACCAACGCCCAGAAGACGATCTTTTCACGGGCGTGTAGTACTAGCAGCCGTAGCACTGATCATCAAATGGGGATCAAGCAAAGAGATTTGGGTGTCTCGGAACCTGCGTGCAACGTGCGCGCACAGCAATGCCCATTTGCATTATTCCTGTATATGTCAGTCAGTCCCGTCTCCCATGTGAGCAAGATGCCATGCGCATAATAGTGGACTTCACTGATTAGTAGTCACGCCCAATTATGCTGCTTGATTAGTTTATGATTGGTCCTGATTTCTTGTTTAACCTTTGACTCAACGCAGCACACCTGACTGGTGTGAAGAAACACAAAAGGACTGGTCAATGCAGGTTTACATCCAGATACTGAGAGAGATACACCAACGCGGGGTGGTTGGGCTCGAGCTTTTCTACGGGACCGGTGAGAAGTTTCTGCGCCAGAATCCGCTCTGATATGTACGTGGCTGACGCGAGTGGGGCAGCGACAGTGTGAGATACTACCGGGTTGAGAACGTGTCTGGATTTTGCAAATGGCGACGACGGTGACCCTTTCTACCAAAAGATATTCTTGGAGACGAAAAGAAGAAAATGGGAAAACTTTACTGATCGGCTCATGACACCACGATATGGGATTTTCCGCTGATATCTTATGGGATCTCCTAGCTGGTCAATCACGGAGCGGATATCACACCCTTTTTCTTTGACTATTTTGTTGAAAGCATTTGATTTTTTTTTTGTCGATCATGCACCTAAATTTAGTATTATTTCACGAGTCATATTTCCCAAGCATATTTAATTATGTTGAACGTATGCAACCATAGTAAATTCACATCATTTTACATTCCTAGTGTGTGATCTTCCCATGGTTACAGACTAAGTCAACTTAATGTGTTGAATCCAACTTAACTTCTACGGAATGTTTCCCTACAGACATATCAGTAAAATATCATGTCAATATAGCTACATAGTCATATGCACAAATCTACTATTAACATATATTTTTTTAGGGTTGTGGGCTTTTTATATCGTTAACATAAATTTATAAAAACCATAGTTTGTGCAGTTTTAAGAACATAATTCATGAAAAGAACTTTTGTTATAACTACGGTTTATAATTTAGTTTAGCAAAAAATAATTTGAACATATACATCACAACAACATAACAATAATAAATAATTACAGCTAACAGTTAGCAACATTGCTATGTTCTTAACTATACCAAAATAGAAACTTTAGATGTTAATATAGTAGCATGTGCAAAAAACTTAAAAGTATAAAAGTTTAGTATAAATTATATTTAATCTAGTTTGTCATTTAATCAGTTTAATGAAAATTATATTCTTCTGATATTATAAAAATTATAAAATTATAAAAACAGAAAAAAAAGTAATACAAATTGTAAATGCTCGATCTTCTCATTGTGTAAAAGTTCGGTGTTCTCCAATTCAGCTATACGGATTCTAATCTTCAATGCTTTTTTGGCCTTGTGTAGACGGAATAGAGAATGGATTAATTGATCAATACAAATATTTGGCTTATTTCCGAAAAGGCCGTATGGTGGGCTGACACATGCTCGGCGACGTCACCGGGTCTTGATCTTCTACACCCTCCGTCCCAACTGAGTTGGTGTGTAAACTCAAGATAAAAAAACTCAATGTTTTCAAAGGTTAACCAATAATATAAACCAAAATATAAAAATATGTAATACCAAATTAGTTATCTTTTTATTCATTATAAGATAAAGTTTTAGAACATACTTATTTAATATTACTAGTTATCAACCCGTGCACCTGCAGGTAGTTTTAGATTTTCTTTTATCTATATTATGGAGGTATATATTTTGACCATGAAACTATGTTCACTTTATCCAAGGTCTTAGTCCAATTGTTTTCCCTGCTTGGCACGAACTTCTTCAATAGTCTCATTGTCACTATGATCGTTGATCTCGTCTCCGTCTTCATGAATATGATGGATGAGAAACATGCGGTAAAAGAGCATCCAAAAATACTACATTGGATGAATGCTGTGGTAGAAAAGTTTTAGATTTATAAAATTCTAAGTTGTCAGTTTTTATGGATTGTCTGAACTTTCGTAGAGTTTCTTTCCACGCTGTGATCGTAGTTCTTTCACAGAACAGTGAGTAACATGTCACGTTATTACACTCCCGAAAGGTGCGCTACTTTGCCCATAAACATCCTAGGCCTTATTACTCATTTCATATTTTCTTAGATATTGGGTCTTAATACCAACTTCCATAGAGTCATGCCGAGCCCCCTCCACGATCCCGCTGCCCACCCATTGTAACGAATTTTTGTCAAGAGACCTACGTTCAATTACCATCCCTTCTAATATACAAATAGATGATACAAATAGATGTTTTAAATTTGTTTAAATTTGTATTAATTGATCAATACAAATAGATGTTTTAAATTTGTTTAAATTTGAATGTATGTAGACACTATTTAGATACCAGATACAACAAAATTTAGACAAACTTAAGATATCTATTTCGAGACCGACGGAGTAGGTTAAATCGTACTTACAAATTGAATGACGTAGATAGGAAAGTTTTGTAAGGATTCGAAGTCCTCCAAAACTGCCATAGAATTCCTTCGTATGGAGCCATAGCAAAATAGGGCTAACCTAACCATAGAATTCCTTCGTATATATGCTAGTAGAAAAATGCATGTCGTATACTGCCCGTCTCATCCTAAATGTCTGTTGTAGTATCAAAGACCGTGCGATCCATGGGGTTCGAGTAGGGAGGAAGGTTTTCTGCAGCCTGTAGTACTACATCGGTGGCATTGAATCCCGTAAACGGACGCACGGCCTGACGCAGCCGATTTCGTGGTCGAACTTTTCCCGGTACAGGTACAGCAGCAACCAAACGGGGCAGTGTACCACACACTCGATTACGTACGCACAGTAGGAGTAGGAGACTAGGAGTAGTACGATCCACCAGTATCCCCGGCCCGGCCGTATCCCCCTCGAATTCACTCCACCAGATCGACCGACTGATCGAAATCATCCCCGATCCGCACCGGAAATCTGGAGGCGGCGACGTCCCAGAGAGAGAGAGATTTCATTCGTTCATTCATTCATTCATTCGGGACGGATGATTCGGCGACGCGTGGATGGATCGGTTGGAAGATGCGATGCGATACGGTACGGCACCGGTCGCTGGCAACAGCGAGCTAGCGGCCACATCAATGCGCCGGACCCGTACGGCGGCTTGGCAGTGATCCGAGCGGATATCAGCGGTCGATCAAGTCGGGAGATATGGGGATCGAGAGTCCGGCTCTGAATGGGATTCGGAGATCCTGCCATGCAATGCAAGGCAGTGTTCCCGATTGACTGATCGTGTACGTTCGGAGCAAGAAAGGGGGGCGATCGCGTGTGAGATTGCCACAGCTGTACGTGTACAGCTAGCACGGCGTAGGAAGACAATGAGGAGGATCCTGTCCTGTGGAGAGGGCCAACTGTCGTGCAATGTAAGGAAACCTCGATAAGAGTCACGAAAAGAGGAGAGAGAAGATACGGGCGGGGCCGGGGCGCGTGACAGTGCCTGGCGGGTGACGACCGGCGAAAGCGACCGCGCGCGGCAGGAAAATCCCGCGGGAGATCGCCTGACCCGCGGGCCCCGCGAATCCGCTCCCCGGATCGGTGGGCCCCGCCAGATAGCGGTGGGGTTTTGTTCGCTCGATCCGCGAGCCTAGGATCCCTTTCGAGATCTCGCAGGATTTGGCCCGCATTAATTCTCCCTCCCCTTCTCCTTTCCTTTCTCCCCTCCTCATCCCTGCTCTCGTATCCGCGGCGCCTGCCTGCCCTCTGCCTGTATATATACGCCCGCGCGCCGCGGCCAGACACCAGACCAAACCGCAAACCGCATCGAGAGACAAGTCAAGAAGGAAGAGTTCATCCGTCCTGCCCTGCGAGATACTACTACTGCTCCGGCGAGAGAGAGGAGAAGGGATTACTACGGCTAGTCAGATCGATTCGATGGCTGCGGCTGCTCCGACCCCGGCTCCGGCGGCCATGACCCTGCCTCTGGCGCAGAAGGTCTCCTCGCCCAAGGCCGGCGACCGGAAGGTGGTGCCGGTGATGGTGGCCGACGAGGCCACCGTCCAGGTGCAGGAGATGCACGTGCTGGCCGTCGACGACAGCGTTGTCGACCGCGCCGTCATCGCCAAGATCCTCCGCAGCTCCAAGTACAGAGGTAAATTCCTTTTCCCCCGCGTTCTGTTCTCGGCGAAATAATCTCGGCGGCGATTCTTTCTTTCCTGATTCAATTTGCTAACCATGTTTCCTCTATGCAGTTACCACCGTGGAATCCGCGACGCGCGCGCTGGAGCTGCTAGGCCTGGGGCTCATCACCAACGTGAACATGATCATCACCGACTACTGGATGCCCGGGATGACCGGCTACGAGCTGCTCAAGCGCGTCAAGGAGTCGTCGGAGCTCCGGGAGATCCCCGTGGTCATCATGTCCTCGGAGAACGTGCCCACCCGGATCTCCCGCTGCATGGAGGAGGGCGCCGAGGACTTCCTGCTCAAGCCCGTCAGGCCCTCGGACGTCTCGCGCCTCTGCAGCCGCATGATCCGGTGATCGATTCAAGCAGGAGGATTAATTCTTAGGAGGACCTTTATTTTTTGTTTTTTTTTGTTTGTGTTCTTTCCGTGGACATAGATCTGCCGCCGCCGCATCGGACGACAAGGTTAACTTTTGGGGTCCTAGGAGATGATGATTAGGATTTATTTAGGAGGATGTTTTTAGGATGAAGGATCGATCAAGCATTCGCCTGTTCCTTCCCTGCAAATGGTTCCCCAGAAAATGAAAAAAAAAACAGAGAATTCATCAGCCAAAACAGAGGAGTTCCTTCTGAATGTCTTTTCTTCAGAAAAATTTCCTCTCTTAGCAGTTACTACATGTTCAAATGGCATCAGACCAACCTTCTCATGATCTGGGTGAGTTTGACATCGATCCAGGCTCCTAGATTATTCATACTACTCTGTTGTTCTCCACATGGTTGGTTCATCACGCCTGGCCTGTCCGCCCCTAACAATCATCGTATTTTGTCTGCCATGCGACCCTATCCATCCTCAATTTCCCATGATTGTTCCGCTCATGTCGACGACCTCCCCACCCCATTTTCTAAGCACATTCACGATCTTATTCGTACGTGCGTATCCCATGAGCGTACATATACAAGGCGCGCCCGGTTGTCTTAGGTGAGCTGTAGTTATACGCTCTCCCGTAAACAAAGGAAAAGTCCAAGGCGGAGGAGCGTGTATGATAATAATGTACTACTGTGGAAGGATCTCCGGGGAGATCTGCTTACCTGGTGCCCGATTCTCTCCAGAAGGCGACCCTGCTCCTGCGCTGTACGTGTGTGGGCCCCTGCCACGACGTGGTTGCGATGTTTCCAACTGAAATTCATTGGAGTTGGAGGGGAAAAGACAGGGAGATCAGGGCCGAGATTCGTTTCGTTTCGTTTCGCTGGGATTGGCACTGCTGCTGCTGCAGCTGTCCTTGTTGCTGTTAGGTCGTGTCTGTTCAGGTCCTGATTTCGTCCGATTTTCTTGCCGTTCTGGAATGTCAAAGTCGGATATGCATATTTTTTTTGGTTTGATGGATTGGTTTTGTGGGAGACTAGTAGTGCTCTAGTGGTAGTTTGCTGGAATAGTTCCGCTGGTTGCTGTTGAGAGAAGTCCGCCGCTGTGGTGCTGACAAAGGACTTCTCTCTTCTCTTGTGCTAGGTGATTTTGGTCTGACCTTGAGCTTCCGGGTGTTAATTTACTGCACGGTGACTAAAAAATGACCTGCCTCATCTCCACTTTTTTTATCACCGGTAAACCTTTTCCATAGTAGGGTACTGTATTAAAGAGTTATTCCGGAAGTGAGGTCGCCTTACTTGAACTTTTTGGATACTAGTAAACTGTGACATGTGAGGTCGAGGTTGCACTAGCAGTTTGCTAAAAGGTTTTCGCGCCGGCAGCAGGCCCAGGCCAGCACTAACTAAAATCAGGCATTAAACAGGGGGGAAGAGTCAAGATCGTTACGGGGAACAGAGTAATCAAGCACCGATTGCAACTGTAAACTCACCTAGTGCGGGCACAGTGCGTGTGATCTTCGGAGAAAAGTTGGAGAAGATCCCACGGGCTGATGCGCGGGGCCGTACCCGAGTTAAGGCAGTGGCACGTACACGAGCGTACGTGCAGCGCACGGCTGGTGTCGCGTCTCGCGTACGTCTCCTAACTATAGAAACGGGAAACTGTTGATTCATGGCTGTCTGCTCATGCTTCCTTGGTGATCATCTAAATAAGGCAGTCCCGCCAAAATGTGCCCGATTTAGAGCATGGAGCCAGCAAAGATCATCTACGAGTACGTATCCATTTCTTTTTACACGGTAGACATTTCCATCTCGTGAAAAATTGTTCTAATGATTGTCTCTAAATATTCTTTTTCTCGGAAAACTTCGGAAGAACCGTTTACCGAAAATTATCGATTTTTTTTAGCATCCAATATAATTTAAACAAAAAATACGAACTTTTAACCGAGAAAACAAGTTATTTCTACCCTATCGGTTCGCGAAGTCAAAGGCGGTGTAATGTTTAGTACGAAATGATTGTTGTACTCCAATTGTTTTCTACCCTACATGATGGCTTCAAATTGACCATCCATCAGCATTGGCGTAGCTTCACGGAGATTGTTGATGGGGCAAAGCATAACAATCATGCTTAACTTTGAGTTATCTAAAAAGCTTCAACCTAAGAAGTGAGCATATCTTCTTTTTGAAACTTTTGGAGTAGGGGGGCCATGGCCCCCCTTGGCCGTAGGAAAGCTCCGATGCCATGAGATTTTGTCTCGAGATTTCAGGCTAAACGAATAGCTCATAAGAGTTTATTGCATTTAGAGAAATTTAGACTGAACTTGTTCACATTGGCTTATAAAATACATGTCTAACAACAATGTGTAGGATAGTGGAAGAATGCTGTATGTGCATCCCTCTCCACGGCTCATCCCGTGTCATGTATTCATGGATCCCGTGTTAATGTATAAAATACGGGACATTGTTAATTCATGGATGGCGCGGCTGCTCTTGCTTCCTTTGGTGATCATCTAAAGACAGTCCCGCCAAAATGTGTCCAATTTAGAGCAGATCATCTATGTCTCGGCAAACATTTCAATCTCGTGAGAGGGTCTAAACTAGGTATTCTTTTCCTTGGACCGGATCGATGGAACCGGTTAGCCAAGAAATAGCGAAAATCCGTTGCGCCCAAAATATTTTTGTTAAACATGTATTTTTAACATTAACATGAGAAAACAATTATTTCTACCATATTTGTGCACAAAGTTGGAGACGCTAAGAATGTTCCTTCCTAGATAGTTGCTTCGAATTGTAGTCGTCGTTAGGTGATCCAGTGACCTGTTTGTAATTTTTATTACTTTTAGACCTCTTCATACTACCGTTGATGATTTTTAATAGATTGGTGGAATTAAAAAAAAAGATAGTTGCTTCGAAATTGTCCCTCCGCCAACCGCTTTTTTTTTATTCTTTTAAAACTTGAACCCAGTAATCAAAGAGAGTAAAATCTAAGTTTGAATTACAGCATTGACAAAACGTCTAGGCTTACATGAGATGCCTTACTGCGACGGTGCAATTATTCTCACATGCGATCTATTTGATCTAATTTTGATTGTTCGAATTAAAATTTATCTGTATTTTTTAGGATGGTAGCTATGATTCAAGTTATCCATCGCTTAGAGGAAATCTCAGCCGAGAAAGAAACGCATTGTTTATGAAGTCAAGTCACCTTGCCTGAACTTTTCGATTTACAAATTGTGAGATTGAGGATGCGGGCCCAGTACACTTGTTGCACGGGATTTACTATTCGAACTGTTCTAAGTATTGTCGTGTCTTTTTCCTGGCCTATTCATCAATTAGATATCAAAAATGCTTTTCTGCATGGCTCTCTTCAAGAGATTTTTTACTGTCAACAACCTCCTGGCTTTGAAAATTCTTCATATACTGATCATGGTTGTCTTCTTTAAAAATCTCTTTATGGCCTTAAGCAAGCTCCACGGGCCTAGTTTCCATGTTTTTCCACATATGCTCAAACCATAGGTTTTGTTCCTTCTCGTTCTGACACTTCTCTCTTCACCTTCCAACACAATTCCGATACTACATATCTCCTCCTTTATGTTGATGATATTATTCTCATAGCTTATTCCCAACTATTTTTGGATCACATTATTTATCTCCTTCACTCCGAATTTTCCAAGAATGATTAAGGCCTCCTTCATCACTTCTTAGGCATTGTTGTTATTTGTGACTCCTCTGATCTTCTTCTTTCACAACACCAGTACACCCATGATCTTCTTTCTCGTGTTGGTATGCTTGATTGTCAATCTTTTCGTAGTCCTATCGATACTGGTTCCAAACTTTCTGTCGATGGTGACCCTTTCCCTGATCCTACTCTTTATTGTCTTACTAGAGCTCTTCAATATCTTACACTCACTTGTCCTGAAATTTCTTTTGCTGTCCAACAAGCTTGTTTATACATGCATGATGCTTGTGTTCCTCACTTCAACCATGTAAAACGTATTCTTAGATATCTAAAGGGCACAATTGAGTTAGGTATTCCCATAAACAAATCTTCTCCATCCTCTTTGACAGCATACTCTGATACAGACTGGGCTGATTGTCCAGATACTCATAGGTCCACATCCGGATTTTGTACTTTTCTTGGTAACAATTTGGTTTCTTTGTCTTTAAAAAGGCAGGTTACGGTCTCTCGCTCGTCTGCTGAAGCTGAGTACTGTGATGTGGCTCATGATGTTGCTGATACAGTTTGGTTGTGCCAGTTATTGTCGGAACTACACCGGCCCATTGAACAAGCCACCATCGTTTATTGTGACAATATTTCTGCCATTTACATGTCTGGTAATCCTGTTCAACACCGACGTACCAAGCATATCGATATAGATATTTATTTTGTTCGAGAGAAGGTGGCCTTGGATCAAGTTCGTGTTCTACATGTTCCAACTACAGATCAGTTTGCTGATATCTTCACCAAAGGACTGGCTACATCACTGTTCCAAGACATTCGTTTCAGTCTCAACGTCGTCGAGGCCCATTGACACTGCGGAGGATGTTAGATTATTGCTTGACACGCAAGTTTACTTATCCTAGTCAGTTTGTAATGGCCTATATAAACTCTTGTACCATCCACATTATTTGTTATCCAATATTATTTCTATACAATTCTACAAAAAGGTCTACTCCATATTAATTACGCACGGTGTGTGACACTTTCTTTTTAATAGAAAATAGGCCAAAAGGCTCAATGCCAACAAAAGCGAAACACATAGTGCTGAACCGAGCTTGCAGTGCAAACCTGCACACTCACCCAAGAAACCAGGCGTATCAGACGAGCTACAAATGGAAAAGCGAAACCGTCGGCCACTATTACGGTAGACGACGCATGGGAGGAGTAGCATGGGAGGAGTAGACGCTAGACGGGTTGCGCGTCGGACCGGCGCTCAACCTAGACGGCAAACTGATAGCCACCAGTCGAGACGGCTCCACCATCGCATGGGAAAGCCACGAGAGGCCGACCAACACCAGGAATCAGCCGACGGCTGACAACCGAAATGCAGCACCAGGGACCAGCCTAACAATGAATGCCGAGAGCGCAAAACACAAAGCAAGCTTTGCCGAGGAGAGTGGGGTAGAACCACCCAACCATTGGAGAGCCGCTCGCCATGGAACTCCGAGGCCGCTATCGCTCGATCCACCGATCTTGGGTTTTCACCCGGAGATCGCGGATAGCCGAGAACCACCACATCGATGCCTTCAGGAAGGGGATGACATCCACAGACGCCGCCATCGAGGCCCAAGGGGGCAAGGGTTTCCCCCGACAAGGCGCTCAACTAAGCCGCCAACACACTGCGCATCTCAATGGCACCCCGTCATCCACACGACCGAGAAAGTCAGCCAACACTAGAGCCTCTGGCACGCCCGTCAACCAAGAGTACTTCCACCGTCCAGGGTCGCCGCCTCGGATACCATGCTGAGCACACCGAAGAACATGGAAGACGTCGAGAGGCAGTGCCACAAGGTCCCCAAAGACCAGAGAGACGACAGTGAAGAATCCCTTTTCGGATCGACATTGTGTGGCCACCCTGGTCGCCAACGCCTTGTAGATTTGGGGCGAGAAGGACAGGCTCGAGGGCCCGACGCTCTGCCCTAGCCCGAGATCCCTCTCCCTCGCCAGGATCGCATCCCGAAGCCGCCAAGCCACGGCCGGCCTAAGCCGCGCACATGCCCCGCTCCGGCGAGCACACATGTGTTCCAAGCCACCGGGAGACCTTCTCGCGCCGCCACCGCTGCCGCCGCACCACAACGCCGCCACCACCATCGCCACACCACCACGCCTCTACTAGGAAAAGCCTTATCTATGGCGCATGGGTTTTAGCATTATGTGGCACATATGGGATCATTTTGATAGGTTAAACATTTTTTTCCGACATCATAAGCAAAAGTTATGGCTGTTTTACCGTGCCATGACTTTTTTTTGCAAAATACATCAAAATTTATGTTTTTCAATTTTTCTTACAATTATACCCTAAAATATAATACATCTCAAATGATTTATTTTTAAAAGTTTTTATCATTTTCCTTTATTTTTTACAAAACTGAAAAGGCGATAGAAAGCAGGGCTGTAGGGTTTAGGTCCACAGAAGGGATCTGTTTTCGTATTTCTGTGACACCACAGAAAGTGGGTCGCCCAATCCTGGAGGCGAGTTCCACCATATTTCTGTGGCGCATGGGCTTTTGTATGCGCCACGGAATGATAAATTTTTGTGGCGCAATATGCTGGCGTGCGCTACTGGGTTTATTATGTGACGCATGGTCTAAGATATGTGTCACAGAATAGTCGTCTATCTATAATTGTTTTCCTAGTAATGATCTACTGTCGCGAACACGCACGTCCGGGGAGCCGTGATCTACCGTCGCGAACACGCACGTCCGGGGAGCCGCCACACCACCGCCGAGCGGCCGCGCCGCCACGCCGCCATCACATCGAACCTCCCACGACTCCTCCGCAGGACGAGGGAAAGGAGAGGGCCCGGCACCGCCGACGCCAACAGGGCTTCACCCACGTCCGCTCGTGGGAGCGGACCGAGCAAAGCAGTCCGCCGTGGGGAGCCCAGTATGATCTTCCCAGAAAAGTTAGAGGAGATCGCACGGACTGACGTGCAAGGCCGTAGCGGAGTTAAGGTGTGCCACGTACTAGGTACGACCCTGCGTCTCGCGTACGTAGGTACAGACGCATCGCTGATGCTATGTACGGTACGGGATACGGGGATAATGTTGATTCATGGCTACAGTACCTGCTTCGGTTGCTGTTGCTTCATTGGTGGTCATCTAAAGGTAGTTCGCGAAAAGGAGCCCGGTTTATACCATAGAGCACCAGCGGAGAAAGTTGGTACTTGTACTGCGCACGGGCGGTTTAAATGGAAATTACAGTACCAGGTACATTTGCTTGAAAAATTACAAAAAGGAACATGGTACATACGCTTTCTCTCGGGGTAAGAAACACCACGGTGGCAAATCATGCATGTACCGAATGGTACTCCATTACAATTTTGTTTTAACAGTGTTTTTTTTGGTGGGTAAACGCTGTTTTTTTTGTGCGAAAGGCGAATAGAAACCCTAGCCGCAGGGTGTTATTTGCGTTGGTTCATCTCGCCTCTGGGGGTCTTTCCGCAACATGGAGGCTAGGGGAACGAGGGAACCACCTATCAACAATTTCATAACATTTAAAGTCCCTTCTATATTGGATTGGGTTTTCTGTTTTCGTGGTGGCGCAAAATAAACAAACACTCTATCTTCTTCTCAGCGTGGCTATTGCAAACCGACACCACAGAGCTTGTGTTGTTACGTGAGTCGCTTGCATTATGGCTCCCAATCCCGCAGATTGTCAACTTGGGCTCCGGTCTAAGCCAAGGGTGTTGTGGACGGTGCCGGTGTCAGTTTCATAGTCAGTGGTTCTCATATTTCACATCCTCCTATTATTCTTCTCCCCTATGTACAATGCGAAATATCGGCTCCACGGCTTGACTAGGCGGTGTTCACGAGATATAGGGAGAACATTAAGCTGCAAGAGGTGAGACTAGAGACGGTGACTTGGGAACTGTTCAAACACAAATTTATATTTTCGGTTTTGCTATTTCTCAGACACTTGATAAATAAATACTATGTCTCATTCACCTCTCTGACCGTTAGATTTGCGTTGTGGTTCGTGCTACCATGGGAGTAGCCAATGAGCTGGAATTAAGATTTTCCAGTTGCATGTGAGTTTCAAATAAAAAATTTCAGTTACAAGTGGGTTGTAACCGAGTTTATTTTCATTTGCAAGTGTGTTCACTACAGGAACGGCATGCTACGCCGAGGGCCAAAAGCCGTCGGCGTAGTCCTGATCCCCGTCGGCGTAGGCTACGCCGGGGGCTGCCCTCGGCGTAGCTCCTCGGCAAAAATCTCCCTCGGCGGAGTGCGTAAAGGCCGTTGGCATAGGCTACGCCGACGGCTGCCCTCGGCATAGCGGCCGTCGGCATAATCTAACGTCCGGTTGCAAAAATATTTTTTTAAATTAATTTTTTTCGAATTTTTTATCTATTTTTAGTGTTTAAATTATTTGACTTATTAATCTCTCACTTGGAATATTTCTAACACTAATTACTCTTAAGCTTTGATCAAATTGTGGTATTGGTCAAACTTCCCGGTCGGTCACTCATCCTCACTACTCCATCCCGGCATGCTTAACTTCTCCGTTTTTTCAGAATCGGTTCCCGCAAAGAAATTTATACCTTGTTATCAATACTATGATATCAATCCTATTAACTCTTATATCATCATGTCACATGTTTCTATTTTTTGAAATTACAAACAATTATTTAATTAAACAATGATAAATAAATAAAAATTATTGCATTCAAATAAAAATATAATGGTTTTATTTATTTTTTATTTTTCTATTTAATATAGAATAATTAATATCTTTAAATCCATAAATTGGAATTTGACAAATAATATGTCTAAATTGATCAAAAAATGATAGGAATCCAAATATGATATTCATATCAATTTATCACAAACTATGCCGTGATTCTAGCCATAATTTTATTTGCCCGTTTAAAACGACAGATATAAAGATTCTTAGCTCGAGGTTGGGACTCGCTAAACTTGAAGTGGTCTCTGATGAAATAGCATATTGTGAACCTAAAAATGATTTTTGTAAAAAATCATGAGCATCAGATCATGTACCTGTAATTCATATCTAACCCACTTCATACCGATTCAGTAGAAATTTGTCTTTTTCATCAGGAATAGACGGAAAGGTTTGCGATCCCCCTGTTGGGACATTTTCCACGTAAGGTGGTATAGTATTCTTGAAAAATGGGTGGTAGCATTTTGAATTAGCCATTTGGTGGTTTCTTCACAAAAACTCCATTTTTTACACTCGGAAAAATGGAAAATGGCTTTTTGGTGCGATGAATAGGAAAACTTTCTCCTGCAAACATTGTTCGTCATCCCATTATGCACATGTATGCATAATATGGACACATCATCACAAACTATGCCTTGATTCTAGCCATAATATTGGTTATTTGACCAGAAAGCCATAAAATCTCGAATGAGATAGGTCATTTTGGGAAGGTTTCTTTGAGACATAATTAATATACCAAGCTATGTCACATAATATGACACCACACGAAGGTTTCGCATTGTTTGGATCGTTTTCGAATTTTTTATACTTGTTTCAAACTATCATCAACCTTTGTCGAATAGTGGGCATGAAGATTCTTAGCTTGAGGCTGAGTCTCGCTAAACTTGAAGTGGATATCTGATGAAATAGCATATTTTGAACCTAAAAAATATTTTTGTAAAAAATCATGAGCATCAGATCATGAACCTGTAGTTCATATGTGACCCACTTCCTACCGATTCAGCAGAAATTTGTCTTTTTCATCAGGGATGGACGGAAAGGTTTGAGATCCTCCCGTTGGAACATTGTCCATGTAAGGTGGTCTAATATGTTTTTAAAATAGGGTGGTAGCATTTTGAATTATCCATTTAGTGGTTGCTTCACAAAACCCTCCATTATTTGCGTTCGGAAAATGGAAAATGGCTTTTTGGTGCGACGAATAGGAAACATTCCTCCTGCAACACTGTTTGCCATCCCATGATGCACATGTATGCACAATATGGATACATTATCATAAACTGTACCTTGATTGTAGCCATAACATTGGTCATTTGACCCGAAAGCCAGGAAACCTCGAATGAGATAGGTCATTTTGTGAAGGTTTCTTTGAGGCATGATCAATGTATATGTTTGATATTTTTATTTCCAACTATGTCACATAATATGACACCACGCGAATGTTTCGCATTGTTTGGATCGTTTTTGAATTTTTATGATCGTTTCAAACTATCATCAAACTTTGTCGAACATCGGACATGAAGATTCTTAGCTCGGGGCTGAGCCTCGCTAAACTTGAAGTAGATCTCTGATGAAATAGCTTATTGTGAACCTAAATATTTTTGTAAAAAATCATGACCATCAGATCATCTACCTGTAAGTCATATCTGACCCACTTCCTACCGATTCGACAGAAATTTGTCCTTTTCATCAGGGATGGACGGAAAGGTTTGAGATCCTCTTGTTGGGATATTGTCCTTGTAAGGTGGTATATTTTTTTTAAATGGGGTGGTAGCATTTTGAATTATCCATTTAGTGGTTGCTGCACAAAACCTACTGTTTTTTACGCTCGGAAAATGGAAAATGGTTTTTTGGTGCGACGAATAGGAAAAAAATCCTCCTACAACATTGCTTGCCATCCCATGATACACATGCATGCACAATATGGGCACATTATCATAAACTATGTCTTGATTCTAGCCATAACATTGACCATTTGACCTGTAAGCCAGGAAAGCTCGAATGAGATAGGTTATTTTATAAAGGTTTTTTTAGATATAATCAATATACCATGTTTTATATTTTTTCTTTGCAACTATATTACATAATATAACACCACGCGAAGGTTTCTCATTGTTTGGATCATTTTTGAATTTTTTAAGCCTGTTTCAAACTATATGTAATATTTTATGTTTCACTTAATTTTTATTTACAAATGTGTAATATTTGAGTGTAGATGGATAGATCTTATTTTTCTGCAAAATTTGATATATTATTTGTATTTTTCTGAATTAGAATGATTTAGTTATGATTTTTCAAAGATTTATAAGGTAAAAGAAAAAATAGCTATGCCGAGGACAGCCGTCGGCGTAGCTATCTTAAGCCGACGGCAATTCTACGCCGACGGCTGCTTGAGGCGGTTGGTCTGATCGACATTTGGCCGTCGGCGTAGCCGTCTATTCCGGTAATGGTTGTAACTGAGTTTATTACATGAAACACCGGTCGTCTAAGAAATACTTATATTCTAAAACGCCTAGGATATAGGCACGCCCTTATATTTTTATAGCTTTTTATTTGACCGAGTGTTGTCCTTCGTGTTCGTTTCACCTATTTATTTTATTTGTTGCACGGCCCAGTTGGTGTCGCATGTGACAAGAGCACGTCAGAGGCGGCCACCGTACAGAGCAGTTGCACGTACACGACAACTGAAGCAGCCAAAAACATTTGACAGGAGCTACGTATCATAACCACATCATCACCGGTAGGGTATATGATCGGAAAAGGGGAGTGAATCTGGCCATGCCTATACTCACAACAGCATGTAGACCAGCTGTGTTTCCAGCACCCAAGTGTGATCGTTTGTACTAAATCAAATCGTTTGTACTCCCTCCGTTTTAAAATATAAGATGTTTTAGTTTTGTAAATGAAGTGTATTTAGACTCCTTTTCGTGTGTAGATTCATCTATGTTTAGAATAAACCTACACACTAAAAGAGGTCAAGATACATTCCTTTCACAAACCTAAAACATCTTATATTTTAAAACGGAGGGTATACTAAACAAAAAATTGATCGTTTGTACTAAATCTAGCGTTTTAAATCTGCCCAAATTTATTGGAAAAGTAGTAACATGTATAGAACACCAAATTGGTACTGTACTATGTTATAAAACTCTATCTCGAAACGAATCCATGATACTCGTTTAGTGTCATAAATATTCCTACATCTTCTGATACTGCTAGTTAATCCTTAATTGTTTTGATTTAAGACAATTACACGCTTTGTGGACGGAGGGAGAGAGTATATTCCTAGTAACAATTTACTCTAGCTAGTCCAAGATGGAAGACGCCAGGGAGCTTGGTGCAAATAACGAGCGTACATGTGCACTCGTGTAGCTATGTACTCCACTCCAATGCTATCGCTGTTCCAACGATCCATCCATCCTCCATGTGTGGATCGAGACGACACCCGGATCTCGTGCAGAATCGGAGCCATGATGAGTGCGTGGCCTATCAGGTGTGTGTGACTGACAGAGACAGGAGGAGATCATCCGAAAACGGCCCGCCGGGTCCGCCGGGTTCGTTCACGAGGGAAACGTGGCGGCGTGAAAGCCACGGCGCGCATGGCATGCCGGGGGAGCCTGGGGCGGGGTGGTGTTCGGTTCGTTGGCCACAACTTGGGCTGGTTTGGTCTGGGCGGTTGGGACTTGGGGTCGCCGGATTTGACCGCCGGGGATCCACCCATCCGTCGGCGGCGAGCCTGCTGGGGCGGAGGGACGACCCCGCGACGCCTGCCCACGGTATTGGAAAAAAGAAAGAAAACAGCACGCCCATGCCGTTGGTCCGGTGTGGCAGCGACGTGAACCGAGCTGTCCGCCTACGTCTGGGAAAAAGATCACGCAGTTCTCCTTATTGGATACCGTATATGCGTGCTTGGCTGCCTACGCGTGTACGTGTGTAGCGTGATCAGTGACAGCGTGTCGGCGTCACATGCAAAAGACTACCGCGCACGGGCACGCCCTTACAAATGGCGCGTCAGCGTCGACGTGACATGGACGTTCGCTCGTACTACAAAATGTTTTCATGACGCCGATCCGGTCTGTCCGGCCGAATCCCGGAAGATTGGAGGGTATAGGCCAACCAGGGGAGAAGGACCCGCGCGTACGTCGCCGGGTCACGCATCCGTCGTTTTCGCGGCATAGTAGCACGCACCGTGGGAGAGACCGATCAGTTGATCGAGATGATGGCTGCTACGAGACCTTGAAGTCTGAACTGCGCGCAGCTGCTCTTTTTTTTTTCCCTTCTCCTTCTAGAAGGAGGAGACGACTCAGCCAGGAACTAAAAAACCCGATGGAAAACTTCTTTTGGAATGAATGTTGAAATCCCTAGCCCGTGCATAAAAAAGATACGCACAATCTTTTTTATTGGATTAGTATTCAACGAAGTCTTTCAATACGAATAGAAAGGTCAACTCGAAGTCATCGTCCTAGCGACACCTCGCTACACCTACAATACTGATGAAGGGGATTGCCATGAACATAGTCATGTGCCCTGACATCACACCTATGCGCATCATCTATACACCGAATGTCTCACCAAGTCGCTCATCATCGTGTAAGGGACACAGCTGTTCCATCAGACCCTCATGCACGCACCAACGCACATGCCCCAGAAGTCGTTGTAGCTGTCTTATGCGAATCCATCTCGAGACCCCAGAAGTGCATGTTATGGTCGTTTTAAACTCTCTACCAAGTTCATGGGAGCAGTTTAAAGTCTCTTCTTGTCACTCCGAAAGTACTTTGATTATGCACACATTGAGGCATCATCTAGTCAAGGAAGAAGATAGGAAATGCTCACTAGGGAAGGAGAAAAGCTCACATCATCTTGAGCTTCACCTTGCTGACGAAAGGAAAAAAGGGAACACTATGAATTCACGAAGGGAATCTATGTGACAAACTCAACAAAAAGAGGAACTCGGCAGATCATGGAAGGAAACACAAGATTGACATGATCGACTATAGGTGTCATAACTACGGAGAATCCAGACATTTTCATTCCGAGTGCGATAAGAAGAAGATTGTGTACAAGCCTAATGACAACAAGTCTCAAGTTGATCCTGCTCAAGTAGTACTAAAATAAAAGATTCTGTGGCTTACACTGTGCCGACGCTAAGAACTTAATTAGCCTAGATGTGGAAGGTGGTGTTTTGGCTCATAGGTGCAAATGAACCCATTATGAAAAATACATAAAAAGTAAAATTTGAATTGTCAAAGTAATCTGAATAAAAAAATTCGCATATACATCTAGACATTCTATGGTCGCACACTTTATATGGCTTCTGTAAAAAAAAAAGACGTGTTCGTGAATAGACACGTTGAAGCACTGGAATTTGTCTTTTTCACATGAGACATCTAAAATGTTCTTTTCACCTGCAAACTTTTGTACGGACATTTAGTGTTAAAATCTAGCAAAAAAAAAGAGGGGCACTAAGATTAGACTGACTTATACATACATAAATAAATGCGAGAGACTTCAGTGAGCAGGACGTAATTCATCATACGCATGGTAATTCAGAGACACAATTCTCACAATTAGACGGACTGTCCAACCAAACTACCGCCAAATCATTAAAATTTGTCAATAAAAAAAACTGAAAAGACAAGCCATGAGAACAAACGGTTTCATGAACTATCGCATGATAAACGTTGATCCATAAGAAATACCAATAATTAAACAAAGCCAATAGATCTTTATTCTAAACCGGATCATATCAACCATCAAGACATTGTCGCATAAACGCACCGACAAAACATACATAAACTACAATCTAGAGATTGTGGAATACTTCACTCACCTCCCGGAGCCTTCACCAGTTGTTGAAAGTTGGTTAAAATGAAGGATATTAAAACAAGATCTTTTCGGTGAAAAGGGAAAGCCTACATACAAGGTTCGAGGCAAAGCTAATCTTAGTTAAAGAAGTGGTGGGCTCCTTACTGTACAACTCATGTGGTTCGTACATTTATTCTTACAAGAGAAGGCATATAACTGTCACAAAAGATAAGAAGAATACCATCCTCAGAAAATCCAATGACATTACAAACTCATTAAAACGTATATTTTGGTCCTTATAGTCACATACCCAAAGCAATGAGTATTCTAATAGAAAATTTCTAAAAGTCCGCGTCAACTTTCATGATCAATGATATCTATTTACTTTAGATATACAAAATTGTGGTTGCATAATGTATTACTCTTGATCATATAATATTATGAATTTATTAATGTATTTCTTATTATTCTTGACATACTAAAGATGATTTACTAATGTATTTCTTATTAAAAATAAAGTCATGCCTATTAATTTGAGATAAAAAAAAGGTATTTCCTTAATTATATAATAACGTAACTATTGGTCCACTTGTATATTTTTAGGCTGGCCATTTCGAAGATGTCATGTATTTCAAATCAACATAATATTGTCGTGTATTTTTACGAGGTAAAATTGTCCGATAAAAATAGAATTAAAATTCTTAATATTCAGTCGACCATTAATGAGGATAAACGCTTTGTACCAAAAAAAAGAAGGGACGGAAAAATTATTGACCTTATTAACAAATGTTTATTTTATATTCACATAAAATGGTTGTACCAAAGAACAGCTTTCCGGTTGATCGACCAAATCGTGGAGGGAGCCCGCACGCACGTGCATGTGTTTCATGATGCCGATCTGGTCTGTCCGGCCGAATCCCTGAAGATTGGAGCGTAGGCCGACTAGGGGAGAAGGACCCGCGCGTACGTCGCCGGATCACGCATCCGTCGTTTTCGCGGCATAGTAGCACGCACAGTGGGAGAATCCGATTAGTTGATCGACCATGGCTGCTGCTACGAATCTACGATGGACCTTCAAGTCTGAACTGCACGCAGCTGCTCTATCTTTTTTTCCCTCCTCCTTCTTCTAGAACGGAGACGGCTGGGTGCACCTTGTCAGCTGACGCTTTGAAGTCTGAACCGACCGGACTACACGTGATCAGCTGTATCAGCAGCATCCTTTTTCGAAAGGGAAGAATGAAGAAGAGAGAAACAGTTCCAGAAATGTGGGCGACCCGACAATAATGTTTAGTCTTTGCTTGACGCGATGAAAGTCTGCGGCCAAGATCCGGGACGATTCGCTTTTCTGGCCGCCGGTGGGACGAATCAGCAGGTCAGGCAAATGTAGTTTTCGATCGTGCGGAGATCTCGCGGCACCTTTTCACGGACCCCCGCCCGAGATGTCAGTACGTACGCGTGCCATGTCGTTTTCTTTTCCGCAGCCACGTTCTGGATAGATCCACGACAACACAGTGTTGTTACATGTCATTCGTGATGCAACCGCCAGCCACACGAAAATACTTGCACTACGTACATTAGGTGGGCCTGAGACGTGTACGCCATTGCCAGACCAACAAATACCAAGTACTCCTCCGTATGCAGGAGACGTAAATGGTGGAACTGCGTGGTACTACTTGTAAAGATGTTTAATGGCTCAGGCATCTCCCAATCAGTGGAGTTTGATTTCGTAGGACCTACGAGTTTGGTGCCGCGTCTAGGAGCAAACAAATTTAGGAGTAGGGTTGCAAGCGGGGCCGGCCTGCGGGCAGTGATTTAGCTTAGCTCAACTAAACGTAGTGCAATTTGTAGAAAAGTTGTAATCACTGCATCTCGTACAAATTGTACTGACCATCCTGTTTTGCGGGTCTACGCGGGACCCGCACCTGCAACCCTATCTAGGAGGGATCGGATCGGTTCGGGCGATCCCAATTGAGGAAGGACGATCTCACTTTACGGTACTACGTAGTTTAAAGCATTTGGTAGCAGCATGTGACAACTGACAAGAGCACGTCACAGGCGGCCACCGTACAGTACAGAGCAGTTGCACGTAGACGACAACTGAAGCAGCCAAAACATTTGACAGGAGTACGTGACATAACAAGATCATTATATGTAGGGCATATGATCGGAAAAGGGGAGTGAACCTGGCCATGCCTATACGGACAACCAGCAAGTAGGCCAGCTGCATTTGCTGCAAAATGATGGACGGACCTCGCGACAGGGACCTTCGGTCGAATGGACGTGATATTTATTTATTTTTGAGAGAGAATGGACGTGATATTGGGCAGGGGAGGACGGGTCACATGGCGTCCTCCAATGGCCGTCTAGAGCTGCCAGTCGATGGTGGATAGCCCTAGCCTCTCCAGGATCTGATTCGTCCGAGAAAGTGCCTGCTTAAGATTGACACGACAGGGCAAACCATAGTGCAGATATTAGTAGCTGAGAAAAGTCTCACAAAGATTGAAAGGTACTAGTAACACACATCGAAAACAACCGGTTTGGTTTATTTTTTACTCACCCCGTAGACACGATCTGATCCGATCGATGTCCCGTATAAGGAAGAGCCCTTAACACCAGTAAGTGAAAAGAGGAAAGTACTACTACTACTACTAGCAAGTTGGGAAAGCTAAGACATGCAAAATTTTGAGTGTTCATCGCTGACCGATGATCAAGCAGGAGAACCCCCTCCCCCCCCCCCCCCCCCCCTCTTTCCCCACGCTCTCGCCCCCACCTTGCTCCTTCTAGGGTCTTCCTCTCCTCCAGGGCCATATGGCCCCTCCCCCTCTTCTCTAGCGATCGCCGGCATCGAGGTGGGGTGAGGGTCCCACCCCTATATAGTATTAGTTTAGGTTTATCTCGGTGGCGTTTGCCCTTATGGCGTGTAAAGGTAGGAAGAGGATCTCTGGCGGTTAGATCCTTCTCAACTCGAGCTTCCTACTATTCGCCGCTCCCTGTTGGTGGCAAGCAGTGGCGCCGACGATGTGGTGGAGGGCCAGCATCCCTCTCAATAAGGCTAGCCTTGGGTGCTTCAAGCTAGACGTGTTGGATCTAGTTCAGCTTGATGTGGTTCTTCTTCCTCTGGTGTTGATGCTCTCATGAGGAGAGCTGGCGCTGAAGAAGATCACCACTCGCCCATGGGATAAGATCCTTATCCGCAGCCTCCTCCTGATCTACTTCTTTGTTGCGTTGTTCCTCCTTCCTCATGGCCATGGTGGCCGAAAGGTGGGAAGGATCGATGTGGCAAAGGCTAGAATCGGCAGCCAGGGAGTTAGCAATAATACGCGCGGTTCCTGGATATCATTCTCGATGGCACGCATTTGGCTGTTGACTCAAGTTACTAACGGACAGCAGATCCAGGCCCTAGTGTCGATGCAGTGCCAGGTGATTGTTAACCTCCATCGGAGGCCCCTTTCCGGACTTTCGATGGCTTGCTATTTCTCCCCAGCTCCATGTGGCCTTGTTGGTGTTGGTGGTGGCGGCCATTGCTGAAGGCCAGAGCTCTCGGCAGCCACGATGGACCCAGACGCATTTATTGTTTTTACTTTAGGATCTACTCTCCAAATGCTAAGGACATGGTTGTAATTGTGTTGTTTCCTGAGATCCTTCCTGTAATTTGTACATCGCTGCTTTATTAATGCAGCATCCAGGCCCTTCTGGGCCTATCCATGTTCAAAGAAAAAAGACACAACGTTAGATAATGGCGAGCGGGCTGTTGTGACAGGAGCTCCAATAGGCGCGGCGGCAGGATGCTGTTGCAGGCTAACGGGCGAGGTCGGACCTGCGGGTGTCGCCCGTGGGGCCATGGGTACAGTGACGTCCCATAGGTCGGTGAAGAGGAAATCCAGGCATCGTGGCAAGGGAGACGCGGTTGGTGCCCGAGTAATGGCTACATGCTGAAACGGAAACACACCCTCATCGAAAACAACACCTCGTGAGATAATTATTTTGCCAGAGGACAGATCAAGCAGCGATAGCTACTGTGTTGAGACGGATAACCGAGAAAAACACACGGAACCGACGGAGATCGGAGTTTATGTGCAGGCGTTGAAGCAACATTGGGATAGCAAAGACATCCAAAAACTCGCAACGTATCATACCTAGGAGTATTATCGTGGAGACGTGTAAAAGCAATAAGCGAGCCAATAGCTTTGCAAGGACGACGATTTAAGAGATAAGTTGCATGGCAAGAGCTTCTTCCCAAAAAGACTCAGGAAGATGAACATGAAATATTAGGGTGCGTATAGTATCATTAATTGTGTGAATATCATGCTCAGACTTGGCATTTTGTTGAGAGGTGTAGCGGAACGAAAGATGAAGAGTCGTTCCATGTTTAGTAATAAGATCATCAACGACAGAATTACAAAATTCGGTGCCATTGTCCATTTAGATGAAGCATATGGTGGTGCCAAATTGAGTGCATGCGGACGTAAGCGACAAAAATCTCGAGGGTGCGTGGCACACAGAATTTTTGACACAAAGGAAAAGATCAATAAAAGTGAGAATAATCATCGACAATTAAAAGGTAATATTGAAAACCAGAATTACTAATGATTGGAGATGTCCATAAATCACAATGTATTAACTCAAACTTGGCACTAGACGCAGAAGTAGATGAACTAAACGGAAGACACACATGTTTGCCAAGTTGACAGTTATGTAAAATATGAGCGCGCCGGACTTTATTACACTTAATTAAAGAAAAAGGAAGACGCACATGTTTTCCAAGTTGATCAGGGTGTCCAAGCCTTTGGTGCCATAGATGGGCCTTATTGGAGGTGAGCATTGCGGTGGGTGATGCATGATGAGGGGTGACAGGAAACGTGTAGAGATCTCCTTCACTATTGCAGCAAATGATCAAGCGACGAGTCTTCGGGTCCTTCACAGAAAAACCGAGAGAGTCAAACTCAACAGACCATGAATTGTCACGAGTAAATTTGTGAATAAAAAGAAGATTGTGAATTAAACGTGGAACAAGGAGAACATGATTGATCGGAAAAGATGCCCGGATGGAGACCGGAAATAGGTGAAATTAGAAGACGAGATTGGCATGGCGGTGCCATTCCCAACAGTAACAAAGAATGGACGAGAGAGAGATGGAGAAACAAATGTTACCGTCATCGTTCGTCATGTGAGACGTGGCGCCAGAGTCCATGACCCAGCCGCACTGTTGGTAGAGGTTGTTGAGGGCAGCGATAAGGACGGAGTTGTCCTAGGCTGGCGTGGTTGAGGTAGATGGCGTTGAGTTGTAGCGAGGCGCAGTCATGGTGTTGTAGGCCTGGGGCCGGGGGCCGAGGATGTCGGTGCTCATAGGAGCGCGCCACTGTCCCGCGCAAGGGGAGATGCAGAACCAAGGCCCTGTAGGACCAGGCGTAGACGCGCGGTACGGCACCACGTTAGGCTAACTACCGGTATTCTTCTTTCCCCTGCTATATCGACCGACGTTGGAGGATTCGCCGTGACAGGCCGTGCCGGTGCACGTTGGTGCAGCGGGGCATAGGGCTTGAGCCAAGAGGGTGGTGGACGCGGCGTTGGAGGACGTGTTTGCCTGCTGCATCTCCTACATGAGGAGCATTCTCCGAGCACGGATAGAGGTGGGAAGTGGATCGATCATGGAGATGATGCTGGTGGCAGAGGCAAACCGAGGGCCGACTCGACGTAGCGTGTTGAGGACAAGGGCGCGGTTGGATAAAGGGGAGTCGTTGTCAGCGAGGGCATCAGAGATCTTCTTCTGACGACGGAAGTACTCAGTGATCAAGGACGTGCCCTGGAGCAGCTAGCGAAAGTTGTTGTCGAGGTAGAACACCTTTCTAGCCTTGTTGGCAGAGAAGAGCTCGAGGAGAGCCAAACTAGAGTGTGGTCTGGTCACGGGTGATGACCATGTCGGTGACGTCTTCATCGATGCCCGAGTCGAGAATATTAAGGACGTCATAGTCGTTGGATGACCAGGTCGCATCCGTGGGAGTTGCCGCGCTGGTGCCATCGACGTGGCCGATAAGACCGGCGCGTCCAAGAGGGGCCTTCATGTAGATGCTCCACTTGGTGTAGTTTGCGGCGTCGAGAGAGAGGATGATGGGTGCATTGTTGCGCGATGCGGCGCCGAGAAGGAGAGCAGCGGGGATAGCTGGATGATGGCGTCGCTGTTGCTGGAGATGAGGGCGCCGTCGGTGGCATTGTTGGACATGAGGTGCAGCGGAAGGGAAGCGACGGTGGCGGCTAGGGTTAGGGCCAGCGGCGGCTTTTAGGGTTTAAGAATGAGATCAATCTTATACCATGTAGGACAGAAAGATTGTTTGTGGGAAAGCCTCTCACACATAATACGTGGGGGTCCTGGTGTTTATATATAGGCCAAAGGCCAAGTGTTAGAGTACAAATACAATTAGAGTACATGAGGGAATCTACGTAGTATATAAACTAATACATAAGCTAACATTGGTTTCAGTTCATACCAGAAATGCACTACAATTGTTAGGATGCTTTCTTATTGAGTTACCGACATACGCATGAGTGATGCCACATGCCTGTACATCGTGTACATGTTTTGCCGCGTAGTATGTCTGTTTTTTGGCCAAGTATACTTGAGAGAACCAACAATGGATGACACTACACCCGATGTCGATCAGTGAGAAAAGAGGGTTTCCTACGATGATTGGAATCACATATTGCATGCATTGGGAGTGAAATTATTGTCCATTTCGTTGGGAGGGGAAATTCAAAGGTCATTCCCATGGGTGCACGGTGATACTCGAGGTAGTTGCATCACATGATCTTTACAATTGGCACTATTTTTTGGTATTCTGCCAGGTTCTCACAATGATATCAACATCCTAGGCTTGCAGAAGGCAATGATCCAGGGGTCAACTTTGTGCTCAACGGCCATCCATACAACAAGAGATACTATCTATCTGACGGTATCTATCCTGACTGGTCCATATTTGTGAAGACAAAAAACAAAAAACAAGAGGCCTATAGAAAGGACGTGTAGCGTGCATTTGTCCAAGCTCGCTGGGCCATTGTTCGGCACCCTACAAGAAAATGAAGCAAGAGGAGGATAACCGAGGTGATGACTGCATGTGGGATCATGCACAATATAATTGTTGATGATGAGCATGATTATATGCTCTTTGATCATGATTGGGAATATCGGGGCGAGTTGGTTGAACCCCAGGCCGGGCCGGCAACGTTCCAATAGTTTCTCCATATGCATCACGAAACTCGTGATCGGGCAGCCCGCAATATACTTTAGAAAGATTTGATTGACCATTTATGAATGCATATAGCGAACTACTTCACCTTTTATTTGTATTATTTGTGTGTTGACCTACTTGTTGTGCATTAAACTATTTAAATAAATATGTGAAAATATCTTTTTATTTGGTCCTATTTGAGAAAAAAACTGTGCAAAATGGCTAAGTGTGGTCGAAATGGCAGCAAACTTAGCATGGATGGCCGAAACGACGAGAGAATAGCCATCCAGACCAAAATGGCGGGAGAAATGGATTGCCCAGTTAGACACACCCTCAGACTCAGACAGGAAGGACAACCCGTTTGTTCGGGTCCTCCCGCGACGCGAACAGACCGACTCAGACCATTTAGATGCCTGAACTGCGGTGACCCGTTGTGCATGCCCTCTAGCCGTATGGAGTATTGAGCCTCATAGGGAGGAGGGAACTGGTGGCCTAAACTGAACCAAGCCGATAGAGTTTAAGTAGTCACCGTTGCTGCTACACCTAGCTGGTAGCGTAGCCGCATGTGCTTAGAGTGCACCGCTTTGTACAACCTCATCTCACCTACAGGCCCTCGTCAACGACGACAGCCATGGAGAGAGGTACACAGTCGCCTATAATGTGGCCTGTGTGGCCACGGCGAAAGCTTCACCACCACGTCCATGTCGGCTACTGAAACGGACTCCGCTCCCCTCGCTCTACTCTCAGGAAGGGGCGCTCAACCTCCTCGTTGGCTTTCTCTTCCCTTCCCTTTTCGCGGGATCCGAGAAATTGATTGCCACGCTCGACTCACTACTAGGAAAAACGTTATCAGTGGCGCACCAAAAACGAGTTCTATGGCGCATCTAGTGGTCGTCACTAAATTATCGCCACTAAATATATATTTCTGTGACGCATATGCATATGCGCCACTGAATTCTCAAAATTCTGTGGCGCATATAGCCATATGCGCCACAGAATTCTATGGTACATTCTGTGGCGCATATAGTCATATGCTCCACATAATCTTTTTTTAAGAATTTTGAAATTTTCAGAATCTGATACAAATACAGGTATATAACAGGTATATTACAGGAAATATACAAAAATTAACAGAAATTCACAGAAAAGCTGCACACAGCAGTACAAATGTTCCAGTTCACATATAATACATCAACAAGCACGAATGTTCACAAGTGTTCATCAATCACATCACTTAGAACCGAATAAGTGTACAAGTGTGGGGTCATCTACAATCACAATTTACAGAAACATCATCTGAGAAAAACTACTCCCTCTGGCCGGTTTTAATTGACGCCATCCTCACTGATCCGTCCGCGCGCACCAGCACCTTCGGGTCCGTCCGCGTGTGAACCAGACTCAAGGTGCTCCAGCCTCGAGGTGCACGGGATCGAAAATTGCTATGAGTTCCTAATCACAACAACATTCATAATCAGTGGGCCATAAAAGCCTTCTAATCACTATTATAGTTCACTTACCAAAAAATTAGCATGCTCAAGAACCAAAGAGCCAATATATACATGAGTGCTACAGCAGAAGTGTAATAAGAACATCAGTAAAAAGGGCACATGGAATTGGTCAGTGATTAAGGAGGATATCATACTTTGCAATGTGATGTGTGACCAAGCAAAAAAGAGACATTGTGAATACAGAGTAGTCATTCAGCACTAAGATAAACCACAAGCAAATACATTGGTAAAGTGTGTACTGAAATATGTCTCTTACAATATGAACGATTCATGTAAAACATGAGGTGATTCAAACATGATGGTGCATGACAAAATTCAAAGTACATAGTGATGAATTTTTTTATGAACATCAAGATCTTAAAACACCTCTTCACGGACAGGGCTTGAGAATTTACCATATTATGAGGGCGGCCGATAAAGCTTCCACACATGAAAGCTGACATGGGTGGCCGTAATTCACAGGGTTTGTTGCTACCAACCATGGTACTGCAAACAGTAGAACAAATACAATTTTTTATAATGAAATTTTTATACAGTAGAGCAAAATCAATTTTTTATACAGTAGAGCAAAATCAAATAATGATTCAGATGTAATGTAAACAAACTGGACGTGCAAATAGCAACATCTAGTCACATGTCTTGGGAATCGACAATGATTGGAATACGATAAAGAGTACTCCCTCTCTCCATTCCATAATTCTTCTCATAGATTTAGCTCAAACTTGAACTATAATCATGACAAGAATTATGAAACGGAGGGAGTAGAATAAATGATCGTCCAGATTGCATACCTTCCTTCCACAAGTTGTTCCTTGAACTGCAAGTACTCTGAGACGCTCAACTCCTCTACGGCGAGCTTGCTCACGTCGACCCTCAGATACTCCCACACGCCTGGCTTTGGCCGGACGACAATGGCAACCCAGGGGGAGATAACGATCGCCTCCTGTGCTGCCCCAAGCACGCCCTCGAAGGCGCCGCCCTTGAGCTGCTCGCGCTCTGCCTCGGGAACCGCGGCATCATACTCCGCAGTGATATATATGCATAATACAGAGTTAAATATGCAGGGAAACAAATGAATGGATACATATAGTTCCGATGGTAGTGATGGTATTTGCTTGCAGTTTCCTACAAAGCCTCGAATGCTTGACACAGAAGGAAGACAAAGAGGTTTTAGACAAAGAGGTTTTAGACAAAGAGCTCATTCCTGCACGCTGACATACTTCTGCACACCCCTAAGAGTTATTTCATTGCTCCTCCGAAGGAACTTAGGACACACTATCCATTAAGAAGCACAAATGGAGAAAAACGACACATGTTTGTTCTTATGTTATACTAATTGCTCCAGGTAGAACAATTCTGGATAACAGTATCTATGGGAATTCCATAAAAAAGGTACGGTGTAACACACTGGTTGATGCAGGAAATCACTAATTCAGTGGCAAGATCTACACAATCGTACCAATACAGTGATTTTTTTAAAGGCAACAACAGTACTTCGAACACATACTACTTCTTAGAGCAGGCAATGTAAAAAGAAGCCAATCTCAAATCTTCAACAGATTCACTAATCAAATGTAGTACTTACTACAGTTTAGATTGTGTCGATCATAAGCAAACCACAAATTGCCTAAAGATAGCATTTTATGCATACCACAAGAATATAAATATTCTGCTCTTATTAGCTTATTCTGAAGCCTAAACCAGGTACAAAAATATGACCAAATATGCAACCACTCCATAACAATGGATCCTACTCGAAATCAACCAATCATTACTAAGTAAAATATATAATACCAATTAGAGAATGCAACTACTAATTAGAGAATTCTGTGGACCAAACTAACAAGATTCTTAAAATATTTTAGAACCTGCTGTCTAGTAAATTAAATCCATTTGCACTACATAAAAATCCATTTTCTTAGCAGCTAACATACAACAATCATTTACACGTAGCAAAAAAGGTAAACAGCTAACAGAGAGAATAACTATTCCACTCGAGTAAGACTACCTGGTAGTCGATCCGCAGCTATCGGAGCGTCTCCCCGCATCGCTTGGATGTCGCGGATGATATTTGCCGCTGCGCCCCCTGCTCCCGGTTCCTCCGCTTTGCGCCCTTGAGCCCATCCTCCTCCCTCGGCCGCCCGCCGCCACACAAGGTTTCATTGATGGCAGCAGCAGAGTTCCTTCCATCTTAATGCACACGTATGCAGCTGCATTAAAACACAAGAATTTTCACGTCTCAGCTAGTGTATCTACCCAACACAAAGGAACATATAGATATGGTAAAAGCACAACGGAACAGGGGAGGAAAGGACCTTGTGAAAGGCGTCATGGTGGCCCGGCTCGCAGAAGTCCTCGATCTCGAGATTGGACTGGACGGTCTCCTGGTCGAGCTCGTCGGGCTCCAGGGCAGGTCTAGATCGCCTCCCCCATCCTCCCCGTCGCCGTCCAGGTCGGCAAGTCCATCCAACCAACCAAATTGAGACTGATGTCCATCCTATTACCCCTCCTCCCCGTCGAAGTCCACGCGCTTGATGCCGTGGACGGACAGGAACGACGCCAGCGGCTGGAGCATCGTCCGGTGAGGCCTAGACGGATACGGAATCACGTCGTCCTGGACGCCAAGACGATGGGTTAGGATGTGGGGCTTGGCGGGATCACGGATGGCGGGTGCGGTGAAGCGGCGTCGGGGAGGGACTCGGGTGGGTGGTGGCGGCGAGCGGCGACGAGACTGGGCGGGCGCAGGCGTCGACGCAGTCACGAGAGGAAGAGAGGGGATCGAGGAAGAGCTAGGGTTGGGTGGCGGCGTCGATCTTTTTTTTTGGAGCTGGCGGCGTCGATCTGATACGGCGCAGGTGGGGAGTGCGAGAGGGACTTGGAGTCGGGGGAGGGAATGGGGGCGACGAGAGGCTGGCTCAGGGATAGGGAGGCGCAGAGGCGGACGAGGCAGAGGAGAGGATTTTTTTTTTTACCTGCAGAGGGGAGAAATGGGGCGCTAGCTGCTCTCTTTCCACGGACAGAGGTAAAACGGCATCGACCCGTGGGAAACTGGCCAACGGGAGAGAGAAGAGAAAAAAAAAAGAGGAGAAAGTCACCTAAGCCACCTAAGTATGTTACTTTCATAGTGCATGGTATTGTAGAAGTATTATCATAAAATACTTCATTATTTAGTGTGTAGAAACATTTTGACTCGTGAAGCGCTATGTTATGACAACATAGCATATTACCACAAATAGCTCTCTTTTTTTAATTATATGCTATATGATCTAAACGGTGGTTGCCACCTTTTTTAGATCTGTTTCGCACATTCTGTGGCGCATATGGCAAATGCTCGCATATAGCTATATGCGCCACAAAATTTTGATTCTGTGGCGCATATAGCCATATGTGCCACAGAATTCTGGCATGCCCATGTGCTAGGGTCATGCCCACATGGGCCCACAGGAATTTTGTGGCGCATATGGCTATATGCGCCACAAAATTCTCACTTTTTGTGGCGCACATAGCTATATGCGTCACAGAATTGCAGGAATTCTATGGAGCATTTGCTATATGCGCCACAGAATTAATTTTAGTGAAGCATTTTTCATATATGCGTCACATAATTAAAATCTACCTATAATCGTTTTCCTAGTAGTGACTGCTGGCTAAGAGGACAGTGCGGCCGCCCAGAACCGCCGCAACTCGGGCTTGGCTTGGACCTGTCCGAGAAGATGAAGTGCGGCCTGCTCGACGAAGGCACGCACACGTGGGCCGGGAAATTTAGGTTGGAGGAGATGCAGGGTGGTACAACGAGGGAGGCACCTCAATCGCCGGGATCCGAGAGTTCATCTCAATGGAGAGCTCGGGGGACACATTATGGGATTGGAGATTTCTTTCTTAAGCAGAGGCAGCGCCGGTGCGGCAGGCACAAAGGAGATGGAAGATGATAGGACGCATGGGCTTGGGTCAGGTGAGGAGAGAGAAAGGTCGAGCGTGTGTATGTATTCAGGAGTTGGACCCAGGCGTCAGACATACAGATTGGTAGTTTTTTGAGAGGAGCCGTAGCTCTCCACGATTAAGCTATAGAGTAATATAGTACTCCCTCCGTTTTAAAATATAAGATGTTTCAGCTTTGTGAATGAAGTGTATCTATACCCTTTGTAGTGTTTAGGTTCAATCTAAACCTAGATGAACCTACGAACAAAATATACTCCATTCATAAAGCTAAAATATTTTATATTTTGAAATGGAGGGAGTAACAGGTAAGCGCGAGACGTGTACGGTATTACTACCATGCAAAGTAAGAGCATCCAGCTAAATACTGGTGAACGGTGTGGTGGTACTTGTCGTCACGTTAATCACAACTGGCTATCTCTCGATCAGTGGAGTTTGATTTAGTAGGACCTACGAGTTGGTGCCGCGTCTATGAGCAAACAAATCTACTACTCGATCGGATCGGTACGGGCGATCCCAAATGAGGAAGGACGATCTCACTTTACAGTGGAAGTGCGTAGTTTAAAACCCTAGACTAGAAAAGGCACGGCCCAGTTGGTAGAAGCATGTGACAAGAGCACGTCAGAGGCGGCCAGCACAATGCCGTACAAAGCAGTTGCACATACACGACAACTGAAGCAGCCAAAAATATTTGACAGGAGTACGTGACAGGAGTATGACTATGACCAGAGCATGAGATAGAAGCTAAGTTGGGTCGGCAAAACTATACATGCAACACTAGGTAGATCGGCGACATTTCTAGCACCCAAGTGGTTCAAGTTGCGCTGCAAAACGATGGCGACGGACCTCGCGACAGGCACCTTCCATCGAATGGACCGCGGTGGTTGTGATACCAGGAAGCCCGAGTGGTCACATGGCGCCTTCCAACGGCCATCTAAAGCATAGTTTTAAAAACCGGACCGGTTAATGAACCGGTGAGACGACTGGTTCACTGGTTTGCTGGTCGGATTATCGATTCATTCGGTTCGATGGTAACAAAAAAAACGTCATTTTTATCAAAATTTAAACAAATTTTAGAATAAAATGACCATAAAAGGTAGATATATAATATATATTTAAGTATGTAATCACAAAACATGGTGTGTCCAAGTGGTATTGGGCTTTACGTGTTGCTATTTATGCCTAGCATAAGGGTCACAAGTTTGATTCCTCTAGGGCGTGTTTGGTTGCTCGGGCATTTCCTTTTTTTTACTTGGCCCGCTGGGTGCTGCATGGGGAAGATTGCCCTCGGGCCGGGATGGGTTGTTTATTTGGTTGCCTGTATTTTCGTTTCCCCACTAGAAGAGCTCATATGGTCACTTTGTTTGGTTTCCCAGATTGGGCTTTGCTGATGCAAATTTGCACGTTTGGGAGCCCGCATACGGCAGATGTGCTTACCTCGCATGGCAAAATGATGAGCTTACCAACTAGCCATCATGGTTTAAGATCTTATATGATCGATCAACATGAATCAGAACAACTGGTAGTGGATAATCCACATGATTAGGCCGACAATGATAATGACTTTGATCATTATATATACGTATAGGTGGAACATGTTCGTGTGGATGAACTTGTTGACGAACTTATGGTGGTGGAGTGAAATTGATCTTCATATCTACTAACGCCTGTTCCTTCTGGGACGCTCTGCTAAGAACTCAGAGTAGGCTTTTGTGCCTGCTCTAGAGTCTTAAACCCCTTATAGAGGTTGTAACCCGTCACTTCTTGGATGCACTTCTCCCATGTATTGTAGATTCCCGGCTTCTTGCCGTAGTACACCGCGTACCAGTTGTATTTCTGTGAGACGTAACACCTATGCAACATATAAGGATCACAACTAAAGCAGACAAATCAAGTTCACAAACACAGGGCACAAGTATAAACTAGTTAAGCATGCATGATCATATGGGCACAAGCATCAGCGGTTTCAACCTACCAAGTTAGTGTGATCCAATCGATCACGACCAACATCTATAGTGAGATCCTACCACCACATCAAAAGGGGTGCAATCCTAACACCGCATAAGTTCACCGTCATGTGTGGGGTTAGCATATACCACCTCACAATAAAAGGCATAAGTTTTTATCAACTTCCTAGCTACTTCAAAATATACAACTCCTTCTTCATCATTCATGCACTACCGCCACCATCTCCATGATCAGGAAGCAAGCACTACACGTAGTAGTGCTTAGCCAGGAAGGTCCTGAGCCAGAGATCCATGTGGTCCTCTGCCATCTGAAAAAAAGCCATTGCCCATAGCCTTGTTGTCGGAGAGGTGGCTGAGTGCCACCATCAGGGCCTCAGGGTTGTACCCTTTGGCTGCCATGACAGCATCATACAGAGCTGGGTGCACATCAGGAGGGGAAGCAGTGGTGATGGCAGTCACCACCGCTTTCATGGCCTCGATCATGCACGTGATGGCCGCGACGTCCTCCACCCCCAGCAGTGACCTCTTCCTCTTCATGCAAGGATCGAAGCCACCTGCAACGTAGGCATTTGTGCTGCCGCCTTGACCACCGCCGGCAGCAGGAGAACCTGCGGCGACATCGGTCTCGGCCTCCTCATCAAATACCACTATCTCTGACTCCTGGGTTTGTATGTATTCAGTGCATGGTTCGCCAAGAGGCTCACTGGAGCCCATTGCAAACCTGCCAATGGCAAGGCCTGAAGGAGATATGCCCTAGAGGCAAATTAAAAATAGGTTTTTATTATCATATCTCAATTAGTTTATAATGATTTCATTTTGTGCTAGAACTGTGCCAAGTAGAAACATTGGTACAGGTGTGGTATGAAACAATCAAGTCCCTAGTATCCTATACTCATACTAGTTCGTTGGTCACGAAGATGATCTGGGTCTCAAGATCATGGGCATTTATGCCGACTGACAATATGATCATATCATTGGAGAATGATGTGGTTGGACATTCCTCGAAGGATTGCAACACAATCAAGTCATACAGTTCATTGTTGCAACAGTCATACCTAGACTCCTTCTCCTTAGACCGTGAGCTCATATTACTCATTGTTTCCCTAGGCTGCTTTGACTGCATCAAACGTCATCTGGTAATACGGTGGCTATAAAGGTGTATGTTGGGTATTCCGAAAGAACAATAGATGACATGTGACTGCAAGACCAGGATTTGTTTACCCACATAACGGGTTAAAGATACATACGGCCGGCTTGGTGAGATTACATCCATACTGTTGCAACATGTGACTAGGTCACGGGGATGTAATATCACGGTAACAAGTAAACATAACTTGTTGTGAACGAGATTGAACAAAGGTATGGGATACCGGTGATCAGATCTCGGACAAGTTGTATCGAGAAACAAAAGGAAGAGGATGCTAAATTTAGACGGTTCAAACGACATTGTCATCAGGAATGCATAGGGGTCACATGGACATCCCTGGTCCCTCTGTTGATCATTGATACAGACCATGTCTAGAGCATTCCCGAGCCGTGAGAGGATACACTTAAGGGTACGATGAGAGCGATCATTCGTAAGACGGAATCATAGTAGAGAAAGAGAGAAAGCCGGAATCGTTCCGCAGAGAGATCCGAAGTGGTTCGGAGAAAGAATAAAGGAAAAGTCCCGAAAAGTGTTTTCGGATAAATAGGAATTTAAATATATATTTATTATATGTTAATTGTGAATTAATATATTCTAAATAATATTTAGATTAAGATTTATGAAGTCAACTTTATAATAGGCCAAATCCCAGAGGAAAAAGGCCTAGAAATAAAACTGCAGGAAAATAAAAGGAAAAAAGGCGAAATAGCCAGCCCTGTGGGCGGCGGATAACCGCCACCGCACAGGGCGGCGGATAGTGGGGCGACGCCGAGCCACCCGCGGGCCGCCGCTGCCAGCCGGCCCACCCGGGAGGGGTAGGACACAGGCGAGGCGGGGCGGGGCGCTGGGCCGCCGCTGCCCAGCCGGCCCACCCGGGGCGGGCCGGGGTCGGGTGCTGGGCCGCCGGGGGTGGCCAGCCCACCCGGGGTCCTTCCCCTTTTCCAGGCCGCCGTGGCGCGAGCTGGGCTGCCGATGGGCAGGCCGGCCCACCCGGCTGGCCGGCTGCTGCTGCTGCTTTTTCTTTTTGTTTTTATTTAGCATTTTCTGTTTGCTATTTGGGCTGAATACTTTTGACCCATTTGGCAGTCCGAATTTCTGCTGAGTTTTTCCTTTAGTAATTAGTCCCACATGGCTTAGCCTTTAAGAAAGGTACACCCCCTTAGCCTATATAAAGGGGTGACCATGGGTGGGATTAAACACACCATCAATTGGAGAAGTCCTTTGGTTGACTTCCTCCTTCTCTCTCTCCCTCTATACCTCGTGACCATGGCCCCAAGTCTGGGCTGTGCGATCGAGACACTCCTGCAGTACGCCGTTGCGCTGCAGGGATTCCTAGCAGGATATCACTTTCGCACTCCCGGCGGGATCGGAGAGCCGGAGGTCTCATCGTGCACCGGATGTGTGCGAAGACACGAGGCGCAACACTTGGGGCGCTTAAATATCGTGAGCCGGAGCTGTTGCACGATGAAGATGATGAAGATCAAGAAGGAGCAAGGGGTGACCTGCGAGGAGCTTCGTGACCTTGAGGTCAGCTTCGAGTATGACTACATCAACCATGTTCCCCGCGGAACGTTAACCGCGTACGGTCTACAAGGGTATGTATTCTATACGCATCGGCCGTTACTGCATTACTACATAGATAGATCCTAGGCTAAGTTTTCGGGGATCCTTCGTAGGGAAATTTTTGTTTTCCGCGTCGATCCCCAACAGTGGTATCAGAGCCGAGCTATGCGTAGGAGTGCTGTACGGCCAGTACGCACAAGTATTGTGCGGGCATTGATCTCTTAGTTGTTACCCTCTAACGTGTACTTATTTATATCACGGTATTGTTTGATGAAGCGACCCGGACCGGCCTTACGCGTATTCGTACGCGAGTCTGGTTCCACGCTCAACATACGGCTTGTACCGTATAAGTGGCTAGCGGGTGTCTGTCTCTCATTCGATAGTTGATATAACATTTACAACGGAGGGCCCCGGAAGGGGTGTAGTAGAGACAACTGTTGGATCCATGTTGTGGTTGGAAAGTTCGTATTTTAGAAACGGTTCTAGTGCGAAATCCCTAACAACCACGTAAAACTTGCAATAGATAAAGTAGAGGCGTCTAACTTTATTTTGCAGGGGGCATGTGATTATGATATGGCATTGGTCGATACGAAGGTAAAGTAGTTTACTTTTCTGTTACTAAGTAGTATAGTAATAGTCATCGTTTCGATGGACGACCTGGTGGAGGCGTCGTGGACTTGGCGTCAAACCAAGGGCAAGATGGAGATCGTGCCGGAGCGCTCGATGGAGATCAAAGTGCAAGAAGACCATATCATATCACATTATACATATAATGTTGATACCAGTTTTTATCATCTTATTGTGTGCTAGTATTTAGATACTCAACGGTAGCAAATAAGATAATCCCTATTTAATTCCAATGTTCCGTGTTCCCCTTGTGTGTGCACCACCAAGAAAGTTCTTCGGTATGAGGCGATTCAGGGTTACAGGCCTGGGTGTCAGACATATCTACGTTCGCATACAGTGGGTGTAAGCCATGTTGCACAGCGAATACACACAAGTTAGATTTGGCGAGCCTAGCATGCTAGAGAAGCGTGGCCTCGGAACACAAGAGATCGAAAGATCGAGCATGAGTCACATGGATGATGTGATTGACATTATTGAATGTCTACCTTTGATAATGCACTGATGGCCGTGACGATCGGGGGAGGTGCAGAGGATAGGGATCATGCGATCACTAAAATTGTCCAGGGGATGACCGTTTTAGTGGAGACCAATTATAAATTGATCTTTTATTATAAACTTAGTCTAGATGTCTGTTTGCAAATATCTTAGTAGATCTTAGCATATCCCATTGAGGTCCTTTGTGACCATGGGAATATATTGCTTAATTTGGAACTTAGCAAAAGGGTCCAACTTCATAAATTAATCCCACGTCTGAGAGATATCCTCGTAAAAGCTGATCTTCTCTTCTTAATACAATAACCATTAGGAGATAATTCGATGACTCTAGAATGTTTATATTTTCTCCATAATCATCCAATAAGCCATTCTCCATTCGATGGAGAGTTGGGCTACATTTTGTATTATGCAGAATAAGGCACATAGAGTATGAGCCGTTGGATGGGTTTTCCTCCATCATGGATGAAAAGAGAAAGTTTGGAAAAACACTTATCGATCTTGCATTAGAGTTAAGAACTCTTGGAAGGGCTTGATTGCAAATGGAGGTCATGGATGAAAAGGTATATGTAAGATATACAAATTATAAATGTGGTTCCTGCAAAACTCGTTGCAGTTTACAAAGTATTTGATACTTGTCCCATTTTGTGAAAACGGGATGATCTGCTTGAGAATTGCTGGATTTGAGGCAATGTGACTTGATGATGGCAAGCAAAATAGTTGATGGCCGACATCACCTCTTCCCTCATAATTTATCATTTGGATTAGTGGACTTGAATATAATTTTGTAATCCTTGTTTGTGTGTCTTGCTTTTGGCAAGACGATTATTCATATGAACAAGCTGCAAACCAGTTTGTACTATTTTTATGAACAATACCTTATGGTCACATTGCGATTACAAATAAGTTATTCACATCACTATGTTAATGATAATAGTTTAAACATTTATAAAGGATTAGAATGCTAAAAGATATCCAAAGTTTAATAATGAAATGACACTACAGTTTAAGTCATTTTGGTTATTGCAGGTTCTTTATGAAAGATCGGGGTCCTAGATGCTTCATCTAGAGACTTTGCAAAACCATGCCTCTTGGGCAGAATGACTAAAACTCCGCATTCTGGTAAAATGGTGATATACGAAGAAATGTTGAATCTTATACATAGGATGTATCGTATTTTCAACAAGTAGTGGAAATCATTAGTTAATTGTGGACTTAAGTGAATAAATGTATTTACTTAATGAAACATGAAGTTTGGAATGATTTGAATTGTTCAAATGAGTTCATGACTAAATGGGATATTAAATTAACTGAATTAACAAGTCTCTTCGATTTGATCGACATGACTAAAGTATTCAAGTTAAGTTTAGCATAAAAGGGACTTGTGAAAGATGTTTCACAAATTATGATAATTGGATGAATTCAAACCATGTTCAAATATCTAAACATCATAATCATTATGTATTGGATACATATGGTAATAATATTATCTCTTATCAGGGTTATAGTTGTCGTTTAGAGTTAGAGATCGAAATAAGCAAACACTCATTTGAAATACAAAGGAACATCTAAAGATTCGTGGAAACAACACCATAAGTGTTATGGCATGTTCGAGTTTCTGGAGACTTCGACAAGTCGAAGTCGTGGCGAATAAACAAGTCTTTGTAGAGCATTCTTAGGAAGCTATGAATGCATCTTCCACAAAGGGGCAAACATGTTGTTGTCCAAAGTAGATGTGTCTTGATGAAGATACAGGTGGAAGAAAGTAAAAGATCAAAACAAGGTATTTGACCTTACCTCTGGATTATAGAGTGGTGCAGCGGAATTTGTTTCGTGAAACCAAACTCTACAAATAGAGGAGAAACAAATGATAATGATCATAAAGTTTCAAGTGAATACTTTTACTAAAGTAAGTAGGATTCAACTATATATTCTACAAGTTTGTGGAACTATAGTTGATTCACTTGTCATGTTTTGAACAAGACATACCTACGAATTACAAAGAAGCGTGATGGACCTAAGTACGAGAAATGAATTTTCATTGAAATCTCGTTGGTGGAATTCTCGATTTGATAGTGATCAAAGAATTTTGGAATGTCCAAGATTATCGAGAGAACCTAGATTTGAGTGGGAGCAAATCAGCTTGGCTAATTCATAATATGTAGCTGACATATTCTAAGTGGGAGCTAAGTGAAATCCCTGGATCTCAAACATGAATGTCATATTTGAGTGGGAGCGTGAAATCATTCTAGGATATGTGGACGACATATGTGAATGATGTGATTGGTGTTAATAATATTTAAGTTAGGATGAAGTTATTAAACAATAAGATCTATCGAGATAGATTGGTAAGTTTAATAAACACTAAATGTCGAATGCTTCCTAGACTTGATTCTAAAAGATGTTCAGAATGTCCTAAGCAAGATTCTGAAGAAGTTCAGAATGGAACAAGGTAAGAAAGAAGTTCTTATTGTATGAAGCATTGAGTATTGCAACTATGGTTGAAAGAAAGAGATGTGTTGCATCTCCTATGCCTCAGTCATAGGTTCTTTCATATAACCATGTTGTATACTCGACATAATGTGACCCGAAGTTCTGGTTGGTAGGACAAAGTCTTAACTGTAAGAGCGTGTCTTTAAGTGATTCCTGAATTGATCACTGAACCAGAATTAAGTTTGTACTTAAATAGCAAGAAGCAATGTAAGTGGCATAGATGCATTTCATGCACTAGGATCTACATAGATATAGAAGTATAAAGGCTACATCTGATGTGATGTATAATGTTATGGCGGGGCTAATTCGCTTTTAACGTAGAATGACGTGTTCCAGGGCCCAGTGCCCATGAGAAAGCCCTCGAGGTTGATCTAACGTCACTGTAAGCTCCTGGAATCCGGCCTCATTCTGCTGCCATGACCATAGTATATACACAAAGGATAGCAAAGTGTGTTTCGAAGTTTAGATGACAACAGTGAATAACGACCGTCATTATAAACACTAGAAACAAAAGCCTCACTTTGTCGCTAAACAAATACTTCGACCCATTATAAGATAATGGTGTGAATGTCAAAATTAGGAAGACATTAACGATTTGCAAAAGACATAATGATCTGGTAAAACAGAACATGGACATGACATTTCCCATGAGCATGCATGATCTGTAAACGCATATGGTATATGGTTTATATGAGTAAAATGCAAGCTAGTTTATTTGTACTCTAGTGCAAGTGGGAGACTGAAGGAGATATGCCCTAGAGGCAAATAAGAAATAGGTTTTTATTACCATATCTCAATTAGTTTATAATAGTTTCATATTGTGCTAGAACTGTGCTAAGTAGAAATATTGGTACAAGTGTGGTATGAAACAATCAAGTCCCTAGTAGCCTCTACTCATACTAGTTCATTGGCCACGAAGATGATCTGGGTTTCAAGATCATGGGCATTTATGTCGACTGACAACGAGATCATATCATTGGAGAATGATGTGGTTGGACATTCCTCGAAGGATTGCAACACGATCAAGTCATACAGTTCATTGTTGCAACAGCCATACCTAGACTCCTTCTCCTTAGACCGTGAGCTCATATTACTCACTGTTTCCCTAGGTTGCTTTGACTGCATCAAACGTCATCTGGTAATACGGTGGCTATAAATGTGTATGTTGGGTATTCCAAAGGAACAGTAGATGACATGTGACTGCAAGACCGGGATTTATTCACCCACATGACGGGTTAAAGATACATACGGCCGGCTTGGTGAGATTACATCCATACATGTTGCAACATGTGACTAGGTCACGGGAATGTAATATCACGGTAACAAGTAAACATAACTTGTTGTGAACGAGATTGAACAAAGGTATGGGATACCGGTGATCGGATCTCGGACAAGTTGTATCGAGAAACAAAAGGAAGAGGATGCTACATTTAGACGGTTCAAACGACATTGTCATCAGGAATGCATAGGGGTCACATGGACATCCCTGGTCCCTCTGTTGATCATTGATACAGATCATGTCTAGAGCATTCCCGAGCCGTGAGAGGATACACTTAAGGGTACGATGAGAGCGATCATTCGTAAGACGGAATCGCAGTAGAGAAAGAGAGAAAGCCGGAATCGTTCCGCAGAGAGATCCGAAGTGGTTCGAAGAAAGAATAAAGAAAAAGTCTCGAAAAGTGTTTTCGGATAAATGGGAATTTAAATATATATTTATTATATGTTAATTGTGAATTAATATATTCTAAATAATATTTAGATTAAGATTTATAAAGTCAAATTTTATAATAGGCCAAATCCCAGAGGGAAAAGGCCTAGAAATAAAACTGCAGGAAAATAAAAGGAAAAAGGCAAAATAGCCAGCCCTGTGGGCGGCGGATAACCGCCACCGCACAGGGCGGCGGATAGTTGGGCGACGCCGAGCCACCCGCGGGCCGCCGCTGCCAGCCGGCCCAACCGGGCGGGGCAGGACACAGGCGAGGCGGGGTGGGGCGCTGGGCCGCCGCTGCCCAGCCGGCCCACCCGGGGCGGGGTGGGGTCGGGTGCTGGGACGCCAGGGGTGGCCAGCCCACCCGGGGTCCTTCCCCTTTTCAAGGCCGCGGCGGCGCGAGCTGGGCCGCCGGTGGGCAGGCCGGCCCACCCGGCTGGCTGGCTGCTGCTGCTGCTGCTTTTCCTTTTTGTTTTTATTTAGCATTTTCTGTTTGCTATTTGGGCTGAGTACTTTTGGCCCATTTGGCAGTCCGAATTTCTGCTGAGTTTTTCCTTTAGTAATTAGTCCCACATGGCTTAGCCTTTAAGAAAGGTACACCCCTTAGCCTATATAAAGGGGTGCCCATGGGTGGGATTAAACACACCATCAATTGGGGAAGTCCTTTGGTTGACTTCCTCATTCTCTCTCTCTCCCTCTATACCTCGTGAGCATGGCTCCAAGTCTGGGCTGTGCGATCGAGGCACTCCTGCAGTACGCCGTTGCGCTGCAGGGATTCCTAGCCGGATATCACTTCCGCACTCCCGACAGGATCGGGGAGCCGGAGGTCTCATCGTGCACCGGATGTGTACGAAGACACGAGGCGCAACACTTGGGGCGCTTAAATGTCGTGAGTCGGAGCTGTTGCACGATGAAGATGATGAATATCAAGAAAGAGCAAGGGGTGACCTGCGAGGAGCTTCGTGACCTTGAGGTCGGCTTCGAGTACGACTACATCAACCACGTTCCCCGCGGAACGTTAACCGCGTACGGTCTATAAGGGTATGTATTCTATACGCATCGGCCGTTACTACATTACTACATAGATAGATCCTAGGCTAAGTTTCCGGGGATCCTTCGTAGGGAAATTTTTGTTTTCCACGTCGATCCCCAACAAGGCCGAAGGAGAAGATGGCCTCCATCTACCTATAGTTGGTGATAGGCTTGTTCAGATACTCGGCATCCTTGGGGTGATCCTGAGACAGGGAATTGCTGGGAGGTTAGCGAGGTTAGTGAGTTTAGTGTTCGAAATCAAAGGAGATGTTACTAAAATTAGTTAATACCGAGATGTGTCCCCTATAGTGGGCGTCCTCCAAGACGATGGTGCAGGTCTCATCGTCCCAGCTAGCTCCGCTAAGGTCTCTGAGCTGGGAAACATGGATCCACCTGGTCCTCCACTTACGTAGGTCGTTGTACACCTGCTGGTAGGACACCTCGATGCCACAGAACTCAAACACCTTGTGGGCAACAGTGTTCCGGTGCACTTATTTGAAACCCTTCTCCGTCCTGACGCCGCTCTTGATGATCTCGCACATCTGGTTGAGCACAAACGCCGAGAGGAACGGTTCTCACTTCATGGTGCCTTTAACCCCCTTGCACTGGCCTGTGCTGTGGGATTTTCTAGCCTTGGCTTTCATCTTGTACATGATTTTGGCAGCTTGCTCTGCAATCTGCTCCACCATGTACCCGGTCATTGGAGGCACATACAAGATCTCCGTGCGCTGAGGATAGGTGAGCCTCAGAGGTGGGAGTTGGGATTGGGTCTCAGCGACAAAGGCCTCCTATGAATTAAACATGAACACAATCTTAAACATGCAATGAGTCCAGACATAGCAGTTCCTTAGGCATACTAACATAGATCTACCACAAACTACAATCAGATCTAGGAGGTGCTAACAGACCGAAGCTACTAGACCTAGGGTTTGATGGAACTCACCGGCATCGGAGGAGCGGAGCATGTCGAGGATGAAGATCTTGGAGAAGAACGCCTGCACTAGCCGATCTACAACCACCACCGCCGCTCCCGCCGCTTACTTGTTCGGCGATGTAGAACCTCGTCGGCTTGAGAGCTCGAAGAATGGGGGAAATGGTGGCGATGGATGTTGGTGTGGCTGACGGTGCTTTATACCGGCGCGCGTCAGCGGACGGTGACGAAATTTCTCCCACCAGATTTTGGGGGAAACATGCGGCTTGCGCCATCGCCGAGCCTGCACGGGCAGCGCAGCTTTTCCCCCCTTTTGCACGAGCGAGTCATGTCCCCGCAGAAACACCCAAAATCGGCGTTCCCAGCGGTCCAACTTTTGGGCTGCTTTAAAGTTCGTGCGATGCAAGAAACACATGCGACCCAATACACCAAACGTCCTTATTTTTTCTTGGCCCATATGAGAAACGGGAAAACGGGCAACCAAACAATCCCTAGTAAACATCTTTTTTTTTGTTTTTTTGCTGTTTGGACTGGTGCCTCTTAAAAAACCGGCGAGTCCATCAGTTTAGGTTTTTTCTAGTTAAACCACCTAACGGTTCCGGTTTTTAAAACTATGATCTAGAGCTGTCAGTCGATGGTCGATAGCCCTAGCTCTCCAGGATCTGGTTCGTCTGCCTGTTTAAGATATTAGCAGTTGAGAAAAGTCTTAAAAGATTGGAAGGTAATCACACGGAAAAGAACAGTTTGATTTGGTTGAACTAGGGCCATGCGATGCCACGATCTGATTCGACGTTCCGTATTAAGCACAGCCTTTAACACCAGTAAGTGAAAAGGGAAAAGTAATATCAAGTTGGGAAAGTTAAGGCAGGACATGACAGGCAAAAGCAATGCGAGTGTTCATCGCGCCACTTGGCACGGACAGACAGTGGCGTTAGATAATGGTGCAGGTAGAGGTTTGTTCATTGGATGGATCATTATAATCCACACAGTAACGAAGATCACTAGTGGGTCTTCGTACTGCCTAGCATCAAACAAACATTATGGTGCTGCATCAATGAATGCCAAAGTGGTGAAGAATGCACCCGATTCGATGTCCCGTATCAGGCAAAGCCATTAACACCAGTAAGTGAAAAGAGAAACGTAATATCAAGTTGGGAAAGTTAAGACATGACAAGGCAGGCAAAAGTTGAGTGTTCATCGCGCCACTCGCACGGATGGACGGTAGCATTCGATAATGGTGCAGGTAGAGTTAAAAGGTTTGTTCATTGGATGGATCATTATAGCACACACTATCAAAGAATGTACGGTAACAGAGAATACATGTTACTACTATTTTATTACCTGACATGTGCATGTCGGCATACCATGTGTAGCCGCACTAGATTTGAAAATTTAAGAATTTGTGTATTATTTTCCGAATTGAGCAAATAAAATGTATTATTTAAAAAAATATAGCCAGGTTACTAGTGGGTCTTCGTACTGCCTAAGCATCAAACAAATATTATGGTGTCCCATCACAGAATGTGACAAGTGGTAAAGAATATAGCCATTCAATGTTGTAAATGGCGATTGTCCTTTTATTCTTGTGGCCACCCAAATCACCCTAGTGACACTACTGACGTGCAACTAGAAAATCTTTATCATTCCTCCTGTATCCGCTCCAATGTAACCATTGCCTAAATTTGGCGCAAGGATGGGTCGGACTGGACGCGTCGGACGAATGGGTTGCCCCGCTGGAGAGCCACACAAGTTGCACGAGTCCGTTCAGACGCATTCGGACGTCAGCGGACCGGTTGGGTCGTGCTGGTGGAGATGCCCTAGGGCACGGGCTCGACCTCCTACTCGTTCCTTGCCCCTCCATCCTGCGAGTCGTGTTGCTCCTGCTCTTGTATTTGAGGTAGCTTTCGAGAGCTACTTGCACATCCTGGATCGGATGCTGAAATTGCTGCTCCAATCTCGAGGAAATAGCACCTAACACCACTTATTGGTGACTTCTTTGCACAAAATCACAGGTCTTACTTTTTTGCATAGAACACCATATTTTCTTGTAATTTTTGCACAAAACACAGAAATCTTCAGTAGCATCCTTAAAAGTAGATTAGAGAACTGGGGTTCGTGTTAAGTTTTAGTTAATTTGATTGGATCAAAATTAATACCAGCATAACTAGTGTGCTTGCGTTCTGTTTTGTTCATGATCATGGGGTTGGATAGTAGATTGATGCTTATCCACTCACTGGACAACATCCCACTAATGCAATTTACATTAGACTTCCTCTAATGCATGCTCTGACAATATTATTTCACAAGTTTGCTGCCTAAGTTCGTGTTACGCCTGCATTACAAATTCACTAAAAACATATCTTACTTGAATGAATGATGGAAGCTGGTCCATGTTATGTAATAGCAGCCATTTTGGAAAAAATATTCCGTGGCAATCTATTTTAGAGGCTATTTTTTTTAAAAAAATATATCTTTTTAATCAATTCCAAAAATAATGCACAGTGGTGTACAGTACACCGATAGACACTAATTGGTGCAGCGCCCGTGCTAGAATCTGAAATTCCGAATTTTGCATATTATTTTTGGAATTGAATAAAAAATGTATTATATAAAAATATCGGGCATTCTAGAGTCTACATGAGCCTTTTGCTTCATATGGTTAACATCGGCTATGGGACCAGTTCTCTAATCTGCTATTAAGGAGGCTAATCAAGATTTCTGTTTTTGTGCAAAAGTTACAAGAAAATGTGATGTTCTGTGCAAAACAAAAGTGAAACATGTGGTTTTGTGCAAAGAAGTCACCAACAAGTGGTGTTAGGTGCTATTTCCACTCCAATCTCTCATATTTGAGATAGCTTTCAAGTGGTACTTGCACGTCGTGGAGGAAATTCTTCACGGGCTTGCTGACCGCCGGAAATAAAAACTGCCTCCTCGCTACCGGAGAGGCGCCTCCGCGACCCTCCTGGTCTCCTCCACCGTGTCGTCCTGACCACTCCTCTTCCTATTCTTATGCATGGTTGTCGAGGGCATGCTGGGAGCTCCCGACAGCCTCTGTAGTCTCACCGGCAACCCCAAGAACCGTCCCTCCTTGGTCGAGGTTGTCGGGATGTTCAGCAGGAACGAGCGGACGAGGTCGCGAGATTGGACGAGTAGACGAGATTGTGTCACCGGATGAGATGGTGGCAGTGAATCGTATCGGACCGTTGCCACGTGGAGTGTGCACACCGGGCCGCGGCGGAGGCGTACATAGTCAAAAAAAATGCAGATTAGACTGGAGATTGGGCAAGAATGTTCTTACAAATGGGCTCCAAGTGTCAGAGAGAGTAGACAGTGACTCCGTTCAGGATCGTTCCTTTCCTCGTGAGTCAAACAGGTCCAAGGTTTAAAATAGATCGGGATTGACAAGTTTAGAGTGTTGATTTTAGGGATTAGGAGTTGGAGGTTTGATTTAGCTTCTGCCTATGAGTTTAAGGTTTGTTGTGGACTTTTTTCCATGGCAAATGACTAAGTGGTTTCAGTTAAATATGTGTTGACTATAATTTGTTTAACATCGTTTTTCAATGATGTGACCCTTTCCATGCATCTCCCCTTCCTCTTGCTTGGTTCTCTTGCCGGTTCTAGAGAAGAATTTGAAGTAGACGATGCAGACTAGATAGACAAGTCACCATGAATCCTTGAGATATGAACCTCTAGCTTATGGTTGGCATCAAAGGGATCAAGCCCGTGACTTTGGGAAAATTAGTTTAGGGATGGTATATTCTCATGCTAAGTCTAACCAGTGCCCCAATATTGCATGATGCATTAATATTGCATGACGGAAGGCATGGTGTGGGGAGGGATCACAACAATAAGGTGGAAAACATATTACCACCATGCTCAGTGATGGATCTAATTAACAATTAGATCTTTGTCCAACAAGATACCCGACACCGACCTCAAATTTTGGCCTAATCTAGGAGCAACACAGACGACATGTGCTTGTGGAAGAGCTACATGGAATAAATTTGAATTGGACAAGGGAAACAATCAAAGTGAGCACGTGATAGCATGGCAAGGTGAAATTTTGGAGGGGCTCATCCTAGGTGGAGATCAAGTGCAACAGAGCGATGTCCATGCCTTAGGAAGAAGGGAGCGGGGTAGGAATCATGATGCCTAGAAGCTACTCCCTCGGTTTCATATTGTAAGGCATTCAGATTTAGTAGGTCATACAAGTTGTCCCTAGAACAAGAATGCTTCTCCTCGAGCCAGGCAAAACCAAGGCTAGCACCTCACCCGCCGCTTCTCCACCTTATATGTGTGTGAGCCAACATAGGCGTTGCATCTAAGACACTCGGAAGTGTAAGGCGGCAACAGAGGAGTTTATTGGAGCCAGTGGAGAAGGTCCTAGGATCGACCAACTCACCGGAGTCGGAGCAGTTGATGAGGAGCAAGGAATGCATTCCCCCGAGCCGATGTGCTTCCTCGACTTCTATATATATCTGCACGTCTAGGGCTAAATTTCTACGGCCATCTGCCTCAACCGGTTCTTGGGGAGGCTTGCCAGAGTCTAGCCAGACAAATTTTGTTTTCATCCTCGCTCTGCCTATGGCCCATCACATTGTACATTGCATAAGGTACCCGTGGCTATACATATCATGGCATATGGAATTTCTGCCGATTTGGTTGATGATCATCTTGCAATGGGTTAGAGCATATCCATTTACTGCTTGAGGCGCTACACAAAAGCAATTATCAAGTGCTTTGGGTAACATACTTGAGAGCACCCAATATTCAAGACACCGAGAGGCTTTTGGCTATGAACACCACAAGGGGGTTTCTGGGGATGCTTGGATCGGTTTATTGCATGCATTGGAGGTTGAAGAACTATCCAACGACATGGCATGGACAATTCACGAGGCATGTCAAGATCCAACAAACATCCTTGAGTCCATTGCACACCAGAGACTTGGTTTTGAGCATGCCTATTTTGGCATGCCATGATCATACAATGATGTCAATATGCTCAACAGACCACCACTGTTTGCAAACTTAGCCATTAGAGAAGCGCCGGAGCTTGAGTTTGGGCACAAGTGCACAAAGGGATACTATCTTGCAGATGGGATATACCCACAGTGTGCAACATTTTTCAAGCCAATTCATCACCCTCAAAGTGCGAAAGAATCTTGATTTCATAATGCTCAAGCGGTGTGTTGGAAAGAATGTGGAGAGAGTATTTGGGACTTTGCAAGCGGGACTTGCCATTGTTCGTGGAACGGCACGGATTTGGAATGTGAAAACGCTTTGGAGGATCATGACAGCTTGTGTGATATTACACAACATGATCATCGAGAATGGGCATGTCCAAGATCTTGATCACCACTATGACTTCTTGGAAAGGGTGATCAATCCTTGTAGGCATCCAGACTGCATCCAACATTTCCTTGAAACTCACCATGAAATTACAGGTGCGGAGACTCATCACGGCTTAAAGATGATCTTTTTTTAGAACACTTAAAGATGATCTCGTAGAGGAGTGGTGGAAGTGGATTGGACAAGAAACCATTTATTTCGGTATTACTTGTCATGTTTTCTAATTCGGTTTCGATAAACTTTGTGATATTTGATACATTAGACTTGTGCCCGAATGATGAACATTGTGTTGAAATAATTGCATAATATTTTTTCTTATTTATTGCGATCTTACTTATATCGTTTTAATTAAGTAAATAGTATATAGTTTGCATATGCACAAATAGAACTAAGGACAAATGGGCAATCCAGTTTTTGGGTACTCGAAATATAAGTAGGTTCTTGGAGGCAATTTTCTTGGCTTACCTATATCCTCTCACCTGTACCTACAACCACTTTGGCTACCTAAAATATAGGTGAGCTCTTGTCCGGTGAAGATTTGGTGCACATGGACACTAATGATCTCGCTTTAAAAAAAATCATATTTTTGAGTTCCAAAAAATTCTAAAAACAAATTAGAATGTAGCCCAAGATTTATATCACAAATGTGCAAAATCTCAGTTCGAAATAATGTGTATTTTTAGCTACACAAAAAGATAAAATTGTAGATTTATAGTATACTGATTCCAAATCACATAAAAAATCACACTTTATCATTTTTGTGTAACTCAGGATATAAAACATTTCGAATTAATATTTCGCACATTTGTGGAACAAATCATTTGCATATTTTAGGATTTTGTTTCAAGCTTTTTTAGAACTTATAAGTGTAGTTTTTATTTATTTTTAATACACGTGGAGCGCCGGAGCTCGGGAGCAAAAGGAATTTCCGAGCTCTTGGAGATGCTCTAAATGTGATCCCTATACAATCAGCTCTTTGTTCGATTGAGCTAGAACCGAACCAATTTCCTTGTATCTCTTTCTCTCCTCTTCTAAACCCCACACTATACTTCCTTGTGGCCTCAATTCTAAACTCGAATTTCCGATTGTAGGATGTGAATCAGTCGAAAAGTCCTTTTGGCTTCCGAGCTCTAGTGCTCCATGCGTATTAAATAAATTTGAAACTACACTTATAAGTTGTAATAAATCTTGAAACAAAATCCTAAAGATTGGTAATTATGTATCCCACAACCATGGAAAATCTCAATTCGAAATGTTTTGTATTTTTGAGCTACACAAAAATGACAAAGTGTGACTTTTTTGTGATTTGAAATCACTATATTATAGACTATAATTTTGTTATTCTTATGTAGCTCAAAATACACATTATTTTGAATTGAGATTTTGCATGTTTGTGTTATAAATCACGGGCTACATCCTCATTTGTTTCTAGAGTTTTTTAGAACTTGGAAATATGATTTTTGATTTTTTTTTAAAGCGGGATCACTGGTGGCATATGCACCAAATCTCCACCGGTGAATCTGTGTATCTCTATCTAAGTAATCAAGAGATCTATAGTGGCACCATAATACGCGACAAGCCTTTTTTTTTGGCACCCAGGAGTGCTCTTGTTTTTTAAAATGAGTTTTAGGCGCATTTTAAAATATTAAAAAACTCTGAATAAAAATGTTGGGCATACATCTCAATGTTCTATGTGCTCGCAAAGTTGTTTCACAGAAAACTCATGTTTTTATGACGTGTATAAAATAACAAAATTCGGTGCTAAAAAAATCTCTTCACGAGACATTTCTTCATCTTTTTTACGATGACACAAAAAATGTTGGATTTCCACAAAACTTGTCGTGCACAGAAAGAATCTCAAGATGTAGACGCAAAATTTTCGTTCACATTTTTTTGACATTTAAAAAGATTATTTGGATGGCAGGAGCATATGCACTCTAGATCAAAAGTGAATTTATGCATAACACGCTCTTTCTCTACAGGACTAGCCTGAGCTGATTGTTTTGCAGGACATTTTGCTAGCCTGTGTGTGCCCGGCCGGCCGGCCGGTCTCCGCCGCATGCAGAACAAAAAAAAAAGGCCACGCCTGCTGGGACGGCCGGCCATGCCAAATGGATATTGGCTAGCCGCCCTTGAATTCATCGACCATGCCAAACAGATCAGAGATCACGCCGATCTGTGTCTCCACACCGGCCGTCGCACAAAAATAGAGCTCACAAAGGAGAACAGAGTGTGACTGCCAAGGGAGAGAGAGGTGAGGTCAGTACGTTTAGATCACAGATTAAGGCCGGAGGTGAGGTAAACGGTTGACCATGGCCGGTGGCGTGCGCGCTGTGGCGAAGGCGTACCTCGTCCTCGGGCTGGCGGTGGCGTGCTTCGCGCTGTACGCCATCTCGCTCGACCCGGCCACGTTCCAGCAGCTCCAGCTCCAGGTATTTACTCCGCTCGATATATGCACCTTACCTTTATAGAAGGCAGAATTTTAAGTACAAGGACGCTTTCAACATTCGCTTAGAACAACAAACGTAGAACGACCTCCACTCCGGCTAGTCCGAAAACAGCCACCATAAATACAACAAAGAGTTGTCCTAAGCTAAATAATAAAGCCGTGTCTCGACCGATGTCGGTCACCTCCGAAGAACAGACGCTCCAAAGAACCGATGTCGGTCTCCAAATGTGATGCTCCCAACATAGTGACGACGTCGAGGACGTCTCCATGGCGCCAATCCAACTCCAGACCTAGGCATTCGCCGGAAACCTCTACCATACCAAAGCGAGGGAGGTGTTGGCTCACCTCGGCGAAGCCTCCAAGGAGGGGAACGGCACCCTCAGGTGTCGTTGTTGCCGGCAAAGGCGGGCAAGACTTTCATCCGCCGTTGTTGTCCAAGTTGTTCACACCGCCGTAGCTGCACTTGACCGTCATAGCCAAAGTCTCGTGGACCTCCCACGACCCGCACAAAGAGCTTGTTCTAAACTAAATAACAAAGTCGTGTCTCGATTGACGTCGGTCGCCTCCGAAGAACAGACGCTCCAAAGATCTCTCCTTGTCGACGCACCATCCATCAGGAAGAGTAGATAGAGGGACTTGGTTGGGTCCGAGAAGGGCATCATCTTGGACTCGTCGACGAAGGCCTGCATTACGCCCCTGGATACCACCCTAGGACAGTTGCGAGCACTGGAGGAGGTCAACTTGGAACCTCCACGCGCAGTCTCCAAACGCGATGATCCCAACGGAGTGATGATTTCGAGGATGTCTCCATCACGCCGCTGATCCAACTCCAAACCTAGGCTTTCGCCCGGAGACCTCTACCATACCGGAGTGAGAGCGAGAGAAGTGTCGCTCACCTCGGTGATGCCTCCAAGGAGGGGACCGGCACCGTAGTCTCCGACAAAGGCGGGCAAGACTTTCATCCGTCGTACACCTCCCTCCCTCTGCATTGGATTGGGGGAGTTGTCCAAGTTGTTACACCGCCGTAGCTGCACTTTACCGTCATAGCCGAAGTGTCATGGACCTCTCGCGGCCCACACGAACACTCCACCTTCCCGTGTCCCCCGCCTTTCTTCCACCTCCATCTCGGTAGAGAGCTCGATGCCGCAACTATCACCTCCGGACAGCAGTGCATCAACCGCAGCCCTCAGACCCAGATCGATTTCGGAAGGGTCCAGATCTGGGTTGTGCCGCCAGCGCCCGGCCCACCCGCGTTGCTTCTTCGTGGCCTCCGCCGCTTCCAGGAGCCCAGCGCCAGGGAGATCGCTCATCGCTGTAGCCAGTGCCACAAGCTCCTCTGCTCTGTTCCACCTCCATGGCCTGGGCAGCTTGCGTCGTAGCAGGGGACTGAGTCGCCGCCTCCAAAACATGTCGTCGCCTCCAGCACCTACGATGCAGGCCTGCCTACCGGCAGACCCTCCTAGTCGTGCTCCTCTTACCTATCTCGTCGTGTGTCGCCGCCTCTCCAATCAACTCCACCACCTTGCGCTGCTCAGCTATCGTATGTCCCCGTGCGGCTTTCCCTTCCCTACATGTTGCCTTTGACAGACGGGCGCCGCCATCACCGCCAGCGCCAGTGGCCAGGGGTTGCTGGGGCAGGGGTCTATTGGAGCTAGGGTTTCTCCCTTCGGGGTCGCCCGCGCGTGCGACTTGGGAGGGGAGGGGAAAGATTGGAAGGTACTCCGCTCGATCTAATTCTCCCTCGCTGAGGTCCTCCTGGCCGAGTTTTGTTATATTTTCTTGTGTTTCTACTTTCTCCGGCGAATTTTTTAGAGCAACCAACCACAACTTTCGAGTTTAATTTAGAGTACACGGTTGTCAACCATTTTGAATCGGTAGCTGGCCAAGCATAGAATCCCAACAGACAACCCGGATGAGACGCAGCTGGGAAGGAGCTATGACCGTGTCATATAGTCACGATGGGGAGTATCATAGAGCCAGCTCTTCTCTCTTTCCTCCTTTCTCTTTCCTCCAACTAGAACTTTTGATGATGTGCAAATACTATAGTCTGCTGACCATGCTTATTATATTTGCTCTTACATGTATAGGACCAAGCTATGGTACGATCCGACTTGCTAGACGATCCTTACAGCCAACCGGGGGGACAATATACAAAGAACTGCTGGAGCTTGGCTACGAGAAGGCTCTCATGCCACCATAGTTTTGTCGGCAGCCTCTATGACCTGGTTATCCTCTATGCGGGGTCGAGCTGCCTTATCTAGGTCAAGCACAATCGGGCTTGCTATTCGGTTGTGTTGGCAATAAAGAGTGACACGCACAACATACAAAGATCTCAGCCAGAGCGCCTTCAGGATCATGCCATATGAAAACATGCCCAACAGGGAAGTTGTGTGTATTGTTGAGGCGTTCAACTAAGCTTTTTGGAATCATCTTGATCCGATGCTAAGTCCTTTTCTTGTAAGAGAAGTATAGAGGAGCTCTTTACTGGTACGGGAATACCAGATGTCTCATACATATGCGAGAGCTGATGGCCGATTGAATAAAACCAATCGAATCCACTTAGTATCAATCTATTACACTTTTCGTGTCCATCTACTTTTATCCATATCCTCGTACCTATGCTTCTCGTTCTTATTTAGTTTTCCCATGGCGGGGATCTGCGAATCCACGAGACTCTATGGACAGTCAGGCCGACATGGAGCTGCCTATAGTTGCCGCCAGACCAGACGGGGTCCCTACCGGGTGAGGCGGGGCTTCAGGTCTAAAATTCCAAATGTCTTGTGTATCACGCTTCCGGGCGGATCTCGAGCTGCGGTGCATTATCCTTGGCATTAAGGTACTTGTATCTTAGATGTGGTGGACAAACACCTTGGTGACCTTGACGACTCCCCTATCTGTGAGTGTGGGGGCCCAAATAGAGCGCAACAATGTCTGTCTAATTTTAATTTCTAAGCCAATATAAAACTAAAATGTGTAACTTGAGTTCATTGAAAAAATTTAAGTTAGGCATTCACGTCGATCGGACGGTTAGATTTCTTTCTGTGTCAATATATACGTGAGACAATTCTAAATGCCTTTCATCGCAAAGAAAAAGATTGATTGCATGACACTCTGTGTGTAGATGACACTTATTTTCTATCGATCAATTGAATGTAGATGATCAAGGACTCGGGTGGCCAACTGGAGCAGGGCCAGACGGACTGCACAATGACGGCAGCAGAGGTCATGGAGATGCGAGCCGGCGCCGTGGTGCTTCTGCTGTTGGGCGCCGCAGAGGCGTTGATGGCCATAACAGCCGTCGTGGCCGTGGGGTGGGCCCCCGTCATCACCGTCTGCACGCAGCTCCTGAGCCTGGGCATAGCCCCGAGGCTCGCTGGCGTGCTTGCTGGGGTGGTCGACCTCTCAATCGGGCGCTGCGACGACCAAGGCATCTACCGCCAAGCGCTAGTCTTCGGCTACTTTGCTGTCACCGTGTCCTTCGGTTTGTTGTTCATCCTCAGCCTCCTCATTGCCCTCTTCGACAGCCATGGCGTCTACCGCCAAGCACAAAGGATTTTGGGGGCTAGCGATTAACTACTTTACTTTATTTCATGTTCTACTTTGGTCACGACGGATGCACACTATCATAATTGTTATGGTTAAATCTCAGAGTTTTTTGTTTTGAGGGAAAGCCATCATGGCAAGCTTTATTAATCACTAAATAATGCTTAAGTCGTCCATGAGAGTTTGGTACTACCTCTTCTAAAAAAGGCTTATATTATGGAACGGAGGTAGTAGTAAAACTAGGGGATTCATGCACCCAATTATGAAACTTTCTCGAGGGAAAAGACTCCCTACATTAGCAGCCTTTTTACAATCTTTCAATCTCCCAGGCAGTGAACAAAACCGACTTTGGAAAAATTGAACTTGCAATCATGAAACAGTTGACGTGAATTGTTGTTGTGTCAATCCACGTTCTTTCTTTTCCCGTGCAATACTCGATGACCTCATGAATCTGACTCAACTTCTATGGCAACGCATCCAATAGAGCTACTATATTTTAATGGGGATAGGAAAATTACAAAAAGGTTGAGATTTTAGAACTATCTGGCATGTCTCTCCTTTGACCATTATCAATTGTCACATCACCTTACCGAGAGCTCCACATGTTACAAACATTATTAGTGTGGCTTAACAGGGTAGTCAGTACGTTTTGCCACATTGTTACTCTAAACCGGTGGTTTTTTTAAACCCTAACATAAAGTGGTGGTTTTTTGAAACCCTAGCCACAATTGTGGTGATTTTTTTATAATTTTCCCGCCGTACAGAGCAGTTGCACGTACAGGACAACCAAAGCAGCCAAAACATTTGACAGGAGTATGTGACATAACCAGATCATCGGTAAGTAGGGTACGACTGGAGGGTGGGAAAAGGGGAGTGAACTTGGCCTGGTCTATACATACAACAGCAAGTAGACCAGCTGCATTTCCAGCAGCCAAGTGGTTCAAGTTGTGCTGCAAAATGATGGCCAGAGACGATGGGCATTCACCTTGCAACAGGCACCTTTCGTCGAATGGACCAGTGGTTATCGGGCAGGCGGACATATCACATGCTGTCCTCCAATGGCCATCTAGAGCTGCCAGTCGATGGTGGATAGTCCTAGCCTTTCTAGGATCTGATTCGTTTGAGAAAAGTGCCTGTTTAAGATTGACACGACAGGGCAAATCATAATGCAGATATTAGCAGTTGAGAAAAGTCTCAAAAGATTAAAAGGTAATCACACGGAAAAGAACCATTTGATTTGGTTGAACTGGGAACATGCGATGCCACTATCGGATTCAAAGTTCCGTACTAAGCAGAGAGTTAAAGGTTTGTTCATTGGATGGATTACTATAACCCACTACTGAAACATGCACCAGTAACAAAGATACGGGTCATTAGTGGGTCTTCGTACTGCCTAGCATCAAACAAACATTATGGTGCCGCATCACAGAATGCCACTAGTGGTAAGGAATATAGCAATTCGATATTGTAAATGGTAATCATACTTTTTATTCCTATGGCCACCCAAATTCTCCTAGTGTCAGTACTGATGTGCAACTGGAGAATATTTATCATTTCTATTGTAGCTCTGCATCATTTCATCTTTTTAGTTTTGAGGGTTGGAATTGAGTTTTTATTTGTATCCAGGGAAAATATATTGAATTTTTTTTACTAAAGGTGGAAAGAAGATAAACCTGCATCCAAAGAACTCTGTGTCAAGACGGAAAATTTACTACTCCCTCCGATCCAAATTAGTTGACTCGGATTTGTCTAGATTCGGATGTATCTAGACATGTTTTAGTACTAGATACATCCGAATCTAGATAAATCCAAGTCAATTAATTTGGATCGGAGGGAGTAAAGGTAATCACACGAAAAGAACCATTTGAATTGATTGAATTGAGGACATGCGATGCCACAATCTGATTAGACGTTCCGTATTAAGCAAAGGCATTAACACCAGTAAGTGAAAAGGGAAAAGTGATATCAAGTTGGGAAAGTTAAGGCAGGACATGACAGGCAAAAGCAATGCAAGTGTTCATCACACCACTCCGCATGGACGGACAGTACCATTAGATAATGGTGCAGGTAGAGTTAAAGGTTTGTTCACTGGATGGATCACTATAACCCACTACTGAAACATGCACAGTAACAAAGATACGGGTCATTAGTGGGTCTTCGTACTGCCTAGCATCAAACAAACATTATGGCGCCCGCATCAAAGAATGCCACAAGTGGTGAAGAATATAGCAATTCGATATTGTAAATGGTAATAGTGCTTTTTATTCTTGTGGCCACTGAAGTTCCCCTAGTGACAGTACTGACGTGCAACTAGAAAATCTTTATCATTACTATCGTAGCTCTGCATCATTTTCATTTTTTAGTTTTGGGAGTTAGAGTTGAGCTTTTATTTATATCCATGAAAAAAGAATTGAAGAAAATTTACTAAAAATGGAAAGAAGATAGACCTGCATCCAAAGAAACCTCTGTGTGCAGACAGGCCTGATGGATGGGCAGATTTTAAAATGTGATGTTTCGTTTCATCAATCAATCTGCAAAAAAGAACAAGCACGTACTCTGAATGTCCATGTGTTTCGAAAGACAGAAGATAACTACCAGGAACAAGTTATAGATATCATAATAGCCAGCTGATGAAACTGCCCATTAGTCTGAACTCTGCAGCATTCCAAATGAAATTAAGCATACCTTATCTTTGCTTGAGCTGAGTTTCCCCAGAGAAGAAAGACTAATCCTGATTTCTTTTGTGATATTGTCTTGATGACAGCATCAGTGAACTGCTCCCATCCTTTCTTGGCATGCGAGTTGGCTTGGTGTTCCCTCACTGATCAGAAAATATCAACAAACACTATTTAGCAAGATGAAACTCCGAAACAGGTTGATTTTACTGCAATATGCTAGTACATCAGCAAAAGAGTGAACTGGAATGTAAGACTAAAGGCTTAAAATATCAATGACTAGAGCATGCAATGATCTGAAGGTCACATTTTCACACTCGCGGGAGTGAACAGGGCACTAGACAACGTAAGTCTGATTCAGCATTAAGAGCATCGGAAGGCACAATAAAATTACAGAATAGTTTACCATGCCACTGGTAACACAAACAGTTGTTACAGATTTGACAAGATACCCATTGTCTGCAAAGACAACTCTAGCTCTACAATGCTACACAGAAACAGATCCACAAATTTTAACCTACCTAGAGTAAGCTAATAACATCAAATAGAGAACCAGAGTACATAGAGCCATAACTAAAAAGAAAAGAAATAAACATAGTTTCTGTAATCAAGATTCAAGTGCACAAAGTAATTTTAACTGGTGGTACATGCATAAGAGCTAAGGAATGACATATGTTTCATCCTGACGAGGAAAACAGTTGTACCTGTCAGCACAGTATTGAGCAAAAGAACACCCTGCAAGATTCAAGTTATTTTCCGGTTAGTGAACTTCTCCAAAAGAAAGTCAAACAGAAACTATGGTGTCCTGCTAGGAACTAAAGAAATGGCAGTAATACAAGTTGGCCATAGGCCGTAGGATACACTATTTTCCATATTTAGGTTCATCATCACCTTCTTTCCAATTCAGGTATAGTCTAGTTGTTAGAAGTAAATATAGAGTAGCAAACCAATTACTTCTATGGCATCCTATATGGGATAAATGGACCAGAAAATGCAAAATAACTTAGTTCATTTGATAACTGTAGTGTCATGGTGACATGGGTTTGGCCGAAACTAGTACTCCCTCCGTCCATAAATAAGTGACTTGGATTTGTCTAGATTCGCATATATCTAGACATGTTTTAGTCTATATATCCATGTGAATCTAAACAAATCAAAGTCAGTTATTTCTTGTCGGAGGGAGTATTAAAGAAGAGGTGTTCACTTGATCAGATTTACACAAAACACACAAAAAGATCTGTCTCCAGGGACTTTTAGACTGAGAGCGCAGGTTTTGGGGGACTTGATATCCTCTCTGCAACGGAACTGCAAGTGACTGAGCCCATTGCGCTTGTAACATGTGAAAAGATGCACATAATTTCATGATATATGAGTACATACCAATCATATTTTTACAAAATAAATGCATATTAGAGACTCTTAATAGTTAATGTTAAGATAAAAGAGAGCAGAGCAAACAAATTTTTCATTTCTATATACTATATATTCTAATGTTCTATCAAGCCATCTTACCTGCACAGCCCATCTTTCCAAATTCCCATGGGATGGTACAGTACAACCTAGATCTTTATTCAGCTCTTTAAATATGTTCTGTAAGCTGGAAGGAATTTTGACTCCCTCTGGTACTGAAAACGACAATCCCATTGCCTGACCAGGACCATGGTATGGATCCTGAAAAGAAGACAGTCCGCAACATGAAACACTGAAAAGAACTTGTGGTATCTTGAGCACTCCTATCATTAGGCACACACCATTAACTATTACGTGAGGCTAAGTACCAGAATAATCAGAGCAAAAGTAGAAAGGAAGATTTGAAACACCAATACCGGAAACTTAGTGCATGAGACACAGATCATGAAATCAAGATGCAAAGTAGGCTCAAAGACAAATGGAAACCATATGGTAAGGTTAGCAACCAACATATGGTACCTGCTAATAGCTGAATGAAAGGTTGACGCTATAAACATAAGACAAACATATATTCCATTCGACAAACTGTTGTGGCAAATAGCCAAGCACAACACACTGATCACACATACAAATTAGCTTCCAAATCAGTTATTGTGGCATAATATGGTATATGCAGAAGTGCAGAACAGAAGCAACAGATTCTATTCCTGCATCTGGAACTGCCAGATTAGTTTATCCAGGTTGTGAATTCAACGCCATTACTCCACACAGCAGTCAGCACTGTAACAAAGATTAAATCTAGACCAAAGTCATACCAAAAGGCTATTTTTTACACAAATAATATATCAGATCCTCACAGTGAAGTTAGACAGTTACATTAACGGAGCAGTCACATATTTCCCGCAGCATAATAATAAGCATTACTACTACCTCATAACCAACTTCACCTAAGCAATGCAACCCAGACAACGCTAGCAGGAGCAATCTGATAAAAAAGGGGAACCAGGGAACCTTATAGGATAAACAGAGCATCGTCCAAGGCACCATAGATGATAACCCCAATAACCATTTCCCCGGCTATATATGCAGAATTGCAGCTGCAGCATTTCACGCATGGCGAATGGATAAGTTATTCCATCACAAAAGAAGAACATACATGATGGTTACCATGTATCACAATGTCAAGCACAAACAAGATTTTCTCGTAAAAAAGAAAGTGAGCAACAAGATTCAGTAGCTTAGGATTTGGTACCTGGCCGATGATGACGGCTTTGACGTTTTGGAACGGGGTCGTGTGGAGCGCATGGAAGACGAGGTGGGTCGGCGGGTAGACAGGCACCTTGCCGTGCAGCCGCTCGTGGGCGACGAAGCGGCAGAGGTCGAGCGCGTAGGGCTTTTGCAGCTCCCCGGACAGCGCCTCCACCCAGGTCTCCTCCACTAGCAGCTCCTCCAGCTTCGCGGCGCCGCCGGACGCTAAATGTATAACCCCGAGCACCCAAACCCCGACAGTTATTCACAGGACCGACGAGCCGCGAAGGGAACCCTAGGGGGTGGGGGAGCGGGGGAGTGGAGTGTCGTACCTTTGGACTCGGCGAGGCGGAGGTTGCGGCGCGCGCGGGCGAGGGCGAGGTTGGTGTCGGCCCGGCGGCGCTGCTCCGGCGAGAGGGAGGAGGAGGAAGAGGAAGATGAGAGGGAGGCGGCGGGGACGGTGGTCGCGGTTGAGCTGGAGCGGAGGCGCTTGGCGGGGCGAACGAAGAAGTCGGCGATGGTCTTGGGAGCGGAGGGAGGCGACGGCGCCATGGAGTCTGGAACTTCCGGGGGCGGGGGCGGCCGAGGCGGAAGAGATGTGTGGCTTGATTTGGTTGGCAGCCCAGGTGCTAGGAGGGAGGGAATGGGCGCGAGGAGGGAGGAAGCGGAAATGGTGGGCGGCAAGTTTGCGCGCGCGCGGCGGTGGGGATTTTGGGCGCCCCGGTCGTCGCCGCCGCCGCTTGGTGGATTGGATTCCTTCTTTCGTCATGCCGGCCTCGTGTGGGCTAGTTTTCTGTAGAAGAGCCCGAAGAGAATGTTTTGCCAAAATTCACACGGCCGCAGACGGGCCGTCAGTCTATCTCTCCTGGGCTGAATCTGAAATTTTGATGGCTCATTTTTTAAAAAGGATAGAGTTTATTTTGGCATGCTCGATTAAATCCTCTGCATGCTTTAATATTTTGGCCGTCATTTCTTTATACGAACTCTGTTTTAGATGTTTTTGGGCTCATTGAGTTCGTATCGACGAGGGCTACAACCTGTGGTCTTGGATCTTTATTTTGTGAAACTGGAAAAATTCACTTTTTTAACCTCTCAAATGGCTAAGTCTCGTCCTTGCAGCTCCTCCATACTATGCTCTATTTGTCCCTTTTGCCTTTGGTTTATCCATAATCGTCATCAACACCTACACACATGTCATAGACAAGGAAAAGTGATAAAATTATACCTAAACTACTAAATATGCAAAGCTCATATGAAAGTAAATGAGAACTAGAAGTCATGCATATAAGGCATAGCTATAACTGAAAGAAACATGATATAAGAGATAAATGGCTTATTTTATATGGCTAAAAGAGGTGGTATTTCACAGCCATCATCGTGCCACCGCCATACCGCCTCCAATCAGATCTACACCATCACCATCACACAAGAGGAGAATGGACTAGGATCTTGAAGGCCTCCACATCGACCTACATCATCATCTTCATCAACAACGTCTCCATCACCGATCCACTTTGGTTACTTGTTGTAATTCTAGATTAAATCTTGGATTTGCACTTGTCCTCAATTGTATCATCATACTTCATCTATATTATATCCATGATATTGATTGCCTTCATGTGTGAGTAGTTTCCTTTGTTCTTGGGGATATAGAGAAACCCTAATATGAGATTGAATTGAGATAAACATTATTATGTGTATTGTTCATTATGTGTCTGTGTTAGATTTTCTTCAAGCATTCAAAAAACAGTGGGATACATGATTGCATTAAACCTTCATCGAATACGAATATTGCACAAGACTCTACACATGCAGAAGTAATCTCCCCAAGCTTAGAACTTTGCAAGAACCAAACTTGAGTATATCACCAAAAGAAAAGAGAAAATACAGTTTCCAAAAGAGAGAGTGATAAGTGGTTACCTCCTCAAACTTAGTTGAAAACAGGGGTGACACACTTTACCGTTGAGATACAAGTAACCTCTCTTTTGATGGACAAAGAACATTTGCTTCAACATGTATTTCTTGATATGGCCCGGTGTGCCTTCCTTGAGGACCTGCTTAAAAACTAAAAAGAAAACAAAATATTTTTGTGTTTCTCAAGACACGGGTTTAGCTCACAAGTGATAAAAATACAAGTCTCACTGAGTCGGTTCATCAACCTAAGCACCACGCTTAAGTCAACAAACTAGTTCTAGAAGATGCCTCTCCTAGATTTTTATGAAGTGCAAGTGAGACAAAATATGAAACACGAGTATGCAACCCCTATGTGCTTAATAAAAGAGGTTCGAGTTGGAAGGTTTTACCAGAAACTGATTGTCAAAGCGTTGAATTAAAGCAACCAAGTGGCTCATGTGAGTGTTTGCACGGTCGACACTACCGTACATGTCGTCACACAAGGTTCAAGTCCCTGCGAAAATAACACACAAAATAAAATGCATCGATTTGGTATACGAACATAGTTCATTTACCCCACCATTAAAAGGAAAGTAAAAAAAAGAAAACATGAACTTCTATAGAGAATTACAGTCTAGGAGGTTTCTGAGGTAGAATTTTATTGTTTACATATGCTCGGCTTCTCTAGATCATGAGAGAAGCTCCCAGGTGGTGTTTCGAGGTTTTTAGAAGAAGAAATAAGAAGAAAGAATAAAATTTTGAGCAATAGATACCTTCCAATTGGCGTTTGAGGGGTTTCCCAACTATACAGGCGTAATTATATGACCGGAACAATGCGCTCCCGCCATATAGTTGGCCTTCTATCAAAATTTTAGAGTTTCTCCCTTGCGGCGCAGCTATACGGCCGAAACTATACAGCCGGAACAATATGTTCCCGTCGTATAGTTGGTCATTAAACTATCTGTTCCTAGAAAAAGAAAATATACAAAGGCATCGATATCTATACGACCGGAACTATACGGACGGAAGTTTTATTCCCGCCGTATAGTTGGTCGTTAAACTGTCAGTATATTGGAAAAAAAAAGTACGGAGGCACCAATATCTATACGACCGGAGCTATATGGCTGTAATTTTTATTCCCGTCGTATAGTTGGTCGTTAAACTCTCAGTACATATGAAAGAAAAATTATCGATGGCAAAGATATCTATACAACCGGAGCTATACGGCCGGAATTTTTATTCTCGCCGTATAGTTGGTCGTTAAACCTTCTGTATACATTAGAAAATTTCTATTTCTTCGTGAATTCTTTCTTATCTTGTAACTTAGTGAAATACCATGTTTTGACAAAAAATGACAGATTAAATTTTCGACCAACAAATACATATAATTGAAGGATTCACCTGAAACTGATTTTCTCTTCCTTTTTACCGAGTTTATGCAACACATAATATAGTGACAATAAATTCTACCTTTTGAAAACTTCAACAAGATTACTCTAATAGCAAGACATGCAAAGAATAAAAGTGACAATGCAACATGAATGCAACTAGATTCAAGACACAAAACTATGAAAGACACCTAATGACTTCCGGGTTGCCTCTCGGGAAGTGCTCTCTTTAAAGTCATAAAGCCAGGTTAGGATGCTCCATACATTACCCATCTGGATCCCAAGGGACATCGACTCGAGGTGAGGTTGTACATACTGGCTTGGAGCATCTCGAAGTAGAGTTCGGTTAGAGTCGTACCCGCTTACGGTGCATCGGCATCATGTAGATGAACAAGTTCTCGCTTTCAAGCGAGTGTTGATGCACCAAGCTTGGTGAACATGCCTCCGTGTATAGCTGCAATGAGAGGATTTGAGATTCATATAAAGTTCTTAAATCTTTACTTTGGTTACCTGTGTAGGGGAACACTTCATAGTATTCTTCCTTCATAGCAGGGAGTTCAGGACCCTGCATGTTAGTATAGCAAGGTTCTATCTCTAGTTCATTATTATTAATGCTCTCCATATGAGTGTCTAGGCACAAGGCCTTCGCAGAACAATTATCAAAAGTTTTAGCATCATAAAAATCATTATTAGAGTGAGAGGCATCACAAACAAAAGTTGTAGTGTGACTCTCTTTGTCAACCTCACATTTTTGTTCCTCCTTTTCATCGACTAGTGTTTTAATAGCAATGATAGAATCAAAAGTAGGAGTTGAAGGTGTGAGCGGGTGATCAATCCGTTCTTCCTCCTCTTCCTTATGCTCCATTTCCTCTTCACATAAATTATTTTCGCAAAAGAGGAATATGAGGTATACTAAATTAAAAACTCTATCAAGTGCTTCACTTTGAACATCAATACTTCCTAGTCTAAAAACCATTTCATATGCACCTTTGAAAAGAATGTATTCTAGTAGTTCCAAACTAGCATAGGATTTATCTTTATTATAATTTGCTAGAGTAGGATTGTTGGAATACTTACATTGAAAATTAAGGTGGTCATCTATACTACAAATTGTGCAATAAGATCCATCATTAGCACGCAACCATAATGAACATTTCCCATTGGTCCACCAATTTCTTTATCAGCTTATATCTAGCAACCAAGCTTGATGAACTTGAACCATTTATCTCCTCCAATGCTTGTATTATCTCTTGAATAAAATTTATCTCAGAAGACATGATTAGTAGCAACAGTTTTTATAAATTTTTGGTTTTGTAATTTTTTTATTGTTTTCTATATAAAATAAAGCAGTAAGATAGTAATAACAAACAGAAATAAACTATGTGCGAGTAGGAAGGTAATAACCGGACGCTTATCTCCCCGGCAACGGCGCCAATTTGATGACTGGATTCCTGCACCAACAATAGGATTATTATAGTACTTGTAGCAGCAAATATTTAAGAGTTTATCCCGATGGGAGATCGTCGAGCGAAAACAACACGACCCCGTAGCCACATTGTCAATGCGGCCACGTTTCGCACCGAAACCGTGGTTTGGAAATATCCTATTCTATAAGTTACTAGAACAGTGATAATTTGAGAGAGGTTTAAAGTATCTAATAACAAAGAACTTTTAACAAGGACAAAATAAACTAAGATGGAAAGTAAACAGGAATATAAACTGAATTAAAGAGATTGTAGTTGTAAGATTGAATGAAATGAGAGAGGGCTTTTAGGCTTCGGTCTCACTAGTACTAGATGGGAAAATATATGTGTGATCTATAAGAGATTTCTCAGACAAATAAACATTCCCCAATTGATTACCAGGCTATCACACTGTGTGCATTATGCATGGTTCTCGCGCATCACCGCAAGACAAAAGACACTTCCGAAGCAAAGGATCACATAAACTCGTCTTAGATCCCAATAAATTCTAACTTAGCGTGCTAGATCATACCTCAACCTAGAATTGAATCAATCACTCACACATGGATGAACAGCAAAACATATATAAATATATAATGATATCACAACCGTGTTCAATCTTACAATTACTAAACACAAGAGAGAGAGGGAGATGGAGATGATGATGGATATGGAGATGTGTTCCTTCTCCTCCCCTTCTTGCTTGGACGCCTTGATGGTGATGGTGTTGAGGGAGATCTAGATCTCGCAGGTGTGGTTGAGGCAGAGCTTCACCACAATGGAGATCGGATGGGTGGTGGCAGCGGCAGAGCTCCGCCCCTGAAGGGCTATGGCTTGGTGGCTCTCTCTTGGGTCCTCCCTCCTTTATATAGGCCTTCGGGGTGTCCTAGGGTTCCCCCAATACCGTCATATGACTTAGGGAAGGTTCTGGAGCTTTTCTGGAGCGAAATCCCTCGTTTCCGACCTTTTTGGCAACTATACGGGCGGAGCTATATGACCAAAATAATAGCTCCGACCGTATAGTTGCTCGTTAAATTCTCTGCATGCTTTAGTATTTTGGCCATCATTTCTTCATACGAACTCCGTTTTGGGTGTTCTTGGGCACGTTGAGTTCGTATCGTCGAGAGCTACAACCGTGTGGTCTTAGATATTTATTTTGAGAAGCTGGAAAATTCACTTTTTCAACCTCTCAAATGGCTAAGTCTGGTCCCTGCAGCTCCTCCATACTATGCTCTCTTTGTCCCTTTTGCCTTTGGTTTATCCATAATCATCATCAACACCTCCACACATGTCATAGACAAGGAAAAGTGATAAAATTATACCTAAACTACTAAATGTGCAAAGCTCATATGAAAGTAAATGAGAACTAGAAGTCATGCATATAAGGCATAGCTATAGCTGAAAGAAACATGATATGAGAGATAAATGGCTCATTTTATATGGCTAAAAGAGGTGGTATTTCACAACCATCATCGTGCCACCACCATACCGCCTCCAATCAGATCTACACCATCACCATCACACAAGAGGAGAATGGACTAGGATCTTGAAGGCCTCCACATCGATCTACATCATCATCTTCATCAACAGCGTCTCCATCACCGATCCTCTTTGGTTACTTGTTGTAATTCTAGATTGAATCTTGGATTTGCACTTTTCCTCAATTGTATCATCATACTTCATCCATATTCTATACATGATATTGACTGCCTTCATGTGTGAGTAGTTTCCTTTGTTCTTGGGGAGATGGAGAAACCCTAATATGAGATTGAATTGAGATAAAGATTATTATGTGATATTGTTCATTATGTGTCTGTGTTAGATTTCCTTCATCTTGATGTTGGGTGAAGCGCGCCACTCAATATTTGGGGGGGACTAATTGTTGGTAGACGAAGGGATGATAGCACTTACAGTGACTATAAAGCTGTTGTCATTCCTTACGTATCAACTTGGGAACCGAGGAGAACTCACGGAATATTGTCCATGCCATGGGATACATCCTACGGGGTAAAGTCCCTTAATAGCACAATAATTCGATTGATGTCGATTGTTGTTTGTTGTGGTTATGATGGATGATGTGTGTAGTGGTTGCTGCCTATTTGTCCATATATGGAGCTCCTCCCACACATATCATAGATGGTCTTATTCATTATAATAATTTTGATCACTCTTTCTAATTACTAGCGGTGGATCCACTACTCCCTGAGAACTTTTTCCATCATCTTGCAGACTTTAGTAATCATAATTGCATGCTCCTGTTTACTTACAGCTTTAGTTTACTTATTGTTCTCTTATTTGAAAACCCAAAAATATCTTTTACACAAAACTCGCATTTTATCTTTTTAGTTAGAACATTATTTAGCATTACTATTTCAATATTTAGTTCAAAGTATTATTAGACTTCAGACTTCCGGTTCCTGTGGGATCGATATCTTTATTTTAAAACTAGCTACAAACGATCTGTGCACTTGTAGTCATCAAGCTATTTTATGGCGTTGTTGCCGAGGAGCTAAGAGTTGTAGGTCTTTTAGCTTTTGTTTATTTATTTTAGTTTTGCTAGATTTTGTTTTAAGCTTTCTTTATTTGCTGCATTTGTATTTTTGGTTTTGTTTACAAACCAAAAACCCATAAAAATATTTTTTACTAATCATGTCTTCCGAGATAACTACCTTCCAACAGATGAAATCTATAATGGAGGAGTCAAAGGGAAGGACTTTGGGAGATATTCATAAGAGGCAAGCATATTAATAGAATGGTTGACTTGGGTGGACAAGTATTCATCTACACTATGTGCCTCTTACCAATTATGTTGTGATTATTGCGGATCTCCAGATCACCTCAATTATCAATGTAAGTATAATTATTTTGATACCGAACTAGCAGACTATAATATAGATGAGTTTAAATACCTTGCTGGTGAGGACATATTACAATTTGTGCTTTTTACTGGTTGCAAAGAGTTATTATTTCGTTTAAGAGATATAAAGGTAGAAAGTAAACCACTCGATATGATCTATAAAGAAGTTCACCCTATATTCTGTTATTGCCAAGATAACTTTCATGATAATGAATTTATTTTTGGGCGGATTAAAGCTGCCATGGAAGAATCTAACCTTTTGCAGGGTGCTCCAAAAGACAATTTGGAGGGAACTCCACTCAAAGAGCCTCCACCTAAACCACCGAAACATGTTGTTAATAAAGAGGTGACACTTGATGTTGCACCCTCTCAACTAGTGGAAGGTAAGCCCGAAGGTAAGACTATCACTGAGCTATTCGCGAATTATCTTCATAAGAATGAAGAGGAGTAACTTGATCAACCACTTGAATCTCCTACTTCTGAAAATAACTTTCCACACACAAATAGTATGCATACAAATAATATCTCATTATATAGTAATGATTTCTATAAGTCCCAAACTTATGATGATTGTTCTGAGGAGGATTTGTGCTAGACAGTGATTTTGGGGACTTTGGTGAGGGACTAGAAGATGAATCTTTCTATGAATATTGTGATGCTATTAACAAGGGACATGAATCCTCATTGGAAGAGGAGGATGAGTATTTTGAAGAACAAGTGAGCAATATGACGGTAAGAGAAATGTATTCCCAAATAGTGGAATATGCTAAAAAGTTAATTTTTTCGGATACGATAAACGATCCAATAATATGTCCTCAATGTATGAAACTTGGGCACTACTTTCATTTTCAATGCTCTGATACCTTTAATCAACCTTCAGTGTCTTATAATAATGATGATGTTACTAGTGATGTATTAGAGTATATTATCTTTGAAGGTGCCCATGAGTTGATAATACATGTCATATCATGTATTAATATTGAAGATAGTGCTCACATAAAAACAACTTATGAAATCCTGCAACGTATTTCTTGGTATTCTCATGAACATTTTAGTGAGAATACACTTATTATTAGGAGTAAGGCACGGAGAAAACCCATTGCGCACAAAGTTACTTGTTTGCAGGAAATCTCATTGGAGAAGGACAAAGTTCCTTCCCAAGAAGAGGATGAACACGAAGAAGAACTACAAATCCCATTGGAGGAGGATGAAGTTCCTTCCTAAGAAGAGGATGAACACGAAGAAGAACCACTAATCCTTGAGGATATGCAACTAATGGACATGTGGGAGCAGGTGGATTACTATTCTGGTAATTTGTCAAATTTATTCAAAGGGATGAGGCAATATAAGTTAAGCCTAACAAGCTTTATGATTATGAATGCATTCCTCTCTTTAAAGAATTTTTATCAACCAATACTCACATAAACGGTAATAATGTAAAACTCTTGGAATACATAGTTTATGAAGGGTCTCATGAGCTGCTTAGGAAAATTGGTATTATTATGAAAAGTAGCGATAATGAGGATTTAGCAAGGTATCATAATATTATGGATTATATTGTCAATTATTGTCAAGAACATTTTAGTGGGAATGCACTTGTGATAAAGAGTAAGGAGCTATGTAAAACAATAGTTCCCAAAACTAACATTTTGCTGGAACCACTGGATAACGAGGAGGAACACCAAAAAGGTGAGGTTGAAGACAAACATCATTCTACTACTAATAAGTTTGTTTATGATGCCTCAGTCTCTAGTAATGATCTTATTATGTTGAAACTGAAGATAATTTATCCACAGAGGCTTTATGCCTAGATACTCATTTGGAGAACACTAATAATTATGAACTAGAGATAAATCCTTGTAGTATTAATGAGAAGGTTTCAAGAGAGCACATCTTTGATGAAATATTTGTTGATGATGCTTCTTTTTGTGAGTGGCTTGATAACTATAGAACTGATGACCTTGATAGCAAGGGTGATGAACTAGAGAATAGAGACACTTTTGAATTTTTCCCTGCTGCTAAAGATGAGTATTATGAAGTGTTTCCTCGTGATAGTGTAGCCCAAGAAGAGTACTATGAATTGTATGCCGATGATGCTATCAAAGGTAAAATGTTTGACTTTACATGTAAATATCTAATCCTTTTATTGAAGCTATCTAGGGAGGTATTCTCACCACACATGGCGCATCAATCATCATTTGTGAGCAATAACACATTTATCTACAAGACTCCGATGCACCGCAAGCGGGTGAGACTTCGACCAGGCTATAATAGTAAGTGCTCCAAATCTCTTTTGGAGGTAAGAATAAATAATTCTCTGGCTCCTATCTATTGAAATCATATTGGAGAAAAGCCTGGCTACTTGGTTATAAGAAAGCGCTTCCCGGAAGGCAACCCGGAAGTCATTAGGTGTCTTTCTTAGTTTTGTGTCTTGAGTCTTGATGCATTCATGTTGCATTGGCATTTTTATTCTTTGGATGATTTTCTATTAGAGTTATCTTATTATAGTTTTCAAAAGGTAGAATTTATTATTTTTATGTGTTGCATAACTCGGTTGTACTTAAATCCTGTTTTATACATGTTGTTGTTGATCGAAAATTAAAGTTGTTATTTTACTATCAAAACAAGGTGTTTCACTAAGTTTCAGGATAAGAAAGAATTCTCAAAGAAATAGAAACTTTTTGATGTCTACTAAAGGTTTAACGACCAACTATATGGCAGGGATAAAAAATTCCAACCGTATAGTTTGGCTGTATAGATATCTTTTCCATTGATAAATTTTCTTTCTTAGGTACAGAAGGTTTAACGACCAACTATACGGCGGAAATAAAAATTCTAGTCGTATAGTTCCGGCCATATAGTTATCAATGCCTTTGTAAAATTTCTATTCCAGGATAGCGAAGGTTTGACGACCAACTATACAGCGGTAATAAAAATTTCAGCCGTATAGTTCCGGCCGTATAGATATTGATGCCTTTGTCATAATTGTTTTCTAAGGTACAGTAAGTTTAACGACCAACTATACGGTGGGACTTTTTTGGTCCGGCCGAATAGTTGCGCCCGTATAGATGGGAAAACCCCTCAAACGCCAACTGGAAGGTAACCATTGCTCAAAATTTATTCTTTCTTCTTTTTTCTTCTTCTAAAAACCTCGAAACACCACCTGGGAGTTTGTCCCATGATCTAGAGAAGTCGAGCATATGTAAGCAATAAAATTCTACCTCAGAAATCTCCTAGACTGCAATTATCTATAGAAGTTCATGTTTTCTTTTTTACTTTCCTTTTATCGGTGGGGTAAACGAACTATGTTCATATACCAAACCGATGCATTTTATTTTGTGTGTTATTTTCGTAGGGACTTGAACCTTGTGTGACGACGTGTACGGTAGTGCCAACCGTGCAAACACTTGCATGAGCCACTTGGTTGCTTCAATTCAACACTTCGACCTCAGTGTCTGGTAAAACCTTCCAACTCAAACCTTTTTAATAAGCACATAGAGGATGCACACTCGTGTTTCGTATCATGTTTCGCTTGCACCTCATCACAATCTAGGAGAGGCATCTTCTAGAACTAGTTTGTTGACTTAAGCATAGTGCTTATGTTGATGAACCGACTCAGGAGGACTTTTATTTTTATCACTTTGAGCTAATCCTCGTGCCTTAAAAAACACAAAGTGTTTTATTTTCTTATTTGTTTCCAAGCAGGTTCGCAAGGAAGGCAACCACTAGGCTATATCAAGAAGTGTACGTTAAAGCGAAGGTTCTCTGTCCATCAAAAGAGAGGTTACTTGTACCTCAACGGTAAAGTGTGTCACCCTTGTTTTCAACTAAGCTTGGGAAGGTAACCACTTATCACACTCTCTTTTGGAAACTATATTTTCTCTTTTCTTTTGGTGATATACTCAAGTTTTGTTCTTGCAAAGTTCTAAGCTTGGGGAGGTTACTTCTACATGTGTAGAGTCTTGTGCAATGTTCATATTCGATGAAGGTTTAATGCAATCATGTATCCCGCTGTTTTTGAATGCTTGTTTAAGTGAGTCTAGTTCTATATTCATATGGGGATACACTTGCTCATGATAAGCACAATAGGAGTTGACTTAGAGCTTGTATGCATCTTGCCAAATTGTTTATCAAGCTTGTGACACTATTTGTGATCCTCTAGAAAACATTACCATAATCTCTACACTTGGAAAAAATGAATACTTGATCAAGATCTTTTGAAATTTGTTGGTTGTCACTAAATAGCTTTGTCTTAAATGAATAGGTTATGCTCGACCCCGTCAAAACAATAGACTTGATAGTTTTCTTACGGAAGGAGTTGTTAATTGGAAATAATATTTCGAAGTTTTGAGTTCTATGCTAAATAAAGTGTTGCTTAATTGTCTTAAGAGTTTAGCCTTAAAGATACTCAACACCATAGATGTGATGATCGACTTGATAGTACTCTTTGAAAGGATTTGTTTTAAGAAACTAATATTTAGCGGTAATTGAGATGCATGCCAAATCTTGACCTATTGATTAAAGTATGATATTGCTTTATGCATGTCTGCACCAGTGTCACACAAATTGGATGCTAACAACTCCGCTGGCCTTTGAACAGTCCCAAAAGAGGAAACTCTTGGAGTTTGGCTATGAGTTGCCCAACATATGTAGCATAAATGTTATATTTGGGTATGCATTGGTATTCTCATGGGACTGCGTTCAAAGTAAAAGAGGGAATACTCCTCTGACCGTTATGAGAAATCATTATACCGAAAAGGGAAACCTTGGTAATGGTCACGAGTATCCATTCTTAGTCTGCACAGTCTGATTAAACACACTAAGTTTTGGCATGATCTCATTACTGATGAACTAAAGTTTTAGAAAGACAAAGAATAGAAAATGAGTGTTTGATAGCCATGATTCATTGATGTGGATGACCAAAAGAGACACTCTAATGATATGCTTATTTTGATATGTTTTCGCATTTCCTTTTGGCATTAAATATCGTTACTAAGAGATAAACTTTCTGAAACTCAATAACTGATGTTTGCACTTGAGAACCTTAACTAGATGACATGATTGGGTAGAATCGATAAACTTTATTCCTATTTATGCTTGACATCTATTTGTGACTAAGTTTTGCCTCATAAAAAATAAGGGATTTCTATTTGCGTGCGTTGTACTCACTTTTTCCTAGCCGCTTAGTTTTTCCTCACTTTTGCTCATCTCCTTGTACGAAACTCTCCCATGGTCAGAAACTCGCCGTCCGTTAGCCTTGCCATTATGTGCTGACAAGTGGGGCCGCATTCAGTCGGGTCCCGTACTGGACCCTCGCCGTTACATGCTGATGAGTAGGATCACGTTCTATCGGGTCCCGTAGTGTACCCTTGCTGTTACATGCTGACAAGTAGGGCCGCATTCAGTCGATTCCCGTAGTGGACACCTCTCTCAACTTATCCAGATCAGCATCAGACCCACAGCTTATCCACGTGAACGTCGGACCCATAGCTTACCCAGGTTGGCGTTGCAAGATGGGACCCCGATCCAGACCCGCGCCCGCGCCCGCGCCCGTGCTGTTGCTTGATTTTCATATAGTGAAATATAATGCATATACGAAAATTATACACCTTTGAACTCTTTTAAATCACACTTAGGACATGATAATGTTGTGCTAATAAAATCCTAATCATTTATCATTTCCATAGAGTGAAATATAATGCATAAACTTGCATATACAAAAATCATTTATACACCTTTGAACTCTTTGAAATTGCACTTAATACGTGATAATGTCGTGCTAAGAAAATCTCGAGAGATTATCATTTTCATAGAGTGAAATGTAATGCACAAACTTGCATATGCGAAAATTATAAACCTTTGAACACTTTAAATCGCACTTCATACGTGATAATGATGTGCCAACAAAATTTTGAGAGATTATTATTTTCTCCCCCATTTTCATAGAGTGGAATGTAATGCATAAAGTTGCATATACGAAGTTTATACACATTTGAACTCTTTGAAATCGCACTTAATACGTGATAATGTTGTGCTAAGAAAATCTTGAGCGATTATTATTTTATAGAGTGGAATGTAATGCATAAATTTGCATATACAAAAATTATACACCTTTAAACTTTTTGAAATCGCACTTAATACGTGATAATGTTGTGCTAAGAAAATCTTGAGAGATTATCATTTTCATATAGTGGAATGTAATGCATAAACTGGCATATACGAAAATTATACACCTTTGGACTCTTTGAAATCATACTTAGGTCATGATAATGTTGTGCTAATAAAATCCTGATCATTTATCATTTCCATGGAGTGAAATATAATGCATAAACTTGCGTATACGAAAATTTTAAACCTTTGAACACTATGAAATCGCACTTAATAACGAGATAATGATGTGCTAGCAAAATTTTGAGAGATTATCATTTTGTCCCCCATTTTCATAGAGTGGAATGTAATACATAAACTTGCATATACGAAAATTATACACATTTGAACTCTTTAAAATCGCACTTAATACGTGATAATATTGTGCTAAGAAAATCTTGAGAGATTATCATTTTCATAGAGTGGAATGTAATGCACAAATTATACACCTTCGAACACGTTCCCTTCAAATTATATTCAAGTTTATTTGTTTATGGAGTTAAAGTACTGGTGGAAAACTCGTTATTTTGCATATATAGGGGGGTGCCTCCCGACAGATATAGGGGTTATCCTGTCCGCTAGATCACAGAGGATCAACGGTTGGCGGGCACGATCCGTGTGACAACTGTCTCAACCAATCAGAGCGTAGCAATAAAGATGAGCACAGGTGCGAGAGATTGATACTAAGAGAGGGGAAAACTGAGTAGCACTTAAGAACTAAGGGCAAAACTGAGTAGAACTTAAAAACCAAGGGCAAGACTGAGAAAGGGATTCAAATAGAAAATAGAAAAAGATTTAAAAATGGAAAATGTGTCTTTTATATAATAAAATACATCTTGACATACATCAAACTATTTGCAATTCAAATATACACCAGGTTGACAATTATTGCCTCATTCAGACAAACTATATTTTAGGAAGGGATGTTTTGGGAAGAGGCTTGAGTAGAAAGCCATGAACCTTCATAGATAGTAGGTGATTTGAGAAGTGGTGATTTAGGTTAAAACTTGGTTTGTATACATTACTTATGGTGATAGGTCACATAATAAGACTCCCTGGGTAGATGCCACTATGTTTTGCTCTTTTTGAACTTGTTGTGCATAAAATGACTCAATTAGCTAGCTAAAACCTATTCGTTGACTCTCTGTTGACCAGCCACCGGAGGGTAAAACTGAGTATATTGCACAAGGCAGTGTTAGTACTGGAGGGCAAAACTGAGTACAACCAAACTGCCAGTGTTACACTCAAGGGCAAAACCGAGTAGAACTGAGTCGCCAGGGTTAGAAACGAGTAAAAAAACATGACTCACGGTACGCGTGTGCGGTGCACGGGGCGGTAGCGGACATGTGTGGCCGTTCACGGTGCATTAGCGTACGCGGTTACGCGGTGCACGGTAATGCAACGAAACATCGCTTCCCTTCTCCTTTAATAGAGGCCTCCCCACTCTCACTCATCAGTCACTCGCTCACTCAACCGTCTCCACAATCCCATCACCTTCTACAACCCCCCAAGAAAACCCCAACCACGCCGGCGATGGAGAAGAACGGCGCGATGGCCATCGGTGCCTCCAAGGCCACCGGCGAGGAGGCCCCCATCCCCGTCCCCGCATCTGCTGTAGCCGCCGACGAGGAGGCCCCCGCCGGTCTCGGACAGATCCCGCTCGGCTGGGACCCCTATGAGGAGGTTGATTACATAAGGCCGGAGAACCCCTACGACACCAGCATCGCTGACCCATGGTCGGAGGTATCCAGGGTTTTCTCCTCTTCTCTTGTTCTTCCCCCGTTCCCATCATAGGATGCTAGATCGTATGTTATTAGGTCTCGGCTGTTCGTATTTTTACAGTAGCTAATCCTCTTGTGTTAGATCTCGTATTTCGATGAATCCCCCTGTTCGTATTTGAACCTCCCTATTCGTAGTTGGGATCAGTATTCGATTTGGTTTGAGATTTGGGGAATAATCAGGATATCTCAGTCGGTTAATTTATACAAATAATCAACCCCAATAATCAAAGTATCTCAATCATGTCCTTATTGCACTCTACTGTTTTTTCCAACAGGAGAATAGCAGCGACGTCCGCAGTGATGACGAGTCCAAGGACACCAAGACTCGTCATGTGCCGAGGAGGCTGAAGTCTGGCCAGTACAACAACTTCTTTGCCAGCGACGTGTACAGGTGCCCCTTCTGCCCCACCAGGAGGCTCTGCGCCACAAACTTCAACTCCCTCGTGAAGCATGCTGGGGACATGAGGACCTGCGGTGAGTCCGTGAATGTCCACGACTTTATAGCCAAGCACCAGGCGCTTGGTCTTCACCTCCGCAACCTCCGGAAGGTGGCTATCGAGGGGGGTCGCATGCCCCCATCAAGCCCAAGGCTCCCAAGGTCAAGGGAATGGGCAGGAAGAAGTGGAGGAGGCGCCAGAGGAAGGAGGCAGAGGCCCTCCTGGCAGAGGCCATGAGGGGCCACTAATCTGCTGCTGCTGCTGCTGTAAAGCAGCTTCTTTTGTCTTATCTGTGTTGAACTTGTCCGCTGCTACTGCTGACCAGCCTAATTGTCAAATCTCGTTAAGTACCATACTATATATCCTATATTAGCTGCTTTATCTATATTTGCTCTATTTATTGAATTTATTTATGGTACTGGTTAGTTTCGTTGCTCTAGATTTGCTATCAGATTGGGGAAAAACGAGGGCAAAAGGAACAATGAATAAAGAGAGAAGCTACTCTAGATTCGCTACCTTTTTAGGCAAAAAAACACTGTTAGCGAGAGAGAGGGGAAAAGACGCTCTTAAAAAGGCCAATCATAAAAATAAAAAAAAGAGAACTTCCAATTTAGGCGAAAAGACGCACGTAACCACCAAACGCGCGCAACATGGTCCCCCAGCACGTCCCTTATAATCAGCGAGAGATGGATGGCTAGTCCGCTGTGTATCCTGGCCCCACCTGTCAGCATGTAACGGTTGAGGCGACATAATGTAACGCTCAACGCACGACCTGCCCCAACGTGGTCCCACCAGTCAGCATGTAACGGTCAAACCTTTGAACTGACGGCATCCCCCCGTCCGAGCGCATGTGAGGGGTTTGGAATGAAGGGAGGGCAAAAGTGACAAAAAACTAAGCGACTAGGGAAAACTAAGTACAAATAACGAACCAGGGGCACGAAAATAGAAATCCCAAAAAATAATGATATGAAAAGTTATACAAAAGGTGCAATAAGAGGATCACAAGTTTGTGTACACGTAGATTCACTGTTGACATGGAGCATATAAGTTTTGATAAATCTTTAGTGGTCTTTATAACTTAGCTTGTGTTGCCTTGTATGAATACATGTTTTCTCTCTTTGAGCTTGTAGAAGAAATAAGGATGCAAGGTACCGATTTCCAATGATAAGCTATTTCACAACCATTAATTTATTATCGACCCTTCCTGCTCAAGGACGAGCAAGGTCTAGCTTGGGGAAGTTGATGGCTGTGGAATACCACCTCTTTTAGCCATATAAAATGTGTCATTTATCTCTCATATCATGTTTCTTCCAGCTATAGATATGCCTTATATGCATGACTTCTAGTTCTCATTTACTTTCATATGAGCTTTGCACATTTAGTAGTTTAGGTTGTATTTTATCACTTTCCTTGTCTATGACATGTGTGTAGGTGTTGGTGAAGATTATGGATAAAAAGGAACAAAGAGAGCATAGTATGGAGGACCTGTAGGGACCAGACTTAGACATTTGAGAGGTTGGAAAAGTTAAATTTTCCAACTTCTCAAATTAAGTATCAAATACCATGAGGTTGTAGCCCTCGATGAGACAAACTCAACGAGCCCCAAAACACCCAAAACGGAGTTCATATGAAGAAATGGTGACCAAAATACTAAAGGATCTGCAAGTTCAAGGACCAACTATACGACCAGAACTAAAAGTTCCTGCCATATAGTTGGTAAAAAGGTCACAAATGAAGGGATTTCGCCCCGGAGAAGCTCCAGAACCTTCCCTAAGTCATATGACGGTATTGGGGGAACCCTATAAAGGAGGGAGGACCCAAGAGAGAGCCACAAAGCCATATCCTCCACCACGGTGGAGCCCTACCGCCATGCCACCCCCATACCGCCTCCAATCAGATCTACACCATCACCATCACACAAGAGGAGAAGGGACTAGGATCTTGAAGGCCTCCACATTGATCTACATCGTCATCTTCATCAACAACGTCTCCATCACCGCCCTCCTTTGGTTACTTGTTGTAATTCTAGATTGAATATTGGATTTGTACTTGTCCTCAATTGTATCATCATACTTTATCCATATTCTATCCATGATGTTAATTGCCTTCATGTGTGAGTAGTTTTCTTTATTCTTGGGGAGATTGAGAAACCCTAGTATGGGATTGAATTGAGATAAAGATTATTATGTGATATTGTTCATTATGTGTCTGTGTTAGATTTCCTTCATCTTGATGTTGGGTGAAGCACGCCACTCAATATTTGCCTCATTGAGGACTAGATGGGGGAACTACTTGTTGGTAGACGGAGGGATGGTGGCGCTTACGGTGACTATAAAGTTGTTGTCATTCCTTACGTGTCAACTTGGGAACCAAGGAGAACTTACGGAACATTGTCCATGCCATGTGATACATCCTACGGGGTAAAGTCCCTTAATAGCACAGTAATTTGCTGCATATTTGGCCACATGTGGATCTCCTCCCACACATATCATAAATGGTCTTATTCATTATAATAATTTTGATCACTCTTTCTAATTACTAGTGGTGGATCCACTATTCACTGAGAACTCTTTCCATCATCTTGCAGGCTTTCGTAATCATAATTGCATGCTCCTGTTTACTTACAACTTTAGTTTACTTATTGTTCTCTTATTTGAAAACCCAAAAATATCTTTTACATAAAACTCGCATTTTATCTTGTTACTTAGAACGTTATTTAGCATTATTATTTCAGTATTTAGTTCAAAGAGTTATTAGACTAGTTACAAATGATCTGTGCACTTGCAGTCATCAGTGGCGGCGCGCCGCTCGAAATAGCCGGACGGCGGCAGCGGGGGTGGGCAGCGACATGCCCTAGATCATTTTAGTCTGATACCATGTAGAAATATATTTGTCTTATAATTGGTTACATTGTTTGGGGGATTACAAGGAATATATATATATGTATATAGGGAGCCAGCCGGCCTAGCCTAACTTAAGTTACAAGTAAATCCAAACCGACTTATAATCTAACACTTAGAAGCTATGTCGTGTAATCATACCGGTGATCATTTGAATAAGAATGCTTCTCCTTGAGCCAGTAATCAATGCAAACCGACCTTCTTGCCCAGACAATTACGACGGAGACATGAATGAGAAAGAAGGAAAGGAAAAAGACATGTCAAGGGCCACCTCACATTGGTAAAAAGGAGTTCAACATCTTTTGGCACAAATACCGATATGTCACAAGAATCAATTAGATGAGTGCAATGCATGTATACGTGTATTTGTATATCTTTTTGCGAGATACCACCGATTTATTAATAATCACAACAGTACAAAGAGACCTAAAAGTAACAAAAACTACAAATAGGTCACTGGATCACCTAGCGATGACTCTACAAACACTGGCATGAGCCGAAGGCGCACCACCGGCCTCGCCCCTCCATCACCAGAGCCGGGCAAAGCTTGTCGTAATAGAGCTTGTTGTAGTGGACGGACGAGAAGTCATCGTGCTAAGGCTCCAAAGGACCAGCGAACAAGAGAAACAACCATCACCGAAGATGACAAACGTAAATCGGAAGAGACTGACTTCAAACCACGCCAGCAGATACGAAGAATGGCCAGATCCCAAGGGATCTGTCGGACACACGACCTCACGTGCCCTTCGCCAATGCTAGACGCACCACCAGAGTGAGGATAGGGTGGGGAGGATCTTAATCTGACTTAAGGATGTAGCCGCTACGTCAACATCCTAAATAAGACACTGAAAACAGTCTAAACAAAACACTGAAATCTCCCGCCGACGAGGATCCGTGGTCTGCCACGCCTCCAAGGTCCTACGACCGCCGAAGGCGGGATGGACTGGTGGCTTCGCCTACAGAGGGAAGGAACCCTAGATGGGTTTTAGCCACCGTCTCCTGGAGTGCCTCTTTTCTGTCTATGTACCGGTTCAGGACATTGTTGGCATGTACGTGTAGCCGTAAGCGGTGGACATGAAATTGTGGAACTTGTTTTAACATTAAGAAATTAGGCATGACATGGCATAGTGGTACATAGAGGACAAAGCTTGTGTAAGTAAAATCAGATAGGAAGAGGTCAAAACACGGGACACTCCTAGCACTCGGAGACAAGGTGTTACACATATTTGGATCTTAATGTGGACTCTTTTGTTGGATTATTGTGCAGAATTTTCACAATTAATTTTAAAATATAGATCATAACTACATCAGCTACGATCATGTTAACCTCTAACATATGTATTAATCAACACGAGGAATAGCAGTGCATACGCAATATCAGCCATAATATGACAACAGATCGGATCACGGTATACGTACTGATCGGTTGTCGATGAAGTCACCGTAGTAACATTCGGGAAGACTGATCGAAGCAGAGGGTGGTGAAGACGACGATAGGCAGCACTGCCTGATTTGGATGGAAGACGACCCGTGATGAAGAACTCGAGCAGTCGCGCAGAGCGCTTTCCAAAAAACGTTATTCGCCCTCTCCCGTATAGGATCGCAAATGCGAGTGGTTCCGGAGACCTGCTCCCCTGTCCGCCGGTGCACGCTGGCAAGCAGGATGGAGTAGACTACGGTGGCGGCGCAAGCAGAGAGGCTGGTAAAACCCTAGATTGGTTTTCGGTGTGTCCGTGGTGGAAGCCGTACATGCATTTATATAGCCCATGTTACGCATGTTTGGGTCAGTGAGCGACCCGAATCTACTAACTGTTAACACGTCTGTCAAAACCGCACCAATTTTCCCAAGCAGCAAAAATAAATCTCGACTCGGCGAGATTCCCGCGTGGCACGACACAGCGTCGTCGTCGGAGGAGCGCGCATGTAGTTCTCCTCTTCTCACTCACTTTACTAAGTGGTGAACCACTCCATCTTATAAGGTGGTGTAACTTTCCTCCAACTTTCCATGTGGGACTAAACTTTAGCTCCCACTCCATTCATATGTGAGCTACCATGAACTTGTGTCAAATCACACATGGGCTTTCACACACATGGGCTTTGAGATTTAGAAAAAATCTAAAATCACACATGAGCTTATTTAGATTAGCCCATTATTTCTAACAATCAACTCGACACTACTTTGTTATTGCCTTTTGTTTCTCGAGCAAACACCGTGGGAAACCGAGGAAAAAAGACACAATGACCCCTATTTAAGCATTAATTAGAAACACATCACGCCACGTTTGAACGGATTTTGAACCGATTTTAGCGGTTTATATAATAATGTATGATTTCAAAACTTATTAGGCAAAATGTTTGCCACATCTGCACCAATTAAGTAGTATTTTAACATATACATACAACAAGCACCTAAAACAGCCAACAAAACATACAGAACTTCTCTTGCATCAAGTGATATTATCGCGAGAGAACGGTCAACCAATCGATTTTGTATAGTATCACATCATCTTCCTTCACCATGGACCAACTGAATTAAATACAATTTGTTCTAAACATTTAGACTTTTTACGTTTTTTCACGTGCTACCGTTTGAAGATTTAAATTCCTATTATAATTTTGGCATAGTTAAGAACATAGAAATATTGTTAGCTGTAATTCTTTATTATGATATTGTGATCTATATAATCAAAAAAATTTGTGCTAAACTAAATTATAAACTGTAGTTATAACATAATTTTTTTCTAGAGTTATGTTTTAAAAGATGCATAAACCATAGTTTATATGAATTTATCTTAACGATACAAAAAACCTACAAACCTAAAAAATCTTAAAAGTAGATTCTCTTATGTGACTATGTAGCTATATTGTTGAAACATCTAGAGTATGAAACTTAACTATTGGCATGATTTTTCACTAATATGTTTGTAGGCAAAATTCCTTAGAAGTTAAGGTGTATTCAACATTAAGTTCACAACATGTGCATGCATGACTTGAGATTTTTTTTGTGAAAAGGACCCTAGCATTAAAGAAACAACGAACAACACAAAGAACCTTGACAAAGATGAAAATTACAACGAAATTCCTTGAGACGCCCTTTAACGTGGGGTGATCACGTCAATACCCACACTTGATGGAATTTAGTTTTTAGAAAAGAGTGGCATGCTGGAGACTTCGTCGGCTAATAGACAGATAAACAAGGGACACAAGGTTTACCCAGGTTCAGCCCCCGGAGGGAAAACCCTACTCCTACTTGTCTGCTTTTGATTAATTGAGGAACCGAAGGTTACAAGGGCGCGAAGATGGCTATGGTGCGCAAATTGGATCTTGCGGGGTGTGTGAATGAGAGTTTTGATGATCCTCCCGCCCGTTCCCTCCTGGCCTTTATATGGGGAGGCCAGGCCTTGGGAGACGTCCGAGTCGGTTACATGTTTGAGATCGTAACCCTAAGGGTTTCTTAGCTAGTCTTATCGTGTCCTACAAGGAGTCTAGTCTTTCATGGTCTTGGCCTCACCCGCATCGCGATAGGCTTCACCATTACCCGCGGATCGTCACTTGGGCCTCCCGCCGGGCCGAGCTAGATAGACCAAAGGTGAACACCCGCCAGGCATACCTATGGCACCCTTCATCTTCAACCTCCAGACGGTGTCAACAGTGCGTCACCGCTGCCGCTCCTCCCTGAGCCGACCTGTCGTTATTTGGTTGTGTCTGGGAAGTTGGCGAATGGATCAAGCATACCACATCCGTCCCGGAGACGAAGAAGAAGAAATAACTACATTAAGCTCCTTGACAATCCGGAGATCCCCACAACCAAAAGAAGTCCTTGGGAACCACACCACTCCCACAAGTTCCTCGACGTCACCGCCTAGATGAACTGAAGCCGCGGAGACTTTATTGGACAAGGCGTTGCCACCACCACCTGAGTGCCGCCCCACCAAACATTAACCCTAAAACCAGGAAATCGGAGCCCTGCTGCCAACGGGGGTCGAGATCCATCCTGCCTCCATGGCCCGAAGGCCATAGAAGTGAGGCGAGATCGGTGGCCACAGCGGTGGGAGCGGAGGAACCCTAGTCGCATGTGGGTGAGAAGGATGAGAGGGATTAAATAGCTGGTTGGTCAAATACCAACGCACTCTGACATATGCTTAGTATATATAACCATGGGAAGATCAAACACCAGGGAATGTAAAATGATGTGAATTATTTATGCTTGAGAAATATGAGTTGTGAATAATATTAATTCTAGGTGCTTCATTAACAATTTTTTTTTTGAAGTGCTTTAACAAAAAGTCGAACAAAAAGGATGTGGTATCTGCTCCGGGCGATTGACCAGCTAGGTGCTAGGAGATCCCTTAATATATCAGCGGAAAATCCCATATCGTGGTGTCATCGACCTATCAGTATGGTTTTTCCATTTTCTTCTTTCCGTCGCCAAGAATATCTTTAGGTAGAAATGGTCATCGTCTTCCACGTCCACAAAATACGGACGCGTTCTCAGGCAGCCGGTAGTAGAAGTATCTTACACTGTTGCTGCCGCGCTCACGTCAACCACCTACGTCCATATTTAGATTAGCCTATTATTTCTAACATTTTTATCCTACTCCCTCCAATCCAAATTAATTGATTTGGATTTGTCTAGATTCAGATGTATCTAGACATGTTTTAGTGCTAGATACATCCGAATGTAGGCAAATCTAAGTCAATTAATTTAGATCGGAGGGAGTAATGTATTTGTTTTGATACAATATTTTTTCTTGTTTATAAGTATTTAGTGAAAAATGCCACAAGCATCGCCTGACATTATGCGCAATGATGTCCCGCTGGTCCCACCTCCATGCTCTATTTTATTGTGCTTCATCTTTTGTATCTCTTATATGTACTCTCATAGTTAGGCCCAATTAATCCATTTGAACTAATAAACATGACATCCCACAAGTAAGTCTTAACTCTACATCATAGGACTTAGAGGTCGCACAGTCACTTTGTTGGGTTTTAAGGTGGCCCCACACTCACAATAGGAGGTCATCAAGATGTTTGACCAACTAACACCAAATGTTAATATATTTTTCGGTTACCGGTAGGAACAAGGGTGATGTAGCCCAATGCGTCTACGGGAAGCAAGACTCACAACGTGATACGCAAGACAGTAAGCTAGCATGTTTTTCACTAGATGCCCTGATTCCTTGGGAGGGACCCATTTGAGGTTCCGCTTACTACCGGCTAAGCTTTTGGTCCGCCCGTCCTTAACTCTGTTGTCGATTTTGCAAGCAAAATTGTATGTGAAGTAGGCTATCATCCTTTACATATATATGGGCTGACTGGTCTTTGCGTGCAAGTCTAGCAGAGCTATTATACGTTACAACAAGAGTTCTTAGAAGTAAACTAATGCTAAACTAGGCAAGAACTACCGCTGGATCCGGACTCCAGTCGTCCAAGCATGTCCTGGTGGAACCGCCTTTCTCCTTCCGAGTTGTTGTAGTTCGTGTTTCGTCCTCATGTTGCTTCCAGCTAGAATATGTTCTCCTGGTCCTGGGCATGAATTATGTTTACCCCTGACTCTCCGGCACGACATCTAGATCCTTCCAATTAAGTCCCCTATCCTCCACCCTAAGTCATTTTAGCATCCGACTAGTCTTCTTGAGCATATGTGTAGAATTTCCATGTAGCGTCGACTTTGTCTGCCAATGAACTTCTTCCAGCCAGCTTTCTCAATAAAATCTGGCTTATGGCAAAATGCGCCCACCAGTCTATTTGCCTTATTCCAGCTTCTTACTCATAAACCTCATTCGACAAAAAATGGGTGTCAACACACTCCATTTATTTAGTTATTGTTTGGTGCAAATTAAAAAGACGTGCACACAAAGACCGGAAGAACAATCCAACAATCTCACTATATTCTATATCAATAAATAACTTTGAAGTGAATGCGAGATCGAAATTTAAATCCGAGCAAAATCATGCATATCGGTCTTACAAAAGTTATAATTAAGACACATGCGTGTGGCCAAATTTGCGAGAGCAAAACTGTAGAACTTTTAAATGAATTCAAGATCTTCAACTTTGCAGCCCACCAAGAGATGGTTCTCTAGCTGCATCTTGTGAACTTTTATATTCCCTCCGTCCTAAAAAAGTATTGCATATTTTCTAAATCTGCATGTATCTATACACTAAAAGACGTCTAGATGCATGCGAATTATATAGGTAGTCATATGTATGTGGCTTTGAAAAACTCGTTACAAAAAAATCTAACGGTTAAAATGGATCTAAATTTTGACCTATGGTTTAAAAGATAAAATATTTTAATGTCTGGAAAACAAAAAAGATTCCACACGGTGCCTGAGCTGCATACATGTACGCATGATTGGGTTATCGTATTAAATCTATTTCCATAGAAAGTTAATGGACATCGTGCCCTAAATAACACAAGAAATGAAAGAAAAACATGGTGAAATTTAATTGCTATTGGGCCTGACAGCTCGAACACCCGAAACGAAGCCCAGCACGGCCTCCTCCGCGAGCGACGCGCTTCTCGCGCGCGCGCGGTCAAAGCAACGACGGGATCGATCCGATCACACTCTCCCGCGGCGACCCAACTCCGCCTCCGCGCATGCACGGCACCACGTACTCGGCGCGTCCACCATTCTCTCCCCGGCGCCCATAACCGCCTCCTCCTCAGCTCGCCACTCCCTCCCTATTAATCTATTACTCCCCCCTTTGCATGACATCGCCGATCGATCGGACCCACTGATCTTCAGTTTCGCGCGCGGAACTGCCCACCATCAGCTCGGAAGGAATCAAGCCCGGCCATGGCGAATAACCTCCTCATCTCCCTCGCGGTGCTTCTTCTCGCGCTCATCGGCGCGTCCTCCGCCACCGACTTCGAGGTCGGCGCGGACGCCGGGTGGATCGTGCCGCCGGCCGGCCAGGCCGACACGTACAACGAGTGGGCGTCCAAGAACCGCTTCCTCCTCGGCGACAGCGTCCGTAAGTAAATCAATAGATACATTTGATTCTCGTCTGTTTGAATGCGCGTTGATTCATTAAGGGATGTGTTGTGACTCGGAAATGTGCGCAGATTTCAAGTACAAGAAGGACTCGGTGATGCTGGTGACGGAGGAGGAGTACAACAAGTGCGCGTCGGCGCACCCCATCTTCTTCTCCAACAACGGCGACACCGAGGTGCACCTGGACCGCTCGGGACTCTTCTACTTCATCAGCGGCGTCACGGGACACTGCGAGCGCGGCCAGAAGATGGCCATCAAGGTCATCGGCCCCAATGCGCCCCCACCGGCGCCTCCCAGCCCGCAGCAACCCAGCGGCGCCGCCCCGGCCGCAGTGGGATCCGCCATTGCCGTCGCGGTCGCGGCCATGATCTTGCCGGGCATTCTTCGTGATGTCTAATTAATTCAGTGTAGCCAGTTTTGCAGCATGGTTTTTTCAACTTGATAATTAGGTTTCAGTTTTGTGCGTGCATAATTAAATGTTGTCTGTTTCGACAAGGTTATTTTTATGTCAGTGGCTTGTTAATCCTAAAGGCACTCTACCAATTTTTCATTTACCCATTCTGTAATTATTTTAAGGCGGTGCTTTGGATAGCAAAAGATAAGACGTGACAAAAGGCAACGTAATACGAAGAAAATTTGATTCAGGAGCATTGTCAGACAAGTATATCTTCCATGTGTAAGAACAGAATTAAAATATAAGATGTTTTAGTTTTTATAAAATTGATGTATCTAGACTAATTTTAGAGTGTAGATTCGAAGCGAGCCTACACACTAAAAGGGGCCTATATATATTCGTTTTATGAAAGATAAAGCATCTTATATTTTGACACGGAGGGAGTATATGGATATTCCTATGAATATAAACTTTTAAAATCATTTTTGTCTTGGTAAAAACAAGATAAAAATGGTACTACTGGCTAGGTATCCGTTGTTGCTCAAGATGATGTGTTGCAATGCCCTACCCAGAAGTCATGCGACCAGATGCTTGCTAGAAACATATGCCCTCGTCAGTTCTTTACATATGTTATTCTATAATGTATATGTTTTGCCAATAGAGGTAGTATTTGGGTTCGGCTATGACTTACTGAAAGAGTATGAGTTTGGCGGAATATAACGGATATATTATTGACCCTCATGGACGAGTATATATAGGCGTACAGAGGATTATCTTGGAGTACGAGTCAAGTTAGGACTGTACGTAAACATATCCCAACTCTATCTAAACTACCATAACAACCGTATATACCTAATACTCTAACACTCCCCCGCAGTCGTAGTGGTAGCGTCGTGAACCACTGGAACGTCGTGGATGGTCAGACTGGAGATAAACCGAAATAGCATCTAGTAGGCTGACCCCCCCTCCCCCCCGCTATCCGAGCAGGAACATCGTGGACGGTGTCGCGTCGCGGTAGCTTGGACTGTAGAGGAAACTGATGAGATGCTCAAGCGAGGTGATAGCCCTTGTGCCGATGTCGAGGGAGCTGATAGCGTGAGGCGGTGCTGAGGTCGGAGTAGCCATTGCGAGGGGTCGCTGTGGTCGATATCGTGGTCGAGGTAGCCGCACGTGAAGCTGCACATGCATAGTGCGCGAGGAGGATGACGGAGACGCGTCGAGACAGTCGTCGTGGGGCCGCGATAGCTTGCCGAGGGTCTGCAGAGGCTTGCCGTGGGACTGCGATAGCTTGCCGAAGGGTGTCGATGCCAAAGGGTGTCGATGCAGTCCGAGCCGTCGAGGATGAGGTGCAGCCATAGTTTTGCCAGAACTAGACGCACGTCGGGGAAGAAGGCACACTCCGGTTTTGCTAGAACCGAGTATGCAAAGAAGAGCTTGTCGCTAATGCGGTCGAGGCAGTCGTAGAGGAAGGAGTCGATGCCGAAGAAGACTTTGTCTAGGCCGACGAAGCCGAGGTGCCGATCCGAGATTACCAGCCTCGTGGACGCGTCGGGGACGAAGGCACGCACCAGTGTTGCCAATAGCGGGCACGCAAGGGCAGAGACGAATGAGTAGAAGGCGGCGAAACCAATGGCGGCCTGGAGTGTTCATGTTGGACGCCTAGATTGGCGCGGCGGCAGTACTCGAAGTTGGTGAAGAAGAATCCGGCGCAGCGAAGACCATGCACAGACGACGGTGATCCGCACCGTAGGAGATGGTGCGGTGGAAATCGAGGATGTCGATGCGCGGGGACGGCAAAGTACACTATGTGTAGCGACGTACATGCCAAGGAAGGCGCGTTGGAAGCCGGTGGGGTGGATTAAAGGCGGCGGCGCTGCGGCCCGAAGGGGCGACACAACGGCAACCCGTAGCTTGATCGGTGGTAGGCGCGTGCTTGGCGTAGATAGGTGCGGGATCGGTTGATCAGACCGACAGTGTGCCGTATGCACCATGGCGTGGACGAGCGTAGGTCGGAGTCGATGGCGACGTTGTCGGTGAAGTCCCGGACAATAACGACGAAGACGATCCGAGTGGGGGCAACCGCAGTAGCCTTCCAAGGAAGGCGTAGTAGCCATCCGCGGTGCGCCGCAGCCTGCCGAGGCAGGCGTGGAAGCAGAGAGGGCAGGCGCACGAACACGGTGTAGATCGTCGACGCCGATGATTGGAGTAGAGGCGTGACGATGATGATGGTGGTGGGCGACTCAATCCGATCTATGATCGATAAACCAAAAAAAACCAGCCAAGCGACCAGCGGAGAGAAAAACCGATCTAGTGATCGGAAAAGACTCACCAGGGCAGCCGATCACTGATCGGCGGACGAATCCTGCGACGGATCACGTGGCCCCGGACGGAGATCATGGAGATTGATTCCCCGGGGGCGGGGCGGCGAAAGCGTGCGGCTAGGGTTTGGACCGATTAGACTGATACCATAAAAGAATATGAGTTTAGCGGAATATGATGGATAAATTATTGAGCTTCGTGGGCGAGTATATATAGTCGTACAAAGGATTATCTTAGAGTACGAGTCAAGTTAGGACTGTACGTAAACAGATCCTAACTCTATCTAAACTAACATAGCAACCGTATATACCTAATACTCTAACACTTCCAATCTAACTACTTCCTCCGATCCATATTAATATTTTCAACTTTGTCTAGATACAAATGCATCTAGTCTATTCTTAACTAGGTACATCTAAATCTAAACAAAGTTAAGAACAATAATATAGGTCAAAAAAAGTAGACATAATCCAGCTGGGAGGTTTGATCTTTGAGCACCCTCGTCAGTTCCCAAACAAGACTTATGACTCACCTAGGGACTCACCTCTAGCTTCATTCGTGAGAGACATGGATTAGAAATTACCCATGTGGGTAGGTGCCTCTTATATAACAGGGGCCTTCTACCAAAGCCCACCAACAGTGGTGGACCCAAACAAAATCTAAAGGCGCAGACAAACACTTAAGATGATGATTTGCTGTCCGAATTAGCACTAAATAGCAAACAAATTTAGCCATCATCCGGACGGCAAGCCCAGGCATCTGCCGGGCAACAGGGACCTCGTGTCCGCCATTGCCCACCAATACCATATATTTTCACGAAAAAGTAAGGCTCCTTAGTCTTTATTATTCACTAGCACAAACCCTGTGCGTTACTACATTGCCATATACTGCGTAAACTGAATTTAATTTGTATAAGCATCATGTGACAATTTAATGATACTCTACGGCTTAGCAAAATTGAATATACTTTCTCTTTAGAGCAAGTATAATAGGATACAGTCAGCTGGTTATAATGAATAAAATAATACAATTTTGGTGAGGTGGAGGAGAGAGAACGTAAGCGAACTGTAAGTTAAGAGCCAGTTTTAGCATGTGTTCTTAGGCAGTTTTTGTGAGTGATATGTGAGCCACATATTGATTAAGTAGTACACTTTTGTAGTTTAGTATTTTACATATTAGCTATAGAGCTGACTATAGATGACGTGTTACTTACTTATAACCAATAACTGGCTATATTATTAAACTTGCCCTTATAGAGAAATACATGACTTCTTTTTTTGAGATTAAAGGCAGTCGATCTGCCGTCCGATTAGATTAGAGAAAGATTATTATGTACATAAGGTTACAAGAACCGGATCCCAATACAAGGCATAGAGGCCACAACCCGAACCAGATAGGTCCCCATGTGCCCTACCACGCCTACATGACTTCAATAATTAATATATCGACGCGGATTTGCTATCTAGGATGCTACTTACGCATGCATTTGTTGCCGTTGGATATAGGGAGTAGTCATAGGTCTAGATGAGAGGGAGCAAGAAACTCACATGCACTTCATGATGTCATCTCTCCGTTTACTTTTTGAACTACACGGTCAGCATTTACACGAGCATACAACCTATTTTTTAGCATGAATTTGTGCTTGCTACGTATGTGTAGCTAAGTTGTACGTATGTGTATGATAGGTAGGTGCATGCTAGGTAGGGTAAGGCAAGAAAATCAAACATCCAAACAAGCAAAAAAACCTGCATGTATTGTGGTAATGTAGATTGACTAGTGCATCGGTCCAGTTCTGCGGGGTGGTTAAGTTCCACGATGCTATGGTCCACTTGCATGATTGGGCCTTTTGCTAAAATATATGCAAGATTTGAGGATAAAAGAACAGCCAGCCTTAGGATCTAGTGCATATTCTCTCTAGGAGAGAAAACGTTGCCACCGTCCACGTGGTGCACGTGTACAACTCTAGCGTGAAGGCCTTATAGCTCATGCAACTGCAAAAAAAGGGTTTTTAAACAAGTTTGCGATTAATTCATGCCTTTTTTGTGTGAATTTTAACATTCTTAGTTATACATGTCCTGTCGCGCAAGGCAAAATTTTAAAAATGCAAAGACTCGAGATGGATAGTGTTCACGTTCAAAAAGCATAAGAGTTGTTTAGCGATTTACTATGGTCCTTTTTCTTCTGCCTTCATTTTAATTACTTTTTGATGTACTGTGGTTCCATGCTAATTCTATTTTCAGACCAAAATGTATAATAACATTTAACTCTCGCGCTTACATTGCAAGTCGATAGTTTTCATGCACCCCTTCCCAACCAAAACCCTGGAAAGCAAGACACATGTATTTTCGGCTGAAAACGGGTTTCTGTTGTTTGTTCAATCTCGGTGTTCTTACTAGTTCCGATAGTCAGATAAACATGGCATTTTTTGACAAGTTTCTTTCATGGAAACTGATAGGTGGCAGGGCTTATAATGTAAGGTATTTATTACATTTTCCGATAGAATTTACTTGCCGTTGTGTGGGGGCATTATTGTATTTTCTGTTTTTCTGAAACAAATATTTCTCTCCATACGCGATTTTAGGTTCGGTGTCTCACCCGAGCGCTGAGATGTACATGCGCCCTGATTTGTAAGCCAAACTGACATCATCTTAATGAGTTTTGCTTTGTGTCCTCCCCTTCTCCTAAACTTAGGAAATTGAAAACAGAGATATGGACATGATTATACATGCCCCTTCATGCACTCCAGACTGAGGGGGTATCGGTTAAACCTAGGCATCCTTGTGTTTTCATTTTCTTGGGTTCAGAATGAGGGGAAGGCCCTGGCATAGGGATTTGATCTCTCGCTGACAAAAAGCAAAAAACTCAGGAGGGATAATGTTATTTACTAAAATCATAAGAGTTGTTCAATGACTTACTATGTAATGTTTTATTTTGTCTCCATTTGAGTTTTGATGGACTGTGGTTCCACGCGAATTCCATTTCAGAAAAAAGGTATAATAATATTTAACTCTCATGCTTACATTACAAGTCGATCATTTTCATGCTCCCCTTCCCCAACAGAACCCTAAACCCCAATGCACATGTATTCCGGGTCAAGATTTTTGCCATGTCACGTTCATTATTTGCCGGCTAGAAATGGTGTTGATGTTGTTTGTTCAGTCTAAGGGTTGTTACTAGTTCCGATTGCCAGATAAACATGGCGATTTTTGACAAGTTTCTTTTGTGGAAACTAATAGGTGGCAGGGCTTATAACATAAGAAGTTTATTGCATTTTTCGACAGAATTTAGTATGCCACTATGTGGGGGCATTATTGTGTTTTCTGCTTGTCTGAAGCAAATATTTCTATCCATATGCGATTACATTTTCAGTGTCTCGTCCCGATTAAATGTACGCGATACTTGCGCCCTGACTTGTACTCCAATTTCTTTCATCTTAAATGAGTTTTTGCTTCATGTCATCCCCCTTATCCTAAACTTAGGAAATTGAAAACAAAGAGATGGACATGATTAGACGATACCCCATTCATGCTCTCCGACTAAAGGGGTATTGGTTAAACCTAGCAGCCCTTGTGTTTTCATTTTCACCGGTTCGGAAGGAGGGTAAGACACCGTAGCACACCTCCGTCTGTAATAGCATAAGGCGTTTATTCATTTGCCTGGTCGAGTGGAGTGTTGTGGCAATTTATATACACAATCATCAAAAAAATACATAAAGGAGAAAGAGCTCCATGCTCGTATGGCCAATAGATCGAGTAGAGTCTTTTTCCTAAAGTCGAGACAAAATCATGTGTAGGTACTAAAAATTAAGAAGATTATTACTCAAGACTGATGAACAATCTTCGCGGCGTCTTCCTGGAAAATCATGATTTTCTTGCTGCCTGGTTAGCCTATTGATCTAGCCATGGTGTCTACCTTGGGAAGCAGCCACATGATGAATTGTCTGTCAAAATGCATCAAATGGATGGGCTTGGCGAAAGACTTGAACCCGGTTGATTCCGCCAATTCCTTCCGCCGCTCCATAAATTGCTCAACTATGTCGTTGAGTTCGACGAGCAGGTGTGAGTTGTCGTACGGTGCTTGCTTAATGATATTGCGCTCATCATCCGCGCGTGACAGCGTGTTCTTGGTTGTGCGTCCTCTTCTGCTCGCACATGCAGTATTGCCATTGCTCATTGTTGAAGCTCGGTCTCCTGCAATGTAATCAGAGAAAAATCAGTAGAAAAAAGATTGCTCTAGTTGAGCGGAAGGATCTGTAAGCAAAGACAACTTACTGGGATCTACCAAACCAGGTAAGCAACTGGATTGTGTGGCTTCTTCTTGCCGAGCGGGAGCATGCAAATGAGAAATTAATTTGTACTCTTTGTAAAGACCCATGCACTATGAAGTGAGATGGAATATTTCTATGTTGCATGTACTAGTTATAGTGGTTGGTTGGATTGCTAATTTTTTTATAGCTAACAAAGATGATGTGCGGATAAACTTAGAGTAATGTGTGCGAGAATTGATGTTGGATACTAGTATGTTGCATGTGCTGGTGAAGTTGGTTGATTGGATTGCTAGAATTTTTGCTGCTTTTATGGTCCATGTGATGTGCGTATAAGTGTTTTGTTGAAACCGTTCATGCGTGGATAAATGTGAGTTGTACTAGTTTACGTGTACTAGTTGTGTAATTGTCTATATGGCTAAATTTTTGCAGCTTACATGGCTCATAAGATGTATAGATTGTTTGGTCCGTGGATTGTTGTACTAGTAGTGCATGTGATCCTTGTATGACTTTTTTGAAATATTTAATTACTGGATTTTTGCTCATGTTACTAATTCTTTAGCTCCCTATAAGAAATCTAATGGTGGGATTGATATGCATTGCTAGCACCCATGATATCCCGCTATTTTTCATTAATGTATATAGCATCTCTGGCTCCTAGCATACTAACAAATATGGCAGCCGGGTCTCAAACAAGAACAATATTGTGCATGTAGGGACGTACAAGTGCAATAAGTATAGTAGAGGTTTTCTTTTGCGGGTAAGTATAGTAAAGTTTTCTTTGTTGTCCCGGTTGTGTGCATCAAAATGATTTGTAGGTTATTTTTTCAAAACACTCGTACATTCATAGAGTTGATTTCTAATTCGTTGCTCACCCAACCCAACCGAGTACCAACCTGAAATATGGAGTATTTGAAATCGATTATGTTAGTTGAATAGATCTTTAGTTAGTTCGTGTATATCTTGTAAATCGCATGGAACCACAAAAATATGGGCAATAGTCCATGAAAATGGTGATGGGTTCGTAGCATGGAAAACAAAAAAATTCTACCGCAAGAACGAACAAAACCCAGATCTAATCTATTAGACATGTGCAACGAGATAGATCTGTACTAACCCTTGTAGACCCGAAAGCGTTACGAGATCGGATCTCGTGGTTGATGTAGTTGATCACTTGCCGATCTCAAGATCGAGTAGACGATCCTTCCGGCGCCGCGTTCCGGCAGCGCTTCCGCAGTCGGTCACACGTGCGGAGTCGAAGCAGACCTTCCTCTCCCCGTTCTAGCGAGCAACGGAGGTAGTAGATCTCTCCACGGAATCCCAGCAGCACGACGGTGTGGTGGTGGTGGTGGAGTAGAGAATTCTGCAGGGCTTCGCCTAAGCCAGAGCAGAGGGAAGGAGGAGGAGAGAGGCAACTTGAGATCTAGAGAATAGAAGGGGCAAGGGGGTTTGTGCCTCCACCCCTCTATTTAAAGGAGGGAGGCGTCATGGGGAGGTGGAGTCCTTGTAGGACTCCCCTTTCCCTTGGCCGGCGGATCAAGGAGGTGGGGGGAGAGTCCTACTCCCCCACGAATCCTTGTCTTACCCCACAAGGATTCCTTGATCCTTTCTTGGATTTCAAGTAAACACCAAGAAATCTTCTAGAACCTTCCGAAACATTCCGAAACCTTCTAGAATCACCATACAAATACTCCGGAACATTTCCTAACTTAGAAAATGATCCCCAATATATGAATCTTATTCCCCGGACAATACCGGATCTCCTCGTGATATCCCGGATCCAATCCGAGACTCCGAACAACATTCGGTCTCCAACACACATTCCATATCTACTTAAAACAACTTCGAACCTTAAGTGTGTCATCCTACGGTTCGTGAATATGCAGACATGATGAAGACACATCTGTGATCAATAACCATTAGCGGGATCTGGAGATCCATAACGGCTCCCACATACTCAACGATGACTTCGTGATCGATAGAACCATTAACATACGAAACCAATTCCCTTTGTCACGCGATAGTCTACTTATTCGAGGTTTGATCGTCGGTATCTCCATACCTTGTTCTACCTCGTTACTGATTAGTACTCTTTACTCGTTCCATGATATGTCATCCCTTGTGACCTAGTCACATGCTTGCAAGCTAACTAGATGACATTCCACCGCGAGGGCCCAGAGCATATCTATCCGTCATATGGATGGACAAATCCCAATCTTGGTCCATGCGCTTCAACACATACTTTCAGAATACCCAATGTCACCTTTAAAACCACCCAGTTACGAAGCGGCGTTTGATGTCATCAAAGTACCCATCCGGTGATGGTGATTAACATAACCTCATGGTCGAAGGATTAGGTTACTATGCATTTGAAAGCTTGTAGCAAAACGAACTTAATGACTTGATCTTATGCTATGCTTACTATGGGTGTGTGTCCATCACATCATTCTCCTAATGATATGATCTTATTATTAACGACATCCAATGTCCATGATCAGGAAACCATGATCATCCATTAATCAACAAGCTAGTTTAACTAGAGGCTTACTAGGGACTCTTTTATGTTTACAAAACACACAAGTGTTAATGTTTCCTGTTAATACAATTATAGCATGGGATGTGAACATTTATCATAAACATAAAGATATAATAATAACCACTTTATTATTGCCTCTTGGGCATATCTCCAACAGTCTCCCACTTGCACTAGAGTCAATAATCTAGTTAAAAACTTGTGCATTCCACACCTATGGCTTTCTGGTGTTGTATAGACACTATTGCTAGTGGTAAACATAATCTTCGGATCAGACACTTCCAGGTCCGTGTGTATTTGCATGTCCTTGCGTCTCTATGCATTACTCATTCTCCAATGAGATGGCATTGTATAAATTTGGTCCTTTGGTGAGACCTTTAGTTCCTTGGGATTAAATCATGTTGATACAATTGTCATACAATGTATCTTCATAGTATTATCCCGCTATGAACCACACCTAGTTTGATAACAAACTACTTGACGCAAATGCCCTCATTTGCTGCTACAATAGCAGTCATATACTTAGCCTTTTGTTGTAGTATCTGTCACAATGTTTTAACTTTGGTACTCAACCAAATCTGTTATGGAACTTCCTTTCCATTACATTGTGCCAGCCATAGTTTAAATTGAGATAAACTTAATTTGTGACAAAACTAGTATCAATGTAACAATTTACAATGAACTATTTGTCACCACTATATAAATAATATATTCTTAGTTCTTCCAAAGATCATAGGAATATCCCTACTATTGTCCAATGATCATCTTATGAGTCATTCTGGTATATGCTTATAACATTTAGAGCATAGGACATATCTGGATGTGTACATCTCAAAGAATGATTGATCAAAATATTCTTGTGATTTTACCAAGTGTCAAAACACTTGAATCTCGTGTCAACACACTTGAATCTTGATTTAGTCCTTTCCGTGCGTCAAGAACCTTTCTTGTTGTTTCCATATTGAACTCATTCAACATCTATGTACATTTGGCAAAACCATATTAGCGCCTCAATCTATCCATATAGACATTGATGCCTAATTCTTGGGTTATGCCTAAGTCTTTCATCGAAATGAAATTCTTAACCTGTGTCAATAAAAGATACATCATTTCTAATCAACAATATGTCTTTCATATAATGTATTAGAAATATGTCTTAGCGCTCCCACTTAATTTCTTGCAAAATGCAAATATCTTCATCGCCTCTGATGAAATTAAACCTTTTAACGGTTTCATCACGGTGAAGATTCCAACTCCGTGATGCTCACTTCAACCATTGAAGTTTTGCATACTCTTTTAGCATCCTTTGAATTAACAAAACCCTTTGGATCGTGTCATGTACACGTCCTAGGTAACCATTCTATTAGAAGAACTTGTTTTGTTTGTTCAACTACCATATACCAAAATATATGTAGTGGTTGCTACATTAATCCGTCCAGACTAAATATCGCTATGAAAGATCAAATCTTATCATAGTCAATTCCTTGAACATTGTCATAAACTCTTTCCGACATGTCGACTATTTCATAGATGTGAAACATCCATGTCTATTTCTTTTTAGATCCATATACGATTGTAAGGTCTTGCACCTTTCCAGAGGGTCTTTCAAATTCAAAGCTTGATTTCTCGAGTATGGAATTATCACGAATTTTATGGCTTCAAGCCACTTAACGAAGTCAGGGACCATCATTGATTATTTGCATGTAGTCGGTTCATCATTGTCAAACAACAATGATTTAACTCTCAAATCTTGGCATTTGATTACTTACCCGACCTACTTGGTTTAATAGTAACTTAGATCTCCGTGACCACAACCTTTGAGGCACGTGAGCCATGAGCATTGTTGCTGCCTCCGGGACACTTACCGATGCTACGCAACTCAGCACATATTAGCCAAGGTTCAACAACCTTGTCAAAGTTCTATTGTCCTCCCACTTAACTTTTCACCAAAAATTCCTTCTCAAGAAACTCATACATTCTAAACGACAAACACTTTTGTCTTTGGTGTTATGGAGGAATACCCAATGGTTATTCGAAATAACCTACAAAGACATGCTCATCCGACTTTGGTTGTAAACATTTTACTTATGCCTAGCATACCAAAAATTTAAGAAAGGACAACCTGGGTTTTATCCCAAACCATGACTTATATGGTGTCATTTCAACAGATCACAATGGAGCTCTTTTTAGTGTAAAAGCGGTAGTCACTAAAGCTTTAATCTTTAAAATATAATGGCAGTTTTATAAATGACACCTTTGATCTTACCATGTCAAACAAGGTTTCATTACATATCTTGAACACTCCATACTCCTATGGTGTTTTGGGAAATGCAAATCCATGGAACGATTCCTCAAATCTTAGGTGTTTTGCTAAACTTGTAACTCAAACATCTTTATGATCCAATCATAAACTTTTTTATTTTCTTGTTACAATAATTTTCCACTTCATCTTGAAAGTCTTTGAACATTTTCAAATGTTTCATACTTCTTCCTTATTGAGTAAGTATATACATATACTCACTCAAATCTTCGGAGAAAGCATATGAAGTTCAAATCCATCGCCCACGACTACACATAATGGACTATATACATCAATATGTACAAATTCCAATCAGTTAGTCGTCCGTTCCTCTTTTGGCCTACGAACGGAGTTTTAATTATCTCCAGGAAAGTATCACAAGCGTCTGATCAAAATCAAGGACTCCAAAAATCCATCAACATGGAGTTTCTTCATGTATCCCTTTCAATATAATTTAAACGGCGATGTCACTTTGCAAGTGATCTTTCAATCATTTGTCTTGCGACATTTTAGCATTAGTTTTATGGTCGTTATTTCTCCAACCAGACTTGTATATCATCCATCTATTATGGAATACGGTAATTATTTGAACAACCTTTTGTCGTCATAATACCTGATCAAAATAACAATTATTGAAACAAATCTTGAAGGCAAGCTTTGATGTTAACGAGTAACACAAGAACCCTTTGTTTGTTTTCGATGAACATCATCACATATTCTCTTGCTAGTTACTTAGGCCATTGCAGTTTATGAATTGTGTTGTCCTGTATGACACTTCATACCAACCAATTCGGTATCCAATACCGCAGAACTACATTGTTTAACAAGCAAGGAATACAGCCATAACATGTATCTTCTATATACCTAAGTTGGACATCTCCAATCTTTTCTTTTCTGCCAAATATTTTATAGATCCTCTTTCAACAATTCCTTTTCTTTTAAAAGAATCTATCAACATCAATAGTGGTGTCATTCACATGACACATAGTACAAAGTGTGTATAGTCAAATACTAATACCTTTGGACTTGCACTTTGAAGTGGATTACCTTCATCAAATGTTTGGCATTCTTTCAAAAATCCATTCTTTAGTAATCTTTTAGTGTAGTAAACATTTTACTTACATCTTCTATTCATCCTTATCATGACAACTTTCATGATCAAGCTGCTATAGCTTATAAAGGTGAATTGCGAGTATAATGTTTCTTTTCCAAAACCTTTTGGAGGATTAGGACGACTAGCGTCTCCAACCTTCACAAATTCTCATCAAATATGAGGACATATACTCTATCATGTTGTAACCAACACATTGTTTTAGATATCGCAATACCTTTCACATATGATGGTTTCTGAAACATTGCTTTCAGCTCTTATATAAACTTGATATTAAAAACAATCTTTTGAGTATCAAGAATCATGGAGGCAAACATGATACATTAGATACTAACACTGGAATTGCTACTCTTGATTTAATACTGTTTATTAAACTTCACAGAGTAAACGGAGTTTACTGAAAGTTTGCAATAGGACTTTTAAACTTTAGATTGACACTCAAAACAATATGATACCAGTTCGTAAAGAAAATATCCAGAATTTTATAGTTCCACTATCTCAACTATAACTAAGCGTAAGGTGGTGAACGGATGCCAATGACTACAACAAACTATGCAAATTCACTTTGATTGTGTTTATGATAAATTGAGTTCGACTAATCCAAATTACAAATAAACTCCCACTCAAAACAACATCCCTCCAGTTGTTTTAGTGATTACACGAACCAAATCCACTACACCAAGTCCGATCATCACGTGAGATGATGTAGTTTTAAAGGCGAACAATCAACATGTTCATCATATCATCCATATGCCTCATGCTTTACCTTTCAGTATTCCGTGTTCCAAGACCATGTCTGTACATGCTAGGCTCGTCAAGGTTAACCTTAGTATCTGCATGTGCAAATCTGGCTTGCACCCGTCGTATGCACACGTAGAATCTATCACACCCGATCATCACAAGATGCTTCGAAACGACGAGTCTTAGAAACGGTGCCTACTAAGGACGAACACTTTATTACTTGAAATTTAGTGAGAGGGATCATCTTATAATGCTACCGTCACGATCTAAGCAATACAAGATGCATAAAGGATTAACATCACAGGCAATTCATAATTAGTGTGATATGATATGGCCCTTTCTTCTTATGCCTTTGATCTCCATCTCCAAAGTACGGACATGATCTCCATTATCACCAGCATTGCGTCAAGGTCAGTGGCGCCGCTTCATGGTTGTCCATCATCACTAGCAACTATTACAACTACTTGGAATAAAGCTATTACAAGATGAATAGACACGCAGGTCTTAACAGAATTAAAGACAACCATTAGGCTCCTGCCGGTTGCCATATTACAACAAGGATTATTGCATACATCAAATATAATCATAATCACACGATGGCCATATCACATCACAAAACCCCTGCAAAAACAAGTTAGACACCTCTAATTTTCTTTGCATGTTTTACGTGGTTTGGGGCTTTCGAATAAGAACGGATCTTACCTACGAAACTGAACCACAACATTGATACAAGTGCTATCAAGTGCAAAGTGTAAATTGGATCTATACTATGGTGGGAGAGACAGACACCCGCAAAGCCACATGTGCAAAGAAAGTTACACGTCAAGCGTGGAGCAAGTCTCATGTGCGATGACATGTAAGGTTAGCCCGAGCCTCTTCATCCCACCATACCGCAAGATGCAAAGTACACAAAGCAAAAGACGGCACGAGCACCAACGCCCACAAAACCATTGTGTTCTACTCGTGCAACAGATCAACGCATAGACCTGGCTCTGATACCACTGATGGGTTCGTAGCATGGAAAACAAAAAATTTCTACCGCAAGAACGAACAAAACCCAGATCTAATCTATTAGACATGTGCAACGAGATAGATCTGTACTAACCCTTGTAGACCCGAAAGCGTTACGAGATCGGATCTCGTGGTTGATGTAGTCGATCACTTGCCGATCTCAAGATCGAGTAGACGATCCTTCCGGCGCCGCGTTCCGGCAGCGCTTCCGCAGTCGGTCACACGTGCGGAGTCGAAGCAGACCTTCGTCTCCCCGTTCCAGCGAGCAGCGGAGGTAGTAGATCTCTCCACGGAATCCCAGCAGCACGACGGTGTGGTGGTGGTGGTGGAGTAGATAATTCTGCAAGGCTTCGCCTAAGCCAGAGCAGAGGGAAGGAGGAGGAGAGAGGCAACTTGAGATCTAGAGAATAGAAGGGGCAAGGGGGTTTGTGCCTCCACCCCTCTATTTAAAGGAGGGAGGCGCCATGGGGAGGTGGAGTCCTTGTAGGACTCCTCTTTCTCTTGGCCGGCGGATCAAGGAGGTGGGGGGAGAGTCCTACTCCCCCACGAATCCTTGTCTTACCCCACAAGGATTCCTTGATCCTTTCTTGGTTTTCAAGTAAACTCCAAGAAATTTTCTAGAACCTTCCGGAACATTCTGAAACCTTCTAGAATCCCCATACAAATACTCCGGAACATTTCCTAACTTAGAAAATGACCCCCAATATATGAATCTTATTCCTCGGACAATTCCGGATCTCCTCGTGATATCCCGGATCCAATCCGAGACTCCGAACAACATTCGGTCTCCAACACACATTCCATATCTACTTAAAACAACTTCGAACCTTAAGTGTGTCACCCTATGGTTCGTGAATATGCAGACATGATGAAGACACATCTCCGATCAGTAACCATTAGCGGGATCTGGAGATCCATAACGGCTCCCACATACTCAACGATGACTTCGTGATCGATAGAACCATTAACATACGAAACCAATTCCCTTTGTCACGCGATACTCTACTTATCTGAGGTTTGATCGTCGGTATCTCCATACCTTGTTCTACCTCGTTACTGATAAGTACTCTTTACTCGTTCCATGATATGTCATCCCTTGTGACCTAGTCACATGCTTGCAAGCTAACTAGATGACATTCCTCCGCGAGGGCCCAGAGCATATCTATTCGTCATATGGAGGGACAAATCTCAATCTTGGTCCATGCGCTTCAACACATACTTTCAAAATACCCAATGTCACCTTTAAAACCACCCAGTTACGAAGCGGCGTTTGATGTCATCAAAGTACCCATCCGGTGATGGTGATTAACATAACCTCATGGTCGAAGGATTAGGTTACTATGCATTTGAAAGCTTGTAGAAAAACGAACTTAATGACTTGATCTTATGCTATGCTTACTATGGGTGTGTGTCCATCACATCATTCTCCTAATGATATGATCTTGTTATTAACGACATCCAATGTCCATGATCAGGAAACCATGATCATCCATTAATCAACAAGCTAGTTTAACTAGAGGCTTACTAGGGACTCTTTTATGTTTACAAAAGACACAAGTATTAATGTTTCCTGTTAATACAATTATAGCATGGGATGTAAACATTTATCATAAACATAAAGATATAATAATAACCACTTTATTATTGCCTCTTGGGCATATCTCCAACAAATGGACATAAAATGACAAAATGAAGAGCTTTTGGTTCATCCTTTTAAACATGTACTAAATCGTAGGGACCTTGTAAATCGCCCAAAATCATCAAAATCATAGGTAATAACCAAAGAAAACAAACATACAATGCAAAAACGAATTTTTTTTGCTCATGCCTCTCAAACACGTACAGAATCTCACGGAGCATGTAAATCGTATTGAATTGATACACTAGCCAACTATTCCAAAAATCCGAACTGATGAAAAGGGTTAGGATATATATTTTAACACTCCCCCTCACGTCTAGGCTGAACAATAGGAAGACACTAGGCGTGGGTAATCGGGGGCCGCAACTATTTTGAGTAGGTTAAATAGTGCGTTAGCCGGGGTTTGAACTTGAGACCTCCTGGCTCTGATACCATATTGAATTGATACACTAGCCAACTATTCCAGAAATCCGAACTGATGAAAAGGGCTAGGCTATATATTTTAACAAATCGCTCTGAAACGTCAAAACTGCGGAAAATAGCCCATGAAATCAGTCAGAAAACAAGAAAACGACGAGTTTTTGGTCACGCCTCTCAAAACTATTCTGGGTCTCATAGATCTCATAAATTGCCCCAGATGCAGGGCTATTGTTCATGAAAATGGACAAAAAACGCGAAAATGACAAGTTTTTGGTCATTTCTCTCAAAATTTACACAGTCTAATGGGCTTTATAAATTGCCCTGGATCATCAAAATTGTTGGCTATTGCCTATGAAAATGGACATAAATTGCAAAAACGATGAATTTTTGGTCATGCCTCTCAAATATGTACCAGGTCTCATGGACCTTCTAAATCGCGTGGAACCACAAAATTGTGGGCAAATAGCCCATGAAAATGGATATAAAACGAGAAAATGAAGAGCTTTTGGTTCGTCCTCTCAAACATGTACTATGTCGTAGGGACCTTATAAATCGCCCAAAATCATAAGTAATAACCCAAGAAAACAGATATAAAATGAAAAAACGACAAGTTTTTGCTAATGCCTCTCAAACATGTACAAAATCTTACAGACCATGTAAATTGCCCCGAAACCTCAAAATTGTTTGGAATAGCCCATGAAATCAGCCAGAAAACAAGAAAACGATGAGTTTTTGGACACGCCTCTCAAAATATTCAAGATCTCATAGCCCATGAAAATGGACAAAAAAGGCGAAAACGATAAGTTTTTGGTCATTCCTCTCTAACATTTACAGGGTGTAATGGGATTTGTAAATTGGCCCGGATCATCAAAATTGTTAGCTATTGTCTACTGAAATGGATATAAAACACGAAAACAATAAGTTTTTGGTCATGCATCTCAAATATGTACCAGGTCTTATGGACCTTGTAAATCGCCCAGAACCACAATGTGGGCAATAGCCCACGACAACGAACATGACATAAAACGAGAAAATGAAGAGCTTTTGGTTCATCCTCTCAAACATGTACTAAGACATAGGGATCTTGTAAATCGTTCAAAATCATCAAAATCATGGGTAATAATCCAAGAAAACAAACATAAAATGCAAAAACGGCAATTTTTTTGCTCATAACTCTCAAACATGTACGTAATCTCACGGACCATGTAAATCGCCCTGAGACCTCAAAACTGTGGGCAATAGCCCATGAAATCATCCATATAATAAGAAAACGACGAACTTTTTTATCAAGGCTCTCAAAAAATATCCAGGTCTCATAAATCGCCCTAATGCACAAAATTGTTGGCTATTGTCCATAAAAATGGACATAAAACGCGAAAACGACATGTTTTTGGTCATTTCTCTCAAACATGTAAAGGGCCTCATGGGCATTGTAAATCGTCTCGGAACCACAAAATTATGGCAATAGCCCATGAAAGCGGACATAAAACGAGAAGATGAAGAGTTTTTAGTCTGTCCTCTCAAACATGTACTAAGTCACATGGACCTTGTAAATCGCCCAAAATCATCAAAATTATGGATAATAACCCAAGAAAATAGACATAAATGCAAAAATGGCAACTTCTGGTCATGTCTCTCAAACATATACGGAGTCTCACTAACCTTCTATTTCGCTCAGAAACCTCAAAATTGTGTGCAATAGACCATGAAATCGGCCATAAAACAAGAAAACGACGAGTTTTTGGTCACACCTCTAAAAATGTTCTGGGTCTCACAGGTCATAAATTACCCCAGATGCACAAAATTGTGCGCTATTGCCCATAAAAATGGACAAAAAAAAAGACGACAAGTTTTAGGTCATTCCTTTAAAACATTTATAGGGTCTAATGAGCCTTCGAAATCACCATACATCATCAAAACTTTTGGCTATTGCATATGAAAATAGACGTAAAATGCGAAAACGATGAGTAGTTGGTTATGCATCCCAAATATGTACTTGGTCTCATGGACCTTGTAAATCACCCAGAACCACATTTTTTGGCAATAGCCCATGAAAACGGACATGAAACGAGAAAATAAAAAGCTTTTGGTCTGTCCTCTCAAACATGCACTAAGTCGTAGGGACTTTTTAAATCGCCCAAAATCATCAAAATCATGAGTAATAATCCAAGAAAATAGACATACAATACAAAAACGACAAGTCTTTGCTCATGCCTCTCAAACTTGTACGAAGTGTCATGTACCTTGTAAATCTTGCCAAAACCTCAAAACTGTGGGCAATAGCCCATGAAATCAGCTAGAAAACAACAGAACGATGTGTTTTTGGGCACGCCTCTCAAAACTGTTCAGGGTCTCATAGGTCTCATAAATCGCCCCAGATGCACAAAATTGTGAGCGATTACCCATGAAAATGGAAAAAAACGTGAAAACGACAAGTTTTTGGTCATTCCTCTCAAATATTTACAATAATTAATGGTCTTTATAATTTGCCCGGATAATCAAAATTGTTGGCTATTACCTATGAAAATGGACATAAAACGCGAAAACAACGAGTTTGTGGTCATGCATCTCAAATATGTACCAGGTCTCATGGACCTTGTAAATCGTCAGAACCACAAAATTATTGGTAATAGTCCATGAAAACGGACATAAAACAAGAAAATGAAAAGCTTTTGGTCCGTCCTCTCTAACATGTACTAAGCCATAGGGTCCTTGTAAATCGCCCAAAATCATCAAAATCATAGGTAATAACCCAAGAAAACAAACATAAAATGAAAAACGACAAGTTTTTGCTGTTGCCTCTAAAGCATGTACGGAATCTCACGGACCATGTAAATCGAACCGAAACCTCAAAACTATGGGCAATAGCCCATGAAATCAATCAGAAAACAAGAAAACAATGAGTTTTTGGCCACGCCTCTCAAAACTATTCCGGGTGTCATAGGTCTCATAAATTGCCTTGGATGCGCAAAATTATGGGCAATTGCCTATGAAAATGGACATAAAATGTGAAAACGACGAGTATTTGGTCATGCATCCGAAATATGTACCAGGTCTCATGGAACAGATGTCGCACAACTGAACCGTAAAATGGAATATTTTGTTTTGCGATACAACATGCGGCATTTGATCGAAAGTCGTCTGATCCTGAAAACAAAGTTTGTGCATTCCTGGCATATCGCATGGGACAACACGCTTACTCTGCTCCTAGTACTTGACGGCACTACCATAATTTGGAGTGCGCCAGAGGAGAAGGGGATGAGCGTGTTGTAATAGTGTAGTACTTCCATCCTGATATAACTGGCTTAGCTTTTTTTAGATATTCAAATGTATATATACCCAAAATATGTCTAGATACATACGAATCTATACAAACTCAAGTCACTTATTTCTAGACGGAGGGAGTAATAATATTTTTTGAGGAATAGTTTCTGATGGCATATATTGGCCATGTTTTAGGTTTCTCTGTCTTTCAAACTAATCAAAAGTTGTCCAATTCTAAACAAACAAAGTTCGTGCGTTCACATCTGATGGGACAATATGCTGACTCTGCTACCAGCCTTTGATGGCACATCAGTAATTTTGGAGTCTGCCAAAGGAGATGGGAATCCAAGGGAGAAGAGAACTAGTAGCTGCGTCCATACACAGGTAAAAATTACTCCAATATAATAATATTTAATTAGTTATAATCTGGTCCATCTGACCCTATCACAGATACGTTGCACGCGCCAGATATAAATAAAGACAACACGACTAGTTCAGTTTAAATGATAATTCAAGAAACGACGTTACTGTGCCTGCTTATTTCTGCTCCTCTTATTAGTCTGCTAGCTCACGCTGCATTAAGCAACAGTTGATGTGGATGGAAAAAAAATGATCAAATGGCAAATAAAACAAATTTTAAGCTTACCTTTCATCTAGAGAATCGTACAAAGATGAAATTGGCAGGATTTATTATTTCTCCTACAGTTAGCCGAAAGATCCTCAAGAACATCCTCAATTACCCCTACAACTTCTTTATATTCTAATACACCTCCATTATTTTCCTTTTCCTTCCTGTTCCGCTTACCCTTTTGTTTCTTTTCACACCATTTTCTCGCCGGCACCTCCACTTCTTCATAAATTTTCTACTTACCTACGTTTTCCTTTCAGTGCTCATCACTGTTTTCCTCCACCCGCTGCACTACCTCAAGTTCTTCGTCTTCGCGCTGCTCTTCCTCCAGTTCTGGCTGAGAAGCCTAATTTTCTTCCACCGAGGTGTGAACATGGACAAGATCATGTGGAACTGTTTTTTTGCACAACCTCTTGATATTGCCGAATCCTCCGTAACGTTTACATTTCCTTTTCCTAGCTCCTAGCCTTGAACCTTTATCAGTGGAGGCTTCGATCCTTAGATTTCTAGGCCTCCTAGGTGGCCTCCTAAGAACTAGTGGTTGAAGTTTGAACCCTGGATCGACAATCTCCCAATCATTTTCATTAGCCATAGGTGGTACGTTTTCTGCATAAGTTACAGTAAACTTGTCCACAGAGAAATAGTTGTCAACATAGTTCTCTATTTCAGCCCCGCTACCTCTAAGCTTTAAGATGAAGTACAGTGCATGGTGACATGGCAGACCAGCAATCTTCCACGCTTGCAATGTCTTGATTACAATGTCTACAGTGTACCTCCATTCAGTTCCACGCTTACATTCTGCATAAACCTCAGCCAATGTTCTGGAACTTCTGACCGTCCTCATCTTTATCGTTCTCATTGCCCTGGTTCTTGCATTCAGTAACATAACCACCTTTGGAACTATTTTATGGCCTAAAATTTTTCTTGCACAAATTATTTGCCTTAAATCTATCTTCACCATTATGCACTGTCTTATTACATCCAACAAAATAACAATTGCAAGTGTCTTCATGCTCAAAATCTTAGCATTGAAACTCCCAGCCAAATTATTGCAAACAAAATCCACCATGCTTAACTCACCAAACTTGCTTCTGGCCCATAGCTTGATGTGATGTTCTTCAAGGTATTTTTCACCTTTGGCACTACATACATGTTCTCCAAGTAAGTAGCATGCGTGCTTGGGGTGTATGTGTATGTTGATCGCCACAAGTCCTCTTTAAAGATCTTTCCTTTGAACTTCTTCGTGAAGTTAGTAGCGAGGTGCCGCATGCATTCCCTATGCTCAACCCCAGGAAACACAGCATCAACAACATTCTCAAGACCCTTGCATGCACTAGTGTGTATCACCAAGCCTTCAGGGTGACCAATTACTGCCCATAGTCTATGCATCAACCATGTCCAGCTTTCATTTGATTCACCCTTAAGAACATCATAATCTATGGGTAGAAGCCAATTATGCGCGTCCAAAGCACAAGCAGAAGCAACATGTCCCCTGAACTTCCCTGTTAAAGAAGTTGCGTCTATTGCCAAAGTATGGCCTGCAGCTGTCTAGGAACCCCTTTCAGCATGCCTTCAGGCAGACAAAACATCTCCTGAAGCATTTCTTATCTGCCTGCTTATACCTGACCTCCCTTGAGACCTTTTCTCTTCCTTTCACAACCTCGTAATCGATGTCAATAACACTACCAGGTGATGTTTTCTCTACCTCACCTTTGAAACTATACAACATGTGAAAACTGTCATTCCACTTGCCTTGATTGAAGTCTAGAGCCATCTCCTTACCATCAAAGACTCTGTGGTAAGGAATCAGAACGTTAAACCTTTTGCTAATATTTGCGCTCAGTTCAGCAGGTACAATGTCATGATCCTGCCTCACCCAGTCAAGTACAGTAGCAGCAATCCACTTGATAGTCGCCGGTCTAATTTTATCACTTAAAGAAGTATTAGGGTAGTTATGTTTCTTCGTGTTTACTTTGATCTGCATTCGATAAGAATCCAACTAAATCTGAGCTAATTATCAGCAGAATAAATATGAGAAAGACTGAAACTAAATGTAGCTATTGCAACCTGAAATGGGTGTCCACCCTGCATTGGAGATGCATGTAATCTCCATTTACACACATTACTTTACCTCCAATGCACCCTAAATCTCTTTTGGTCGCTCTTTTCAATGATAAATTCAAACCCAAATCTAATTGCATAGGTGGCAACTGCATATATGCAGTCCTCCACAGTCTCAAAGGCAGTCCCCTCATCAATTGTAGGATTGTCCCTAGCAAAGTGTATCACTGGCCTGTCCTTGTCTTCGTCATCGTATCTACATCCCATTTCCACATCTTCACATTCCTCTTCCTCATTAGTCCCATAGTCAGGCTCAAAGTTTGAATCAACCAAATATTCCCTACTCTCCATCCTATCAGGATCAGCAGCCACGTCTGGATATGCTTTCTCATTATCATCCGCACCGCCACACATTTCAGTGTCTTCATGCTCGCTTGAAAAAGCATCATGCTCAAGGACAAGTTGTATAGACGTCCTGTAGTTACCAACACATATCCTTGCCATCAGCACGGGACTAGAAACGCTAATTGGGGTATGCAAAAATGGAATCACAGTTCTTACCCTTCAATGAGGACGTACAACACCTTCTCTGGGCTCCATACCTCCAAAGGTCCGCACCCCACTTCCTGTTCCCCTGTTTCGTTCTCCTTTGTGCTCTCTAGACTTGAAGGAGATTCTATGCTCTCTAGCCGTGCAGGATCCATCTCCGAGCGGGATCCGGATCACCAGCGTCGTTGGACGCCTAACCCAACTATTGACTCTCGGTTTTCGTTTCCAGACGCTGGTCTAATCCATGCTGACATGGTGGAAACCTGCAGCGTAACCATAACGAGTATCTATGAAGCATTCTTCTTATAAAAAAAGAGATAGAGATTGAGAAAAAAAGAGAAAAGAAAAAAAGATATTATGAAAAGAGGAAAGAGAGAAAAAAAACACCATATTCCCATGGTAAATAAGAAGATTGCTGAGATACTTGTTGTCTGCTTGCCTTGTCATTTTTATATGGGGATTCTTCCGTTCATCGGGCAAGGGGTACCCCATTGGCGGTTCTCAATAATACACATATGCTTATGATGATAAGAACTTACGGTGACTAAACTTGAGTAGCATGAGGAGCGACCCTCGTATTCAAGGGACATGAGATTCTCAACTTACAACTTGTCAATGCATATCCTCATTTTTGATCACTTTAACCTTAATCACCTAAAGATGCCTATGATAGGGGCAATGAGAGCTGAAAGCTAGTAAGTATCATAATTTTTGGGAGCTCTTTATGAGACTTGCAATCCCTGCTTCCCTCTGCGAAGGGCCTTTCTTTTACTTTGTAGTTGAGTCAGTAAACCTATTCCCTTCTATCTCAGCAAGTATTTTGAGTTGATGTGTTTCATTCATTCATATGATGATTTATGCAATCATGTTTCTTATGTTCCTTACTTTGCACATTTGCTCTTATCTTGATGTTTACTACTTTGAAAGCTTTCATTGAAAAACCAGCTATTTATGAACTCCAACAAATTATCAACTATTCTTCGACCAAGAGCTAAGTTTGCCATTACCAATTATGATTCACTTTATGTATCTTTATTGTGTTTCCTTTACTCATTGCAAGTTGAGTTGTATAACAGTGAGTTGTCTTCTATTATGATCTATGCTTTTGATGAATGTGATGCTTCTTGTCCGTATTCTTTTATTGACTCTTCACTCCATAAACTTGAGGCCATGTTTATTGAGCTCAGTTTCGCTTGAGGACAAGCGAAGTCTAAGCTTGGGGGGAGTTGATACGTCCATTTTGCATCACTACTCTATGTCTTAATTCACTATTATTCATTGATATATTTTGTATTGAGAGGTGATACTTATGTTATTTCATCTATTTTTGCATGGTTGATGACTTTTGGAGCATGGACCGCTGCAGTCAGGATTCTGATAGAAAAGGTGCTGTTTGGAGGCAAAATTCGCGAAGATCAGAAAATCCGGGAAAATATATGGAAAATCCTATTTTTCCAGAAGACTAAGGATGCTAGAAGATGGAGTGGAGGTGGGCCACAGGGGGCCCACACCACCCCATGGCGCGGGCAGGCCTAGGCCGCGCCTGGAGGTGGTGTGGCCACCCTGGCACACTCCAGCCTCTCCCCTCTGGCGTATATCATCCCCACGAAACCCTAAGACTCGGGGAGCGACCAAAGAAAGATTTCGCCGCCTCTGCGGGACGGAAAACACCGAGAGAGAAAGATCTCTCCGGCAGACAGATTTCTGCCGGGGGAATTCCTTCCTGGAGAGGGGAGATCGTCGCCATCAACACCACCATCAAGCTGGACTTCATCGGGATCATCATCATCATCACCACCATCATCATCACCATCAGCACCCTCATCACCATCTCCATATTGTTGTAACAATTGCGTTGAATCTTGCATAGTTCTTAGGGGAATTTTTCCCGGTGTTGATTACTCTTTGTAGTTGATGCTATTGAGTGAACCATTGAATTATTGTTTATGTTCAGATTGTTATACATCATTATTCCATCTCTGATCATGATTCATATGATGTCTTGTGAGTAGTTCGTTTTGTTCTTGAGGACATGGGAGAAGTCTTGTTGTTAGTAGTGGAGTTGCGTTGAGAAAGATTCAATAGATTGTTATTTAAGTTATGGTGTACTTCTTCTAGTGGTGTCATGTGAACGTCAACTACATGACACTTCACCTATATGGGCCTAGGGGAATGCATTGTGTATTTGGCTACTAATCGTAGGGGTTGCCGGAGTGACAGAAACCTGAACCCCCGTTAGGAAACCATTGCACAAGGGACGTAAGGGTCTTAGAGTTTAAAGCTGTGGTTAGGTTTCTACCTTAATTTCTTTCTTGTACTTATAGATGTTTGCAAGGGGTTTAATCACAAGTATGTATTAGTCTTGGATGGGGCGGTACATTAGCATAGGTTCACCCACACAACACTTAGCAAGCTAAAGAAGATTAATCGACTATATGAAGCGAAAGCACTTGACAGTCTTCCCATGTGTCCTCGAGAACGTTTGGTCATCTGAAGTAATACAACCGGCTTGTCCTTTGCTGCATAAAGGATTGGGCCACTTGCTGCATTTATTCCTACTGTCTTTTGTTTACTCGTACTTTGTTTACTTGCTTTATCGAAAACCCCTAAAAATCCGTTTGCTAAGTATTTGTAGAGAATTCCTGATCCATACAACTAGCCAGCACCTTCTGCTCCTCGTTGGGTTCGACACTCTTACTTATCGAAAATAGTGCGATACACCCCCTATACTTATGGGTCATCAAGACTATTTTCTGGCGCTGTTGCCGGGGAGTGAAGCGCTATTGGAGAGTGGAACTGGTAAAGGAAACTTCTGCTGTGAGTATTGTTTACTTCTGCTAGTTGCTCTATTTTCGTTATGGATAATTCGCTGAGTTTCTTATTTGGTAATGCTACTACCACTGCTAAGGTAGTAGATAAGCCACCACCTGCTGAGAATGATGTTTTTAAAATACCTACAAGAATTATTGATCGTGTTATGGATAACTACTATGTTGGGGATGGAACTGTCCATCCCGGTGATCATTTACTCTTTATACACGAATTATGCGGGTTGTTCAAGTGTGCAGGTATTACTATAGATCAAGTTAAGAAGAAGTTATTCTCATTATCACTGAAAGGAAGAGATGAGGAATGGTATAAGCCGCTGAAGAATGGTCAAGCTCTGGAATCACTACAACATGACAGAGCTTTGGTAGCCCACATATGTGTTACTTCAGGTCCAAAAGTGTGTTACTAGGCCATCGAGTAACACATTTTGAGATTTGTTACGTTAGGCCGTGTTACTAAGAGGTGTTCGGTGTCACACATAGTAGATGTTCCTATAGGTTAGAAAGTGTGTTACAACTCTGCTATAGTAACATGTATAATGTGTGTTACTCCATATGGTAGTAACATGTTTTTGTACCTATAGGAACACACATAGTAACATATCTTTATAGGTTGAGTAACACAACCAGTAACACATATTTCTACCTATAGTAACAAAGTTTGTAGCACATTTTATCAAATACTGTAACACAATAAATGATGATCATCAATCAGCTAGTAACACATTTATGAGTATTATAAACATTGCACTATAGTTTATATCATTATGAAATAATGATAGAACATAATTGATATTTCTCGTAATAGACATTCTATTATTGGGTCCCTACACGGGACACCATTTTCCACTGACAATCTCATAATGAATTTCAAAAAACAAATAATGCCATCATAGTAGCAAATGGATTACCAAAGCACGCGCACACACACACACAAACAGATTCCCGCTAAGTTCCCCATATATAGCATTACAGGATACACCATTTTCCAGATCCCATCTCAATTACGAATTTCTAAGGAAAAAATAAGTTTGCTTGATAATGCCATCATAGTAGAAAATGTGTTACCAAAGTGCACACACACATACACATATACATTGTTTAACATTATACATGAGAAGGGGACTATACTCCTAATTACATGTCACTATTTTACCAAGAAACGTTCTCAACACTTTCGTCACCAATACACCATTTGGTTGTCTGCATGCACTAAGTACTGCAGGGATCTAGTGAAACTGAAAGCCTGCACATGGAAAGCAATGCTTAGTTTAAGAGTCTTCTAGACATCGGTAGCATTTTGCATCACTTTGATATATGAACTCTAATCTATTATTATATTACATCTTGAGAATGGTTAGCATGCAAACAATATAGCAATCAACTAGTTGTAGCATATGCAAGTGACAAAATAACATGTTCACTCAGTCGAAGTAACAATTTTCCTTTCCCTTTGTAAGTGTAACTGCCTATGGCAGCCTGGACAAGTTATACTTATACATAGTGTAATATAACGTTCTAGGCTTCAGAATGTTTGCATAAGAGAAAGAGACATTAGTAAGTTCAACATACCACTTGATTATATATCTTGAGATCGACAATACGAGCATCTTGCAATCTATAACCATTTATTTGACTTCTAAATCCTAAAAATCTATAAAACACAAATATAGCTATCTAGTGTGAGCATTTTGCAGTCCATATCGGGTTTTAGCTGATTTTGGCCCCTCCTGGAGTGCAGTCCAGATCAGGTTTTATCTGATTTCAGCCCCTCCTACGGTATGGTTTGCAGTTGTTCTTCTATTCAATAAAATATAGTGTGATCATTCAATAAAAAAACCATATTTGTCTGTGTAAAATAAACACTAATATGTTTAAAAATGATTCCTTATAATTTCATAAATACGTAAGCAATCTGCTCCTTTTGTCTGGATGAAGGGACGACATATCAGCATTGACGTTACCTATTTCCGTTGTCATCTTCACAACACTTTGGTCAACCTGCATATTCTGAAAATTAATCCATAGTGATCTGCATAGGCGAATTGTATAGAATACCAAATGAAGTAATCAATATCTCCTAATAAATAAAGCAAAGTACATGAAGATTGCAGCACGGGGAACTTTGTGAATTATGAAGGAATAATTGTGCTCGTTTATAGAACTAGAAGAAGTCATCTCTGTAGTGCCCATCAGAAAGGTGTTAAGAACAATGTTTTACAAAGTAAGAATAATCATGCTTTTTAATATACCTACCAAAAGATTCCAGCCTATCCATTATTCCCCTGGTGATGCCTATCGGTTATGTACTCTCTTCAACCCAAAAAGATGTCGCTAAATTGTCTAGATTCATATGTATCTAGACTTATTTTAGTGTATAGAGACAAGCAAGTCTAGCCAAAACTGTGACATCCTTTATGAGACGGATGGAGTATAACTAATGTGAATGAATTCAAATGCATGCCCTGTTTCGGTATTAAGAGAGGTATAGTGTTTATCCATTCAGCAAAACAAAGGATAACAGAGGTAACAAACACGAAGTATACTATTCTGAAGATAAGCAGGGAATTCAAAAGCACGTGATAGAATAGAAGATTTCAAATTAATTTAGGAAGAATATATGTAGAATTTACTAATCCATAGAAGAGCTAGCCGACTCATATTTTTGTCCATGTCCTGAACTCAGACGATGTAGATGACGACGCAGCAAGATGAAATACCACCTCGTCCCTTCATAGATGGAACACAGTAATGCCCAATGAACCCCTATTCGATCTACCTCGTGAATCGCGATGCTCCTGACATGCCCACCGCCCGAATGCCCTTGACAAGACCAATAGAAGAGGAAATCAATGTTTGGATCTCATGATGAAATAGATTAAAAGAGTGCTGACCTGTTAACATACGATCCCAGCAACTCGACATCAGATCGACAAGAAGGCACAAAAACGAATCTAACTCACTCTTTTCCATTACCGATAGGTTTGGAGATCTAGATCCCCATGAGTTCTTGGCCTCGATGAAGGCCACCACCGCCTCGCGATAGCTGCCGTCTTCCTCGCCGATACACATGTCTCTAGCTTGCAGTATCCAGGTCGTGGCTGTTGACGCCGAGGAAGACAAGTTCGACGGGGCTGCTGTGCTGCACGGGGAAGAGAGGAGGAGGGGCAACACCGATGGGAGAGGGTGGTTCTGGGTCCCAGAGAATTAGGGGCAGGCGGCGCTGGGCAGGGGAGACTTCACGGACGATGCGGAGTTGAAACTGCTGGATCTAAACAAAATTACTCCCCGCGTACGACTTAGAATTTTTTTCCTCTGTGCGCTTTTCTTTCCTATTGTTTGCACTTCGATTTATTGTCTCCCGTGGACTAGGACAGCCGGACCTGCTTTTATGTTGGCCCGCATGTCACTCTGTTTTGTTACTGCACTTACACTAACACGTGTGTTCAAAATAATGTTTTCATTCCAAACAAACTGAGATCTGAGTAAGTACCGTGAAACAAGATCATCTTGCTAACCGCTAAGCATAAACGACAAAACCGAGGAGGACTTAATAACTATTTAGCATAGGACGATGATGTTCTATGGACTTTCACATCATATCAACCTAAGTACTCCCTCCGTCCTCAAAAATATGTCACATTGTCTAGATATACATTTATCTAGACGTGTTTTAGTACACTGATACGTGCAAATTTAGATAAATCTACGATATCCTTCTCGAAATAGAGGAAGTAAGTACATGTGAAACAAAATCACGTGCTAAGCATAAAGAAAATTTTCGAAGAGGTACTAATAACTATTTGGCTTAGGAGCGATCTATTGTGTGCTTGGGTGTTGATGTTGTATGGATTTTCAGATCACATAACGTGATACGGTATGCAAAATTATCGGTGGAACTACGACTCGATCTGGCTTGTGGATTTGAATTTCAATAATAGCTGCATTTTCTTGAACCTATTTACAGTCACAAAATTTTATACATTGGTTATTGTAAGGGAAAGAGACTATCATGGCTAGTAGCACGATTGAAAAATCATCTTACTAACATGAAAAAATTGTATTTCATATAGTGGAATAAAGTTTATTTTGGGATCATTTGAATCCGAGGTTGTATGCAAAGTTGACGATATTTCATCTCATTCACAATTTGTCTCACAAATCTAATATCGACATTGGTTACATATTATTGGGGGCTAAGCTAACATAATGTAGTTTTATCGATTGTTTCTGTCATATAAAGAATTGTGGGTTGCGGTGTTGGTGAAACAAAGGATGCATAATCAGGTTTGCATGTTAGGTGGACAGGTCCCATATGCTAGGTGGTCATGTATGTCAGATGTGTTAATTGCCGCATATTTGTCTGTCGGTTGAATTACGCGTCGTGCATTGAAATGTCGGTGAATTTCACATGTGGATGTCTTGTCTTGTGAGCGTGTACCGTATGTGAGACACACGTGGGCCCGTGATAGCGGGTCCCACATGTCATGTGGGACCCCATGTCTATTGGGTTCGATTCAATTATCCGTCCTACACTGACATGTCGGTTTAGTTCACATAGCGTGCATGCGAGGTGGGTGTGTCCCGCATATCAGATACACGTGGGCTCGCGCGAGAGAAGACCATGCATGTTAAGTGGGACCACACGTTCATTGGGTTAGCGGGTCCTAGTTGTGAATATATTCAGATAAAAAGTCAGTGGCTCGATGTGTTATGGTATTGGTAATTTACTAATGTTTTTGGTATAATTTTTTTTCTTAATCCCACATGGGAAGCTGTAACACTAGGTACCAAAACATGATTATGTGTTACTATAGTCATATTTTGTAGCACACGAGGTGTAACACAAATTTATATGTTACTGCAATAAGATATTTGTAACACCTTTTCACGTGCTACCTAGTAGGTGTTACTATCTACGCTTCTAACATAACTGATGTGTTACTGCAATTTTACTTGTAGCACATTTTTTCATGTGTTACATGGTTGTGTTACCAAATCTATGTCATGTTGTAGTGAATGGGAGGAAATAGTGCCTCTCTTTTATTCAAAGTTTTATCCTCCTAGTGAGATTCATAAAGATCGAAATCAAATATACAACTTTTGGCCTCTTGATGGAGAGAGTATAGCTCAAGCTTGGGGGAGATTGAAGTTACTAATGCTCAAATGTCCCATTCATGAGCTCCCCAACAATATTATTATCAATAACTTTTATGCAAGGCTCCCTCTACATGACAAAGATTTATTGGATGCTTCTTGTGCTGGATCATTCACTCGTATGGAAGAAGAAGCTAAATGAGACCTTTTAGACCGTATTCAAGACAATGCTGAAGCTTGGGAGAATGACAAAGGTAGAAAGTCAGGTATAAATTATGATTATAAATGCATTGAATCTTTTATGGGAACTGACGACTTTCAAAATATTAAAAATGCTTATGGTCTAGACTCTCAAGCTATTGCTTCTTATTTTAAGACTTTTGCTTCTTATATTGAAGTGCCTAAAAAGAAGTGGAATAAGTATCATGAACCTTATAAATATATTGCTAAGAGTGTTCCTGCAAGAAGTACTGAAGTTTATACTGCTAATCATGTTCTACCCGAACCTTATATTGAGAAAATGCCTTTCCCAGTTAAGGTAAAGGAACATTCTATGATAGCTAGTATGGTTAATGAAAGTATGAATAAAGCTGTTGAACCTGATAAACAAATGGTTGATGAACCTATTATAGCAAATGTGAAAGACTTTGTTACTAAATATGAAAAAGAGGGACACCCTATCCTTTGTAAGGATACCTCTAATATTGTTTCACAAAATAGAGTTATGAGAGCTAGTATTCCTGTGTTTTCTGTTAGAATAAGTGATCATTGCTATGATGGTCCTTGTGATAGTTATATTGTTAAGTTTATGCACGATACTGAAAGCTACTATGAGAGGGAAAAGTGTTCTTATGCATCTCAATAATATCAAGTTTCCTCGTTTTATGCTGAAAGTTTTTATGTTGCACTTCTTTTGCCTTCTTATGCAAGTTGCCTTTGGTTTCAATAACTTGTTTGTTTACAAAATCCCCTTGCATAGGAAGTGGGTTAGACTTAAATGTGTGTGTGTTTTTGCTTCTTAATGCTATCTTTCACTTCAATTCATATCCCTATGAGAGCTTCTTCAAAATTATCATGCCCATCTTAATGGCTATAAAAAAGAGCTTTATGGGAGACAGTCCAATTTGTTTTTGCTTTCAGTTTGCTTTTGTTTTTTTGAGTCTTGGAAGTTATTACTTCGGTAATAACCGCTCCTTATCCGTTTTGTTTGGTTTTTGTGTCAAGATCAACCTCTAATGAGAGAGAAGTAATATTTGGGGAAGTTGCTGTCCTGAAACAGATTTTTGTGCTTCACCGTAAAAATTCGTGAGAGACCTCTGTCTGTCGGATTGAGCTGTAATTTTTTGTGCTTCTGCCCCAGGTTGTTATTTAACTTTCGTTAGTTTTGCACTTTTTGATTTGAGCAACATAAGAGTTTCGAAAAAAGTGATCTTTACCTGCTGGTCTGTTTTGACAGATTTTGCCAATCTTGCATTTGCTTCTTTACTCGATTTCCTTTTTGAATTCTTTTTGGGTTTTCGGAAGGAGTTGCTACAGTAGCTTATGTTTTGATGGTTTTCAGTTGAAGTTGGACTCAAAAAGTTTTATCACTTCATATATACTAATATTGCTAATGAGAACTGTGTGAAGTTTTGTGTGAAAGAAATTTCCAGGAAGTGGAGATAATGGTGTACTAAGGAAGAGAAGGGTTTTATGACTCAAGTAATAAGGGTATGAAGATGAAGATATTGATGTTATTCAAGTGATGACTCCGGAAGAATCTAATGAGGACCAAATTCAGAGACCTGCAGAGTCCGTGTTCAAATAGGTAATGGTTCTGGTAAGAAAAGTTCCGCGAAAATACAATCCAACTATATTTTTGCAGTTTTCAGTCAATAAGAAAAGCTACGAAGCGAAAAAGGGACGGAAACGGAGCCAGGGTGGCTCACACCACCCTGTGGCGCGGGCCCACCCCTGGCCGCGCCACCAGGTGGTGAGGCCACCCAGGACTCCGCCTCCGACTCGTTTTCTCCCAGTACATTCCTTTTGTTATGAAACTTCGTAATATATAACCCCCCAGATCTTCCGAGGTTCGTATATCGTGTTTTCGTCGTGCTTTTGTTTCGATATGTTTCTGCCAGGTAAAAATCCCAGATTTGGAGCCACAATGTCTTCCTATGGATCATCCAAGGGAGATTTCTTAGAAGATATCATCAACCCATACATGAGAGAATTGAAGATTCATCCCAAGGAGTTGCTGCTCGAAGGTGGGGAGGTCCGGATTAAAGAGATTCAAGGCCCTAAAGGTGAAGGAAGTCTGGAAGACATGATGGAAGCATTGGAACAAGAAGTCTTTAGGTACAAGAAGATGGCGGAGCGCGAAGTGGATATCATTCATAAGATTTGTTCCGAACTCATCACCGAGCACCAGAAGGAGACTGCTAAACTCAAAGACGAAGTCCTCTCACTCCGCCAAACAACCAACGAACTGCAAGCACAGTTCTATGACGTTCAAAATCAAAACGGTGAGTATGAGGCTAGATTTAAACGCATAAGTGCTGCTGCAAGTTTTAGGATGTTGGAAACCACGATGTCCTTTGTTGATGGGAAGCCTTTACCCTGGAATATGGACGAAGATGAGAAGACACCACCACCACCTAAGGAGTAATTCGTCATCAAGTTTGGCATCCTCTTGGTTTGTTCCAAGCTTGGGGGAGTGCCGCGGTATCATATCACTATCTTCTATCTTTTTACCTTATTAGTAGAGTCATATCATGAATAGAGGAGTTATTATGTAGTATGGTTTGCATTATGGAAGTGTCCCCTCTCTCGTTAGATATGTATCCCTTGGTGTGAGTTGCCGTTATGGAATATTAATGAGAAGTTCTATCATTCACTCTTTTGCATAGCTTATGTTAGTTTTAAATTCGTGGTTATATGATTGATCTTGTTGTTAGTATTGGTAGCACTTTGGGATCGTTGAGTTAATTTAGTTGGTTTTGGCAAACCTGGCTCGGTCAGTAGCAACACCTTTTTGAGAGTTGAAAAGAAAAAGATAGTAGTACTCTAAAGAAAAAATAATTTCATCATCTCCCTTTCTTGATTTGCTCATAAGTTTAGTATTCTCTAGTTAAGATCTTTTGTGCTTCCAAGGAAGATTGCATGTTTGTCTTTATCACTTGTATGTTTGGTTGTTTCCTTCAACTCTTATACTTGCTACCCAGCCTTGCTAGCCAAAAACCTGTACTGAGAGGGTATTCTTCTCGTGCATCCACCTCCTTTAAAACCAAAACCTCTGCCATTTGTGTCCACCATACCTACCTAGTAGCATTATTGCTATTCCAAGTAAATTCTTGTTTTGTCTACCTCCCAAATTAAACTTGTTATGTGAAAATTAGTGATTAAAGCTCTCACGAACTTGATGGCACACTTTACTTTGTTGCATCTAATAAACTTGAACCATTGTGCTCACCTATGTTGCGTATATGCTTGCGCTTTGTAAGTTGTGAATTAGCAGAACCATGCTGTCATGGGGAACGCTTTCAACATTGCACTGGTACTTTGTACCAAGTTGATATCATGTTCTTTTGTCTATGGATGTCGTCGGTGTGAAATGAAAGGGGAGCTTGTAAGTCCATGGAGTTATGCATGTGTGTTAGAGAAACGCCTGGGCCACTGGTCTAATCCATGTTGACATGGTGGAAACCTGCAGCGTAACCATAACGAGTATCTATGAAGCATTCTTCTTATAAAAAAAGAGATAGAGATTGAGAAAAAGAGAAAAGAAAGAAAAAAGAGATATTATGAAAAGAGGAAAGAGAGAAAAAAGCACCATATTCCCATGGTAAATAAGAAGATTGCTGAGATACTTGTTGTCTGCTTGCCTTGTCATTTTGATATGGGGATTCTTCCGTATCATCGGGCAAGGGGTACCCCATTGGCGGTTCTCTATGATACACATGTACTTACAATGACAAGAACTTACCGGTGACTAAACTTGAGTAGCATGAGGAGCGGCCCTCGTATACAAGGGACATGAGATTCTCAACTTACAACTTGTCAATGCATATCCTCATTTTTGATCACTTTAACCTTAATCACCTAAAGATGCCTATGATAGGGGCAATGAGAGCTAAAAGCTAGTAAGTATCATAATTTTTGGGAGCTCTTTATGAGACTTGCAATCCCTGCTTCCCTCTGCGAAGGGCCTTTCTTTTACTTTGTAGTTGAGTCAGTAAACCTATTCCCTTCTATCTCAGCAAGTATTTTGAGTTGATGTGTTTCATTCATTCATATGATGATTTATGCAATCATGTTTCTTATGTTCCTTACTTTGCACATTTTCTCTTATCTTGATGTTTACTTCTTTGAAAGCTTTCATTGAAAAACCAGCTATTTATGAACTCCAACAAATTATCAACTATTCTTCGACCAAGAGCTAAGTTTGCCATTACCAATTATGATTCACTTTATGTATCTTTATTGTGTTTCCTTTACTCATTGCAAGTTGAGTTGTATAACAGTGAGTTGTCTTCTATTATGATCTATGCTTTTGATGAATGTGATGCTTCTTGTCCGTATTCTTTTATTGACTCTTCACTCCATAAACCTGAGGCCATGTTTATTGAGCTTAGTTTCGCTTGAGGACAAGCGAAGTCTAAGCTTGGGGGGAGTTGATACGTCCATTTTGCATCACTACTCTATGTCTTAATTCACTATTATTCATTGATATATTTTGTATTGAGAGGTGATACTTATGTTATTTCATCTATTTTTGCATGGTTGATGACTTTTGGAGCATGGACCGCTGCAGTCAGGATTCTGATAGAAAAGGTGCTGTTTGGAGGCAAAATTCGCGAAGATCAGAAAATCCGGGAAAATATATGGAAAATCCTATTTTTCCAGAAGACTAAGGATGCCAGAAGATGGAGTGGAGGTGGGCCACAGGGGGCCCAAACCACCCCATGGCGCGGGCAGGCCTAGGCCGCGCTTGGAGGTGGTGTGGCCACCCTGGCCCACTCCAGCCTCTCCCCTCTGGCGTATATCATCCCCACGAAACCCTAAGACTCGGGGAGCGACCAAAGAAAGATTTCGCCGCCTCTGCGGGATGGAAAACACCGAGAGAGAAAGATCGTGTGTAGGGGTTTAATCACAAGTACTTACGGATGTTTGCAAGGGGTTTAATCACAAGTATGTATTAGTCTTGGATGGGGCGGTACATTAGCACAGGTTCACCCACACAACACTTAGCAAGCTTAAGAAGATTAATCGACTATATGAAGCGAAAGCACTTGACAGTCTTCCCATGTGTCCTCGAGAACATTTGGTCATTTGAAGTAATATAACCGGCTTGTCCTTTGCTGCATAAAGGATTGGGCCACTTGCTGCATTTATTCCTACTGTCTTTTGTTTACTCGTACTTTGTTTACTTGCTTTATCGAAAACCCCTAAAAATCCGTTTGCTAAGTATTTGCAGAGAATTCCTGATCCATACCACTAGCCAGCACCTTCTGCTCCTCGTTGGGTTCGACACTCTTACTTATCGAAAATACTGCGATACACCCCCTATACTTGTGGGTCATCAAGTGGCACATAAATAATATAGTATAAACATAAGGGCACAGTCAGTCGTCTATATGTCAAAAAATGGAACCCAGTCTCCTACTTGTCCTGGTACATTGCCTGATGTGGTGGATACCCACGACCGATCTTTTTAATACGTTCGCACTCTTATGCTGAGAAGGGAAATAAAGATTGAGCGGTTAATGCAACGACTGTCGAATTATTACCCTCTCAGGAAATGGGAGATGATTATTTTCACGTGTGCCCGGAGTCCAAACCTACTATCAGTCTGTCACTCCCCTTCTCCGACAAACCACAATTCACTTTGCGCAGCTCCGTGATGTCTGCAAGTGTACAGATCGTTTGTAGCTAGTTTCGAAGTATAGATGTCGATCCCACAGGGAGCCCGAAGGTAAGTGTTTATGAATGAAGTCTCTTTCACACCCAAAGTTGTCACAAGTCTTCGAGTGAATTGACTACAAGTGTAGAAATGAGAATGGAATTTGGATTAAACTGGATGTATTTAAATAAAACTAAAATATAAACTTCAGAAATAAAAAGCATAAAAGTAAAGAATGATTTGATTGTTTGTTGTTTTCTGCAGATGACAAAGAAGGCGTGGGGAGATACAGTTGATGGTGATAGTGACTGTGCCAGCTGGACGAGTGGTAAGTGTAACAATTATAATCTTATAAGTATATGTGTAGGCGAGCAACCCATAATTAGCCGGAACTCCTCTTGGTAGATTTCATCCCAACTTTAATAATCCTACTAGTCTATTACCAAAACCATGGTCATCCACAAGATGATTAAGATCCTTCGGGTTTCTTAGAAATTAAGCTCCTTGGATCGAACTAATGCAATAAGCACGGTGGTTCCTCGTGATCCTCGAGTCAATTAGTTTTCCATTGATATCCCCGTGTCACTCGGGGGTCGCCGGTCTGCTAGCGAGCAAGATCCTATCCATGTAGAGCAAAGCATCATGTTGTCTGGGACCTTTATTGGACAACAAGCATTAGGCATCCCACAGATAGTCAAGCATACATAATATAGTAATTAAAATCAATCACAAATTAATGGATAATATATGGAGGCAAATCACATCTCACCAATCCCTTAGATCTCACATGCCCAAGGAACTTACTAACACATGAGAGAAGAAAGCATCATCGATATAATTAAATATAGGGAGTTCTTCTCAAAATTACCGTGGAGATCCACAATAAGAATAGAAAAGTAATCCAACACAATTCAAGATTGGAAGAAACAATCTCAAACCCTAGTCTTTCAAGGTGAAGATCTCTCTCTCTCTCAAGTATAACTAATGGCTATGGGGGTGTGTTGGCTAGGAGGTCAAAGATTTTGGATCGAGATGAAGAACGCCTTCTCCTCCTTCTTCGGATATCTTCTTTCTCATTTCTGGATGGGATGGCGGCTGCTGTGTTCTGTTTTCGCGTATGGCCTCTTCACAAAATTTATCCCTTTTGACAAGACGGAGGCAGCGGAATATATACGACGGGAACTATACGGCCGGAAATATGTTCCCGCCGTATAGTTGCTCGTTAAAGCATCTGTTTGCCTCCCTTGATTGCTTCCAAAAAGAGACTTGCTTGTTTTCGTCTCAATATTGTTATCCCCTTGTTAAAACCTTCTGTTGATGTTAAGAACATGAAACACACATTAAAAACCAAGTTTTCTTTGCTACCGAAGTATTAACGTTAGATAAAGATAGAAACAATCAAATTTAGAGGAAAACAATCAATAAAAACCATCCAAAATATGTTGAATCTCACAACTATCACTCCGCCACGATGCACCACCTAGGGTAACATGACCCCGCCTAAGCAGCCGCCGCCGTCGCCCCGATAGCCACCGAAACTGGGGTATTTAGCCCCTCTAAGGCAGGCCATGAAGCTCTACTTCAAGGCCGGTCTCCCATTTCCCTTCCAGGCAGATGAATTTTCTGAATGTGCCGAATCGGCTACGGTGGCAGCGTCATCAGCGCCGACTACAGTGAGCAGGGCCAAGAGAGCGCTGTGGAGGAAGCGCGCGGCGACATTATGGCATGCTCTAGGTAGGGGGGAAAAGGTACGTGTCAAATCGTTCATGAGAGCATGCCGCAGAGGGTACACACCCTCGAACAGGGCAGCGCCAAGGTGTAGGAACTCTCGCGTCCACGCTTCGGCGCGGGCGACCTTAACGCAGTGGGGGAGGCTAGGAACACGCCGTATGCGGCAAAGACGCTCCATCCAACGCACCATCGGAGGCCTTACCGCGGTGGTGACCAAGCGTCTACACTCAGCCTATTGGGTTGTTCGACAGCTAGAGCTCGCGGCAGGCATCAGCTCAGCACCAGAATTCAGGTTCCAGTTCACACAGACCTATGATCCCTACAAGAAGATGCCGAATTTCCGGTTTGAAGAAATCGTTGCGGTGGCGCGGATGGTCCTCCTGAACTGGGACTGGCGCAAGCAAAGCAGTCGTGCATGAATGATACAAATTTCTTATAGTTTGGCGGGAAGGCAATAGATCAGTTTGGGTTAAATGATCAAAGAACTTAAGTCCTCTCAAGACAATTGGCCAACCAACTTTTCTGGTGAAGATCTGCAGTTTCTTCAGTGTAGAATAGTTTTTCAGACTCAAGAATGGTTTTGGTAGATGAAATGCTGACGCATTGTTCTATAAACTAGTAGGAAGTTTAGCCCACTTTTGTGCAGATATAAGACCCTTTTGTATGGAAGTACTACTATTGTAAACAAATACTGTCAAGTATCTATTTCTTTCAATTACTACTCATGGTTAATCCAGTTAACTGCCATTTTTTATCCTAGACAGATAAAGTTCAGACGACAGTTTATGTATAGATTTTGTGTCTTCTATCTGTGCTGTAAACCATTTTCATTTGTCTTGTGCCGTCTGCAAAATGGTCCCGCAGTTCAACTACATTTTCATGGCATCCACGGAATTGACATTGTTCATTGCCAGTCCACCCTCTTTTCAAGAGGTTATCCTTGGTTATTCACATAAATTATAAAGCACGATGGTCAACACAGTTGCATTAGACACACATACTTCAAATTATTTACCCACACATACTGCATCGATTCAAACTGTTAAATATTTTTAGTCGATGCTAACTTCCTGCTACGCTCTCCATACTACAAATTCATTAGCCACACATACTACAACAATTCACTAGAGCTCTGTCTTCACTTGAGGGAAATTAGAAACACTAGCTTGTCCAAGGCCAGTTCCCCCACCAAAACTGTGTGCGCCGTCGCGAAACAGTGGTGGTCCTGTGCCATCGATCCTTCCAGGCCAACACCACAGGCGATGAGGACGCTTTATGGCCACCTCTTAGGGGTCTTGAAAGCCATGTACCAATTCCAGAACCTCCTCTAGGTGGATGATGACCGGGTGCTTCCAGCAAAGCTGTCGCCCTGACCTGCTTGGAATCTAAACCTCGTACATCTTAGGAATGGCGTCCGGATCTTTTAGCCATGCCTTTACCTCGATGACCCATCTATCGCTCGGTGGCATGATCTCCACCAGCTCGCCGCCAAGGCTACCGATGACCTGCTTTAGGGCCTCCGGCTCCCAAGCATCCAATGGGAGGCCATCAAAGCCGAGTTTGGAGAAGAAACGAAGCTGCCCCAAGCGATCGTCCCACCCACAGGTGCGATGCCAACGCATGAAGCTCATTTTCTCCCTGTAGTACTCGAAAGAATGGGAAGCATGCAAAACACGCTCGGTGTCTGAGCTGTGCTTGAAACGGACGAAAAAATCGAATGACAGCGTGCATACCTTAATCTTGACCTCAGTTTGTTTGATCCCAAAACGAGACCTGAAATCCAACAACAACTCTCCTGGCGACATGGCGAGATGGATGCCTAGCACGGTGGCCATGAGAGCATGGTCGTCGAACTTTTGTGCCAGGGCTACCATGTCTGGGGTCTGCGGCAGCACACAACTTCCTGAGGCCGGTCGCCGGCCAGGATCGTCCGACGGGACGCGCTCCGCCATGCGATAAGGACAAGCTAGAGGCAAGATACTAGTCTGAGGACGCGAAGCTCCGATACGCCAGACGATGCGACAACGATGGCTGCGAGCTTCAATTAGGGGCGTGGGAGGTTGACCAGACATGGAAGGGACGCAAATTAGAGCAAGTGTGAGCTCCGATCTGAGACGAGTAGCCGGAGCTGAGCAAAGGTTATGGGGAGGGGAGCAGCGGAGAAGAGTCGAGCAGAGCAAAGAAATAGATCTGGTACATGCAGGGGTAAACTTGTCCACGACCACGAAAGATAACAGGAAATACTAACAGGGCAGGCCAAGAAGAGTTGACCTAACAGCGGTATTTGAGTTCAACCGTCTTTTGTCTGGTTCAAACGACCGTTTGGCTGTAGATTTGTATTCACCCCCATTTGGTCCCTCTGGACAATTGGTGATTCTACTACAGCCCCTCCACGAGATTTCAGCCAACTCGGGTACAAGGATGCAGTCACCTGGGAACTTTCAGCCGCAAACTAACAAGCCCCATCTTGTGGGGGTAGACGATCCAGAGGCCAGGGATTAGGGTTTAGGAGGATGAAGCACTTCGGGGCATCACAACACCTCCAAAACTTGCATGTGACCCTAGAACGTGTATTAAAGTGTGCTGGAATGTTGAAATGTCCAAAACCTGGTTCCCAGGTGTGAACTCCTTCCCAGACATGCACTGTCACCTAAAAACGAAGGTTCTGGAATCTAACTATTAGGGGGGAACTCCTCGTTCCGGTGAAACCGGGGTTGATCTTGTCACAACCTGTGCCCAAACATGGTTTGGAATTATCCTATGACCCAACCAAGCACAAACCAAGATAAAAGTCCAATGGGCTACCCCTGTGAGAAGAACATCTAGGGGTGTAGACGATCCGAGGCCCATGGATCAGGGTTTCGTAGGAAGAAGCGCTTTGGGGCATCGGAACACCTCCAAAACTTGCATGTGATCCTATAATGTGTATTAAAGTGTGGTGGAATGTTGAAATGTCCAAAAACTGGTTCCCAAATGTGACCCCCTTCCCAGACATGCATTGTCACCTAAAAACGAAGGTTTCGGAATCTAACTATTAGGGGGAACTCCCCGTTCCAGTGAAACCAGGGTTGATCTTATCACAACCCAAACATGGTTTGAAATTATCCTATGAACTAACCAAGCAAAAAGCAAGAGAAAATTCCAACAAGCTACCCCTGTCAGACGAACATCTAGGGAGGTAGATGCTCTGGTGCCTAGGGATCAGGGTTTCGTAGGAAGAAACGCTCTGGGGCATCAGAACACCTCCAAAACTTTCATGTGACACTATAATGTGTATTAAAGTGTGGTGGAATGTTGAAATTTCTAAAACCTAGTTCCCAAGTGTGACCCCCTTCCTATACATGCACTGTCACCTAAAAATGAAGGTTCTGGAATCTAACTATTAGGGGGGAACACCCTGTTCGGGCGAAACTGGTGTTGATCTTGTCACAACCTATTCCCAAACATGTTTTGGAATTATCCTATGATCCGACCAAGCACAAACCAAGAGAAAAGTCCAACGGGCTACCCCTGTCAGAAGAACATCTTGGGGGGTAGACGATCCGGGGGCCAGGGATCAGGGTTTTCGTAGGAAGAAGCACTTCGGGGCATCGGAACACCTCCAAAACTTACATGTGACCCTAGCATGTGTATTACAGTGTGGTGGAATGTTGAAATGTCCAAAAACTAGTTCCCAAGCTGACCCCCTTCCCAGACATGCCCTGTCACCTAACAACGAAGGTTCTAGAATCTAACTATTAGGGGGGGGACTCCCTGTTCTGGTGAAACAGGGGTTGATCTTGTCACAAACTGTGCCCAAACATGGTTTAGAATTATCCTATGACACAACCAAGAACAAACCAATAGAAAATTCCAACGGGCTACCCCTATCAGATGAACATCTAGGGGGTAGACGATCCGGTGCCCATGGACCAGGGTTTCATAGGAAGACGCGCTCCGGGGCATCAAAACACCTCCAAAACTTGCATGCGACCCTAGCATGTGTATTAAAGTGTTGTGGAATGTTGAAATGTCCAAAACCTGGTTCTAAAGTGTGACCCCTTTCCCATTCATGCGCTGTCACCTAAAAACAAAGGTTTTGAAATCTAACTATTAGGGGGAACTCCTAGTTCCAGTGAAACCGTGGTTGATCTTGTCACAACCTGTGCCCAAACATGGTTTGGAATTATCCTATGAACTAACCAATCACAAATCAAGAGAAAATTCCAACGGGTTGCCCCTATCAGAAGAACATCTAGGGATGTAGATGACCCGGTGCCCAGGGATCAGGGTTTCATAGGAAGAAGAGCTCCGGGGCATCGGAACACCTCCAAAACCTGGTTGTGACCCTAGCATGTGTATTATAGTGTGGTGGAATGTTGAAATGTCCAAAACCTGGTTCCCAAGCTGACCCCCTTTCGAGACATGCGCTGTCACCTAAAAACAAAGGTTCTAAAATCAAACTATTAGGGGGAACTCCGCGTTCTGGTGAAACCGGGGTTGATCTTGTCACAACATATGCCCAAACACGGTTTGGAATTATCCTATGAAATAACCAAGCACAAACTAAGAGAAAATTCCAACGGGCTACCCCTATTAGAAGAACATCTAGGGAGGTCGACGATCCAGTGCCCAGGGATTAGGGTTTCATAGGAAGAAGCGCTCTGGGGCATAAAAACACGTCCAAAACTTGCATGTGACCATAGCATGTGTATTAAAGTGTGGTGGAATATTGAAATGTCCAAAACCTGGTTCTCAAGTGTGACCTCCTTCCCAGACATGCATTATCACCTAAAAACAAAGGTTTTGAAATTTAACTATTAGGGGGGAACTCCCTGTTCTAGTGAAATCGGGGTTGATCTTGTCATAGCCTGTGCCCAAACATGGTTTGGAATTATCCTATGATCCAACCAAGCACAAACCAAGAGAAAAGTCCAACGGGCTACCCCTATTAGAAGAATATCTAGGGGGGTAGATGATCTGGGGCCCAGGGACGATGACATACCACAACTACCTATTCATATGTGTGTGCTCATGATTCTATGAAATAGCAGTACCTAACACATATGTAATGTAAGCCTTGCTAATTAAATGAAGGGGAAAAAGGAAAAAGGAATTTTCCATGTATACTGGAGAGTACACATGCAAAGGCCTATCTTGCCATGTGGCTACAGCGACGACACAAGGCAAAGAGCCTCTCATCGTTAGTCGTTAGCTCCTTGATACCTTCGATCTGGATTACGAATGTAGTATAGCTTCTTTTTCCCTAGTAGACCTAGGTTATCGAATCCTCGGGAAGCGAATGCATAGTGAAGTTACTTTAATGGACCTTCAGGAGTTTTAGAATTCCTTTTGTGTTTTCACCGGACCAGTAGTTTGCGTCCTTTTGTTCTTGTCAATGTTGGAGAGAGAGGGCCTAGGGCGTTCGGTTTCACCTGTAGCTGTGCAAAACATCTGATGGAAATAAAAGATAGAAATAAAGCATACATCTACTTGTTAGAGCAATATAAATTATATGTGGGTAGTGCATCCATAATTTCTATTGCCTCTGCAACCTCTTATAGCAATAACCTACTAGTCTCATCCATAGAAGAAAGAGAACTAATGATATGCTTAGTGATGTCACCGTTAATCCCAAGCAAATCCCTTACATACAACCGTACTACCCCTTCTGTCACTGGGGTTCCAACCTGCAAATCAGTCATCACTCATACTCCCTATACCTGGCTCAACCCTCAGGGTCTTGGGTACCTGACAAGTCCTTGGATTGAGGCAAGAGAGGATACAATAATCATCGTGTCATACAAACTAATACACGATTCCATCTATGATAATTCACATGCACAATTGCTACATGGCTAGGCCGAAGCCCTTAACCCAAGGAGAATTACTCACACATAGAGATGATATCAACAATCGCAAACATTGTAATAAAAATCATAAGATTGATAGCAATAGTCTTACAATGTCGCCAATCGGAGAAGAGATCTACTATTACAAGTGATGGAATATGGCTATGGAGATGGAGAAGGGTTTGGAGATCTAGAGGCGGCTGGTGATCTGTGGCAGAGACTTCTCGATGGTGCAACTCCTGTTTTCTCGTCGCCCGAGGCTTCTTTATATAGGGGTCCCTTCACAAAAGTTGTTCTGTTTGACCTAACGGTGGAAGCTCCTACTATACGACCGGAGCTATACGGCCGGAATTTTTGCTCTAGCCGTATAGTTGGTCGTTAAGGCGTCTGCGTCCGATGTAAGGCTCCTGGTTTCTTCTGGTAGTTGGAAATCTCGTATCTTTGACATTTTAGTGTAGTGATTCCCTCCTTTAAACGACATTATCTGCGCAGGAAAAACACAAAAGAAAGGATTGCATACCCCTCTGAATATTAGCATTAGTGGTAGGGTTTAGAGAGATATTTCATCAAGAATATGACTAATATCCAGTTTAAATGTGGACGTTAGATGGCTATATTTCAGAGCCATCAACCTCCGCAAGCTTAAACTTGATCGTCCCGAGCAAGAAAACCAAAATCAAAAAGGAACTCAGCATTTAAACTGAAATAATGAGATGGTGATCTTACTCATGATTAGTAGTCTCATGTTTCCTCCACTTTGTAAATCTGAAAAACTTCAGCACAGATAGAGCAATGGCAAGCATATCATACAGGTTTCATGCATCCTTATAGTGCAGCAAAATTATTGTAAGCATGGATGATTCAAATGAGTAAACTTTATTCCATGTCAAGTAATCAACTCATAAGCTTGCCTTTGAACAGTAAAGTATAATCATGTAAATTAAGAGTGAGAGTTTTCATGAAACACATATATACTAGAGTGTCTCAAATCTCGCACATCAATAAATCAAGACTTTTCAAGCACTAATTTTCTATTCATTGTCCTTCAAGAATTTTAGTTTTTAAGTAATTGAGAGCATGCCAAAAAAATTATTTAGTTTATCGGGCTATGATGGACACTCGTGGCATCACTAAGGTTTTCTTGTTCCTTTTGCATAATGATTTCTCATAACAACCATAGGAGTGATTCCATCATGATTATAGCTACCCGGGAGTACCAAGAATCTTACCCACTATAGCATTGCTGCTACAAGTGTTTAATCAACTCATAGCTGAAATCTAGGAGTTTCCTCCATTAAGATCGTTCGTAGGCCAGCGGAGTTGTTGGCATCCCATGAAGTTTGAAATGCATAAAGCTATATCATTCTTATGATTAACAAGTCAAACTTTGGCATGCTCACAAAAACCGATAAACATTAATTCAATTGAACAAATCCTTTCAAAGAAAGCTATCAAGTCAATCAATTTAAGTGGTGTTGAGTATCTCTAGAAATAAGCCTTCAAGACTAAGCACTACAACACCCAAGCCTTCATTTGTGAGACCTTTTCTTATTACAATTGGTTAGCAATTTTAGGCAAGACTTGGTTAATTACGAGAGCTGGAACAAAACGTACCCAATTAAATACCCATGCAAACGAAAATCTTACTACAATACAAAGACTCACTCCACCAATATAATATCTCAACATTCACTACTAAATAGCATGGGTCTTTCAAATTTCAAAAGTGGGGAGTCATAAGGCATACCTCTCATGTTTGGTTCCACTTCTCTCTTCCTTTTTTATTTGTTTCTTGAAAACTCAAAGTCGACCACTCACCTGCAAATATATGAAGACCTCGAGGCAGAAAGAAAAAGAAAGAGGGAAAATAAGGAAAAATGGAGAAATCTTTTTGTTGTTTTTAAGAGAGGAAAATTAAAGAATAGAAAATTGGCGGCAAAGCTCAGCTAGAAAATTTCGAAAGCAAATAAAAAGAACTAATGATAAAGTGTTGGGGAAACCAACACAAGTGCTTATAAACTCAAATAAAAACACAACCTCTAAAATAAATAAAAGCAAATGTACGCCACACAAAGATACATGAGGAAACTTCCCCAAGCTTAGGCTTTTGCAAGCCCTTCAAATTATTGTGGTGGCGGGAAAAATTCGTTACTCTAGTTCGCAAATTGAGTTGAGAGGTTACTTGTTGATTCTTGGAGGTTCAAAGAGAGGCTATGTATCCTCTCCACAGTTCCTCCAAATCCTTGGAAATCTTGGTATGTGGTGAACCGGGTTTTCGGCTGCTCCTCTTGATAAGGAACTTCTTGCTCCTCTTCTTGTCCTCGTCCTCTTGAGGAATCTCTTCCTCGGGTTGGTGTTTCTCAACCTGCGAATCATATAGCAAACATCTTTCCTCGATAGAGAAAAGACCATTAGGCATAGGAGCGGGGTAGATACGCCGACCCAACAATATGCAGGTAATAAACACCACCTCTCCTAGTGAGCATTCCACAGGGCTCTCAAGATGGAGATACCAACACGTGTCTCACCTAGTACTAGTTGCAACTTACCTGGGTCGAGGCCCAGGGTAGTGGCAAGTACGGTGATGACGCCTCCTCCTGTGATTGGCCCTTGGCTTTGGGAGGGTTGGTTCTCCGGGTAGCGCACAAGGATGGCGCCCAAATTGAGTGATAAGCTGCAGTTGATGTAAGCAGCCTTTGCAAGGACTAGGATGTCCTCCTCGTTGAGTCTCGTGAACTCATTACATGCCTTCAAAGTGTTAGCAATAACATAGAACAAATAGCGAATTGCAGGATGTTGAATATTTTCCCCTTGTTCACTCTACTAGTAAAACTCATTCCATTATAATATTAATCGGGGGAAGGTCTTAAGCCAGTAAAGGATGCGTGTAAATCATGAATATGATTGTTTGGCAAGTTAAAACATGCGCACCATTTATCTAATGTTAAAGTGTAGTTGTTGTTGATTAGGAAGAAAGAAATAGTATCCTCTCCTTGCCATTGTTTAACGGTGCTTTGCAATGAACTAAGGAATTTAATGGTTGCAGCGATAGGTAGGTACATCATTGTACACAAAGTTTTGCAGGCCAGGTCTATTGCAAACTAAATTGAAGTCATCAACAATACCGAGTTGGTTCAACATGATGGGGCAAGCCCACTTGGTGGCCTTCACTTCACGGTTCTTGATCCTGTTGAAGCAATCACGATGGGCCTCATTCTTGAACCATATCCCAATGCGTTCCTAAGCGGCAGCCCGAGAAGCGCTAGCGGTGGCTTGAGCCGAGTTCGGCTCCTTGTGTTCATCATCTAAACTTTGAAGAAAGGCAAAATAAAACTTTTTGATCCAAGAACAGTAAGTGCATCATATTCCTCATCATAACACACTAAAGAATTCTCCTCAAAATAATAATCTAAGCAAGAAAATCATGAAAATTGGTTCATAACAGGTCTCACCCTAGATTGATAATCACAATAGATCGAATATGAATTTGGAAAAAGTAAATAGAGGATCAGAGGAGAAAAATACCGTAGATCACTTGTGTGCGAGAAAATCGAACGAAATTGAATAGAGATGGAGATCCCTAAGGTTTTGAGAGAGTTTGGAGGTAGAAGAAAAAAAGGATTGGAGTTTTGGAGTTGGGAGTACCTTCCCGTGCGATTTTGTGGTCGGACGCGACTATACGGGCGCAGCTATACGGTCGGAACAACGTGTTCCGGCCGTATAGTTCGCCTTTTGTCAAAATTTTAGGTTTTCCTCCTGGCGGCGCAGCTATATGGACGCAGTTATACGGGCGGAATAAAATATTCTGGCTGTATAGTTGGTCGTTAAACTGTCTGTATCTGCGAAAGAAAATTTGCAAAGGCATCGATATCTATACGATCGGAACTATACGACCGGAATTTTTATTCCTGCCGTATAGTTGGTCGTTAAACTCTCAGAACATATGAAAATAAATTGTACGAAGGCATTGATATCTATACGACCGGAGCTATACGGCCGGAATTTTTTATTCCTGCCATATAGTTGGTCATTAAACTCTCAGTATATATTGTAGAATAATTTTCGATGGCAAAGATATCTATACGACCGGAGCTATATGGCCGGAATTTTTATTCCCGCCGTATAGTTGGTCGTTAAACTCTCTGTGTGCATCAAAAAATTTATATTTCTTCGTAGACTATTTATTTTCCTATAACTTAGTAATATACCTTGTTTTGACAGAAAACTGACAGTAAATAGTGTCGACCAACAATAGCATGAATAAAGCAGAATTTCAAGTACTACCGAACTTCTTCTCCTCGAATGGAGTTTTCTAGCACTCTTTATTAAACAAAAACTTAAACTAAAACTAAAAACTTAAATCAAACCTTTAACATGGGTTGCCTCCCATGGATCGCTCTTTTATGGTCAATAGCTTGACCTTGATGATACTCACTTGGGCCAGATGAGTGGAACACCCACTCCAAAGTAATTGGCCTTCAAAGTGATGGTCTCCTTTTCGTCATGCTTGTCTTTCTACTTCCTGGGAAAATGAATAACAAAAGGTTCCCGCGAAGATAATTGCAGCTTCACATTTCCTTCATGTAGATTAATCAAAGCCTTAATAGTTCTTAAGAAAGGACGGCCTAATATAATGGTAAATATACAACGGAGGCCGGCGGGAGACAATTCTTCGGACCATTTCAGCAGCGTCGATCGCTTCCTCAATCCAACGCTTGGTGTTGCTTCCTTTGCATCGGTTTTTTTTCCAATTAGTATGCATGTTGCCATGTAACGCCTGCACTGAGGCACAGACTAGTATGCTGGAAACGCCTCCCCTAATTCAGTCACTCCCATCCACATCTCCGCCTTGCTCTGCTTCCTCCGGCAGCCCCACGCACTGTCCTCTCCTGTCTCTCTACGGATCTTCCACAGCACGCCGGCACAGATGAAGCTCTGATGCGAGGAGACGTCGGCGCAGACGAAGTGACCGGCCGGCGGCAATAGCAGGCGTTGGTGGTATTCCAGTGGATGCTTCCTCCAAATCAGATGTATATCCTTTTTGTATTTTGTTTGGTTTACTAAAAAATGATACTTGTGTGTGCAAGATCCGATGGTTTCTCAATAGGAAGATACTGTTAGGATTTTCAAGATTAAAGCTCGCATATCTACTGTCTATTTGATGGATTTGGTAAGAAACACACCAACATGGCTACTTTGCTTGAAAGACACTAGCCATATTTGCTTCCAACAAGGTTGACCATGCTTCTTTGTTTCTCAAATAAGTTTCTCTCGTGTAGGAGGCGATGTTGATCGTGTAGCAAACGCATGACATGTCGATGAAACCAGTGGCCCAATATGCGTTGTCATCGACCGTGATCCAATCCCAGGCATGCTGAAGGTTGCAGCCACAAACTACGCAGCCATGTTGGTGTCGTCCCTGACGACTTAGCATGTTGTCGAAGCTTTCAGCAATGTAATAAACATATATGGAAACTTTATTCCTCTATGTATGAAGCAAGTAATACAAATAATGTAACATATGTGATTACCAATTATAATATGTCTTCATAGAAGCAAAGATCAGTTCTATAGGAAGCCATGTGCGGTGGCATCGGAAACAAATATGCTTCTGATGGAAGCAAACTGTATAGATTTATTCTGTAATCTGAAGCAAACTTCATTCACATGGAAGCACATTGTTCACCGTCAACAAAAAATTGATGTGTTCGAAGCAAATTTTTACTTTCATACGAAGTAAAGTGGAGTATATTTGGAAATATATTGTGATTCCTAAGGAAGTAAACTACATGATAGATACAGTAGTTTAAAACTTCCGGAGACATTTTTTCCTTGGGCTTGAAGAACCTTTGATTGCATGCGCAAGAAAAGTATAGTAGAATTAAAAAATATATAGTATAGAATTTCGAAGGAACTTCTTATTGGAATCTATGTTGATGTAATTTTTTTAAAAGATGCATGGAAATAATTCTTTTGTCTTACGATTTACGAAGCACCTTTGTTTTGCGGTTGAAACAAATTGGACCAAAACTCGGAGCAAGCATTCTGTATCAGAAAATCAAAATATATTTGTAAGAAGAAAATTTAAGTTGCACTATAAATAAATTTCATTTTAGTTGGAAACAAAATATTCTTCAGATAGAAGCAGCTGCATGACACGAACTCAATCTGGCATAAATCACGGGAATAGTTATTAGGAAATAAATCGCCAGTATTGTAAGCGCTGCAGAAGGAGTGCTTCTTACTGGCCTAATCTACGTCTCAGATGAAACCAATCGTGTGGTGTAGCACTAGTCCGATGGGAAGCTAGGATCGGCGTCCGATTCCTAGCAGCTCCTAATATAATAGGAGCAGTAGCATCTTCAGGCATGTCAACAATAATAAAATCAATAAGAGCGGGACAACCTTTTATGTATACTAAAGTGTTCTCCTTAATTCCTATAGCTTGTTTGTAGGTAGAATCTGCTAGATGAAATTTTAACTCAGTAATTTCAAAGGATCCAAGATTTAACTTGTTAAAAAGACTCTTTAAAATTGTTGAGACGCTTGCACCTAGATCACAAAGTGCAGCTATCTCATTGGTTCCAATTTTAATCTTAATAGTAGGCTCAAATATGTCATCTAGTTTAACAGGTATTTTTCAGCAATTTGCTTGTATTCTTCTTCAAGCTCGCGTACCTTTATTGCTACTTGATTGACAAAATGTTGGTACATAGCTTCCTCACTAACTTCACTTACCAGAATCTTGACGCTGATCCTTCTTACGAGGTCTTCAACGGTGTAACTTGGTGAAGGAGCATTACTATAATCAAGTTCTTCAGGCTCCTCCCTTTGGATCCTCATCATTTTGAGTTCCTCAACCGGATTGGGCTCAGCTTTACCTGCAAATTTGGCTAGAATGAGAGTTTGACTCTCGGTTATCTTACCTAGTTGTGCCTCAACAATCCTTGTTCTTTCTTGAAGGGCCCGTAAATCATTTCTCAAACTAACAACTTGATTAGATAGTTTACCAAGCATAGCATCATGGTTCTCCGTAATTTTAACTAGAATATTATTTTGTTCGTTTTGTGAGTCTATGAAAGACTTTAGTGTTTCTTGGAGACTACCATTACTATTTCCCATATTATTATTAGAGTTACCTACAGGACTAGCATAGTGTTTCTGAAAGTTAGGATTGTAACTCTTCTTCCAAGCAGGATTATAATCATTATGAGCTATGAAGTCTATTTCTTCAATATTTGTTTCGGGAGTGGCTCTTACGTGAGTTTCCTTACCTTTTACGGCTAGTATGAGCTCATCCAACTTAGCATTGAGATCTTTGTTCTCTTGTGCTGAGAGAGAGTTCACCTTCTTCGTGTTTGATCTTTCCACATGCCATTGGGCATGGTTGTGTTGCATATTGTCTAGTAGCTGCTTTGCTTCAGTAATATGTTTACCCATAAATGTTTCTCCAGCTGCAGTATCAAGCATAGACTTAGATATAGGATTAAGAGCATTGTAAAATAAATGGAGGATTAACCAATCTCCCATCCCATGACTAGGACAGTTTCTTAGGCATTCTTTCATCCTCTCCCATGCAAGCGCTAGTGGCTCACGCTCTTCCTGTCTAAAACCAGTAATATTAGATCAAAGTTGCATAGTCTTTGCAGGTGAAAAAAATTTAGTCATAAATAAAGAAGTACATCTCACCCATGATGTAATAGTATTTTTAGGCAAAGATAGCAACCATTCTTTAGCTCTCCCTCTTAGAGAGAAAGGAAATAGACGTATTTTGACCGCATCAGGGTCAACGTCTTTTATACGCATCATATCACATATTTCAGTGAAAGTATTCAAGTGCATACCCGTGTCTTCAACAGTAGAGCCTCCAAATTGATTTTGTTGAACCGAACTTAAGTAATGGGGCTTAATTTCATAGTCATCAGCAGCGATTGCTAGCTGAGTTATAGGAGTATGCAAATAATCATTATTGGGAGTAGCAAACTTCCCAAGCTTCTTTTCAACCATACTTCCTATATTTTGGGTTTTCTTAGATAAAGAATTATAACGGTAAAAACAAGAATTTAAAGACTAACTATTTTTTTGGTTTATCAAATAAAGACTGAAAGCAAACTAACAAAATTAAAAACAATATTAAAACTATCAAGATTCCTAATAACCTTACCATGGTAGCTATTGCTTCCCCGACAACAGCGCTAGAAAGAGGGTTGATACCTTCGATCCGGATTACGGATGTAGTATATCTTCTTTTTCCCTAGTAGATCTATGTTATCGAATCCTCGGGAAGCGAATGCGTAGTGAAGTTACTTTAATGGACCTTCAGGAGTTTTATAATTCCTTTAGTGTTTTCATCGGACCAATAGTTTGCGTCTTTTTGTTGTTGTCAATGATGGAGAGAGAGGGCCTAGGGCGTTCGTTTTCACCTGTAGTTGTGCAAAACATCTGATGGAAATAAAAGATACAAATAAAGCATGCATGTACTTGTTAGAGCAAGATAAATTATATGTGGGAAGTGCATCCATAATTACTATTGCCTCCGCAACCGCTTATAGCAATAACCTACTAGTCTCATCCATATAAGAAAGAGAACTAACGATATGCTTAGTGATGTCACCGTTAATCTCAAGCAAATCCCTCACATACAGCCGTACTACCCCTTCTGTCACTGGGGTTCCCAACCTGCAGTTCAGTCATCACTCATACTCCCTATACCTGGCTCAACCCTCGGGGTCTTGGGTACCTGACAAGTCCTTGGATTGAGGGAAGAGAGGATACAATAATCATCATGTTATACAAACTAATACACGATCCCATCTATGATAATTCACATGCACAATTACTACATGGCTAGGCCGAAGCCCTTAGCCCAAGTAGAATTACTCACACATAGAGATGAGATCAACAATCGCAAACATTGTAATAAAAATCATAAGATTGATAGCAATAGTCTTACAATATCGCCAATCGGAGAAGAGATCTACTATTATAAGTGATGGAATATGGATATGGAGATGGAGAAGGGTTTGGAGATCTGGAGGCGGCTGGTGATATGTGGCAGAGACTTCTGGATGGTGCGACTCCTGTTTTCTCGTCACCCGAGGATTCTTTATATAGGGGTCCCTTCACGAAAGTTGTTCTGTTTGACCTAACGGTGGTGGCGCCAACTATACGACCGGAGCTATACGGTCGGAATTTTTGCTCTGGCCATATAGTTTGTCATTAAGCCATCTGCCTCCGATGTAAGGCTCCTGGTTTCTTCTGATAGTTGGAAATCTCGTATCTTTGACTTTAATGTAGTGATTCCCTCCTTTAAACGACAGTATCTGTGCAGGAAAAACACAAAAGAAAGGATTGAATACCCCTTTTGAATATTAGCATTAGTGGCAGGGTTTAGAGAGATATTTCATCAAGAATATGACTAATATCCAATTTAAATGTGGACGTTAGATGGCTATATTTCAGAGCAACCACTCCTCCCCGTCAGGTGCACTTTGTGGGGCCATGGGTCCCACCTCGTTGCCGTGATGTAGCCCTTTGCCGTGTGCCCTTGTGCCTTTGCCATGTGGTTGTTCTTTGCCGTGTTAGTTTTGTTCCTCTTTACCTTATTGTTTTCTTTGCCTTGTTCTTTTTCCGGAGTCTGCCGTGTTTCTAAAGTTTGCCGTGTGCTTTATTTGATGGACACGACAGTGTTTTTCTTTGTCGTGTTCCAGGGGATTTGGCAGACGGCAAACCACTATCTACACGGCAATGACATTTGTTCCCGTACTGAATGGGCCTTGTAAATCGATCTGGATCATCAAAATTGTTGGCTATTTCCTATGAAAATGGACAGAAAACGCGAAAACGACAAGTTTGTGGTCATGCATCTCAAATATGTACCAGGTCTTATAGACCTTGTAAATCACACAGAACCACAAAATTGTTGGCAATAGCCCATGAAAACGAACATATACAACAAAATAAAAAGCTTTTGGTCCGTCCTCTCAAACATGTACTAAGTCGTAGGGACCTTGTAAATCGCCCATAATCATAAAAATCATGAGTAATAACCCAAGAAAATAGTCATAAAATGCAAAAATGACAAGTTTTTGGTCATGCCTCTCAAACTTGTATGAAGTCTCACAGATCTTTTAAATCGCCCCGAAACCTCAAAAATATGGGCAATATCCCATGAAATCCGCTAGAAAATAAGAAAACGACGAGTTTTTGGGCTCGCGTCTCAAAACTGTTCAGGGTCTCATAGCCCATGAAAATGGACAAAAACGCGAAAACGACAAGTTTTTGGTAATTCCTCTCAAACATTAACAGGGTCTAATGGGCTTTATAAATTGCCCCGGATCACCAAAATTGTTGGCTATTGCCTATGAAAATGTCATAAAACACGAAAACGACGAGTTTTTGGTCATGCCTCGCAAATATGTACCAGGTCTCATATACCTTCTAAATCGCCCGGAACCACGAAATTGTGGGCAATTGCCCATGAAAACGGATATAAAACGAGAAAATGAAGAGCTTTTGGTTCGTCCTCTCAAACATGTACTAAGTTGTAGGGACCTTCTAAATCGCCCAAAATCATCAAAATCATAGGTAATAACCCAAGAAAACAAACATAAAATGCAAAAACGACAAGTTTTTGCTGATGCCTCTCAAGCATGTACGGAATCTCACGGACCATGTAAATCGCCCAGAAACCTCAAAACTGTGTGCAATAGCCCATGAAATCAGCCATAAAACAAGAAAACAACGAGTTTTTTTATCACGCCTCTCAAAAATGTTCTGGGTCTCATAGGTCTCATAAATCGCCCCTAATGCACAAAATTGTCGGCTATTGCCCATGAAAATGGACATAAACGAGAAAACGACAAGTTTTTGGTCATTCTTCTTAAACATGTATAGGGTCTCATGGGACATGCAAATCTCTCTAGAACCACAAAATTTTGGGTAATAACCCATGAAAATGGACATAAAACGAGAAAATGAAGAGTTTTTGGTCTGTCCTCTCAAACATGTATGAAGTCGTAGTGACCTTGTAAATCACCCAAAATCATCAAAATCATGGGTAATAACACAACAAAATAGACATAAAAATGCAAAAACAATTACTTTTTGTTATGCCTCTCAAACATGTACGGATCTCACTAACCTTCTAAATCGCCCAGAACCCTCAAAATTGTGAGCAATAGACCATGAAATCGACCATAAGACGAGTTTTTGGTCATGCATCTAAAAATATTCCGGGTCTGACAGGGCTCATAAATTGCCCTAGATGCACATAATTGTGGGCTATTGCCCATTAAAATGGACAAAAAACGCGAAAGCGAAAAGTTTTGGGTCATTCCTCTCAAACATTTACAGGGTCTAATGGGCCTTGTAAATCGATCCGGATCATCAAAATTGTTGGCTATTGCCTATGAAAATGGACAAAAAACGTGAAACAACAAGTTTGTGGTCATGCATCTCAAATATGTACCAGGTCTCATGGACCTTGTAAATCGCCCACAACCACAAAATTGTTGGCAATAGCCCATGAAAACGGACATAAAATGACAAAATGAAAAGCTTTTGGTCCGTCCTCTCAAACATGTACTAAGTCGTAGGGACCTTGTAAATCACCCAAATTCATCAAAATCATGAGTAATAACAAATCATGGGTAATAACCCAAGAAAATAGACATAAAATGCAAAAAACGACAAGTTTTTGCTCATGCCTCTTAAACTTGTATGGAGTCTGACGTACCTTGTAAATCACCCTGAAACCTCAAAGCCGTGGGCAGCCCACGAAATCAACCTAGAAACAAGAAAACAACGTGTTTTTGGTCACGCCTCACAAAACTATTCCGGGTCTCATTGATCTCATAAATTGCCCAGATGCACAATATTATGGGCTATTGGGTATGAAAATGGACATACAACGTGAAAACGATGAGTACTTGGTCATGCATCCCAAATATGTACCAGGTCTCATGGACCTTGTAAATTTCCCCGAACCACATTTTTTTGGCAATAGCCCATGAAAACGGACATGAAACGCAAAAATAAAAAGCTTTTGGTCCATCCTCTCAAATGTGTACTAAGTCATAGGGACCTTCTAAATAGCCCAAAATTATTAAAATCATGAGTAATAACCCAAGAAAATAGACATAAAATGTAAAAACAACAAGGTTTTGCTCATGTGTCTTAAACTTGTTTGAGTCTCACAAACCTTGTAAATCATCCCGAAAACTCAAAACTATGGGCAATAACCCATGAAATCAGCCAGAAAGCAAGAAAACGACCAGTTTTTGGTCACCCCTCTCAAAACTGATCCGGGTCTCATAGGTCTCATAAATGGCCCCAAATGCATGATATTATGGATGATTGCCCATGAAAATGGAGAAAAAACGCGAGAATGACGAGTTTGTGGTCATGCATCTAAAAAATGTACTAGGTCTCATGGACCTTGTAAATCACCTAGAACCACAAAATTATTGGCAATAGTCCATGAAAACGGACATAAAACGAGAAAATAAAAAGCTTTTGGTCCGTCCTCTCTAACATGTATTAAGTGGTAGGGACATTGTAAATCACCCAAAATCATCAAAATCACGAGTAATAACCCAAGAAAAGAAACATAAAATGCAAAAACGACAAGTTTTTTCTCATGCCTCTTAAACTTGTATGGAGTCTCACGAACATTGTAAATCATCCTAAAACCTGAAAACTATGGGCAATAGCCCATGAAATCAGCCAGAAACAAGAAAACAATGAGTTTTTGGTCACGCCTCTCAAAACTGTTCTGTGTCTCATAGGTCTCATAAATTCCAATATTATGGGCTATTGGCCATGAAAATGGACATAAAACGCAAAAATGACAAGTTTTGATCAATCCTCTCAAATATTTACAAGGTCTAATGGGCCTTGTAAATCGCCTCAGATCATAAAAATTGTTGGCTATTGCCTATGAAAATGGACAAAAACACGAAAACGATGAGTTTTTGGTCATGCATCTCAAATACGTACCTGGTCTCATAGGTCTCATAAATCGCCCTAGATGCACAATATTATGGGTGATTGTCCATGAAAATTAACAAAACAACGAAAACAACATGTTTTTGGTCCTTCCTCTCAAACAATTACAGGGTCTAAAGGGCCTTGTAAATCGCCCCGGATCATCAAAACTATTGGCTATTGCCATGAAAATGGACATAAAACGTGAAAATAATGAGTATTTGGTCATGCATCCCAAATATGTATCAGGTCTCATGGATCTTGTAAATCGCCCATGACCATAACTTTTTTGACAATAGCCCATGAAAATGCACATGAAACGAGAAAATGAAAAGCTTTTGGTTTGTCCTCTCAAACATGTACAAGGTCGTGGGGACCTTGTAAATCGCCCAAAACATCAAAATCACGAGTAATAACCCAAGAAAACAGACATAAAATGCAAAAACGACAAGTTTTTTCCCATGCCTCTTAAACTTGTACGGAGTCTCACGGACCTTGTAAATCTCCCCGAAACCTCAAAACTGTGGGCAATAGCCCATGAAATCAGCTAGAAAACAAGAAAACGACGAGTTTTTGGTCATGCCTCTAAAAATGTTCCGGGTCTCACAAGGCTCATAAATTGCCCCAGATGCACAAAAGTGTGGGCTATTGCTCATGAAAATGGACAAAAACGCGAAAACCACAAATGTTTGGTCATTCCTATAAAAAATTACAGGGTCTAATTTTAACATCCCAAAACTTCAATCAAGGTTAATCAAGATCAAATCTACCCAGTTCAGGGTTAACAAAAAAAAATTCCAGTTAAAATCTTTAAGCATGCATATGGGTGTGCATTTAAAATAGGAGTTGTTTGAAATGCCATGATTGTGTGTTCTATTGGTTGTAAAATGGTTCTATGGTGAATGTCACATCATCTAGATCATTCCCAAGCAAAAACCAAAGAAAAAGAAATCAAAAAGAATTAAATAAAGGAAATGGTCACTTTTCCCATTTTAATCACCTATCCCACTTTGGGCATTCCTAGCGCTCAAATTCCAACAGAAAAAATTGTGGATATTTGCACCCCTTGCTAGTACAAGTAGTGATGTGCCAAGGCCCACTTTGTGATCTCCCAAAATCATTCAAACTCTAATTTTAAATGACATTTGAAAATGGAATCTAGTTCTTATGTATAGATCACACTTTTTCAAAAACCACTCAAATGAATTCGATTTGACAAATCCTAGAAACCAGAGATGCTCAAGCATGAGACCAACAACTTCACCAAATTTCATTTCAAAATTCCAAATTTGAATTCATGCGGCCATTTGATCGAACACTTGGTGGGCAAAATCAAACTGGCCTAACTATCACTGTTTTTGATCAAATTTTGTCGAGCCATTTGAGCTCAAATCAATGCCCTTGTCTCCCCTAAACCCAACCAGTCCATCAAGGACCTACCCAATGGCCTAAGGCAACAGTTCACCACCATCCCGAGGCCATGCTCGCCGGCCAGACGTGCACAAGCCGCGGGAGACCACAAGCCCCTCTCTGCCGATCCAGGAAGCAAGGCGCCACTTCACCGCCGCCCACGGTCCACCCCACGGCCCCTGCTAGCCCCTGGACCACCCCAGAGCAGCGCTGCACTAAGTCTCTGCGTCGCGACAGAGCACGCTAGAGCGCCTTCACCGCCAGCACGCCACAGACCGCGCCTTGACCATAGATCATGCACGCTGCTCCGCCTTGACCACCTCACCCCACCAGACACGGCCGTGCACCACCACGCGTCCCACAATCGCCGGGAACCACGTCGAGCACCACCTCTGTCTCCTAGAGCATGCAATGCTCCCGACCGATTGCCACCGCCCCTAGCTGCGCCATAAAGCCGTACAGGACCGCCAGGAGGCAAGCCACCGTCCACCTATCTCGCCCATGTTGGTAGCCTGCTGTACCGTTGTCATCGGCGAGCACCGCCCATGCCTCACTGCCGCCTCATCGCGCCTATATAAGGAGGCCTCCCTTGCACCGTTTCCTCACACCACTCTCATCCACTCCCCCTCAGAACACTCCTAGAGCACCACCGGAGCAAGCCATAACCCGTAGCGCCAGAATTTTGCCGGAGTCTGCCGCGGAAGGAGGAGAAGGGCTCCTGATACGTCCATTTTGCACCACTATTCTATGTCTTAATTCACTATTATTCATTGATATATTTTGTATTGAGAGGTGATACTTATACTATTTCATCTGTTTTTGCATGGTTGATGACTTTTGGAGCATGGACCGCTGCAATCAGGATTCTGATGGAAAAGGTGCACTTTGGAGGCAAAATTCGTGAAGATCAGAAAATTCGGGAAAATATACGGAAAATCCTATTTTTCCAGGAGACGAAGGAAGCCAGAAGGAGGGCTGGAGTTGGGCCACAGGGGGCCCACACCACCCCCTGGCGCGGGCAGCCCTAGGCCACGCCAGCAGGTGGTGTGGCCACCCTGGCCCACTTCAGGCTCTCCCCTCTGGCGTATATCATCCTCCCGAAACCCTAAGACTCGGGGAGCGACCATAGAAAGATTCCGCTACCTCTGCGGGGCGGAAAACACCAAGAGAGAAAGATCTCTCCGGCAGACAGATTTCTGCCGGGGGAATTCCTTCCCGGCAAGGGGAGATCGTCGCCATCAACACCACCATCAAGCTGGACTTCATCGGGATCATCATCATCATCACCACCACCATCATCATCAGCAGCACCCTGATACATTGCAAATGTATCTATAATTTTTGATGTTCCATGCTTAGTTTTATCCACTTTCTTGTGTTTTGTTCCAACTTTGGAGTACTTTTCATATGATTCCTTGCACTAACCTATTAACAAGAGCCATAGTGCTAGCTGCATGTTTTCTGCTGTTTTTGGTTCCAGGAAAGTAAGAAAATGAATATTCTCGGAATTGGACGGGACAAAAGCCAAAGTGCCTATTTTTCCGGATGTCATCAAGTGCCAGAATACGAGACGGAGAAGGGCCAGGGAGTCACCACACCACCTGGCCGCGCGGCTAGGTCTGGCCCGTGCCAGGGGTGGTGTGGCCGCTCCCAGCACCCCCTCGGCCTCTCCTTCCGCCTATATATTGCCCTCGGGACGGAAACCCTATGTGCCCAAAAAAATCCACGAAAGAGTCTGTAGCCGCCGTCATCTCCATCCCTAGATCGGGAGGGATCTGAAGCTCTTCCCGGCACCCTGCCGGAGAGGGGAATTCACCCTGGAGGCCTTCTTCATCACCATGCAAGCCTCCGGTGTGATGCCTGAGTAGTTCGTCCTTGGACTACGGATCCATGTAGTAGCTAGATGGCTGGTTCTCCTCCTTTGTGCTTTCATGTCTAGATCTTGTGAGCTCCGTTCATGATCAAGATCATCTATTTGTAATTCTGCATGTTGTGTTTGCGGGGATCCGATGGATATTGAGATGCTATTTCAGATTGATTATTGATTCTATCATGTCTTTGTTATTTGTGATCTTGCATGCTTTTCGTTGTCAGTAGCTATCTTGGCCAAGTAGATGCTAGCAACTCCAAGAGTTAGTATTTATGCTCGATAGTGGGTTCATGCCTCTGGTAATCTAGGGAAGTGACAGAAATCTCTAAGGTACTAGATGTGTTGTTGCTACTAGGAAGAAAACAACAATCCTTTGTTCATAGAACAATCATATTGTTTACTTTACACGCAGTTTGTAAAGCAATAATCTGTTGCTTGCAACTTAATACTGGAGGGGGTTCGGATGATAACCTGAAGGTGGATTATTAGTCATAGATGCAGTTGGATGGCGGTCTATGTATAATGTTGTAATGCCCAATCAAGTCTCAAAGGAGTCAAGATGATTAGTATATGCATGTATTGTTTTCTCGATGTTTGTCAATTGCCCCGCTGTAATTTCTTCACCCAGCATGTTATCTATCTTAAGGAGAGCCACCTCTAGTGAACTATGGATCCCGTCCTTGTCTTTTACATTCAATCTACAATCTTTTACTGCTTTGTGTTTACTTTCTGCAAACTTTTACTTCTTTCCATTCGATACGTTTAATACTTTGTTTTCCGCAAAACACGGTGAGATTGACAACCTCATCGCAAGTTGGGCACAAAGTTCTGTGGTTCTGTTGTGCAGGTCTCCACGTTGGTACTAGCATCGGTAGTGCGCCCTGCCAAAGCTTAGCTAGCAACACCTTTGGGGTGTTTCCTTGCTCCTACTGGTTTGATTAAACCTTGGTTTCATAACTGAGGGAAACTTGGTGCTATGCTCATCATACCTTCCTCTTGGGGTTCCCAACGAGCTCTACATCAACACCGCCATCAAGCATTTTTCTGGGCGCCGTGCATTGAACCATCAAGCATTTTTCTGGCGCCGTTGCCGGGGAGTCAAGGACATCTTCATCAGGGGAGTCCCTCATAACCAATCTCTTTACTTTGTTATTTTTGTTTTGCTTAGTTTTCTTTTTGCTTTATTTGCTTGTTTTGTTCTTCAAAAACAAAAAAAATAGTTTTACTAGTTTGCTTTCTTATTTGAAAACCCAAAAAAATGACTACTCTTGAAAACACTAAGTTGTGTGACTTCACTAGCACCAACAACAATGATTTTATGAGCACACCTATTGCTCCACCTGTGGCTGAAAATACTTTCTTTGAGATAAAACCTGCTTTGCTCAATCTTGTTATGAGAGAACAATTTTCTGGTATTGGTAATGAAGATACTGCTTCCCATCTAAATAACTTTGTTGAACTTTGTGAGATGCAAAAGCATAGGGATATAGATGGTGATCTTATTAAGCTGAAATTGTTTCCTTTCTCTTTGAGAGGAAAAGCTAAAGAATGGTTGAATTCCTTAACTAGGAATAGTATTGATTCTTGGACTAACTGCAAAGATGCTTTTATTGGAAAATACTATCCTCCTGCTAAGATTATATCGATGAGAAGTGAAATAATGAATTTTAAACAACTTGATAATGAGCATGTTCCTCAAGCTTGGGAAAGAATGAATTCTTTGGTTAAGAACTGTCCCACTCATGGAGTGACCGCTTGGATGATCATCCACAATTTTTATGCAGGATTGAACTATTCTTCAAGGAACCTATTGGATTCTGCTGCCGGAGGTACCTTTATGACCATCACTTTGGGTGCTGCAACAAAACTTCTGGACAATATGATGGTTAATTATTCTGAATGGCATACTGAGAGAGCTCCACAAGGTAAGAAGGTAAATTCTGTTGAGGAAACTTCCTCCTTGAGTGATAAAATTGATATTATTATGTCTATGCTTGTTAATGGGAAAGCCCATATTGATCCAAATAATGTTCCTTTAGCCTCTTTGGTTGCTCAAGAAGAGCAAGTTGATGTAAACTTCATAAGAAATAACAATTTTGGCAATAATGCTTATAGGAACAATTTTGGTAACAACAATTATAAGCCATATCCTCCCAACAATGGTAATGCTTATGGAAATTCTTACAACAATAATAGGAGTACACCCTCTAAACTTGAAGTTATGCTTAAAGACTTTATTAGTAAACAAACTGCTTTCAATAAAACTATTGAGGAAAACTCTCTAATGCTGAAAGAAATATAGCATCTTTAGTTGAAGCTCAATCTTCTTTGAATAAAATGGCTGCTAAACCTGAAACTAATGATAATCCCTTTGCAGCTAGTAATGCTATACAAGTAAGAATTGATGAAAATGTTAGACTATTAGCTGAATTACATGCTAAGTGGGAAAGAGAAGATGGAATTGCTAGAAACATTAGTGTTTCTACTATTACCACCACTAGTGTTGAGGCTAGTAATAGTTCTACTACTTTAGATGATAAATTTGATTTTGATCTTGATGGTTGCAATATCTCTGAAGTTATTAAGTTCCTACAAAAGCTTGCTAAAAGTCCTAATGCTAGTGCTATGAACATGGCCTTTACAAAACACATTACTGATGCTCTCATAAAGATTAAAGAAGAAAAGATGAAACATAAAGCTTCTATTCCTATAAAACAATAAGATGGTTGGGAACCCATCATTAATATGAAAGTGAATGACTTTTATTTCAAAGCTTTATGTGATCTTAATAGTAGTGTTTCTATTATGCCTAGAAGGATTTATGATATGCTTGATTTGCCTCCTCTTGAAGATTGTTATTTGAATGTCCCACTTGATGATAATGCTAAAAATAAACTCATGGGGAGTCTTAATGATGTTGTTATTATGGTTAACAATGCCTATGTCCCCGTTGATTTCTATGTTTTGGATGTTGAATACAATGCTTCTTGTCCTATTACTTTGGGAAGACCTTTTCTTAGAACTGTTGGTGCCATCATTGATATGAAAGAAGGCACCATTAAATATCAACTCCCACTCAATAAAGGTATAGAACACTTCCCTAAAAAGAGAGAAAATATTTCTTTTGCTTCTCCTATGAAAACAAAATTTGGTCTTAATGCTTCTTCATTTGAGAACACTTGATTCTTTCTTTGCTTCTTATGTCTAACTTAAAGGCGTTAAAGAAAAGTACTTATTGGGAGATAACCCAAAAGTTTTAGATGAGTCTTGAAAGTTATTACCTCTGTAATAACCTCTCCTTATCCTTTTTATTTGCTTTTTGTGCCAAGAGTAACCTTTAATGAGAGAGAAGTAATGATTGGGAAAGTTGCTGTCCCGAAACAGATTTCTGTGCTTCACCGTAAAAATTCGTGTAAAATCTCTGAACGTCTTTTTGAGGCGTTATTTTTTGTTCTTCTGCCCCAGGTTGTTATCTAACTTTCTTTAGTTCAACACTTTTTAATTTGAGCAACATAAGGTCTTCGAAAAAAATCGTCTTTACCTGCTGGTCTGTTTTGACAGATTTCTGCGATTTTCTGCATTTGCTTCTTGTTGGTTCCTTTTTGAGTTATTTTGGGGAATTGAGCTTTTTGAGGGAAGTGATACAGTATCTAGTGTTCTAATGGAAGTTTATCTGGTGTTAGAACTGAACCTTAAGACTTATTTATCTTGAGTGCACTAATGTTGCTAATAAAGATTGTGTGAAGTTTTGTATGAAGGAAAATTTTCAGGTGTATGGAAGGAATGAGTAACGAGATGAAGGATGGACTAAAGCTCAAGCTTGGGGATGCCATGCGTGTCACCCCAAGAAATATCCAAGAATTACAAGCGTCAAAGCTTGGGGATGCCCAAGGCATCCCCTTCTTCATCAATAAAAATCCCAGGTTTCTTCCAAACGCTTCATTTTTATTGTTTCATGCACATTTGTGTTGTTCTTGGAGCGTCTTCTTTTTAGTTTTCGTTTTGGTTTTTAGTTTGCTTGGTTTGCTTAGTTTTCTAAATAAATTGGTTGGACCCCCTCTTTCATACATTGGTTTGCAAATAGTTTGGTTTGGTTTGGAAAAGAGTAGGAAAGTTCATGCTTTTGTGGTAAAAAGAGCTTGTTTTTGACTGTGGCTATGCTTTGTCGTGCCATGCTTGATATTGTTTTGGCTTTATGCTTAGTATTCTTTGCTGTAGCATGACTTGTTATAAACAATTGAGATTGCTTAATGTGCCTTGTATGAATCATGCGTTGTTTTAGCATATTAAAGCATAGTATAGTGGTATTCTCCTTTGATGCTTTATTTGGGTTTACTTGGCGCATGCTCACACCATGTTATGACTATCTCAAGTCACCGTAGCCTTTATGATCCTTTAGTTTTCAACTTGTAGTATCACTTTATGCTTTGATCAATGATGTTTTGTCGCTCTGCATGATTATGGCCATTATTGTTCTCTTAGTTTGTCGCTCCCAGTCTTTTGCTAGCCTCCACAACAAAGTATGAGTTCCACTGATGCATCCAACTCCCTAAACCAAGTTATTCCAAAGAGTCCACCATACCTACCTACTAGCTTATGCTATTCCAAGTATATTCATGCTTTGGTTTACCTTCTAAATTAAACTTGTTATGAGAAAACTAGTGATTAAAGCTCTCACGAACTTGAGGGCACACTTTACTTTTCTTGCCCTTAATAAACCTGAACCATTGTGTCGTCTATGTTGTATATGCTTGCACTTATTTGCCGGGAATTAGCAGAACCATGCTTTCATGGGGAACGCTTTCAACATTGCACTTGGTACTTGTACCTAGTTGATATCATGCTCTTTTGTATATGGATGTCGTCGGTGTGAAATGAAAGGGGAGCTTGTAAGTCCATGGAGTTATGTATATGTGTTAGAGAAACGCCTGGGCCGCTGGTCTAATCCATGCTGACATGGTGGAAACCTGCAGCGTAACCATAATGAGCTGTCTATGAAGCATTCTTCTTATAAAAAAGAGTCCTATATTGAGAAAAAAGAGATTATGAAAAGAGGAAAGAGAGAAAAAAGCACCATATTCCCATGGTAAATAAGAAGAATGCTGAGATGCTCGTTGTCTGCTTGCCTTGTCATTTTGATATGGGCATTCTTTCGTATCATAGGGCAAGGGGTACCTCGTTGGTGGTTCTCAGTGATACACATATACTTACGATGACAAGAACTTACCGGTGACTAAACTTGAGTAGCATGAGGAGCGGCCGTTGTATACAAGGGACATGAGATTTCTGACTTATACTTCGTCAAGCATGTACACCATAGTTTGTTCACTTTAACCTTAATCACTTCAAGATGCTTATGATAGGGGCATTGAGAGATGAAAGCTATAAGTACCATAATTTTTGGAAGCTCTTTATGAGACTTGAATCCCTACTTTGTTTTCCAAAGGCCTTTCTTCCACCATTATATTGAGTCTCCACCTTCTACCTTTATGCACCTACTTTGAGAGCATAGTGGCCATTCTTAGTTCTATGTGCATTGTCCCAAGACTAGTTGATTGATGCATAACTTGTTATTGCTTGTTTTAAACTTGTGTATCTAGTCACTCTTATGAAGTTTGAAGGTGCCCTATGCATTTATATTTGCTACTCTATTGAGGGACAAGCTGAATACTTTTATGCTATGTTTTCTTTATGTGAAAAAACAAATGTCTTACAAAGCATTGTTATTCATGAATCTTTTGTTTGTGCCTTTTTATGTTGCATCATAGTTTCGTTGTCTTATTGCTAGAACTTTGTCTTTCATGTTATGATTAAAGTACTATGATCCCAGCTTTGAATGTTTGCAAATACCATGATCAAGTCTTTGATGGTGCATGTCACCTCAAAAATTATTCTTTCTTTTATCACTTACCTACTCGAGGACGAGAAGGAGTTAAGCTTGGGGATGTTGATACATTGCAAATGTATCTATAATTTTTTATGTTCCATGCTTAGTTTTATCCACTTTCTTGTGTTTTGTTCCAACTTTGGAGTACTTTTCATATGATTTCTTGGACTAACCTATTAACAAGAGCCACAATCTCAACTGCCTGTTTTCTGCTGTTTTTGGTTCTAGGAAAGTCAGAAAATGAATATTCTCGGAATTGGATGGGACAAAAGCCAAAGTGCCTATTTTTCCGGATGTCATCAAGTGCCAGAATACGAGACGGAGTGGGGCCAGAGGCCGGCCACACCACCTAGCCGCGCGGCCAGGCTTGGTCCATGCCAGGGGGTGGTGTGGTGGCCCCTGGCACCCCCTCGGCCTCCCCTTCCACCTATAAGATGCCCTCGGGACGAAAACCCTAAGGGCCCGATCAAAAAATCCATGAAAGAGTCTGTAGCCGCCGTCATCTCCATCCCTATATCGGGAGGGATCTGAAGCTCTTCCCGGCACCCTGCCGGAGAGGGGAATTCATCCTGGAGGCCTTCTTCATCACCATGCAAGCCTCCGGTGTGATGCGTGAGTAGTTCATCCTTGGACTACGGATGCATATAGTAGCTAGATGGGTGGTTCTCCTCCTTTGTGCTTTCATGTCTAGATCTTGTGAGCTCCGTTCATGATCAAGATCATCTATTTGTAATTCTGCATGTTGTGTTTGCGGGGATCCGATGGATATTGAGATGATATTTCAGATTGATTATTGATTCTATCATGTCTTTGTTATTTGTGATCTTGCATGCTTTCCGTTGTTAGTAGCTATCTTGGCCAAGTAGATGCTAGCAACTCCAAGAGTTAGTATTTATGCTCGATAGTGGGTTCATGTCTCTGGTAATCTGGGGAAGTGACAGAAATCTCTAAGGTACTAGATGTGTTGTTGCTACTAGGGAGAAAACAACAATCCTTTGTTCATAGAAGTATCGTATTGTTTACTTTACACGCAGTTCGTAAAGGAATAATCTGTTGCTTGCAACTTAATACTGGAGGGGGTTCAGATGATAACCTGAAGGTGGATTATTAGTCATAGATGCAGTTGGATGGCGGTCTATGTATAATGTTGTAATGCCCAATCAAGTCTCAAAGGAGTCAAGATGATTAGTATATGCATGTATTGCTTTCTCGATGTTTGTCAATTGCCTCGCTGTAATTTGTTCACCCAGCATGTTATCTATCTTAAGGAGAGCCACCTCTAGTGAACTATGGATCCCGGTCCTTGTCTTTTACATTCAATCTATAATATTTTACTGCTTTGTGTTTACTTTCTGTAAACTTTTACTTCTTTCCATTCGATACGTTAAATCCTTTGTTTTCCGCAAAACACGGTGAGATTGACAACCTCATCAGAAGTTGGGGACAAAGTTTTGTGGTTGTGTTGTGCAGGTCTCCACGTTGGTACTAGCACCGTAGTGTGCCCTGCCAAAGCTTAGCTAGTAACACCTTTAGGGTGTTTCCTTGCTCCTACTGGTTCGATTAAACCTTGGTTTCATAACTGAGGGAAACTTGCTGCTGTGCTCATCATACCTTCCTCTTGGGGTTCCCAACGAGCTCTACATCAACACCGCCATCAAGCATTTTTCTGGGCGTCGTGCATTGAGCCATCACACCCTCATCAGCATCTCCATATTGCTATAACAATTGGGTTGAATCTTGCATAGTTCATAGGGGAAACTTTCCCAGTGTTGATTACTCTTTGTAGTTGATGCTATTGAGTGAACCATTGACTTATTGTTTATGTTCAGATTGTTACACATCATTATTCCATCTCTGATCATGATCCATATGATGTCTTGTGAGTAGTTCGTTTTGTTCTTGAGGACATGGGAGAAGTCATGTTGTTAGTAGTGGAGTTGTGTTGAGAAAGATTCAATAGTTTGATATTTAAGTTGTGGTGTACTTCTTCTAGTGGTGTCATGTGAACGTCGACTACATGACACTTCACCTATATGGGCCTAGGGGAATGCATTATGTATTTGGCTACTAATCGTAGGGGTTGCCGGAGTGACAGAAACCTGTACCCCCGTTAGGAAACCATTGCACAAGGGACGTAAGGGTCTTAGAGTTTAAAGCTGTGGTTAGGTTTATACCTTAATTACTTTCTTGTACTTACGGATGTTTGCAAGGGGTTTAATCACAAGTATGTATTAGTCCTAGGAAGGTCGGTACATTAGCACAGGTTCACCCACACAACACTTAGCAAGCTAAAGAAGATTAATCAACTATATGAAGCGAAAGCACTTGACAGTCTTCCCACGTGTCCTTGAGAACGTTTGGTCATCTTAAGTAATACAACCGGCTTGTCCTTTGCTGCATAAATGATTGGGCCACTTGCTGCATTTATTCCTACTGTCTTTTATTTACTCGTACTTTGTTTACTTGCTTTATCGAAAACCCCTAAAAATCCGTTTGCTAAGTATTTGCAGAGAATTCCTAATCCTTACCACTAGCCAGCACCTTCTGCTCCTCGTTGGGTTCGACACTCTTACTTATCGAAAATACTGCGATACACCCCCTATACTTGTGGGTCATCAAGACTATTTTCTGGCACCGTTGCCGGGGAGTGAAGCGCTATTGGAGAGTGGAACTGGTAAAGGAAACTTCTACTGTGAGTATTGTTTACCTCTGTTAGTTGCTTTATTTTCGTTATGGATAATTCGCTGAGTTTCTTATTTGGTAATGCTACTACCACTGCTAAGGTAGTAGATAAGCCACCACCAGCTGAGAATGATGTTTTCAAAATACCTACAAGAATTATTGATCGTGTTATGGATAACTACTATGTTGGGGATGGAACTGTCCATCCCGGTGATCATTTACTCTTTATACACGAATTATGCGGGTTGTTCAAGTGTGCAGGTATTACTACAGATCAAGTTAAGAAGAAGTTATTCTCATTATCGCTGAAAGGAAGAGCTGAGGAATGGTATAAGCTGCTGAAGAATGGTCAAGCTCTGGAATGGGAGGAAATAGTGCCTCTCTTTTATTCAACGTTTTATCCTCCTAGTGAGATTCATAAAGATCGGAATCAAATATACAACTTTTGGCCTCTTGATGGAGAGAGTACAGCTCAAGCTTGGGGGAGACTGAAGTTACTAATGCTCAAATGTCCCATTTATGAGCTCCCCAACAATATTATTATCAGTAACTTTTATGCAAGGCTCCCTCTACATGACAAAGATTTATTGGATGCTTCTTGTGTTGGATCATTCACTCGCATGGAAGAAGAAGCTAAATGGGATCTTCTGGACCGTATTCAAGACAATGTTGAAGCTTGGGAGAATGACAAAGGTAGAAAGTCGGGAATAAATTATGATTATGAATGCATTGAATCTTTTATGGGAACTGATGACTTTCAAAATATTAAAAATGCTTATGGTCTAGACTCTCAAGCTATTACCTCTTATTTTAAGGCTTTTGCTTCCTACATTGAAGTGCCTAAAAAGAAGTGGAATAAGTATCATGAACCTTATAAAGATATTGCTAAGGGTGTTCCTGCAAGAAATACTGAAGTTTATACTGCTAATCATGTTCCTAAACCTTACATTGAGAAAATCCCTTTCCCAGTTAAGATAAAGGAACACTCTTTGATAGCTAGTATGGTTGATGAAAGTATGAATAAGGCTGTTGAACCTAACAAACAAATGGTTGATGAACTTATAATAGAAAATGTGAAAGACTTTGTTACTAAATATGAAGAAAAGTGACACACTATCCTTTGTAAGGATATCCCTAATATTGTTTCACAAAGTAGTATTATGAGAGCTAGTATTCCTGTGTTTTCTGTTAGAATAAGTGATCATTGTTATGATGGTACTTGTGATAGCTATATTATTAAGTTTATGTATGATACTGAAAGTTACTATGAAAAAGGTAAAAGTGTTCTTATGCATCTCAATAATATCAAGTTTCCTCGTTTTATGCTGAAAGTTTTTATGTTGCACTTCTTTTGCCTTCTTATGCAAGTTGCCTCTGGTTTCAACAACTTGTTTGTTTACAAAATTCCCTTGCATAGGAAGTGGGTTAGACTTAAACTTGTGTATTTTTGCTTCTTAATGCTCTCTTTCGCTTCAATTCATATTCCTATGTGAGCATCTTCAAAATTATCATGCCCATCTTAATGGCTATAAAGAAAGAGCTTTTTGGGAGACAACCCAATTTGTTTTTGCTTTCAGTTTGTGTCGGTTTCTTTGAGTCTTGGAAGTTATTACTTCGGTAATAACCGCTTCTTATCTGTTTTGTTTGGTTTTTGTGTCAAGATCAACCTCTAATGAGAGAGAAGTAAGATTTGGGGAAGTTGCTGTCCCGAAACAGATTTTTGTGCTTCACCATAAAAATTCGTGAGAGATCTCTGTATGTCGGATTGAGTTGTTATTTTTTGTGCTTCTGCCCTAGGTTGTTATTTAACTTTCATTAGTTTTGCACTTTTTGATTTGAGCAACAAAAGATTTTCGAAAAAATTGATCTTTACCTACTGGTCTGTTTTGACAGATTTTGCCACTCTTGCATTTGCTTCTTTAATCGATTTCCTTTTTGAATTCTTTTTGGGTCTTTGGAAGGAGTTGCTACAGTAGCTTATGTTTTGATGGTTTTCAGTTGAAGTTGAACTCAAAAGGTTTTATCACTTCACTTATAATAATGTTGCTAATGAGAACTGTGTGAAGTTTTGTGTGAAAGAAATTTCCAGGAAGTGGAGGTAATGGTGTAATAAGGAAGATAAGGGTTTTATGACTCAAGTAATAATTGTATGAAGATGAAGATACTGATGATTATTCAAGTGGAGACTCCGAAAGAATCCACTAAATACCAAATTCAGAGACCTGATGAGTCCGTGTTTAAATAGGTAACGGTTCTGGTAAGAAAAGTTCCGCGAAAATACTATCCAACTATATTTTTGCAGTTTTTAGGCAATAAGGAAAGTTACGAAGCGAAAAAGGGACAGAAACGGAACCAGGGTGGCCCACACCACCCTGTGGCGTGGGCCCACCCCTGGCCGCGCCACCAGGTGGTGAGTCCACCCCGGACTCCGCCTCCGACTCGTTTTCTTCCAGTACCTTCCTTTTGATATGAAACTTCGTAATATATAACCCCCCCCGGATCCCCCGAGGTTTGTATATCGTGTTTTCATTGTGTTTTCGTTTCGATATGTTTCTGCCAGGATATACTCTTTGGAAGTTTAGAAGCACAATGGTGTCCGCCAAGGATAAAGGGAAAGAGCCTATGGAGGAGGATCTCCAAGACCCCGGGAAGGAGAAGGAGATCAAGAGTGAAGGTGAAGAGGAGCAAGGCCAACATCCGCACACCGGCACTACCATTGCAAGCATTGGAGTGGTGAAGAAACCTGCCAGGGTTAGAAGGACTGCATGGATGCAGACTGGGGGAAAAGCTCCTCGTCATAGTTTGGCTCCACGGTCACTTCCTCCACACACCAAGAATCCCTTCCATACCTTTATCCATAACCATGCAGGAAAAGAAGACTCCAAGAGGGAAGAATGGAAAAAGAATCACAAGAGCTGGGATCCACGAACTGAAATGATTATGAGCCATATTGAGCACAACTCGGAGTTGATTCGTACTCTCACCTTTGAGATTGAGGACTTGGGGAAACTGATCAAAGAGCTCACCGAGAGGATACCACCACCACCGAAGGAGTAATTTGTCATCAGGTTTGGCATCCCCTTGGTTTGTTCCAAGCTTGGGGGAGTGCCACGGTATCACATCACTATCTTCTATCTTTTTGCCTTATTAGTAGAGTCATATCATGAATAGAGGAGTTATTATATAGTATGGTTTGCATTATGGAAGTGTCCCCTCTCTCGTTAGATATGTATCCCTTGGTGTGAGTTGCCGTTATGGAATATTAATGAGAAGTTCTATCATTTACTCTTTAGCATAGCTTATATTAGTTTTCAATTCGTGGTTTTATGATTTATCTTGTTGTTAGTATTGGTATCACTTTGGGATCATCGAGTTAATTTAGTTGGTTTTGGCAAACCTGGCTCGGTCAGTAGCAACACTATTTTTGAGAGTTGAAAGAAAAGATAAAAGTACTCTAAAGAAAAATAATTTCATCATCTTTCTTTCTTGATTTGCTCATAAGTCTAGTATTCTCTAGTTAAGATCTTTTGTGCTTCCAAGGAAGATTGCATGTTTGTCTGTATCACTTGTATGTTTGTTTGTTTCCTTCAACTCTTATACTTGCTACCCAGCCTTGCTAGCCAAAAACCTGTACTGAGAGGGAATTCTTCTCGTGCATCCACTCCTTAAAACCAAAACCTCTGCCATTTGTGTCCACCATACCTACCTAGTAGCATTATTGCTATTCCAAGTAAATTCTTGTTTTGTCTACCTCCCAAATTAAACTTGTTATGTGAAAATTAGTGATTAAAGCTCTCACGAACTTGATGGCACACTTTACTTTCTTGCATCTAATAAACTTGAACCATTGTGCTCACCTATGTTGCTTATATGCTTGCGCTTTGTAAGTTGTGAATTAGCAGAACCATGCTGTCATGGGGAACGCTTTCAACATTGCACTGGTACTTTGTACCAAGTTGATATGATGTTCTTTTGTCTATGGATGTCGTCGGTGTGAAATGAAAGGGGAGCTTGTAAGTCCCTGGAGTTATGCATGTGTGTTAGAGAAACGCCTGGGCCACTGGTCTAATCCATGCTGACATGGTGGAAACCTGCAGCGTAACCATAACGAGTATATATGAAGCATTCTTCTTATAAAAAAACAAATAGAGATTGAGAAAAAGAGAAAAGAAAGAAAAAAGAGATATTATGAAAAGAGGAAAGAGAGAAAAACACCATATTCCCATGGTAAATAAGAAGATTGCTGAGATACTTGTTGTCTGCTTGCCTTGTCATTTTGATATGGGGATTCTTCCGTATCATCGGGCAAGGGGTACCCCGTTGGTGGTTCTCTATGATACACATGTACTTACAATGACAAGAACTTACCGGTGACTAAACTTGAGTAGCATGAGGAGCGGCCCTCGTATACAAGGGACATGAGATTCTCAACTTACAACTTGTCAATGCATATCCTCATTTTTGATCACTTTAACCTTAATCACCTAAAGAGTCCTATGATAGGGGCAATGAGAGCTGAAAGCTAGTAAGTATCATAATTTTTGGGAGCTCTTTATGAGACTTGCAATCCCTGCTTCCCTCTGCGAAGGGCCTTTCTTTTACTTTGTAGTTGAGTCAGTAAACCTATTCCCTTCTATCTCATCAAGTATTTTGAGTTGATGTGTTTCATTCATTCATATGATGATTTATGCAATCATGTTTCTTATGTTCCTTGCTTTGCACATTTGCTCTTATCTTGATGTTTACTACTTTGAAAGCTTTCATTGAAAAACCAGCTATTTGTGAACTCCAGCAAATTATCAACTATTCTTCGACCAAGAGCTAAGTTTGCCATTACCAATTATGATTCACTTTATGTATCTTTATTGTGTTTCCTTTACTCATTGCAAGTTGAGTTGTATAATAGTGAGTTGTCTTCTATTATGATCTATGCTTTTGATGAATGTGATGCTGTCGTCGGATTGATGACAAGTACGCCATGAGGGGGTCCTCGAGGCGTGCGGAAGAGAGGGGTGTGAGACGTATGGTGTTCCGGGACGGTGAGCACACAAGTTTACCCATGTTCGAATCCGCCGGCTTTGGACGGATCCTACTCCTGCTAGCAATCCAATAATATGGCAGAGCCGGAATATGGGTTACAAGGGTTTCGCCTGTGCGAGTTGAGGGTCTAGAGTATTGAGGTTATGCCCTAAAGGCTCTCCCTAGGACGGCTTATATAGATATTCAGCCTAGGGTTTATAGGAGAGATCTATCCGACTATGACTAAGAGTCTGTTACAGAGTACATCTTGAACTACAAGTAACATTATGGGCCTAAGTCGGTAAGTCTTCTGGGCCTTCCCGTAGCTGGATTAGAGTCCGTCTTTCTCCCTGACTGGGCCGCCCGTGAAGCAATGCTCTAACCCGAAGTGGGCCACCCTGGTCAGTGAGGAACTGTGAGGATACCCGGAAAGTATATCCCCAACAGCAGCCCCCGGAGGCCTCCAAGATCCAAAGTCGGATTTATCATCGTCTAGCTTGATCTTTGGCTTGCAAAATCTTGAAGGGTTCCTGAAACTTCACAACAAAAGATACGATCCGGGTCATAAAAAATAAGTCGGACCTTTCAGTTGGTTACTCGGATTTTCCAGCTAGTTTTCAAACTAAGCCGGAACTTGGTCTCTAACGCCACCTGACACAAGCATGGTCAAGTCACGTCATCTGACAGCGTTCCGTCAGCACGACCGTTGGTGGGTCCGCGGTCCGCGGAACCGAGGCGCCGTTTCAATGCGTGCGTGGAGATCGAGGCAACGCAATCATCGCACGGGTCCTTCCCAGTTCTTTCCACGACGCGTGGCGGTTGCACTGTAGCGTTTGGACGAATCTTGGCGCAGGTAGGTGGATATAAGGGGTTTAGATTTTCTCTTCTCCTTTCCACCAGTCCGTTGCCGTTTCCTTTCTTCCCAATCCTCCTGCGCGCACAGAGCCTCCTCGTCCTTCCCCCACAGAAACTCCCAGCACCTCCCCTTTAAGGTCACTTTCTCACCGGAGAAAAATGGATTCTTCATCTTCTTCCTCTGGTTTGGCAGCAGCGGCGGCGGCGACGAAGGCAGAAGCTGCAGCGGAGAAGGAAAGCTATAGGGGAATCTGGATCCCCTGCGCCCTCGACGAGGCAGGCCTCAAGAATGTGGAGAAGGAGGGGCTGCTCTTCGCCGGCGACTGGCGGAGCGGCTCCGGCGAAACCGTCCCCAACCCACATGAGGGCGAGCGAGTTCACTTTGGTACTCATCTGGACCGAGGTTTGTCCTTTCCTCCCTCGGAGTTCTTCTCCGAGGTGATAGATCACTATGGAGTTCAACTCCACAATCTTCCTCCCAATTCTCTTCTAGAAATGAGCGCATATGCTGCGCTTTGCGAGGGCTTTCTCGGCATTAGGCCGAGTTTGCTTCTCTTCCGGTACTATTTCCATGTCCGGAGAAATTCCATCACTGCCGGTGTTCCTTAGACGAGACCGGGCATATCCCAAAATTTCTGCCAGTGACTCGGTCAAGCAATGGCCAGCCATTTTTTTCTACCATAGGGATATTCCAGCTCCCGGCAAAGCTACTGCTTTGCCGGCTTTTGTCGACGGAGCCGCCACGGCCCAGCCTTCCTGGGACGAGGCTGCTCCGGCTCTCACCGACGATCTGATCCTCGCTAAGAGATGGATCAAGTATCTTATCAAGCACAAGGGTCTGAAGGGATCCGACTTGGTCCAGTGCTGGGTCTCATGTCGGATCCAGGCACTTTAGTACCATGGGTATAGACTGATGCACTCCATCACGTCATCCAAAAACGACTCCCTCCGCATCATCCTCAAAGCCTACACCACTCAAGGCTACATAAGCCAAATCAAGTGGCTGATCAAGGAGCGGATCGAGAGGAGGATTCCAGAGGTTTCTCTGGACATGCACACTGCAGAAGACCCCATGGTGCCGGTAAGCTTTCATCAGTACATCTTCTGTATGTTTCAATTTTCGAGTTATGCTGCAACGCTGATATGTTTTCTTGCTTCCAGCTTGCGGACCTCCCCGAGTCGGAGCTTGCTCCGCTTGAAGGATATCCTCCTGAGTTTTCTCAGGAGACGGAAGTAGTCCCACTGCCGGATCTTGCGCTCAAGAAGCATAAAGCTCCGACAGTGGCAGCTGGCACAAAGGAGGTGCCAGTCGTGAAGAGGTAACCTTCTGTCACAATTTTTCCGCCTTTGTTCTTTACTCAAGTTTCTTTCCGAGATGTAATGTTTCCAACTTTACTACTTTCTCAGAGCAAAATAAATCATCAAGGGCAAAGGGAAAGGGATTTCTTCGAAGCCCTTACGCCAGACGAAGCTTGTCATAGCTTCGCCTGCCGTAGCTCCTCCGAATCCGGCTCCTCAACCTTCTGCAACTCCGGTTATCTCGTCGGAAGCTGCAGAAGATCCGGCTCCTCAAATGGAGCCCGTGATCCTTGGGTCACACACTGACGCCACTATGGGTGCGTCAGGTCAAGATAAGGGTGAACCCTCTTCGGGTAATGATCCCTCGGCTGAAGTCTTCGCCGAAAACCTCCTCAACAATCCGGGTCTTGCCAAGTTTGGCCTGACCCGGAAATCTGCAGAGGAGATCCAGCGGCTAGCCAGGCAAGTCCTGGACAAAAGCCATCTATCCCCCGAAGAGGAGGCGCAAGAAGCAGAGGACGTCAAGTTCTCTAACCTTCTCACTCAAGTCCGCCTTCGCGACAAGAGGATCAGGACTGGCGAGCTTCCAACAGCTCCAGTGATCCCTCTTACTCTCGCCGAGAAGGTGGCAGCTGAAGTGAACACGGGTTTAGACAAACTCACCCGCGAGCAATATGTAAGTCTGAATTCCATCTCTTGTTTTTACATTATGTTATATCATATCCTCTAGCCCCCAAGCATGAAGTAGGATATAGAATCCGAGTTTATGCTTTCATTAGGATGCCAAAGAACGAACTAGTGTAGCCCCCAAGGCTCGTGCTGATATTTAGTAAAAATATTAGCCCGAGTCTTAAGTAGCTTTCTGACTTTGGGTATTCTGTCTTACAGAAAGTATGTTCCTATAACCAGGAATTATTGTCCAATGTCTGTAATAAGCGGAGAGAGATCAAAGCTCTACGGCTTAAAAATGCTGAGCTCAAGGTAGCCAAGGATGAAGCTGAAGGTAAATATTTCCAGATTCAAACCTTGTCTTTTGCTTTTTCTATGTCGAATTTTCTGAACTGTTGTTCTTTTTGTCTTACAGCGTTGGTGTAACAATCATCGCTATGATTGAAGAGGCCGAGAACCTCAAAACCCTGGTGGTGGAAAACAAGGGACTTCGCCAAGAGCTGGATAAGCTCAAGGCGGATCATGAAACGAGCATAGCTCAAGTCCTGGAATCCTCCTCCATGGCTACTGAAGAGCGTGATCGCAAGATTGCTGCTCAAGATAAAATAATCTCGGACCTCAAGAATGAGCTTGGCAGAGAGAAGGACATATCCCAGGCGCTCCGGGCTGAACTCCAGAGTCTCCGGGAGGAGAAGACCAAGATTGACGACGTCATTTTTGGTACGTTCCACCTCTCTGACTTATCTTTTCTTCGACTTTTATAAATGTCGGATTTTTCTTGACTTTGTTTTGTGTATAGGTCCTCTAAAGTTGTCGGACTCCTCCTCATCCGAGCCCCGCACTCACCGGCTTACCCAAGTCGGTGATCTTCTTCATGACTACCGCCAGTCCCTTGAGGACATTGGCGAGTCTCTCAGGATTCCGAACATGCCAAGCATGTCAGATTTTGAGGTGCAGGACAGGGCCAAAGAGATGCCGCAGCTTGTTCAGGACTAGAATATGTCCTACACGCGGACTGCTGCGCAGAACGCCCTCTCCATGGTCATAAGCCATCATGGAAACATGGAAATATGGCAAGTGACTAAAGGGTACTGCAAGGTAGACGAAGACGGCCAGGAGCAGGACCTTCAAGCCATCATGCACTCCTGCGTCGGATACGGGTGCCACGTCGCTGATCTGACCAGCTACGAGATCCCCTTCTTCACCCGCGTGGCTACTCCGCCTCCTCCTGCAGAAGAAACCGAAGAAGTTTCCGATGATGAACGCACCAACTCGGATGCGGACATCTCGGAACGATATCAAGGCGGAGTGACCAGCGAGCCGGCAGATCCTTCATCTTCTCCTGCATTATAGACCAGAAATTGATGTATTATTCTGGAAAAACTGGTGTGATTGTAAATATTAAGTACTATTTATCTTTGCAAGTGCTAAGCTTTTGATATATTCAACACTTTTGACTTTTGAAATTTTTGTGTGCCTGAAATGTTTACATAAGCACTTTATATTTTTCGTCTCGACTTATCGTTTATCTGGCTTTCTGCCTCGTCCCTTTCGTGAGCCGGCCAAACCTTCAGCTAGAAACTTTGCCGAGCAACGGAGCTCAATTGCTAAACCAGTTTAAACTCGGAAACAAAGCCGGCTTCCAGTACCAACAATTCACTACTAGGAAAATGCCCGCATCCGGCAATCAGATAAATAACCAAAGTAAAGACTAGAAATTTTTAGAGTTATACCCAAAGGTAGCAGTTTTTAGAATCGGAAATCTAGACCAGAACGAACATGAGCATAAAGTACTTTCAAGCATTCTGGGATTTTCGACTATGACATGATCATTCGAAAATAAGATGGTCTAAGAACTTCTCAGAAAAATTTGAGGCAACCAAAACTTTTATTTCTCACAGAACATGTACATATGTATGATTACAAAGAAGGATAAACTAAGAATAAAAGGGCCATAGCTGAGCGGTATTCCACGGTCTGTCTAATTCATCCGAATTTGTACTGCCTCCAGCTCTCTTTCTCTTCTTAGTAGCAGGTCTTTCTTTGACTGGCCTCATGTCAGTTAAGTAGTACGATCCATTCTGCAATACTCGACTAACTAAAAAGGGCCCTTCCCATACTGGGGAAAGTTTGTGCTTTCTTTGTTGCACAAGCCGGAGAACCAAATCACCTTTATTGAAAGATCTATTTCGGACTCTCTGGCTATGATACTTGCGTAACTTCTGCTGATAGGCTATAGATCTCATTTCAGCAACGACGAGAACTTCTTCGACTAAGTCGAGATCATTTTGTCAAGAAATCTCGGCATCCTCTTCGATATACACGGCCACTCTAGGAGAAGTATGAATTAAATCACTAGGAAGAACTGCTTCTGCGCCATAGACCAAGAAGAAAGGTGTGTATCCTGTTGACCTGTTCGGAGTTGTTCGAAGACTCCAAATTACAGAAGGTAATTCTTCTGCCCAAGCCCCCGCAGCACGTCGTAGTGGTGCTTCGAGTCTTGGTTTCAGGCCTTGTAGAATTAAACCATTTGCTCTTTCGACTTGTCCGTTAGCTTGTGGATGTGCGACTGACACAATGTCAAGACGGATATTTTGTTCATCACAGAATTCAGCCAGTTCTACCATAGAAAAGTTACTCCCGTTGTCCGTGATAATGCTATGCGGATAACCATACCGGATTATAACATCCTCGACAAATCTTTTGGTTGTTGCTCTATCACAACTAGTGACAGGTTTAGCCTCGATCCACTTAGTGAACTTATCCACCATCACTAAGAGGTGGCTAAATCCACTTGGAGCTCGTTTAAAGGGTCCTACCATGTCAAGCCCCCAGACCGCAAAAGGCCATGTTATAGGTATTGTTCGCAACTGATCAGCCGGAACATGAGCTTGCTTGGCATATTTTTGGCAGCCTTTGCATGTCTTGACTAACCGTTCGGCATCTACCCGAGCTGAAAGCCAGAAAAATCCATGTCGAAAAGCTTTTGCCACTAAAGATTTGGCTGCAGCATGGTGACCACACTCGCCTTCGTGGATTTCCCTTAAGATTTCCACTCCTTCTTCCGGAGATACACAGCGCTGAAAACCCCCAGAAACACTCCGTTTATGGAGCTCACCCTTAACAATAGTATAGGCTTTTGCTCGTCAGATAATCTGCCGGCTCAGCACCTCGTCTTCGGGTAATTTTCCATCTACCAAATAATCGAGGTAGGGTTGAGTCTAGCTAGGAATTACAGCCAGAACTGCTATTAAAGGTGAGTCGGATTTGGTCGGATATTCCTCATCTACTCCCTTTATCGAGGGAACTTTGAGGTGCTCTAAAAATGCGCCATCCGGGACCTCTTTCCGCGCAGAGCCTATTCGAGATAGTGCATCTGCTTCCTCAATTTCTACTCGAGGGATGTGTTGAACTTCAAACCCTTCAAACGATTTAGATAGATCATCCACGACGGCTTTGTATGCTGCCATGTGCTTATTTGCATTACAAATATCCGAGACTTGCTGAGCAACAAGATCCGAAGCTCCGTAACACATCAAACGTCGGATGCCAATATCCTTGGCAATCCGGATTCCATGTAGCAGTGCTTCATACTCGGCAATATTGTTTGTCGCTGTGAAGTGGATCTGCAACACGTATAATAATTTATCTCCTTGGGGTGATTTGAGCACCACGCCAGACCCCGAGCCCGCTCAAGCCTTAGACCCATAAAAAAAGAGGGACCAGTATTCCGACTCAGGGAGGACCACGTTCTCCTTCGTCTCTGTCCAATCAGCGATAAAGTCGGCAAGGATCTGGGATTTGATTGCTGTCCGAGGTTTATACTCAATATCGAAAGCTGAGAGCTCTATGCCCCATTTGGCGACACGTCCTGTGGCGTTGCTGTTGTTGATTATGTCTCTCATGGGAGCTTTGCTCACCATGGTAATTGTATGCTCCTGAAAATAGTGTCGTAGCTTACGAGATGCTAGGAAAACACCGTAAGCTAACTTTTGATAGTGCGGATATCGCTGTTTTGATTCCGTCAAGACCTCGCTGACAAAATAAGTCGGACGCTGCACCAAGTGTTCCTGATTTTCCTCTGGTCTCTCCACCACCATGACGATGCTAACGACCTTATTTGTCGTAGCAATATAAAGCAACATCGGTTCCTGAGGTTCCAGCGCTGCGAGGATAGGAGCAGATGAGAGTACTTTCTTCAGGTCTTGTAGTGCAGCTTCAGCTTCGTTAGTCCAGACAAAATCCTTGGTTTTCTTCAGGAGTTTGTATAATGGTGCGGCTCTTTCACCAAGCCGGCTTACAAATCTACTGACCGCAGCAATACAACCAGTTAGTCTTTGTACGTCCTTCAGGCGAGTTGGCCTGGAAATATTGAGTATAGCCTTGATTTTGTCACGGTTCACCTCTATGCCTCTTTGAGACACGATGAAACCTAACAATTTTCTGGCTGGTATTCCAAAGAAGCATTTCTTTGGGTTAAGCATGATGTTGTATTTTCGTAGATTGGCGAACGTTTCCTCCAAGTCGGAAATGAGTGTTTCCTTCTTTTTGGACATCACCGTGATATCATCCACGTATGCATGTACATTGCGTCCGAGTTGGTCGTGAAGGCAACGCTGCATCGTGTGCTGGTACGTAGCTCCTGCGTTCTTCAACCCAAAGGGCATCGTAACAAAACAGAAGGTTCCGAAGGGGGTTATGAATGAAGTTTTGACTTTGTCAGATTCCTTCATCCGGATTTCATGATAACCGGAATATGCGTCGGGAAAACAGAGGAGTTCCGAGCCTGCCATAGAATCGATAGCTTGATCAATTCTAGGCAAAGCGAATGGATCTTTTGGACAAGCCTTGTTCAAGGCAGTATAATCAACACACATCCTTAAATCAGCGGTGTCCTTTTTAGGGACCATTACAGGATTGGCCGACCACTCAGTGTGGATGACCTCTTCTATGAATCCGGCTAACTCGAGATGTGCTAGTTCCTTAGCTATTGCCTTACGCTTTTCGTCGCCAAACCATCGTAAGGACTGTTTCACGGGTTTAGCATCCAGGTTTACATTTAGAGAGTGCTCGGCAAGTTCCCTAGGTACTCCGGTCATGTCAGATGGCTTCCATGCGAAGATATCTTGATTTGCTTGGAGGAACTTGATGAGTGCGCTTTCCTATGCGCTATCTAGGCCTATGCCTATCTGGGTCACCTTGGAGGGGTCATCTTCCTTCAACGGCTCTTTCTTTGTCTCTTCTGATGCCTTGAACTCCGGATTTGGCTTGGTAACCTCCTTCTTCATTGCAGGCATCTCGGACGGATCTATGCTCTTCTTGATCTCCTGGTTCTCCTGGGCGTGCAGCACGGCTTCAGCAAAGGCGACATTTCCATCCTCGCACTCTCGCGCTTTTTTTGGGTCTCCCCTGATGGTGATCACGCCGTTGGGACCTGGGATTTTCATCATATTGTAAATGTAACACGGACGAGCCATAAAAGCTCAGTAAGCCGGACGTCCGAATATGGCGTGGTATGCACTCTTGAACGTGACCACTTCGAAGGAAAGTGCCTCCGTCTGGTAATTCTTTGGAGTTCCAAAGGTAACATCCAAAGTGATCTCTCCTAGGGAATTAGCTTGTCTTCCTGGGACAACTACGTGAAAAATCATAGAGCTATGGTTTAGTTGTGTCTCCGAGATCTTCATCTGGCGTAGCGTTTCGACATAGAGAATATTGATGCTGCTACCACCGTCCATGAGAGTCTTGGAGAAACCATAACCGTCAATAAGTGGGTTGACGATTAAGGCGTATTTTCCTCGCCTGTGTAGCTTAGGCGAATGATCATCACGGTTAAACGTGATTGCCACTTCCGACCAGTCTAGATACTGGGGGACAGCCGGAACTGTTGCATTGAGCTCGTGTAGAACTGCTTTCTTGACCTTTGCTGGTTGAGATCCGAGGAAGGTGACATAAGTGTCCTTCTTGGTGGGAAAAGTCTTCTTCCCTTCCGACTTGGGATTTGAAGCATCAGCTTCCTCCATGTCGGAATCCTCCTTGGTCTGTTTGTCTTTTTCGCGATTTTTCTTTCCCTTCTTCCGCTTAGCTTTGTAGCCCGCGGTGTCATCTCTTTTGATGTCGTCGTTGAAACGACATTCAGCGTTGGTGTGGGACAAGCCCCCACTGGCGTCTAGGTGATGCACACATGGGTTATTGGCAATGTCGGCCCAAGAGTAGGTTTTGCCTGGTTGTTGTTCTCCTCAACCTTGGACCCTTGATGTCCCACGGCCACGCCCGCGGCCTCCGCCATGTCCTCCTCGTCCTCCAGACCCAGAAACAGTAGTGACTACCGCTGTTTCCGCGTTTGGTTTTTCTTCCGAGGTGTTTTTGCGCTTCTGAGCTTGTTGCTTTGGTTGTTTTGCCAACTGAGGCACAACTAGGGAATTGAGTAGTCCTTCTACATCGTCGTTAGCGTCTGCATGCTTGCTCGCTGTTTCTATCATCTCTCCCAAATCGGTAACCTTGTCACACTTCAAGCGATGGCATAGTAAACCAATAGGGTGACCTGCGATGAAAGCTTCAATCATAGTTTGATCATTTACTCCTTCGCAGGAGTTCTTGGTGTCGATCCATCGTCCGAGGTAATCCCGGCAAGTTTCTCCGGCTTTTTGGGTGCAACGATGTAGGTCTCCAACCGTACAGGGCCTTCGATATGTGCCTTCGAAATTCCGAAAGAACACGCTTTGTAAATCATACCAGGTATGGATGGTGTTTGCCGGAAGTTCATTGAGCCATGATTGTGCCGTCTTCCGCAACATAAGTGGGAGATATCGGGTTGCGACCAGGCTATTTCCGCCTTTGGCGATGCAACAAGCTTGGAAAAAGTCCTGTAACCAGGTGTCTGGCCGAGCAATGCCATCGTAGGCTTGGATATGTCTTGAGATAGCAAATCCTTCCGGGAATTTTGTAGCTCTGATGCGTGGACCAAAGCACTTTGGACCCACGTACACGTCATCGTTTTCATAGCGCCGAGCCTCTATGTTGGAGTTGATCATGTGTCTTGCGTCATTCGGGGATAGAGATCGTCCCGAATGCCGGCTGTGGCTACGGTGCCGTGGAGCCGGACTTCGGCTTCTGCCACCACCTCCTCCGCCATGTTGTCCTCCTTGTCCTCCATGGGAGCCATTGTGATGACTGTGTGGTAGAGAGGGTGGAGCAGTTGGATAGTTTCCGGCTGATCGCCGGCCTCCATCCGGAACTTCATTATTCCGATTCCGGGGAGGGTCTTAACGATGAGCACCCTGCTGGCCTGTACCTGCATGGTTTCCGTCGTTTCTTCATCCGTCGTTCCTACCATAGTGAGGCTCAGGCGGACGAATCTCATGTCTAGGAGGTGGCATTCTCTGACGATCCTCCTCTCGACGTTTCTCTTTATCTTCTCCCCTTCGATCCTTAGATTCTCATCAGGGAGGATTCGTCGGATTCAAGGCAGCGATGGCGTCTTTCTCGACCGCTGGTGCGACGTTGCTCCAGCCGTGTGTAGTTTTGCGATGCTGTCCTGACGATCCGGTTCTCGAATAATTGTCTTCCTGTCGTTCGGGGCGATAATGCTGTTCCGGAACGTAATGGGGTCTTACGTCAGCCCATGCCGGATCTGTGCGACATTGGTCAGCATCTGAGACCAGTTTTTGACTTCCGGACAGGGCGACCTTTTGCTGCTCCAGTCCCTTGTTGAGTAGCTTGATACCCAAATGGATCTCCTCTGGTCCTGGATTAGCCGATAGAATTTCTCGGGCTGCCACGGTATTCTGTACTGGTGTTGGGTATACCCAATCTCTGTTGCTATCTTTCTGTGGCTTCCCCATCTCATCTCCAAAAAGGACGGCATGGACACGTGGGAATTGGTTGTCATCTATGTGACGCTTCCGTGTCTTCTGATGCAGACGAGACATGTACTCCTTGTTCGACATGCGTTTCTTCTCCACCTCGATGTTTTTGGCTTCATCGAGGAGTTGTTGACGACGCGCTTCTAGGGCTTGTGCCCTTTCATCTAGCCCATCTGCAGTAAGTTCTGCAGCTGTAGGGATAGGTGTGGTTAATGCGGCATCGATGAGTTTACGCGCACCTTTAGTGATCACGTGTCCATCCACCGATGCTTCTTTTTTCAGCTCGTCTAGGATAAGTGCTCCATCCGAGTCTTCTTCGTATTCCTCGGCAATCACCTCCTCTGTCAGAGGGTCTTTTGTCGGGGTCTTGTTTTTCTTGTTCTTCTTCTTTGCCTTCTTGGCAGCGCCGGTAGCAAAGATGGCTTTGGGTCCGTTTCCCAGAGTCAAGCTCTGATCGGTACTTTCGGACATCTGGACCTCGGGATTATCTCCGACGTCCATGTCATCCTGCGTTTTGGGAGAGTGTTCCCCGGATCCTTCATCCATGGCTTCTCCTTCTTCTGCAGCTTTGGAGTTGTACTCCTCTTCATATTCCACGGAGAACTTTCGGAAATCTGCTGGCGTCATCGACTCATCCGAGGATGCGGGTACGTCGGTGTTTGTTCCGATTGCCTCTAGCACCGAGTCGGTGTTTTCTCCAGCATCGGCAGAGCCGGATCCGGATCCCACGTATCCGATGAAGTGCGACGCGTGCTTCCTGAGGTACCTGCGGCTTTCGCGGTCAGCCATATCGAAACTTTTGATGGTCTCGAGGATTGCATCTGCACTTTCGCCTTGCAGTATCATACGTCGTAGTGTGTACCTTAGGAAAGGCCTGTCTGTTCCGGCATCATCAGAGCCGGAATCAGTGTCGTTGATATGCTCCTCCTGGATTTTGACTTCTACGGGTGGGTATATCTAGGATTCGGCTCCTCCGGGGAGATCCACTCCAGATTCGACGTTGACCACTAGGTCTTCTTCAGGTTCGGATTTCTCCACTGTCTCCGCAACTAGTGCGGGCTGGGTGGGATTAGGGTTTTCTGAGATCCGGAACTCTGCCGCCTCCGCGGACAAAGGGGACCCAGAAAATTCTTCTGCCTCTATCATCACCGCTGGGGTGGGTTGGGCAGGTTTAGCGAAACCGATGTAAACATCGATCTCACCAAAAGACATGATTGTGTAGGCAGTCACGACCTCCCTTGCCGGAATCCAAGTCTCGTCGAGAATGATGAGTGGGACGTTGCTAGCGTAGAGGATGCAACCGACGGCGATAGTCTCGCCGATTCCGATTCTTGTAGATTCCGCTCGGAACGCAGATCCGTAGCTCACTTGCCCCCACGGTGGGCGCCAACTGTCGTCAGATTGATGACAAGTACGCCATGAGGGGGTCCTCGAGGCATGCGGAAGAGAGGGGTGTGAGATGTACGGTGTTCTGGGACGGTGAGCACACAAGTTTACCCAGGTTCGAATCCGCCGGCTTTGGACGGATCCTACTCCTACTAGCAATCCAATAATACGATAGAGCCGGAATATGGGTTACAAGGGTTTCGCCTGTGCGAGTTGAGGGTCTAGAGTATTGAGGTTATGCCCTAAAGGCTCTCCCTAGGACGGCTTATATAGATATCCAGCCTAGGGTTTACAGGAGAGATCTATCCGGCTATGACTAAGAGTCTGTTATAGAGTACATCTTGAAGTACAAGTAACATTATGGGCCTAAGTCGGTAAGTCTTCTGGGCCTTCCCGTAGCCGGATTAGACTCTGTCTTTCTCCCTGACTGGGCCGCCCATGAAGCAATGCTCTAACCTGAAGTGGGCCACCCTGGTCAGTGAGGAACTGTGAGGATACCCGGAAAGTATATCCCCAACAGATGCTTCTTGTCCATATTCTTTTATCGACTCTTCACTCCATAAACCTGAGGCCATGTTTATTGAGCTCAGTTTCGCTTGAGGACAAGCGAAGTCTAAGATTGGGGGGAGTTGATAGGTCCATTTTGCATCACTATTCTATGTCTTAATTCCCTATTATTCATTGATATATTTCGTATTGAGAGGTGATACTTATGTTATTTCATCTATTTTTCCATGGTTCATGACTTTTGGAGCATGGACCGCTGCAGTCAGGATTCTGATGGAAAAGGTGCTGTTTGGAGGCAAAATTCGCGAAGATCAGAAAATCTGGGAAAATATATGGAAAATCCTATTTTTCCAGAAGACTAAGGATGCCAGAAGATGGAGTGGAGGTGGGCCACAGGAGGCCCACACCACCCCATGGCGCGGGCAGGCCTAGGCCGCGCCTGGAGGTGGTGTGGCCACCCTGGCCCACTCCAGCCTCTCCCCTCTGGCGTATATCATCCCCACGAAACCCTAAGACTCGGGGAGCGACCATAGAAAGATTTCATCGCCTTTGCGGGGCGAAAAACAACAAGAGAGAAAGATCTCTCCGGCAGACTGATTTCTGCTGGGGGAATTCCATCCCGGAGAGGGGAGATCGTCCCCATCAACACCACCATCAAGCTGGACTTCATCGGGATCATTATCATCATCACCACCATCATCACCATCAACACCCTCATCACCATCTCCATATTGCTGTAACAATTGCGTTGAATCTTGCATAGTTCTTAGGGGAAACTTTCCCGGTGTTGATTACTGTTTGTAGTTGATGCTATTGAGTGAACCATTGAATTATTGTTTATGTTTAGATTGTTATACATCATTATTCCATCTCTGATCATGATCAAAATGATGTCTCGTGAGTAGTTCGTTTTGTTCTTGAGGACATGGGAGAAGTCATGTTGTTAGTAGTGGAGTTGTGTTGAGAAAGATTCAATAGTTTGATATTTAAGTTGTGGTGTACTTCTTCTAGTGGTGTCATGTGAACGTCGACTACATTACACTTCACCTATATGGGCCTAGGGGAATGCATTGTGTATTTGGCTACTAATCGTAGGGGTTGCCGGAGTGACAGAAACCTGAACCCCTGTTAGGAAACCATTGCACAAGGGGCGTAAGGGTCTTAGAGTTTAAAGTTGTGGTTAGGTTTCTACCTTAATTACTTTCTTGTACTGACGGATGTTTGCAAGGGGTTTAATCACAAGTATGTATTAGTCCTAGGAAGGTCGGTACATTAGCACAGGTTCACCCACACAACACTTAGCAAGCTAAAGAAGATTAATCAACTATATGAAGCGAAAGCACTTGACAGTATTCCCATGTGTCCTCGAGAACATTTGGTCATCTTAAGTAATACAACCGGCTTGTCCTTTGCTGCATAAAGGATTGGGCCACTTGCTGCATTTATTCCTACTGTCTTATATTTACTCGTACTTTGTTTACTTGCTTTATCGAAAACCCCTAAAAATTCGTTTGCTAAGTATTTGCAGAGAATTCCTGATCCTTACCACTAGCCAGCACCTTCTGCTCCTCGTTGGGTTCGACACTCTTACTTATCGAAAATACTGCGATACACCCCCTATACTTGTGGGTCATCAGCGTCGTTGATCCAGGCCATCTCCCGGGACGCCGCTAGTACTAGGAGAACCAACGTCATCTTCTCATTTCATTTGCCCGCCTTGCCACACTATTTGGAGCCCCGGTACATCCCCACTGCACCCCCACCGAGCTGCTAGCGTTCAGTCTCGCCGGCGACAAGTCCGTCGTCGACGACGACCGTGAGCTGTTATATCTAGTTCTAATCCTGCGGTCCAGCTCGCCCCGTACCGCTTCGCGTGTAATGAGCCACTGACAGGCGGACCCCCTGTCAGCAGTCCTCAGTGCCGCAGAGTGAATCTGGGCCGGCCCCATTAGTTTCCAACTAGGATTTTTCTTTTTAGACTTAAAAATCAACTCAGAGAGTTTTACAAATCCAAATTGAGTGATTCCAATTTTGTTGGAAAGCTAATGAAAATCTCTATCCAAGCCCGTTGGATTTAAATCATTTAGAGTTATAGATATCTCCTAGTTAAAATAACAAGACAGAAGCGTTTTCACATTCAAACATTTTTCTAAAAACAACCATAAAATCTTTTGAGTTGATTCCAACTCTCAAAAATCACATTTAACCATACCTATCTGAATTTGTAATAATATTAAGGTTTGCATGCAGTGACTTTGGACTAGTACCAAAATAATGCTATATAGGCATTTCTAGTCACTTTAAATCATTAATTATTAAACTTAAACTTATTAAAATGTGATCCCACCTTTAAGTCACATTCCCATATGTTAGAATATGTGGTGATGATATGTGTCCACATGATCCTATATTTTAATTGCAGAATATTAAACCTTAGTTAATTTCAATGAGTAGAAATTACTTTTCTCAAATAAAATAAATGAAGCTAGTTCATTAAACCTTGTGATGCTTGTGATGATAATAGATCATCAAATGTGTGCCTTAGTGTGCTAAGTAGACTAGTTAAGCATTGTTTGGTGATTGTGTATCCCGTATGTATTTATAGACGATAGTACCGACCAAGCTTTCGAGGAGGAGGAGTTCTACCAAGAGGAGGAGGAAGAGAGTTTCAACCACTGCACCAACCAAGGCAAGCCATCATTAACAATGCAAGCTAACCCTTGCAAGATAGATAACCCAAGAAAGATGCATTAGGCATGCTTTGATTATATCACTTTGACTTATACCTACTCCAAGTTTTACTTACAAGCTTTACCTTCTTTACTTTACCAAAGTCCTTTACTTGTTTAAAGGTAGCATAAAGAGTATAAAACTTGACCTATCTTGTTAGACTTAGATGTCATTCTATGGCATGAGATTGATATTAGCATCCCACAGTAGTGAACACTCTTAACTTAGTGATTAGAGCTAAAATAAAAACTTGATTCACTTTAGATGGGAATACTTGGTGAAAATGACTTGTGAAAACTTTGGAATGATGAGTCATTCTATTGAGATGTTTTGACATGTGTTGAGAAACACAAATGGTTTATGATGATGAAAATGTTGAGGCATGAGCCTTAGCCCTGTTACAAAACTGATGGTTGGGTTCGGATGCGATACCATTCCAATTTTACCGTACAACCACAATACCCGAATTGGGTAAGGCTTAGCCGGAAGTTTATATGCATTAGTATTAGTTCCCTCGCGGGAGAGGTTTGAGCTGAGGCTACCTCTCAATGTTGTCCACCTATGCAGTGCCCAGGATGACAGATGGTCATGGCTGGGAGGCCATACTCATAGGAGAGGTGCTTATACTAGAGTGTGTAAAGGAAAGGTTATGTTTGATTATCTGCATACTAAGTATGATGATTTAGGGTTATCCCTGACAGATGTATCGAATCTTGTGGTGAAAGTGTACCACCTCTACAGAGTGTCAAACTATTCGAATAGCTGCGTCCGCGGTTATGGATAGTTGGAGTGGCCATACTGTTCTGTTGTCAGATATTTTCAAAACGACTTATGAAATGAATTGTGACATGACTTGACCACAACAGAGTTGTGACTATGAAACCTAAGTTCCCACTTAGGTGTTTTCAAACTTCTTTTATCTTTCTTTGTTTCTGAACTCAGCTTAGGTTTCAAACTTAACTTTACAAATAAACTTAGAGTTAGCATTCCTACTAGAATTATCCTATTTGTTAGTGGTAGTTTGCGAGTACTTAAAGAGTACTCATTGCTTTTGTCCCTGGCTATTCCTATGGCCAGACTATGAGGAGGACTACCCTGAAGGAGGACAGCAGGACAGCTACGACAACTAGGACCATCTCCCATCGTCAGCATTGCCTGTGACTCTGAAGATAGACCCCACCGCTACGCTATTTATTCCGCTACTTGATTGTACTAAGACTAGATCATGAGATCCTTTATTTGTGTAAGACCTTATTATGGTTTGTAATGGATGATGTACTATGATATCCAATCTGTTATGTCTCGCAAAAATGGTAATCCTGGGATTGCGATGTATGGCATAACAGGCATCTGGGATTAAAAATCCGGGTGATCACACTAATGGGCCTTGTAAATCTCCCCGGATCATCAAAATTATTGGATATTCCCTATGAAAATGGACATAAAATGCAAAAAAAACGAGTTTGTGGTCATGCATCTCAAATATGTACCAAGTCTCATGGACCCTGTAAATCGCCTAGAACCACAGAATTATTGGCAATAGTCCATGAAAACGGACATAAAACGAGAAAATGAAAAGCTTTTGGTCCGTGTTCTCTAACATGTACTAAGTCATAGGGACCTTGTAAATTGCCCAAAATCATCAAAATCATGAGTAATAACCCAAGAAAACATGATTAAAATGCAAAAACAAGGAGTTTTTGATCTCATGGGCCTTCTAAATCACCCAGAACCACAAAATTGTGGGCAATAGCACATCAAAACGGACATGAAACGAGAAAACAAAGAGTTTTTGATCAGTCCTCTCAAACATGTACTAAGTCACAGGGACCTTGTAAATCACACAAAATCATCAAACTCATGGGTAATAACCCATGAAAATAGACATAAAATGCAAAAATGATAAGTTTTCGGTCATGCCTTTCAAACATGTACTAAATCTCACGGACCTTGTAAATCGCCTAGAAACCTCAAAATTGTGGGTAATAGACCATGAAATCGGCCATAAAACAGGAAAACGATGAATTTTTTGTCACGCCTTTATAAATGTTCTGGGTCTCACAGGACTCGCCCCAGATGCACAAAATTGTGGGCTATTGTCCATGAAAATGGACAAAAACACAAAAACGACAAGTTTTTGGTCATTCCTCTCAAACATTTATAGGGTCTAATGGGCCTTGTAAATCGCCCTAATCATCAAAATTGTTGGCTATTGCCTATGAAAATGGAAATAAAACACGAAAATGATGAGTATTTGGTCATGCATCCCAAATATGTATCAGGTCTCTTGGACCTTGTAAATCGCCCAAAACCACAATTTTTTTGGCAATAGCCCATGAAAACAGACATAAAACAAGAAAATGAAAAGCTTTTGGGTCGTCCTCATAAACATGTAGTAAGTCGTAGGGACCTTGTAAACGTCCAAAATCATGAGTAATAACCCAAGAAAATAGACATAAAATGCAAAAACGACAAGTTTTTGCTCATGCAATAGCCTCTCAATTTTGTGCATTTTGTGCATCGGCCATAAAACAGGAAAACGACAAGTTTTTGGTCACGCCTCTACAAATGTTCTGGGTCTCACAGGACTCATAAATTGCCCCAGATGCACAAAATTGTGGGCTATTGTCCATGAAAATGAACAAAAACGCAAGTTTTTGGTCATTCCTCTCAAACATTTATAGGGTCTAATGGGCCTTGTAAATCGCCCTGATCATCAAAATTGTTGGCTATTGCCTATGAAAATGGAAATAAAACGCGAAAATGATGAGTATTTGGTCATGCATCCCAAATATGTATCAGGTCTCCTAGACCTTATAAATCGCCCAAAACCACAATTTTTTTGGCAATAGCCCATGAAAACAGACATAAAACAAGAAAATGAAAAGCTTTTGGATCATCCTCATAAACATGTACTAAGTCGTAGGGACCTTGTAAATTGTCCAAAATCATGAGTAATAACCCAAAAAAATAGACATAAAATACAGAAACGACAAGTTTTTGCTCATGCCTCTCAAACTTGTACGGAGTCTCACGTACCATGTAAATCTCCCCAAAACCTCAAAACAATGGGCAATAGCCCATGAAATCAGCCAAAAAACAAGAAAACGACGATTTTTTGGTCACGCGTCTCAAAACTGTTCCAAGTCTCATAGGTCTCATAAATCGCCCAGATGCACAATATTGTGGCCGATTGCCCATGAAAATGGACAAAAAAGCGGAAACGACAAGTTTTGGTCATTCGTCTCAAATATTTGCAGGGTCTAATGGGCTTTGTAAATTGCCCCGGATCATCAAAATTGTTGGCTATGGCCTATGAAAATGGACATAAAACGCGAAAACAACGAGTTTTTGGTCATGTCTCTCAAATATGTACCATGTCTCATGGACCTTCTAAATCGCCCGGAACCACAAAATTGTGGGCAATAGCCCACGAAAACGGACGTAAACGAGAAAATTAAGAGCTTTCGGTTCGCCCTCTCAAACATGTACTAAGTCGTAGGGACCTTGTAAATCGCCCAAAATCATCAAAATCATGGGTAATAACCCAAGAAAACAGACATAAAATGCAAAAACAACAAAAAATTTCTCATGCCGCTCAAACTTATACGGAGTCTCACGGACCTTATAAATCTTCCCGAAAACTCAAAAACGTGGGCAACAACCCATGAAATCAGCCGTAAAACAAGAAAACGATGAATTTTTTATCACGCCTCTCGAAAATGTTTCAGGTCTCATAGGTCTCATAAATCACCCTTGATGCAAAATATTGTGGGCTATTGCCCATAAAAATGGACGTAAAACGCGTAACGACAAGTTTTTCGTCATTCCTCTCAATCATGTATAGGATCTCATGGGCCTTGTAAATCGCCACGGAACCATAAAACTGTGGGAAATAGCCCATTAAAACGCACATAAAACGAGAAAATGCAGAGTTCTTATTAGTTCTCTTAAACATGTACTAAGTCGTAGGGATCTTTTAAATCGCCAAAAATCATCAAAATCATAGGTAATAACCCCCATGAAAATAGACATAAATGCAAAAATGACAAGTTTTTTGTCATGCCTCTCAAACATGTACGGAGTCTTACTGACCTTGTAAATTGCTTAGAAACCTTAAAATTATGGGCAATAGACCATGAAATCAGTCATACAACAAGAAAATAACTAATTTTGGTCACGCCTCTAAAAATGTTCTGGGTCGCACATGACTCACAAATTGCCCCACATGCACAAAATTGTGGGCTCTGAGAGCGGCATGTGCTGATGCTGGTAGTGCATGGGAGCTTTGTCGTGTGGCTTAGAAGGGGAACCTTGGTTACTTTGATGGTAGGTCCTCTTCTTATTTTCCTTGACATAGTTTAAGGAACCACCATTTGAGGTTTTGAGTCTCTCCTCTTCTTGGTCACACATGGCAATGGTCTTTACTATATCCCACTTTTCTAGGGCCATGTTGTAATTGACAATAAAATTGTCAAACTGTTGAGGCAATGACACCATGACCAGGTGGACAAGGAGTGCAGGCTTTATCTCTAGATCAGCTTCCATGGCCTTCAATTTGGTAGCCATGTTCCTCATCTGGAGGATATGGTCCCTAATGCCATGTGCACCTCCTATATAATTTTCTTTCAGCAGCTGGGTTGCATATGTCTTTGAAGAGCAAGTGAACTGACTCCCTGATACATTGCAAATATATCTATAATTTTTGATGTTCCATGCTTGGTTTTATCTACTTTCTTGTGTTTTGTCCACACTTTGGAGTACTTTTCATATAATTTCTTCGACTAACCTATTAACAAGAGCCACAGTGCCAGCTGCCTATTTTCTGCTGTTTTTGGTTCCAGGAAGTCAAAAAATGAATATTCTCGAAATTGAACAGGACAAAAGCCAAAGTCGCTATTTTATCGGAAGACATCTAGAGCCAGAATACGAGACGGAGAGGGGCTGGGGCCTGGCCACACCACCTGGCCGCGCGGCTAGGCCTAGCCCGCGCCAGGTGGTGGTATGGACGACCCCAGCACCCCCTCGGCCTCTCCTTCCGTCTATATATTGCCTCCACTACCAAAACCCTAAGTACCCGATCAAAAATCCACGAAAGAGTCTGTAGCCTCCATCATCTCCATCCCTAGATCGGGAGGGATCTGAAGCTCTTCCCGGCACCCTTCCGGAGAGGGGAATTCACCCTGGAGGCCTTCTTCATCATCATGCAAGCCTCCGGTGTGATGCGTGAGTAGTTCATCTCTGGACTACGGGTCCATGTAGTAGCTAGATGGCTGGTTCTCCTCATTTGTGCTTTCATGTTTAGATCTTGTGAGCTCCGTTCATGATCAAGATCATCTATTTGTAATCCATACATGTTGTGTTTGCGGGGATCCGATGGATATTGAGATGCTATTTCAGATTGATTATTGATTCTATCATGTCTTTGTTATTTGTGATCTTGCATGCTTTCCGTTGTTAGTAGCTATCTTGTCCAAGTAGATGCTAGCAACTCCAAGAGTTAGTATTTATGCTCGATAGTGGGTTCATGCCTCTGGTAATCTGGGGAAGTGACAGAAATCTCTAAGCTACTAGGGAGAAAACAACAATCCTTTGTTCATAGAACAATCATATTGTTTACTTTACATGCAATTTGTAAAGTAATAATCTGTTGCTTGCAACTTAATACTGGAGGGGGTTCGGATGATAACCTGAAGGTGGATTATTAGTCATAGATGCAGTTGGATGGCGATCTATGTATAATGTTGTAATGCCCAATCAAGTCTCAAAGGAGTCAAGATGATTACTATATGCTTGTATGCTTTCTCGATGTTTGTCAATTGCCCCGCTGTAATTTGTTCACCCAGCATGTTATCTATCTTAAGGAGAGCCACCTCTAGTGAACTATGGACCCCGATCCTTTCGTTTACATTCAATCTATAAACTTTTTACTGCTTTGTGTTTACTTTCTGCAAACTATTACTTCCTTCCATTCGATATGTTTAATCCTTTGTTTTCAGCAAAACCGGTGAGATTGACAACCTCATCGCAAGTTGGGGGCAAAGTTCTGTGGTTGTGTTGTGCAGGTCTCCATGTTGCTGCTGGCACCGGTAGTGCGTCCTGCCAACTTTCAGCTAGGTACACCTTTGGGGTGTTTCCTTGCTCCTACTGGATTGATAACCTTGGTTTTATACTGAGGGAAAACTTGTTGCTGTGCTCATTGATACATTGCAAATTTATCCATAATTTTTGATGTTCCATGCTTGGTTTTATCCACTTTCTTGTGTTTTGTCCACACTTTGGAGTACTTTTCATATGATTTCTTGGACTAACCTATTAACAAGAGCCATAGTGTCAGCTGCCTGTTTTCTGCTGTTTTTGGTTCCAGGAAAGTCAGAAAATGAATATTCTCAGAATTGGACAGGACAAAAGCCAAAGTGCCTATTTTTCCGGAAGTCATCAGATGCTAGAATACGAGACGGAGTGGGGCCAGAGGCTAGCCACACCACCTAGCCGCATGGTCAGGCTTGGTCCGTGCCAGGGGGTGGTGTGGTGGCCCCTGGCACACCCTCGGCCTCCCCTTCCACCTATAAGATGCCCTCGGGACGAAAACCCTAAGGGCCCGATCAAAAAATCCACGAAAGAGTCTGTAGCCGCCGTCATCTCCATCCCTATATCAGGAGGGATCTGAAGCTCTTCCCGGCACCCTGCCGGAGAGGGGAATTCACCCTGGAGGTCTTCTTCATCACCATGCAAGCCTCCGGTGTGATGCGTGAGTAGTTCATCCTTGGATGACGGATCCATGTAGTAGCTAGATGGGTGGTTCTCCTCCTTTGTGCTTTCATGTCTAGATCTTGTGAGCTCCGTTCATGATCAAGATCATCTATTTGTAATTCTGCATGTTGTGTTTGCGGGGATCCGATGGATATTGAGATGCTATTTCAAATTGATTATTGATTCTATCATGTGATTTGTGATCTTCCATGCTTTCCGTGTTAGTAGCTATCTTGGCCAAGTAGATGCTAGCAACTCCAAGAGTTAGTATTTATGCTCGATAGTGGGTTCATCCTCTGGTAATCTGGGGAAGTGACAGAAATCTCTAAGGTACTAGATGTGTTGTTGCTACTAGGGAGAAAACAAGAATCCTTTGTTCATAGAACAATCGTATTGTTTACTTTACACGCAGTTCGTAAAGTAATAATCTGTTGCTTGCAACTTAATACTGGAGGGGGTTCGGATGATAACCTGAAGGTGATTTATTAGTCATAGATGCAGTTGGATGGCGGTCTATGTATAATGTTGTAATGCCCAATCAAGTTCCAAAGGAGTCAAGATGAGTAGTATATGCATGTATTGCTTTCTCGATGTTTGTCAATTTCCTCGCTGTAATTTGTTCACCCAGCATGTTATCTATCTTAAGGAAAGCCACCTCTAGTGAACTATGGATCCCGGTCATTGTCTTTTACATTCAATCTACAATCTTTTACTGCTTTGTGTTCACTTTCTGCAAAATTTTACTTCTTTCCATTCGATACATTTAATCCTTTGTTTTCCGCAAAACACGGTGAGATTGACAACCTCATCGCAAGTTGGGGACAAAGTTATGTGGTTGTGTTGTGCAGGTCTCCATGTTGCTACTAGCACCGGTAGTGCGCCCTGCCAAAGCTCAGCTAGTAACACCTTTGGGGTGTTTCCTTGCTCCTACTGGTTCGATTAAACCTTGGTTTCATACTGAGGGGAACTTTCTGCTGTGCTCATCATACCTTCCTCTTGGGGTTCCCAACGAGCTCTACATCAAACACGCTCTAGCATTTTTCTAGAGCCATACACAGAGCCATCAAGCATTTTTCTGGCGCCATTGCCGGGGAGTCAAGGACATCTTCACAAGGGGAGTCCCTCATAACCAATCTCTTTACTTTGTTATTTTTGTTTTGCTTAGTTTCTTTTTGTTTTGTTTGCTTGTTTCCTTATCAAAAACACAAAAAAATAGTTTTACATGTTTGCTTTCTTATTCAAAAACACAAAAAAATTAAGTCTCCTTTAGTTGTCACCTCTTCCTTAGCTCACCATGTTGATCCCTACATTCATCCTAAAAGACCTTTCAATTGGTAGTGGTTCTATAATTGGGAAAGATAATATTGAAGAATTCTTCCATCATGTTAGTAAGCATGAAGATACTGAGGATAGATCCCTTGCAGAACTTGCTCCAAACTATGAGATTGCTGCAGCTTCTTTAATTCACATGTTAGAAGCTAGGTTTGTTAACCTCAACCCCTTAATGCAAGTAATGTTTCTTAAGCTTAAAGATATAGAGGACCCTGAAAAGAGGGATTTTATTCTAGAAACTTTGTTTAAGGAGTTCTATGATATTGCCAAGGAAGCTAGGAAAGTCTTTGAACGTTTCAATATGCTAGGATCATGTGTAGATGTTGTTGGTAAACAAGAAAAGATGAACAAAACCGAACCTAATGGGGAGGAACCTAAGATACCAATACCCTTTAAACTAGTAGCAATACATGATGCCATAGAAAAGAATCTTGATTGGATTGTTTATGCAAACCCTTTTGATGAGAATAGTGAACCTAAGAGCATTGAGATAGGATCCTCTAGAACTTATTTGGATGATATACCTTGCATTGTTGAAAATATTTCTGGTATTGATCTTAATGTTTCTTCATTTGAGAACACTTGATTCCTTCTTTGCTTCTTATGCCTAACTTAAAGGCGTTAAAGAAAAGTACTTATTGGGAGATAACCCAAAAGTTTTAGATGAGTCTTGGAAGTTATTACCTCTGTAATAACCGCTCCTTATCCTTTTTATTTGCTTTTTGTGCCAAGAGTAACCTCTAATGAGAGAGAAGCAATGATTGGGAAAGTTGCTGTCCCGAAACAGATTTCTGTGCTTCACCGTAAAAATTCGTGTAAAATCTCTGAACGTCTTTTTGAGGAGTGAATTTTTGTGCTTCTGCCCCAGGTTGTTATCTAACTTTATTTAGTTCAACACGTTTTGATTTGAGCAACAAAAGGTCTTCGAAAAAATTCGTCTTTACCCGCTAGTCTGTTTTGACAGATTTCTGCCATTTTCTGCATTTGCTTCTTGTTGGTTCCTTTTTTAGTTCTTTTGGGGAATTGAGCTTTTTGAGGGAAGTGATACAGTACCTAGAGTTCTAATGGAAGTTTATTTGGTGTTAGAACTGAACCTTAAGACTTATTTATCTTGAGTGCACTAATGTTGCTAATAAAGATTGTGTGAAGTTTTGTATGAAGGAAAATTTTCAGGTGTATGGAAGGAATGCGTAATGAGATGAAGGATGGACTAAAGCTCAAGCTTGGGGATGCCACGCGTGTCACCCCAAGAATATCCAAGAAGTACAAGCATCAAAGCTTGGGGATGCCCAAGGCATCCCCTTCTTCATCAATAAAAATCTCAGGTTTCTTCCAAACGCTTCATTTTTATTGTTTCATGCACAGTTGTGTTGTTCTTGGAGCGTCTTATTTTTTTCGTTTTGGATTTTCGTTTGCTTTGGTTTTATTAGTTTTCTGAATAAATTGGTTGGACCCCCTCTTTCATACCTTGGTTTGCAAATAGTTTGGTTTGGTTTGGAAAAGAGTAGGAAAGTTCATACTTATGTGGTAAAAAGAGCTCTTTTTGACTGTGGCCTATGCTTTGTCATGCCATGTTTGATATTGTTTTGGCTTTATGCTTAGTATTATTTGCTGTAGCATGACTTGTTATAAACAATTGAGATTGCTTAATGTCCATTGGATGAATCATGCGTTGTTTTAGCATATTAAAGCATAGTATAGTGGTATTCTCCTTTGATGCTTTATTTGGGTTGACTTGGCACATGCTCACACCATGTTATGACTATCTCAAGTCACCATAGTCTTTATGATACTTTAGTTTTCAACTTGTAGTATCACTTTATGCTTTGATCAATGATGTTTTGTCGCTCTGCATGATTATGGCCATTATTGCTCTCTTAGTTTGTCGCTCCCAGTCTTTTGCTAGCCTCCACAACAAAGTATGAGTTCCACTCATGCATCCAACTCTCTAAACCAAGTTATTCCAAAGAGTCCACCATACCTACCTATTAGCTTATGCTATTCCAAGTATATTCATGCTTTTGTTTACCTTCCAAATTAAACTTGTTATGAGAAAACTAGTGATTAAAGCTCTCACGAACTTGATGGCACACTTTACTTTACTTTCCCTTAATAAACTTGAACCATTGTGTCGTCTATGTTGTATATGCTTGCACTTATTTGTTGGGAATTAGCAGAACCATGCTTTCATGGGGAACGCTTTCAACATTGCACTTGGTACTTGTACCTAGTTGATATCATGCTCTTTTTTATATGGATGTCGTCGGTGTGAAATGAAAGGGGAGCTTGTAAGTCCATGGAGTTATGTATATGTGTTAGAGAAACGCCTGGGCCGCTGGTCTAATCCATGCTGACATGGTGGAAACCTGCAGCCTAACCATAATGAGCTGTCTATGAAGCATTCTTCTTATATAAAAAAGAATCCTATATTGAGAAAAAAGACAAAAGTGAAAAAAAATGAGATTATGAAAAGAGGAAAGAGAGAAAAAAGCACCATATTCCCATGGTAAATAAGAAGATTGCTGAGATGCTCATTGTCTGCTTGCCTTGTCATTTTGATATGGGGATTCTTTTGTATCATCGGGAAAGGGGTATCCCGTTGGCGGTTCTCTATGATACACATGTACTTACAATGACAAGAACTTACCGGTGACTAAACTTGAGTAGCATGAGGAGCGCCCCTCGTATACAAGGGACATGAGATTTCTGACTTATACTTTGTCAAGCATGTACACCATAATTTGTTCACTTTAACCTTAATCACTTCAAGATGCTTATGATAGGGGCAATGAGAGATGAAAGCTATAAGTACCATAATTTTTGGAAGCTCTTTATGAGAGTTGAATCCCTACTTCCTTTTATAAAAAGGCCTTTCTTCCACCATTATATTGTGTCTCCACCTTCTAACTTTATGCACCTTCTTTGAGATCATAGTGACCATTCTTAGTTCTATGTGCATTGTCCCAAGACTAGTTGATTGATGCATAACTCGATATTGCTTGTTTTAAAATATTTGTATCTAGTCACTCTTATGAACTTTGAAGGTGTCCTATGCATTTATATTTGCTACTCTATTGAGGGACAAGATGAATACTATTATGCTATGTTTTCTTTATGTGAAACAAACAAACGTCTTGCAAAGCATTGTTATTCATGAATCTTTTGTTTGTGCCTTTTCATGTTGCATCATAGTTTCTTTGTCTTAGTGCTACAACTTTGTCTATCATGCTATGATTGAAGTACTATGATCCCAGCTTTGAATGTTTTACAAATACTTTGATCAAGTCTTTGATGGTGCATGTCACCTCAAAAATTATTCTTTCTTTTTATCACTTACCTACTCGAGGACGAGCAGGAGTTAAGCTTGGGGATGTTGATACATTACAAATGTATCCATAATTTTTGATGTTCCATGCTTGGTTTTATCCACTTTCTTGTGTTTTGTCCACACTTTGGAGTACTTTTCATATGATTTCTTGGACTAACCTATTAACAAGAGCCACAGTGCCAGCTGCCTGTTTTCTGCTGTTTTTGGTTCCAGGAAAGTCAGAAAATTAATATTCTCGGAATTGGACGGGACAAAAGCCAAAGTGCCTATTTTTCCGGAAGTCATCAGATGCCAGAATACGAGACGGAGTGGGGCCAGAGGCCGGCCACACCACCTGGCCACGCGGCCAGGATTGGCCCGCGCCAGGGGGTGGTGTGGTGGCCCCTGGCACCCCCTCGGCCTCTCCTTCCGCCTATAAGATGCCCTTAGGGTGAAAACCCTAAGGGCCCGATCAAAAAATCCACGAAAGAGTCTATAGCCGCCGTCATCTCCATCCCTAGATCGAGAGGGATCTGAAGCTCTTCTCGGCACCCTGCCGGAGAGGGGAATTCATCCTGGAGGCCTTCTTCATCACCATGCAAGCCTCCGGTGTGATGCGTGAGTAGTTCATCCTTGGACTACAGATCCATGTAGTAGCTAGATGGGTGGTTCTCCTCCTTTGTGCTTTCATGTCTAGATCTTGTGAGCTCCATTCATGATCAAGATCATCTATTTGTAATTCTGCATGTTGTGTTTGCGGGGATCCGATGGATATTGAGATGCTATTTCAGATTGATTATTGATTCTATCATGTGATTTGTGATCTTGCATGCTTCCCGTTGTTAGTAGCTATCTTGGCTAAGTAGATGCTAGCAACTCCAAGAGTTAGTATTTATGCTCGATAGTGGGTTCATGCCTCTGGTAATCTGGGGAAGTGACATAAATCTCTAAGCTACTAGATGTGCTGTTGCTACTAGGGAGAAAACAACAATCATTTGTTCATAGAACAATCGTATTGTTTACTTTACACGCAGTTCGTAAAGCAATAATCTGTTGCTTGCAACTTAATAGTGGAGGGGGTTCGGATGATAACCTGAAGGTGGATTATTAGTCATAGATGCAGTTGGATGGCGGTCTATGTATAATGTTGTAATGCCCAATCAAGTTCCAAAGGAGTCAAGATGATTAGTATATGCATGTATTGCTTTCTCGATGTTTGTCAATTGCCCCGCTGTAATTTGTTCACCCAACATGTCATCTATCTTAAGGAGAGCCACCTCTAGTGAACTATGGATCCTGGTCCTTGTCTTTTACATTCAATCTATAATCTTTTACTGCTTTGTGTTTACTTTCTGCAAACTTTTACTTCTTTCCATTCGATACGTTTAATCCTTTGTTTTCCGCAAAACACGGTGAGATTGACAACCTCATCGCAAGTTGGGGACAAAGTTTTGTGGTTGTGTTGTGTAGGTCTCCACGTTGCTACTAGCACCGGTAGTGTGCCCTGCCAAAGCTCAGCTAGTAACACCTTTGGGGTGTTTCCTTGCTCCTACTGGTTCGATTAAACCTTGGTTTCATACTGAGGGAAACTTGCTGCTGTGCTCATCGTACCTTCCTCTTGGGGTTCCCAATGAGTTCTACATCAACCACGCTCCAGCATTTTTCTGGTGCCATACATAGAGCCATCACTCATCATATCTTCCTCTTAGGGTTCCCCAACGAGCTCGATATATTTGGGTCATCACTCCCCTGCAGAAGCACACTGTGTAATTGAACCAACAATTGCTGGATTAATGGTGTTCTTTACAAATGCCATGCACTTTTTATTGGTGTTTTGCCACTTTTGGTTTACTATGGAGTATGCCAACTCTACTGGAGCATAGTCCCGTTTCTTTCTTTCACATGCAGCATCATCATCAGCGGCATCGCTTACTGACTCTGTCGGCTTGGTGGGAGGCTTGGTCTCAAGGACCCAATCCACCTCAGCGCAGATGAACGCGAAGTCCACCTTCTTTCTCCACTCGGAGTAATTGTCACCTCTAAGGGTCGGGACCTCCTTGATGCAGTTCATCAAGTAGAACCCTCCAGAATAGCACAGAGAAGTGAGAACAATAACAATTGCATGTATTAATCCAACATTGGTCAAAATTAAGACATACAAAAGTTTATGCAAATAATTCAGAAAATAGAATCAAAAGCACATAACTTTAATCACTTTAGAACAAGATACTAATTATAATCATGCTATTTACAAGGTTGGTTAGAAAAATAACATGAACATGACTAGAATAAAACTTTAATATGCTATAAAAAAATTAATTCTCTCTTTTACCTTTATTAAATTTAAAAGAACACTTTTTAAGTATTTGCAGCGGAAGAAATAAATAAAAATTATTAAACTTTAAACTTTAGTTTCTTTTCCATTTTTGTAAACAAAATTTTGTTGGCTAACTTTGAATAGAAAAATCTAGGCAAAATTTCATCAAAAACAGATACAAAATACACTAAAACCTTCTGTAACAAAACAGAAACTGGGCGCTGGGCGGTGGATAACGGCCCACCGCCCGCTACGCGGCGCCTAGCGCCCCGTCCTGGTTGTTGTGCGCGCTTCCTAGCAAGGCCACCCATGGCCCGTCCACGGCCTGCCACCGCCCAGGGCAACGCCCGCGCACGCTCGCAGCCGTCCGATCGGCTTGCCCTCCATCGGATGGCTCTCCGCGCCCATCGCCCGGTCAAAACCAGCTTCGACCCATTCACCCCTAACCCTAACGCCACACTTCCCTCTCTGCTCCCCGCGCTAGGTCTCGCCGCTCTCTGGCGGCGCTCCCAAACTCACGCTTGCGGGAGTGGAGAGGAGGCAGCGGCGTCCGGCGAGCCCATCCCTCTCTTCGACGTGGGCCCCCTTCCTTCCTTTCTCTCAGCCTCTTTGTCCTCCTCCCCCACCCCGCAAGCAACGGTGAGGGAGAATGGCAGCTGCGCAGCGGCGCCCCCTGGCTCCTTGCCGACGAGCGCCTCCACCCGCGGGTGGGAGCGCTGCCATCAAGTGGCCAGCGATGGTGCCCTATGCTGGTGCATGGCGGCGGCCGGTGGTACTTTCTTTGATTTTTCTTTTCGGGGCTTTGCTTTTGTTGTTGCTTTGCAGGGGATAAGCGGGGATAAAAAACAGGGGCTTTTCCTGGGCTTTCTCTTTTCTTTACTTTGCCCAGATAGGGTTGGTTCTTCTTCCCTATGCCTCGGCTTGCCGATGCGCATAGGGATCGAGAGGAACGGTGCGGCGGGTGGGCGGCGCTCTGTATTAGGGTTAGGGTTTCTCTGCCTTTTGCTTTTCTACTCAAAAAATCTAGATCCTAGCCTAGCTCTGATACTATTGTTGTCTTCTCTGTAAGATCTACTAGGCTAGACCTAATCGGTAGAAGCTTGTGTGTATATAATCCTATTGATCTGAGAGACGGGAGATGGGAGGTGTACCTTCTCCCTGGCTCGAGCTCCCCGATCCGTTGACCATTTTAGAGGGGCGACGGCGTGAGCGTGGGTAAGGTGGCGGCGGTGGCGGAGCTTCCAGTCGGATCGTCGCTAACCCTAGACCGGAAGGGAGTGTCGGTGGGGTTTGCGGCGCATGGATTAACCTCGTACCATGTGCGGCCGGCCCCCACCTCTTTATATAGCGACGTCGACATGGGCCCACCAACCATAAGAGGGTTGGGCGCCCCCGATCAGGGCGCAGTCAAAAGGATTCGGGATCGAACGAGAGATTAACCTAACAGGTTGGTTTCAAAGGCGCATGTTTTAGCAGGAGCAGGAGGGAGTAGCGCGTCCTGAACTTGCGATCGATGGCTTAGCTAGTTTCAGTCCGCCCGCCGTGAGATTTCAATTTCCGTAAAGTGTGGAAGAGAACTAATTAAATCCATGTCTATTGGTTGAAGAGCGAACTCGGGACGTCGCTTTTTTTAATTTGGCATAGAATGGGCGTCCGATTCGGAACCACATACACGGGCGGTAGTGATAAACGTCCGATTCGACTAGGATTTCTGACTCAAAACTTGTTCTCCTCACCCGGGCTCTACATATATACGTATATATAGAGAGAGATCCTCAGGGTCAACAAAACAAAACACCGATCGATCGATCATCTGTCTCTCCACGATGGGATCCTGGTTCTCATCGCCTTCCCGTGCTGCTCCTCCTCCTGTCAACAATGCAGGCCCGACAGAAGACTGGCTAGCTGCATGCCATCAACTCTTGAAGAATCCCCAACCTGCTGACGACGTCTTCTCCCCGCGCGCCCGGCAGCGGTTCGACGCCGCCGCCATCTGCGATCTCGCCAACTGCGCCCTCCGACGATACAACTCCAGCCATCCCGTATGTGCACACAAGGAACCAACTACTAAGAGTTTTTCTTTTTTTTTCTCTGATTAATCCCCAGTTCTCATTTTTTGTTTGTTTATGCTTACTGATGATACCGTTGCTGCAGTGTGCCGCCGAGTTCGACTGTATCATGGACTCGTCAGAGCTCTGGGTGGCCTGCGTTGGTTTTAGGGGAGATCTTTGGTACCACCTCAACTTCTTGGCCCGCCGCAAGGACGACGGTGACGATGGTGCGCGCTTCTTCGCCGAGCTACGCTTCGAGGCATCTTCCGACAGGATGATCGTCAAAGCATGCATCGTCTTGGGTACGTGTTTCCGTATATATATGAACCATCGTCGTTGTTGAAAACATGTTATGCATCTCAATGGGTTCACTGACCCCCAGCCTGCTGATCCTCTCTGTGTCTGCAGAAAAGCCGTGGTGTCGTTTTAGGACCAGATGTGCATTTTGTCCCAACGAATCTAATATTTTGCACCCAGGCGAATTTGAGTGCGGAAAGCGGGGACACGAAAATGACTTCTTCCACCACAGATGTGGAACGGACGGGCGCACCAAAGTGTTCTTCACCCAGACAGAGATGCTACATACGCCTTCCATGTCAGGAGCACCCGTACCTCGTTATAGATTGGACTATATATAATGTTGAAGAGGCTAGTTTCTCCATGCTTCCTTTTTTGGGGGGAAGATCCGGATCTATTTTATAAGTTCACAAGAAGTACAAGGCATCCCAAACATAATAAAAGTTACATCGATATCCTCGGACCACCTAACGACCACTATTACCGCAAGAGCTGAAGCTCTCGCTAGTGAACCCTTAAATTGATATGAAGCTTATAACACCACTAGAACACACGTAGATAGGATGAGATCCACCGCTCCATGGAAGCGATGACCAGATGAATTCCCGCCCTCCTCAACACCAACGGCAAGATCGTCGCCGACGAGGTGGAAGAGGAGACGGGTATACCTTATTCTTGTTTCGCACAACACCATCATAGCCACTATAACGTCGATGACGGTTGACTGTAGATGCTTCCTTCGGGCCTCGAATGGTTACGGACATATTTCTTTAAGAATCCCATGAACCTTTCAAAGGGGAACATATTGTGTAGAAATACAGGATCGAGAATGGATATCTCTTCGACTAGGTGAACCAGGAGATGCGTCATAATATTGAAGAAGGATGGTGGGAACACCAACTCGAAACTGACAAGACATTGGACCACATCATTCTGTAACCGTGCTCGATCTTCAGGATTGATTGCCTTCCGAGAGATTGCATTGAGGAATGCACATAACTTCATAATCCGGTAGAAGCCCCATCAATACAATCGGAAGCAATTGCGTCATAATCACATGGCTGTCATGAGACTTTAGGTTTTGGAACTTTTTCTCTGTCATATTTATTATTGCTTTTATATTCGACGAGAAGCTAGACGGGACCTTGATACTGCTCAGGCATTCAAAAAAGATTTCCTTCTCTTGCTTGGTAAGAGCGTAGCTGGAACGACCTTTAAACCATTTTAGATGTATATCTTCTGGGTCTTTCATATGTTGCTGGTCCTGCCGTTCTTTCGGTGTATCTTTTTCCTTCCCATACACGCCCAACAATCCTAGTAGGTTCACGCAAAGATTCTTCGTCACATGCATCACGTCGATTGCAGAGCGGACCTCTAGGACTTTCCAATAGGGTAACTCCTAAAATATAGATTTCTTCTTCCACATGGGTGCGTGTCTGTCAGCGTCCTTTGGAACAGATTGTCTGCCAGGACCCTTTCCAAAGGTTATTGTTTGATCCAAATCCTTGATCATATCAAATACATCAGCACCAGTACGTTCCTTAGGAATCGATCGGTGACATGCTTGACCATTAAAATGCTTACCTTTCTTTTTTAAGGGATGCTTGGCCAAAAGAAATCGACAATGCTCCGGGCACACATTTTTCCTACAACGTTTCAAATATATACTTTTAGTCTCATCTAAACAGTGTGTGCATTAATTGTATTCCTTATTTAACTGTCCTGAAAGGTTACTAAGAGTAGGCCAATCATTCATGGTTACGAACAGCAACGCTCGTAGGTCAAATGGCTCTTGTTTGTGCTTATCCCATACATGTACACCTTCATCGCGCCATAACTATAGAAGTTCTTCAACTAATGGTCTTAGGTACACATCAATGTTATTGCCGGGTTGCTTCATGTCTTGGATAAGCACTGGCATCATAATGAACTTCCTCTTCATGCACAACCAAGAAGGAAGGTTATAGATACATAGAGTTACAGGACAGGTGCTATGACTGTAACTCTGCTCCCCAAAAGGATTCATTCCATCTGTACTTAGACCAAACCTTAAGTTTCTAGCGTCATCTACAAAGTCCTGGTACTCTCTATCGATTTTTCTCCACTACGACCCATCAGCGGAGTGTCTTAACATCCCGTCTGACTTACGTTCCTCTTTGTGCCATCACAACAACTTGGTATGCTCTTTATTTCTGAATAAACATTTCAACTATGGTATTATAGGAGCATACCACATCACCTTGGCAGGAACCGTATTTCGCTGGGGCTCGCCCTCAACATCACCAGGGTCATCTTGTTTGATCTTATATCGCAATATAGTGCATACCGAACATGCATACAAATTATCGTCCTCCTCACCATGTTAGAGGATGCAGTCATGAGGCATGCAAGTATCTTCTAAACCTCTAAACCTAGATGGCAGACAACCTTCTTTGCTTCATACGTACTAGCGGGCAATACATTATCCTTTGGAAGCATATTTTTCATCATTTTTAGCAACTTTTCAAATCTAGAGTCAGATAGACCACACTCTGTCTTCCATCGCAACAATTCCAGTGTGCTATCCAGCTTTTTCAGAGCATTTTTGCAATTTGGGTACAACGACTTTTGTGATCCTATAACATGTGATCGAACTTCTCCCTCTCCTTTTCATTTTCGCAGTCTCTCCGTGCATCGTCAATGGTCCGACCAAGATCATCAGCGAGCTCATCATGTGCCTCTTCTCCAGCCTCCCCTTTAGCACCCCCCCATGAAAGTACCACCGTATTCAGGGAACACATGATAGTTCTCATCATCCTCTTCTTCTTTATTATCTTCCATTATAACTCCTCTCTGTGTGTGCTTGATCCAATAATTATAGCTGGGCATGAAATCAGACCAAAACAGATGGATGTGAAGGATTTTTGAGTCAGTACAATCCTTCTGATTTTTATAGACACTACATAGACAGAATACAAAACCATTCCACTTGTTCGCACCATCCATACGGAGGAATTCATTGACACCATTAATGAACTCGCCAGCGCGTTGGTCACTACCGTACATCCATTCTCAGACCATCTGCATTATTGTATAAGTATATCAAAAACCATTACACAACATCATGAATAGAGATCAGTGACCAATTTACTACAAGTTGTTTATCACATTAAAACAACAATATAGTATAGTAGACCAAATGTTATTATTGCAAAAATAATAAAAACTAGGCACTAATTTAAAAAAAATCGACTCGATACTCATTTTGATCGGTTGCTAGGTAAAGAACATCTACACATATGCAAACTAACAAGTTTATGTGAGCTTCTAGAGCATTAAATAAGCAACACTATTTAAAGAAAAACCATATTTCCTCACTTTATTTACTTGTTGAAATCTAAAATTTTGAATTTTGAAAATTTTACATACATCAATTTTTAAATTGGACAAAACAATTAACATGGAAAATGTGGAGTTTTAATTATTGATCTACCATTGAAAACCTCATTTCATTCTGAACTCTGAAACTCTAAAATTACACATTTCAATTTTCAGTAACTTTTTGCCTAATCAAAATTTGCCTAAAATTACACATCTAAAATTCCCTCTACTTTTAGAGCACGAAACCCCTCTACTTCTATAGCACTGAGCTAAACTAACAATGGTAGATGAAAATATGAAGTTTGCTAATCTTTTAAAACCTTGGATTTAGGGGTTGCCACCAAATATTGACAAATGTTGGAGAAAAAATAGGCATGAACTCGGCTTGCTTGGATGCAAAATGGCCATCGACTCGGGCACGGACGAAGCTAAATTATATAGGAAAACTAATATTCATAGTTTGTATTATGAGCCAGGACTAGTGATTGACATCTAGTCCGGTTTGTATTCCGAACCGGGACTACAGACTCCCTCGCGTGGAGCTGGCTGGCGCGAGACCTCTTGTCCCGGGTCATATCACAAACCGGGACTAGAGGTCTGGAACGACCCGGGACTAGAATTGTCCCGGCCTCTAGCCGTTGGAGCCAGGACGAACCGGAACTAGTGTTAGCACTAGTCCCGAACTAGTGTTAGCACTAGTCCTGGCCTGTAACCCACCCAGGACTAGACCCGAAGCCCTTGTTTTTACTAGTGTCGGGGCCGAACCAAAGCTTTTGTTTCTACTAGTGTTTGCACGAGCCCCATTGCACTTATATAGAGGCGGTACGGTGCCAAAGTGGTTCCAGCTCCCATGTGAGTGTCCGGTTTCACCTAATGCGTATGCGCAAACGCTAGATTCACCCTGGAGATTCGGTTGTACTCTTTGTACGAGTTAAACTCAAGTGGGTGATACCCCTAGACTTGGATATAGTGAAGGAGAGAAATAGTCGTGATCTTCTACCAACACACCGACATAAGTGTATTATGAGATAGCATTAAGGGCGAGTGTACGTGTAGATACTTTGTGCAGCCCTGTAGGTTTAAATCTTTTCGAAAAGCCATGTCCACGATTATGAATGACTCAAGAGCACCATATTTAGATCATAGATCAAAATACACTAAATAATGGTCTTAACTTGATATAACTTGACTAATACGATTTAGTTCATTCAACTAAATAAAAAATAAAATCGCCAACGTATGAGTTTTCTTGGATGAACTCCTCGGCTGTAAATTTCGAAAGGAAAATCTTGGGATGGATTATATTTGATGTTAGTATCTAGTTTGTTTTGAATATTTCTCTCTTATCTTTTCTCTAATAGACAAAAGTTGTCTCATGTCTCTATATATTTATAGTGCATGCTTTGCTGCCACTAGGTCCACCGTACCATTAGGCAAGAGCAACCGAATTCTATGTCTTGCTAAAAACTTACCTCGGTACTTACCGTTTTCTTTCTTTTTGTTTCATCTGTGAGCGCGATTGCGACGTTAGCAAGGTTGCCCTTCGGGCTTGGTCTAGGAAGAATTTTGAACGTTCAATTGGTTATCTTCAAGAGTCTTAGTCCCATTTGTATCTTTATTCGTACTCGGATGCTATTTTTCTTTTATCGTGATTTATATCCTTTTATTGTATCCACTTGTATTCTTAGCTCTTTGAAGTCGTTGATGTACGTATATATGTTTTGTGTGTGTTCCGTTGTGAACTATTGCTTGTGATAATTTACCCATATGGAAGTGTTTGGTGAGGGTCTTTGAATCATTTCTATGTGAAATTTGACGGCAATGCTAAGATTTGCATACCCCCAGTGTTACAAGTATATAACTAATAAGAAAAGAGGTATGTTTTTATCATTCATATGTTTTTCTTTTAGATTTTACCCCTATAGTTTCGAGATATTACATGCTCTGCCACCTCCTAAGTCATATATCGCTTTGTTTTTTGTTTCCTTCTCTTCCCGACCGAGTACGGAGCTACGACGCCCCTTCCTTCCCTTCCCCCACATCCTTTCTTATTCCGTAGTCATTGATGACTGCAAGTGCATGTATTGTATGTAGCTAGTTTCGAAAAAAGAGTATCGAACCACGAAGAGTTGTTGGTGATGGTGTTTATACCCCTCGTTATAGTGTTATGCTGTTGAGAATAGATTTTGTGCTTGTATACATGGGTACAAGACCTATCTTATCCATCTTTCTAGCCTTTGAGATCTGTGTCCAGAATGCACATGATTTCCATTCATGCATTTTGCTGTCACAATCTAGTGTGCCTTTTTCCTGCCTTTACGCCACACGACACGTAGAGCAGGAGTCGCTTTTTCTCAGGCTACGTCCTACCTCTTGTCCATACACATCCTGTTCCTAGGGAGAGAATACAAATTCCCTTTATCTCCCAGGACAGAGTCATCCCCGTTTATTTATCCTCTCACCCCTAACTCGCGCTGGCGAGATCTGTCGCCTTGACGCTGCTTCACCATTCTCGGGCATCGTCAGTTGTCCCGTCCTGCGCACGGCGGCGGCGCCCGTGATAGCGCACATTCCCTAGGACGAACCAGGGTAGCATTCGAAGTCGGTTCCCGAGCTGGTGCGCGTGGTTCTTGTTCCCGGACATGTGCGGGCGCATGCTGGTCTTTGCCGTGGACTTGCTAAGGGTGAACGACATGCTGCACCTACCAAGGCGTCCGCATGCACTGCGATCCAGACCAACACGGTGATGTCCGCTTCGGGTACGTCTACATTGCGGGCGCCGAGAACGGCACCAGGCTACTACTGTGCTTGCGTGACTGCACTATCCGCGTCAACTCTGCCATTAAGAACATGATGGCGTAGGTAGACGCGATGAAGTCATCACAGATGGGTGGCGAGGCGGCCAAGGATGTGATTCAGTTATTACACTACTGCAGCAAAACACTTCAGAGAAATATATTAGAACTTGACCAGCTTAGCTTCACATTTGCACACAGTTTTTTTAGAAGAGGATATTTTTATAGTTAGTAGGACATGACCGGAATCAGCTGGAAGTTCCTTGTTGGATTCCAAACTTGGGTTTGCCCGGAAGCAATAACAGCTTAATTCTCAGAGCTAAAACATGCAGTACTACAATATCAAAATCCAGTACTAAAACATTCAGTACTACAAGATTGAAAATTTGCACGCAATTAGGACAAGATCACAATTTATTTCCATGTTCCTTGATGATTTGCCCACCAGTATACATAACTCAGAGTGACAGACTCTATTCTTATTGCTAGTCGAGAGCTGGGCTCCCCAGGTTAATAATCTTCATCTTCTCCGTGACCATTTATGCAGCCTCGGCTGCGATTTGATTGGTCGATACAGGAGTGACTGACGAAACTGATGGACTGATTACATGTTACAATTAAAACAACAGGTCAAGCATGAGCAAACACATACAAGGGCAGAAACAGAGTTCTTGCCAGGTCATGTTCAGGTCGCCTGGAGGCTCGAGGAGAGGGGCGGGGGTATGGGTGAGTGCCTATACGTGGGTATGGGAGGCGGCCAAGTTCATGTACACATGGGTCGCTCGGTAGCATAGCTGGGGACAAGCTCTCGTGTGGCCTATGTACGAACTAAAAAGGCTAGTGCGACAACACTTTTCCCTTGGAATCTCGTCATCTGCAGTACTTTTCCGGTAATCCGTCTCCTTTAGTAAATTGCAGAAAATTGATATAAACCAGCCCATGGCAGCAATTTTTCCAGATCTCAAAGCATCAAACAACCTCTAGACAGACAAATAGGTCTTGTACCCATGTGTACAAGCACAAATGCAATTCCGCGTTTTTTTTTTTTTGCCGTGTCCCCTGTTTTGCCGAGTATTTTTGCCACTCGGCAAAAACTTAAAATCCCATAGTGGATTGCATTGATTCCTTGTAGGCGGCAGCCGGCTATTGCGTCTCACAATGCATGAATGCCGGTTCTTCTCCATATCCAGATATGATGGATGTCTACTGTCTACTTTTAAGTCTTAATTCATCGGATGATGCGGATTATTGTAGTGATGACGAGAATTTTGGCATCCCAAGGGCCTGAGTACCTTGTTGTTTTTATTCCTTTTCTTCTTTTCCTGGGGTTATCTATGTTTATTTTGCTGGAACAATTGCCCCCTTAACTTCTTATATGATGAATGCTAATGGCGTGCGGTTTCACACACAAAAGAATGACGAGCAAACTAATAAACACATACATTTTGAGTGATCAATGATATTTTGTCTGTCATAATGCTATGGCGTGCGGTTTCACAAAAAAATGACGAGTAAACTAATAAACACATAATATTTGAGTGGTCAATGCAAAAATTGTCTTAACACATCTACATGATAATCACGGATATTATTGATCTAATGTTCAGAAGAAAACAGTAATAAAGTTTCACTGTCGATCTAGATTCTGCATGTCCCCCGTCCCTAAAATTCCATGACGGTGGCTGGAGGAATCCATTGCACTCTCTTCATAAGAGAAAACATAAAGATCAGTCGAACTGCTTATAGCCATCAGATCAAGAAAATGTCATTTCTTCTGCACTTCACGAATCTTGTTGGCTAGGTTAAACAGTTCTTGATGGTGATGAGACATAGAAACAATAATAAAATTTGTTACTCAAAAAATTGCAATTCTCGGAAAAACAATACTACCATGTGAAAGAGTTGTTAGCTTTCTCAAATTAACGAAGAAGAATGCTAAATGATAAGGTGTCAAGTGGGATCCCGTCTAAATCCCACTTCTAATTCATTTGCCAAAATCTAGTTTAAATTTAAAAAAAAATTACGCTAGATTTTGACAAATGAACTAGAGGTGGGTCTTTTGGCAGGATCGCACTTGACATCCTACCAAATGAACACTTGCAGCTATATTCAAAATGATACTCGAAATTAAGCATTAAATTTCTAGGGTTGATCATGTACCTTGTAGCTAGTGGTAGTTGGTGCACTCCATCTGCAAAGCCCGTGCGTCTCCGGCCTGCCTTGGCCCGCATGGCCACCTCATCTTCCTCGGGCCCGGGCCACGGAGCTCGATGTCAAACTCGGGCACCCCGTTGCGCATGTCCATGGCGAGGCTATCCAGCAGAGACCCCGGCACGACCACCCCGGCGCCCCTCGCAACTAGGTGGTGGTCGATCGCTCCCATCCGCCTCGCGCAGATCTGCTGCGTCGAGGTGGCGCTGGCGGCGAGAGGGACCCCGCGGTAGGAGACGGTCAGGTACATGCGAGGCTCGGCGCACTCGGTGGCCCAGAGGCCCCAGGAGGCGACGCGGAGGGTGATGTTGAACTCCGGTTCCAGCTTCGGCCGGTGGCCGAGATCTGTCGCCGGGTCGAGGCCTCCGACGTGGTCGATCGCGACCGAGTAGTGTGGCACCTGGTTGAAGGCCTGGTCCGCCAGGAAGAACACGCCGGAGACGATAGCGGAGACGAAGGTCATCAGGGTGCACAGCCAAATGCAGACGCGGCATTTGTGTTCCCATGATGACGATTGCCGCGCTTCCGGCTGGTCCGGCTGGACGGACGGACGAGTACTCATGGGTGGCGCCCATTGGGATCGATCGATCGCCGGACGGCTGGCTGGTAGCCTTTCCGCCGCCGCCCCTCCTGGAATCGGTTGCACGTATGTCGCTTAGTTGGTTGCACGAATGTCAGTTATAGATCCTCCTATCTCTCTGTTTATTTATAGTGGGAGAGATGTACGTTGTGTTGGGCGTGAGCAGTGGATTTAGTGTTGGGCTTGGACGTGGTCAGATGATTTCGTGCTGGGCTGACATAAAGTATTGGTTTATGATTTTTTTTCAAGGATATATACCTCCTAAAAGATACGTCTCAATCACATAAAAGAAGAGACCGATGGCCGATACAATGTCATAATGCTACAACTCCACTCGTCCAACGCGCTACATTGCCAAGTGGCTTACAACATACCCTCCACAGCGAACAGATTAACAACTCGCCTTGCCCAACATCCTACCACGAGCGGAGAGGAGATGGAACACATGGTTTCAGGTCGTGTCACGCCATCGTGACACAACCTCAGCTTCAAGGAAACTTGGATTAACGTACATCTCCCCTCTTGGTGCCTTGAGGAGTCGCCGAGAAGAAGACATGATCAGAACTAACTTGGGAAGACGTCGATTGAGATGCGTCCTCCATGTCGTACATTGCACCCTGGAAAGCCATCCTCTAGGCAGAACTAACATGGACAACACATCGCATTGCCCCCAACCTCCAATTGTCACATCTGCCTCTTCCCATTTAGCCAAGATAACATTTTCAAGAAGATAACAACAATGTGGTGCCGCCTGGTCCGATGGGCCGTACCTAGGGCTTCCCCTAGCATCTGAGGGGATGGAGACCCGGTGAAGGCCAGGACAACACCTCTAGGAAGGAAACGGTGCCCACAGATGTCGACATGGTCAGCACCGGACGCAACCGGGAATTGCTTTCACCCGGGCCATCTACTGAGACTATGATGTTGCCGGAGCGGCTGCAGGACTAGAGGGGGAATGCTGATGCAATCCTCCGGCTTTAGCCACTACCACAGAGAAGAAAGGAGCAGCACCGACTGCACCACTAGAGGTACGAAATTCTTCGACATATTTATATTTCTCTTCGTCCATCTAGATTTAGTTTGTGGGTACTTCATATGAGTAAATTTCTTATGTACATATCATTAGATAATTCATTTTTTTATTGCTTCATTGTGCTTGTGTTAGCTTAATTATGTTTCACCAAGCATCAAAATAACTGGTACATATAAATCGTACTATATGCTCAACATACTCTCTTCGGTCGGAAATTTCCTCCAGGTTTCCTACTTAAATATTCTTTATTGCTAAGCTTTGACACAACAAAACGGACCTTTATGATAAGGTACATATTCCATTATAACAGGTTTATTGTTGTTGGAAGTTCTCTTGTAGATAAACGACATTTTGTATGTTATAAGTTAAACTAAAAATGCAAAAGGTAGGACCATCTACTATGCCAACCCTTATTGTCAATTATAGAATTAGGTGTTGCCAGTGCCGGCTCTGACCCATGGCCACCATGGCCACGGCCTAGGGCCCACGCGCCCAGTGGGGCTATCTTCTAGAGCTTCCTGTCAATCTCTCCAACGTTGAATGCAGCCCAATTTTTTAGAGCTTCCTGATACGTATGGCCACCAGCTGCTCATATATAACATACGTGCTGCTCATATAGCATTTAAAAGAGAAATAAAAGATATTTGCACATCACGACATGTTAATTGATACGTATGTGTCTATGTCTCACTAGGATTTCATCAGGTTAATATATGCTAGATTATTAGGTGTATAAACGTGCTATCATAGACCGTTTAAAAAAAAGCAGTTTATGCACAACAGGACATGTTAATCGATATGGTACGATCCTTAGGTGTAAACTAAAACGTGACGGGTAACCATGCTAAACTATAACGTGTACTCCCTCTGTCCTAAATTAACTAACTAATATTTGTCTAAACTAGACAAAGCTGAGTCAGTTAATTTGCTACAGAGAGTATATATTTTTTCATGTAAAATGAGAATTTATCAATTATATGTAAAAAAGCAATATGAGTGTTTTTGGCACCATATTTGTCCACGTCATCCAGACTATATTGATGGTCTACATTTTTTACTTTGGTTCCACTTTCCATGTCCACCGCGTCTTGCACATTCTTTGTGAGAATTTTGTGAGCTAATGCAAAAGCTTTTGATCTCATAGACATCAAAATAGGTTAATCCCTTACAGTTAGAGCTGTAAAAATCCATCGACTTGATGCATGTGTCTCGAGCCTTTTTGCCTGCCGAGAAAATTTTGTGCCTCATTACCAACTAGTACCGATCTGAGGCCATTGTGCAAAAGCTAGAGGTTCTTTGTAGTTATGTTTGATGTCTTCGTACACCATGATTAGCATTGCTCGACTTTAAGGGTTAACGAGATCGGAGGTTCTTTTGTAGTTATGTTCGATATCTTCGGCCATAATGATTAGCATTGCCTGACCGTTAGTACCTACCTGGGGCCATTGTGCAGCAGCTAGCGGGTCTTCGCAGTTATGTTTGATGTTTCGGCTACAACGATTAGCATTGCTTGACCATTAGTGACCACTACCTATCTAGGCCATTGTGCAACATGTACTAGTTCTTTGCAGTGTTGTTCAATGTCTTTGGCCACCACGATTAGAATTGCTCGACTTTGAGGTTCAACTAGATTGGAGGTACTTTGTAGTTATGTTTGTTGTCTTCGGCCAACACGATCATCATTGATCGACTTTGTGGGTCAACTATGCCAGATTTGTTTTGGCCTGCTCTTTTATGGTACTTTTCCATCCATACCAAAACACTTTGTTTGGCATAGCGGAACTCATGAATGGACAATTACCCACACAATCCATGTGATTCTTAATGTTCGACTGTTCATATACTGCAGACCAAGTACAACTACCACATCAAATGTACATTTACTTTTATATAAGAAATACCTAGCAAATTTTAATGTTGACATAAGGTATCATTTGGGTTTCTTAGGTGAACACTGTACCATTAGATTTATCATCATATTAAAATAGTTTTAGTAAAATAGATAGTAATCAGGGTCAATTAAGGGCAAAGAACACCTGATATGACTAGACTTAGAAAGTTTTGTTGGCAGTGAGTTATAAAATCTAGCTCGATAAAATAAAAATAAGATGAAAGATACAATAAATAATTTAGCCAGCATAAGATGACTAGAGATATGCTACCCAAGAAAAAATATTTTTTATATACAACCATGCGGGATATCGGTTACTTGAGATAAATTACATGTTACGCTATAGTTCTTCAATAATTCAACAACTAATAACTCCCTAACAGAGTTGGCAAAACAAGGTATAGCTAGCTTATGGATGATTTTGACTCCTAAACGGAACCCAATGCAAGTTTGATTTTACTCTTGAGCATAGATAAGTTTGTATGCCATGAGTAGATGGGTCTTGTTGTTGGCATTCAAATTATCGGTAATTCATATTAGATATACTCCCGGCCGTTCTAAAATTTAAGCCTTTTAGTAGTTCAATTTAAACTGCTAGAAATCGTTTACATTCAGGAAGCAAGGTAGTACAGATGGTCTAGCATAATAATGACGTGATGATCTTAAGATATTTGAACGGAAAGTAGAAAATGTACCTCCACATTGGATATTATATTTACCAGAAAATATCCATGGTGGTTAATGAAACGTAACATTATGTCTCGTACGCGTGTAATGTGAATATCCATGAAACGCTGAAATCATCTCTCAAACACTCTTAACTCAATACGAATGATGCCCCACCTTGCTAGTTAAATTTAAATTTAATACTCCATCTTCTCAACTCTCAAGCAGTACTAATCCCTCTGTCCCAAAATAATTGAGGTGACTTTGTCTAGGTCAACATGTATCTAGACTCTAAAACATGTCTAAAAACATTCGAAACAAAAAAAAATACCACGTCATTTATTTTGGGACAGAGGGAGTACTATGTACCGAAACATATCTAGCTAGATGCACCGCGTATCTACGCGTTCCTCTGAATGTCGAATTTCATGTTGAGCGCACCGGAAATACTTTGTGCGAGACCATGCATGTAGATGGGGTACCCACAGGTTCTATTCATCCAACGGCCTGCCGGGCAAACGAAATCCCCGGCCCGCACGTATATTGCGGCAGGCAGGAGACGGCACGGTACAGCTGTCACGTACGGCGCATCTGGAGACGGCACGGTACAGCTTGTCAGTACGCACGCACGTATGTGACCGGAGAGCAAGGGCATGACGTCCCGCGTCCACGGCGGAAGTAGCTAGCGATCGAGCGCAAGTGTGCGGGCAAGCGGCACTAGGCTGTGTGGCTACTAGCGGCTTCCATGGACAGTCCGCACCGTCATGCCCGCGTGGGCAGGCCTGCCTGCCTGCCCGGACACGCTTGCCAGCCAGCGAGACGGTGCGCCAACGGTCGCGCGAGAGCTCGCTAGGTAGAGCGTAGTTGCGTGACGGCTGCGGCGAGTGCGAGTGCGGGGCGAGGGGACATGGTGGTACCGGTCCTTTGACCGACTGGTTGCTGTTGAGTGGTGGGTGTCGCGGACACACCATGCCAATGCCTTTCCCGGCCCGGTTCGGCGGCACCACCGTCGCCGTCACGACGATCGGGCATGCGCCGCTGACATTTCGAGGTGGTTGCGTCCGCGCCGCCCCCAAGGGAAACGCGGTGGGTCGTCGGAAGGAGGCGCCGGCAACTTGCCAACTTGGTCCGCGAGCGCTTCGCCGCTGGTGCCAGGCTGGCGGTACTCCCCCGTGGCAACTCTATAACGTTCTCTCATTACAGAGCACGCCGGACGGGCAAACTGAGCCAGTGGCTCACAAAAACTCAATCTAAACTTTCTACTACTCCCAATTTCCAGTCTGTACGTGTGATAAACGAACGGGATTGTGAGCCCACGCACGTTCTCTCAAAACAAGTACTAGTAGTAGTGAAAAAATAGCACCTACAACGGTCAACATAATTGGGAATTGCAGAGACAGCTCAACATTCGCAACAGTTTTCCGATTTTCTTTACTTGACGACGCCACATTTCCAAAGGGGTGCAAAATGCAAGTAAGTATAATCTACTAGTATCTGTCACATGGTGGCCACATTCCTTGACGCACTCGGTACAGTTTTACCCCAACTCACGATGCGGTTTTACTACTACACGAGTATAGTAGTGCCACGTACACACGACGCGGCGGTTGAACGGCGGCTATTTTTTAGTACGCGTCTTGTCGGCGGGTCCCACCGAGCCGAAGCTGCCCAGCTCGGCGTTGCGGAGGCGCAGCGCCGCGCGGAACACGCCGTTCACGGCGTCGGACAGATGGTCCAGCAGCGCCGCCAGCTCCTCCGTCCGCTTCTCCACCTCCTGCGCCGCGGCGCGCACCGCAGCCTCGTTGTCCTTGTCCGCGGCGACTTCGCCTTCGGTGCTATCACTGTCGAGGGCCGCAGAGAGCTTGCTGACGGCCTCGTCCACGGCGGCCACCTCGCTGGTCTTATCGACGGCGAGGACGGCGAGCTGGCTGGAGAGCGCGTTGAAGGACTCCGTCCAAGGGAGGTCGCCGGTGACCACCAGGGGGAAGGAGGCGGCGGAGTTGAGCTTGCCGCTGTCGCCGCCGCCGAGGATGGTGGCCGCGGCTGTCGCGGCGAGGGAGGACACGGCGTTCACGGCCAGGAGGACGCGCGCCGCGGCGGTGAGCTGGCGGCCCTTGCCACGGGGCGGGTCCACGAACTGGACGGGAGGGAGCGGCAGGGGAGGTGACGAAGAGGCCCCGGCGTCGTGGTCGGCGAGCGCGGCGCGCGCGCGCTGGACCGACGTCGGGGACGGCGACGAGAGGAGGTGGAGCGCGAGGCGGGAGAGCAGGCGGCGGCGGCGGAGGCGGTCGACGCGGGCGGCGATGGCGTTGCAGGCGTCGAGGAGCGCGACGCCGGAGTCGAGGTGCGCGGCGACAGTGGCGGCGTCCCCGTCACGGCCGGTGGAGAGCGCGGGCACGGCGTCCGCGAGCGTGGCCGCGAGGAGGTCCGCCAGCCGCGCGAGGGCCGCGAGCGGGGAGGCCGGCAGGGGCAGCAGGCTCCCGAGGCGGGCGGCGAGCGCGGCGTCGAAGCGGGAGACGGCGGCTCCCGCCTTGGCAGCCGGCGCTGGCGCCTTGCGGTGGTCCTTGGCGGAGTGGACAGGGAGGAGGGCGTGGTACTTGTCTGTGAGGAACATCTGGCTGGCTAGCTGGTGGCTGGCAGTGCGCGTGTGTGACTCTGGGCTGAGCTCGCGGCGGCGTTGGGTGCACGGGCAGGCGAGGTGGGGAGACTGGAAATGGGAGGGGGGATATAATGGTGGAGGTGTGAAACCGGGGGAGGGAAGGGGAGGGGCGGACGGCGTGACTGATGCGGACGTGACCGGAGATGACGGGAAAGCGTTTGTCCCCGGCAACAACGCGTCTCCAGGAAGGTCATGGGATGACGATGGGGAGCACCGTACGTGGGCCCTAACGCGTAAGACGCGTACCGGAAACACTTCTCGCCTTTTTGCTTCTTCACGCTTCTCTTTTTCCATTTTTGTTCTCATTCTCTTTTGCCGTCTATACCACTCCCACATTTTCTTCTGCATCTTGAGCCCAAGGATTACAAATGCTTCTGACCTCTTTCACTTGCTTGTGCAATGCGATAGTGTGAGCGTGCTACTAAGCATAGCGCAACATCGGAGCTCCACGCCTCGGGCTTGTTTGATTCAAAGGACCAAATGCAGGAATAAATTGGAATACTACATGACACTAGTGCACACCCTCCCTCTAACATCGGTTTGGAGGGCCCTCTAACAGAGGTTGTAAAACCGCTGTTGAGGGTTCGGTGTTAGAGGGGGCCCTCCTTTAACACCGGTTCTTATGGGTGGCGCACGTGGGGCTGCCGCAGGGCTCACCCCCCCCCTCCCTTTAACACCGGTTCGTAACACGAACCGGTGTTAAAGGTTCTGTGCCGCGGCAGGAAAAGGAGATAAATCTCTGCCGCGGCAGGAAAACGGCATAAATCTCTGCCGCGGCAGAGTTCTGCCCCTGCCCCGTTCTGGGCGTATTTCTGCGGCGCGGCGGGGACAGGGAGGGGGGAGGGGAAATCGATCGGGAGCGGTATACACATACATCGTCATTGGTACATACAAGTACATGAATAATTAAGCAACTATTATTATACACAACATCGTCATTGTGTGGTATTCTCCGTAAACGTTGAAGCATCAAGTACAAGACAAACACGTTCAATCATATATACAACGTTCATTTTGGTGGATATCTAAAGAGTTCTCCGCCAGGCGTGACGACCTCATCAAGTATGAACCCCGCCAATTCCTCTTGAATGGCTCGTATGCGGTCAAATGGTAGGAGTTGGTCCCGCATCCGTTCGATCTGAATATATATGAAGAATGGGGTCAATATATATATAAGAATAAAACTCAACACAATTGATGGTAATAAAATAATGTTGTGTACTTTGTTTATTTACTCTAAGTTGTTCTAGTGCGGCTTGGCCCGTCGTACTATCGTGTTGCGAATGAACTCGCAAATATAGTACCCACATAAGTTATTGCCGTGTCCCTGATGCGCGCACTTTACGAGAATAGAGAGTTCAATCAAAATAATAATCAATAAAGCATGATATAATAGAATTGGAAGCAGAATCAAAGAGATACGCAGACCTAGCTAGCTAGTATTACTTACATTTTGGTCTACAAATTTTAGTTCTTCTGACCATTCACCCACGGCCCTGCCCGTGAACCTCTTCCAAACCCTGTCCGGCAAAGAAAATGGATAAAGGAGTAATTAATTACTTGTTGTCACGAAAGTTGCCGATCTAGTGTGATAATATAATTGAAATTACCTCTGGAGCATCTCTCTAAAGTCTGCCCATAGCTCTTTTTCTTTTCGTAACGAGTCCATAACAAGGACTTTTCCTGAGTCAGGTTGAATGACTAGCCGAATAAAGTGGAACCTACGCACGCATAACTCATCATCAGTTACACTTAACATCGAGTAAGCCGAAATAGAATGTGTACAAGAGAGGGTAACAGTACTCACGAGAAGTTGTAAGGCAATAGTATTTCCCTTTTGGTTTTTGTCTCAGTAAATACCTTAGCAATAAATCTTCTGTTTGCCCGGGTTTGGTTCTTACCACTTCTTCATGAACTCTATTTGGGTCAACGAACCCAATGTCAAAAGGTCCTCCTTTCATGCATTCCATAACCTTTTTCCTGCATAATAGTATATACATATATGGTGAGCATATATATACATGCAATTAATAAAGTGAATGAGATGAGATAGAAAATACAGAAATAGTACTTACACACAATAAAGGCTGATGGCAGCTTTGTCGAGTTCCTTCTGATTGAATAGAAAATGCAAGTCTTGAATGTTGAAGGCGATCTCGTCGTCTCCGCACAAGAAAATCTGATCTCTTATATGCGCCGTGATCCATTCTTCCTTTCTCGTCTTGCAGAAATCAAGGTACCACTTGTGCAATCTTCGCATCTTTGTTGGTAGATTCTTGAGCTCCTCTTTCTTGACGAGATTCTTCCCATACTTCCATGGCTGTATGGGGTTGGCATCGCATTTGGGCAAGCTGTCTCCCATGATGTTCAAGTATGCAATGTAAGTCATCCCCATCTCATTGGCCTTTCTTTGTAGCTCTGCCTCGTAATCATTTACGGGAGGCGCGTCCCGTGTGTCGAACACTTGGAGCGGGGCGCATGATTGGTTTTCCTGCTCTCCGAGCATGGGAACTATTTTCTGGGGTGCCGCACGACTGCTACTTTCAGTCTCCCTACGGCGCCTTGCATCCGCCTTCAAAATCTGGCGCTCGTAGTCCGGCACAAGTGGGGTTTCAGGTTTCAAAAGATTTTTGTAAAACTTCTCCACCACCGCCGGATCTATTTTCTCCTTTGGCTCGGCCCGTCTAGGTGCAAAGAATTTCTTGACCTCTTCTTCCGAGATCCTATTGGTCTCCCCGTCGCTGCGATTCAACGGTAAAACCGGCAATGGCTTGGCGGAAGGCTGCGGGACGTAGTTTTTTGAACTCTTTCTGGCAGTGCTAGTGATGCTCTTCGTGGCAGTGCTCTTTCGCTTACGCTGAGGAGATGGCCGAAGCGCCGGAGATGGCTGGCGGGCAGGAGATGGCTGGCGCGCCGGAGATGGCTGCCGCACAGGAGATGGCTGAAGCGTCGGAGATGGCTGCCGCGCAGGACATGGCTGAAGCGGCTCAGACTGCTGACGCTGCGGAGACGGCGGGGGTGCCAGTGGCCTCCAATTTGGAAGCACGATGTGTTCCTTCTTCCAAAGAATGGTTGTTTTCACTGCAAATTTGAGTTGAGTTTCCCCTTCACCTGTAGCATGGTCAAGCTGTGCTTCCTCATATTCCTTCACAACCTCATCCACCCCGACAATAGCATAGCCATCTGGAATCGGTCGGCAGTGGTAAGTTCCACCAGCTACAGGAGGTAAGGCATAGCCGACAGCCACCTTAATGGATAAGCCCATTAATCTCACATGCAGCTCAGTGTGTTTGCTCTCCGTGATCTCATCCACGGGGTATCGAGGACCCGCCATTTCAAGCGTGGGCTGCACGTTCTCCGTGGAAGCCACGCTGCTTTTCCGTGCAGAGTCTGGGCCGCCGGCAGCTTCCAATGCAGGCTCTTCGTGCCGCTGAGATGGGCCGGTAGCTTGATGGCTCTGTTGTGCATTCACTTGCGCCTTCAGCGCCACAAGTGCATGTTCTATCTGTGTCATCCGCTCTGTACGCTCTTTTTCTTTTCTGCCGCGCCATCTGTAAGAGTCGCTCCACTCGGCAAACCCATCCTTCCACGTCATACCCCCTGTGCCTCGTGCATGTCCAGGGTGTTCTTTTTTACCGATGGCGCGTGTGAGCTGGTCATTCTCTCTGTCGGGATGGAAGGTCCTGGCGGCTGTTTCCTTGTATGCCGTGATGAGTTCAGTGACGGGTTTGGCAAGAAGGGTTGGGAAGATACACAATCCTGTTTCTGGGTCCAACCTTGCCCCGATTCCGTAGAACCAAGTCTTTGCAAGTAGGTCCCACCCATGTGTCTGGGGTGTGATCCCTCTGTCGCACAGGGCCTTCTCAGCTTCCTCCCACTTAGGCCTCTGAGATATGTAGCCACCTGACCCTGTCCTCTGGTGATATTCCTTCTTCTGGGCATTTAGCGTATTGGTTTCTGACCTCTTTGTAGCTATAGCACCTTCCTTGTATGCCACAAATTCGCGCCAGTGAGGTCTTATCTTCGCATAATATGCGTCTTTGAAATCTGGAGTCTCGCGAGCTTTGAGAAATTTGTTCAATTTTGTCTTCTAGTTGCGGAAAGCGCCAGTCATCTTCTTTAGAGTCCACTCTTTGACCTTTTCCTTTATAACCGGTTTGTTTTCATCCTCCTCTGGCGGAAAGGTGAAATTTACCAACAGCGAATTCCAAAGCGTTTCTTTGGATCTTTCATCGACAAAGGTACCGTCGCCCTTCTTTGGCTTATTCCAATATTCAATTATGATTGCGATTTGGTCCCTAACAACAACTCCAGCCTAACATACAAATTTGTCTGCGGCCTTCTTGGGCTCCATCGGCCTGCCATCAACACGGACTGCTTCGATCGTGAACTTTGCACGATCTTTCAACCGATGGCTCGCGCCTCGCTTGCTCTTTTTCGTAGAAGAAGATGGTTGCTGGCTGATCGATCTAGAGGGCTAAAAGAAGAAAGAAGCGTTAATTAATACATGTAGAAGAAGATTGTTGGTGGAAGTCAGCAGAGGCTTAATCAATGCATATACCTCGCCGGACTTTGTAATCACTAAATTGCGTTCACCGGAGTCTTCATCTTCTCCATGACTACTTGAGTTGTCATCATGTCCCTCCAAGTCTAGATATTGTGAGGTGTCCTCATCGATAATGTTCTCCATTATTTCTTCTTCTTCAAGGTTTCTACTAAGTGGATCCATAGTTTCTAAAACAATAATATTATCTAGAGTAAGAGAGTAAACATTCAAGTGGACTTGGATTCATACGCGACAACTCGGATACAGTACTTAGTGATTAAGATAAAGTACAATAATATAAGATAAAGTACATTATTAATACATCACCGGAGAATAGCTCGGGTGCATTATAGGATAAACTATAAGATAAAGTACATTATTAATACATCACCGGAGAATAGCTCGGGTGCATTATAGGATAAAGTATAATATAAAGTACATTATTAATACATCACCGGAGAATAGCTCGGGTGCATTATAGGATAAAGTATAAGATAAAGTACATTATTAAGATAAACTAGCGAACGCGGCTGCCGCGTTCTATGCTGTGGGAGCTCTGCAGCCACAGAAGAGGAACCATCACCGGAGAATAGCTCGGGTGAGATCCGTGAACCTGCCAGATATTGGAGAACATAGTCTCCAAAAGATACATGTATCGCCGTACATGCTCGTCCTCCTCCCTGATACGACGACATACCACCTCCTCGGGGGTTGGCTTCCTCTGCACCGCTGCTGGACCTCGTGGACGCCACCAAAGAAGCTCCGGGTCGACGATGATACCCGGATTCCTCACCAAGGTACGAGTCCCGACAGGTAGCACCTCCCAGTGCCAACCCGGCGGAGCCCATACTCGGACATCCCCGACGAAGTCCAGTAGGCTCGGACGAGATGGACACGGCATAACTAAATAATAGCAATAAACAATCATAAAATATAAACAGTAACTAAATCACTAAGTATATATTGCCCTAATAACAATAACCCTAAACCTATCACTAACTAAACTAAACCTCATTAACTAAGTATTCTAACTAAACCTAATCCCTAATAAACCCCAATCCCTAATAAAACCCTAAGCCCTAATAATAAACTAACTAAAATCCCTAACTAAATCACTACTAAAATCCCTAACTAAATCACTAACTAAATCACCACTAAAATCCCTAACTAAAATCCCTAACTAAATCACTACTAAAATCCCTAACTAAATCACTAACTAAATCACTACTAAAATCCCTAACTAAATCACTACTAAAATCCCTAATTAACTAAATCCCTAATTAACTAAAATCCCTAACTAAAATGGCAGCCGACTTCAATATCCCTAATTAACTAATTAAATCCCTAATTAACTAAATCCCTAATTAACTAAAATGGCCGCCGACTTCGCCATCGTCGGCAGCGTGACCCACGGCCAGCTCTTCCAGGCCGCCGCCGTCGCCATCACTTCCACGCCGCTGTGACCTCCTGCCAGTCGCCCTCGCCACGACCTCCACGCCGGCTGCCCTAGCGCTAGCGGTGTCTGGCTCCGGTGTCCGACCTCCCTAGCTAGCGCCTCGACCTGCGCCGGCCATTCGCGCTGCTGCCCCTGAATAAGCGCCTCGACCTACGGACGGGGGAGCGAAGGGGAGGGGCGGCGGTGTGTACCTCTGGCCGGCCGGGGGCACACGCGAGGCGGCTGGAGTGGCGGCGGCGGCTGGAGTGGCAGGCGCTCCCGCGGGATGGCGACGGCGACCGGCTGGGGGAAATCGATCTGGCTGGGGGAAGAAGGAAGGGGTGGCGCGCGTTTTTTTGCTCGGAAAATGGAAAATGCCTTTTTGGTGCGATAAAAAGGAAAACTTCCTCTTGCAACATTGTTTGCCATGCCATGATGCACATGTATGCACAATATGGCTATATTATCACAAACTATGCCTTGATTCTAGCCATAACATTGGTCATTTGACCCGAAAGCCAAGAAACCTCGAATGAGATAGGTCATTTTGTGAAGGAGATAAAACTGGAATTAAAATACAGAATGCAACTAATAGTAAGTTACATAAAGCACGACTGAAAATTAAGATACATAAAAGAACTGGAAATTAAGATACATGGCCAGATTAAGTAACAATCGGCCGAACTTGTTTCAGAATGTTGGAATGATTCAGTCATGCTCCTGCCTACACCTGTAATACTCGCCACTGTAGTCGTCGTACTCGCCGCCGCCGTCATCGCTGTCGTCGTCGGGGTCGTCGTAATTGAACCTTGAAGGCTGAGTACGCGTGGGCTGGACTTGAGGGTAGTGTAGACGGGGGTTAGAGTCGGCGGCCGTGTCATAGGCCATGACGCTCTGGAGAGTCCGACCGCGCCACCATAGTCGACGACCGGCCTCGTTGAAGTACGGAGGAGGTGGGCCGTCCTCCTCGTGCCTGGCGAGCGCCCTCTCACGCTGATCCACGAAGAAGGCTTCCCAAGTAGGGAAATAGTCGGGATGCCATCTGGGATTCCTCCGCTGCTCCGGCGTGAGCTCGAAGTAGTAGTGGTTCGTGATGGCCATCCGGCGCGCCACACCTAGAGGGACAGGAGGAACCGGCATGCCTCCGGCACTCAGCATCCAGCCGACGGGGACACAGTAGCCCGGCGGGCAGGGGTAGTTCGAGGCGCAAAGCGCCTCCGCCTCCCTGGGGGTTAGTGCTACGGTGGAAGCCATGGGAAAGAGTGATGAGGTTGCAGATATGAGTCTAGAGATGTGCAATGACAATGGAGGCCAACCCTACATATATATATAGTGAAGAACTGGCGGGAAGAACTGGAGGGAAGAACTGGCGGGAAAAAATGGCGGGAAGAAAAATGGCAGGAAAAATGGCGGCAAGAAAAATGGCGGGAAAATATTTCCTCCATCCATGGGGATGAAACTCTCCATCCATGTTGGCTTGGTCGTTGCCATAGCACATCTACACTCATATCTGCCGCCTCTCTCCACTCTATCCCATGGCTTCCACCATACCTCTAACCCCAGGGAGGCGGAGATGTAGTCTTTCACGGGCTAGCAGGAAAATATTTTCCGAGGCGGAACTTCCGAAGATGCCATAGGGCCTGTGCACCAAGGGCATCTTCGAGAAGTTCCGCCACGGGAGATTTCCCAACCCTTTCCTCCATCCATGGGGATGAAACTCTCCATCCATGTTGGCTTGTTGAGTTGCTTGCCATGGCGTATCGATGCTCCTTTTATAGGCACGACGCCTCTTCTACTTTGTCTTCTTCCTCCGACAGGGCGTCGTGCGCTACATCGAGCAGTGTAGTCCACCCACGCGTCCTTATCCTACCGACAGCTTTAGTCCCGGTTTGAGCCCCCACCCGGTACTAAAGGTTACCCACGCGTCCTTATCCCACCGACAGTTTTGTTAGATGACACAAAAACCACCTTTAGTCCCGGTTGCACCCACCAACCGGTACTAAAGGTTAGCCACCCCCAGATAAGGCCCTCCCAGATAAGCCTCCCCCCAGATAAGGCCCCCCCATCTTTTGGCCCACAATGTCGTTGCCGGATTGCTTCGGGCCTTGGATGAGCACTGGCATCATAATGAACTTTCGCTTCATGCACAACCAAGGAGGAAGGTTGTAGATACATAGAGTCACGGGCCAGGTGCTGTGACTGTAGTTCTGCTCCCCAAAAGGATTCATGCCATCGGTACTTAGACCAAACCATAAGTTCCTTGCGTCACCAGCAAAGTCCGGGAAGTCTCTCTCGATTTTTCTCCACTGCCGACTATCAGTAGGGTGCCTCAACATCCCGTCTTTCTTACGGTCTTCCATGTGCCATCGCAACAACTTGGCATGTTCTTTATTTCTGAACAAATGTTTCAACCGTGGTATTATAGGAGCATACCACATCACCTTGGCAGAAACCCTCTTCCTGAGTCTTAAAGAAAAATGGCGGGAAGAAAAATGGCGGGAATAAAAATGGAGGGAAGAAATAGAAGGAAGAAAAATGGCTCATTTAATACATATACTGTTAACAGAAGAAATATGACATTGATTTCCATGTTGAGATACATATGTGTGCCAAAAATGGCTCAATTAATACATATAGTCAATCTTATGATCACGTCGGCCGTAACCATGGAGTATCAACACCGTTTAACAGGATGGTTGGGTCAGTCTTCACTCTGAAGGGCGGAATTTCATCAAACTTATTATAATCTTCTGACATGTCTGTCTTGTCCTCCACTCCCACGATGTTTCTTTTCCCTGAAAGAACTATGTGACACTTTGGCTCATCGTGTGATGTATCTGTTTGCTTATTTTTTCTTTTTTTCGGTTTGGTAGACATGTCCTTCACATAGAAAACCTGAGCCACATCATTGGCTAAGACGAATGGTTCGTCTAAGTTCTTGTCTACCTTCATAAGATTGTTGAGATCCACCATTGTCATTCCGTACTTCTTGTCTACCTCAACCCCCCTCCTGTTAGCTTGACCCATTTGCATCGAAACAAGGGGACCTTAAAATTAGGTCCATAGTCAAGTTCCCATATCTCCTCTATGAACCCATAATACGTGGTCTTTTTCCCATTGTCTTCTGCTGCATCGAAGCGGACACCACTATTTTGGTTGGTGCTCTTTTTATCTTGGCCTATCGTGTAAAATGTATTCCCATTTATCTCGTACCCTTGGAAAGTACATACAGTCGAAGATGGTGTCCTGGCCAACAAGTACAGCTGATCCCCAACAGTGGTGTTATTCGTGACAAGTCTTTGCAGCCAGCCGCCAAAACTCGCCATGTGTTCACTTATAATCCATTCATCAAACTGCCTCGGGTGTTTGAGGCGTATTAAATTCTTGTGTTCATTGATATACGGGGCAACCAAGATAGATCTTTGTAAAACCGTGTAGTGTGCTTGATTGAGAGAATGCCCGTCCCTACATATCATTGCTTTACATCCTAGAGTGCCTTTTCCACGCAGTCTCCCCTCATGTCGTGATTCTGGAACACCAATCGCCTTAAGATCAGAAATAAAATCAACACAGAACTCAATGACCTCCTCTGTTACATAGCCCTTGGAGATGCTTCCTTCTGGCCTAGCACGGTTATGAACATATTTATTTAATACTCCCATGTACCTCTCAAAGGGGAACATATTGTGTAGAAATACAGGACCGAGAATGGCAATCTCTTCTACTAGGTGAACCAGGAGATGCGTCATAATATTGAAGAAGGATGGTGGGAACACCAACTCAAAGCTGACAAGACATTGGGCCACATCTGTCTGTAACCCTGGTAGGCTTTCTGGATCGATTACCTTCTGAGATATTGCATTGAGGAATGCACATAGCTTCACAATGGATACTCGAACATTTTCAGGTAGAAGCCCCCTCAATGCAATCGGAAGCAATTGTGTCATAATCACGTGGCCGTCATGAGACTTCAGGTTTTGGAATTTTTTCTCTGCCATATTTATTATTCCCTTTATATTCGACGAGAAGCCAGACGGGACCTTGATACTGCTCAGGCATTCAAAAAAGATTTCCTTCTCTGCTTTAGTAAGAGCGTAGCTGGCAGGAGTTAAGTGGCATCGTTTACCCTTCTCGTTCTCAGGATGCATATTCTCTTCAGGGTCTTTCAGACGTTGTTGGTCCTGCCGTGCTTCCGGTGTATCTTTTGTCTTCCCATACACTCCTAGGAAGCCTAGCAGGTTCACGCAAACATTCTTCGTCACGTGCATCACGTCGATTGAAGAGCGGACCTCTAAGACTTTCCAATAGGGTAGGTCCCAAAATATAGATTGCTTCTTCCACATGGGCGCGTGTCCGGCATCGTCATTCGGAACAGATATACTGCCAGGACCTTTTCCAAAGATTAATTCTAGGTCCTTGACCATACCAAATACCTCCTCACCGGTATGGAGGACAGTCTTCCTCCGGGGTTCTGCCAGACGTTTGCTTGCCTTTCTTTCTTACTGGATGCAGGTTCGGAAGAAATCGACGATACCCTAGGTACACAATCTTCTTACATTTATCCAAATATACACTTTCAGTCTTATCTAAACAGTGTGTGCATGCATTGTGTCCCTTGTTTGCCTGCCCTGAAATGTTACTAAGAGCAGGCCAATCATTGATGGTTACGAAAAGCAATGCTCGTAGGTCAAATGGCTCCCCTTTGTGCTCATCCCACATACGTACACCTAGTTTGGCCCACAGCTGTAAAAGTTCTTCAAATAATGGCCTTAGGTACACATCAATGTCGTTGTCGGGTTGCCTCGGGCCTTGGATGAGCACTGGCATCATAATGAACTTCCTCTTCATACACAACCAAGGAGGAAGGTTATAGATACATAGAGTCACTGGCCAGGTGCTATGACTGCAGCTCTGCTCACCAAAAGGATTCATGCCATCTGTACTTAGACCAAACCTTAAGTTCCTTGCGTCACGTGCGAAGTCCGGGTACTCTCGCTCGACTTTTCTCCACTGTGACCCATCAGCGGGGTGTCTCAACATCGCGTCTTTCTTACGGTCTTCCATGTGCCATCGCAACAACTTGGCATGCTCTTTATTTCTGAAGAGACGTTTTAACCATGGTATTATAGGAGCATACCACATAACCTTGGAAGGAACCTTCTTCCTAGGGGCCTCGCCCTCAACATCGCCAGGATCGTCTCGTCTGATCTTATACCGCAGTGCAGTGCATACCGGGCATGCATCCAAATTCTCGTACTTCTCACCGCGGTAGAGGATGCAGTCATTAATGCATGCATGTATCTTCTGCACGTCTAATCCTAGAGGGCAGACAACCTTCTTTGCTTGGTATGTACTGTCGGGCAACTTATTATTTCTTGGAAGAAGATTCTTCATTTTTACCAACAACTTTGAAAATGCGCTGTCAGTCACACCGTTCTCTGCCTTCCATTGCAGCAAATCCAGTGTGGTACCTAGCTTTTTGTGGCCATCTTCGCAAGTTGGGTACAACAATGTTTTGTGATCCTTTAACATCTGCTCCAGCTTCTCCTTCTCCTTTTCAGTTTCACATTCTTCCTTTGCATCAGTAATGGCCCGACCAAGATCGTCATCAGCGGGCCCATCTGCTGCCTCTTGATCTTCATTATCTACCCCCGTTGCAGTATCATCATATTCAGGATACATATTATGATAGTTTTCATCATCCTCTTCTTCTTCGTTGTCTTCCATCACAACCCCTTTTTCTCCGTGCTTGGTCTAACAATTATAGCCGGACATGAAACCGGATCGAAGCAGGTGGGCGTGAATGGTTCTGGTATTTGAGTAGTCTTTCTTGTTCTGACAGTGAACACACGGACAACACATAAAACCATTGTGATCACGGTTTGCATTAGCTACAACGATGAAATTTTGGAGGCCCGTAATGTACTCGGAAGTGCGGCGGTCACTGTACATCCATTGCCGGTTCATCTGCATTAATATATAGTATATATCAAAAAATAATAGGGAGATGACCATTTATATATATAGTACATCAATGACACATGAAAGGATAGTTGCCGACCTCGACCGAGAAGGAAAGAGCAACGAGAAAACTTATTTTGAGCTCTCGGGCATTTCACCGAACACCTCTTGTGCATACGAAAAAAACACAAACTAGCACACTTCACACCCTCTTGCTAGGCTCCAAAATGAGATAGTGAAAAAATGGAAGAGTGGGGTGTGGGCTGCGGTGTCTTATATAGCCCCCCCTTTAACACCGATTCAAGCCACGAACCGGTGTTAAAGGAGGGGGGGCTGTGCGGGCCACTGGTGCAAGGGCCTTTAAAACCGGTTTGTGCCACGAACCGGTGTTAAAGGGGGGCTCCTTTTTACTGCACGGGCCACGCTGGTACAGGCCCCGCCTTTAACACCGGTTCGTAGAAGAACCGGTGTTAAGGCCCATTTCCAGGCTCAACCAAAGGCCTCGTTTCCACTAGTGTGAATAAAACATGTAGAAACCAGTAAAATAAGTTGTTCGATTGCTCGGCGGAAAAAACCAAATTTTTTTGTTGAGTTTAGGTACGTATCATAGTTGTCGTAGATAAAGAGGAATTTTTTCAAGAGGTCTCACATGTCGTTAGAAATCTTATAGGATTATATTGTAGGAAATCAATGCATAGAAATTTTGTATGATTGATTCCTTTGAAACAAAGAGGCTCTAGGAAAAATTCCTATTGGTGAATCCTGTATATTTTCTTTGAAAAAACTTTGAATATGCCCTCTGTCTTAGTTCCTCCTCCCCATCCTCGATTGAATTGTCTTTGCACGGTGTCATTTATAGAACCCTAGCCGAGCATTATTCTGCCGAGGGAGGGCACCCTAACTATACCTTCTAACACCATCTTCAATAAACTCTCACTTCTTCTGGAGCAATACCGATATACCAACAGTACGCAAGGATTTAATGGAGAGATAGAGGAGTCCACTGAGCCGCAAACAAAGGAGAGTGAAGTCTATCTTGGCCCTGGGTTTGTATAAGGAAGGAGGACACAGAGGCCTTTCGAGGCCCTAGATTGTATTGGGGTGGCAAAAGGAGTGTGAGCCCATGGAGTGGAGATAAGTGTTCACTAAGTGTCTACAAAATTGTGGAATGAGGCAAATCAACTTGTGGTTGTGTAGCTAGGAGAGTAGTTGAACCTCCAGCCTAATCCCAGGTTTGACACTGTGTGTTGCATAAAAGACGGAATATTTTTTCAGTGGAAGGCGATGTTTCTGTTGACAGCGAGGCGCCCGTTGTGATTTCGTCAATCTCAAGACCCGGTCCGCCGGCTCAGTTTCTCGAAGATGCTCATAGGGGTAGGGTGTGCGTGTGTGCGTTCATAAGGGTAGGTGCATATACGTATTGTGAGCGTCTACGATTGTAATGTGTTTCTAAAAAAAAAGTTACGGAATGAGATCCAAGTGAATGGAGGTAAGTAGAATCTACTAACGGGGAGGCCATGCTTTCATCGATCGTGGTGCCGAAAGAACAAGGAGGTTGTGATCGCATCGCCGACCACAATTAGTAGAAGAGGGGGATGTCAGATGATAGCGTACATGACTACAATGTGATCTATTTGTGGAGCAGCGAGCACGTGGACAGCTCATCGCCTGCGAAGAAGAGGGGATCAACAGTTGTCTCGAGGAAAGACGAGTGAAGCGGTACGAGAATGAGAAGGGAGTGACTACCTTGTGGACATAAACTTATGCATTGGTATTTTTGGTCAGATAAAAGCATATATGACATCCACGCCTAACCTTTCGGCTACTTTTTTCCCTTTTGTTTCCTTGAACAACCGGATTAACATTCCTTGGCGATCTCACCATTCCTGATTTTGGCACGGCAAAACAACGTAGGCACAGCCTGGCGTGAGTTGCTCGTATACATGATAAATCCATGACGTACGTCAATGATGATCGGGCAGAACATAATTAATACTACTGGAACACGCCTTGACAAGCTCGTGTGAACCATGACCCGCCCGGAGATATTTATGATTGACTAGCTCGTGTGAATTGTTACTCGGAGATATTTATGATCGTATCAGCTAGACTGTGAGATTTTTCGCAAAAAAAAGAAGCTAGACTGAGATTTACCGATCAAGTTTCTAACCCATTCATAGCGCTTTCAAAATTCGCTCATTGCATTTTGATTTGAGTCGCGCTTTCTCAGGTCTCGTCGTACACATAGTTTTCAGCCAAGTTAAGCGTGCACTCAACCTGGCTTCACACGGGAGTACAGGGTCGATCGAGTGTTCACACAACCGCACAGGAGCGACAGGTGTGGGAATTGAACTACATTTACGTGCCAAGTACACGGCTGTACGGCCTTTTTTAAAATCGTAATCCACTGTTTTATTGAACGGGTCAACGGTTACACTTAGCCTAATCACATCAGCCAGAACTCCATGTATCACATCAAAACATCAAAGCGAATAAAGCTAACTACGCTTAAAGTTTCCTTAGCACATAATTAAATGCGCTGATTTATTTGCATCTCTACCTATATGAACAAGCTTGACTTTATGGAAAGTCTTACATAACTCATCTCAATCGGTATATGAGCACATGCGGAGCAGTGTCCCTTCTCCTCCTTCCAAAGCTGGTACGGGCTGACATTTTATTTCGTCACCCACGAACACCGTGTACTCCACCCCATGCCTGCGAGAAGTGTCTCCAGCTCCCGAGCTCCAGTGATATATTTATTTCAAAATTTTCGAAAGTCATACTTATAAGTTAAAAAAAATCTGAAAATATACCTAGACACAGTCAATAATGTATCCTACAAGCATGCAAAATTGCAATGTGAATTGTTTTGTGTTGTGGGCTATAGAAAACGATGAAATTTTTTGATAAAAGATGAAAATATCCATATTAGGTGTACACTTTTGTTACTTTTTGTGTGTAGCTCAGAAACATCGTTGGCTATATCCGGATTTTTTTTATTTTTTCTAAAACCTGTAAATATGACTTCCGAATTTTTTAGATAAGATGGAAAACACACCAGCCAGAAATCTCCACCGTTAGCTCTCTATTAGCCTAGTAGCACGGAAGGCCACGAGTACGAGCTAAGTAGGTTGTTCTAGTCACTGTATCCGTGTAGAAGCTGCTAGCTGCTACTTCTGCGTGGTGTACTTATTTTTTTTAGAGCAACCAGCAGGAGCTCTGCATTTTCTATTAGAAGAAAGAATTGACTGATTTGAAAGGGAAATCGGCCGAAACCCGAGAAAAAAAGATATGTGAAGGGACATACTTGGAACCCACACGGCCAGTTTATAAGGGAAACTGACGAAAACCGTACAAAACAACACCACACACCGATCCTGAGGCCGCGCACCATGCGAGCCGGCGACACTTCCGCCCTAGCAAGAAGAGGCGCACTTACTTAAGTTTTTGAGAAAACTACTTGTAGGTGGTGCGCCAGGATCATGTTGACGCCGGCATGAGAAACATGCATTTTTTTCTTCACTCCGATGTAGTGCAATTTTGTAACCTCTCTGCCGCTTACCGTGAACGCCACCCAACATCCTACCCGAGCGAGCGACCCAGCCAAGCCGATGGAGCAGAGGGATAATCACGGCGCACCGGAGGCACGTCACTTGCCGGGGAGAGAAGATGTGTCCCCGCGCTGCGCTGGTGGGTGCAGTGTCACACGTGTTACATCCGGCGGTAGCTAGCTGCACTAGCTGGTCGTGTGTGTCGGACCCCAGATGTGCGCGCCCATTCCGCATGGCTCGATCATGCTATCTGTAGGAACGGGCAAACGCAAAGCGCAAAACCTCGGCCCGGTTTTGCGATCGATGTATTGTGGATTCATGGACAGACAGCGGCAGGCGGCAGCAACCACCAGCCAACGGGGCGGTACGGTGGCGCTACAGTTCGCCACCACGCCATCGAGCTTCGCTTTGGCGGCACGCATTTCGCCTTTTCCTCCGTCCACCCATATGGACTTTGACCTGACTGGCAGGTCCGTTTAGTCTTGTTGTTTAATGTGTGTAACCTTAAACGATCAACATTTAAACATGACCAGGAAAGTTACGCGTGCCTCTCGGGAAGTTTCATGTGTGTAACCTTAAACATGACCAGGCCCACAAGTTACTGAAATTCCAACGATCAGCGTTCCATCGCTTTAGAAAAGAGAGATAGAAGTGTCAGTATTAGGGAGAAGTGGAGGTCCACCATATTTCGGATAGAAATCTATTTATGTCCCATTTGGTCCGTTTGCGGTGGCCCACAGACATGTACGATGCCCATGTCCTCGTTTCCTTCGTTTACGGGTGGTTGTGCACCCGACAGCTGCCCGGAAAAGTTGCACATGAAAAATTGAAGAAGATATAATTAACATTATATATTACATTTAGCGACATTATTTAACTAAAAAAACAAAAATATATATATAGATAATGAGGACCATTTTGGTGGTGGCGAGGTTCCTCCTTTGACCGTGAGGGCGGCAGGGATTGCCTCTGTTGGCATTGGCGTCTTCTCCCTCTAGAGCGTTCGTGCTCGCCTAGGCGGCAGGGGTCGTCTTCTTGACGGCCCTTGAAGGTGGTGTGGGGTCTCCGGAGGAAAGTCTAGCTCGACTCGGTCGGTGCCGGCAGCGGCGACGCTCGAGGGCGCCGTTTTCCCTTTTGGGGGCGTTGTTGTGGAGTCCCTACACCCCTCCGTCTATCACTCCGGGGCGAAAGCCCAAATCTGGCTTCCCGGATTGGTTGACGGCGGCGTCTTTGGGCATTATGACCTTCCTGGAGGCGTCAATTTTTGGAGGGTTGGATGCTACTTTCGGGATTGTTAGTGCTTCGGGTTAAGTCGACGTCTTCGGGTCCTATCGGCGTGCGAGTACTGCTGGCGTGTTCTCTGCGGCCTGCCTCTCGCCATGAAGCTTGAGAGGCCTAGCCGCTCTCCTTTCGGCTCTGCCTTCCTCTCCGGGGACGTGGACCAGGCTTTCGTAGTGCTCGCCTTTACCGCCGTGCTGGTGTCGTTCGACGGTGCTCCAGACCTAGTTGAGCTAGGTAGTGTGGCCATGTGTGTGGTTTTCGCCTGTTTTTCCTTATAAAAACCAGGCCGTATAGGTTTTTCTCGTCTGATTTCCCTTATAAACCGGACACGTGTTCGACCAGTTTCCCTTCAAAGTGGCCAATTCTCTTCTTCTAATAGAAAAGGCAGAGCTCATGCTGGTTGCTCTAAAAAAATGAGGACCTAGTCCTCTTTTAGTGGTTGTGGCGTGGGCGGCCGGCAGCCTAGGTCCCCTCGATGATGATTAGAACCTGCGACGGTGGCCAGACTCCTGCCGTTGGAGATGGCGATGGCTCAGCAGGAGGGGCTGGCGGCGGCGCAGCCGCCATCTGCACAGACACCTCCATGGCTTCTCAAAGGCCATTCCACCTGGCCTCCTCCTCCTGCTAGGAGAGCTCGATGGCGGCAATGAGCTACTCCTCCTCCATCATATTGTGGTCCACCATCGGGTACTCTTCCAGCGGGTCCTCCACCTTCTGCTTGACGACATAGTGGGCCTCGGTGGCAACAATGAATGTGTGTTTCTTCTTCTCCTATGGCTTCTTCTCGAGAAGCAACGACATATATACCGCGAATATGTAAGGACCGATTAAGGAGTCCATCAAGACCATACACTATATAGTGAGAGAGCTAAAGGGGGTTTACGGAGACCCTAGACTACATAATGCGGGTGAAAGGAGGGCGATAAGGGGTGTATACTGTGACACTACGTTGTATAAGGAGGGTGAAAGGATACTGACATATGGGTCCATCAAAACCCTAGATTGTATAGGGAGGTTCAAAGGAGAGTGGTCCCTTCGAGTGGAGCTATGTATTTACAAAGTGGGAATCCAAGTCTACGACGATGATGCGAATGCGATCTATCCGAGTGGGATGAGAATTTACTGAGTGTGATTTGGCTTCGTTTGTCAGGCATGGGACACGTGAAGAGGGGAGTAATGGCTGTCTAGAGCGAAGAGAGGTCGAGAGTGAATAACTTGTGGAGATAAGCAAATGCTTAGGTGTTTTTGCTATGATAAAAAGCATGTATTCTATCCACGCCTAACCTTTCGGCCACTTTGTCATTCTTTTCTTGAACAATTTGGTCGAATAAACATTCCTTCACGATCTCACCATTCCTCATTTTGGCAGAGCAAAACAACGTAGACAGCCTGGCATGAGTTGCTCGTACGTACTGTAGTACATGATAAATCGACCACGTCAATGATGACCGAGCAGAACATACTGGAGCTCCTTGACAAGCTCGTGTGAACCGTGACCGGCCCGGAGATATTTAACATCAATGACTAGCTTGTGTGAATAGTTAATCCGAGATATTTATGATCGTTTCAGCTACTCTAGACTGAGATTCACCTACGTATCAATAATCCTCGCCTACTGATAGCGCTTTCAAAATTCGCTCATTGCATTTTGATTTGAGTCGCGCTTTCTCAGGTCTCGTCGTACACATAGTTTTCAGCCAAGTTAAGCGTGCACTCAACCTCGCGAGTGTTCACACAACCGCACAGGAGTCACAGGTCTATAGGACTTGAACTACGTACATTTACGTCCCAAGTACACGGCTGGTGCGGGCGATCACCCACGCACACAGTGCACTCCACCCATATATACACTCTGTGCACGCGAAAAGTGTCTTCGGCTACCTACCGATGTCTAGTGATCCATACATTTGGAAAAAAAAATGAAAAGTCATATTGACATGTTTTAATAAAACTGAAAATAAATCTAGACATAGTCAATAATGTACCCTAAAGAGCGTGTATATGCAAACTGTTTTATGTTGTGGGCTACAGAAAAGGATGACAGATTTTGATAAAATTTGAAGATTTGAAAATATCAATATTCATATCTGCACTTTTGTTATTTATTTGTGTAGCTCATAACACAAAGTATTTGGAATGGTTTTTTTGCACGCTTGTGAGGAACATGGTTGGATACATCCGTATTTTTCTTGCAATATATTTTTCAAAAAATATGTAAATATAACCTTCGAATATTTTAAGATAACACGATCACTGAAAACTCTGGAGCCAGAAATCTCCGCTGGTAGAGTTCTCTATGAGCGTAGTAGCACACAAGGCCACGAGTACAAGCTAGGTTCTTGTTGTAATTGTATCCGTGTACCCGACATACTTACCATACCATTAAGCTAATTATTTAGGTCTTAAGCTACATAAAAGTTAAATGTAAGACCATTAGTTTAGATGGGAGAGAGTAGGAGTATCTTTTACGATTGTACTGTCCGAGGAAGGATCAGGAGTACCCCATATTCCCACCATGTAATGTCGGTACTAGCTGCTGCTACTTCTGGGTGCCACATTTCAGTTTTTCAGAAAACTGCTAGTGCTAGCTCGTGCGCCTAGATCGTTTTGACACCGGCGTGAAAAACATGGGGCTTTTTCACGCTCCGACATTGCGCAAATTTTGTAACCTATCTGCCGCTGCTTACCGTGAACGGCAGCCAACGTCCAAACCCCAGCGACCCCAGGCGAGCCGAGGGAGTAGAGAGATAGTAACGGCGTAGCGGAGGCACGTCGCTTGCCGGGGAGAGATAATGACTGCGCTGGTGGGTGCAGTGTCACACGTGTTACTTCCGGCGGTAGCTAGCTGTTGTAGCTGGTCGTGTGTGTCGACCTCGAGACGCGCCCATGCATCCCGCGCGCAAGACTCGGGCGAACGCAAAGCGCAAAACCGCCTCCAGCCAACGGGGCGGGGTGGCGCTACAGTTGGCCACCACGCGATCGAGCTTCGCTTCGCTTCGGCGGCACGCATCGGTCCGGACCGGAATAGGTCCCTATTCTTTTCTTTGCCCCCTTCCTCCGTCCACCCATGGACTTTGACCTGGCAGGAGGGTGCCGAGAACGCAAGGAGCTCGTGAGCCTGAAACTGGGGGTTCCTCGATACGGACCAGACCAGACCGGCCGTTTCCTCTTGATGTTTACATACAGGGGGAACGGGGAAAGCTACGTGCCTGGTGGAGTTCCAAGTGTGCAACCTTAAACCAGACCAGGCCCACAAGTTACTGAAGTTCCAAGGCTCAGCATCTCATGGCTTCAGAAAAGAGAGAGAATTCTCAGCATTTCGGAGAAGCCGAGGTACGGTTTTGGGCAAGCCATAGACAGTAGCTAGTTACACACTGCATGTAGAAATACTGTACACCTTTGGGGTTCAGGAAATGTAGGTGAAAGTTTTCCCCTAAATGCGTAGTGTTGAACTCATTTAAATTTGCGCTTTCCTTGTGGACTTTCGCCAATTTGCATCGGTTGGTGCCGAGGGAGGGTGTCCTAGCTAGCTTCTACTCCATCCGTTTTAAAATATAAGATGTTTTAGCTTTTTCAAAGGAGTGTATCTAGGTCCTTTTTAGTATCTAGGTTCATTTCAAACATGGATGAACCTAGACACTAAAACATGTCTATATACACTTCATTTACAAAGTTAAAACATTTTATATTTTTGAAACGGAGGAAGTAGTACCGTGTTCAATAAGTTGTGACACAGTTCCAGTGACGTGTGTTTCTTTTTCTCTTATAGCTTCTTCTCGAGTAACATTATTGACACATATGTACAACGGATATGTAAGGACTTATTGGAGTGACAATGGAGTCCACCGAGCCAATACACTATATTGTGAGAGAGCTAAAAAAGGGGTTTACGGAGATCCTAGACAGCATAACGACAGGGAAAGGGCAGCGACAAGGGGTGTCTACGCTGACCCTACATTGTATAGGGAGAGTGAAAGGAGTATCTAGACCCTAGATTGTATAGGGAGGGTTAAAGGAGAGTGATCCGTTTGAGTGGAGATAAGTACTTACGCAGTGGGAATCCAAGTGTACGACTATGCGAATGCGATCAAGCCGAGTGGGAGAAGAATTTATATCTACTAAGTGGGAGGCGATGTCTTCGGAGACGTACAACAGAAAGAGACCAATTTTGAGCACGGCTTAGAATTTACACTCTGGGAAGGTTAGTTAGCGTCACAGAGAACATCTAAGTTGTGATAGCATCGCCAACCATGATGTGTGGAAGATGTAGATGTCAGATGATAGCGTCTGCGACTACAAATGTGATAGGATAGTCAGGCATGGAGCACGCGAGGAACTCATCTTGTGCGAGGAAGAGGGGAGTAACGGTTGTCTCGAGCAAGGAGATGTCGAGCAGGACGATGACGCGGAATGACTAACTTACAGACATAATTAAACTTAAACAGATGCTTTGGTGTTTTTGCTACCGATAAAAAGCATATATGCCAAGCACGTCTAACCTTTCGGCCACTTTTTAATTCTTTTCTGTAACAATTTGGCCGAATTAACATTACTTCACGGTCTCACCATTCCTCATTTTGGCAGAGCAAAACAACATAGACAGCCTGGCATGAGTTGCTCGTACATGATAAATCGATCACGCCAATGATGACCGGGCAGAAATACTGGAACGCCTTGACATTTTGACAAGCTCGTGTCATCGTGTGAACCGTGACCGGCCCGGAGATATTTATGATCGTAACAATGACTAGCTCGTGTGAATTGTTAATCCGAGATATTTATGATCGTTTCAGCTAGGCTGAGATTCACCGATCAATTCTCGTCCACTGATAGCGCTTTCAAAATTCGCTCATTTACATTTTGATTTGAGTCGCGCTTTCTCACGTCTCGTCGTACACATACTAGTTTTCAGACCAAGTTAAGCGTGCACTCAACCTCGCTTCACACGGGAGTACAGGAGGGTCGATCGAGTGTTCACACAACCGCACAGGAGTGACAGGTGTAGGACTTCAATCAACTACATTTAGTACGTGCCAAGTACACAGCTGGTACGGGCTGACATTTTATTTGATCACCCACGCACACGGTGCTCTCCACCCATGTATACACGCTCCGCAGGTGAAGAGTGTCTTTGGCTTCCAAGATCCAAGATCCAGTGATTCATTCATTTTAAAAGTTTCAAAACTCATATTCACAGTTTTTTAAATTATAATCTGAAAATAAATCTAGACAGAGTCAATGATGTACCCTACGAGCATGAAAAACCGCGGTGTGAATTGTTGTATGATTTGGGCTACAGAAAAAAGATGACAGATTTTGATAAAGTTTGAAGATTTGAAAATATCCAAATTTAGATATACAATTTTTTGTAGCACGGCACAAAAAGTATTTCGAATTGATATTTTTGTAGTTTCGGGAGAGACATCATTCACTACATCCTGTTTATTCTTTCAATTTCTCATAAATATGATTTATGAATTTTGTAAGATAATAAGATCCCTGGGTGCTCGGGAACCAGAAATATCACTCATAGCTCTCTGTATGAGCCTAGTAGCACACAAGATCACGAGGACGAGCTAGGATATTGTAGCCATTTGTACCCATGCACTCGATGCTGCTACTTCGACGCACCAGATTCACACTCTCTCCTGAAACCTCTCCTTGAGAGTCGACCCCCGCCTTCGCGGCCGCCCCTCTCCTCCTTTCTCTCCGGTGGCCATGGTGGTCGGCGAGGAGATGGAGTAGGTGGTAGGCTTCCTCTTTCTATAGTAGTAGTAGTAGTAGTAGCTATAGATCTTGAGTTTGTGAGTTGTCCCCATGTGGCATCTGGAAGTAGTTCGTCAAAGCTCTCTGGCTGGCTTCGGCGAGGCCTAGGGCTTGCTCTGCTTGCGGCGGCGCTCTGGTGGCAAGGGTTGCTGCTGGCAGGCGGGGAGGCAATAGGAATCTCCGTCAATAAATCCATTCTCTGGAGCTCTGTCATGCTTGTGGTCGCGCACACCGCGGGCCGGCCATTCCTGGCATTTTCTCTGGAGCTTCCTCGGTGGAAGAAGAAGGAGAAGGTAGTTGGTGCGGACTCTTTCAATAAGTGTGTCCGCCTTGTGATCCAGTTCTTGATCTGGAGGCGGGTGGAGATATGAAACCCCTCGCGTTATCCCCTCAAGTAGCCATGGTGGTGCTAGATGGGTGGTGGTGTAGGGAGCCGGATCTCCTTGGGAAGATGATCTTGCTGCGCTTCTTGGTGATCCCAAGCATCGGCGTGCTCGCCGGAGCTATCTTTGGCCTAAGGGGCCAGCCTAAGCTACCTCCAGGATGGTGGCCTCTTCTGGAGTCTGCCGCCGGAGCTCGGCGCCGATTCACTCCCAAGTGGTTCGTCCTCGGGAGAGTCTTGGCGACCGGCGGCACATCTTCCTTGCCGGAAAGGAGACCCCCTCGAGCGCTGTCTCGGACCTCGGCGATTCTTCCTTGGGGTTGTCGGCGATCGGCGGAGAAGAACGTCGAGGGCCTGATTGCTTTTTATTTCTTAGCGCTAGGGTTCTTTTTTAAGGTTCGAGCCCCTACTGAGAATTCTAGTCTTTCTGGGAAGTGGATGTTTAAGGGGGATGGACGTAAAATGTACCCGCCTGTTTAATTGTTGCAGCTTCGTCGCCCTTCTGGGCGCTTCCCCTCGGTCAGAAAAAAAGGGTGCGGCTACTTTTTGGTAGTGCACATAAGTATTTCAAAAACTACCAGTAGCTCGTGCATGCGGCTAGCTGGATCATGTCGATGCCGGCATGGCAAACGAGCATTTTTTTTCACACTCCGATGTAGTGCATTTTTGTAACCTTTCTATGCCACTTACCTTGAACGCCACCCAACCCAACGTCCAAACCCAGCGACCCCAGGCGAGCGAGGGAGCAGAGAGATAGTAACGGAGCAGCGGAGGCACGTCACTTGCCGGGGAGAGATGTCTCCCCGCGCTTCGCTGGTGGGTGCGGTGTCACACGTGTTACTTCCGGCGGTAGCTAGCTGTTGTAGCTGGTCGTGTGTTTCGACCCGAGACGCGCCCATGCGCAAGACTCGGGCTATCTGTTGGAACGGGCAAACGCAAAGCGCAAAACCTCCTCCAGCCAACGGGGCGGGGTGGCGCTACCGCTACAGTTGCCACCACGCGATCGATCTTCGCTTCGGCGGCACGCATCGGTCCGGACCGGAACGACGGAGGCCCCTCTCTGTCCTCTTCCTCCGTCCACCCATATGGACATTGACCTCTCTGGCAGGAGAGGGACGAGAAACGCAAGGTGCTCCTCCTGAGCCTGAAATTGGGGGTTCGTCGATGCGGACCAGACCAGACCGTTTCGTCTTGGTGTTTACATACAGGGGGAACGGGGGGAAAGCTACGTGCCTGGTGGAGTTTCAAGTGTGTAACCTTAAACCAGACCAGGCCGCCAAGTTACCCCTGTTTGGAAAATTCTCTGGAAAATGAATGCACCGATCGAGTTGATACATGGATCAACGTCAACGATGGGACATGCACCAATAGTTTTACAGGGATGCACCAATAGTTTTACATGGATGAGAAAATGAGAGAAAAAGAGTGACATGCATTGAACGAGAAAGACTAATAAATAGTCATTATAATCTCAAACAATAAAAAGAACTTTTAGGAGTAATAATCCCAAACAGAGGTACTATTTGGGAAAACTACTAACTCGTGCGCCTAGCTAGATCATGTCGATACGCCGGGCTGAAAAACATGCATCTTGCGACACTCTCTACCGCTTACCGTGAACGCCACCCAACGTCGTCCTAGCTAACCACGCAGCCGAGCCGATCGAGGAGCAGAGATAACGGCGCAGCGGGGGCACGTCACCGTCTGGTGCTGCAGTGTCACACGTGTCACTTCCGGCGCTAGGTAGCTGTACTAGCTGCTCGGGTGTGTCGACCGCATGTGCGCGCGCCCATTCCGCGTGACTCGGGGCAGTGCTGGACGACAACTCCGGTTACCACCACGTACGGGCCAGCCGACTGGACGGAGTACGTAGCGCTGGCTACACTTCGGTTCGCCACCACGCGATCTCGCTTCGCTTTGGCGGCACGAATAAGTCCGGACCGGAACGGCGGCGGGAGGGAAACGTGGCGCGCCGGAGGCCCGGAGCCTCCGCTTTACATGTCCCGCCCATGGACTTTGACCTGGCCCGCTGACCTGGGAGGCAGAGGGTAGCTTCAGCTGCAGTGCACACAATGCATGGACAGTGAGCGAGAATCAACAACACAAATTAAATCGTTCCCTCAAAACAAACAAGAAAAGAGATCGATACTAGATGACGAGCCTGAAATTCAGCTGGACAGACTATTTCGTTTGATGTCTACAGGAGGGAAAGTTAAGGAGTATTTCAGGAAGAATAACACAGGCTTCCTTTCTGCGGGTGCCACCATTCCTTTATCGAGGGCTATCCCATCTATTTCCCTTTATGTGCCGGGGAAACCCTAGGGCCAAGGAGCTGGTCCGGGCAGCAGCGTCGTTGTTAAGAATATATAATACATGCCTAGCTCTTTTCATCGGTCCGGGCTTTTGGGGTAGAGTGGGCTCTCCGCTGAATGTTGGGCCGTGTGCGCGGCCGTGGACCAGGAAACGTCCAAACGCGACGCGAGTGTGTGGAGCTGGGCCCGGGACGCTGACAAGTGTTGAAGTATAAATGCATTGCCTAGTCTCTCTTTCATCAGATCAGTCTTTTGGTTGCATTGGCCAGAGCATGCGGTTCTACAGTCGCCGCTTCCTTCTTAAAGGTGCTGCTTGGTACTTGATGATCCGATGCTAGAAGAGTGGTGGAACATCCTCGGTGGGCACAGCGGTTGCGGGTCTCATTTGCTTAGTCGACCGGCCTTTGTCTCCTTTGTTTTTTCTTTTGGGCTTGTGTTTTTCTGCCACCCACCAATTGTTTATGTTGACACTCGTTGTATTATGTGGTTGCTATAGCTGGGTGAAAGCCTATTTCTAGAGATAACAAAGGCTTCGAGCAGCCGGAGACGAGGGCATTGGAAGCATCATGTACCTATTAAAATATCATAGCCCGCTTGGGGTTGGAGAGATATAGAGTATACACATGTGTGACCTGCAGTGATGGAAAAAAAGAGAAATATTTGTCATAACATTGTTGAAGCGTGTCAACGTCCTAGGCCTCCACACTCGTGTTGTGTTTAGGCTTTCATACGCGTACAACCCAACTATAAGTGGAAAACCCACTCCATCCTAAAAGCCTGAACTGAACGCTAGCGAGGTAGGACTAAAGGTTGCTGACAGCGCTTGGTACCTAACACCCCTCTAGGGATCCCCCAGTGGGCATGGCGGTGCTAGATCCGATACCAATTTTCAACGTCCCAGACCTTGCTCCACACACTCGTGTTACGTTTAGACGTTCATGTGCATACAACCAAACAATAAGTGGAAAGCCCACTCCATCCCAAAAGCCCTGACTGAATGGAGGAGATGAACTCTCCTTATAAGCTGGTTATAGCCCCCTCCCGCTAACAAGGTGTGGGACTAAAGGTTGTTGGCAACGCTTGGTACCTAGCAAAGCATTAATCAATGGGTAAGGTATTGAGAATATGGAGAGGCTTAGTGTATAATGTAATGAGTAAGGAAGCATAAGGTAATCATCACATCAACATGGGCACGCATTTAATCGTGGAACACCAACGAATGGACCACCTTAGAGTTCTCCTTCCATACAGTACATCACAGATTAAGACACCTAGTTAAACATGAGAATCAGCACAAGTGCACAACCAAGATTTCATATTTTTTTTTTCAAATTACGTAGAGTGTGCTAAGTATGCTCTCATCATCTTGCATTAGCTACAGAATCCAGACGTTGTCCAACAATATCAAAAAGTGATAGTAATCTATTGTGTCACGAAAGACCACCTCCCCTTTCGCCAAGTTGGTTTAGAAGCCAGACATGCGGTATCTCGCCGTATTGGTCTGGTCAGCTCCGAAGACCAGAATTGCAAATTCAAACATGGACCCATGGGACCTGGACACAAGAAATAAACGACCTAACTTTACTCAAATTAAAGGTGCATGTGGATCAATATGATTAGGTGGGGAACACGCGGTGGTGGCTGACGAAAATAGGATAAGGACAAACTTGGCTTCATCTACAAATAAAGGGAAAATGCCATAAATAAAAATATATCTTTCAACAAACAAAAGGTGTAGTTGCAGCGGAATGTTTGCCCTAGGTAATTTGAAGGTTCCATAAACAGTTAATGCCCCACAAATACGCCCCACAAGTTGCATGCGTCAGGAGAAACTCACACCAGAACTAAAAACGTCCCAAAACTCGCATGTAATGGCTAGTACGAGACTGTTTTAGCCAATGCATCCGTGTAGTAGCTGCTCCTAGCTTGCATACTTAGTTCAGTTAATTTTAGAAATTATTTGAGAAAACTACTGGCTCGTGCGCCTAGCTAGATCATGTCGACACGCCGGCCTGAAAAACATGCATCTTGTGACACTCTAATGTAGTGCAATTTTGTGACACTCTCTGCCGCTTACCGTGAACGCCACCCAACGTCCTAGCTAACGCAGCCGAGCCGAGGGAGCAGAGATAACGGCGCACCGGAGGGACTCCACTTCCTTCCCGGGGCAGAAAGATGTTTCCCAACCGTTTGGTGCTGCGGTGTCGCATCGTGTTACTTCCAGTATCATCTTGCATGAGCTACAGAATCCAGACGATGTCCCACAATATCAAAAAGTGATATTAATCTATTGTTTCACGAAAAACAATCTTCCCTTTCACCAAGTTGGTTTAGAAGCCAGGCATGCGGTATCTTGATGCCCTATTGGTCCGGTCAGCTCTGAAGACCAGAATTGCAAATTCAAAGATGGAACCATGGGACTTGGACACAGGAAATTAAGGACCTAACTTTACTCAAATTAAGGGTGCACGTGAACCAATTTCATTATGGGTAACACACAGTGGTGAATGACACTGAGTAATAAGATAGTTAGAACAAACTTGGTTCATCCATAAAGAAAGGGAAAATGCCATAAATAAAAAGTATCTTTGAACAAACAGAAGGTAGTTGCAGCAGAATGTTTTCCCCGTGGTAATTTGAAGGTTCCAAAAACAGTTAATGCCCCACAAATATTAATTAATCAAATCACATGTGCAAAATTAGTAGAATTATAATCAAACACGTAGCTTTTTTATCTTCATTGCTACATCAACACCAAGTACATAGCAACCACATGTTGCTAGGTGATTAGTTAGCCAGCATGAGCATGTGAGACACACTTCTTTGTCGGAAAATGTGAGAAATATTTCCAAAAAAAAAAAACATGTTTGCGGTTCGATTATAAGAACTTCACAAGCACCTCACACGCTCTAGAATTTTCTATCTGGCTATGTATAACCATAAAACAGAAACTGGTAGACCTTGTGCTTTGAAACTTCATACATATATAATGAATGATATATTCAGCCCCACACACAATCATGAGATTGTCATGAATTAATAAATGAATGGATGTATTTTAATTTTATATTCTTAATGTTCTTCAATACAAGATTACTTGGTTTAAAGATCCTCTAAAGGGATGACTTTCTCTAAAAGAAAAGGAACTAACATCACTTCTGTTACAAAATATGGTTTGATCTAGCATAATCAAGTGTATTTTTCAGCGGTCAATGTTATAAATGTGTGATAATGAACATAAATAATATTTGGTAATATCAATATGTTGTTAGTTGATATCATCAAGTAATAGAACAATATACTAGATTTGATTGTAGTGGGAAACGTTGAATTAGGAACAAGTATAAAATTATAGTGTAAACTGGATTTATTTTAACTTGCATCTACTACATGGAAGCCACCAAATATGTTGTCACGTTCATGATCGAACCACCATCAGAAGTATTTTTTTAGGAAAGGACATATACACGCAAGTTATCAAAAATAATACATGTTTTAGGTCTAACTAAGAACTAATCCTAAGTGCACTTATTCTATATCTGAAATTTTCAATTTGTGTTATTAGATTCAAGACATTATCTATATTGGAATCATAGTATGGATACGAGATACCTCACTCTATGCTTCTTTGTGCTCGTCACTATATTATACAGAAGTCCTACTTCTACAAGTTTTTTTTGTTTACTCATGTGCACACAAATATTCAATATTATACTATGTCGAGATTAATTCTAACAACGCACTTCGCCTCGTTGTGTCAATTTTTATATTTGAGTATACAAACTTAAATTTCTTTTCACATATTTAAGGGGGTATTCTTCTAGTAAAAATTCATATGATTATAAGCATTCATGTGTTGATGTAGTTCCATTGCGGAATTGTAGGCAATTTTATGACTACAATTATTTCCCTTCTTGATAGCCATGCAAAACAAAGTGCAAGATCGAGGCGAGATACTCATCATCCTATGTTCAGTCATATCGGTGTAAAATATTAGGGTTTAAGAGTAGCGTTTGTGCCTGCCAATTGTGATCGAAGTAGTGTAGCATGTCACTGATGTCCAATCCATCATTGAGGACTATATAATTCATGAATATTTCAAATGTTGGTGGGATCTCTTGTTAGCCTTGTTTTAATAATTTTACGTAGTACTTGTTATTTGATAGCCATCTTCTTGGACAGTAACTCCAAATGAAGGTTGAGATCCAAAAAACCCTTTATTTTACTTATGGGGAAATCATATTTTGAAGTTTGAAAAATATACGAAAAAAGAAATGGAAGTTGTCCATGATGTATAATACAAGTGTGCAAAATCTGTCTTTGATTCTTTTCTTATTTCTTTTCTACTCGGGTGACAATTCTGCTAAATAAGTTTAGGTGTTTTTTCCTTTTCTTATTTATTTTCTAGTTTAAGTTTTATAACTCGAAATTAATTCAAATCAATTTATAATTTTTTTAACAATCAAAGTAGACAAATCAGAATTTACGGAAATTAGTTTCGATCAAAACAAAATAAAAAGTTGTCATTGTTCATTTAATGCATTATACGTCAATGTTAGAATATTCGAAAATAGGGTTTTAGGGTTGCGAATCATTTGAAATCAATTTCCAAAACTTGTAAAATCCAAAGGGCGCCTTTTTTACACTAGTGAACATTATTCCTGTCCAACAGAAATACAAAATATCATTTTCATTTAAAAACCTTAATATGTGAAAATATGAATTTGAATTGGGGTTTTGAATTTATTTTTTATTTTTTGCCTAATGCTTTTGATGCAATGCTCAACAGCTCTCCGAAATCCCAAATTCTAAAACCTGGGATGTTAGACTAGCTAGTACCATGACCTGACAAATCTCATGATGGCCCACCAGCATCCCTCCGTGCAAACATTGGATGCAGGTTGGCCCGATTGAGCTAGGTGGGGGCTAGCTCTCCGCCCCACGCATGGCGAGCCGCCCAAGCGCAGGTGGTCTGGTCATCTATAGCGCCGCCATGCAGAAGAAGAGGCCAGTGGATCGTCTCACATTTGTACGCGCGAGTGGACGCACACGCGCAATGGCCTCGCAACGATAGGCTACCTACCCCAGTCGTGCCCATTCCGCATCATAACTCCGGGCTTCCTATATACTCCGCGTCAGTAAATGAGTATCGTTGGTGTCATATGCGATGCTTGCAGCTGCAGCCAGCGGAAGTGGCGACGGCGTGGAATGGGCAAAACGCAAAGCGCAAAACCTCGACCGGGTATAATTTGTGATGGATTATGGATTAGTGGATAGAGGCAACAGCTAGCCACCGGCAACCAGATGAAACCAGGTGGAGCGCGCGTGTGCCTGTGGTCTGCAGGAGGACCGGAGGAGAGAAACCATGGGCGCGCCGCAAGCAGACGTGGCGGGGTGGCGCTACAGTTTGCCACCACGCGATCGAGCTTGGCTTCACTTCGGCGGCACGCATGCAAGACAGGGACGGCGGAGGCCCTCTTTGGCCTCTTCCTCCTTCCACCCATGGACTTTGACTTGGGAGGATGGGGAGATAGCTTGAGCTGCACACAAGACATAAGACGCATGAGATCCTGAAATTGGGGGTTCGATCTTTGATGCGGACCAGATTGGTCATTTCGTCTGATGTTTAGAGGGGAGCATGGAAAGGTACGTATGTACGTTCTGAAGTTTGAAGTGTGTAACCTTAAACCAGACCAGGATGACAAGTTACCGAAGTGCCCAGAGCGTTTCGTCGCTTCAGAGAAGAGAGAAAGAAGGGTCAGGGTAACGGAGTAACGGAGGTTTCGGGCAGACAGAAACGTACAATAGCTACGCACTGAAGCGTCTCCACGTCAAAATACTGTAGCATTTGCCTCTTAATTGGGTTGGGGAAAGATACATACGTGTACACTGCAGTCATCAAAATATATATCGGTATTTTTCGGAAAATAATTAAAGATTTGCAGTAATAGCTACTTACCAGGACACTCTTAGCGACTGTGTTGTTCCGGATCAAAGACATTCGCATTCCCACTCCGCCTATTATCATATGTGAACTAGCAAAATGGTCCTCGCAAATGCGAGGGCATCGCCTTTCTGTTTGATTAATAAGTTCATTTTTCCTTAGATATTTATGGTATATCAATACAAAAATATGGTTAAATAGCCTCATCACATGAGTGTACGTAGTTCATATGGTTGGATGCAACAATAGAGGGTCGGCGTGGGTGTCTTTGGAGGACCATTGTGTTGTCTAGATAATTTAAAAGTAGTAGGTTTAAGCTGAACATCATTAATTCATGCTCATGCTCTGAAAGAATGGTCAGTTTGTCATCATTCTTTTTTACTTTTTTGTTAATTGGTTGGTTGCATCCTTAAATTTCGTTTTGGTTGATATTATGTATGATAAACATAGTGTATCAATATATATATATATATAGGAAGTGCACATATTTACTGACGCGGAATATGATATCTAAAACATAGAACATTATAGGTAGGACAACTAAATAGTGAGAATTTTAATTTGACCTCGTCCACATATTTTTCCCTCTCATTTACTATTGTCCTAAGGAATATCCATGATGATTTCAACGAACATTTTGATATACATGGCATTTTATACATGGACATGGTCTTGAAGATGCAATTTAGATAATTATTCTTTATACTTGCAATCCATAGATAGGTTACACCTATACCTGGACATGAGCTGGCTCGGTCCAGCTCGCCGGCGAGCCGCAAAAAGCTCGGTACGTACATGGCGAGCCCGATCTAGCTCGCCGCCGACGAGCCGCATAAGTGAGATCGACCCAAGCTTCCGACGAGCTCGGTCCAGCTCGCGAGTCAGGCGGTGCTGCGTCACTGACAGGCAGGCCTCTTCAACGGCAATGGCAGTGCGGGCGGCGCGGCGGAGCCTGTAGGCAGTGGCGTGCGGCGGCGCGTGCGTGTGCGGCCGGGAGGCATCGGAGGGGGTAGGTGGCGGAGAGGAACGTGGCGGCGGCTGGGCGCCGTCGCAGAGGGGGTGGCGGGGAGGAGCGTGGTGGCGACGACATCGTCTAGCCGGTGGCAGCCTAAACCTCGACCTAGAAAACGACCTGAAGATGATAGGAAGCTTCTAGTGTTGCTCTATCGATCTAGCAGGCCTAAATGTTCCAGCCCATCAGTTACAACTTGGCCCTTTTGAATTCGGGAAAAAAAGTCGAGCCAAACGAGCCAGACCGGGCCGAGCCCGAGCTGGCCGCGGTCTAGCTTTCCTGACTCGGCTCGGTCCAGCACCTCTAGCGGGTCGAGCCGAGCTCGCTCCGAGCCGCCGAAACTCGGGCCGAGCCCGCCAGACCGAGTTTGCTGTCTAGATATAGTTACACCAAATGAAAATTTGTGTATCAAACTCAGTGCGGCGATAAAAAATCCAACTATTGAGAACTAACATATCCATATATAGATCTTTACATTGATCTAATTTAATCAAAAGTATTTTCCACATTAAAAATTGTGCTAAGTTTAAGAAAAATTACAATACAAATTATTCCTCCACCATGGGTTATAACTTCCTCCTATCAATGAACCTAGTTTGCTAAGTTTAAGCAAAATTCAAAGCATTTTAATTATACGGGGACACACTCAGTCCTCAATGAACTGATTCATTCGTTCGTGCACTTCATTTTTTGGTTTTGCCTTGTTTTAGCATTTTTTTAGTTATACAATACAAATTATTCCTTCACCATGTGTTATAACTTCCTCCTATCAATGAACCTAGTTTCTAGACCCCTTTTTTGTGCTATATGTTATGGTATTAGCTAAGGAAAGTGAAAACTTACATGTAATGCAAATACATTGTAATATTTAACATACATATAATGTTGCTAGAGAACTGATTGAGCGAGTGTGCAGTTGTAGAACAAAGGCAATGTCAACCAACTTCATTAGCTACCATGATATTTAAGAGAACTATGTCCCTCTTTTCTATAGATTTAGTTCATATTGATACTTTAAAGTTTAGATACAAAAACAACACACATGCACACTCTATCTTGGGAAAACCGTTGGCCCGAAACTTTCACCTCCATGCATGACTTCTGCTAAATTTATATTCATATCATTTTAGATTTATTATGTATTATGAGCTATTTTATAAGAAAATAAGATTGTGTATTGTGTTTCAAATTCAGTGCGGTGGCAGAAAAAATCCTACTATTTTTTTATGAGAATCTCTTGGCCTAAGACACTGTCTAATTGACCTTTTGAGAATTAACATATCCATATATAGATATTTACATTACTTTAATTTAATAAAGAGTAATTTCCACATTCAAATTGTGCTAAGGTTAAGCAAAATTCATGGCATTTTAGTTATACGGGGATACTCTCAGTCCTCAATGCACTGATTTATTCACGTTGCACTTCATTTTTCTGTTTTTGCCTCGTTTTGGCATTGTTTTTAGTTACACAATACATATTATTCTTTCACCATGGGTTATAACTTCGTCCTACCGAAGAACCTAGTTTCTAGACCTGTTTTTTTGTGGTTTATGTTATGGTATTATCTACGAAAAGTGAAATCTTACGTGCACTTTAAATACATTGTAATATTGCTAGAGAACTAATGGAGCGGACTGTACAGTTGTAGAATAAAGGCAATGTCAACCAACTTTATTAGCTACCACGAGATTTAAGAGAAGTATGTCCCTCTTCCCTGTATATTTAGTTCGTATTGATATTTTAAAGGTTAGATATAAAAACAACACAAGTGCGGACGCTTTCTTGGGAAAACTGTTGGCCGAGAACTTTCACCTCGGTGCATGTCTTCCGCTAAATTTTTATTCATATTATTCAACATTTACTATGTAGTATGAGCTATTTTATAAGAAAATAAGATTGTGTATTATCTTCATAGTTTGGAAAAACGTTATATCCACCTTCCTGCGCATAGCGCCGCTCGTCCCTATTTTGCTATCTATTTGAAGGGAGTATAGGGATGTGGTAGATCTGTAATGTACTACTTCATATTAGCTTACATACGTAGAGTAATTTCTTATCATTTAATAATCAATGTGTTAGATATATGATCATGATTAATCTAAACCAAAAACTATCATTGGACATTCATAATTGTTCTTTCCAAATACCATTGCTACTTGTAAAGAAATCATTATATCAGTATTGAAATTCTATTTTCTCTCTCTCGAAAAGACAATACGTGCAAACATGAGAAACATTTACAAATCGCCCTTAAAATATTTGTATGTATATATTTCACCATTATTTTGGTACTTATTTTAAAGGACTATAGGAATGCAGAAAATTTGTAATGTACTACTACATATTAGCGGCCATACATAAAATATTTTCTTAACATTGAATAATCATTGTGTTGGATATGCGACCATGCTTAATGTAAGCCACAAAAAAAGCATCAATGTACATTCATAACATTTTTTTCCAAATAAATTCGTACTTGTAAAAGAAAATCTTTATATGAGTGTTGAAATTCAATACATTTGTATATCTAAAGAACATCACATGCAAACATAAGAAAATAAATAAAACATAGTACAAATCCTTGTATGTATATATTTTCCCTTTTCCCCGAAGTAGTAGTGTAGATGTAAAGAAAAGAAGTAATCATAATATTTATTTTTTTCAAAATGTATCTTTCAAAGATTCACTATTAAGAGAGTTGTCAGGTCTATTTGTAAGTCCTGTCCGGGAAGAGGAGAACTCATGTTTCTATAGCCAAAATGTATCTTCCCTACAATTGCATGTAGATCCGGCATATGACATTCATAATTTTTCATTCCAAATAATGATTGTACTTGTAAAATAAAATCCTTATACTTCATTGTTGAAATTTAGTTTATCACTCTTTGAAAAAAACATGACGGGAAACATAATAATTAGTTTTCCTTTTCTGCACAAAATAGTAATGTAGAAAGTAAAGAAAAGAACTAATCAAAGTATATCTTAAAGACACTTGGTGGGTCTCTTTGTATGTCTTACTAGATCATGGCGGCGCGCGTTGCCGCGCCCATCCATTAAGACTATAAAATGTTAGGAATGATGGAAATATATTTAGATTAATTTAAATATATAGAGGGGGATGCAAATGCTTGGAAGTAAAAATATATATGATAAAAGTATTTTAAACTGATCAAATTACAATGCCTTAACATAAATGATTGGAAGTATTTGTATTACAAAATTGAACACCCTCATACGTGAAATCGGACAACTTCAAAGACCAGCAGTGTCAAAGAAGTATTCCCTTCACCAACTTCTGATTCTTTTGAATGGTGTTTACTGAAACATGACACATACAGGCAGAATGAGCATTGCCATCGTCGACGTTAGTTAACTCCGTTGAGCTCAAATCTGAAGCAAAGAAACCTAAATCAAATCAAATCAACATAACCATGACCATTAACAAAATAAATACCTGCCCCCACCTCATGTACACATCTACCATGGCCACTGAATGATGATAATAATAGACAAAGCAAAGTAAACATATTTCTACCCGCAAAAAAAGTAAACATATTTCTATCATGTAACTAATTTTAGTCTACCACAAAATATAGCCTTTGATGGTAATTATTTATCTCTGTACTAAAATATGTAATACATATGCAGCATGACCATATAGCTTATAGTGTCGTAGCCTACATATACACAGTACATGAATGGGAAATGGGGAAGCATACTTTGTTTTATTTCAAGTTTAGTATGCGAAAAAAAGCTGAATACCTTGAGAGCACATAGGACAGGGTAATAAGATCCACCATCTCTTAGTTCCAGTGTGCATTGTCTCAAACACTTGACATGCACATAAATTGAAAGAACTAACCATTAAGAAGTGGGAAGTTCTAACAAAATACGGCTTTTTGAGACAACACATTTGACCCGGAGCGTTTAGAAAATAGAGCCTGCTGAGTGCCATGATTTTCTTGTGCATTAAAGTAAAAAAGATGAAATGCACATTGTCAAGGGAGACTAAGCCTGGATACTTTAAAGAAACGTCATGAAAACATAACCGGGAAGAACTCCACTTGCCAATTGCCATCATCAATGTTCTATTTTGTTGCTTGTCCATCAATGTTTGTCGGCAGATAGAAAACCAACAAAAGCTTCTTCATGTAAAGTGTTATGTTCCAAACTGTATTCGTGTGAACCCAAACAAATCGCAATTAACAATCTGTTGAATTTTTTAAAGAACTACCACAGAATAAACGAGAGACAGAATCTCAGGAGAATCCATGAAAGATTCATTGTAAGCAAGCCTTTACAGATATACTCGTTGTTCCTGCATTGCGTACTTACCATGGTCACCCAAACGCCAGCCTCTCCGTGGTCGCACATACTTCTCTTACTCCCCCGGCCGCCCCGCTCTACGCAGGTACAAAATGATGCAATGCAAGCTTAAGTAGAACATTTAATATTCAACATTCAAGTTTTCATATAATTACCTCTTCATGAGCATAGTCGTAGTAAAAGCCTGGCGTTTTGAGGTACAAAAATACACTGCAATCCGAAGATACTACCTCATCGAGACCTAAGAAGATGCTCTTATACATAACAAAAGTACATACCAAAAGTTTGAAATAAAATCGACCTCTTTCACTGAATAATTACAGCAAGAGTATCAACCACATAGATAATATATCTGTTGGGGATATACTTTCCGGGTATCCTCACAGTTCCTCACTGACCAGGGTGGCCCACTTCAGGTTAGAGTATTGCTTCACAGGCGGCCCAGTCAGGAAGAAAGACGGAGTCCAATCCGGCTACGGGAAGGCCCAGAAGACTTACCGACTTAGGCCCATGATGTTACTTGTAGTTCAAGATGTACTCTGTAACAGACTCTTAGTCGTAGCCGGATAGATCTCTCCTGTAAACCCTAGGCAGGATATCTATATAAGCCGTCCTAGAGAGAGCCTTTAGGGCATAACCTCAATACTCTAGATCCTCAACTCGCACAGGCGAAACCCTTGTAACCTATATTCCGGCTCTGCCGTATTATTGGATTGCTAGCAGGAGTAGGACCCGTCCAAAGCCGGCGGATTCGAACCTGGGTAAACTTGTGTGCTCACCGTCCCGGAATATAGTACGTCTCGCCCCCCTCTCTTCCGCACGCCTCGAGGACCCCCTCATGGCGTACTTGTCATCAATCCGACCACAGTTGGCGCCCACCATGGGGCAAGTGAGCTACGGATCTGTGTTCCGAGCGGAATCTACAAGAATCGGAATCGACGAGACTATCACCGTCGGTCGCATCCTCTACGCCAGCGACGTCCCTCTCATCGTTCTCGACGAGACTTGGATTCTGGCAAAGGAGGTCGTAACTGCCTACACAATCATGTCTTTTGGCGAGATCGATGTTTACATCGGTTTCGCTGAACCTGCCCAATCCACCCCAGCGGTGATGATAGAGGCAGAAGAATTTTCTGGGTCCCCTTTGTCCGCGGAGGCGGCAGAGTTCCAGATCTCAGAAAACCCTAATCCCACCCAGCCCGCACCAGTTGCGGAAACAGTGGAGAAATCCGAACCTGAAGAAGACCTAGCGTTCAACGTCGAATCTGGAGTGGATCTCCCCGGAGGAGCCAGATCCCAGATCGACCCACCCGTGGAAGTCAAAATCCAGGAGGAGCATATCAATGACACTAATTCCGGCTCTGATGATGCCGGAACAGACAGACCTTTCCTAAGGTACCTCAGGAAGCACTTCGTCGGATACGTGGGATCCAGATCCGGCTCTACCGATGCTAGATAAAACACCGACTCGGTGCTGGAGGCAATCGGAACAAACGCCGATGTACCCGCATCCTCGGATGAGTCGATGACGTCAGCAGATTTCCGAAAGTTCTCCGCGGAGTATGAAGAGGAGTACAACTCCAAAGCTGCAGAAGAAGGAGAAGCCATGGATGAAGGATCCGGGGAACACTCTCCGAAAACACAGGATGACATGGACGTCGGAGATAATCCCGAGGTCCAGATGTTCAAAAGTACCGATCAGAGCTTGACTCCGGGAAATGGACCCAAAGCCGTCTTTGCTACCGGCGCTGCCAAGAAGGCAAAGAAGAAGAACAAGAAAAACAAGACCCCGGCAAAAGACCCTCTGACAGAGGAGGTGATTGCCGAGGAATATGAAGAAGACTCGGATGGAGCACTTATCCCAGACGAGCTGAAAAAAGAAGCATCGGTGGATAGACACGTGATCACTGAAGGTGCGCATAAACTCATCGATGCCGCATTACCTACACCTATCCCTACAGCTGCAGAACTTACTGCAGATGAGCTGGATGAAAGGGCGCAAGCCCTAGAAGCGCGTCGTCAACAACTCCTCGATGAAGCCAAAAACGTCGAGGTGGAGAAGAAACGCATGTCGAACAAGGAGTACATGTCTCGTCTGCATCAGAAGACACGGAAGCGTCACATAGATGACAACCAATTCCCACGTGTTCGTGCCGTCCTTTTTGGAGATGAGATGGGGAAGCCACGGAAAGATAGCAATGGAGATTGGGTATACCCAACACCAGTACAAAATACCGTGGTAGCCCGATAAATTCTATCGGCTAATCCAGGACCAGAGGAGATCCGTTTGGGTATCAAGCTACTCAACAAGGGACTAGAGCAACAAAAGGTCGCCCTGTCCGGAAGTCAAAAACTGGTCTCAGATGATGACCAATGTCGCACAGATCCGGCATGGGCTGACGTAAGACCCCATTATGTTCCGGAGCAGTATTATCGCCCCGAACGACGGGAAGACAATTATTCGAGAACCGGATCGTCAGGACAGCATCGCAAAACCACACGGGGTTGGGGCAACGTCGCACCAGCGGCCGAGAAAGACGCCATCGCTGCCCTAAATCCGACGAATCCTCCCCGACGAGAATCTAAGGATCAAAGGGGAGAAGATAAAGAGAAACATCGGGAGGAGGATCGTCAGAGAATGTCACCTCCTAGACATGAGAACCGTCCGGCTGAGCCTCACTATGGTGGGAACGACGGACGAAGAAACGACCGAAACCATGCAGGTACAAGCCGGCAGGGGGCTCGTCGTAGTCAAGACCCTCCCCGGAATCGGAATAATGACGTTCCGGACGGAGGCCGACGGTCAGCCGGAAACTATCCAGCTGCTCCACCTTCTCCACCACACTGTCATCACAACGGCTCCCATGGAGGGCAAGGAGGATGACACGGCGGAGGAGGTGGTGGCAGAAGCCGAAGTCCGGCTCCACGGCACCACAACCACAGCCGGCATTCGGGACGATCTCTATCCCTGAATGACGCAAGACACAGTATCAACTCCAACATAGAGGCTCGGCGCTATGAAAATGATGACGTGTACGTGGGCCCAAAGTGCTTCGGTCCACGCATCAGAGCTACAAAATTCCCGGAAGGATTTGCTATCTCAAGACATATTCAAGCCTACGACGGCATTGCTCGGCCAGACACCTGGTTACAGGATTTCTTCCAAGCTTGCTGCATCGCCAAAGGCGGAAACAGCCTGGTCGCAACCCGATATCTCCCACTTATGTTGCGGAAGACGGCACGATCATGGCTCAATGAACTTCCGGCAAACACCATCCATAACTGGTATGATTTACAAAGCGCATTCTTTCGGAATTTCGAAGGCACATATCGGAGGCCCTGTACGGTTGGAGACCTACAGCGTTGCACCCAGAAAGCCGGAGAAACTTGTCGGGATTACCTCGGACGATGGATCGACACCAAGAACTCCTGCGAAGGAGTAAATGATCAAACTGCGATTGAAGCTTTCATCGCAGGTCTCCCTATTGGTTTACTACGCCATCGCCTGAAGTGTGACAAGGTTACCGATTTGGGATAAATGTAGAAACAGCGAGCAAGTATGCAGACGCTGGCGACGATGCAGAAGGACTACTCAATGCCCTAGCTGTGCCTCAGTCGGCAAAACAACCAAAGCAACAAGCTCAGAAGCGTAAAAACACCTCGGAAGAGAAACCCAACGCGGAAACAACGGTAGTCACTACTGTTTCCGGGTCTAGAGGACGAGGAGGACGTGGCGGAGGCCGCGGGCGTGGCCGTGGGACATCAAGGGTCCAAGGTAGAGGAGAACAACAACCAGGCAAAACCTACTCTTGGGCCGACATTGCCAACAACCCATGTGTGAATCACCTAGACGCTAGTGGGGGCTCATCCCACACCAACGCTGAATGTCGTTTCAGCGACGACATCAAAAGAGATGACACCGCGGGCTACAAAGCTAAGCGGAAGAAGGGAAAGAAAAATCCCGAAAAAGATAAAGAGACCAAGGAGGATTCCGACATGGAGGAATCTGATGCTTCAAATCCCAAGTCGGAAGGTCAAGAAAGCAGTTCTACACGAGCTCAATGCAACGGTTCCGACTGTCCCCCAGTATTTGGACTGGTCGGAAGTGGCAATCACGTTTGACCGCGATGATCATCCGCCTAAGCTACACAAGCGAGGAAAATACGCCTTAATCATCAACCCACTTATTGACGGTTATGGTTTCTCCAAGACCCTCATGGACAGTGGTAGCAGCATCAATATTCTCTATGTCGAAACACTACGCTGGATGAAGATCTCGGAGACCCAGCTGAACCATAGCTCTGTGATTTTTCACAGAGTTGTCCTAGGAAGACAAGCTAATTCCCTGGGAGAGATCACTTTGGATGTTACCTTTGGAACTCCAAAGAATTATCGGATGGAGGCACTTTCCTTCGAAGTGGTCCCATTCAAGAACGCATACCACGCTATATTCGGACGTCCGTCTTACTGGGCTTTTATGGCTCGTCCTTGTTACATTTACAATATGATGAAAATTCTAGGTCCCAACGGCGTGATCACCATCAGGGGAGACCCAAAGAAAGCGCGAGAGTGCGAGGATGGAAATGCCGCCTTTGCTGAAGCCGTGCTGCACGCCCAGGAGTACCAGGAGATCAAGAAGAGCATAGATCCGTCCGAGATGCCCGCAACGAAGAAGGAGGTTACCAAGCCAAATCCGGAGTTCAAGGCATCAGAAGAGACGAAGAAAGCGACGTTGAAGGAAGATGGCCCCTCCAAGGTGAGCCAAATAGGCGTAGGCCTAGATAGCGCATAGGAAAGCGCGCTCGTCAAGTTCCTCTAAGCAAATCAAGATACCTTCGCATGACAGCCATCTGACATGACCGGAGTACCTAGGGAACTTGCCGAGCACTCTCTAAATGTAAACCCGAACGCTAAACCCGTCAAACAGTCCTTACGACGGTTTGGCGACGAAAAGCGTAAGGCAATAGCTAAGGAACTAGCACGGCTCGAGTTAGCCAGATTCATAGAAGAGGTCATCCACACTAAGTGGTCGGCCAATCCTGTAATGGTCCCTAAAAAGGACACCACTGATTTAAGGATGTGTGTTGATTATACTGCCTTGAACAAGACTTGTCCAAAAGATCCGTTCGCTTTGCCTAGAATTGATCAAGTTATCGATTCTACGGCAGGCTCGGAACTCCTCTGTTTTCTCGATGCATATTCCGGTTATCACCAAATCCGGATGAAGGAATCTGACAAAGTCAAAACTTCATTCATAACCCCCTTCAGAACCTTCTGTTTTATTACGATGCCCTTTGGGTTGAAGAACGCAGGAGCTACGTACCAGCGCACGATGCAGCGTTGCCTCCACGACCAACTCGGACGCAATATACATGCATACGTGGATGATATCACGGTGATGTCCAAAAAGAAGTAAACACTCATTTCCGACTTGGAGGAAACGTTTGCCAATCTACGAAAATACAATATCATGCTTAACCCGAAGAAATGTTTCTTTGGAATACCAGCCGGAAAATTGTTAGGCTTCATCGTGTCTCAAAGAGGCATAGAGGTGAACCGCGACAAAATCAAGGCTATACTTAATATTTCCAGACCAACTCGCCTGAAGGACGTACAAAGACTAACTGGTTGCATTGTCGCGGTCAGTCGATTTGTAAGCCGGCTTGGTGAAAGAGCCGCACCATTATACAAACTCCTGAAGAAAAACAAGGATTTTTTCTGGACTGACGAAGCTGAAGCTGCACTGTAAGACCTGAAGAAAGTACTCTCATCTGCTCCTATCCTCGCAGCGCCGGAACCTCAGGAACCGATGTTGCTTTATATTGCTGCGACAAATAGGGTCGTTAGTATCATCATGGTGGTGGAGAGACCAGAGGAAAATCAGGAACACTTGGTGCAGCGTCCGACTTATTTTGTCAGCGAGGTCTTGACAGAATCAAAACAGCGATATCCGCACTATCAAAAGTTGGCTTATGGTGTTTTCCTAGCATCTCGTAAGTTACGACACTATTTTCAGGAGCATCCAATTACCGTGGTGAGCAAAGCTCCCATGAGAGACATAATCAACAACAGCGACGCCACATGACGTGTCGCCAAATGGGGCATAGAGCTCTCAGCTTTCGATATTAAGTATAAACCTCGGACAGCAATCAAATCCCAGATCCTTGCCAACTTTGTCGCTGATTGGACAGAGACGAAGGAGAACATGGTCCTCCCTGAGTTGGAAGACTGGACCCTCTTTTTCGATGGGTCTAAGGCTCGAGGGGGCTCGGAGGCTGGCGTGGTGCTCAAATCACCCCAAGGTGATAAACTATTATACGTGTTGCAGATCCACTTCACAGCGACAAACAATATTGCCGAGTATGAAGCACTGCTGCATGGAATCCGGATTGCCAAGGATATTGGCATCTGACGTTTGATGTGTTACGGAGATTCGGATCTTGTTGCTCAACAAGTCTCGGATATTTGTAATGCAATAAGCACATGGCAACATACAAAGCTGTCGTGGATGATCTATCTAAATCGTTCGAAGGGTTTGAAGTTCAGCACATCCCTCGAGCAGAAAATGAGGAAGCAGAATCCGACCAAATCCGACTCACCTTTAATAGCAGTTCTGGCTGTAATTCCCAGTTGGACTCAACCCTACCTTGATTATTTGGTAGATGGCAAATTACCCGAAGACGGGGTGCTGAGCCGGCAGATTATCTGACGAGCTCCATAAACGGAGTCAGTAAAGAAGTGAGCTCCATAAACGGAGTGTTTCTGGGGTTTTTCAGCGATGTGTATCTCCGGAAGAAGGAATGGAAATCTTAAGAGAAATCCACGAAGGCGAGTGTGGTCACCACGCTGCAGCCAAATCTTTAGTGGCAAAAGCTTTTTGACATGGTTTTTTCTGACTTACAGCTCAGGCGGATGCCGAGCGGTTAGTCAAGACATGCAAAGGCTACCAAAAGTACGCCAAGCAAGCTCATGTTCCGGCTGATCAGCTGCGAACAATACCTATAACATGGCCTTTTGCGGTCTGGGGGCTTGATATGGTAGGACCCTTTAAACGAGCTCCAAGTGGATTTACCCACCTCTTGGTGATGGTGGATAAATTCACCAAATGGATCGAGGCTAAACCTGTCACTAGTTGTGATGGAGCAACAGCCAAAAGATTTGTCCAGGATGTTATAATCCGGTATTGTTATCCACATAGCATTATCATGGATAACGGGGGTATCTTTTCTATGGGAGAACTGGCTGAATTCTGCAATGAGCAAAATATCCGGCTTGACATTGCGTCAGTCGCACATCCACAAGCTAACGGACAAGTCGAAAGAGCAAATGGTTTAATTCTACAAGGCCTGAAACCAAGACTCGAAGCACCACTATGACGTGCTGCGGGGGCTTGGGCAGAAGAACTACCTTCTGTAATTTGGAGTTTACGAACAACTCCGAACAGGTCAATAGGATACACACCTTTCTTCTTGGTCTATGGCGTAGAAGCAGTTCTTCCTAGTGATTTGATTCATACTTCTCCTAGAGTTGCCGCGTATATCGAAGAGGATGCCGAGATTTCTCGACAAAATGATCTCGACTTAGTCGAATAAGTTTGCGTTGTTGCTGAAATAAGATCTACAGCCTATCAGCAGAAGTTACGCAAATATCATAGCCAGAGAGTCCGAAATATATCTTTCAATAAGGGTGATTTGGTTCTCCGGCTTGTGCAACAAAGAAAGCACAAACTTTCTCCAGTATGGGAAGGACCCTTTTTAGTTAGTCGAGTATTGCACAATGGATCATACTACTTAACTGACATGAGGCTACTCAAAGAAAGACCTGCTACTAAGAAGAGAAAGAGAGCTGGAGGCAGTACAAATCCGGATAAGTTAGACAAACCATGGAATATTGCTCAGCTACGTCATTTTTATTCTTAGTTTATCTTTCTTTGTAATCATACATATGTACATGTTCTGTGAGAAATAAAAGTTTTGGTTGCCTCAAGTTTTTTCTGAGAAGTTCTTAAACCATCTTATTTCCGAATGATCATGTCATAGTCGAAAATCCCAGAATGCTTGAAAGTACTTTATGCTCCTATTCGTTCTGGTCTAGATTTCCGATTCTAAAACGGCTACCTTTGGGTATAACTCTAAAATTTCTAGTCTTTACTTTGGTTATTTGTCTGATTGCTGGATGCGGGCATTTTCCGAGTAGTGAATTGTTGGTACTGGAAGCCGGCTTTGTTTCCGAGTTTAAACTGGTTTAGCAATTGAGCTCCGTTGCTCGGCAAAGTTTCCGGCTGAAGGTTTAGCCGGCTCACGAAAGGGACGAGGCGGAAAGCCAGACAAACGATAAGTCGAGACGAAAAATATAAGTGCTTGTGAAAACATTTCAGGCACACAAAAAAAAGTCTAAGGACAAAAGTGCTGAATAGATAAAAAACTTAGCACTAACAAAAAGTCATAGTACTTAATATTTACAAAACACATCATGTTCTTTCACAGAATAATACATAAGTTTGTGGTCTATGATGCAGGAGGAGATGAAGGATCTACTGGCTCGCTGGTCACTCTGCCTTGATATCGTTCCGAGATATCCGCATCCGAGTTAGTGCGTTCATCGTCGGAAACTTCTTCGGTTTCTTTTACAGGAGGAGGCGGAGTAGCCACGCGGGTGAAGAAGGGGATCTCGTAGCTGGTCAGATCAGCTACGTGACACCCGTATCCGGCGCAGGAGTGCATGATGGCTTGAAGGTCCTGCTCCTGGCCGTCTTCGTCTACCTTGCAGTACCCTTTAGTCACTTGCCATATTTCCATGTTTCCATGGTGGCTCATGACCATGGAGAGGGCATTCTGCGCGGCAGTCCGCGCGTAAGACATATTCCAGTCCCGAACAAGCTGCGGCATCTCCTTGGCCCTGTCCCGCACCTCAAAATCCGACATGCTTGGCATGTTCGGAATCCTGAGAGACTCGCCAATGTCCTCAACGGACTGGCGGTAGTCATGAAGAAGATCACCGACTTGGGTAAGCCGGTGAGTGCGGGGCTCGGACGGGGAAGAGTCCGACAACTTTAGAGGACCTATACACAAAACAAGTCAAGAAAAATCTGACATTGATAACAGTCAAAGAAAAGATAAGTCAGAAAGGTGGGACGTACCAAGAATGACATCGCCAATGTTGGTCTTCTCCTCCCGGAGACTCTGGAGTTCAGCCCGGAGCGTCTGGGATATATCCTTCTCTCTACCAAGCTCATTCTTGAGGTCCGAGATTACTTTATCTTGAGCGGCAATCTTCCGATCGCGCTCTTCAGTGGCCATGGAGGAGGATTTCAGGACTTGAGCTATGCTCGTTTCATGATCCGCCTTGAGCTTATCCAGCTCTTGGCGAAGTCCCTTGTTTTCCACCACCAGGGTTTTAAGGTTCTCGGCCTCTTCAATCATAGCGATGGATTGTTTCACCAACGCTGTAAGACAAAAAGAACAACAGTTCAGAAAAATTCGACATAGAAAAAGCAAAAGACAGGGTTTGAATCTCGAAATATTTACCTTCAGCTTCATCCTTGGCTACCTTGAGCTCAGCATTTTTAAGCCAGAGAGCTTTGATCTCTCTCCGCTTATTACAGACATTGGACAATAATTCCTGGTTATAGGAACATACTTTCTGTAAGTCGGAATACCCAAGGTCAGAAAGCTACTTAAGACTCGGGCTAATATTTTTACTAAATATCAGCACGAGCCTTGGGGCTACACTAGTTCGTTCTTTGGCATCCTAATGAAAGCATAAACTCGGATTCTATATCCTACTTCATGCTTGGGGGCTAGAGGATATGATATAACATAATGTAAAAACAAGAGTTAGAATTCCGACTTACATATTGCTCGTGGGTGAGTTTGTCTAAACCCGCGTACACTTCAGCTGCCACCTTTTCGGCGGGAGTAAGAGGGATCACTGGGGCTGTTGGAAGCTCGCCAGTCTTGATCCTCTCGTCGCGAAGGCGGACTTGAGTGAGAAGGTCAGAGAACTTAACATCCTCTGCTTCTTGCGCTTCCTCCTCGGGGGATAAATGGCTTTTGTCTAGGACTTGCCTGGCTAGCCGCTGGATCTCCTCTGCAGATTTCCGGGTTAGGCCGAATTTGGCAAGACCCGGATTGTTGAGGAGGTTTTCGGCGAAGACTTCAGCCGAGGGATCATTACCCGAAGAGGGTTCACCCTTATCTTGAGCTGACGCACTCGCGGTGATGTCAGTATGCGACCCAAGGATCGTCGGCTCCGCTTGAGGAGCCGGATCTTCTGCAATCACCGGAGAAGGGATGATCGCCGGAGTTGCAGAAGGATGAGGAGCCGGAGTCGGAGGAGCCATGGCAGGGGAAGCTATTATAAGCTTCGTCTGGTGCAAGGGCTTCGAAGAAGTCCCCTTCCCCTTGCCCTTGATGATTGATTTTGCTCTGAGAAAGTAGTAAAGTCGGAAACATTACATCTCGGAAAGAAACTTGAGTAAAGAACAAAGGCGGAAAAGTTGTGACAGAAGGTTACCTCTTCACGACTGGCACCTCCTTTGTGCCAACCGCTACTGTCGGAGCTTTGCGCTTCTTGAGCGCAAGATCCGGTAGTGGAACTACTTCCACCTCCTAAGAGAACTCCGGAGGGTATCCTTCGAGCGGAGCGAGTTCCGACTCGAGGATGTCAGCAAGCTGAAAACAAGAAAACGTATCAGCATTGCAATGTAACTCGAAGATAGAAACACATAAAAGATGTGATGATAAAAGCTTACCGACACCACGGGGTTTTCCGCCGTGTGCATGTCCAGAGAAACCTCTGGAATCCGCCTCTCGATCCACTCCTTGATCAGCCACTTGATTTGGCTTATGTAGCCTTGAGTGGTGTAGGCCTTGGGGCTGATGCGGAGGGAGTTGGTCAGGGAAGATGTGACGGAATGCATCAGTCTATCCCCGTGGTACTGAAGTGGCTGGATCCGGCGTGAGACCCAACACTGGACCAAGTCAGATCCCTTCAGACCATTGTCCTTGATCAGATATTCGATCCGCCTCTTAGCGAGGATCAGATCATCTGTGAGAGCCGGAGCAGCCTCGTCCCAGGAAGGTTGGGCCGTGGCGGCTCCGTCGACAAAATCCGGCAAAGCAGTAGCTTTGCCGGGAGCCGGAATATCCCTATGGTAGAAAAAAGTGGCTGGCCATTGCTTGACCGAGTCACTTGAATAAATTTTGGGATATGCCCGGTCTCGTCTAAGAGAAAAACTAATAGTGCCAGTGATGTAAGGAACACCGACAGTGATGGAATTTCTCCGGACATGGAAATAGTACCGGAAGAGAAGCAAACTCGGCCTAATGCCGAGAAAGCCCTCGCAAAGCGCAGCATATGCGCTCATTTCTAGAAGAGAATTGGGAGGAAGATTGTGGAGTTGAACTCCATAGTGATCTATCACCTCGGAGAAGAACTCCGAGGGAGGAAAGGACAAACCTCGGTCCAGATGAGTACCGAAGTGAACTCGCTCGCCCTCGTGTGGGCTGGGGACGGTTTCGCCGGAGCCGCTCCGCCAGTCGCCGGCGACGAGCAGCCCCTCCTCCACATTCTTGAGGCCTGCCTCGTCGAGGGCGCAGGGGATCCAGATTCCCCTGTAGCTTTCCTTCTCCGCTGCAGCTTCCGCCTTCGCCGCCGCTGCCGCTAAACCGGAGGAAGAAGATGAAGAAGCCATTTTTCTCCGATGAGAAAGTGAGCTTAAACGGGCGGCGCTGGGAGTTTTCTGTGGGGGAAGGACGAGGAGGCTCTGTGCACGCAGGAGGATTGGGAAGAAAGGAGACGGCAAAGGACTGGTGGAAAGGAGAAGAGGAAATCTAAACCCCTTATATCCACCTACATGCGCCAAGATTTGTGCAAACGCTACAGTGCAACCGCCACGCGTCGTGGAAAGAACTGGGAAGGACCCGCACGATGATTGCGTCGCCTCGATCTCCACGCACGCATTGAAACGGCGCCTCGGTTCCGCGGACAGCGGACCCACCAACGGTCGTGCTGATGGAACACTGTCAGATGACGTGACTTGACCATGCTTGTGTCAGGTGGCGTTAGAGACCAAGTTCCGGCTTATTTTGAAAACGAGCTGGAAAATCCAAGTAACCAACTGAAAGGTCCGACTTATTTTTTAAGACCCGGATCGTATCTTTTGTTGTGAAGTTTCAGGAACCCTTCAAGATTCTGCAAGCCGAAGATCAAGCTAGACGATGATAAATCCGACTTTGGATCTTGGAGGCCTCCGGGGGCTGCTGTTGGGGATATACTTTCCGGGTATCCTCACAGTTCCTCACTAACCAGGGTGGCCCACTTCGGGTTAGAGCATTGCTTCACGGGCGACCCAGTCAGGAAGAAAGACGGAGTCCAATCCGGCTACGGGAAGGCCTAGAAGACTTACCGACTTAGGCCCATGATGTTACTTGTAGTTCAAGATGTACTCTGTAACAGACTCTTAGTCGTAGCCGGATAGATCTCTCCTGTAAACCCTAGGCCGGATATCTATATAAGCCGTCCTAGGGAGAGCCTTTAGGGCATAACCTCAATACTCTAGATCCTTAACTCGCACAGGCAAAACCCTTATAACCCATATTCCGGATCTGCCGTATTATTGGATTGCTAACAGGAGTAGGATCCGTCCAAAGCCGGCGGATTCGAACCTGGGTAAACTTGTGTGCTCACCGTTCCGGAATACTGTACGTCTCACCCCCCTCTCTTCCGCACGCCTCGAGGACCCCCTCATGACGTACTTGTCATTAATCCGACGACAATACCTGCTACCGAAAATTTTATAAATAATTAGGAAACAATAATGGGCTACCATGTGGGACGGTAATACATAAGAGACGACAAAAACAAAGGGGAATCTGTAGACCTTGTGGAACTGAAATAATGAAGCCCATACTATGGGGTACACAATCAGCATACAACAGCTAGGTGGCATGGGAGGCCATCGGCATCTAGCGCCTGATAGTGACGTGCTAGGGCAAGCAGGTTGAGATTGAACTTACTTTTTTGCCTACCCTGCCCCACAATGAAGTTCCTCCCTCTCCAGTAGCACTGAGGATGAAGGGTGTGGCCTGGCAAGAACGCTGCCGATGCTACCACCACAGCCATCGTTGTTGGCAACATGAGGACGGTTATTGGGGATGAAGGGTGTGGCCTGGCAAGAACGATGTCGATGCTACCACCACAGCCAATTGGGATCCGCTATAGGCGCTGCAAGAGAAGAGGGTTTAGAAGTGGACATCGCCCAGGGTCAATGCCGCCATCGTGGTTAGGGTTCTCCAGGGATTGCGAGAGAAAGGGGAAGTAGGCAGTCGGGCAGTGGCATCAGGCGAGCAAATAGTGCTATCGAGCCAGATGGGCCTTTAGTGGGGCTCTCAGGGCCCAATTAACCACATCTTGCCGATTTTACCAGCAGAGAAGCTTCCCCTAGGGACAAGTGGCCCATTGCGGGAATGAGGGGGATCAAACGGCTAGAAACAATAGGCAAAAGCCATCTAACGATCAAAATTAGTGAGAGCGCCCCACCGGTCTATTAGGAATGTAGAAATTTGTGAAATGGTAAAAGTCTATTTAAATTGTATTTTAGGTAAAAAAAATCTTGTATTGTATTTTAGGTTTATTTAAGAAATGTTCATTGGTTTTTTGTCGTGATGGACCAGACATCGTATTACCAAGCTCTATTCTATTTTGCTTATTTCGTCAAAGTCGCGTCTACCAACATTATTAATGTGAGAAGAAATTGGAATCCGGCTGTTGATTTTATTGCATGGTAATTAGTCATTATAGGTCCAATTAATCACATAAATCATATTTGATATCCAGAGAAGCGTTTCTAAGGGATATTTGGCGCATGCAGGATTTTGAAGAGCATCCGATGGCCAGAAATAGGCAGATGATGTCATCTGACGGCCAGAAATACATAGAGCGTGAGAGAGCTTCATCTTGTCTCGGTTATAATATCCCTAATATGGAAACAGGAGGAGGGAGTATCTACATATCGGTTTCATATATCCCATCTCAATCTTTTTTTTTTGCTACTACAAGATTTTCTGCCCATCTTTTTGGCTACTACACGGTTTCATGTAGATAGATACGAGTACTAGTTGGTTGCCAGGCTGTCTCATATAATAAATTTTCACATGTACTTTGATAAAAAAAAAGTTTTCTCATGTACTGGTTGGAGTAGCACATAACGCCGCACACATGCGTAAGACACATTTTATAATTCCTCAAACATGAGTCCAAGTAGGAGCTCAAATTTAGTTTCTCCCATCATGGAGCAGTGCTTGACGATGAGAGGAACCCCATACTTGGGTGTCAACGTGATCTTATTTGTGGGTTTATGAACGTAGTTCGGAGACGGTGAAAATGAGAACCTCCTGAGTATCATAGATACCACAGTTTGTGCCTCGATCATAGCAAAGTTCTGTCCGATGCAGGCCCTGGGGCCATACGAGAAGCTGAGTAATGCGTTGGGGTGATTGGCAGCCCTCGAGATACCGTTCTCAAATCTCATTGGGTTGAACTCGTTTGAGTCAGCGCCCCAGACATCCTTGTCCCGGTGCAGCATTGCAATGGGAATCATTATGGTTGTTCCTTTTGGCACTCGGATGTTTGCGAGGGTCGTGTCAGTGGCGGTCTTCCTCAGCATGAAAGGAACGGGATTGTAGAGCCTCAATGCCTCGAGGAGGGTCGTATTGAGCTGCACGGATAGATAGACACAAAACCTGATCAGATAGCTCTATTACCTCATGGTTGTAGTACCATGGACTATGTATATATGTGATTACCATCTTTAGTTTGCGGAGGGCATCAACGCTGGGCACGCCATTGTTGTCCGGGCATTCTCGGAGGACTTCCTCCCTGACCTTCTCCTGCCATTCTGGGTAGCTACTGAGCAGAAACATCACCCAGGCGAGGAGATTTCCACTTGTGCCCTGTCCTGCGGCGAGGAAGGTCTTGCACTCACCGATGATCTCTTCCATGCTCAGGGTCCCAGCATCAGACCATGCCTGCACCATTGGCCCTAGTAGGTCGTCCCCATAGCCGCCTTCAGCGTCCTTATTGGTAACTCGCTCTTGTATAAGCCTCGTGATCTTGCTTGTTACCAACTTGTCAAGTTGCCGCAACCGGAGATTGCGAAGTGTTGGCAAGTACCTACATGGAAATTTTCAGACACCCTGTCTAATAACTATTCTAGCTAATTGACTATTATCTCGAACGTACTCAATGGACATACACTGTGCTATACGTGAACCATGGTATTGGGGATCAAGAAATGAAGATACTGTAAGCGCTTGGACCTCCCGGAGAAGTTGCATTACCCCCGAAGCATCCTCGTAGTTCTTGCCATAAATCACCCACGTAATAACTGTTAGAGTTAGCTCATTGAAGTCGCATGCAATGTCTGTCTCAACCTGGTGGCCGTCGCCCCTTTTTATCTTGGCGAACCACCGTTCCATCATCTGTTGTGAACTTTCTGATGCTATGGCTGACATGGACTGTGGACAGTAACATATATAAACCACAATGAGGTAGTTTTGGACTAACAAAAACAGGGACGGTCCAACAGGGTTTACTTATAGTACAGTACTAGTACGTTATAATAAAGAAAAGTAAGGGAAACTAACCACGAGCCTCTCTGGGTTGAAAACTGGATGGACCACTCTTCGTTGTCGCTTCCAATCATCTCCATTTACAAATACGAGCCCTTTGCCCAGGATGATTTCGAACTTGTGATTCAACGAGTAGGCTTTCTGAAACAAGTTTGTCCTGTCGGCCAGCACTTGCTTCACTAGTTCCATGTCGGTCGAACAGATCGTCGGGATTGGTCCCAACCAGCATAGGAATGTTCTCCCTGAAGAACGGATTATGTACAATCGATGACTTCCGTTCTCCACCACGAAGATCCAAATTTTTATAAACATTGCTTACCGTACTTGGAAGCCATCTTCTGGAAGAAAGGGTACACGAGCGAGGCGTAGTCGTGGCAGCCGGCATCGAGAGCATATGCTCTCCCGGAAATCAGTAGTCGCCTAAACTCCGGCAAGGACCCAACGACTAATCTGTAAGGTGGCCCTTGGATCCCTTGTCGCCTGAACCACCGGGCGACGGCATACGGCCTCCACACCAGGTACCACAGTGCCCTGCCACATTGCCTCAAGATGAACGACACCGTCAGAACAGCAACCACGGCTTGCACTAAGTTAGCCTCCATGAGTTCCAGCTATCAATTTACTTCTGCATGCTAAGAAGATTGTATGTTGTTTCCGTTTGTGTGCATGCATTTATACAAGCTGGACGGGTAGCTTATGTAACCTTGGTTGAAATTATATCTGGCATGTCTTGCTCTACGCTAAATGGGAAAACGACGCGGTCCAAAGCCTTAACCGTTGAATGATGCATTTAAACTCGGAAATACCAAACAACGCTACGGAATGAGACATCACTTACAACGTGTTTTTTTCTAGAATAGAAAAGTACAACATGCTTTTTATTTGTTTGGTAGGATTAGTACATGTACGAATGGGAGTTAAATGCATACTTCAAATGGGGGATGGGACATGAAGAGGAAATAAATGGGAATATTATTAAGATGTCCAGTTCAGTAGTTCAAAGAAAATGAGATCCAATTCAGAGGTCGACAGGTAATTAAAGCAAAGAAAATAGTGTTGTGTTCTTTATCCTTGTCGAATGCAAAACAAAAACACGGAAATCTTTCCTAATACATGGAAAAACTATCCTTGCTCGATAAGCCTCTAGCAGCCTCACCATTGTTTCTCTCGTGAACCTAACGACCTAAAAATCTGCAAATTTGATGCCCGGTATGAAAAGAGCTCATATAGAAATAGGCTTGTTCTTCCTCTCCAGAATCTTTGAAAATTTTCATGCAAGTCCTGCCATCTGAGGGGCTATGCTATTTCTTTGTGTACCATCATATCCCAACAATTTCAGGTCCAGCTAGTTTTTCATTTCGTAGATACATGCATATCTATTCCTCTTCTTATGTTTGGTTTTCTCCTTTCAACTGTTGGAAAATCGATATGTTCATCTATTTAATTTTATGTGAAATTCCCACTCGTAATTTCTTCTTTTTGTACCATCATATCCCAACAATTTAAGATCCAGCTAGTGTTTCCTTTCATCAATACATGCATATCTATTCCTCTTTTTATGTTTGGTTTTCTCCTTTCACCTATGGGCAAATCGATATGTTCATTTATATAATTTTCTGTGAAATTCCCACTTGTAATTTCCACCACACACCAAACATCGGATTTGGACTACTAATAAAATTTGCATGCCCGTCCCCAACAAAATAAAAAATTATAATTTCCGAGAAATAGGAAGCCACGTGAAATGCTTGTGCTAAGTTAATCTAAATCTTACAAAATTAGTGTTGACTACTACTCCCTTTGATACACAATAAGTCATTTTAGCAAGTTGTTACAGAGGGAGTATTTCAGAAATGCTTATGCCTGGTACAATGCTTATTTTCCATGACCTTGTTTGTTTTAGCTTCTAGCAAGCTCAATAACATTTTTACAACATTCTAAGTAAATGGACAAAATGGTTGCCTCGCTCCTTCACAAACAAGCCAACAGACCATCCAGGTTCAAGTCCTCATGGATGCGAAATTGGGTTCTTATTATTTTGAAAATCAAACTCATTGTGGGGGTTTTCCCACCGCTTTCCTTTCAAAAAACAAACAAACAAGCCAACTTAAGGAAGTAAGGCTTCCGTTACTGGAAGTGGTGTTTTGACTCCTAGGTGCAAATGAACCTATTACGAAAATATAATAAAAATAAAAAATAAATAGTCAAACGAACCTGAAAAAATTGCATACACATCTGGACAGTCTATGCCCGTACACAAGTTTGAAGAAAGAGTGAACTTCTTATGTGGCTTGTGTAAAACAAATACAAAAAACATGTTCGTGAATAGACACGATGGAGCACTGGAAATTTTCTTTTTCGGACAGGACATCTAAAATATTCTTTTCACCCGCAAACTTGATTACGAACATTTAGTGTCCGGATGTATATGCAATTTTTTTTATAAATTTTTTGACATTTTAAAATGTGTTTTCACACAATGGGTACATTTGCAGCCATTAGCCGAATTATATGGCAGCAAGATAAAGTTCCTTTAAGGTGAGACTGGCCAACATTCATTCAATTGCTAACAAGCCTCCGATAAATAAGCTGAAGCGCTGAAATTGTGAACCTTGGTCCCAAAATGTACGGCTTCGTTGGATTAGGTCGAGGGAGTTTGGTGCATATTTAATTTCTGCAATACTTAATTAACTTACCTAAATTACTATGATACATACGAGCAAAAAATAATCAGCAACTAAATAATGTATAGTACCAGAAGCGTCATATACTGCAATTGGGATGTTTTCGAATAGTGAAAAAACAGTTGTGTACGTATCCTCACCTTTAGACTTGCCATGTGATTTGTGTATCCCATCATTTAGTCCTACGGGTACACTCGTATGAGTCCAATTGGTCACCCTAGTAGATAGAAAAGACCATTGCACTCTAGATATGGGGAGCGACATTTGGAGAACCTCTGAGTGCTAGGGAATGTTATAAAACCATATGTGACTAAAGAGCAAATTTCACAAAATCTCAAATATTCAGTCCAGGGTTACACGGAACTACAAGCGAGGAATTTTTTTCATCGAAAAGGATAAATTTGAGTAGTTGTATGAAATAATCCAAGTGATGTGTGATGTAGCCATTTGCCAATGGTTCTGACAATCCAGTTCCACTAGTCAAGCCCACTGGGTTGTTTCTCTCTATTTTTATCTTCCAGACCGACTATTTTTATCTCCCTGACCGACTAGTTTGAACCAAACCGTTTAATTTTTTTCTTTTTTGGCTAGGCAAAGTTAGATGAAAATTTTGTTGTTTACTCAAGGCATTTAGTTAGTATGCCAATAATTTTTTTCAGAGTTTTCTTGAAGTTTCAACATATTTGGGATAAAAGTTACCCAAAAAGTGCTAAAACTTCAAATGGCTTGGTGAAATGAAGTAGATCTTTTTCATTTTAATCATTACATTTAGTTTGAATTACTGAAAAATTCATATTTTAAGAAAATCAGTATTGTAACAAAATTTTGCAACAGTTAAAATATGTAAAATCTTTCCAAACAAGTATGTCCAGCTCGGAGGAAAGAACCTCGAGAGAACCACCTCGATCCTATGTGATGCGGGGATGCTATAAACGAAACAACTTACCACACACAAATTTTGGTTTTCTTGGGAAAAAAATTATCGGTTGTGCTTTTGTGTAGCCCTGGCCAGGTTTTGCGAAATCTGCTCAAGGACAAATTACCAGGCCCAGGCTTGTGACGCGTACCCGTGCCTCAGGCGGCAATAAATCATGCAAACTCATATTCATCTCCCACGCGCACTAGCACGCAGCCTCCCAGGTTGTCTTCTCCTACCATCTCCAGTGCGTCCTTCGCACCTTACTTGAACCATGGGTGTGGCGGTGGCCGGGAGGAAGCTTGCCGCGCTCGGGTGGTGGCTCCTGGGGGTCGGCGCCATCCGCCTCGGCTTCGCCTTGTGTAGCTTCTTCGACGCCCAGGCAGTCCGTGCCTGCACCTACTCCGACACGCACTGTGCGCCGCCCAGTCATCTCCGGGCCATATATGCATAGCCTTAGCCCTTAACTAATCGATAGGTGTGCGCGTGTAGTGACTGATGTACACGGTCGCACCGTAGGGGTGTGGACGCTTCGGTCGTGCACGCTCTGCTTCATGTGTGCCTTCAACCTCGAGAACAAGCCACTCTGTGCAGCCAATTATTCCATGTCGTTCGTCTACGGCAGAAGAGGAGCAGCGAGAGTTCGGAGGTAATTGGGACGGGGACGACGCGTTGGTGGGTCTGAAGTAAACGTGTGCGTGGGCAGTTGCGGTAGCGAGCTAGCTACCCGGGGATCGTTTGTTTCGATCTCCCGGATGATCCCTATCATTTCCCTTGTTCTTTGGATTTTCTCCTAAAGTTATTCTTGAAGTCTTCCTTGTAATACTGAATTTTCCTTAAAAAATAATCCTTCTATCCAACTCTCACCAAAACTCCGACTGATAACCAGACATTACTGGCTTCTGTTCCCAGTCGGCATTTTGGCCAAAAAAGGGTGTCACCACTCACCATATGCGCTCTTATTTCCTGGAAAAGTTTGCCTTCCAGAAAATACTACAAGTAAAGTGACTAAGGGTGATGTCCGCTGTCATCGGCCATTTTCTACTAAGGGCGATAAACATATCGACTGTTGTGCACATGTCTCAGGTTGTCTCGGGTAGATTGCCGCACACTAGGTTGAAACTTTCTCAAATACCGCATGTTAATGGCGTGAGGAAGTAAGTCTCCTTCTATTGTTTCCACCAATGAAGAGTTACCGGGTACGATCCTCGCTACTCGTAAAAGCCTTCCCAGCTAGCTACCATTTACCAAAGTTGCGGCTTCAAGAAGCAATTGGTAGTATAACCTTCCAAACCAAGTTGCCTAGATGGAGTTCCTCTAGCACGACCTTCTTGTTGTTAGCTCAGGATATCCTCAACCTCTCTCTGAATTTCCTCTAGTGCCACCACTCATTTAGCGGTTACTTCATCGTTATTGTCCATCATCAAGTCATAATAATCTTTGGCTGACAAACTATTGTGTTTAGAAAATCTCAACTTAGCTATATTTACCTCAATAGGCAATGCAGATTCTTGCCCGTATACTAATTCTAGAGGAGTAACTTTAGTAGTCCCATGCCTTAAGATCCTATGAGCCCACGGTGCTTCAGACAACACCTAATGCCACCTTCTGTGTTATCTTGTACTTTTTTCTTGATCAACTTTATCAAGACCTTATTAGCCTACTCAGCTTGTCCATTGTCTTGGGAATAGCAAGGGAGAGATTTAGCATCTCTGTCCCTAGTGAGTCGGCGAACTATTTCACCTCTTTCGTCATGAAGGATGTCCTTTGTTCCATAGTAAGAGTCTGTGGTATGCAGAATCTATTAACATTATGCTCAGTAATGAATTGTATTATCTCCTTGTGAGTTATATCACTAGTAGAAACAAGGGCTCTAGTCCCGGTCCATAAAGGGCACTAGTCCCGGTTTCGGACCCTGGAACTACCAAATCGGAACTAGAGACCCCTATCTTTAGTCCCGGTTTGCTACGGACCGGAACTAGAGGCCACCACGTGGCAGCGCAACGCGACTGGGCTAGAGGATATCTAGTCCCGGTCCGTAACACGGCACTAAAGAGTTCCTGTCGCGGCAGAAAATCCTGTGTTTTCTCTGCCGCGATATGAGTTTTTGTTTTCTTTTTCGTTTTGTTTTTTCCATTTCGTTCCTTTTTCAATTTGTGTTTCATTATAATTTCAAACATGTTTCTGTACACATATCTACGCTTAGTACACGTTGATGCAGATATAATTAATATTTGATCTCTTGCGAGTCTTCATCGCAATCAAAACTCGTTGGCGCTTCGTTTCTTTGTTCTATCTCCATTTTTTTACCTGACTCATTCAAAAACTATGATCCTGAAGGGTTCCGTAGCAGAAAATAAAAAAAATCCTATGATAGAACTCCCTAATGTCCAAGATCTATATATGTAGTAATGCAGTAACGACCAGAATATATAGAATACATACTCTTGTATATACAGTACGCGGTTAACGTTCCGAGGGGAACATGATTGAAGTAGTCGAACTCGTAGCCGACCTCAAGGTCATGAAGCTCCTCGCAGGTCACCCCTTGCTCTATCTTCATCGTGTAGAAGCTCCGGCTCACGACATCCAAGGTGCCCCAAGTGTGGCCTCTCGCGGTTTCGTACACATACGGTGTATGATAACGACCTCCGACTCCCCGATCCCACCAGGAGTGCGGAAGTAGATCTCTGACTTGGAATCTCCGCAGCACAACGGTGCGCCACGGTGAAGCTTTGTTCGCACAAGATGTACATAGGGTCATGATCACAAGGTATAGAGAGAGAGGGAGAAAGTCAACCAAAAGACTTCTAAAATTGTTGTGTTTAATCCCACCCTTGGGCATCCCTTTATATAGGCGAAGAGGTGCGTGCCCTCTCTACTAGGTTAGCCATGTGGGACTAATAACAAATGAAAAATACCAGGAAGAAGAAACATTGCCGGCCGGGCCAATGTGCAGCCCAACAACAGCAATAGGTAATGGCGCCGAGTGCGCCAGCGTGTCCCCGGCGATCCAGCTCGCCAAGCTATGGCGGTGGCTGGTGCCCGGGTGGGCCGGCCGCCCACTCCGCGGCCCACTGCTCCTTCCTACGCGCGCGGCCCGTAAGCAGCAGCCAGCGGCTGCGGGTGCTGCTCCCGGGTGGGCCGCCGCCTGAGCGGCACACAATGGTTGCCCACCCGCCTTAGCGACTGGGCCTGGACAGATTCAGCCCAACAATGGCAGATTTTTTTTCTGTTTTTTTCTTTTTCCTTTTCCCGGGTAATTTCCTCTAGGTCAATTCCCTCTAGGGTTTTGACCTAATGAGGAAGCTGCCCTACAAACTTTAATTTAAATATTTATTTAATATATATTAATTCATAATTAACATATAATAAATGTATATATTAAATTGTCATTTATTCGAAACTCCTTTCGGTCCTTTCCTTTATTCTTTTCTCCGAACAACTTTGGATCTCTCCCTGCAACAATTCTGGTTTCTCTTTCTCTATTAGATTCTAACTTACAAAGTATCTCTAGCTCATCATACTCTTAAGCGTATTTCCCCACGGCTCGGGAATGGCACAGACATGATCTCCATCAATGATCAATAGAGGGACCGGGATGCCCATAATGACCCCTATGCATTCCACGATGATAATGTCGTTTGAACCATAAAACGTTGAGTCCAATTTTCTTTGTTTCTCTGATACAATTTGTCCGAGATTCGATCATTGGTATCACATACCTTGTTCAATCTTGTTACCGACAAGTTCTGTTTGACTTGTTATCGTGATATTATATCCTCGCGACCTAGTCACATGTTGCAATATTTATGGATGTAATCTCACCAAGCCCTCCATATGTATCTTACCTGTCACGTGGGTGAACAAATACCGCTCTTGAGTCGTATGTCATCTATTGTTCCTCTATAATACCTAATATACACCTTTACGATCACCGAGTCACTGAGTGACGTTTGACGCAGTCAAGACAGCCTCGGGAGACAGTGAGTAATATGATCTCATGGTCTAAGGAGAAGGATGCTATGTTTCTACTATTGCAACAATGAATTATGTGACTTGATCGCGTCGCAATCTTTGGGTGATGTCCATCACATCATTCACCAACGGCATGACCTCGTTGTCAATTGGCATAAATACCCCATGATCAGGAACCCTTGATCATCGCTTGACTAACGAACTAGTATGAATAGAGACTACTAGGGACTTGGTTTGTTTTATATCACACCTATAGCAATGTTTCCACTTGATACAGTTATAGCACAATATGAAATTATTATAAACTAATTGAGATATAATAATAAAAACCCATTTATTTTTTGCCTCTAGGGCATATCTCCTTCAGGCCCATCTTCGGCTCCATCGTATCCACCCTAATATGCTCCACCGTCTTCTGCTCCACCAAGGGGATTTCGTATTACATATCCTCCTCACCTTCTCTGCTGTTGAAGTGCATAGATTCACTAATACACAAGATAAAACAGTACTAATGAAACAATAAGTAAAGTTATTACATCTTGAATAATCAGATTAATGCAACAATAATATTAGATCCCTGAAGAAACAATAAGTAAATTAATACATCTCGAATAAGACATTACTAATACATATTTATATTGGACGTCGATTCCCGGGTCCTGAGTCGCGGACGGTGAACACCCAAAGAGAAGGAACCATCACAGGAGCATAGCTCGGGTCAGATCCCCGAAGAATCTGCTAGGTATTGGATAACCTGATGTACAACGCAGTAATATAGCGAAGGACGTGCTCGTCCTCCTCCCTGACACAACGATGTACCACCCCCTCGGGGCCCGGCTCCCTCTGCACCGCTAGTGGACCATGCGATCGTCACCAAAGAAGCTTTGGGTCGACGACGAGACCCGAATTCCTCACCAAGTTACGAATCCCGGAAGGTAGCACCTCCCAGTGCTAGCCCGGCGGAGCCTAGTCTCGAACATCATCCCCGGCGGAGCCTAGTACTCCGTTGTTCCCGCCGAGTCTACGATGAGGATGCGAGATGGGTATCACCGCCGATAACAAATTCCTATCGAAATAAAATCAAATTTGTACTAAATAATCCATAAAGTAAGTAAAATAACTAAGTAACTAAACAAGTAACTAACTAAAATAACTAAGTAACTAAGATAACTAAGTAACTAAAATAACTAAACAACTAAATAACTAAAGTAACTAAACAACTAAGAAAATAACTAAACAACTATTTAAGAAAATAACTAATTAAACATACAAAAGAAATTTATGTATACATACATTTTGTTATATACTTCCACTTTCTTATGTATACACACACTAATAATATTATACCACAACCAATATACTAATACTACTTTTTAGGGGATATACTAATACTACTACTAACCTAGACTAATTACCTAGCTAATTGTCTATCTAATACAACTATTAACCATGGGGCGGGAGATCGAGGGAACCTACCTGCTGGGCCGGCGATGGAGAGGAGGATGTCATGGCGGATGACGACGATGCGGCGGATGGCGACGGAGAGGATGACAACGCGGCGGTGTTGGGCAGGCCGATGTAGATCGATCTTCAGCGACGCCTCCTGCGCAAGCGAAAATTGAGATATGGGGGTGGGGGAAGAGGAGCAGGGCACGCATGAAATTTATAGGGCCAAAATCTTTAGTCCCGGGTTGTGGCATGACCTGGGACTAAAGGTCCTTTAGTCCCGGTTCGTGTAGTAAACCGGGACTAAAGGTTAGTCCTTTAGTCTCGGGTCGTGACCCGGGACTAAAGGTTTTTGGCAGCAGCCTATGGCGCCAAAACCGCCCCCTGAAGTCCCGGTTCTTGGCATGAACTCCAAGCTCAATATCATTTTCAATATATGTGGATTCTATCTATATCTTGTTTTGGCACATTAAAAATGTGGATTCTATCTATCTAACTATTAAAACTATTAACCATTTTGCTATTTTAAATTAAAAATGCATTAAATCATATCCTTTGCATACTTTTGAATCTAATAAAACTTTAAACATAAAAAACTAGTTGCATCTACACTAACATTGCAACAAAAATAAGAACTAGGTAGGATGCCCAATTTTCGAAATGAAGGCACACATGTATAGTGGCGCCCTAGAATTTTAATCATCGGCCGTTGCAACAAGAAAAAACCAAAAACATGAACACGCCGGGGAGCTAACTAATTGCACATATTAGGTGGTGCCTCTAGGGTGAGCTCCTCGAAGATGTCTGAGGACGGGATCCTAAGACATCTTAGAGAAGCCCTGCCGTAGTGGTGTCCCTGCTCTCGCACACCATCTTGTAGTTTATAACTTCTCTAGCTAGATCAATACACCGGACAACTAACTAATTTCACATATTAGGGAGTGCCTCTATGGCGAGCTCCTCGAAGATGTCTGAGGACGAGATCCTAAGACATCTTCAAGAAGCTCCGCCATAGTGGTGTCCCTGCTCTCGCACACCATCTAGCTTATAGTTGATAACTTCATAAGGATTCCTATTTATAGATTAAGCAGCAAAACATAAAGTCGACACTCACGATAAAGTCGACACTCAGCCATGTCATAGTGCTGCCACCCACCGAAATAGTGCCGCCACTCACGACATAGTGTTGACACTCACTGGCATAGTGCCGCCACCCACCGAAATAATGTCACCACCCGCGTTTAGTCCCAGTTTATGTCTCCAACCGAGACTAAAGGTTCATCTTTAGTCTCATTTGGACACACCAACCGGGACTAAACATGGTTCGCGCTGGCCCTAGCCTCCCGCAACCCCTTAAGTCCCGGTTTGTGTCCCTGTCGTCGGATTGATGACAAGTACGCCATGAGGGGGTCCTCGGGGCGTGCATAAGAGAGGGGTGTGAGACGTACGGTGTTCCGGGACGGTGAGCACACAAGTTTACCCAGGTTCGAATCCGCCGGCTTTGGACGGATCCTACTCCTTCTAGCAATCCAGTAATACGGTAGAGCTGGAATATGGGTTACAAGGGTTCGCCTGTGCGAGTTGAGATTGTAGACTATTGAGGATGCCCTAAAGGCTCTCCCTAGGACTGCTTATATAGATATCCGGCTTAGGGTTTACAAGAGAGATCTATCCGGCTACGACTAAGAGTCGGTTATAGAGTACATCTTGAACTACAAGTAACACTATGGGCCTAAGTCGGTAAGTCTTTTGGGCCTTCCCGTAGCCGGATTGGACTCCATATCTTCTCCCTTACTGGGCCGCTCGCAAAGTAAAACTCTAACCCGAAGTGGGCCACCATGGTTAGTGAGGAACTGTGAGGATACCCGGAAAGTATATCCCCAACAGCAGCCCCCGGAAGTCTCCAAGATCCAAAGTCGGATTCATCATCGTCTAGCTTGATCTTCGGCTTGCAGAATCTTGAAGGGTTCCTGAAACTTCACAAAAAAATACGATCCGGGTCTTAAAAAATAAGTTGGACCTATCAACAAGTTATTCGGATCTTCCAGCTTGATTTTCAAACTAAGCCGGAACTTGGTCTCTGACGTCATCTGACACTGGTCATGGTCAAGTCACGTCATCTGACAAACATCCTGTCAGCACGACCGTTGGTGGGTCTGCCGTTTGCAGAACCGAGGCGCCATTTCAATGCGTACGCGGAGATCGTGGCGACGTAATCATCGCGTGGGTCCTTCCCAGTTCCTTCCACGACGCGTGGCTGACATGGTTATACCCTACAGGTACGTAACTTCAGCATACCCAGTCCAGCCCAAGGAAGGCCCACGGCAAATATACGCTGGCCCATGAAGATTTTCGGGTGGCCCAGGCCCATGACGCCTTCGGATCCTTGGAGAGCAAGACTAGAGTTTGAATACAACTTGTAACCTACTCGTATCGGTACCTGAGACCTAGCCTCCCCATATATAAAGGCTAGGAGGGTCCAACGAGGAGGGCAACTACTAGATTACGACATACGCACCTCCACACCAGATCGAATCTGTGCATTCTGTAACCTTCAGTTCCGCCGTAATCAAAGAGCAGACAAGCAGGAGTAGGGTTTTCCCTCCGGGGGCCTGAACCTGCATAAATCTCGTGTCCCCTGGTTGCTTGTCTGTTAACCGTGCCACGATCTCTAGCATCCCCATCTTCTCCAAAACCCAAGTCCATAACAATGGGCATTGACGAGATTAAACCTCGTCAATTGGCGCCGTCTGTGGGAATTGGGGCTGCTGATTGTGCGGTCGTGACGGTTCCGACCCGATCGATCTACAACTCCGCGGCGACGGAGAATCACCTTATCTTTGGCGCTTTCGACTTCACCGCCCACTCGCCGGATACCATGAAGGATTTCGAGCCCGTAGGCGACGGACTCGAAATCTTGTTCGGGAGCTTCTGCTTCCAGGTGGGACAAACCGGCACCCTCCGCCTTCCTGAGCGGGTGTCCGTGCCATCAATCAGGCCCGCTTCATGGGCTCCACACCCCGTGCTACGCACGTCACCATCAACAGATGAGTTCTACAGCAGCAACAGCTGCAACTCCGATCTGTGCGATCCACCTTCGGATGAAGGGACCTACGGTTCCGGATCCGAAAGTTGCGGCAGCAGCCAACCAATCTGCAAGCGCTATTTGTGCGCCGCAATCATCCAAACCGACGAGGAAACGCCTAACCCGCCGCCCAACCCCAACCCGCAGGACAGAAACGGCGAAAACGGGGACAACAGAGGCCACCTCATCCAACTTAGCAAAGAAGGATGGGTCGAAGCACGCCGCGCCGTCGCAGGCGAAATAGTCCTACCTCTGGACTCCCCACGTGATCTGTTGATGGCATACCACTACCTCCTCATCGAGGAGCACAAGAAGCAAGTCAAGATGCAGGAGACGCTCGACAAACGCAAGAAAGCAGCCTCTGAGTCCAGTGCGCGACGAGCTGTGCTCTCTGCCATGGGACCCGGCTCTAGCACGAACGGAAACCAGGGAAACAAGCACCACTCTCGGGTGGAAAACATGGACCCGAAGGAGCGGCATGACGTGACCCGAACTCTCCACACATCGTTCATGGATATGGACGCCGACGGCAACATCACCCCGAAGACGCCACAAGCTGCGATCATGGCAGCCACTGCGTATGTCGCGGCTCACCCACCTCTGGAGGGGGACCCGAAAAAGGCCATGCATAGGTCCGCACTCACCGGACTAGAACTAATCGGAGCTGCGCTCTACGAAGACGCTCCTACGGAGCCGAAGAAGAAAGCTCCGGCCAGGCGCGATCGGAGCCCCACTCCCTCATCCGAAGATGAAGAGGAACACGATCTTCCTCGAAGGAAGAAGAGCTCGCACCGCCATAAACACGACTATGACGCCAGAGATAAGCTTACACAGCGCAAGATCGACAAAGCACGCGCCAAACGCGCATGTTCGTCCGAATCTGAGATGGATGAAGACGAAGGAGAACTCTGCGGGGCTCGATGCTTCAGCAGATCCGTCCGGCGAACACAGATGCCACGCAATTTCAAGCTTCCTTCGGATACTCCGAAGTTCAACGGCACGCAAGATCCAAAGTCCTGGCTCAGTGACCATCTGTCATCCGTTAAGCTTCACGGAGGCAACAAAGAAACCGCCATGCAATGCCTTCAGCTGCAGCTGACAGGCGCGGCGCGGGTCTGGCTTAGCAGCCTATCATCAGGATCCATCCGAAGCTGGGAGGAGCTCGCTTATAGCTTCATCCGAAATTTCAAAGGCACCAGCAAGAGGCCCGCCTCAATTGAAGAATTGCGAGCCTGCACTCGGAGAACGGGAGAATCTCGCTCGTACATACTACGCTGGTCTACAACCAAGAACTCCGCAGCACACATCTCCGAAGAGCGGGCCATCGACGCCTTCAGGGACGGCGTCAAACGCCCAGACTTCAAGGAGAAACTTGGACGTGTAAAGCCCAAGACACTCGACCAGCTCATGGAAATCGCCAACAGTTGGGCAGACGGCGAAGATTGCATCCAGCGGGCGCAATCAGATGAAGAGGACGACTACGGTCGAAGACGCGAACGCCGCAGCAAGAGGAGATCGCGCGTCTACGAAGACCGTGACGGACCCGACATGGTCGCAGCCGGCTACGCCGACCGCCGTAATGACAACAGCCGCAACAGCGGAGGATACCGCAGCGGAAACTTCCGCGACAACGGACGACCAACGCAGTCGTGGCAACGCCGCGACCGCGACAACGGACCCTCAGCATTCGACAAACTTTCAGGTCCATGCACCATCCACTTCTACATCGACAAACAAGATGGCAAATAGAAAGCTAGCCACATGCTCAAGGACTGCCGCGAGTTCTAGAAACTCAGCGAAGGCATGATGCAGATGAGGCAACAAGCTCCAATCCCTGTGTTCGGAAACGCGCCTGCGCCAGGTGAAATAGCACACGGAGCTCCTCCACCGCCGCCTATTGGAGGCCCACATCAACCAGTCGCACCAGCGCAAAACAACGTCGGGGTCGCATACCCCCCACTAAAAGGAGCACTCAATATGATACAGAAGGGACGCCCCACAAATAGGTGCAGAAGAAAATCACCCGACAAATCAACATGGCCGTGGCAACTCCGCCTGCAATCCCTGAGTACCTCAGTGGATCGGAGTCCTGCATCACATTCACTCGCACGGATCACCCTTGCCAGATCCCTCGCCCAGGTCATGCTGCCCTGGTGCTGGAGGCGCAGATCGGAGGCTTCGAGATGAGTCGCGTCTTCATGGACGGCGGCAGCGACATCAACCTAATGTTCGCAAGCACTCTAGCAGCTATGCGGATCCCGCAATGCAGCCTGGAACAATCAGACACAACTTTCCATGGCATTGTCCCAGGGAAGGGCATCTTCCCCCTAGGCAAAATAGGGCTCGACGTCATCTTCGGGACACCGGACAACTTTCGGCAGGAGTGCCTAGAATTCGAAGTGGTGGACTGGCCGTCGCAATATCACGCCATCCTGGGACGTGTAGCATTCGCAAGGTTCCTGGTCGTCCCACACTACGCATACCTACTACTCAAGATGCCAGGACCAAGGGGCGTCATCACATTCCACGGGAGCTTCACCCGATCGGACCAATGCGACAGGGATTTCAACAAAATCTCGCAGTCTTTCGGCATGCAAGACAAGCTTGTAAGGCTCCGCGAGGTGACAGACAATGGGCTACCCCCAGTCACAAAGCAGAACGCACCTGACATGTCTTTCGACTCCACCATCAACACCAAGAAGGTGCGGGTCCATCCAACGGATGCTGCCAAGACGGCGCTGATCGCCAACGACCTCAGCACTGCATAGGAAGGCGCGCTCGTCGAATTCCTCCATGAGCGCTGGGAAATCTTCGCCTGGTGTCCTGCGGACATGCCAGGAGTTCCCAGGGAATTCGCCGACCACGCACTCAATGTCTTCTCAGACACCAAACCAGTCAAGCAGTCCATTCGAAGACTGTCGGAGCCACGAGCCGAAGCTATCGGCAAGGAGATCAACAGATTACTCGCAGCAGACTTCATCCGGGAAATCAAGGAAAGCGAGTGGCTGGCAAACACGGTGATGGTCCCGAAGAAGGACACGGACATCCTGCGGATGTGCGTGGACTTCACGTCACTAAATAAACACTGCCCTAAGGACCACTTCCCTCTTCCTCGGATCGACCAGATCATCGATTCGAATGCAGGTTGTGAGAAACTCTCCTTCCTTGATGCCTACTCAGGCTATAACCAGATTCGACTCAAGGTCGAAGATCAAGAGAAAACGGCGTTCATCACACCGTTCGGAGTATACTGCTACAACACAATGCCTTTCAGGCTAAAGAACGCGGGTGCCACGTACCAGCGATGCATGCAGGCCTGCCTCAAGGACCAGATCGGTCGCAACGTCCAAGTCTATGTCGACGACATAGTCATAAAAACCAAGGAGGCAAGAACACTTATCGACGATCTCCGCGAGACGTTCGACAACCTTGATCGCTACAGCATCAAGCTCAATCCAGAAAAGTGCGCCTTCGGCGTCCCCTCGGGTCAGCTGCTCGGATACTTCATCTCTCAACGAGGGATCGAAGCGAACCCGAAGAAAATCAAAGCTATCATGACAATGGAGAAGCCGAAAAACCTCAAGGGCGTTCAGCAGCTCGCGGGGCGAGTAGCGGCACTAAGCAGGTTCATCAGCCGCATGGACGAGAAGGCCCTACCATTTTACCAACTGTTGCGCAAGGCAGACAAGTTCGAGTGGACACCAGAAGCCAACGACGCATTCAAAAGCCTCAAGCGGCTCCTCTCCACCTCGCCAGTTTTGGTCACGCCAAAAGAGCGCGAGCCCCTGTTGCTGTACATAGCAGCCACACACCAGGTGGTCAGCACAGTACTCGTGGTCGAATGACCCAAAGAAGGCAAGACCCACGGGGTACAACGCCCAATTTACTACCTCAGCGAGGTTCTCACTCCAACAAAACAGCGGTACCCGCACTACCAGAAGCTGGCCTACGGCGTGTTCATGACGGCTTGACGATTAAGCCACTACTTCCAGGAGCATCAGGTGACGGTCGTCAACGAGGCACCCCTAAACAGCATCCTGAATAACCCAGAGGCCACAGGACGCGTGGCCCTGTGGGGCATTGAACTATCACCCTTGGACATCATCTACGATAAGCGACACGCAATCAAATCTCAAGTCCTTCCGGACTTCCTGGTGCACTGGATGGAGCTGCAGCTGCCTGACACACCAGACATGTCATAGTCCTGGACAATGCATTTTGACGGCTCCAAACGCGAAGCCGGAGCAGGGGCAGGAGTCATACTAACCTCCCCGCAAGACGACAAGATGAAGTACGTCCTTCGGATGAAATTCAGAGCCTCCAACAACAAAGCCGAATACGAAGCCCTCATCCGCGGCATGAAGATGGCAAAAATCTGCGGCGCAACGCGCCTGGTCATCTACGGTGACTCCAACCTTGTCGTACAGCAGACGATGAATGAGTGCGACGCGCACGCCGAAAACATGATCGCGTACCGCGCGCTATACAACGCACTCGAAGGAGAATTCGACGGCTGCGAACTTCGGCACGTTGGAAGAGAAAGCAACGAGGAGGCCGATAAACTCGCCAACATCGGCTCCACTTGCATAAAGGTACCACCAGGTGTGTTCCTCGAACAGATCTGCGTGCCATCCATCAAGCGGAAATTCCCCAAGGGATCACCCGAAGAAGCAGAACACTCGGGGGCTAAGCTACCCGAAGGTCATGAAGGACCCGAAAAGTTGGATACCGAAGTCGCCATGGTCAACCTGATGCAGGTCATGGCAGTCGAAGAAACTTGGACACGCCCATACCTCAAGTTCCTGATTAACGGATAATTGCCAGACAGCCCGACAGATGCCCGGCGCATATCTCGTCGGACAAAAGCCTTCACCATCATCAACGGCGAGCTGTACAAACGCAGCATTACGGGCGTACTACAACGGTGCGTCACCATCAACGACGGCAAGGACATACTCCAAGATATCCACGAGGGCATCTGCGGCCACCATGCAGGCAGCCGCTCCCTCGTCGCCAAAGCTCTACGAGCAGGATTCTACTGGCCAACGGCCATGAGCGACGCAAAGGACATCGTCCGAAGATGCAACGGGTGCCAACGGTTCGCCGACAAACCGCACGCACCTGGGTCCGAACTTAGACCCATACCCATAGCTTGGCCTTTTGCTCAATGGGGCCTTGACATGATCGGCAAACTGCCAAAATCCTCGAAGGGAGGACACGTCTTCCTCTTGGTCGCAGTCGACAAATTCACCAAGTGGATCGAGACCATGCCAGTCACCAACCAGAAGGGCAAAACCGCCGTCAAATTCTTCGAATCCATTGTCTACAGGTTCGGCGTGCCGCACAACATCATCACCGACAACGGATCGAACTTCATCTCCAAAGAATTCCAGGACTTCTGCGAAGGTCTCGGGATCAATATCACGTATGCCTCAGTGGCACACCCGCAAACAAACGGGCAAGTGGAAAAGGCCAACGGCCTAATCGGCGCCGACATCAAGAAGCGCCTCATGAGCTCACTCGAGCATAAAGCTGGAAACTGGACGAAAGAGCTACCGTCTGTCCTGTGGAGCTTACGGACTACGCCAAACAGCTCCACCGGCCACACACCATTCTTCATGGTACACGGAGCCGAGGCAGTGCTACCAGCCGAAGTACGCCATCAGGCTCCACGAGTCGTCGCGTACAGCGAAGCCGAATCCACGGTTGCACTCAAAGATGCCGTCGACACACTCGACGAAGCACGGGATATAGCAGCAGCTAGATCAGCGGTGTACCAGCAGAGTCTCCGCAACTATCATAGCCGACGGCTGCGCCCCAGGTCCTTCGTCGAAGGAGACCTAGTCTTGCGACTCAAGCAAAAGCGACCGAACAAACTCGATTCTCCATGGGAAGGACCCTATGTCATCACCGAAGTCATCCCAGGTGGCGCCTATCGCCTCAAGCACGTGGAGTCTGGAGTCGCATTCTCCAACCCGTGGAACGTCTCGCACCTGCGACGATTCTACCCATAGCGGCCTACCCCCCTTTACTTTCAATAAGGCTTACAGCCAAGGCTACTCAGCCGAACCATGTACCTCCTCCATTACGATGCAAATAAAGCTAAGTGTCTCGCACCCAACCTTCGGTTGACTATTTCTCTGCAACTTTACTACACGCTACATACGCACTCGGGGGCTCCCCCACCTCACGATTTCATCGACTGAGGACACAACGTGTACACCTGAGTAGCTGACCACGTCAGGCAAACGAAAAGGACATGTACTAAATCAAAGTACTGCGTGCTCGGGGGCTCCCCCCACCTCACGATTTCATCGACTGAGAAAAAAAGGTGTACACCTGAGTAGCTGACCACGTCAGGCAAACGAAAAGGACACGTACTAAATCAAAGCACTGCGTGCTCGCTAACAAGCGAACCTTTACAACAAAGGGCACATACACGCCCAGCCACAATATACAAATTTTACATCTATCTGTTTATTTTCAGGTCCTACCTATTCTGAAGAATAACTTGAGCACGCTGCTCAAAAAAATCTACAATCTGTTCGGCATACTGCCTTACAGCCGCGTAATGCGGACGCATATTCCACTCGCCACCATCTGGTCGAGGAGGTGGCCCAGTCGCCACAGCAGCCAAATCTACATCAGGGCGATGCACCCTCACAAGAGACAAGGCGGCCTTCACCCCTGCGACGAGCTACTGCCGCACCAGCTCCTTGACATTGCTGGCACTCCGAAACTTCGTCAGAAGACCTGCAAGGGTCGTTGGCACGGCATCCAACGGAAACATGACGTGCAGCACCGAGGACAGCGATGTCTGCACCTGGCGGAGCACCCGCGAAACTTGGTAGACACGATCCTGTACCGTCGCCAGAACTATGGCGCGATCACGATCCATCCAAAAGAAGCCGCCGGCCTCCATGTCCTGTTGAGTCAAGCAGTTGACTCGAACAGCAATACGCTCCTTTTCTTCCCTCGGAGCAAGATTGGCACCTGCGACAACCGCACAAAACAAGAGTAAGGCCAGCAGGCTCACCCGAAGAACCGAGCTACATCTCGAAAGAAGGATCAACTTACATTGCAACTGCTCGGACAGCCGACCTAGCTCCGCCATCAAATACTCCTCTCTGGCTGCACCACGGTCCGCTTTGGATTTCCAAACATCAGCGCGACCGCGTAACCCAAGCAAATCTCTCTCCAAGCTGCGCACGCGATCTCGAAGAAAAGCGAGCTACGAGGAACCATCCAATGACGCTCGCAAGGGCCTTTCGGATGAAGTGTCAACCGGGTCAGCACCCGAAGGAACCTATAGCAGCAGTTGACTCAACAGGAACCTATAGCAGCGGTTGACTCACAGTGCCGTTTGCACGAATCTTGGCGCACGTAGGTGGTTATAAGGGGTGAGGATTTACCTTGTCCTCTCTTCACCTGTTCCCTTTGCCGTTCCTTCTCCTCCACATCTCCCTAGCACACAGAGCTCTCCCGCCTCCCAGATTTCCTAGCGCCGCCCATCTAAGGTCACCGGCGCACCGAAGAAATGGCTTCCTCTTCCTCTTCCGGCTTGGCAGCAGCGGCGGTGGCCACAGCTGCGGCAGAGAAGGAGAGCAACCGGGGAGTCTGGATCCCGTGCCTCCTCGATGACGAGAAACTCCAAGTCATGGAGAATGAAGGTCTCCTCTGTGCCGGCGACTGGCGGAGCGGTTTCGGCGAGACCATCCCCCACCCACGCGCCGGCGAGCGGGTCCACTTCGGCCCTGTTGGAGATATGCCCAAGAGGCAATAATAAAGTGGTTATTATTATATATTTATGTTTATGATAAATGTTTACATCCCATGCTATAATTGTATTAACCGGAAACATTAATACTTGTGTGTTTTGTAAACATAAAAGAGTCCCTAGTAAGCCTCTTGTTAAACTAGCTTGTTGATTAATAGATGATCATGGTTTCCTGATCATGGACATTGGATGTCACTAATAACAAGGTTATATCATTAGGAGAATGATGTTATGGACACACACCCATAGTAAGCGTAGCATAAGATCAAGTCATTAAGTTCGTTTTGCTGTAAGCTTTGAAATACATAGTAACCTAATCCTTCAACCATGAGGTTATGTTAATCACCATCACCGGATGGGTACTTTGATGACATCAAACGCTGCTTCGTAACTGGGTGGTTATAAAGGTGTCATTGGGTATTCTGAAAGTATGTGTTGAAGCGCATAGACCAAGATTGGAATTTGTCCATCCATATGACGGATAGATATACTCTGGGCCCTCTCGGTGGAATGTCATCTAGATAGCTTGCAAGCATGTGACTGGGTCACAAGGGATGACATAACATGGAACGAGTAAAGAGTACTTATCAGTAACGAGGAAGAACTAGGTATGAAGATACCGACGATCAAACCTCGGATAAGTAGAATATCGCGAGACAAAGGGAATTGGTTTCGTATGTTAAATTGGTTCAATCGATCACGAAGTAATCGTTGAGTATGTGGGAGCCGTTATGGATCTCCAGATCCCGCTGATGGTTATTGATGGGAGAGGTGTCTTCATCATGTCTGCATATTCACGAACCGTAGGGTGACACACTTAAGGTTCGAAGTTGTTTTAAGTAGATATGGAATTTGCGTTGGAGACCGAATGTTGTTCAGAGTCTCGGAATGGATCCGGGACATCACGAGGAGATCCGGAATGGTCCGGAGAATAAGATTAATATATTGGGAATCATTTTCTAAGTTAGGAAATGTTCCGGAGTGTTTGTATGGAGATTCTAGAAGGTTTCAGAATGTTCTGGAAGGTTCTAGAGGATTTCTTGGAGTTTACTTGAAAACCAAGAAAGGATCAAGGGAGTCCAAGTGGGGCTAGACACGGATTCGTGGGGGAGGAGGATTCCTCCCCCTTCCCACCGCCGGCCCAAGGAGGGGAGTCCTACTAGGACTCCCCCTCCCCAGGCGCGCCTCCCTCCTTTAAATAGAAGGGAGGGGGCGCCCCCTCTTGTACCTTGTCTCACAACTCCCAATCTCTGCCGCCTCTCTCCTCCACCTTTCTTCTGCACAGGCATAGGCGAAGCCCTGCAGAATGCTCATCTCCACCACCACCACCATGCCGTCGTGCTGCTGGGATTCCGTGGAGAAGATCTACTACCTCCGCTGCTCGCTGGAACGGGGAGAGGAAGGTCTGCTTCGACTCCACACGTGTGACCGTCTGCGGAAGCGCTGCCGGAACGCGGTGCCGGAAGGATCGTCCACACGATCTTGAGATCGGCAAGCGATCGACTACATCATCCATGAGATCTAATCTCGTTAACGCTTTCGGTTCTACGAGGGTTAGTACCGATCTATCTCGTTGCTCATGTCTAGTAGATTAGATCTTGGCTTTTATCTAGATTAGATCTGGGTTTTGTTAGTTCTTGCGGTAGAAAATTTTTGTTTTCCATGCTACGAACCCATCAGTGGTATCAGAGCCTTGTCTATGCGTAGATCTGTTGCACGAGTAGAACACAATGAGGTTGGGGGCGTTGGTGCTCGTGCTGTCTTTTGCTATGTGTGTACTTTGCATCTTGCGGTATGGTGGGATGAAGCGGCTCGGGCTAACATTACATGTCATCGTATATGAGACTTGCTCCACGCTTGACGTGCAACTCGTTTTGCACAAGTGGCTTTGCGGCTGTCTGTCTCTCCCATCATAGTATAGATCATTGCACTTGATAGCACTTGTATCAACGTTGTGGTTCAGTTTCGTAGGTAAGATCTGTTCTTAGTCGAAAGCCCCAAGCCACGTAAAACTTGCAAAGAAAATTAGAGGCGTCTAACTTGTTTTTGCAGGGGTTTTGTGATGTGATATGGCCTACATGTGATTGTGATTGTATTTGATGTATGCAATGATCCTTGTTGTAATATGGCAACCGGCAGGAGCCTAATGGTTGTCTTTAATTCTGTTAAGACCTGCGTGTCTATTCATCTTGTAATAGCTTTGTTCCAAGTAGTTGTAATAGTTGCTAGTGAAGATGAACAACCATGAAGCGGCGCCACGGACCTTGACGCAATGCTGGTGATGATAGAGATCATGTCCGTGCTTTGGAGATGGAGATCAAAGGCATAAGAAGAAAGGGCCATATCATATCACACAAATTATGAATTGTCTGTGATGTTAATCCTTTATGCATCTTGTATTGCTTAGATCGCGACGGTAGCATTATAAGATGATCCCTCTCACTAAATATCAAGTAATAAAGTGTTCGTCCTTAGTTGGCACCGTTGCTAAGACTCGTCGTTTCGAAGCATCTCGTGATGATCGGGTGTGATAGACTCTACGTGTGCATACAACGGGTGCAAGCCAGATTTGCACATGCGGAAACTAAGGTTAATCTTGATGAGCTAACATGTACAGACATGGTCTCGGAACACGGAATACCGAAAGGTAGAGCATGAGTCATATGATTGATATGATGAACATGAAGATTGTTCGCCGATGAAACTACATCATCTCACGTGATGATCGGAATTGGTGTAGTGGATTTGGTTCGTGTAATCACTAAAAACAACTCGAGGGATGTTGTTTTGAGTGGGAGTTTATTTGTAATTTGGATTAGTCAAACTCAATTTATCATAAACACAATCAAAGTGAATTTGCATAGTTTGTTGTAGTCATTGGCATCCGTTCACCACCTTATGCTTAGTTATAATTGAGATAGTAGAACTATAGAAATTCTGGATATTTGCTTTACGAACTGGTATCGTATTGTTTTAAGTGTCAATCTAAAGTTTAAAAGTCATATTGCAAACTTTCAGCAAACTCCGTTTACTCTGTGAAGTTTAATAAATAGTATTAAATCAAGAGTAATAATTCCAGTGTTAGTATCTAATGTATCATGTTTGCCTCCATGATCCTTGATACTCAAAAGATTGTTTTTTAATATCAAGTTTATCTAAGAGCTGAAAGCAATGTTTCAGAAACCATCATATGTGAAAGGTATTGCGATATCTAAAACAATGTGTTAGTTACAACATGATAGAGTATATGTCCTCATATTTGATGAAAATTTGTGAAGGTTGGAGACGCTAGTCGTCCTAATCCTCCAAAAGGTTTTGGAAAAGAAACATTATACTCGCAATTCACCTTTATAAGCTATAGCAGCTTGATCATGAAAGTTGTCATGATAAGGATGAATAGAAGATGTAAGTAAAATGTTTACTACACTAAAAGGTTACTAAAGAATGAAATTTTGAAAGAATACCAAACATTTGATGAAGGTGATCCACTTCAAAGTGCAAGTCCAAAGGTATTAGTATTTGACTATACACACTTTGTACTATGTGTCATGTGAATGACAGCACTATTGATGTTGATAGATTCTTTTAAAAGAAAAGGAATTGTTGAAAGAGAGTCTATAAAATATTTGGCGGAAAAGAAGAGATTGGAGATGTCCAACTTAGGTATATAGAAGATACATGTTATGGCTGTATTCTTTGGTTGTTAAACAATGTGGTTCTGCGGTATTGGATACCACATTGGTTGGTATGAAGTGTCATACAGGACAACACAATTCATGAACTACAATGGCCTAAGTAACTAGCAAGATAATATGTGATGATGTTCATCGAAAACAAACAAAGGGTTGTTGTTTTGCTCGTTAACATCAAAGATTACCTTCAAGATTTGTTTGAATAATTGTTATTTTGATCAGGTATTATGACGACAAAAGGTTGTTCAAATAATTACCGTATTCCATAATAGATGGATGATTTACAAATCTCGTTGGAGAAATCACATCCATAAAACTAATGCTAAAATGTCGAAAGACAAATGATTGAAAGATCACTTGCAAAGTGACATCGCCGTTTAAATTATATTGAAAGGGATACATGAAGAAACTCCATGTTGATGGATTTTTGGAGTCTTTGATTTTGATCAAATGACGCTTGTGATACTTTCCTGGGGATAATTAAAAATCCGTTCATAGGCCAAAAGAGGAACGGACGACTAACTGATTGGAATTTCTACATATTAATGTATATAGTCCATTATGTGTAGTCGTGGGCGATGGATTTCAACTTCATATGCTTTCTCTGAAGATTTGAGTGAGTATATGTATATACTTACTCAATAAGGAAGAAGTATGAAACATTTGAAAATGTTCAAAGACTTTCAAAGATGAAGTGGAAAATCATTGTAACAAGAAAATAAAAAAAATTATGATTGGATCATAAAGAAAGATGTTTGAGTTACAAGTTAAGCAAAACACCTAAGATTTGAGGAATCGTTCCATGGATTTGCATTTCCCAAATCACCATAGGAGTATGGAGTGTTCAAGATATGTAATGAAACCTTGTTTGACATGGTAAGATCAAAGGAGTCATTTATAAAACTGCCATTATATTTTAAAGATTAAAGCTTTAGTGACTACCGCTTTTACACTGAAAAGAGCTCCATCGTGATCCGTTGAAATGACACCATATGAGTTGTGGTTTGGGATAAAACTCGAATTGTCTTTTCTTAAATTTTGGTATGCTATGCATAAGTGAAATGTTTACAACCAAAGTCGGATGAGCATGTCTTTGTAGGTTATTTCGAATAACCATTGGGTATTCCTCCATAACACCGAAGACAAAAGTGTTTGTCGCTTGGAACGTCAAGTTTCTTGAGAAGGAATTTTTCGTGAAAAGTTAAGTGGGAGGACAATAGAACTTTGACAAGGTTGTTGAACCTTGGCTAATATGTGCTGAGTTGCGCAGAAAGTGTCCCGGAGGCAGCAACAATGCTCATGGCTCACGTGCCTCAAAGGTTGTGGTCACGGAGATCTAAGTTCCTATTGAACCAAGTAGGTCGGGTAAGTTATCAAATGCTAAGATTTGAGAGTTAAATCATTGTTGTTTGACAATGATGAACCGACTACATGCAAAGAAGCAATGATGGGCCCTGACTTCGTTAAGTGCCTTGAAGCCATAAAATCCGTGATAATTCCATACACGAGAAATCAAGCTTTGAATTTGAAAGACCCTCTGGAAAGGTGTAAGACCTTACAGTCGTATATGGATCTATAAAGAAATAGACATGGATGTTTCACATCTATGAAATAGTCGACATGTCGGAAAGAGTTTACGACAATGTTCAAGGAATTGACTATGATAAGATTTGATCTTTCATAGCGATATTTAGTCTGGACGGATTAATATAGCAACCACTACATATATTTTGGTATATGGTAGTTGAACAAACAAAACAAGTTCTTCTAATAGAATGGTTACCTAGGACGTGTACATGACACGATCCAAAGGGTTTTGTTAATTCAAAGGATGCTAAAAGAGTATGCAAAACTTCAATGGTTGAAGTGAGCATCGCGGAGTTGGAATCTTCACCGTGATGAAACCGTTAAAAGGTTTAATTTCATCAGAGACGATGAAGATGCTTGCATTTTACAAGAAATTAAGTGGGAGCGCTAAGACATATTTCTAATACATTATGTGAAAGACATATCGTTGATTAGAAATAATGTATCTTTTATTGACACAGGTTAACAATTTCATTTCGATGAAAGACTTAGGCATAACCCAAGAATTAGGCATCAATGTCTATATAGATAGATTGAGGCGCTAATATGGTTTTGCCAAATGTAGATAGATAAGATGTTGAATGAGTTCAATATGGAAACAACAAGAAAGGTTCTTGACTCACGGAAAGGACTGAATAAAGATTCAAGTGTGTTGACACTAGATTCAAGTGTTTTGACACTTGGTGAAATCACAAGAATATTTTGATCAATCATTCTTTGAGATGTACACATCCAGATATGTCCTATGCTCTAAATGTTGTGAGCATATACCAGAATGACTCATAAGATGATCATTGGACAATAGTAGGGATATTCCTATGATATTTGGAAGAACTAAGAATATATTACTTATATAGTGGTGACAAATATTTCATTGTAAATTGCTATATTGATACTACTTTTGTCACAAATTAAGTTTATCTCAATTTAAACTATGGGTGGCACAATGTAATAGAAAGGAAGTTCCATAACTGATTTGGTTGAGTACCAAAGATAAAACATTGTGACAGATACTACAACAAAAGGCTAAGTATGTGACTACTATTGTTGTAGCAAATGAGGGCATTTGCATCAAGTAGTTTGTTATCAAACTAGGGGTGGTTCATAGCGGGATAATACTATGAAGATACATTGTATGACAATTGTATCAACATGATTTAATCCCAAGGAACTAAAGGTCTCACCAAAGGACCAAATTTATACAATGCCATCTCATGGGAGAATGAGTAATGCGTAGAGACGCAAGGACATGCAAATACACACGGACCTGTAAGTGTCAGATCCGAAGATTATGTTTACCACTAGCTATAGTGTCTATACAACACCAGAAAGCCATAGGTGTTGAATGCACACGTTTTTTAACTAGATTATTGACTCTAGTGCAAGTGGGAGACTGTTGGAGATATGCCCAAGAGGCAATAATAAAGTGGTTATTATTATATTTTTATGTTTATGATAAATGTTTACATCCCATGCTATAATTGTATTAACCGGAAACATTAATATTTGTGTGTTTTGTAAACATAAAAGAGTCCCTAGTAAGCCTCTTGTTAAACTAGCTTGTTGATTAATAGATGATCATGGTTTCCTGATCATGGACATTGGATGTCATTAATAACAAGGTTATATCATTAGGAGAATGATGTGATGGACACACACCCATAGTAAGCGTAGCATAAGATCAAGTCATTAAGTTCGTTTTGCTATAAGCTTTGAAATACATAGTAACCTAATCCTTCGACCATGAGGTTATGTTAATCACCATCACCGGATGGGTACTTTGATGACATCAAACGCCGCTTCGTAACTGGGTGGTTATAAAGGTGTCATTGGGTATTCTGAAAGTATGTGTTGAAGCGCATAGACCAAGATTGGAATTTGTCCATCCATATGACAGATAGATATACTCTGGGCCCTCTCGGTGGAATGTCATCTAGATAGCTTGCAAGCATGTGACTGGGTCACAAGGGATGATATAACATGGAACGAGTAAAGAGTACTTATCAGTAACGAGGAAGAACTAGGTATGAAGATACCGATGATCAAACCTCGGATAAGTAGAATATCGCGAGACAAAGGGAATTGGTTTCGTATGTTGGGTCCAATGTTGGGTCGCACGCCAGATTCAGCGTCTCCAACACCACGGCGACCGTCTGATGCACTCCATCACGGCGTCAAAGAATGATTCCCTCCGCATCAGTCCTAAGGCTTTAAAGCCACAAGATTACATAAGCCAAATCAAATGGCTGATCAAGGAGCGAATTGAAAGGAAGATTCCAGACTTGTCTCTGGATATGCATACAGCGGAATACCATGTAGTTTCGGTAAGCTTCAATAATAAACCCTTTTATGTGTTTCACCCTTTAAGTTATTTCACAATACTGAGATATCTTCTTTCTTTTCAGCTTGCCGACCTCCCTGAGTCGGAATTTGCTCCACTCGAGGGATATCCTCTAGAGTTTTCTCAGGAGGCGGAACTGGTCCCACTGCCGGACATTGTGCCCAGGAAGTGCAAGGCTCCGACAGTGGCCGTCGGCACAAAGGAGGTGCCAGTTGTGAAGAGGTAACTTTCAACACAACTTCCGCCTTTGTACCTTACTCGAATTTTCTTCTGAGATGTAATGTTTTCCATTTTATTACATTCTCAGAGCTAAGCAGCTCATCAAGGGCAAGGGGAAGGGAACTTCTTGGAAGCCTCTACAGCAGACGAAGTTGAATATGGCTTCACCTGCTGTGGCTCCTCTGACTCCTGCTCCTCAACCCTCTGCAACACCGGTGATCATTCCTTTGCGGGTTGTCGCAGAAGATCCGGTTCTTTCAACGGAGCCAGCGATCCTTGAATCATAGACTGACGCCACCACTAGTGGCTCAGGTTTAGATAAGGGTGAACCCTCTTCGGGTAATGATACCTCGGCAGAGACCTTTGCCGAAAACCTCCTTAACAATCCGGGACTTGCCAAATTTGGCTTGTCTCAGAAATCTGTAGAAGAAATCCAGCATCTGGCCCGACAATGCCTGGAGAAGAGAAATCTCTCTACCGAAGAAGAAGCACAAGAGGCGGAAGACATCAAGTACTCTGACCTTCTTGAACAAGTCCATCTTCGTGACAAGGGACTTATAGCTGGTGTGCTTCCACCACCTCCGGTTATTCCACTCACCCTCGCCGAGAAGGTTACCACCGAAGTGAACATGTGTCTGAGCAAGCTCACACATGAACATCATGTAAGTCGGAATTCCAACTCACGATTTTATTTATTGCATTTCATATCATATCCTCTAGCCCCCAAGCATGAAGTAGGATATACAATCCGAGTTTATGCTTCCTTAGGATGCCAAAGAATGAACTAGTGTAGCCCCCAAGGCTCATGCTGATATTAGTAAAAATATTAGCCCGAGTCTTCAGTAGACTTCTGACTCTGGGTATTCTGACTTACAGAAAGTTAATTCATATAACCAGGATTTATTGAAGAACATCTGTAACAAGCGGAGAGAGATCAAAGCTCTCCGGCTTGAAAATGCTGAGCTGAAGGTCTCCAAGGATGAAGCCGAAGGTAAACATTCCGAGACTCAAACCTTGTCTTTGTGTTTTCATAGTCGAATATTTTTTACTGAACTTGTTGTTCTTTTTAACTTACAGCACTGGTAAAACAGTCTTGTGCTATGATTAAAGAGGCCGAGAACCTCAAAACCTTGGTGGTGGAGACTAAAGGACTTCGCCAAGAGCTGGATAAGCTCAAGGCGGATCATGAGAAGAGCGTCTCTCAAGTTCTCGAATCCTCCTCCATGGCTACTGACGAGTCTGATCCTAAGTTTGCAGCTCAAGATCAGAGAATCTCGGATCTCAACAGCGAGCTTTGCAGAGAGAAGGATCTTTCTGAGGTGCTCCGGGCTGAACTCCGGAGTCTTCGAGAAGAGAAGACCAAAGTTGACGACGTCATCTTCGGTACGTTTCTATCTCTCTGACTTGTCTATTTCTTTGACTCTTTTTTATGTCGGATTTACTTAACCGTTTTGTGTTATGTGTATAGGTCCTCTGAACTTGACGGACTCCACCTCCACCGAGCCTCGCACCCACCGGCTTACCCAAGTCGACGATTTTCTTCATGACTTCTGCCAGTCCATCGAGGATATTGGCGAAGCTCTCAAGGTTCCGGATATGCATAGCATGTCCGACTTTTAGGTGCGAGACCAGGCGAAGGAGATGCCGCAGATCGTCCGGGACTAGAACATGTCCTACGCGCGATCCGCGGCGCAGAACGCTCTCACCATGGTCATGAGCCACCATGGAAACATGGAGATATGGCAAGTCACCAGAGGATACTGCAAGGTGGATGAAGACGGCCAGGAGCAAGATATCAATGCCATCATGGACTCCTGCGCCGGATATGGGTGTCACGTGGCTGACTTAACCAGCTACGACACTCCCGTCTTCACTCGCGTGGATACGCCGCCTCCGCCTCTGGAAGAAGCAGCTGAAGTCTCCGACAATGAACAAACCATATCGGATCTGAACATCTCAGAGCATTATCAAACCGAGGCCGATGCATCTAGCGAGCCGGCAGCGCCTACCTCTTCTCCTGCACCATAGATTACCAGAAACAAATGTATTATTCCGAGAAACATTATGGGTTTGTAAATATGCAGTACTATAATTTTGCTAGTGCTAAGCTTTTAATCTATTCAGCACTTTTGACTTGAAATTTTTGTGTGCCTGAAATGTTTACATAAGCACTTATATTTTTTCGTCTATACTTATCGTTTATCTGGCTTTCCGCCTCGTCCCTTTCATGAGCCGGCTAAACCTTCTGCACGGAAACTTTGCCGAGCAACGGAGCTCAATTGCTAAGCCTGTTTAAACTCGGAAACAAAGCTGGCTTCTAGTACCAACAATTCACTACTCGGAAAATACCCCCATCCGTCAATCAGACAAATAACCAAAGTATAGACTAAGAACTTTAGAGTTATACCGAAGGTAGCATTTTTAGAATCGGAAATCTAAACCAGAACAAACATGAGCATAAAGTACTTTCAAGTATTCTGGGATTTTCGACTATGACATGATCATTCGGAAATAAGATGGTAAGAACTTCTCAGAAAAAACTTGAGGCAACCAAGACTTTTATTTCTCACAGAACATGTACATATGTATGATTACAAAGAAGGATAAACTAAGAATAAAAGGGACGTAGCTGAGAAATATTCCATGGTCTGTCTAACTCATCCGGATTAGTACTGCCTCTAGCTCTCTTTCTCTTCTTAGTAGCAGGTCTTTCTTTGACTGGCCTCATGTCAGTTAAGTTGTACAAACCATTGTGCAATACTCGACTAACTAAAAAGGGCCCTTCCCATACTGGGGAAAGTTTGTGCTTTCTTTGTTGCACAAGCCGGAGAACCAAATTGCCTTTATTGAAAGATCTGTTTCAGACTCTCTGGCTATGATACTTGCATAACTTCTGCTAATAGGTTGTTGATCTCATTTCAGCAACGACGCGGACTTCTTCGACTAAGTCGAGATCATTTTGTCGAGAAATCTCGGCATCCTCTTTGATATACGCGGCCACTCTAGGAGAAGTGTGAATCAAATCACTAGGAAGAACTGCTTCTACGCCATAGACCAAGAAGAAAGGTGTGTATCCGGTTGACCTGTTCGGAGTAGTTCGTAAACTCCATATTACAGAGGGTAATTCCTCCGCCTAAGCCCCCGCAGCACGTCGTAGTGGTGCTTCGAGTCTCGGTTTTAGGACTTGTAGGATTAAACCATTTGCTCTTTAAACTTGTCCGTTAGCCTGTGGATGTGCGACTGACGCAATGTCAAGCCGGATATTTTGCTCGTTGCAGAATTCAGCCAATTCTCCCATAGAGAAATTACTCCCGTTGTCCGTGATAATGCTATGCGGATAACCATACCGGATTATAACATCCTCGACAAATCTTTTGGCTGTTGCTCCATCACAACTAGTGACGGGTTTAGCCTCAATCCATTTGGTGAATTTATCCACCATCACTAAGAGGTGGGTAAATCCACTTGGAGCCCGTCTAAACGGTCCTACCATGTCAAGCCCCCAGACCGCGAAAGGCCATGTTATAGGTATTGTTCGCAGCTGATCAGCTGGAACATGAGCTTGTTTGGCATACTTTTGGCAGCCCTTGCACGTCATGACCAGCTGTTCGGCATCTGCCTTGGCTATAAGCCAGAAAAAACCGTGTCTGAAGGCTTTTGCCACTAAAGATTTGCCTGCAGCGTGGTGACCACACTCGCCTTCATGGATTTCTCTTAGGATTTCCACTCCTTCTTCCGGAGATACGTAGCGCTGAAAAACCCAAGAAACACTCCATTTATAGAGCTCACCTTTAACTATAGTATAGGCTTTCGCTCGTCGGACGATCTGCCGGCTCAAAACCTCGTCTTCGGGTAATTTGCCATCTACCAGATAATCAAGGTAGGGTTGGGTCTAGCTGGGAATTACAGCCAGAACTGCTATTACAGGTGAGTCGGATTTGGTCGGATATTCCTCATCCACTCCCTTTATTGAGGGAACTTTGAGGTGCTCTAAAAAAGCGCCATCCGGGACCTCTTTCCGTGCAGAGCCTATCCGAGATAGTGCATCTGCTTCCTCGTTTTCTGCTAGAGGGATGTGTTGAACCTCAAACCCTTCGAACGATTTAGATAAATCATCCACGACAGTTTTATATGTTGCCATGTGCTTATTTGCATTACAAATATCTGAAACTTGCTGAGCAACAAGATCCGAATCTCCATAACACATCAAACATCGGATACCGATATCCTTAGCAATCCGGATTCCATGCAGCGGTGCTTTGTACTCGGCAATATTATTTGTCACTGTGAAGTGGATCTGCAACACGTATAGAAGTTTATCTCCTTGGGGTGATTTGAGCACCACGCCAGCCCCCGAGCCCCCACGAGCCTTAGACCCGTCAAAATATAGGGTCCAATATTCCGACTCAGGGAGGGTCATATTCTCGTTCGTCTCTGTCCAATCAGCAACAAAGTTGGCAAGGATTTGGGATTTGATTGCTGTCCGGGGTTTATACTCAATATCGAAAGCTGAAAGCTCTATGCCCCATTTGGCGATGCGTCCTGTGGCATCACTGTTGTTCATTATATCTCTCATGGGAGCTGTGCTGACCACGGTAATTGGATGCTCCTGGAAATAGTGTCACAGCATACGAGATGCTAGGAAAACACCGTAAGCCAGCTTTTGATAGTGCGGATACCGCTGTTTTGATTCTGTTAGGACCTCGCTGACAAAGTAAGTCGGACGCTGCACCAAGTGTTCCTAATTTTCCTCCTGTCTCTCCACCACCATGACGATACTAACGACTTTATTTGTCGCAGCAAGATAAAGCAACATCGGTTCTTGTGGTTCCGGTGCAGCAAGGATTGGAGTAGATGAGAGTACTTTCTTCAGGTCTTGTAACGCAGCTTCAGCTTCGTCGGTCCATACAAATTTCTTGGTCTTTTTCAGGAGTTTGTATAATGGTGCGGCTCTTTCACCGAGCCGGATTACAAATCGACTGACTGCAGCGATGCAACTAGTTAGTCTTTGTACATCCTTCAGGCGAGTTAGCCTGGAAATATTGAGTATAGCCTTGATTTTGTCCCGGTTCACCTCTATGCCTCTTTGAGACACGATGAAACCTAACAATTTTCCGGCTGGGATTCCAAAGAAGCATTTCTTCGGATTAAGCATGATGTTGTATTTTCGTAGATTGGTGAACGTTTCCTCCAAGTCGGAAATCAATGTTTCCTTCTTTTTGGATATCACCGCAATATCATCCACGTATGCATGTACATTGCGTCTGACTTGGTCGTGGAGGCAACACTGCATCGTGCGCTGGTAGGTAGCTCATGCATTCTTCAGCCCAAAAGGCATCGTAACAAAACAGAAGGTTCTGAAGGGGGTTATGAATGAAGGTTTGACTTTGTCAGATTCCTTCATCCGGATTTGGTGATAACCAGAATATGCGTCGAGAAAACAGAGGAGTTCCGAGCCTGCCGTAGAATCGATAACTTGATCAATCCTAGGCAGAGCGAACGGATCTTTTGGACAAGCCTTGTTCAAGGCAGTATAATCAACACACATCCTTAAATCAGTGGTGTCCTTTTTAGGGACCAATACAGGATTGGCCGACCACTCAGTGTGGATGACCTCTGATGACCCACAAGTATAGGGGTTGTATCGCAGTATTTTCGAGGGAAGTGAAACCCAATTTATTGATTCGACACAAGGGGAGACAAAGAATATTTATAAGCCTTAACAACTGAGTTGTCAATTCAGCAGCACCTAGAAACAATCTTGCTCACAACAGTTTATCAGTAGCAACAGTTTTGTAATATGAATAGTAAAGTAACAGCAGTAGTAAAGCAAAGACAGTAGTAACAAAAGCAGTAAACAGTGGGATTCGAGTGCGGTAGGCATAGGGATGGATGGACGGGCGTTGCATGGACAAGACAATTCACATAGCAATCAGAACATAGGGCAATTGCAGATAAATAAGATAAAGCATCCAAGTACTAGACAATCCTAGGCATGTGTTCCATATATAGTCATATGTGCTCGCAATGAGAACTTGCACAACATCTTTTGTCCTGCCAGCCCGTTTGCAGCGGGGCCTCTAGGGAACTACTGGCAATTAAGGTGCTCCTTTTAATAGAGCACCGGAGCAAAGCATTAACACTCCATGAACACATGTGATCCTCACATCAAAGCCATTCCCTCGGGTTATCCCGATTTCTGTCACTTCGGGGCCATTAGTTCCGGACAACAACGTGTGTATACAACTTGTAGATAAGAACAGAAACAATACTATCATAATGAATCAATAATATGTTCAGATCTAAAATCATGGCACTCGGGCCCTAGTGACAAGCATTAAGCACAACAAGTCGCAGCAAAGTCATAAAGCACTAATAAAAGATACTAGGCACCATGCCCTAACAATCTGATGCCATTACATGAATGATCTCATCCAATCCCTACCATCCCCATAGCCTACAGCGGGGGATTACTCACTCATAGATGGGGGAAACATGGATGATCGATGGAGAAGCGATGGTGATGATGATGGCGATGATCTCCTCCAATTACCCGTCCCGGCAGGGTGCCAGAACGGAGTTTCTGGTGCTGTTTCGTGGAATATGGTGGTGGCAGCGGAGCGGAACTCCTTCTAGAAAAACGTCGAACCCCCTGGAGTTTTTAGGTCAGAAGGCTTCTTATAGGCGAAGAGGGAGACCGAGGGGTGCCTGGGGCCACCACACCATGCCCTGGCGCGGCCAGGCCCAGCCCACGCCTAGGGGGGGTGTGGCCAGCCCCTGGCCCTCCTCCGTCTCGTATTCTGGCTCCTGGAGTCTTCTAGAAAAATAGGCACTTTGGCTTTTGTCCCGTCCAATTCCGAGAATATTCATTTTCTGACTTTCTTGGAACCAAAAACAGCAGAAAACAGGCAGCTGGCACCGTGGCTCTTGTTAATAGGTTAGTCCAAGAAATCATATGAAAAGTACTCCAAAGTGTGGACAAAACACAAGAAAGTGGATGAAACCAAGCATGGAGCATCAAAAATTATGGATACATTTGCAATGTATCAACATCCCCAAGCTTAACTCCTGCTCGTCCTCGAGTAGGTAAGTGATAAAAAGAAAGAATAATTTTTGAGGTGACATGCACCATCAAAGACTTGATCAAAATATTTGTAAAACATTCAAAGCTGGGATCATAGTACTTCAATCATAACATTAAAGACAAAGTTCTAGCAATAAGACAAAGAGACTATGATGCAACATGAAAAGGCACAAACAAAAGATTCATGAATAACAATGCCTTGCAAGACGTTTGTTTGTTTCACATAAAGAAAACATAGCATAATAGTATGCAGCTTGTCCCTCAATAGAGTAGCAAATATAAATGCATAGGACACCTTCAAAGTTCATAAGAGTGACTAGATACAATAGTTTAAAACAAGCAATATCAAAGTATGCATCAATTAACTAGTCTTGGGACAATGCACATAGAACTAAGAATGGCCACTATGCTCTCAAGAAAGTGCTCATAGAATGTGGGGAGACTCAACAAGGAAATGAACAGGTTTTGAAAAGTTTGAAAGGCTTCCAAATGCTGAAAGTATGGTACTCATTAGCTTTGAGCTCTCATTGCCCCTATCATAAGCATCTTTAAGTGGTTAAGGTTAAAGTGACACAACTAAGAGTATATGCTTGACAAGTTATAAATCGAAGTCTCATGCCCCTTACTTACGAAGAACGATCCTCATGCTACTCAACTTCAGTCACGAGTAAGCTCTTGTCATTGTAAGTATATACGTATCATAGAGAACCGCCAACGGGTACCCCTTGCACATGATACAGGAGCTATCCCATAATCAAAATGACAAGGCAAGCAGACAATGAGCATCTCAGCGATCTTTTTATTTACTATGTGCATAGATTTTTATTGAGGATGCTTCATAGAATGCTCATTATGGTTATGCTGCAAGTTTCCACCATGATTAGGCATGACTTAGGCTAGCGGCCCAGGCGTTTCTCTAACATACATATAAACTCCATGATCTTACAAGTTCCACTTTTATTTCACACCGCCGAGATCCATAAGCAAAAGAACATGATATCAACGAGGTACTAAGTACCAGTGTTATGTTGAAAGCGTTCCCCATGATACATGGTTCTGCTAACTTCAACTCATAAAGCGCAAGCATATACGCAACAAAGAAGGACGCAATGGTTCAGGTTTATTAAGTGCAAGAAAATAAAGTGTGCCATCAAGTTCGTGAAACCAAGCATGGAGCATCAAAAATTATGGATACATTTGCAATGTATCAACCTCTTCTATGAATCCAGCTAACTCGAGCCGTGCTAGTTCCTTAGCTATTGCCTTACGCTTTGCATCGCTGGAACGTCATAAGGACTGTTTGACGGGTTTAGCATTCGGGTTTACATTTAAAGAGTGCTCGGCAAGTTCCCTAGGTACTCCGGTCATGTCAGATAGCTGCCATGCAGAAGATATCTTGATTTGCTTTGAGGAACTTGACGAGCGCGCTTTCCTATGCGCTATCTAGGCCTACGCCTATCTGGGTCACCTTGGAGGAGTCATCATCCTTCAACGGAGTCTTCTTCGTCTCTTTTGATGCCTTGAACTCCGGATTCGGCTTTGTCACCTCCTTCTTTGTTGCGGGCATCTCAGACGGATCTATGCTCTTCTTGATCTCCTGGTACTCCTGGGCATGCAGCATGGCTTCAGCAAAGGCGGCATTTCCATCCTCGCACTCTCGCGCTTTCTTCGGGTCTCCCCTGATGGTGATTATGCCGTTGGGACCTGGAATTTTCATCATATTGTAAATGTAACACGGACGAGCCATAAAAGCCCAGTAAGCCGGATGTCCGAATATAGCGTGGTACGCGCTCTTGAATGGGACCACTTCGAAGGAAAGTGCCTCCGTCCGATAGTTCTTTGGAGTTCCAAAGGTAACATCCAAAGTGACTTCTCCCAGGGAATTAGCTTGTCTTCCTGGGACAACTCCGTGAAAGATCACAGAGCTATGGTTTAGCTAGGTCTCCGAGATCTTCATCCGGCGTAGCGTTTCGACATACAAAGTATTGATACTGCTGCCGCCGTCCATGAGAGTCTTGGAGAAACCATAACCGTCAATAAGTGGATTGACGATTAAGGCGTATTTTCCTCGCCTATGTAGCTTAGGTGGATGATCAGCGCGGTCAAATGTGATTGCCACTTCCGACCAGTCTAGGTATTGGGGGACAGCCAAAACTGCTGCATTGAGCTCATGTAGAACTGCTTTCTTGACCTTTGCTGGTTGAGATCCGAGGAAGGTGATGTAAGTGTCTTTTTTGGTCGGAAATTTTTTCTTCCCTTCCGGCTAAGGATTTGAAGCATCGGCTTCCTCCATGTCAGAATCTTCCTTGGTCTCTTTATCCTTTTCAGGATTCTTCTTTCCCTTCTTCCGCTTAGCTCTGTAACCAGCGGTATCATATCTTTTAATGTCGTCATTGAAACAACACTCGGCGTTTGTCTAGGACGAGCCCCCATTGGCATCTAGGTGATGCACACATGGGTTATTGGCAATGTCGGCCCAAGTGTAGGTTTTGCCTGGTTGCTGATCTCCTCTACCTTGAACTCTTGAAGTCCCACGGCCATGCCCGCGGCCTCCGCCGCATCCTCCTCATCCTCTAGACCCGAAAGTAGCAGTAAACACTGTCGTTTCCGTGTTAGGTTTCTCTTCCGAGGTATTTTTGCGTTTCTGAGCTTGTTGCTTTGGTTGTTTTGCCGACTATGGCATAGCTAGGGCGTTGAGTAATCCCTCTACGTCGTCGTCAGCATCTGCATACTTGCTCGCTGTTTCTATCATCTCTCCCAAATCAGTGACCTTGTCACACTTCAAGCGATGACGTAATAAACCGATTGGGAGACCTGCAATGAAAGCTTCAATCACAGTTTGGTCATTTACTCCTTCACAGGAGTTCTTGGTGTCGATCCATCGTCCGAGGTAATCCCGGCAAGTTTCTCTGGTTTTCTAGGTGCAACGATGTAGGTCTCCGACCGTACAGGGCCTTCGGTATGTGCCTTCGAAATTCCAAAAGAACGCACTTTGCATGTCATACCAGTTGTGGATGGTGTTCTCCGGAAGTTCATTAAGCCATGATCGTGCCATCTTCCGCAACATGAGTGAGAGATATCGGGTTGTGACCAGGCTGTTTCCGTCTTTGGCGATGCAGCAAGCTTGGAAGAAATCCTGTAGCCAGGTATCTAGCCGAGCAATGCTATCGTAGGCTTGGATATGTCTTGAGATAGCAGATCCTTCCGGGAATCTTGTAGCTCTTATGCGTGGTCCGAAGCACTTTGGGCCCACGTATATATCATCATTTTCATAGCGCCGCGCCTCTATGTTAGAGTTGATCTTGTGTCTTGCGTCATTCGGGGATAGAGATCGTACCGAGTGTCGGCTATGGCTGCGGTGCCTTGGAGCCGGACTTCGGCTTCTGCCACCACCTCCTCCACCATGATGCCCTCTGTTGCCTCCTTGGGGGCCGTTGTGATGGCTACTTGGCGGAGAGGGTGGAGCAGCTGGGTTATTTCCGGCTGATCGCCGGCCTCCATCCCAAACGTCATTATTCCGGTTCCAGGGAGGGTCTTCATTGCGACGAGCCCCCTGCCGGCTTGTCTCGGCATGGTGTCCTTTGTTCCTTCGTCCGTCGTCCGGATGGCTTGCATGTCTAGGATGTGGCATACTTTGTCAGTCCTCCTCTCGATGTTTCTCTTTATCATTGTCCCTGTGGTCTTTTGACTCTCGCCGGGGCGGGTTCCTCAGATTTAGTACAGCAATTGCTTCTTGCTCCATAACTGGGTCAACATTACGCCAGTCACATGCAGCTTTGTGGTGCTATCCCGAAGATCCGGTTCTTGAGTAATTATCCTCCCGGCGATCGGAACGGTGATGCTGCTCCGGAACACGCTGGGGTCTTACATCAGCCCATGCCAGGTTTGTGTGACACTGATCGGAATCAGAGACCAGCTTTTGACTTCCGGACATGGCGACCTTTTGCTGCTCCAGTCCCTTCTTGAGTAGTTTGATTCCCAACCGGATCTCCTCCGGGCTTGGATTAGCCGATAGAATTTCTCGGGCCGCCACGGTATTCTGTACTGGGGTTGGATACACCCAATCCCCTTTGCTATCTTTCCGAGGCTTCCCCATCTCTTCTCCGAAAAGGACGGCGTGAATCTGCGGGAATTGGTTATCAATGGTATGACGCTTCCTGGTCTTCTGGTATTGCCTGGAGTTGTACTTCTCCGCAGATGCTATGCGTTTCTTTTCCTCCTCAATGTTTTTGGCTTCATCGAGGAGTACTTGACGACGCGCTTCTAGGGCCTGCGCCCTCTCGTCCAGTTCTTCAGCAGTAAGTTCTGCAGCTGTAGGAATAGGTGTGGTTAATGCAGCATCGATGAGTTTACGCACACCTTCAGTGATCACGTGTCCATCCACCGACTCTTCTTTTTTGGGCTCGTCTGGGATAAGTGCTCCATCCAAGTCTTCCTCGTATTCCTCAGCAATCACCTCTTCTGCCAGAGGGTCTTTTGTCGGGGTCTTGTTCTTCTTCTTTGCCTTCTTGGCAGCGCCGGTAGCAAAGACGGCTTTGGGTCCGTTTCCCGGAGTCAAGCTCTGATCGGTACTTTCGGACATCTGGACTTCAGGATTATCGACTTCCATATCATCTTCCGCTTTGGGAGAGTGTTCCCCGGATCCTTCATCCATGGCTTCTCCTTCCTCTGCAGCTTTAGAGTTATACTCCTCTTCATATTCCATGGAGAACTTTCGGAAATCTGCTGATGTCATCGATTCGTCCGAGGATGCGGATACGTCAGCGTTTGTTCCAATTGCCTCCAGCATAGACTCGGTGTTGTCTCCAGCATCGGCAGAGTCAGATCTGGATCCCACATACCCGACGAAGCGCGACGCGTGCTTCCTGAGGTACCTGCAGCTCTCGTGATCAGCTTCGTCGAAACTTTTGATGGTCTCGAGAATTGCGTCTATGCCTAAGTTTTGCATTATCATACGTCGCAGCATGTACCTCAGGAAAGGCATGTCTGTCCTGGCGTCATCAGAGCCGGAATCAGTGTCATTGATGTGTTCCTCCTGGTTTCGACCTCGGCATGTGGGTCGATCTGGGATTCAGTCTCTCCAGGGAGATCCACTCCAGATTCGACTTGGACCGCTAGGTCTGCTTCAGGCTCGGATTTCTCCACTATCTCCACAACTAGTGTCGCCTGGGTGGGATTAGGGTTTTCTGAGATCCGGAACTCTGCCGCCTCCGCAGACAAAGGGGATCCAGAAACTTCCTCTACCTCTATCATCACCGCTAGGGTGGGTGGGACAGGTTCAACGAAGGCGATGTAAACATCGATCTCGCTGAAAAACATGATGGTGTAGGCAGTCACTGTTGGAGATATGCCCAAGAGGCAATAATAAAGTGGTTATTATTATATCTTTATGTTTATGATAAATGTTTACATTACATGCTATAATTGTATTAACCGGAAACATTAATACTTGTGTGTTTTGTAAACATAAAAGAGTCCCTAGTAAGTCTCTTGTTAAACTAGCTTGTTGATTAATGGATGATCATGGTTTCCTGATCATGGACATTAGATGTCGTTAATAACAAGATCATATCATTAGGAGAATGATGTGATGGACACACACCCATAGTAAGCGTAGCATAAGATCAAGTCATTAAGTTCGTATTGCTGTAAGCTTTCAAATACATAGTAACCTAATCCTTCGACCATGAGGTTATGTTAATCACCATCACCGGATGGGTACTTTGACGACATCAAACGCCGCTTCGTAACTGGGCGGTTATAAAGGTGTCATTGGGTATTCTGAAAGTATGTGTTGAAGCGCATAGACCAAGATTAGGATTTGTCCATCCATATGACAGATAGATATACTCTGGGCCCTCTCGGTGGAATGTCATCTAGATAGCTTGCAAGCATGTGACTGGGTCACAAGGGATGACATAACATGGAACGAGTAAAGAGTACTTATCAGTAACGAGGAAGAACTAGGTATGAAGATACCGATGATCAAACCTCGGATAAGTAGAATATCGCGAGACAAAGGGAATTGGTTTCCTATGTTAAATTGGTTCAATCGATCACGAAGTAATCGTTGAGTATGTGGGAGCCGTTATGGATCTCCAGATCCCGCTGATGGTTATTGATGGGAGAGGTTTGTGATGTGATATGGCCATCATGTGATTGTGATTGTATTTGATGTATGCAATGATCCTTGTTGTAATATGGCAACCGGCAGGAGCCTAATGGTTGTCTTTAATTCTGTTAAGACCTGCGCGTCTATTCATCTTGTAATAGCTTTGTTCCAAGTAGTTGTAATAGTTGCTAGTGATGATGGACAACCATGAAGCGGCGCCACGGACCTTGACGCAATACTGGTGATGATGGAGATCATGTCCGTGCTTTGGAGATGGAGATCGAAGGCATAAGAAGAAAGGGCCATATCATATCACACTAATTATGAATTGCCTGTGATGTTAATCCTTTATGCATCTTGTATTGCTTAGATCACGACGGTAGCATTATAAGATGATCCCTCTCACTAAATATCAAGTAATAAAGTGTTCGTCCTTAGTAGGCACCGTTGCTAAGACTCGTCGTTTCGAAGCATCTCGTGATGATCGGGTGTGATAGATTCTACGTGTGCATACGACGGGTGCAAGCCAGATTTGCACATGCGGATACTAAGGTTAACCTTGACAAGCCTAGCATGTACAGACATGGTCTTGGAACACGGAATACCGAAAGGTAAAGCATGAGTCATATGAATGATATGATGAACCTGTTGATTGTTCGCCTTTAAAGCTACATCATCTCACGTGATGATCGGACTTGGTGTAGTGGATTTGGTTCGTGTAATCACTAAAACAACTCGAGGGATGTTGTTTTGAGTGGGAGTTCATTTGTAATTTGGATTAGTCAAACTCAATTTATCATAAACACAATCAAAGTGAATTTGCATAGTTTGTTATAGTCATTGGCATCCGTTCACCACCTTACGCTTAGTTATAGTTGATATAGTGGAACTATAGAAATTCTGGATATTTTCTTTACGAACTGGTATCGTATTGTTTTGAGTGTCAATCTAAAGTTTAAAAGTCCTGTTGCAAACTTTCAGCAAACTCCGTTTACTCTGTGAAGTTTAATAAACAGTATTAAATCAAGAGTAACAATTCCAGTGTTAGTACCTAATGTATCATGTTTGCCTCCATGATTCTTGATACTCAAAAGATTGTTTTTAATATCAAGTTTATCTGAGAGCTGAAAGCAATGTTTCAGAAACCATCATATGTGAAAGGTATTGCGATATCTAAAACAATGTGTTGGTTACAACATGATAGAGTATACGTCCTCATATTTGATGAGAATTTGTGAAGGTTGGAGACGCTAGTCGTCCTAATCCTCCAAAAGGTTTTGGAAAAGAAACATTATACTCGCAATTCACCTTTATAAGTTATAGCAGCTTGATCATGAAAATTGTCATGATAAGGATGAATAGAAGATGTCAGTAAAATGTTTACTACACAAAAAGATTACTAAAGAATGGAATTTTGAAAGAATGCCAAACATTTGATGAAGGTGATCCACTTCAAAGTGCAAGTTCAAAGGTATTAGTATTTGACTATACACACTTTGTACTATGTGTCATGTGAATGACACCACTATTGATGTTGATAGATTCTTTTAAAAGAAAAGGAATTGTTGAAAAAGAGTTTATAAAATATTTGGTAGAAAAGAAAAGATTGGAGATGTCCAACTTAGGTATATAGAAGATACATGTTATGGCTGTATTCCTTGGTTGTTAAACAATGTGGTTCTGCGGTATTGGATACCGAATTGGTTGGTATGAAGTGTCATACAGGACAACACAATTCATGAACTACAATGGCCTAAGTAACTAGCAAGAGAATATGTTATGATGTTCATCGAAAACAAACAAAGGGTTGTTGTGTTGCTCGTTAACATCAAAGCTTGCCTTCAAGATTTGTTTCAATAATTGTTATTTTGATCAGGTATTATGACGACAAAAGATTGTTCAAATAATTACCGTATTCCATAATAGATGGATGATATACAAGTCTGGTTGGAGAAATAACAACCATAAAACTAATGCTAAAATGTCGCAAGACAAATGATTGAAAGATCACTTGTGAAGTGACATCGCCGTTTAAATTATATTAGGGATACATGAAGAAACTCCATGTTGATGGATTTTTGGAGTCTTTGATTTTGATCAAATGACGCTTGTGATACTTTCCTAGAGATAATTAAAACTCCGTTCGTAGGCCAAAAGAGGAACGGACGACTAACTGATTGGAATTTGTACATATTGATGTATATAGTCCATTATGTGTAGTCGTGGGCGATGGATTTCAACTTCATATGTTTTCTCCAAAGATTTGAGTGAGTATATGTATATACTTACTCAATAAGGAAGAAGTATGAAACATTTGAAAATGTTCAAAGACTTTCAAGATGAAGTGGAAAATTATTGTAACAAGAAAATAAAAAGTTTATGATTGGATCATAAAGAAAGATGTTTGAGTTACAAGTTTAGCAAAACACCTAAGATTTGAGGAATCGTTCCATGGATTTGCATTTCCCAAAACACCATAGGAGTATGGAGTGTTCAAGATATGTAATGAAACCTTGTTTGACATGGTAAGATCAAAGGTGTAATTTATAAAACTGCCATTATATTTTAAAGATTAAAGCTTTAGTGACTACCGCTTTTACACTGAAAAGAGCTCCATCGTGATCCGTTGAAATGACACCATATAAGTCATGGTTTGGGATAAAACCCAGGTTGTCCTTTCTTAAATTTTTGGTATGCTAGGCATAAGTAAAATGTTTACAACCAAAGTCGGATGAGCATGTCTTTGTAGGTTATTTCGAATAACCATTAGGTATTCCTCCATAATACCGAAGACAAAAGTGTTTGTCCCTTAGAATGTTGAGTTTCTTGAGAAGGAATTTTTGGTGAAAAGTTAAGTGGGAGGACAATAGAACTTTAACAAGGTCGTTGAACCTTGGCTAATATGTGCTGAGTTGCGCAGCGTCGAAAAGTGTCCCGGAGGCAGCAACAATGCTCATGGCTCACGTGCCTCAAAGGTTGTGGTCACGGAGATCTAAGTTACTATTGAACCAAGTAGGTCGGGTAAGTAATCAAATGCCAAGATGAAAGAGTTAAATCATTGTTGTTTGACAAGGATGAACCGACTACATGCAAAGAAGCAATCATGGGCCCTGACTTCGTTAAGTGGCTTGAAGCCATAAAATCCGTGATAATTCCATACATGAGAAATCAAGCTTTGAATTTGAAAGACCCTCTGGAAAGGTGCAAGACCTTACAGTCGTATATGGATCTATAAAGAAATAGACATGGATGTTTCACATCTATGAAATAGTCGACATGTCGGAAAGAGTTTACGACAATGTTCAAGGAATTGACTATGATAATATTTGATTTTTCATAGCAATATTTAGTCTGGACGGATTAATGTAGCAACCACTACATATATTTTGGTATATGGTAGTTGAATAAACAAAACAAGTTCTTCTAATAGAATGCTTACCTAGGATATGTCCGTGACACGATCCAAAGGGTTTTGTTAATTCAAAGGATGCTAAAAGAGTATGCAAAACTTCAATGGTTGAAGTGAGCATCGCGAAGTTGGAATCTTCACCGTGATGAAACCTTTAAAAGGTTTAATTTCATAAGAGACGATGAAGATGCTTGCATTTTTGCAAGAAATTAAGTGGGAGCGCTAAGACATATTTCTAATACATTATGTGAAAGACATATCGTTGATTAGAAATGATGTATCTTTTATTGACACAGGTTAAGAATTTCATTTCGATGAAAGACTTAGGCATAACCCAAGAATTAGGCATCAATGTCTATATGGATAGATTGAGGCGCTAATATGGTTTTGCAAAATGTACATAGATAAGATGTTGAATGAGTTCAATATGGAAACAACAAGAAAGGTTCTTGACGCACGGAAAGGACCGAATCAAGATTCAAGTGTGTTGACACGAGATTCAAGTGTTTTGACACTTGGTGAAATCACAAGAATATTTTGATCAATCATTCTTTAAGATGTACACATCCAGATATGTCATATGCTCTAAATGTTATGAGCATATATCAGAATGACTCATAAGATGATCATTGGACAATAGTAGGGATATTCCTATGATCTTTGGAAGTACTAAGAATATATTATTTATATAGTGGTGACAAATAGTTCATTGTAAATTGTTGCATTGATACTAGTTTTGTCACAAATTAAGTTTATCTCAATTTAAACTATGGGTGGCACAATGTAATAGAAAGGAAGTTTCATAACTGATTTGGTTGAGTACCAAAGATAAAACATTGTGACAGATACTACAACAAAAGGCTAAGTATGTGACTACTATTGTTGTAGCAAATGAGGGCATTTGCATCAAGTAGTTTGTTATCAAACTAGGGGTGGTTCATAGCGGGATAATACTATGAAGATACATTGTATGACAATTGTATCAACATGATTTAATCCCAAGGAACTAAAGGTCTCACCAAAGGACCAAATTTATACAATGCCATCTCATTGGAGAATGAGTAATGCGTAGAGACGCAAGGACATGCAAATACACACGGACCTGGAAGTGTCAGATCCGAAGATTATGTTTACCACTAGCAATAGTGTCTATACAACACCAGAAAGCCATAGGTGTTGAATGCACAAGTTTTTAACTAGATTATTGACTCTAGTGCAAGTGGGAGACTATTGGAGATATGCCCAAGAGGCAATAATAAAGTGGTTATTATTATATCTTTATGTTTATGATAAATGTTTACATCCCATGCTATAATTGTATTAACCGGAAACATTAATACTTGTGTGTTTTGTAAACATAAAAGAGTCCCTAGTAAGTCTCTTGTTAAACTAGCTTGTTGATTAATGGATGATCATGGTTTCCTGATCATGGACATTGGATGTCGTTAATAACAAGATCATATCATTAGGAGAATGATGTGATGGACACACACCCATAGTAAGCGTAGCATAAGATCAAGTCATTAAGTTCGTATTGCTATAAGCTTTCAAATACATAGTAACCTAATCCTTCGACCATGAGGTTATGTTAATCACCATCACCGGATGGGTACTTTGATGACATCAAACGCCGCTTCGTAACTGGGCGGTTATAAAGGTGTCATTGGGTATTCTGAAAGTTTGTGTTGAAGAGCATAGACCAAGATTGGGATTTGTCCATCCATATGACGGATAGATATACTCTGGGCCCTCTCGGTGGAATGTCATCTAGATAGCTTGCAAGCATGTGACTGGGTCACAAGGGATGACATAACATGGAACGAGTAAAGAGTACTTATCAGTAACGAGTTAGAACTAGGTATGGAGATACCGACGATCAAACCTCGGATAAGTAGAATGTCGCGAGACAAAGGGAATTGGTTTCGTATGTTAAATGGTTCAATCGATCACGATATCATCGTTGAGTATGTGGGAGCCATTATGGATCTCCAGATCCCGCTGATGGTTATTGATAGGAGAGGTGTCTTCATCATGTCTGCATATTCACGAACCGTAGGGTGACACACTTAAGGTTCGAAGTTGTTTTAAGTAGATATGGAATTTGCGTTGGAGACCTAATGATGTTCGGAGTCTCGGAATGGATCCGGGACATCACGAGGAGATCCGGAATGGTCCGAAGAATAAGATTCATATATTGGGGATCATTTTCTAAGTTGGGAAATGTTCCGGAGTGTTTGTATGGAGATTCTAGAAGGTTTCGGAACGTTCTAGAAGGTTCTAGAGGATTTCTTGGAGTTTACTTGAAAACCAAGGAAGGGATCAAGGAGTCCAAGTGGGGCAAGACACGGATTCGTGGGGGAGGAGGACTCCTCCCCCCTTCCCACCGCCGGCCCTAGGAGGGGAGTCCTACTAGGACTCCCCCTCCCCAGGCGCGCCTCCCTCCCTTAAATAGAAGGGAGGGGCGCCCCCTCTTGGCCCTCCTCTCATAACAACCAATCTCTGCCGCCTCTCTCCTCCACCTTTCTTCTGCACAGGCATAGGCGAAGCCCTGCAGAATTCTCACCTCCACCACCACCACCATGCCGTCGTGCTGCTGGGATCCTGTGGAGAAGATCTACTACCTCCGCTGCTCGCTGGAACGGGGAGAGGAAGGTCTGCTTCGACTCCGCACGTGTGACCGTCTGTGGAAGCGCTGCCAGAACGCGGCGCCGGAAGGATCGTCCACACGATCTTGAGATCGGCAAGTGATCGACTACATCATCCACGAGATCTAATCTCGTAACGCTTTCGGTTCTACGAGGGCTAGTACCGATCTATCTCGTTGCTCATGTCTAATAGATTAGATCTTGGCTTTTATCTAGATTAGATCTAGGTTTTGTTCGTTCTTGCGGTAGAAATTTTTTCTTTTCCATGCTACGAACCCATCAGTCACAGCCTCCCTAGCCAGAATCCAGGTCTCGTCAAGAACGGTGAGAGGGACGTCGCTGTCGTAGAGGATGAGACCGACGGTGATAGTCTCGCCGATTCCGATTCTTGCAGATTTCGCTCGGAACGCAGATCCGAAGCTCACTTGCCCCCACGGTGGGCGCCAACTGTCATTGGATTGATGACAAGTACGCCATGGGGGGTCCTCGAGGCGTGCGGAAGAGAGGGGTGTGAGACGTACGGTGTTCCAGGACGGTGAGCACACAAGTTTACCCAGGTTCGAATCCGCCGGCTTTGGACGGATCCTACTCCTGCTAGCAATCCAGTAATACGGCAGAGCCGGAATATGGGTTACAAGGGTTCGCCTGTGCGAGTTGAGATTGTAGACTATTGAGGGTGCCCTAAAGGCTCTCCCTAGGATGGCTTATATATATCCGGCTTAGGGTTTACAAGAGAGATCTATCCGGCCACGACTAAGAGTCGGTTACAGAGTACATCTTGAACTACAAGTAACACTATGGGCCTAAGTCGGAAAGTCTTCTAGGCCTTCCCGTAGCCGGATTGGACTCCGTCTCTTCTCCCTGACTGGGCCGCCCGTGAAGTAAAACTCTAACCCGAAGTGGGCCACCCTGGTCAGTGAGGAACTGTGAGGATACCCGGAAAGTATATCCCCAACAGTCCCCAGCTGGGACTAAAGGTTCATCTTTAGTCGCAAATGGAGAGACCAAACGGGACTAAACATGGTTCGCACCGGCCCCAGCTTCCTACTTAGTTCTTATTTATCTCTCCATTTCCTTCCACTTCCCGCCATATTTTCCCGCCATTTCCCTCTATATATAGGCCGACCACCAAAACTATCCATACATCCATACATTTCTGTCTCACAGCAATGGACACCGCATACTAGGCCTTTCTGACCCTCGAGGAGACCGAGGCGCTGTGCGCCTCCAACTACCCATGCCCACCGGGCTACCAGCTGCCCACCAACTGGATGTTGAGCACTCTTGTGCCTCAAGCCCTCCAGGCGGCCATCACGAACCACTTCTACCTCGAGCTCATGTCGAAGCAGCGGATGGATCCCCATTGGGATCCTGACAACTACGCCACCTAGAATGCCTTCTTCGCTAACCGGCGGGAAAGGGAGCTCGCTAGGTACGAGGGTGACGGCCCACCCCCGGTGAACCATAACGAAGCCGGTCGCCGCCTATGGTGGGCGAACTGGACTATCGCTGGCGTGATGCGCTACATCGCTAAGGGAGATCATCCTCTCCTGTGGTATCCACAATTTCACCCGCCACAGAGCCACAAGAAGGGTGGGGGCCATGAAGGCCGCGGGCGTAGGGGTGTCATCATCCGTGATCCCCCTCGCCCGTGCGTCGTGAATCCGAGGCTAGATAGGCAGGAGCCCCCTCCCCCGTGCATCGTGAATCCGACGCTGGAGTGGCAGGTGCCCCCTCCCCCGTGCGTCATGAGGATCCAACCGCGTGCGCCTAACGATGACGACAATGATGATTCCTAAGACGACCCTGAAGCTGTGTACTATAGGCTAGACATGATTATGACTAATAAATGCATGTCTTGCGTGTTGGTCTCTCTACAACCCTCCCGAACTATGAAGATGTTGCTGTATTCTTGTGAGTTGATATCCATATTATCTTATGAGTTAAATTAAGAGATTGTCTTGGGAACTATTCAGAATGCTCGGAAACAATATATTACATAAATGTTTTCTTCTAAGTTTTTAGAACACAGTTACATAAATTTTTTAATACATTATTACACATTATTTCTTCGTGTGTGTCCCTTGTTGATTGCACCGTCACCATGGACATCTTCATTAATTAACAGGGATGTTGGATCAGTGTTCACTGTGAAGGGAGGAATTTCATGAAACTTATCATAATCTTCTGACATGTATGTCTTTTCCTCCACTCCCACGATGTTTCTTTTTCCCTAAAAGAACTATGTGGTGCTTTGTCTCATCGTCTGATGTATTCTTTTGCCTATGTTTTCTTTTTCTCGGTTTGGTAGATATGTCCTTCACATAGAAAATCTGAGCCATATCATTGGCTAGGACAAATGGTTCGTCTAAGTACGCAAGATTATTGAGATCCACTGTTTTCATTCCGTACTGCTCATCTACATTTACCCCGCCTCATGTCAGCTTGACCCATTTGCACCGAAACAAGGGGACCTTAAAAGTAGGTTCATAGTCAAGTTCCCATATCTCCTCTATGTAACCATAATATGTGGTATTTGACCCATCGTCGTTTGTTGCATCAAAGCAAATGGTGACCTAGAGAACAAGTACAACTCACCATCCCCAAGAGTGTTGTTTTTGATAAGATGTGCTTGCAACCAACCGCTGAAAGTCTTCATGTGTTCATTTCTAATACAGTCGTCATGCTTCCCAGGGTTTTTGGAGTATACAATTTTCTTGTGTTCCTCAATATACGGAGCCGCCAAGGTGGAATTCTGTAGAACTGTGTAATGTGCTTCAGTGTAAGAATGCACGTCCCTACATATTATTGATTTCCTTCGTAGAGTGCCTTTTCACTCAGTCTCCCCTCATGCCACGATTGAGGAAGATCAATCGACTTAAGGTCAGGAACAAAGTCAACACAAAACTCAATGACCACCTCTGTTCCATAGCCCTTGGAGATGCTTCCTTCTGGCCTGGCATGGTTACAGATATATTTCTTTAAGACTCCCATGAACCTCTCAAAGGGGAACATATTGTGTAGAAATATAGGACCGATAATGGAAATCTCTTCGACTAGGTGAACCAGGAGGTGCGTCATAATATTGAAGAAGGATGGTGGGAACGCCAACTCGAAACTGACAAGACATTGGACCATATCATTCTGTAACTGTGCTCGATCTTTAGGATTGATTACCTTCTGAGAGATTGCATTGAGGAATGCACATAGCTTCACAATGGGTACTCGAACATAATCCGGTAGAAGCCCCCTCAGTGCAATCAGAAGCAATTGCATCATAATCATGTGGCAGTCATGAGACTTTAGGTTTTCGAACTTTTTATCTGCCATATTTATTATCCTTTTATATTTGACGAGAAGCCGGACGGGACCTTGATACTGCTCAGGCATTCAAAAAAGATTTCCTTCTCTTGTTTGGTAAGAGCATAGCTAGAATGACCTTTAAACCATTATAGATGTAGGCCTGCTAGGTCTTTCATATGTTGTTGGTCCTACTGTGCTTCCGGTGTATCTTTTGCCTTCCCATACACGCCCAAGAAGCCTAGCAGGTTCACGCAAAGATTCTTCGTCACATGTATCAGATTGATTGCAGAGAGGACCTCTACGACTTTCCAATATGGTAGCTCCAAAATATAGATTTCTTCTTCCACATGGGTGCATGTCCGTCAGCATCCTTCGGAACAGATTGTCCACCAGGACCCTTTCCAAAGGTTACTGTTTGATCCAAATCTTTGACCATATCAAATACGTTAGCACCAGTACGTGCCTGACCATTGAAATGCTTGCCTTTCTTTCTTAAGGGATGCTTGGCCAGAAGAAATCGATGATGCCCTGGGTACACATTCTTCCTACTATGTTACAAATATATACTTTCAGTCTCATCTAAACAGTGCATGCATGCATTGTATCCTTTGTTTGATTGTCCTGAAAGGTTACTAAGAGAAGGCTGCTGACTCGTGTATTAACGAGCTCGTTGGGGAACCCCAAGAGGAAGGTATGATGAGCATAGCAGTAAGTTTTCCCTCAGTTATGAAACCAAGGTTATCAATCTAGTAGGAGCAAGGAAACACCCCAAAGGTGTAGCTAGCTGAACTTTGGCAGGGCGCACTACCGGTGCTAGCAGCAACGTGGAGACCTGCACAACACAACCACAGAACTCTGTCCTCAACTTGCGATGAGGTTGTCAATCTCACCGGTTTTGCTAAAAACAAAGGATTAAACATATCGAGTGAAAGAAAGTAATAGTTTGTAGAAAGTAAACACAAAGCAGTAAACAGTTGATTGTAGATTGATAGTAAAAGAAAGGACCGGGGTCCATAGTTCACTAAAGGTGGCTCTCCTTAAGATAGATGACATGTTGGGTGAACAAATTACAGCGGGGCAATTGACAAACATCGAGAAAGCGTACAAGCATATACTACTCATCTTGACTCCTTTGAGATTCGATTGGGCATTACAACATTATACATAGACCGCCATCCAACTACATCTATAACTAATAATCCACCTTTAGGTGATCATCCGAACCCCCTCCAGTATTAAGTTGCAAGCAACAGATAATTGCATTATGAATTGCGTGTAAAGTAAACAATAGAATTGTTCTATGAACAAAGGATTGTTGTTTTCTCCCTAGTAGCAACAGCACATCTAGTACCTTAGAGATTTCTGACACTTCCCTGATGACCCACAAGTATAGGGGGTGTATCGCAGTATTTTCGAGGGAAGTGAAACCCAATTTATTGATTCGACACAAGGGGAGCCAAAGAATATTTATAAGCCTTAACAACTGAGTTGTCAATTCAGCTGCACTTGGAAACAATCTTGCTCATAGCAGTTTATCAGTAGCAACAGTTTTGTAGTAGGAATAGTAAAGTAATAGCAGTAGTAAAGCAAAGACAGTAGTAACAAAAGCAGTAAACAATGGGATTTGAGTGCGGTAGGCATAGGGATGGATGGACGGGCGTTGCATGGATAAGAAAATTCACATAACAATCAGAACATAGGGCAATTGTAGATAAATAAGATAAAGCATCCAAGTACTAGATAATCCTAGGCATGTGTTCCATATATAGTCATACGTGCTCGCAATGAGAACTTGCACAACATCTTTTGTCCTGCCAGCCCGTTTGCAGTGGGGCCTCTAGGGAACTACTGGCAATGAAGGTGCTCCTTTTAATAGAGCACCGGAGCAAAGCATTAACACTCCGTGAACACATGTGATCCTCACATCAAAGGCATTCCCTTCCGGTTTTCCTGATTTCTGTCACTTCGGGGCCATAGGTTCCGAACAACAACGTGTGTATACAACTTGTAGATAAGACCAAAAACAATACTATCATAATGAATCAATATGATGTTCAAATCTGAAATCATGGCACTCAGGCCCTAGTGACAAGCATTAAGCACAACAAGTCGCAACAAAGTCATAAAGCACTAATAAAAGATACTAGGCACCATGCCCTAACAATCTGATGACATTACATGAACGATCTCATCCAATCCCTACCATCCCCATAGCCTACAGCGGGGGATTACTCACTCATAGATGGGGGAAACATGGATGGTCGATGGAGAGGCGATGGTGATGATGATGCGATGATCTCCAATTCCCCATTCCGGCAGGGTGCCAGAACGGAGTTTCTGGTGCTGTTTCGTGGAATCTGGTGGTGGCGGGGGAGCGGAACTCCTTCTGGAAAAACGTCGAACCCCCCGAAGTTTTTCGGTCAGACGGATCCTTATAGGCAAAGAGAGAGGCCGAGGGGGTGCCTAGGGGGCCCACACCACCCCCTGGCACGGCCTGGCCTGGCCCGCGCCAGCAGGTGGTGTGGCCACCCCCTGGCTCTTCTCTGTCTCGTATTCTGGCTCCTGGAGTCTTCGGGTGAAATAGGATTTTTGGCATATTTCCGGGATTTTTCCTGATAGTTGATTTTCTGCACAAAAAGTAGACACCAAGGCAATTCTGCTGAAAACAGCGTCAGTCTGCATTAGTTGTATCCAAATCGCACAAGTATAGAGGAGAAACAATAGCAAAAGTGTTCGGGAAAGTAGATAGGTTTTGGACGTATCAACTCCCCCCAAGCTTAGCTTATTGCTTGTCCTCAAGCAATTCAGTTGAAAACTGAGTGCGATAAAAGTACTTTCACGAACACATTTGCTTCATAAGATGTAAATATTCTCAGCAATGCGATCAACTACTTAAACAATTCATAATAAAGAGTATGCAACTGAGTCTACTTAATAGTCATTGCAAGCTATGAAGAGATTCCAACTCAAGAATAATAAGTAGCATGAGGCACAAACATAAGCAACATTATAATGCTCATAGAAAGGTGTGATAGAGTGGTATCTCGCTTGCCTTTGATTATGAATATCAAGGCACCTCTGAAGTTCAAGTGATGACTAGAAGTAAAGATATCAAGGATACAAGCATCAAAGTCATAACACAAATAATCAAGTAATGGAACAAACACAAAGAATGCCAACTATGCTCTCAAGGAGGTGCTCAAAGAATAAATGGAGACTCAACAAGTAAAGAAAAAGGTTTTGAATAATTTTGAAAAGCTTCCAAATGCTGAAAGTATGGTACTCATTAGCTCTGAGCTCTCATTGCCCCTATCATAAGCATATTTAAATGGTTAAGGTTAAAGTGACACAACTAAGAGGATATGCTTGACAAGTTATAAATCGAAGTCTCATGCCCCTTACTTACGAAGACCGATCCTCATGCTACTCAACTTCAGTCACAAGTAAGCTCTTGTCATTATAAGTATAAGCGTATCATAGAGAACCGCCAACGGGGTACCCCTTGCACATGACACGGGAGCTATCCCATAATCAAAATAACAAGGCAAGCAGACAATGAGCATCTCGGTGATCTTTTTATTTACTATGTGCATAGATTTTTATTGAGGATGATTCATAGAATGCTCATTATGGTTATGCTGCAAGTTTCCACCATGATTAGGCATGGCTTAGGCTAGCGGCCCAGGCATTTCTCTAACATACATACAAACTCCATGATCTTACAAGTTCCACTTTTATTTCACACTGCCGGGATCCATAAGCAAAAGAACATGATATCAACTAGGTACAAAGTACCTATGAAGCGTTGAAAGCGGTCCCCATGATACATGGTTCTGCTAACTTCAACTCATAAAGCACAAGCATATGCGCAACAAAGAAGGATGCAATGGTTCAGGTTTATTAAGTGCAAGAAAATAAAGTGTGCCATCAAGTTCGTGAGAGCTTTACTAACTAACTTTCTCATAACAAGCAAACATTTTATCCGGAAGAAAACAAGGCATATTGAATATGCACGGAGGTAGCAAATGATGTTAATGGGTAGGTATGTTGGACACTTCTGAAATATTTGGTTTTGGGAGTTGGGAACTTGAGTAAAACATACACAGTGAAAGTGAAGGCTAGCAATAGTAAGGGAGCGACAAACGGTAGAGCAATAGCTGTCATTATCATGCTTGCAACAAAACAGGACTACTCATGGCATGAAAGTGATTCAAGATCCTCAAGGCAAAATAATTCATCAAGGCTTAACTGATTATCACAGTCATGTGCATGCGTGAGCATGTGCCAAGTCAATTCAAATGAAACATTCAGAGGAGGATACCGCGGTGTCATACCAATTTATGAATAGAGCAATGCAAGCAAACATTCATAAGACATGCTACAAACTACTAGCGAGCTGGAGCTAATCATAAGAAAGCAAGAACTACTAAGCATCCAAAGATAACATACACCCTACTTGAACAGACTAGGAAAGCTCACAATGATGAGTATATGTACAAAATGAAAACAAATAGAGTTCGTTACCAGCCTCTTACAACGCCTCAAGTTGTCATTGATCCTCATTATTGCTCTTCACTTGTGTGGCTTGAATAATAATATGAAACCAATATCCACTGAGGACTGCTGAACCCTGTAGCAAACTCACAAAACCAAAGAAGAACGACAAAAAAATTTGGTGTTTTCGATTTTTTTAAACAAGAACCAAAAGGGAAAAACAAACAAAGCAAAATCTTTTTGGGTTTTTCGAATAGTTCAAACAAAGCAAAAAGGGAAAAGCAAACCAAGGCAAAAATAAGAAGCAAACCAAAGAGAAACAACAGAAATATTTTTGGTCTTTTTGTGTTTTTAGAAAGCAAAAGCAAAGAAGAACGAAAACTAAAAAGAGAACGAAAACATGAATATACAAAGTACCGACGCAACATGATATGGAGATGAGTGCGGTGTCGGCGTACCTCCCCCCAAGCTTAGGCTTTTGGCCTAAGTGGGTATCAATCCATGTACGGATAGGGGTTCCAAGCGGTCGGATCTTGGTAAGAATGGTCGTAGCTGGGCCCATGATAAGAAGAAGAAGCTCCCCAATCATAAGCGAGCTGCTAATATGAAGACTCTCCCTCATTCGAGGGCTGGACCGAATCATCCGTAACCTCCCTTCTTGTGTCCTGCTCCTGTTGGGAGAGCTCTCCAAAGTACGTGTCAAGCTCCTCCTCAGTGAGGGACCATCCTTCCCTGTTATCAAGGTTAAACAAAACACGTGCAGGCAAAAGAACAACACGCTCGGACTTGCTCTTTCTCCAACCAGCTTTGAGAAAGGTTATTTCATAAGATAACTCACTCATACTAGCCCACGAGGAAACAAATTTATGTTGTATCATGGAATTAAGATCAAGCCTTTCTATGGGAAACTGTAGGTCTAGATGATGAGGCACTAAACCATGCAATGCTAGTAAACGAGAAGCAATGAGGCCTCCACAAATTCCACTTTCTCACGGTTAGCAGCAAGACGGAAAGCTATCAAAGCACCTAAGTTGTAATACCTATCTCGTTTAAGAGAAGCAGAGATAAATGCTAGATCAAACGAAGATAACTTATTGGAAGTTTTCCTAGCAAGAACACACTTGGCAATAAAGTAGGCAAAGTAGCGAATGGAGGGAAAATGAATGTTACGGATTTTTCCACTCTCCTTCGAGAAGCTACTCCCTTGGCAAATTTCTACATATAAATCCATGAGTGGTTCAGGTCTCTCCTTAATCTTTCTACATGATCCCCATTGTGGTACCTTAATAGCTGCACAAAAATCATCAAGAGAAAGGTCGACAGGTATATTGTAAATTTTGTAATGGACCATCGGGTTAGGCAAAGAGTGACTAAATTGGAAGTCCTGCACCACAGACATGGTTAGATTCACAAATTGACAAGGTTCATCTTCCAAAAAGTTCTCTAACCCTGCATTAGAAACTAAAGTGTGGAAATCTTGTAGAATTCCTGCAGCTCTCATGAACTCAGAGCATGGATAAATGGAAGGAAAAACTTCCTCCTCCTGGTGGACCTTCATGACCTCAGGCACCCAAAGTTCATGTTGGTTTAGGTGGTGTTCACTCATCTTCTATTCTGAAATTTAAACACCTATTAAACAAGTAATTGGAAAGTAAATATAATGAAGGATTCTACTCATAGGGACTTGCAAGAGGCCTAAACATGCATCAAAACTATATCTCTAAGCATCAAACAAGCTTACAAGCTCTCATAACCAGTCACCTACAGCAGCAAAATACTCAATATCTAATCCACTAAACACAAATCTACTTGGACTAGGGGAGGAGTCACATACCAGGGAACAAATGCTCCAAATTTCAGCAAGAAAGATGGGCTGAGCAAGGAGATCTAAAAAACGAGAGCAAGCACAACAAGAACGCGATTTTGAGCTATGAACTGGAGCTTACTCAGGAGAGAGAAGAAAGTGGCAGGTGAGAGAGTTAGTGGGGGGCCAGGGGTGGCCCACACCAGGGCATGGCGCCACCCAAGGCTGGCCACGCCACCATGTGGTGTCCCTGCCTGGTGGGCCCCCTGGTACCTCCCAGGTACTCCTCTGCCCCTTTTTACGTAAAAATTTAATATGAATTTTCTGGAATTTTCCGAGACACTTTATTTTTGGGCATTTTTTAGAAATAGAAGAATGATTTTTCTGACAGACAGATTTTTTTTCTTTTGGAAACATGATGCAAAAACAAGGCTAGAACTACAGAAGTTCTAACATGCAAGCAACTAACAACAAAAAGAAAACTAAACGAAAGCAAAAACTAAAATGCAAAGGATAGAAATAAACGGAGATAATCATAATGAAAACATTGTTTTGTTCAATGGAATCCTTTTGTTAACAAGGTGGATCAAGCCTTGCTACCCAAACAATTGCATACGATACAAAACTTTGTACTCCACTAATGATTATGTTACCTCAACCTTGATAGCAATGGTCCCAATCATAATAGTTTCAAATTTTTCTCTTGGTATGGGACAATATATTTCTCCAACTTGAATGCCTTCAACATGTTCAATTGAATTCAAACCATAAGTCCTTTCAATCTTCTTGGGGAAATAGACAGTATGTTCCTTGTCATTAACATTGAAGGTCACCTTTCCTTGATTACAATTAATAACATCTCCTGAAGTATTAAGAAAAGGTCTCCCAAGAATAATATACATATTATCATCTTCGGGCATTTCAAGCACAACAAAATCAGTTAATATCAAGCAATTGTGAGCCACCTGAACAGGTACATCCTCACATATACCCACAGGAATAGTGGTAGATTTATCAGCCATTTGCAAAGATATATCAGTCGGTATTAATTTTTCAAGTTGAAGCCTCTTATAGAGAGAGAAAGGCATAACACTAACTCCAGCTCCCAAATCAGACAAAGCAGTTCTAACATAACTGTTCTTAATAGAGCAAGGGATAGTTGGAATCCCTAGGTCTCCAAGTTTCTTAGGAACCTTACCATTGAAGGAATAATTAGCAAGCAAAGTAGAAATTTCTTCATTAGGGATCTTCCTTTTATTCGAGACAATGTCCTTCATATACTTTGAGTAAGGAGGCAATTTAATAGCATCAGTCAAAGGAATTTGCAAGAATAAAGGCTTCATCCACTCACAAAACTTATTATAGTGTTCATCTTCCTTTGACTTGTGTTTCTTATCAGGGAAAGTCATAGGTTTTTGGACCCAAGGTTCTCTTTCACTACCATGTTTCTTAGCAATAAAATCTTCTTTGGTGTATTTAGTATTCTTAGTGTGGTTTTCAGGTTCTTCTTCAACTTTTTCTTCATTAGGAACAACATTTTCTTCATTGCCACTTTTAGTTTCAGCATCAAAGATAGATATACTATTAGGATCTATAGCAGGTTCAGAGGGTTCTACAATAGTTTTATGTTTCTTTTTCCTTTTCTTATGAGTAGGACCACTATTTTCAGCTTGTTGAGAATCCTGCTCAATTGTTTTGGGATGCCCCTCAGGATATAGAGGATCCTGGGTAGCAGCACCACTTCTAGTTCTAATTTCATAAGCATGTTTTTCTTTAGCGGCATTAACTAGCAAGTCGTTTTGCACTTTAACGAGTTGATCTATTTGAGTTTGAACCATTTGAAAGTGTTTAACAATCATTTTAACATCATTAGAGGTTCTTTCCACAATATCTTTAAACTCAACAATAGCTCTAGTGTTTTCCATTAGATGATTTTGCACCCTTTTATTAAAGTTATCTTGCTTAACAATAAAGATATCAAATTCTTCTAAGCATTGATCAGGAGGTTTAGAGTAAGGGATATCACCTTCATGAAAGTGTTGGAGGGAGTGTACCTCAATAGTGGATGAGTAGGGAATAGGCTTACATAATTCTTCTATAGGAGGTAAATTCTTGACATCTGCAGCTTTAATTCCCTTCTCCTTAGGACATTTCTTAGCTTCCTTCATCACTTCATCATTTAATTCAATAACTCCCCTCTTCTTTGATGTTGGAATAGGCGCAGGAATAGATGGTTCAGGTACAATTACTTTAGGTATAGCTTGTTTAGGAGGAGTCCAATCTTCATAATTCTTGCTTATTTTAGCCATTAATTCCTCAGCTTCCTTAGGAGTCCTATTCCTGAAAACACAATCAGCACAACTATCTAGGTATGTCCTAGATTCCTCTGTTAGTCCATTATAAAATATATCAAGAAGCTCATTCTTAGGTAATGGACTTCCAGCCTGTGCATGAATCAAAGCACAAAACCTTGCCTAAGATTCGGGCAATACCTCTTTTTCTCCCTGTTTAGAATCAAAAAGTTCCTGCAAAATAGCATGTCTAGCACTGGGAGGAAAATATTTCTGCAGGAAAGTACTAATCAAGCACTCAGGGCTATCAATAGATCCAGGAGGTAAATTACTGAACCAAGTTTTAGCTTCTCCATTCAGTGAAAAGGGAAAAATCTTAGCAACAAAGTAAGTACGCATCTTAATATCATCAGAAAACAAGCCACTCATGGTAGAAAGTTCATTCGTATGTGCTACCGCACTTTCATTCTTAGTCCCACAAAAAGGTTCATTCTCGACAATAGCTATGTAAGATAGATCAAGAGAGAAATCATAATCTTCATCTATAATGTTTAAGGGAGAAGCAGCAAACTTAGCAGCAGGAGATAATTTGGGTCTAATAGTACTCCTCTAAAGGAGACTCTTAGCAGCGCTCCTATCATGGGTGTTCTTACATTCTTTAATAAACTCATCGGTCATCTCAACATAACCATCTTCAATATCATAACTCTCACTAGACTCAGGTGAGCTAACAGGTGTGGTAGTGTCTTCATTAGGAGTTTCGGTATTTCCAGCTATAGTTCTAGCAATCGTAGCATCTAGGAAAGGACCTAATGAACCACTCTTATCAAGCATAGTAGAAGCAACATCATAAGCATCAGAAGTTTGAGATTCAACAGTAGTAGCAGTGTGTGTAGCATGTGTATGTGGTGGTGTAAGGAACTTACTCACAACAGACGGTGAATCAAGAGCAGCAGAGGTGTTCAGAACCGTACCTCTTCTTGTAGTGGATGGTAAAATAGGAACCTTGCCATCACGAGACTTACCCATGATGGATGGATAGCAGCGAACAATAGAGAATCCAAGTGAACTTGATAAATAAAGCTATGCTCCCCGGCAACGGCGTCGGAAAATAGTCTTGATGACCCACAAGTATAGGGGGTGTATCGCAGTAATTTCGAGGGAACTGAAACCCAATTTATTGATTCGACACAAGGGAAGCCAAAGAATATTTATAAGCCTTAACAACTGAGTTGTCAATTCAGCTGCACCTGGAAACAATCTTGCTCACAGCAGTTTATCAGTAGCAACAGTTTTGTAGTAGGAATACTAAAGTAACAGCAGTAGTAAAGCAAAGACAGTAGTAATAAAAACAGTAAACAGTGGGATTCGAGTGTGGTAGGCATAGGGATGGATGGACGGGCGTTGCATGGACAAGACAATTCACATAACAATCAGAACATAGGGCAATTGTAGATAAATAAAATAAAGCATCCAAGTACTAGACAATCCTAGGCATGTGTTCCATATATAGTCATACGTGCTCGCAATGAGAACTTGCACAACATCTTTTGTACTGCCAACCCGTTTGCAGCGGGGCCTCTAGGGAACTATTGGCAATTAAGGTGCTCCTTTTAATAGAGCACCGGAGCAAAGCATTAACACTCTGTGAACACATGCGATCCTCACATCAAAGCCATTCCCGTCCGGTTATCCCGATTTCTGTCACTTCGGGGCCATAGGTTCCGAACAACAATGTGTATATACAACTTGCAGATAAGACCAAAAACAATACTATCATAATGAATCAATAACATGTTCCGATTTGAAATCATGGCACTCGGGCCCTAGTGACAAGCATTAAGCACAACAAGTCGCAACAAAGTCATAAAGCACTAATAAAAGATATTAGGCACCATGCCCTAACAATCTGATGCCATTACATGAACGATCTCATCCAATCCCTACCATCCCTATAGCCTACATCGGGGGATTACTCACTCATAGATGGGGGAAACATGGATGGTCGATGGAGAAGCGATGGTGATGATGATGGCGATGATCTCCTCCAATTCCCCGTCCCGGCAGGGTGCCAGAACGGAGTTTCTGGTGCTGTTTCGTGGAATCTAGTGGTGGCGGCAGAGCGGAACTCCTTCTGGAAAAACGTCGAACCCCCCGAAGTTTTTAGGTCAGAAGGCTCCTTACAGGTGAAGAGAGAGGCCGAGGGGGTGCCTGGGGGGCCCACACCACCCCCTGGCGCGGTCTGGCTTGGCCCACGCCAGCAGGTGGTGTGGCCACCCCCGGGCTCTTCTCCGTATCGTATTCTGGCTCCTAGAGTCTTCGGGTGAAATAGGATTTTTGGCATATTTTCCGGGATTTTTCCTGATAGTTGATTTTCTGCACAAAAAGTAGACACCAAGGCAATTCTGCTGAAAACAGCGTCAGTCCGCATTAGTTGTATCCAAATCACACAAGTATAGAGGAGAAACAATAGCAAAAGTGTTCGGGAAAGTAGATACGTTTTAGACGTATCATTCCCCAGATTACCAGAGGCATGAACCCACTATCGAGCATAAATACTAACTCTTGGAGTTGCTAGCATCTACTCGTCCAAGATAGCTACTAACAACGGAAAGCATGCAAGATCACAAATAACAAAGACATGATAGAATCAATAATCAACCTGAAATAGCATCTCAATATCCATCGTATCCCCGCAAACACAACATGCAGAATTACAAATAGATGATCTTGATGATGAACAGAGCTCACAAGATCTAAACATGATAGCACAAAGGAGGAGAACCAGCCATCTAGCTACTACATGGACCCGTAGTCCAAAGATGAACTACTCACGCATCACACCAGAGGCTTGCATGATGATGAAGAAGGCCTCCAGGGTGAATTCCCCTCTTCGGCAGGGTGCCGAAAGAGCTTCAGATCCCTGCCGATCTAGGGATGGAGATGATGACGGTGGCTACAGACTCTTTCGTGGATTTTTTGATCGGGTACTTAGGATTTCCGCATCAGAGGCAATATATAGGCGGAAGGAGAGGCTGAGGGGGTGCCTGGGGTGGCCAGACCACCCCCTGGCGCGGGCCAGGCCTGGCCGCACGGCTAGGTGGTGTGGCCGGGCCCCAGCCCCTCTCAGTCTCGTATTCTGGCTCCAGGTGTCCCTCGGTGAAAAACTGACATTGGCTTTTGTCCCGTCCAATTCTGAGAATATTCATTTTCTGACTTTCCTGGAACCAAAAACAGCAGAAAACAGGCAGCTAGAACTGTGGATCTTGTTAATAGGTTAGTCCAAGAAATCATATGAAAAGTACTCCAAAGTGTGGACAAAACATAAGAAAGTAGATAAAACCAAGCATGGAACATCAAAAATTATGGATACGTTTGCAACATATCAACATCCCCAAGCTTAACTCTTGCTCGTCCTCGAGTAGGTAGGTGATAAAAAGAAATAATAATATTTGAGGTGACATGCACCATCGTAAACTTGATCAAAGTATTTGTAAAACATTCAAAGCTGGGATCATAGCACTTTAATCATAACATGAAAGACAAAGTTCTAGCAATAAGACAAAGAAACTATGTTGCAACATGAAAAGGCACAAACAAAAGATTCATGAATAACAATGCTTTGCAAGACGTTTGTTTGTTTCACATGAAGAAACATAGCATAATGGCATTCAGCTTGTCCCTCATAGAGTAGCAAACATAAATGCATAGGACACCTTCAAAATTCATAAGAATGACTAGATACAAATAGTTTAAAACAAACAATATCAAAGCTATGCATCAATCAACAAGTCTTGGGACAATGCACATAGAAATAAGAATTGCCACTATGCTCTCAAAGTAGGTGCATAAAGGTAGAAGGTGGAGACTCAACATAAAAGTAAAAGATACCCCTTCATAGAAGGAAGTAGGGATTCAAGTTTCATAAAGAGCTTCCAAAAATTATGGTACTTAATAGCTTTCAGCTCTTATTGCCCCTATCATAAGCATCTTGAAGTGATTAAGGTTAAAGTGAACAAACTATGGTGTATATGCTTGACGAAGTATAAGTTGGAAATCTCATGTCCCTTGAATACGAGGGCCGCTCCTCATGCTACTCAAGTTTAGTCATCGATAAGTTCTTGTCAGTGTAAGTACATGTGTATCATAGAGAACCGCCAACGGGGTACCCCTTGCCCGATGATACGGAAGAATCCCCATATCAAAATGACAAGGTAAGCAGACAACGAGCATCTCAGCAATCTTCTTATTTACCATGGGAATATGGTGCTTTTTTCTCTCTTTCCTCTTTTCATAATCTCTTTTTTGTTCTTTTTCTCTTTTTTCTCAATATCTGACTCTTTTTTATAAGAAGAATGCTTCATAGACAACTCATTATGGTTACGCTGCAGGTTTCCACCATGACAGCATGGATTAGACCAGCAGCCCAGGCGTTTCTCTAACACATATACATAACTCCATGGACTTACAAGCTCCCCTTTCATTTCACACCAACGACATCCATAGACAAAAGAGCATGATATCAACTAGGTACAAAGTACAAGTGCAATGTTGAAAGCGTTCCCCATGACAGCATGGTTCTACTAATCCCCAACAAATAAGTGCAAGCATAAACAACATAGACGACACAATGGTTCAAGTTTATTAAGGGCAAGAAAAGTAAAGTGTGCCATCAAGTTCGTGAGAGCTTTAATCACTAGTTTTCTCATAACAAGTTTAATTCGGAAGGTAGATAAAAACATGAATATACTTGGAATAACATATGCTAGTAGGTAGGTATGGTGGAATCTTTTGGAATAACTTGGTTTTTAGGAGTTGGATGCATGAGTGGAAATCATACTTGGTTATGGAGGCTAGCAAAAGACTAGGAGCGACAAACTAAGAGAGCAATAATGGCCATAATCATGCAGAGCGACAAAACATCATTGATCAAAGCATAAAGTGATACTACAAGTTGAAAAATAAAGGATCATAAAGGCTATGGTGACTTGGGATAGTCATAACATGGTGTGAGCATGTGCCAAGTCAACCCAAATAAAGCATCAAAGAAGAATACCACAATACTATGCTTTAATATGCTAAATCAACGCATGATTCTTCCAAGGCACATTAAGCAATCTCAATTGTTTATAACAAGTCATGCTATAGCAAAGAATACTAAGCATAAAGCCAAAACAATATCAAGCATGGCATGACAAAGCATAGGCCACAGTCAAAAACAAGCTCTCTTTACCACTTAAGCATAACGTTCCTACTCTTTTTCCAAACCAAACCAAACTATTTGAAAACCAATGTATGAAAGAGGGGGTCCAACCAATTTATTCAGAAAACTAAGCAAACCAAGTAAACGAAAAACCAAAATGAAAACAAAAAAGAAGATGCTCCAAGAACAACACAATTGTGCATGAAACAATAAAAATGAAGCGTTTGGAAGAAACCTAGGATTTTTATTGATGAAGAGGGGGATGCCTTGGGCATCCCCAAGCTTTGACGCTTGTACTTCTTGGATATTTCTTGGGGTGACATGCGTGGCATCCCCAAGCTTGAGCTTTAGTCTATCCTTCATCTCATTACTCATTCCTTCCATACACCTGAAATTTTTCCTTCATACAAAACTTCACACAATCTTTATTAGCAACATTAGTGCACTTAAGATAATAAGTCTTTAGGTTCAGTTATAACACCAATAAAACTTCCATTAAAACACTAACTACTGTAGCGCTTCCCTCAAAAAGCTCAATTCCCCAAAAGAACTCAAAAAGGAACCAACAACAAGCAAATGCAGAATATTGCAGAAATTTGTCAAAACAGACCAGCAGGTAAAGACAAATTTTTTTGAAGACCTTCTGTTACTCAAATCAAAAAGTGTTGACCTAACGAAAGTTAGATAACAACCTGGGGCAGAAGCACAAAAATTCACGCCTCAAAAGGACGTACAGAGATTTTACACGAATTTGTACGGTGAAGCACAGAAATCTATTTCGGGACAGCAACTTTCCCAATCATTACTTCTCTCTCATTAGAGGTTACTCTTGGCACAAAAAGCAAATAAAAAGGATAAGGAGCGGTTATTACTGAAGTAATAACTTCCAAGACTCATCTAAAACTTTTGGGTTATCTCCTAATAAGTACTTTTCTTTAACGCCTTTAAGTTAGGCATAAGAAGCAAGAAAAAGAATCAAGTGTTCTCAAATGAAGAAACATTAAGAGCAAATTTTGTTTTCATAGGAGAGGCAAAAGAAATCTTCTCTCTCTTCTTAGGTAAGTGTTCTATACCTTTCTTGAGTGGGAGTTGATATTTAATGGTGCCTTCTTTCATATCAATAATGGCACCAACAGTTCTAAGAAAAGGTCTTCCCAAAGTAATAGGACAAGAAGCATTGCATTCAACATCCAAAACATAGAAATCAATAGGGGCATAGGCATTGTTAACCATAATAAGAACATCATTAATACTCCCGATGAGTTTCTTTTTAGCATTATCATCAAGTGGGACATTCAAATAACAATCTTCAAGTGGTGGCAAATCAAGCATATCATAAATCTTTCTAGGCATAATGGAAACACTACTATCAAGATCACATAAAGCTTTGAAATCAAAATTATTCACTTTCATATTAATGATGGGTTCCTAACCATCTTCTTGCTTTATATGAATATAAGCTTTATGTTTCATCTTTTCTTCTTTAATATTTATGAGAGCATCAGTAATGTGTTTTGTAAAGGCCATGTTCATAGCACTAGTATTAGGACTTTTAGCAAGCTTTTGTAGGAACTTAATAACTTCAGAGATATTGCACCCATCAAGATCAAAATCATAATTATCATCTAAAGTAGTAGAGCTATTACTAGCCTCAACACTAGTGGTAGTGATAGTAGAAACACTAATGTTTCTAGCAATTTCATCTTCTCTTTCCCACTTAGCATGCAATTCAGCTAATAGTCTAACATTTTCATCAATTCTTACTTGTATGGCATTAGTAGCTGCAAAGGGATTATCATTAGTTTCAGGTTTAGCAGCCATTTTATTAATCAAAGATAATTGAGCTTTAGACAAAGATGATATATTTCTTTCAGTATTAGAAAGTTTCAGTTGCAAATTAGGAATTTCCCTATTTAAACTCTCAAGTTGATGACTAATGTTCTTCAAAATGGTAGATTGTTCCTCCATAGTTTTAGTAAATAGTTTATTTTGTTCATATTGCATTTGCATGAAGTTTTTAGTGGATCTTTCAACTTCTAAAATTCTTCCTTCACTAGGTGTTCCAGGTTTGCCATTATAACCATAAGTATTATTAGGAGGGTAAGGCCTATAATTGTTATTACCATAAGCATTGTTGCCAAAATTATTATTTCTTATAAAGTTCACATCAACTTGCTCTTCTTGAGCAACCAAATAGGCTAACGGAACATTATTTGGATCAATATGGGCTTTCCCATTAACAAGCATATCAGTCAAGGAGGAGGTTTCCCCAATAGAATTTACCTTCTTACCTTTTGGAGCTCTCTCAGTATGCCATTCAAAATAGTTAACCATCATATTATCCAGAAGCTTTGTCACAGCACCCAAAGTAATGGTCATAAAGGTACCTCCAGCAGCAGAATTCAATAGATTTCTTGAAGAATAGTTCAATCCTGCATAAAAGGTTTGGATAATCATCCAAGCAGTCAGTCCATGAGTGGGACAATTCTTTACCAAAGATTTCATTCTTTCCCAAGATTGAGCAACATGTTCATTATCAGATTGTTTAAACTTCATTATTTCACTTCTCATAGATATAATCTTAGTAGGAGGATAGTATTTTCCAATGAAAGCATCTTTGCATTTAGTCGAAGAATCAATACTATTCCTAGTCATGGAATTCAACCATTCTTTAGCTTTTCCTCTCAAAGAGAAAGGAAACAATTTAATCTTAATAATATATCCATCTATATCCCTATGCTTTTGCATCTCACAAAGTTCAACAAAGTTATTTAGATGAGCAGCAGCATCTTCATTACCAATACCAGAAAATTGTTCTCTCATAACAAGATTGAGTAAAGCAGGTTTTATCTCAAAGAAAGTAGCTTCAGGAACAGGTGGAGCAATAGGTGTGCTCATAAAATCATTGTTGTTGGTGCTAGTGAAGTCACACAACTTAGTGTTTTCAAGGGTAGTCATTTTTTTGTGTTTTTAATAAAGAAAGCAAGCTAGTAAAACTAATTTTTTGTGTTTTTGATAAAGAAACAAGCAAACAAAGCAAAAGTAAACTAAGAAAAACAAAAAATAACAAAGTAAAGAGATTGGTTATGAGGGACTCCCCTTGTGAAGATGTCCTTGACTCCTCGGCAATTGCGCCAGAAAAAGTACTTGCTGACTCGTGTATTAACGAGCTCATTGGGGAACCCCGAGAGGAAGGTATGATGAGCACAACAGTAAGTTTTCCCTCATTTATGAAACCAAGGTTATCAATCCAGTAGGAGCAAGGAAACACCCCAAAGGTGTAGCTAGCTGAACTTTGGCAGGGCGCACTACCGGTGCCAACATCAACGTGGAGACCTACACAACACAATCACAGAACTCTGTCCCCATTTGTGATGAGGTTGTCAATCTCACCGGTTTTGCTGAAAACAAAGGATTAAATGTATCGAGTGGAAGAAAGTAATAGTTTGCAGAAAGTAAACACAAAGCAGTAAATAGTTGACTGTAGATTGATAGTAAAAGAAAGGATCGGGGTCCATAGTTCACTAGAGATGGCTCTCCTTAAGATAGATGCCATGTTGGGTGAACAAATTACAGCAGGGCAATTGACAAACATCGAGAAAGCATACAAGCATATACTACTCATCTTGACTCCTTTGAGATTCGATTGGGCATTACAACATTATACATAGACCGCCATCCAACTACATCTATGACTAATAATCCACCTTCAGGTTATCATCTGAACCCCCTCCAGTATTAAGTTGCAAGCAACAGATAATTGCATTACGAATTGCGTGTAAAGTAAACAATACGATTGTTCTATGAACAAAGGGTTGTTGTTTTCTCCCTAGTAGCAACAACACATATATTACCTTAGAGATTTCTATCACTTCCCCAGATTACCAGAGGCATGAACCCACTATCGAGCATAAATACTAACTCTTGGAGTTGCTAGCATCTACTCGGCCAAGATACTAACAACGAAAAGCATGCAAGATCACAAATAACAAAGACATGATAGAATCAATAATCAATCTGAAATAGAATCTCAATATCTATCGGATCCCCGCAAACACAACATGTAAGATTACAAATAGATGATCTTGATCATGAACGAAGCTCACAAGATCTAAATATGATAGCACAAAGGAGGAGAACCAGCCATCTAGCTACTACATGGACCCGTAGTCCAGAGATGAACTACTCACGCATCACACCGGAGGCTTGCATGATGATGAAGAAGGCCTCCAGGGTGAATTCCCCTCTCCGGCAGGGTGCCGGGAAGAGCTTTAGATCCCTCCCGGACTAGGGATGGAGATGACGACGGCTACACACTCTTTCGTGGATTTTTTGATCGGGTACTTAGGGTTTCCGTATCAGAGGCAATATATAGGCGGAATGGGAGGCCGAGGGGGTGCGTGGGGCGGCTAAACCACCCCCTAGCGCGGGCCAGGCCTGGCCATGCGGCCAGGTGGTGTGGCCGGGCCCCAGCCCCTCTCTGTCTCGTATTCTGGCTCCACGTGTCCCTCGGTGAAAAACTGACTTTGGCTTTTGTCCCGTCCAATTCCGAGAATATTCATTTTCGGACTTTCCTGGAACCAAAAACAGCAGAAAACAGGCAGCTGGCACTGTGGCTCTTGTTAATAGGCTAGTCCAAGAAATCATATGAAAAGTACTCCAAAGTGTGGATAAAACATAAGAAAGTAGATAAAACCAAGCATGGAACATCAAAAATTATGGATACATTTACAACGTATCACAGGCCAATCATTGATGGTTACGAACAATAGCGCTCATAGGTCAAATGGCTCCTATTTGTGCTTATCCCACACACATACACCTTCATTGCGTCACAACTTTGCCTAATCAAAATTTGCCTAAAATTACACATCTAAAATTGCCTCTACTTCTAGAGCATGAAAAACATCTCTAATTATAGAGCATTGAGCTAAACTAACAATGAGAGATGAAAGGATTAAGTTTGCTAACTTTTCAAAACCTTGGATTTAGGGGTTGGCACCAAATCTTGCCGAATGTTGGAGAAAAAATTGGCATGAACTCGGCTTGCTTGGAGGAAAAATGGCCATGGGCTCAGGCACGGACGAAGCTGAAGTATATAGAGAAACCAATAGTCCCGGTTTGTATTACGAGTCGGGACTAGTGATTGTCTTCAAGTCCCGGTTTGTATTACGAACCAGGACTAGAGTTCCGAAACCTGGCTGGCGCGTGCAGCTGGCTGGTGCGAGACCTCTTGTCCTGGGCCGTATCATGAACCGGGACTAGAGCTGCCCTGGCCTCCTAGCCGTTAGAGCCGGGAAGAACCAGTACTAGTGTTAGCACTAGTCCTGGCCCGTAACGCACCCGAGACTAGACCCAGAATCGGGGCCGAACCGAAGCCCTTGTTTCTAGTAGTGTATTTATGAGAGGTACCAGCCATGGGGTCATCACGTCCATGCCCATACTTGATGGACTCGGGTTTTAGGGAAGAGAGACATGTTGGAGACTTTTTTGGCTAAAAAAAAATAGGGGACATGAGGTTTACCCAGGTTCAGACCCCCGAAGGGAAAACCCTACTCCTGCTTGTATGTTCTTAATTGATTGAGGAATCAAAGGTTATAAGGGAGCTGAGATGGATATGGTGCGCATATTGAATCTTCCATGTAAGTATGAGAGTTTTGATGTCGTCTAGATCTATTGTGGGGGTTCCCTCCTTATTGGACCCTCCTAGCCTTTATATATGGGAGATTAGGTCCCAGGTACCAATAGGAGTCGGTTACAAGTTGGTGTCTGTGTAGAGTCTAATCTTAGACTTTTCTTGTCTTGTGCGTTTGGAATCGGTGTTCTTATAGGCTTCGTATCAGCCACACCATCATGGGCTTCATGGACCTTGTCAAGTCACAAATTGGGCCTTCCGTTGAGCCGCGCCAGGTATACTAGATTCGGGTGCCCGTTGGGCATACGTATGCCAGTATCCCCCGAGTGTTCAGTCGAATCATAGATTCGGGTGGAGACTTAGAAGTCACCATCCTTATCAGGTGAATGGTGTTGATCTGGGAGTTCATCTGGTCAATGGGTAGCATGCCTTTTTGAGCAGTTCATAGGGATGTTAGTAAACATGCCTAGTGCGCTCCTAATGACTAAGTAATTGACCAAGAATCTATCTAGCCTTGCTACTAATGAATAATTATTGCAAATATGTGCAATCCTTGTTTTTAGTTTATGTTATGCAGGAAATCACACTTTTAAGGCGAAATCATGAGCATTCATTAAAGATTATCATGTTGTCTACTCATCCAAGTTAAATGGGCATGAAATGGAGTCGTCTAGAAGGTTAATGACTTGTAGTACGGGTACGGCCCGCCCGTACTATGCGGCGACGGCTTGTTAGGTCAAACGATGCAAATTTCGTGAAGACGCCTATATATTTTGAGACTCCAGCCGCCGTGCAGATGGCTGCCATTCTCAGATTGCATCAAAACACCAACGAAGGTGATCCACCACCATAGTTCATCCTCTCCATCCTTCATCCACTCTATATCCATAGCTATTACCTTGTACTTGAGATCTCCTTGTGATTCAGGAATGATTGTAAGAATATTTGATTTTAATCTAAGTATTGCACAATGTTTTCTATCATTGATCTTATTGTTATGAGTGATTAGTCCTCACAGGTTGTGGCTTGGGGTGAAACCTCACAGCGATTTTCTTTGCCTCTTGCCTCGATCCATGGACTTGTAGATACCCAAGATCCCAGGGATTGATAAAGCCTCGAGGTAAGATGAGTGGTAAACAGCGACTTCACGTGAAATCCAGTGACAGCGAGGGGAGTATGGTCTTCGTTTAGGAATCCACTTGGGAGTAACAACAATATCACCGTTCTTAATACTTTGATCTATATTTTACTTAATTATTATTATAGCCCGGTGCTGCGTGGTATAACGGTTGGGTCAAAAGACTATTGCTATGCATGTGGCACCGCCGCCGTAGCCACTGCCCCGCACAGGGCCTTAGCACCGTCGGCACCACGCGGGCTTTGCCTAGTGGCTCTCCTGGTGGCGGAAGGGGATGGGAGATGAGAGAGGTCAGAGAGAGAGGCCCTAGGGTTTGCCTTCCCGGTCGTCCACGAGGGGCGACCCCGACGAGGTCAAAACATTTTTCCTGGTCTCCATAGTAATATTCTACCGGGATGGATTATGATAATCCTGTTTTTGCTAACTTTTTTATTATGAGATATTTTCATCACAACAAAGTCTAGCAACCCAAAAATGTACCTTGATCGAACTTAAAATCAAAATAACAAAAAAAATAGTTTTAGTGCTTGCATATATTCTCCCTAGCCATTATTCAGTTAATAGTTCAATTTATTTATGTGGTGTTTTGCTTCCATTGAGTTGATAGTTTTGTATGTTGTTTATTACATTCTCGGAAACATATATTCTCTTATAAATGGAGTGGGAATATTGCTAGTTCCTCAACAAGGTAATTGTCAGCCTCTCCCGCACTCTCAATTGCACTGCTTTCATGTACACAAAGACTCCTCCCTATTTAATCACTGACACAACTGATATCTATCTCCATAATAAGATGCATTTAACATTATTATAAGAAAACCATCCTCCCTGGACATATATTATTCTTTATATATACGTTGTAGTGGGTTGCTAGGCCACCTCAAATAATAAGTTTCCACATGTAGCACATCACGCCCGCACACATGTGCATATGCACGTTTTATATTTCCTTAAACAAGATTTCTAATCGGAGCTCAAGTTTAGTTTCGTCCATCGTCGAGCAGTGTCTTGACAATGAGAGGGAGCCCATACTTGGGTATAAGCGTGACCTTATTTGTGGGTTTATGAATGTACTTTGGAGACAGCGAGAATGATAACCTCTTGAGTATGATAGATATCACAGTCTGGGCCTCGATCATAGAAAAATTCTGTCCGATGCAGGCCCTCGGCCCATATGAGAAGCTGAGCAGTGCGTTGGGGTGATTGGCAGCCCTTGAGGCGCCGTTCTCAAATCTCATTGGGTTGAACTCGTTGGAGTCAGCGCCCCAGACATCCTGGTCCCGGTGCAGCATTGCAATGGGGATAGTTACGGTTGTTCCTTTTGGCACTCGGATGTTTGCGAGGGTCGTGTCAGTGGCTGTCTTCCTCAGCATGAAAGGAACGGGGCTGTAGAGCCTGAGTGTCTCGAGGAGGGTCATATTGAGCTGCATGGATTATGCATGCATAGATAGATAGACACACAAAGCTGATTAGATAGCTCTGTTACCATACTACCATGGAGTTTGTATATATGCGATTACGTACCATCTTTAGTTTGCCGAGGGCTTCAACGGTGGGCACGTCGTTGCTGTTTGGGCATTCCCGGAGAACCTCCTCCCTAACCTTGTCCTGCCATTCTGGGTAGCTACTGAGAAGAAACATCGCCCAGGTGAGAAAGTTTGCAGTTGAGTCCTGTCCCGCGGCAAGGAAGGTCTTGCACTCGCCGATGATCTCATCGATGCTCAGGGTCCCCGCGTCAGACCATGCCTGCACCATTAGCCCTAGCAGGTCGTCTCCATAGCTGCCCTCGGCGTTTTTCTTGGCAAGTCGCTCATGTATAAGCCTCGTGATCTTGTTCGTTGCCAACTTCTCGATTTGCCATGACTGGCGATTGCGGTGTGTTGGCAAGTACCTAAATAAAAAAAATTCAAACACCCTGTCCAATGAGTAATCTAGCTGCTACTTGAACGTAGTCGATGGACATATACTACTATATATACCTGAACCATGGTATTGGGGGCTCAAGATATGAAGATATTGTAAGCGCTTGGGCCTCATGGAGCACTTGCATTATCCCCGACACATCCTCATAGTTGTCGCCGAAAATCATCCGCGCAATAACTGTTAGGGTTAGCTCAGCGAAGTCGCACGCAATGTTTGTCACAAGATGGTGGTCGTTGCCCTTCATTTTGGCAAACCACCGTTCCACCAACTGTTGTGCACATTCGGATGTTTTGGCTGACATGGACTGTGGATAGTAACATAGTATAACCAAACCATGATGAGTTAGTAGTTTTTTAGACTAAAAGAATACAACAGGACGCTACAATAAGGAAAGTAATTAAGGGGAACTAATAATTACCACGAGCTTCTCCTGGTTGAAAACCGGGTGGACCACTCTTCGGTGCCGCTTCCAATCATCTCCATCTAGAAATACGAGCCCTTTCCCAAAGATGATTTCAAGCTTAGGATTCAAGTAGTCTTTCTGAAACAAGTGTGTCCGGTCGGCTAGCACTTGCTTGACTAGTTCCATGTCGGTGGAACAGATCGACGGGATTGGTCCCAGCCAGTATAGGAATGTTCTCCCTGGAGAAATGATTATGTACAGTCGATCAGATCCGTTAGTTTTCTACGAAGATTATGTTCTCCAGCAGTTACTGCAAACATTAATTAATCCTACTTACCGTACTCGGAGCCCCATTTCTGGAAGAAAGGGTACACGAGCGAGGCGTAGTCGTGGCAGCCGGCATCGAGAGCATATGCTCTCCCGGAAATCAGTAGTCGCCTAAACTCCGGCAAGGACCCAACTACTAATCTGTAAGGTGGCCCTTGGATCCCTTGTCGCCTGAACCACCGGGCGACGGCATACGGCCTCCACACGAGGTACCACACTGCCCTCCCACACTGCCTCAAGATGAACGACACCGTAAGAACAGCAACCACGGCTTGCACTAAGTTGGCCACCATGATCGAGTTCCGATCCCACTTACAACTTACTTCTGCATTCTAAGAAGATTATATGGTGTTCCCGTTTGTGTGCATGCATTTATACAAGATGGACGGGTAGCTTATCTGACCTTCTTGGTTGAATGGCTGGCTGGAAAACGACGCGGTACTTCGCAGACAACGGTACAGAATGGGACATCACTTACAACGTGTTTTATCCTAGGAAAGAAAAGTACACCATGTTTTTTTTGGGAGGAATTCGTACATGTACGAATGGGAGTTAAATGCATACTTCAAATGGGGGATGGGACATGAAGAGGAAAGGGGAATATTAAGCTGTCCAATTCAGCAGTTCAAAGAAAATGGGGTCCAATTCAGAGGTCGACAGGTAATTAAAGCAAAGAAAATAGTGTTGTGTTCATTATCCTCGTCGAATGCAAAACATGAAATCTGAATGTCATACATGAAATCTCGCTGCAAATCCACGCAAAGAAAATAGTGTTGTGTTCATTATCCTTGCTTTCCAATAAATCTCGCTGCAAATCCATGTATATATTTTATTTTTTACATGTCATACATGAAATCAAGAGCTCCATTACCACCGTTTTCTGTAAAATATTTTTTTTAACGGAAATCTGAATGAACAAGTTATTTATCATAATTTAATGTGGCTTAACTATTAAGGAGGATAGAACATTTTCCTTTAGTTCATCGATCTTTTATCAAAATTACTAACCTCGCGTACTGATATAATATCATGTAAAAACTGTACTTCTATTTGCTGATCTAATATCACTTACAAGCGAAACACATGCTCTTTCGATATACAACATACTAATCATTTGCCCACAAATTTAAGATGGCAAAAGATGTTACTGGCACGAATGTTACATTCTTTACCATAATATTTGCAATAGTTCTAGAGCATGTTTGTTTCTTATCACATAACACATAACGGGAAATGGTATTCGTGAAACAATGTTACATGATTCATTGAATACTTTCAGCGTACTAAAGATGATGCCCTCACATTTGTGAGGGCTGCCATGCTAGTTGATTTGGGAAAATAAATCTGTCTTAGAAATACGAAAAATGCTCCGTGCACATATGGAAAGCAAAAATTTGTTACCAATACTCTACTCACTTCAAGAATGGAGAAAGGTAGATGAGTGTAACCGATCAAGTGCCTCAATCGAAATAGCTAAAACAGCCATTGGGGACGAGGGCCTTCACCTCAGTTACAAGGATGGGGTAACGTACGGATTTCATTTCCGATCAGGGTTTTAACTCGTGTCCATAGGGTCGCTATGTACTAGTGACCATGAATTATCATGTACTCCACGAAGGTCATCACAATACAATGCACAATTGTTGGGCTTAATATTTTCCATAGTAAGAGCATCTTCACTCATTCCCCAATGGCCCAAAATCTCTAAAATAGGGGTGGGGAGAGAGAAAATCGAGTCCAACCCTGTCCCCAAAAAAATGCATTCAGCACGGGCGTGCGAGATATATATCCGTCGCCTCCAGGGCACCCCTGCCCACGAGGAGGCAACCGGGGGTGCCGGCTAAACAATTACCAGGTTAAAATCGCTAGACGTGTCCCTGACCATGTCTTCTTTCTCCTCCCACATCTTCCTCCTACCTACCTCCGCCCTGTGCGCTGGCCGCACCACCTACGCCCCGCGCTCCCTGCCCCACCTTGCAGCACAGCACAACCGCGCTCGCCCTCGCCCTGCCTCGCCGCGACACCCCCGCCCCGCCACCGCTCCCCACCTGCGCGCACAGCAGCACAGCCACGCCCGCCTCGCCGCGTCGTCTCGCCGCCGCTCCCCGCCTGCGCGCACAGCAGCATAGCCGCGCCCGCCCTCGCCCCGCCTCAACGTCGACCTCTGCCTCTTCTTCAATACCGACGGGCACATAATAGCTCTCATGTTTGTCAAAATTCTTTGCAAAATTATTTTTCTACTGGGGGTGTGGCTTGGAACATCCCCCCCCCCCCTGCCCCGCAAAATTCAGAAAACAGCCGTTGTCCCCCATACGGGCAAAACATTGCTGCCGCCGGAGCCCGTATGAGGGGTACGAGTGGAGATGCTTTAATATCTTACTGGGATGGATTATGATAATCCAGTTTTTGCTAACTTTTTTATTATAAAATAGATTCATCATAGCAAAGTCCAGCAACCGAAAAGTGTGCCTTGATCGAACTGAAAATCAAAATAACAACAAAAATATTTTTAATAGTTTTAGTGCTTGCAATATATCCTCCCTTGGCATTGTTCAGCTAATAGTTTGATTTATTTACCTAGTCCTTATGATGTTGCCATTGAGTTGATAGTTTTTTATGTTGTTTATATTCTCGGATCCATATTCTCTTATAAGAGGGCTGGATATGCAGTTTGTGATGAGTGGTAGAACTGCGATTAATGTCAACGAGGTGATCGGTCCATATTTTAGACCATCCCGCGGAGTGCGACAGGGGGATCCCATCTCCCCCCTCATGTTTAACTGGGCGGTGGATTCCCTTGTTGAGGTTTTGGATAGAGTCAAAACAGCTGGCCACATTTCTGGTGTGGTTGGGCACCTGATACCATGATTATGATCTAGGGTTCGGATCGGGACATTATCAACCTCAAGTTCTTGCTCCTTTGCTTTGAAGCCATGTATGGTCTTAAGATCAATTTTGAGAAGAGTGAGGTCATGATCCTGGGATATTCGGAGGAGGACCGGCAGCGCATAGCTGACATCCTCAACTATAGGCTGGCGGACTTCCCGATCACATACCTCGGGATGCCCATCCAGGAGACCAAGTTTCTGATTAAGGATCTTGCGCCCCTAGTCACTAGGGTACGGTCGAAAGCCGAACCCTAGCGAGCTAGGCTCGTGACTAAGGGGATCAAGACCATTTTAATCAACTCTTGCCTCTCTAGCCTGCCCATGTACCAGATGGGTCTTTACCTCCCCCCAGAGGGGACCCATGCGGACTTCGCAAAAGAGTTGTCCTGTTTTTTCTGGGCCGCTAGAGACAGACGGAAGAAGTACCACATGGTCAAATGGGCGGGTGTGTGCGCCCCCAATATCCTTGGGGGCATAGGAATCCTCGACTCGCGCCACTTCAATGTGGCCTTGATGCTAAAATGGGTCTGGCGTATCCTTAGGGACGATGGAGGGCTTTGGCTGTAACTCATCAAGGCCAAATACCTCCGCGCAGGGAGGGCTCCAAATTCTGGCGAGCTATCCAGGAGATTAAACAGTTCATCCGGTTGGGAGCCACGTTTAGTGTCGGCGACGGCAGGGGGACACGCCTATGGCTTGACCCTTGGTTGATGGATTCTCCTATGTGTGAGGAGTTCCCAACCTTGTTCGCCATCTATGCCTCCCCCCATATGTTGGTCGTGGAGGCCTTCCTCGAGGACGGCTGGAATATCTCATTCCGCCGGACCTTTAGCTTGGCTAAGGCGGCTGAATTCCAGAGATTGAGGTCCTCCCTTGCTGAATCTCTCTCGGCGGAGCATGACTCTGCCTCCTGGCGGCTGGCCTCGATGGGAGAGTTCTCAGTTAGCTCGACCTATAGGGCCCTGAGATGGGTTGGACTACCCACCTTTGGAAGGTGCCCAGCCCCCTTAGTATTCATATTTTTGTTTGGAAACTCCTCCACGATCTCCTTCCCTCGAGAGTGGAAGTGGCTAAGCGTAATGGCCCGGACAATGGTATGTGCCCATTATGTGGGACACCGGAGACGTGCAACCACGTCATGTTCACTTTCACAGCGGCTCGATTCTATGGAGCTTCGTCCGGGAAGCCCTTGGGCCTGCTTGGCAGGCCCAGGATCTTGGGGAGTTCCTCCAAATCGACGCGAACCGTGCTGGGAGGAGGCGCCGCCTCTTATGGCTAGTGTTTGCGGCCTTAAGCTGGACCCTATGGAATGTGCGTAATAAGATGGTGATTGAGCGGATCTTTCCTAACCGCGTGTCTGACTCCATTTTCTCTTTCATCGCCTACTTGACGTAGTGGTACCCGCTTGCTAGACAGCAGGATCGGGAGCACCTAGACGACATCCTTCAGGCCTTGAGGGCGGCGGTGCACCCCTTCTCGCCTCCTGCTCATTAGTGATCCGGGCACTCTCCATGTTGCCATGGGTGTTTCGTTATCGGTATGTTTTCCTTTCCTTTTGGGATGTATTGTGTTGAGGCCCCAGCAAGACTCGTTGATCTTTTCTTTTTTCGTTGGCTCCGGCCGGTGGTGTGTGTGAAACTTGTTTGTATCTGGATGTTTGCTTTATTTATAAAGCCGGGCACAAACCTGTTTTGAGAGAGAGAATATTGCTAGTTCTTCAACAAGGTAATTGTCAGCCTCTCCCTCACTCTCAGTTGCACTTTCTTGTATACAAAGACTCCTCCCTATTTATTCACTGACGCAACTGATATCTATCTCCATAATAAGATGTCTTTAACTTTATTATAAGAAAAGCATCCTCCCTGGACATAGATTATTCCTTATATATACGATGTAGTGGGTTGCCAGGCCGTCTCAAATAACAAGTTTTCACATGTAGCACATCACGCCCCCGCACACATGTGCATAGGCACGTTCTATATTTCCTTAAACAGGAGCCTAAGTAGGAGCTCAAGTTTAGTTTCGTCCATCGTCGAGCAGTGTCTTGACAATGAGAGGGAGCCCATATTTGGGTATCAGCGTGAGGTTATTTGTGGGTTTATGGATGTACCTTGGAGACAGTGAGAATGAGAACGTCTTGAGTAAGATAGATATCACAGTTTGTGTCTCGATCATAGCAAAGTTCTGTCCGATGCAGGCCCTCGGGCCATATGAGAAGCTGAGCAATGCGTTGGGGTGATTGGCAGCCCTCCAGGAACCATTCTCAAACCTCATTGGGTTGAATTCGTTCGAGTCAGCGCCCCAAACATCTTGGTCCCGGTGCAGCATTGCAATGGGAATCGTTATTGTTGTTCCTTTTGGCACTCGGATGTTTGCGACGGTCGTGTCTCTGGCAGTCATCCTCATCAAGAACGCCACAGGGTTGTAGAGCCTCAGTGTCTCGAGGAGGGTCATATTGAGCTGCATGGATAGACAAACAAAGCTGATCAGGTAGCTATATTTCCATACTTCTCCCTCCGTTCCATATTAAGTGTCGATGATTTAGTACCCATGGAGTATGCATGTATGTACCATCTTTAGTTTACCGAGGTGTCAACGTTGTGCACCTCGTTGCTGGTTGGGCATTCTCGGATAACCTCCTGCCTGAGCTTCTCCTGCCATTCTGGGTAGCTACTAAGCAGAAACATCGCCCAGGTGAGGAGATTTGCAATTGAGTCCTGTCCTGCGGCAAGGAAGGTTTTGCACTCGCCGATGATCTCATCGATGCTCAGGGTCCCCGCGTCATACCATACCTGCACCGTTAGCCCTAGTAGGTCGTCTCCATAGCCGCCCTCAACGTCTTTCTTGGCAACTCGCTCATGTATAAGCCTTGTGATCTTGCTCGTTGCCAACTTGTCGAGTTGCCGCGACCGACGGTTACGACGTGTTGGCAAGTACCTAAAACAAAATTTTCAGACACCCTTTCCAAAGACTATTCTAGGGAACATACTCAGTGGGCATATACTATACTATACCTGAACCATGATATTGGGGGGCAAGAAATGAAGATATTGTAAGTGATTGGACCTCCCAGAGCAATTGCATTACCCCCCAAGCATCCTCGTAGTTCTTGCCGTAAATCATATGTGCAATAACAGTTACAGTTAGCTCACGGAAGTCATGCGCAATGTCTGTCTCAACCTGGTGGTCATTGCTTTTTTTTATCTTGGCGGACCACCGTTCCATCATCTGATGTGTACATTCCGATGTTATGGCTGACATGGACTGTGGATGGTAGCATAATGAAACCACAATGAATTAGTTTTAGACAAACAAAATACGGACAGGCCAACGATCTACTATGCTACACTGAAGAAAGTAATTAAGGGAAACTTACCACGAGCTTCTCATGGTTGAAAACCGGGTGGACTACTCTTCGGTGCCGCTTCCAATCATCTCCATTTGCAAATATGAGCCCTTTTCCGAAGATGATTTCAAACTTAGGATTCAAGTAGTCTTTCTGAAACAAGTGTGTCCTGTCGGCCAGCACTTGCTTCACTACTTCCATGTCGGTGGAACAGATCGACGGGATTGGTCCCAACCAGTATAGGAATGTTCTCCCTGAAGAATGGATTACGTAGAATCGATGACTTCCAACCTCCACGAAGATCCAATTTATGTAAACATTACTTACCGTAGTCGGATGCCCATTTCTGAAGTATGGGTGCACGAGTGAGGCGTAGTCGTGGCAGCCGGCATCGAGAGCATATGCTCTCCCAGAAATCAGTAGTCGCCGAAACTCCGGCAAGGACCCAACGACTAATCTGTAAGGTGGCCCTTGGATCCCTTGTTCCTGAACCACCGGGCGACTGCATCCGGCCTCCACACGAGGTACCATAGTGTCCTGCCACATTGCCTCAAGATCAACGATACTATCAGAACAACAACCAAGGCTTGCACTAAGTTAGCCTCCATGATATCCCACTTTCAGTTTACTGTTGTTCACGTTTGTGTGCATGCATTCATACAAGCTGGACGATGCAGCTTGTCTGACCTTCTTGGTTGAAATTATATCTGGCCTGTCTTCCCCTGCGCTAACTTGGAAAACGACGCCGCACAAAGCCTTAGTCATTGAATGAAATCAATGAATAGATTTCTTTGGCCTTCACAAAAAATAAGTACAACGTGTTTTATTCTCCGAAACAAAAGTGCAACGTGTTTGGTTCGGATGGGACTTAATTTATACTCATACTCCTTTAAATGGGGTGATGGTACTTGAACAGGAAAGGGGAATAGTAAGGGGTCCAATTCAGACGTGGACAGGGAATTAACACAAAGAAAGAAAAAAAAGTGTTTTGTTCCTTACACTCGCCCTGCGATGGAATGCAACAAAAAAAAAGGAGCATTTCTTAATACAAGAGAAAATCCGATCCTCGCCAAATAGAAGCCTCTAGCAGTGTCACCATTATTTCTCTCATGAACCTGCTACCTCAACGAGCTCACCATCTGCAAATTTGATGTCCTGTACGAAAAGAGCTCACATAGGCGTGTTCTTCCTCTCCCGATTCATTGGAGAGTTTCAAGCAAGTCGTGTCATCTGTTGGGTTATGCTATTTCCTTTGTACCATTGTGCCAACAATTTTTATTTTTTCCTTTCATTGTTCCAAGTGAATTTTTGATTCAGATATAGTTTTCCTTTCATTGATACATGCATATATATTCCTCTTTTTATGTTTGGTTATCTCCTTTTACCTGTTGGCAGATCGATTTGTTACTCCATTTTAATTTATGTGAAATTCTCACTAGTAATTTCCACCACACACCGAACGACGTGGGATTTGGACTAATAATAATAAAATAAAATTCCCATGTCTGGTCTCCAACAATCTCCCTACTCTCTCCCCTACACTGAAATTAACGGAAATACTAGATTACAACAAAGGGCCAAAATGTTTCACTGCAGAAGTATTCGCCGGCCGCCACAACATCTTTTCCCACATGTGCTTTGAATTGATGGCGCTTCCCATAGAGCTAAAAATATATCCAGGAAAGTCTCATACAGAATTTGATTCAGCTAACTAAACAAATTGAGATACAAGATAAGACCAAACTTAGCTTTCACCTACGAAGTAAGGGAAAACGCCATAAACAAAATGGCAAAAATAATCTCAGAGAATTAAGAAGCCAGATGCAATGCTTGTGCTAAGGTAATCTGAATACTACGATTGCTATTTTGGAAATGTCTGTGCTAGGTGCAATGCTTATTTTTCACGGCCTTGTTTGTTTTTGCTTCTAGCTAGCTCAACAACTTGTTTACAACATTCTAAGTACTCCATACATTCTATAATTCTTGTCATGATTGTAGTACAAATTTGAACTAAAACCATGACAAGAATTATGGAATGGAACAAGTAGCATCTTCCAGTATGCTGATGCTAAATGTATTCTGAAGTTTGAAATCCAGCACTTTAAGTCTGATAAAATGTCACATTTTCGTCAACTAACCTACCAGCTAATGTTCTGTCAAAAAAACAGTCGTGAAAACTAATGACCACAACAATAAGAAAAGGCAATCACAACAATGAGAAAAGGCAAAAAAAAAAAAGGTTGTCTAAGCTACAGATTACTTTTGTGGGGAAACCAACAAAACTCATAGTGAGGAATTGACACCTCAGAGATATTGTAGATTTCTAGAGGAGCTTTGAGATAGTTCATTGTTAATTTGGTGTCATTTAGACAGAGAAATGGACAAAATAGTTGCACCGTTACTTCATAAACTTAGCCAACAGAAGGAAGAAAAGCTTACTTCAAGCTCAACTTATATGGCAGCAAGATAAAGTTCCTTAAAGTTGAGACTGGGCCAGCATTAATGCAATTGCTAACAAGCCTCCAATAAGCTGAGGCGCTGACCTTGGTCCCAAAAGAGAGGATTCTGACAGAAAAAGTCGTACATAAAGAGGTTCCGGTCCCAAAAAGTACGGTTTCTTTGGATTAGGTCAAGGGAGTTGGGCACATATTTAATTTCTGCGACACTTAATTAACCTACCTAAATTATTGGGACACAGAATATGATACAAATAAAATTTTCTGTGACTGCCCAGACAATACACAGAAGGGCCAAAAGCAGCTTTAAAAGGAGCCATTTTACCGGCAACGCAAGGTAAATTGATAGAAGTATGCGACAGGAAATGTGCACACTTAAACAAAGACCTAACTTTACTCAAAATAAGGTGGCAACTGGATCGAATTTCATTTAGGTGGGACACGCAAAGGGAAAACACCATAAACAAATGACAAAGAATATGCCCGAGAAATAGGTAACCAGGCGCAATGCTTACTCTAAGGTCATCTGAATACACAAAATTAGTCGACTACGATTACGGAAATGCTCGCTAGAAAATTTGCTAAATGTACCTGTTGATAAGTCAACATGAGCTAAATTTGTCTAATCAATCCATTTGTGGCCTCTTTCCATTGTACATGATCAGAAGAAGCGTAGGAGACCAAGCTATGCTAAAGGTTCTATATTAAAACACCAGCTTGAGGGGGAAACCTTTTGGTTACCTAGTCAGTATCAGTTTGCTTGGTCTTCTAGCTAGTCCAGTAGCTACTATAAACTAATGTTAAAATTAAATATTAATTTCTTCTCAGCTGGTGCGAATGTCTTCTTATGTTTGAAATCCATCAGTTTCTTATGACTGATAAATGGCATGTTATCCTCAACTAACCCACCAGCTAATGTTCTGTTAAAATGACAGTAGACCAGTCAGTAGTAACAACTAACGACCACAATAAAAAAAATCAAACCATGCAGAAGAACTAAGATAGCAAGCAAGGTGCACGACCGGTCCAGCCCGTCAAAGCATAGAATCTCAACAACAAAAAAGAAGAAACCAACTTCTCAAAGCGACAGCTTATTCTCAGCGAGTGGGGGTAAACTAGGGTGTCAAGTGGGATCCCACCTAAATCCCACTTCTAGTTCATTTGTTAAAATCTAGTTCAAATTTTTACTCAAAATTTGCACTAGATCTTGGCAAATGAACTAGAAGTGGGTATTTGGTGGGATCCCACTTGACACCTTAGGGTAAACCAACAAAAGTAGTTAATGAGGAAATGCCACTTCAAGGCTATTGTAGAGTATCCCGCAAAAACAGAGGGTATTGTCAAATTTGGAATATTGATAGTCTTTTGGAGTTTAGACAGAGAATGCTTGCACATAGTAATCAGATGTTATTTTCACAAATCAGCCAACCAAATGGAGAAAGGCCTAGTTCAAGCTGAATTCCTATGTCAGCAAACTCAAGTTCCTCAAAATGGGATTGGGCCAGTGTAACTACCTCGGTGAATTACGCTCCTAGTTACAAGCCTGGATGAGCGGAAATGGTTAAAATAGTACGGTGGGGCCCAAATGCCACTCACAGGTAGACCTTTCGGCCGTCCTAACCATTTCCAAACATCGGGACAAGAACGGGCGGCGTAATCGGCAGGCGAAGGGATCAACTACATACACAAATGAGTATGTATGCAAGCCACCATACAACAGTACATCAGAGCCATTCCATCTAAAAGAAAGGAAATATAGCAACGCCATACGGCAAGATCCAAAAATCCTAGATAGATATAATAGTTTAGGATATCTCCTCATACATCAAACATCAGAGTATCAAGCGGAAGCGGTAAACAAGATCCGAGTACGGATAAGAAGCAAATCGGCATAAGATGCCCCATAAATAAACACATCCCGCCCACAGATCTCACGGATCCCCGTTCCCGGAATCTCTACACCGAATGATCGTTGCACACATCGTCCGTCTCTTCCACCCAGTATCCATCTTGCGGGTTTACCTGTTCATCTGAATCAAACAATTTATCGTGTGAGACCCTAGGGGTACTCAGCAAGTCTTTATGCCACTAAAGGGGACACAACCTGGGGTGACGCAATTGCAGCAAAAGATAAACCCTAACAATTCTATAGATACTCGCTAACCATCCGCCTAACCAGAGATAGACGGATGTCCGTGAATTAATAACAACAGTTATAACGGTAATCTTAACAGATCCATCCTCCTCCCCGCTTACCGACGAGGAAGCGGACGATCAACCCCCCCCCATCCGTTGGCAGTTTTATTATCCATTCCATGAGTGTTGCACTATTTACTAGTCAGGTACTTAGTCAAATTAAAAGCGGTACTTTAGTTATGCTTGTCTATGATCGAGAAACTGTGCTCCAAGTCGTCCATAACCGCGGACACGGCTTTCAGAAAGTTTTACCCTGCAGGGGTGCACAAATAGCAACACACACTCGATCAACCTCGGAAAAACCAAATCAAAACCAACGAGGCAGTCACGACAAAGCGATCACAGGATTCAGAAATATTTCAGGGGGCCACCCCATTAAGCTACCCACAACGAAGCTGGCCGGCTACGAGACGGACTCAAGGTTTGTGTGGCCGGCTGTAAACGACTGGGAACCCGAAAGTGTGATTGGGCTTGTCGATACAGCGAAAACGGGTCACGGACCTAAACAGTACAGGTGCAGTACATCGCACAATTTAAATAAAGCAGTAAAGCATGGCATAAGTACAGGATAGTAAATAAAACCTCAAACTAGTTTGTGGCCCCAAGAAATAAGAATGAATCAAGCTCTGGCTCAGGGGGGTTCATAAGCCTCCCGGATGTGGGTAGCGCGAATATTCAAGGAACAGGAATCAAGTACTCGGGGTCCTACAGGACACAAGTGAGCCTGAAAAACCAAATAGCAAATATGGCTCACCGATGCCACTTTTATTAGTTATCCCATTACTACTCAGGTTAAGTTGTTTAGGTACCTCGTTATCCATCAGACACTCACATACCCTACACATGTTGTTCTACGACTCGCATGGCTCAAACAACTCCTGTAGTAATGGCTCATGGGATGGAGGAACAAGCTTCGGTGGGGTTTAAAAGTAAAGGCTATGCAATACTTGGGATTCAATTTAATGCAATCGCGACTCAATGATGCAAGAATAAGAAAGAGGCAATAGGTACTATATGTATGCAAGCATGTGGTAGTGCTTGCCTGGCAGCTCAGTTGAAGCGAGAGAAGGATCTGGGTAGTGCTCCTAGGTCTCTTGATATATCCCCTGCTCAGCGTCTATTCGAAGAAGAACCAAACAAACAAGGGCCAACATAAATAAAGTGCACAAGCATATGAATTAAATGCATCAAGCAAACAATCATGTCATGATGAATGATGCACAATTTGCATGGCAATAAGGTAGCATGGCATGGGTGAGGTATGTAATACAAGAATAAATCATTTTATTGAGTTTTGGTCATATTTTAACCCCATATTAGTTGCTGTATTCATTATATTGATATGATGCATGCTTCAAATCAAAACATGGAATGCATAAACAGAAAGGTCTCGTCGAGCTAATCATTTTAGACATATCATTTGTTAATTTTGGACTTATAAAACAAAAGTTATTAATTATTTAGGGAAAAAGGGCATTTATTGTAATTTTAATCAACTTGGAAAATAAAGTGTTCAAAATATATTTTGAAGGCCATATTTGAATTCCTCACATTTTTCTGATTTGAAAACATATATTATTTGTATTATTTGGAATTATATTTGAAAAGTTATATTGAAACAGATTTAAATTTTTGAATTTAAATTAATTTGAAAAAGATTTAAATTAAAACAGAAACAGAAAACATTTTATTACTCAGCTTGTCCTAGCCCTAGACACTGACGGGTGGGGTCAAACGGAGTGGGGCCACACGCGCAGAAAAGCTTTACTCACCGCGGCTGCTGCCAGCCACTGAGTATGACAGGTGGGGCCTGGGGCTTTGCTGACCCACACGCCAGCGGCGAGCGGAACAGAGACTGACATGTAGGGCCGAGGCTGGAGCGCGGGTTATGGACGGGAAAAGGCCGGGGGTTTTTCTGCAAAAGCGCTGGCGCGGCTGACTGGTGGGGTCTACGGACCGCGGGTTTAGCCGAAAGAGCTGCAGGGGGTTAAGTGCAAAAAAGGGGTCGCCGCACTGTGGATCTTCTCCGCGGACAGATCGGTGCTCGCAGGGCGCGGGGCGCGGCGCGCGGGATCGAACTCCGGACCTGGCGTGCGCGCGCGTAGGCGGCTACCGCTGCGGTGGGCTGGCGTTGTTGTCAGGGAGATGGGCGAGGCCTAGATAGGGCGCTACGCGGAGCGCGAGCGTGCAGACGCCCGTGCACTCCGACGCGCGGAGGCCGTTCGACGCAAAGTCCGGCGAGGCTAGGGGGTTACAGAGAGGCGGACCATGTCCAGGAGAGAGAAGAGCTCACCGCGGGGCTGTCGGTGGCGTCGGATCGGGCAGGGGAGCGGTCGATCGGCGACGAGGCAGACGATCTGGAGCTAGGGTTTCTCGTCGGCCACGCGGGGATCCAGCGCTCCTGGGGCTCCTCCTTCACGTCCGCGGTACAGGGGCGGTGCAGGTGGTCGTCTCGGTCTTCCCCAACGTCCAGACTCCTCGCCCTCCTGCTGCTACGGTGTGGTAGGGTGATGCCGACGGTGGCCGGCGTTGGGGGTAGCTGGCGGCGGTGGAGAAGAAGGGAGGAGGCCAGGGCGCCTCGGCCAGATCTGGAGAGGCAGAGGAGAGCCGGGAGTGGTGGTAGATAGCAGAGCGGAGAGGGAGATGCCGTGGGGAGGTGGGGTAGATGGAAAAGGTGGCTCGGCCACCTTTCCCTCCTCCTTCACGTGCTCGAGCTGGGGGTCAGGGCAGGCACGGGCAGGTGATCGGGGACGTCCAGGTGGGGCAGGGTGAGGCCAGGAGGTAGGCTCGGTGTGGTGGGGCCCTTAAGGCAGAGAGAAAAGAGAGAGGAAAGGAGAGAGGGAGCTCGGGTTGGAGCTAGGGTTGGGTAGCTAGGTGGCTCGGGTTAGGGTTTAGGAGAGAGGGGGTAGCTAGGTGGGGCCGGGGTGATCAGGTGGCCAAGTGGGGCCAGCTAGGTAGAGAGGAGAGAGAGAGGCCGAGAGAGAGGGGTGGTAGCTTAGGGTTTTGGTTTAGATGGGGGGTGTGGTTTAGATTAGGATGGGGTAGAGGGGTATGGTGATTAGGGAGGGGCTAGATAGAGGATAAGAGAGAAGGGGTGGTGGCTTAGGGTTTTTAGAAGATTGCATGCTCCAAACTAGATCAAGCAAGAACATGTGGAATAGGTGTAGGGTTTGGGTTTTGCTTAGGGTTAGAGGTAGGTCAAGGTGGTAGGGTATGGATGGAGATAGATGTAGGTTTTTAGCATGACCCAAACAAAACAAGCATGAAGAGAGGTAGGGATAGATGGGAGATTCACCCAAAAATCCAACTAAAAGCAAAGGAGAACCAAAGTTGGAGATGGTTGCATGGCCCATGCAAAATTAATTAATGCCATGCTTATTTTGTGAAAACAAGATTATTTACATGGCATTATTCTTATGCATTCCAAAATGTGGAGTAAGGCCTAAGCAAAAGAATTGTGGGAGAAGATCCATCCTATCTCCCATGAGCTAGATTACAAGCCAAAAGAAAATAAAATTACAAGCTCATGGAGATGGGGTGGTGGAATTATAAGGTGGTGAAAGAAAAGGTGGTGGAGTGGAATAAAAGATATGCCCCCAACTCAACTTGGGCATTAAACAATATATCAATAACCAAACACAATATCAAGAGGCAAATACAATTAATAATGCATATGAGATAAGAACCAAATGAAAAGGGTTTCATATGATGCTCAATGCAAGGTGGCATGATGATATGAGCATGATATAATTATGATGCAACAATTATATATTTGAAGTAGCCATTATATTACTAGACCAAGTAGCATTACAATTGTTAGACAATTGGGATGCTACAACTCTCCCCCACTAAACAGGAATCTCGCCCCGAGATTCTAGGAAGAAGAAGAAGACACAAAGAGGGTAGGATACTTGGCACGGAGCTCATCTTCACGTTCCCAAGTGGCTTCATCAACGGAATGGTGCGACCACTGCACCTTGCAGAACTTGATGGACTTGTTGCGAGTCCTTCTTTCTGCGACTTCAAGGATTTTTGTGGGGTGTTCTTGATAAGACAGGTCTTCTTGGAGATTGATAAGCTCATGGTCCACGGTCCTGCCGGGATCCTTGAAGCACTTCTTGAGTTGAGAGATGTGGAAAACATCATGGACCTTGAGTTTTTCCGAGAGCTCAAGAGCATAAGCAACTTCTCCTCTTCTTCCACGAATTTTGAAAGGACCGATGTATCTAGGAGCCAGCTTCCCTTTGATACCAAAACGGTGCGTGCCTCTCATGGGAGTGACACGAAGGTAAACGAGATCACCAGGGACATACTCCATGTCCGTGTGCTTCCTGTCATAATTGCTCTTCTGGCGACTTTGAGCAATCTTCAGATTTTCAAGAATGATATGCACTTTCTCCTCCGCTTGAGTCACAATGTCAGGGCCAAACAAAATTCTTTCTCCTGCACCCGACCAACCAATCGGAGTTCTGCATTTGCGACCATAGAGAGCCTCAAATTTTGCCATCTTCAGACTTTTCTGGAAGCTATTGTTGTAAGAGAATTCAGCATAAGGAAGACATTCTTCCCACTTCATGCCTAACGAGATGACGCAAGCACGGAGCATATCCTCCAGAATCTGATTGATCCTTTCAACTTGTCCTTGCGACTGAGGGTGGTAAGCTGTGCTGAAGTTCAACTTTGTTCCCAAAGCATTTTGGAAACTCTCCCAGAACTTGGAAGTGAAGATGCTTCCACGGTCTGAACTGATCTCGAGAGGAACCCCATACAGAGAGACATTTCTGTTGATATAGAGCTCAGCCAACTGAATTGCAGAAATTGTTTCCTTGACGGGGAAGAAGTGAGCCACTTTAGAAAGCCTGTCAATGACAACAAAGATTGCATTGTTGCCCTTCTGCGACCTTGGAAAACCCGTGATGAAGTCCATCTCTACTTTCTCCCATTTCCATTCCGGGGGTTTCAATGGCTGTAGAAGACCGGAAGGTTTCTGATGGACAGCTTTAACTCTGCGGCAGACATCACACTCCGAGACATACTTGGCACAATATCGTTTCAATCCGGGCCACCAATATTGTGTTTTCAAGTCCATGTACATCTTTGTGCTGCCAGGGTGGATAGAAAGAACAGAATCATGCGCCTCCTTGAGAACTTGCTCTCTCAAACCCGGGTAGTTCGGAACAAAGATCCGGTGTTCAAAGAAAAGCGTGCCTTGATCATCGACGTGGAAGGACTCATACTTCGGAAGCTGGATGTTGGAGATGACCTTTCTTGTGTACGGATCACCGAGCTGAAAGGAGCGAACCTTTTCTTCCAAGAGAGGAGTTGCTAGAAGGTTCAGAAGATACCCTTGTTCCACAATTTCAAGGTTGAGCTGACGGAATTCCTCGCACAAGAGAGGCTGTTGTTCTTCCATCATGAGGTTGTTGACATAAGCTTTGCGGCTGAGAGCATCGGCCATGACATTAGCTTTGCCCGGAGTGTAGTTGATGGTCAAATCAAAATCATTGAGTGCTTCAATCCATCTCCTCTGCCGAAGATTGAGATCAGGCTGAGTGAAGATATACTTCAAACTCTTGTGATCAGAAAAGATTTCACAACGGTTGCCAAGCAAGTAGTGCCCCCATACTTTCAAAGCAAAGACAACTGCTGCGAGCTCGAGGTCATGTGTAGGATAGTTGATCTCATGCGTCTTCAACTGTCGAGAGGCATAAGCAACAACTTGTTTTTCTTGCATAAGGACCGCACCCAATCCGTGCAAAGAGGCGTCACAGAATATCTGGAAAGGCTTGGATGTATCCGGAGGAACCAAGACTGGTGTGGAAGTGAGCTTCTCTTTTAGTGTCTCAAAGCTTGCTTGACATGCAGGAGTCCAAAGGTATTTCTTGCCTTTCTTGAGGAGATCGGTAAGAGGCTTTGCTATCTTCGAAAAGTTCTGAACGAAGCGACGGCAATAACTAGCCAAACCAAGGAAACTCCGCACTTCTTTGACATTTACAGGAGGAAGCCATTCAACAATCGTCTTCACAGTTTCCGAATTGACTGCAATGCCCTTGGCAGAGATGATGTGACCAAGATAGGTTACTTGAGGCAGCCAAAACTCACACTTGGAGAACTTTGCATACAGGCGGTTCTCACGAAGCTTGTTTAGGACACACCGAAGGTGTTCTTCATGTTCTTTCTGTGACTTAGAATAGACTAGGATGTCATCCAGATAGACCACAACGAACTTGTCAAGATACTCCATGAAAACCGAGTTCATGAGCCTCGAGAAGGTGGCAGGTGCGTTGGTGAGACCGAAAGACATGAACGTGTACTCATACAGGCCATAGCGGGTGGTGAAAGCTGTTTTAGGAACATCTTCCTTGCGAATCTTGATTTGGTGATAACCACTTCTCAAGTCAAGCTTAGAGAATACCACAGCTCCAGCTAGCTGATCGAAGAGATCATTAATCCGCGGAAGGGGATATTTATTCTTGATGGTTTTAGCATTGAGAGCCCGATAGTCAACACAAAGTCTATCAGTCTTGTCTCGCTTCTTCACAAAGATTGTTGGGCTACCCCAAGAAGAAGTACTGTGTTGAATGAAACCCAACTTCTCTTGTTCATCAAGCTGACGTTTGAGTTCAGCCAACTCAGCAGGACCCATTTTATAAGGCCGCTTGGAGATAGGAGCGGTACCAGGTTCAAGCTCAATTACAAACTCAACCTCACGATCCGGAGGCATACCTGGCAACTCTTCAGGAAAGACATCTGGGAACTCACAGACCACCGGAACACTCTGAATAGCTTCCATAGCATCATCATTCAGAGCCGCCAAAGAGAAAAGCTGGATAGCAGGAGTCAGACTTGGAGAATAGACTATATGGCCTTCAGGAATCTTCAGAGAAACCGAGCGTTCAGCACAATCAATTACAGCTGCATTTGATGTCAACCAATCCATGCCCAAGATGACATCAATGTCAGAATTGCCCAGAACAATTAAGGACGCCGAGAACGAAGAGCCACCAATCTCAATTTGATTGCCATGGCTGATATGAGCAGCCCTCATCTTTGAACCAGGAGATTGTACCACCAGACGATGTGATAAAGGAACCATATCCAGATCCTGCTCATGCGCAAACTTATGCGAAACAAAAGAATGCGAAGCACCAGAATCAAACAAAACTCATGCAGGGACTGAGTTAACGGGAAGCATACCCATCACAACTCCAGGTGCATGCTCAGCTTGAGCGGCGTTGACACAGTTGGCACGAGCAACAGTAGACCCGGGCTTGGTGTTGATGTTGAGAGCCCGAGGTGGTGGTGCACGAACCAAAGGAGAGCTTGCCGCAGATCTTGGAGGTGGTGGAGGAAGAGCCTTGTTCTTCATCGGACAGTTCCAGTACTGATGCCCAGTGTCTCCACAAGTGAAACAAACACCAGGTGGACGTGGAGCAACGTAGCCAGGGACTCCTCCAGGCGCTCCAGGGTAGTGGTGGTTGTAGCCCCTGGGAGCAGCAGTGAGGAAGTTTGGTGGCCTTGCCGCGAAGCTTGAAGGTCTTGGTGGAGCCGGGAGCGACGGTGGGGTGTTAGGAACCCAAACACGACGCTTAGAAGGAGCTGACATAGCTGAAGAGCCTGCTGCATCACGGCTGTGTTTCTTTGACTCCTCAAACACTTACCTACTTGCCTCTTCCTGCAGAGCTGTATGCTGAAGTTCCAGAAAAGACGCCGGCCTTGCATGTGTGATTGCATACTTAATCGATGCATTGAGCCCTTGCCGGAACCTCTTTTGCTTCTTCTTGTCATCAGAGATCTCATCGCCACCATAACGAGAAAGGTTCATGAAGTTCCTGATGTAGGTGTTGACATTATCATTGCCCTGCTTGAGGTTGAGAAACACTTCCTTCATCCTCTCCATGACAATTTCTGACAGATACTGCTCTTTGAAAGCTCCAGTGAACTGTCCCCAAGTAGGCTGAAAACCAGTGCAGTTTGCCTTCAGGTAATTCTCCCACCACAGAGCTGCATCTCCCTTCAGAAGGTGAGTAACGCACTTTACCCATTCTTGCTCAGGAACATCAGCAGTTGCCAGTAACCTTGACATCTCACGCAACCAATCATCAGCATCAAGTGGTTGATCAGAAACATCAAATTGGCGTGGGTTAAACTTCAGGAAGCTTTTGATGTCTCCTCGCTTGGGAGGTGGAGGTAGCGAAACAAACTCATTCCTCCTGACACTTTCTTCAAAACGCTGCTGATTCTGCTGCATTGCTGCCAAGGCATTGGCGATGCTTGACAATGCTGCCCCCAGTTCAGGTTGTATGTCCTCCTCAGAACGGCGTGGTGGTGCCATCCTGTGATTGATATAAAACACAAGTCAGTACTATAATGGAGAATAATAATAATCCAAAATAGTACCAAAATGGAATTATTCAAGATTAAAGGATACAATTTACTAAGATGATATTAAAATATCAACGAAGTTCAAAGCACCTAGAAGATATTAAGCATATCGCACACGACTGAAAAGGAGTGTGGTACACAAATATATCAAAGAAAAATTTTCCGCAAATTTCGGCATTAAAATACCAATAGATGCGCAAAATCACTTAACGAATCAAGATTAGTGACTCTACCAATTCAATATACAAGAGCGAATGATAAGAGTAGTGGTATGGTCGCGACTCCATCCCGCACTCAAATCATTACTCCGCACATGAATAAGTAGAACACATATCCCAACACCTTCTTCTCACGATGAACCTAAAGATTAGAGACTACGGAAACGAACACCCCAAACAAGATGACGTCGGATAACAAAGAGTAAGACAGATCGCGTCGGTATACAACGAATCAGATAGATCGCGTCGGTTTGCAAAAGCCTGTCGGTATGGAATGTACCAACAGTTGATAACCAAAAGGCCGATTGTGATAACAACTTGGATGCAACAGATAGACAAGGAATTACACACACACACATACACAACCTATGGTACTACGGAAACCCAGAACACGTGAATCCTAGTTTGAATTTTAAGAAGAGGATTGAAAACGTTACACTTCCTTACCAGAAAAGGGTGGGTGGGTGGGTAAGAAGAAAAATGGAAGCAGTCCTACTCTCGCGTTTTGTTTTTCCCTAGTATACATAACTATCAAAATATTTGCTAGACAGACAACGACCATTTGGCTGAGACCCTGAAGGGAGGGATGGCTCTGATACCAATTGTAACTACCTCGGTGAATTACGCTCCTAGTTACAAGCCTGGATGAGCGGAAATGGTTAAAATAGTACGGTGGGGCCCAAATGTCACTCACAGGTAGACCTTTCGGCCGTCCTAACCATTTCCAAACATCGGGACAAGAACGGACGGCGTAATCGGCAGGCGAAGGGATCAACTACATACACAAATGAGTATGTATGCAAGCCACCATACAACAGTACATCAGAGCCATTCCATCTAAAAGAAAGGAAATATAGCAACGCCATACCGCAAGATCCAAAAATCCTAGATAGATATAATAGTTTAGGATATCTCCTCATACATCAAACATCAGAGTATCAAGCGGAAGCGGTAAACAAGATCCGAGTACGGATAAGAAGCAAATCGGCATAAGATGCCCCATAAATAAACACATCCCGCCCACAGATCTCATGGATCCCCGTTCCCGGAATCTCTACACCGAATGATCGTTGCACACATCGTCCGTCTCTTCCACCCAGTATCCATCTTGCGGGTTTACCTGTTCATCTGAATCAAACAATTTATCGTGTGAGACCCTAGGGGTACTCAGCAAGTCTTTATGCCGCTAAAGGGGACACAACCTGGGGTGACGCAATTGCAGCAAAAGATAAACCCTAACAATTCTATAGATACTCGCTAACCATCCGCCTAACCAGAGATAGACCGATGTCCGTGAATTAATAACAACAGTTATAACGGTAATCTTAACAGATCCATCCTCCTCCCCGCTTACCGACGAGGAAGCGGACGATCAACCCCCCCATCCGTTGGCAGTTTTATTATCCATTCCATGAGTGTTGCACTATTTACTAGTCAGGTACTTAGTCAAATTAAAAGCGGTACTTTAGTTATGCTTGTCTATGATCGAGAAACTGTGCTCCAAGTCGTCCATAACCGCGGACACGGCTTTCAGAAAGTTTTACCCTGCAGGGGTGCACAAATAGCAACACACACTCGATCAACCTTGGAAAAACCAAATCAAAACCAACGAGGCAGTCACGACAAAGCGATCACAGGATTCAGAAATATTTCAGGGGGCCACCCCATTAAGCTACCCGCAACGAGCTGGCCGGCTACGAGACGGACTCAAGGTTTGTGTGGCCGGCTGTAAACGACTGGGAACCCGAAAGTGTGACTGGGCTTGTCGATACAGCGAAAACGGGTCACGGACCTAAACAGTACAGGTGCAGTACATCACACAATTTAAATAAAGCAGTAAAGCATGGCATAAGTACAGGATAGTAAATAAAACCTCAAACTAGTTTGTGGCCCCAAGAAATAAGAATGAATCAAGCTCTGGCTCAGGGGGGTTCATAAGCCTCCCGGATGTGGGTAGCGCGAATATTCAAGGAACAGGAATCAAGTACTCGGGGTCCTAGGGACACAAGTGAGCCTGAAAAACCAAATAGCAAATATGGCTCACCGATGCCACTTTCATCAGTTATCCCATTACTACTCAGGTTAAGTTGTTTAGGTACCTCGTTATCCATCAGACACTCACATACCCTACACATGATGTTCTACGACTCGCATGGCTCAAACAACTCCTGTAGTAATGGCTCATGGGATGGAGGAACAAGCTTCGGTGGGGTTTAAAAGTAAAGGCTATGCAATACTTGGGATTCAATTTAATGCAATCGCGACTCAATGATGCAAGAATAAGAAAGAGGCAATAGGTACTATATGTATGCAAGCATGTGGTAGTGCTTGCCTGGCAGCTCAGTTGAAGCGAGAGAAGGATCTGGGTAGTGCTCCTGGGTCTCTTGATATATCCCCTGCTCAGCGTCTATTCGAAGAAGAACCAAACAAACAAGGGCCAACATAAATAAAGTGCACAAGCATATGCATTAAATGCATCAAGCAAACAATCATGCCATGATGAATGATGCACAATTTGCATGGCAATAAGGTAGCATGGCATGGGTGAGGTATGTAATACAAGAATAAATCATTTTATTGAGTTTTGGTCATATTTTAACCCCATATTAGTTGCTGTATTCATTATATTGATATGATGCATGCTTCAAATCAAAACATGGAATGCATAAACAGAAAGGTCTCGTCGAGCTAATCATTTTAGACATATCATTTGTTAATTTTGGACTTATAAAACAAAAGTTATTAATTATTTAGGGAAAAAGGGCATTTATTGTAATTTTAATCAACTTGGAAAATAAAGTGTTCAAAATATATTTTGAAGGCCATATTTGAATTCCTCACATTTTTCTGATTTGAAAACATATATTATTTGTATTATTTGGAATTATATTTGAAAAGTTATATTGAAACAGATTTAAATTTTTGAATTTAAATTAATTTGAAAAAGATTTAAATTAAAACAGAAACAGAAAACATTTTATTACTCAGCTTGTCCTAGCCCTAGACACTGACGGGTGGGGTCAAACGGAGTGGGGCCACACGCGCAGAAAAGCTTTACTCACCGCGGCTGCTGCCAGCCACTGAGTATGACAGGTGGGGCCTGGGGCTTTGCTGACCCACACGCCAGTGGCGAGCGGAACAGAGACTGACATGTAGGGCCGAGGCTGGAGCGCGGGTTACGGACGGGAAAAGGCCGGGGGGTTTTCTGCAAAAGCGCTGGCGCGGCTGACTGGTGGGGTCTGCGGACCGCGGGTTTAGCCGAAAGAGCTGCAGGGGGTTAAGTGCAAAAAAGGGGTCGCCGCAGTGTGGATCTTCTCCACGGACAGATCGGTGCTCGCAGGGCGCGGGGCGCGGCGCGCGGGATCGAACTCCGGACCTGGCGTGCGCGCGCGTAGGCGGCTACCGCTGCGGTGGGCTGGCGTTGTTGTCAGGGAGATGGGCGAGGCCTAGATAGGGCGCTACGCGGAGCGCGAGCGTGCAGACGCCCGTGCACTCCGACGCGCGGAGGCTGTTCGACGCAAAGTCCGGCGAGGCTAGGGGGTTACAGAGAGGCGGACCATGTCCAGGAGAGAGAAGAGCTCACCGCGGGGCTGTCGGTGGCGTCGGATCGGGCAGGGGAGCGGTCGATCGGCGACGAGGCAGACGATCTGGAGCTAGGGTTTCTCGTCGGCCACGCGGGGATCCAGCGCTCCTGGGGCTCCTCCTTCACGTCCGCGGTACAGGGGCGGTGCAGGTGGTCGTCTCGGTCTTCCCCAACGTCCAGACTCCTCGCCCTCCTGCTGCTACGGTGTGGTAGGGTGATGCCGACGGTGGCCGGCGTTGGGGGTAGCTGGCGGCGGTGGAGAAGAAGGGAGGAGGCCAGGGCGCCTCGGCCAGATCTGGAGAGGCAGAGGAGAGCCAGGAGTGGTGGTAGATAGCAGAGCGGAGAGGGAGATGCCGTGGGGAGGTGGGGTAGATGGAAAAGGTGGCTCGGCCACCTTTCCCTCCTCCTTCACGTGCTCGAGCTGGGGGTCAGGGCAGGCACGGGCAGGTGATCGGGGACGTCCAGGTGGGGCAGGGTGAGGCCAGGAGGTAGGCTCGGTGTGGTGGGGCCCTTAAGGCAGAGAGAAAAGAGAGAGGAAAGGAGAGAGGGAGCTCGGGTTGGAGCTAGGGTTGGGTAGCTAGGTGGCTCGGGTTAGGGTTTAGGAGAGAGGGGGTAGCTAGGTGGGGCCGGGGTGATCAGGTGGCCAAGTGGGGGCAGCTAGGTAGAGAGGAGAGAGAGAGGCCGAGAGAGAGGGGTGGTAGCTTAGGGTTTTGGTTTAGATGGGGGGTGTGGTTTAGATTAGGATGGGGTAGAGGGGTATGGTGATTAGGGAGGGGCTAGATAGAGGATAAGAGAGAAGGGGTGGTGGCTTAGGGTTTTTAGAAGATTGCATGCTCCAAACTAGATCAAGCAAGAACATGTGGAATAGGTGTAGGGTTTGGGTTTTGCTTAGGGTTAGAGGTAGGTCAAGGTGGTAGGGTATGGATGGAGATAGATGTAGGTTTTTAGCATGACCCAAACAAAACAAGCATGAAGAGAGGTAGGGATAGATGGGAGATTCACCCAAAAATCCAACTAAAAGCAAAGGAGAACCAAAGTTGGAGATGGTTGCATGGCCCATGCAAAATTAATTAATGTCATGCTTATTTTGTGAAAACAAGATTATTTATATGGCATTATTCTTATGCATTCCAAAATGTGGAGTAAGGCCTAAGCAAAAGAATTGTAGGAGAAGATCCATCCTATCTCCCATGAGCTAGATTACAAGCCAAAAGAAAATAAAATTACAAGCTCATGGAGATGGGGTGGTGGAATTATAAGGTGGTGAAAGAAAAGGTGGTGGAGTGGAATAAAAGATATGCCCCCAACTCAACTTGGGCATTAAACAATATATCAATAACCAAACACAATATCAAGAGGCAAATACAATTAATAATGCATATGAGATAAGAACCAAATGAAAAGGGTTTCATATGATGCTCAATGCAAGGTGGCATGATGATATGAGCATGATATAATTATGATGCAACAATTATATATTTGAAGTAGCCATTATATTACTAGACCAAGTAGCATTACAATTGTTAGACAATTGGGATGCTACAGCCAGCACTTCAGCAATTGCTAACAAGCCAAAAGTAAATAAACTGAGGCGCTCAAATCATAAAGCTTACACTAAAGCGTGACTTAGGTCAAGGTAGTAGGCAAAAAATACAATTGCGTAGAACCCAAATTATCTTTCCTAGATTATCGGGATTCATAGTATGAGAATAAATTGCTACCACTGCACTGAATAATACGCAGAAGGACACCACTTTACATATGCACATGCAACACAAGACAGAAATGAGGCCAACTTACAGATGTATAAGCAAATAGAAGGTAAGACATAGAAGTATGCAATGCATGCCTACTTAAACGACATTCAATCACAGAGGTTCTAATACATCATCTCCGAGCCTCTCGCTTTTTGTCAATTTACATTTTGAAGGCTGATTTAAGAAGATAAGGCTGCTTAAGGATATTAACAACTCCAGGTCATGTAAAGAGAAAGCATGAAAGATATGCTTAACTTACATTGATATCATCTATTTGGCAGGAACCCATATCTTTCCAGGCCCTGCTAAGGGAATGATAAGACACGATAATACATGTCGCATACTAACACGAAGAGTGAATTTTTTCTACAGATTGACCAGTTTCTCCCAATATCTCCCATAGAACACTGAGATGAATCAGTTGAAGATATTACCTTCTTGTTCACATCATTATGTGGAGCAACTAGTAACTACAGTTTGGCTCGAAATTATCTGAACAAAAATCAAAGCCAAGATGCTAGAGCTGAGCAGAGAAAAAAAAAAGGAAAGAGCACACAAAACAGGGAGAAAAAATATTTACAAAAATCAATAATCCCCCCAAAAAATACATAGACAATATCTGAATTTCTTCTATTTGTTTAGAATATGACATATCGAGTTCAAAAATACATGGACACCATAATGGTCAACAGATCTTCGCGTCTTCTAACAAGTGTCAATTAAAGACAACACTGCATAATGCTAACAGAAACAAGTGAAGCTAACTATGTCACTTGCAGAGGTTGAATTGAGAGCCTTACAGAACCAGGTGTACATTTCTTATGTAGTGAACCATTTGATATAATCTTAAGGAGTGCAAATTCTAGTATGGACTATGATGAACTACTGACACTGACAAGCTTCTCCCTTAGTTTTTCCAAGCGGGCCTGGACAAGGGAGTGTCAGAATAGAAAGTTCACAGCGCTAAATCACGAACATTAAATGGAACCATGGAATGTGAAAACTGCAGCGCATTTGCTCAATACTAACCTTGAAAGACTTAGACCGACGAATAGATGGATCAAAGGCCAAGGCATCTGCATAAGCACCCTCTGCAGAATGATACTCTCCCATTGCAAATAGTGCATCTCCTCGCGACAAATGAGACTGCATAGCCATGAAAGAGCTAATGAACATGACATGCCAATGAGAATTAACGTTTTAAAAGCAGAAGGTTGCATGCAGCTTTATTGAGAAAGCCAAGCACAAAGCTGTAGGTTTTAACTGACAACAGACAGCCATAAAAAAGAACAACACAGAAAGATAGCATATTCAGGACAAGATAGCATGCACGTTGATGTTTCAGAACAGTCTGTAATATAAGAGGAAAGAAGACAGTTTGACCAGATTGTGCACTATCTTGCAGTCCATAATATGCAATCGCTACTCTCGATTCTACAAGTTATGAACTCAATGGAGCATCCTGGCTTTCTCCGACCTGAACTTACTAGTTAACGAACAGCCATTTGCACAAGTTTGCGGCAAAAAATGGCCACACTGAGCCATTCAATTCATAAATAATACTCCCTCAGTTCAGAAATATAAGACATTTTAGCTTTGTGAAACGAATGTACCTAGATATCTTTTAGTGTATATAGGTTCACTCCGAATCTATACACAAAAATCGTCTAGATACGTTCATTTCACAAAGCTAAAACGTCTTATATTTCTAGACGGAGGGAGTACATCATAACTATGCATGAAGTGTCATGGACAAAAAACAAGGGATTCAGTTTACAAGTGAACTGAAGTGATACCTGAGGAAATTTGGGGGCTATCCTTGTTGCTTCTTCGGCATCCGCAAGCGCACCAACAATGTCCCCAATTGCCAGTCTCGCTTTACACCTGCACAATTGTCAACAAATGTCACAGGCCAAGCTTATGAGAGCACACATTTACACTCCCAAACACCAAATTCAACAGAAGAGACCTGCTTCCGTACACCAGATGCAATCCACCAGGAGCATTCATTCCTAAACTCTGCATCGCGCATACAAGGCATAATCAGAACACAGCAGAGGGAAACTGCAGTTCGATTCATGGCATTCTGAAGATAAATGAATGGCAGAGCAAGCAAGATTGTCAGAAACGGCGTCCTCGCACGCACACACCTCGGTGAAGAGGGCTTCGGCCTCGGCGGCGTTCCCCTCAGCGAGGGCAGCCTCCGCCTTCTCCCGCACCGCGAGCGCGGCGAGCCCCGCCTCCGCATCGAACTCCGCGGCCTCGAGGAGGTGCTCCAGGAGCTGGGCGGCGCGCGCGGCCGTGCCCACGTGGCCGAACACGGCGGCACCGCGACCCGGGACGGAAGCAGAGACGTTGGGCCCCGCCCCGCAGCGGCCGAGGCACCCGCAGGACGCCACGTCGACGCGCGGTGGGGGCGGCGCGAGGCCCCCCAGCGCCGCGAGGACCTCCCGCCCGCCCTGGCGCGCGCACGTGCGGTTCGTGCAGACGCGTATCTCTACAGCCGCCTCCGCCGCCCCTGAAGCGCGCGGCGCAGTGGGACCTCGGCGGCGCGGTGCACACGGCGGTGGCGGTCGGGGAGAGCAAGCCAACGAGCGGGATGGGGACGCGGCTACTCCCACTACCGCCATCGCCATGTAGATGATGGCTGGGACGAAACTGAGTACTTTTTTAATAAAGTATTTAAGGGTTGTTTTTGCAATTTACACGCGTGGACGTGCGCTGGGCCCAGCCGCTCGAAGTCGAAGGTCGAAGCGGTGGATAGTTTTGCAAAAACGCCCTCCCGTCCAGGACTCCAGCCACGCCGCCGTCTCCCCCGTGCGGCCATCCCCTCCTGACTCCCTCTGAGGCTCCGATTCCGGCGACGCTCCAGTCCCCTCCGATCCCGAAGTTGCGGCGCTTGAGGTTTCTCTTTCGGTATCCCTTTACCCACATTCCTCTCGTTTCTCCTCGAAATTTTTCCTCTCGATTTTGGTTCCGGGGGGTGGAGTGTGGCGAAGAACGGAGCGGCGATTTTCTTCGAGAGCTTGATCTTCTGCGACGCGGTGCCCGTTCATTCTCGGCGCGAGCTCCGTTTTGATCGCTGCTGAGAGGCTCTGCAGGCTGGGTGGTGTTGACGCGCCGGTGCTTGGGGTCACGCCCTCTACCTGTTCGATGAAACGCCTCAACGAAGTGCCATTGGGGGGCCACTGCAACTACATATAGCTAGCATGTGCCGTATTTTTTTGAATCTGCCACCGTGGATAATTAGTCATCCACATTTATCTGTCTGCGATGGGTCATGTAATCATTAGTCGCAGCCATAGTCCCATGCTATTAACTTTATGCCACTCGTTGCAACTGTCGAACAGGCTAGCAAAGTGGCATCAAACTGGAGTTCTCATTGTTTGTAACTTGATGTTTGCAGCGTCATGTTGGCGGCACGTGTTAATCTGAAGGGCTGGCAACAGGCGGCGGTTGCAGTTGGCTCCGCGTTTGGGGCCTTGCTTGATCCTAAGAGGGCTGATCTGATAGCTGCACTTGGGGAGACTACTGGGAAGCCAGCATTTGAGCGTGTGCTCCAGCGTATGAAGAACAGTGCTGAAGGGAGGGTAAGCCTACACTATATCCCTCTCTTGTCAGGATCAGGCATGTTTTGACATTTGTCATTGTCTTAGACCTTCGTTGTAGAGCCTTTTCTACTAGCGTATTTGTTAGATTGTTATGGGGTATAATACCACGTGAAAATTGAGAGTGATTGGCAACGGATGATTCACCCATGCAGCCATGCTAGAATTGTTGTTGAGTCAATTTTCCTATTTATGTGGTTTGTTTCGAAGTGGATATAACCCACAAAACGTTAGATAGGAATACATGGTCTATATGAAGGGTTTGTTGTCGATCATTTCCTTTTATTATGGCATTATTCATTCGATCCAGTTTCCAAATTATTGCCCCTTGCTGGCTGGAGTCTAACTCCTTAAGTTTCTGAACAATTTAAATATGCCAATGTTCAGCGTCTTTTTATTGGTACTATGCAATTTGAGTATTAGTGGCAAACTGAAGATGCAATTCTATCTACATGTGTATATAGAATGCATTCTCAATCTAACTAAAATACCTTCTTACAGGAAATTCTTTTGGAGCGTCCTCGGGTTATATCCACACAGGTTTCTCGTGCCTGGGACATGCCTGAGAACACATTCGGTGCTGCCTATGCTCAGTTCATGGGATCAAGGAACTTCTCACCAGACGACCGCCCGCCAGTTCGGTTCATGGACAGCGATGATCTCGCCTTCGTTGCGACCCGTGCCCGTGAGGTGCATGACTTCTGGCACGTGCTGTTTGGCCTTCCGACCAACCTGATTGGCGAGACGGCTCTCAAGGTGATTGAGTTCGAACAGATGATCCTCCCAATGTGCATGCTCTCTGTTGTCGGGGGCTCTGCAAGGTTCAGTGAGAAACAGAGGAAGCTGTTTTTCCAGCATTATTTCCCATGGGCAACCAAAGCAGGTCTCAAGGCTACAGATCTGATGTCTGTGTACTATGAGAAGCACTTCCATGAAGATCTGGAGGAGGTGAGGAGAAACTGGGGAATCGTACCGTGCCCAGATCCCAAAAGTAGCAGTGCAGTTTAGACTTCAGAGCGGAACACTTTGCATGAAAACTGTCCGAATTAAACTTTCAACCTTGGTTATGTCAGTTTATCTGTCCTCTAGAGTAATACCATAAGTTGTGGTACTGGTATATTAGCAAGTAAAAATGGGGTGGGTATGGCAGCATTTTCGTTGTAAGAAAGCACACAATGTTGAATACCAGCTACTAATCTGGTTTATATTCATGGTTTAGAGTAATACCATGAGTTATGCTACTGATATATTAGCAAGTAAATGGGGTATGACAGCATTTTCGTTGTAAGATAGCACACATTGTCTTCTATTGTCCTTGAAATAGTACCTTTAAGTGTTGCATAAATAGTACCTTTGCATAAAAGTTACAATGTTGAAATAGTTTAATTGTGCTACTGATACATTAGCAAGTAAATAAATAGGGTATGGTAGCGTTTTCGTTGTAAGAAAGCACGAAATGTTCAATACCAGCTACTTATATGTGGTTTATGTTCACGGTTTACTCAAATGTCTTTTGATACTTGAAATTGTATCATTAAACCAGAATGTTGCGTGTCTGATGTCAGAGAGAAACCAAGTAACTTCAAAACTTGACTGGCTCAAGGAAAAGGCTATACTTCACAACATGAGACAGAAAGGCATCAACGTGAAACACAAATTTGAATAGCAACGCTCTGCTCCAATTTTGCTGTGCGAAGAGACAATTACATTTGACACATCCAAACTTTATGAATTTAGCTTTCAGCCTTGTTATGTCACTTTCACTGTGCTTGAGAGTATTACCATGAGTTATGCTACTGATATATTAGGAAGTAAATAAAATATTATGATGGTTTTATGTTGAACATGAGCTACTTTTATGTTATTTCTATTCACGGTTTATGCGGAAGTCTTACATTTTAAAATACTCCATCTTTAAATCATAGTGTTGCATGCCTGATGTCTCCGAAACGAACTGAGTACTTCAAAACTTGACTGCCTCAGGGATAAGGGTATACTTGAGACTTAAGGGCATCAATATTAAACACAAGTTTGAATGCTGCTCCAGTTTTGCAGTGTGAAGAGACAATTACATTTTACACATAAGAAAGCAAAAACAATGTTCTTGAGTTGCTTATCTCATTCTCTTCAAAACAACTTCGGATGATCTGGCAAGCATTGCACTAAGAAAAAAAGATGCCGTACAACTCTGCCCAAGTCATCTGGCATGTCGAATTTACAAAACAAAACTCATGCTCTGGACACAGCTCCCTCAAAGAATCAACCTATTGTTACATATGTATGTATCACCCCCAGAAGAGCATAATAATTACAAGGCTCAAAACTTACAACACAACACATCAGGATATGGGCTGCTCTCTTACGCAGCAGCGGTAGTGCACAATACACAGCGCATTCTAGACTCAGCCGAAGGGGAGCCATCATCGTCCTCCGAGCCTTCGTCGCTATCTCGGGCATTACTGTTTGATCTCATTGAGTCCAACCCGCCTTCGAGGCAAGACTGGTGATATGCATGGCAACAGTAGAACACAATGACAGAGATGTCCTGGATAGGTAGAGGATCGAAGCACAAGCAGCATCGAGCACCGCATCTTGTTCTGGATTTGATCTCCAAAGTACGTAAACTTGACGATCTCTCGCCTGTTCGTGAAGATCCTTCGTCGACTCTGGCTCCTTGTGCCTCCTCGTCCATGTTTGCCATGCAGACTCCACGTCGAGCCTCTTGGTAGTATTTAACCAAAAGATTAACACAATCAGTCTGCAGAAGGCAGGGTCAGCAAACGTTTAAGATGGATGCCAGAGATAGACCAGGGTGAATGAAACAAAGACAGTTGACCTTTAGTATATCGTTGCATCCATTCCTCAGTGAAGTTTCTGTTCGATAGTCTGTCACAATTTTCACAAGCCGATCCCGCAATCTATCAAAGGGTGAGCAGTCAGTAAATACTTGAACCAGGAATGGAAATAGTTATCGGATACAATTGAGGTGCCTTGTCAGTTTTTTTAGGAGAAGGTACCTATCAGCTGGATTCAGCAATTTTAGTGCAATCATATAATGGTCATAGGTAATAAGTTCACAAATTGTTGGTAAGTTGTAATGGAAGAAATTGATTTTGTAAGGTTTCTGCCATGTATAATATATCGTAGGATCAATCTTGCGATCTTTGGACGAGATGTACTTCCGTGGGGACACACTTACTTAGGTATTTCTAGCCCATCTGGAACTAAATTGACAATGTAGAGAGGGTCAAGATTGCCGACAGTATGTTCCAACAGCATCCCAACCTGCTCAAGTCACAACACATAACATAAGATACACAATGATATCAGTCTCATCTCATGAAGATTAAACAGAAATTTCATTCAATTACCATTTCAGGCTTTTGTAGGCACTGTTTTATTAATTCATCCCATAGGTCATCATCATGTTGATCCGTAACAAATTCAACGGCCTGCATATAGTTCAAAATGTTATGTTATTACAATCCCATAGACTCAAGTAACATAGCAGAAGAAGGAAAAATGAGGATAGCCAGGTTAGGACCTCCTCTATATCTTCCAGTTCGTTTATGATTGTAGAAAGCGCTTCCTTAGCATTTCCCATACGACCAAGAACAAAAACTTGCTCCCTGACAAGTTCCCTTTGTTTAAATATTTCATATGCCTGAAATAACCAAACAGCATTCTTATCGTAGTGAATCAAAAAACAAATTTGATAAGAACTTTTATAGTATTATTAGGAGTAGGACCTTGTCAAGCCTGTAATGCATGCTGGTACGAAGGAAGGGTAGTAACATCCTTGGCTCATAATCTGCATAAAACTCCACCTGACACAGATAATTTGGAGTTAATAGTTCATGTCAAACCACAAGCTAGAGGTACAAAAAATAGGGAAAATATGCAGAATGAACAGGTAGGCAATAATTAAGCGATAGTATGGTCAATGAGAATTCAAATACCTGCATATCATGATAATCTTTTCCAGCATGAATGTCTGTCTCAAACAAAGCATGCAAATACTGATGCAATAAATATTTCTTGTCGCAACTTTTACTAGTATGCAACAATTGCTCCACAACTTCAAATGGAGGAATGATATCACGATGTTGGATCAATAGCTGAATTGCTCTTTTACTATCCAATATCATAAGATTAACAACCTGCAGAATGTATATAAAAGCAATAATTAAGTGGAGGATGGGAAAGACTTGATATTCTACGCTATGTCTCAGAAGAATGTATATATAAGGAGCTCAAATTTGACACCAGATTAGGCTTTATGGCCAAATTAAATTCCACAAAATTCAGCCGCACATACAAACTAAAAATATGGGGCTTCTAATAAATTTTTATTATCTGGCTGAGAATCTTAACACCATACCTTATCATGAATGGCATCATGCAAGTTGTGCTTCTCGATAAACTCAAATACTTCAGGCTTCAAGAGCTGAAAAAAATTGAGGTTTTAGCAATACAAACATGTGCTGAAAACAAAACTGCAGGTCTGCAGCACATGTTCTTTTATAACAAAAATGTAAAATGAAGCTTTTAAGTACTACCTCCGTTCCAAAATATAAGACGTTTTGGTAGGCTATTTTGGCCTACCAAAATGTCTTATATTTTGGGACAGAGGAAGTACAATTAAGGATGTACTTACTTCAGCAAAGAGAGAAAGGCCCTTTTCATATTGACTATTGATCACATACAGTTCAGCTAAAGCCTACAATGCAGACAAGATATCAATCTCCAGCTCAAATAAATAATGTACAGTCTTTCAGCATTCATTGAACAATGTTCTGACCCACCTCTTTTAATGGGTCAGTCATCGATGAGGAATTGAGCTGTGGCTCAATGGCAGATATGACTGGTGAAGCAGAGTATAATGCAGGTGGCCAGCTTTTTATCGTAGTCAAGAGAAGTTCATGAAAAGTAGCATTGGTAGTTAAAGCTACAAGGGCAACCTACATAAACCAAATCAGAATAGTATAACAAAAGGATTGGTTTGGAAAGAGTAAAGAAAAGATTAGTACAAGCACCTCATAAGCGGTATCACTCAGTTGTGGATTGTCTATGGGAATGTAAGGGATTAACACAGAAAGCTGGCGGAGATGAGCGAAATGAAAGACCCACCTGTGGTAAGGAAGTTCCAGTTAACTACATATAAAACATCTACAATTAACACAGATAATTCCCATGAAAACTCACTCTCTAGGTGAAAATGTGTATCTACATATTTTTCTCACCTCTCCCATGCTGAAGGAGATCCTCGCAGTATCTTTGGACAGAGTTGTGCTGCTTCAGCGTATTTTCTTTCAATTATCAGGTGATCAAGGTATCTTGAGCCCACCTAATACAAAATAAATGAACAAAATT